>CM060902.1:890264715-892764715 GCA_030737815.1 Allium fistulosum
CTTGCAAAGCAATTTTTCACCCAAAATTTCTAGTCCGAAAATTACCCTTCTTCATTTGATCATAACTTCTTCAAACCAAATTAAAAATGAGTGATTCTTTTTCTGAAATGATAAAGGAAATAAATTCATACAACTATACTTTTGACTACCTTTTCAAATTCCATGAGTTGGTGGCCCAAAAACCAATGGAAAAATGACCTAATTTTGGGTACATTTTTCGACAAATCGATGATAACCTGAAGCTCCTCTACCTTCAAGCTACTACCCTACATCCACCCCCACACCTCTGTTCGAGCCTAAATACACCTAGGCCAAGCCCATTTTGAGGGTTCCTAGCACCTAAAGCCTTCATTTTTCAAAGCTAGTGAATCGTTGGCAAGTTTAGCTTAAGTTCGGGTAGCTTTTGCTGAAGTTTGGTAAGTAAATTCCTAATCTTTTGGAAAGAACTTTCCCATATATTTTGTGTTGATCCTTAGCTATATGTGTGTTATATATATGTTGGATCTTGGCAAGTCTAAATTGTGATGATAAGTGCTAATGTATGGGTTAGTATTAGCACTCGAATGGATGTGTTATTGTAAAATTAGAAATTGTATATATATATATATATATATATATTGGTATATGTATACTATTTGTTGTATGAATGTGTTGTGTGAATATAAAGGGTTGATGATGAACTTGACTATAGTCATGATGGGTTGAAAACAAAAGTTGAAACTTTCTATGTGGTCGCGACGGATTTGAGGTCGGATCTGAAATCAAACTCACTTCAAGAGTTTAAAGTTTGGATTTTGGTTAAAGTTTGCATAATCGGTTTTAAAGTGTGAAAATTTACTAAGGTATGTTTCAATCATAAAACAGTATGTTTTAGTAAAGTGGCTTCATTTAAAGTTGGGTTAGAGCAAACTGCACTCATAGCAACCGTCGCTATGGATGCAGTTCTACAAAAGTTTGAATTTCTATTCAAATTTGTTTTATTTTGAAATTAGTTTACAAAGTTTTTTAAACTTAATTAGTAACATTAAAAAGTGATTAAGTTAGTAATTTATTTATTTAATTGATTAATTAGTTTTAGTTAGTTAATTAAAAATAATTAGCACTTAATTGGTAATTAAGAAGGTAATTAGAGGTTAATCATCACTTAAGTTAAGTTAATGACTATTAATTGATTAATAAAGTTTTAATTAGTGATTAATGGTGTTAAGAAGTAATTAAGTGATTAATAATTATTTAATTAATATTAATGGTTGGTTAATTATTTATTTAATTAATGAATTATTTAATTAATATTTAATTAATTAGGGTTTAACTATTAAACAATTTGGTTTAACCTTAACCAAGTTGCATTAGGAAGTAAAGTAGTACTTAATCCAGTTTATTAAGCCTAATTAGAGTTTAATTATGATTTAATCTTCATTTGAATTGGATTAATTAAGATTTAGCTAGGGTTTAAGCTAAATAAATATACTTTTTACTTTTCAAAGGTGATTTAAAACTAAATGGAATGTGTTTTAATAAATTTTCGTTTTCAAAGTAAATCGATTCCATATCAAATGATCTCTTGTCCAGACCCTTACATAACTCATATGATTAGGAGAATAAAATGACAACCATCAGCAGACAAAACACCATTTTGCTATAGTGTAAGTGATTTGATTGTGTTGACATGTGTTAAGCAGAATAAATCCAAGTTCTGCTATTAATTGATTAAATTGTTTTGGACATCTATTTAGCAGAACAAATCACCATTCTGCTATTATGTTGTTTAGACATGTATGTGATAGTTGAGTTGTATTGACATGTTATTCCCTGATTTGCTAATTGGTTGGATTTACATATATGTTGGCCTATGTAAATTGTAACAACCCGAGTTTTTCTAACACGAAAAACCGGACCATTTTAGTTAAGAAGAAAAGGTAGAAGAAGAAGAAACAGAAAATCAACAACAGAATCTCACATCGCAGCGGAATAAAATATAATATATCAACAGATCTTTACACAAATCAAAACTATATCTGTTTATACAATATAGCATCAGAATATACACCAGAGAACACATAACATACAACTGGACAATAACCATATCATGTCCTCAATATAACAGAGTACAGCAATCCACACAGCGGAATATATATAAACAAGTACGGGAAATACGTCACGCCATCCAGCTCATCTCCTGAGCTCCACAGCATCATATCCTGTAACCTATAATACTCGGTCTGACCCGAGCATCATATAAAACAATACCCGAGTCAGTCTGGAAAACCAGCGTGAGAAAATCACACTCAAATTGATTATTAAAGTTTCAAAATCTTTTGAAAACAAAAGCATCTCGTAAGACCACGCCACAAATAAACATGTCGGGTTTTTACCTTACGATAGCTAAAACACTTTATATCAAAATCCTTTGATATTATAATAGTGTCTACAGAAAGTAAAATAGAATCTAGCTGAAATGCTTGCATCTCACATTTCAACAATAGTTGGGCACAATCAAAACCGTACAGGCACGTAGGGAGAATGGATTTCCAACGAATGACTAGGCACTGGGGTACCACCTATCACAGTACGTGGCCTAGATCACCGTACCGAGGAGTACGCCCGCTCCCCTGCAACACAAGGCCGGAACCATCCCTTACTGGATGATCCCGAATAAAATCACCCCACGGTTGGGATCAGCAACCGCACCACTAAGCCGAAATAAAAAGGGACATCTAGACAGGGATGACCTTACCCTCCAGTGGGAGCTACCCACGAAGCCTTGCTGCATAACCCCTGATTTTCAGTCATTCCCGGTTGATGAGGTTCGAGGCTAAACGATACCTTTTAGAGAACATATCCCTTAGAATGCCCATCGTCCGCTGACGATGTTTCGCAAGCATTCGTCCATACCAGTCCGTCCTGGGTTTGAACGGAACCGAAGGCAATATTCCTACTACATCCATTTTGGAAATATCCTCAGGATTAGTAGCGACTAGCCCTTGCACTTCACAGCTCCAATCTTCGACTCCGAACACGTTACACGAAACGTACAAACCGGATCGAAGTGGTATTCGAGTCTCCAGACCTAGAATCCCGGTATACGGAAACTCGATCCCGGTCTCTTCGAAACGATCAGCGCATTGGCCAATATTGATAGTCGGTTATTTAACTATCAATTAACATCCACAAGCAACCATCACACAATTAAATAATTTCCCACATTATTTATTTGCCCAAATATCTTTCCAAGATATATTTCCAATTTTCAAAGCTCATTTTGAAAACAATTTCAAACAATTTCCGCTTACGGAATACATTTCCAAATATTTATTTCTCTGAAACACCAAGTACAAAACACTTAGATTTTAAAATAATCTTAAAACACTTTACTATAAATATACTTAATAATATTGAAATTTTAAAAAAAACTACTTTAATACCTTAACAAAATATATACTTAAGAAATATTTAAAATGAAACCACTTTACAAATATAAACTAAATTTCTCTTTTTAAAATACAATACCAAATCACTTTTATATAATTACTACAATAATAGATCTTTGAAAAATACTTACTTTAAAGTTTAAATATTTAAAAAAGAATAGGTTTCCTAAAACATACTTACTTAGGAAATTAACATTTAGAAATAATAAATTTTCTAAAATATGCTTTTAAAAATACAATTAGAACTTTTAACTTATATTAAAATTGCTTTGAAAACATACTTGGCTATACAGAGAAATATCCTTCTCACTCCCATCTTTTAAAAATAAAATAACATTTATTTTTAAACCAAACCATATCCTTTTATAAATTCCCACTTTGAAATTATATTTCAAATATCCTCTGATATTTTATTTTACTTGACAAACCCAGTTTATCTCTTCCAAATCTCATTTCTCTTTAAAATTCAAATTCTAAACAACTAAATCAATTTCCAATTGATTTTCCAATTTACTTTACTTTACTTTGAAATAAATTTCCTTTACTACTTCATTTATTTCAAAATACATTAACTTTTAGATTTATTCCTTTATTTGAGTTAAAACCCTTTTTAACCGAAAATACCACTTTTAAACTTCCAAAATTCCTTCTTTAGCCTTTAATTAAATTTAATCCTTACATTCAAAATAAATCCTTTATTCTTTAAATTTAATATCACTTTAATTTAAAGTTAATATTTCCCTTGTTATTTCGAAATTCCCTTATTCCAATTCACTTGAATTATGTACTTAAATTTTACTCTTTTATTTCTTTCAAAATCCAATTCAATATATTTTGATAACTCCTTTTATTGAAATATTCAATCCAACCATATCATCCAATATTTCAATCATCAATAAAATCATCACAGGATATCAATATTCATAGAACAGAATATCAAATAATCTAAATAATTTTGAGGAATCCAGTTGGATCCCTCCAACCTGTTTCCCTGCATCCACAGACGTTAGCACAATACCAATTCCACTTCGAGGTGGAATATCGCGGTATATGGGTTTTATAAAATATCATCCGCTATTATGCGGCGCATAGGGTCTCATCCGCTATATAAATGCGGGAATATCAACAACTCAAATATATACATATGCCAATATGTATATATTGCTATATACTACTATATATATATATATAGCATATTCAATCAATGCAATCATCCAATCAATTATTTAAATTTAACCATTTAAATTTAAAATAAAATTCAACTGAGTGAGATTAACTCACCTTTGCCCCTTATATTAGCAATCCGATCCATCTTGTCAATTCCTCCATAAATTTTAGACCTTGAATAACATTATATGACTTATCAATATTCGAAATAGTCAACAGTTAATTACCATTTAATTAGTTACCCTAAACAATCAATTACTTCTTAGATTGCTTAATAATAAATTTTAACCCATTTTCTTAAGATAAATAATTCCTAGTAACTAAAATAATCTTATAAGTAAACTGATCGAGTTAATCACCTATATATATATATATTACTTTAAATCTAAACAGTAAATTTAATACGTGTATAAGTATATTTATTTCATTTTCTTAGAACTACTATACTAAAAATCTATATACAGATTTGAGAATCCACTAACTTTATATAAACTTTTATATCCTAAAATCTTATGTTTATATATACATATTTTCTGTTTTTAAACCATGTATATGTAACTTTGAAATAAAATTACCATTACTGAAAAAAATACCAATACAAAAATTAAAAATCTAAACTAGCTTAAAATTAATTTTAAATGTATTAATATTTTAAATTACCTGAAAACGTACAGGAATTCGAAATCGCGAGCTCAACCTCCACGAGATCTGCCCAAACGAACCCTACTGTCTCGACTACGGCCATCCTTGCTTCCTCAAAAATCGCGACCGCTTT
The DNA here is from genome assembly GCA_030737815.1 of Allium fistulosum. Classification (NCBI taxonomy): domain Eukaryota; kingdom Viridiplantae; phylum Streptophyta; class Magnoliopsida; order Asparagales; family Amaryllidaceae; genus Allium; species Allium fistulosum. Next base: position 890,270,089 of record CM060902.1, read on the forward strand.
TCTGACCTACGGCGCCTTCGTACGCGAAGACTCGCGAGCTCATCCTCATGGAAAACTAACCCTAACCCCTCGCCCTACTGCCTCGATTCAAAGATGGAAACCCCAGCTTGCAAATCGCCGATACCACTCGCTGCTGTCAATCGAACACCTCGCAACTGCTACTCGCTAACGCCTCCACTCCACTCGATTCGGCGACCCAACATCCACATCGACTCCCAGGGTTCATCAAACCCGAGCCCTAGTTATCGAACTTGAGACGATCTCACCATCGACTCGAACACCTGCAACCGCGCCTTGCCTTCCCATCGCAAATCGAAGTTCCTCTCGACGTCGAGTCTACTTGATTTGAATAAGAGGACGGCCGACATTTTTTTTCTTTTTTTGAATGAGCTGAAGTGAGGAAGGAAGGGAAGGTTTGATTTGAACGATAAAATTTATGTGAGGATCGATTCCAGGCTTCGGCCATTATTTTTATTTTGATGATTTTAGAACGAGATAAATTTTCTTCTGTTATCTGGCTTAGGAACGAAGAAATAAAGAGATAAGGTCCGGTATCAAATGTGTTGTCTTTCTTATTTAATTCTGAGGTGATTTGATACTTATCCAAAAATAATATATATAATAACCAAAATATCTCGTGGTCTAAAATTCTAAACCCCGAACTCCAATATAAATGCAACGACCGGCGTTCCTAACGTTATCGTTATTCTGAACACGCTGGGACAGGTTTCGAGGTCTAGTTCGATCGTATGGAGAAGATATCTTTTTGGACCCAGTTATTATATTGAATTCAATATAGATTTCAGCGCGTTTATATATCGTACACTCACACCACAACCCCAAACTCTACGAAAATTGAAATCCGATAATAATACAATATTACGGATCCAATGAAACTGGTTTCGTCGAATTTCGAGACTGTGCCTCGGACGGCTATTTTTAAATTTAATTTCAACGATATATTTTTAAAACTGAACAAAACTCTTTAAAATTCCATTTTAAAAGTTCTATCATCTTCAGTATTAACAATATAAATTTTCTGAACCTTTGAACTATTTTTAACAGGCTTAAAATCAAGATTCAATATTTTACCCAATTCCGATAATTAAATTTAATAATTAATTATCCAAATAAATACTGTATATTTGAAATTAAAGTTAAAATTTAACCTTCGGATATTTAAAATAAATTAAATATTCACATTTCAAATATACAAAAATTCCGGGTCGTCACATTCCTCCCCCCTTAAAAGAATTTCGTCCCCGAAATTACCAGTTAAGAGAAATGATTCGATACCCGTTCTTTTTCCCAATCCAAATAGTTTTAACAACTTTCCATAACAATCTTTTATTAATGATACACTAATCATCTTTTAACTTCCCAAACTTATTCATAAGTTCAACTCATACCACCTACTTATCCATTCAAATTTAAATTTGAATTCAAATTTTGAATTATCAAAATTTCCCAAAATTTTTCTAACTCCTTAAATTTCCGAAAAATTTCGCCAGCGTCTCCTTTGCGCGGCTAGCTCGGTACTACTACAAAATGGCTCTACGGCCTCCCAATCTCAAAAAGAAAACAAAACGCCAAGTGGCTGGATCCAAAACCCCAATCAAATTTCATAAAAAATTTCAAATACATACCTTTTTGTCGGGCCATTAAATTTTATCTTCTAAAATCAAAAATCCCAATTTATCCATTGCTTTTATATACCTGTATATCCTATTAAGCAATAATATCCAATCATAGGATTTCAAAATCATTTTAAACATTTCCTTTACAAATTTCAATATTTGTTTTACTTATGCCCGTACGATGCACATATATCATTCGTACGCAATATCACATTCGATCGCTCAATCGATCACACAATTTCACTTCCGAACTAGTATTGTCCATCCGACCTTCTAGTGCGGACTCAGATCTGGTTCCTTGATCAGAAACCGTCATTCTCCTTGCATAGCCACAAACTATGATAGAGAATATCCAGAATCAATCAACAATCCATATCCAGGCTCGCCGTCGAAAATCGAGTGAAAAATCCTGATTCGGATCGATAAAACTATCTCGAAATTCTGTGTTCGACATCTGGACCAAATAGCTATGCGAATAAAATAATATACGTACATCTTACGTATAAATTCCAATTGATTACCAATTATATCAATTTTCTTTTATTCACATTCCTTTTGATTGTTATCCCCTTATTCACAACTATCCCATTTCACAACTTCAGTTTTAGTCTTCATTCAACTATTCACTTAGTATATATATTTTTTATTTTTCCATTCCAAAATTACTAAGTATATTTCCAATACCAATTTTCTTAAGAATTTCATTCTTCAATTCTTAAGTTCATATAAATTTTCTTATATTTATTTACTACTTCACCACTGAAGTGTATATATTCAAATCGAATTCCAATTTTATATGCATTCCAACTTACTTCAATTTACTACTTCATTTCAAATATAAATACTTATTCCACATTTCATTCAGATTTCCATTTCCAATTTTTCTTTCTTAAATTCAATTCATCTCCAACCTATGAATATTGAATTTTATTTAGCTTGAAAACAATTCAAGTTAATCCATTCAATAACTATTTCTCAACTTATTTAAACCACTCCTCTGTTTGAGTTCAGTTTCCATTCAATATTTACTTAAGTCAATAACTTAAGTTTATTTTCCATTTAACCAACCCTTTAAAGTTTTATTTCCATTTTTCATTTGATTCTTATTTAATCAAATTCCATCCATTTATTTATTTTCACTTATTCGGATTCCATTCGAAATCCCAACCATTACTATTTTAATCCAATTTCATTAATTCCCAATTCCATTTCATTAACTAATTTATTATCTCATTAGTTCCTCCACTGGTTAAGATTAAATACTTTCTTTTTTTAATTCCAAATATCACTTCACTTAATTTTCTTAAGTTCAATATATTTTATAATTCAAGTTTGGATTTATTTAAAAATTTAGATTGCTCATCTTAGTCGTTTCCATTTGATAATCACAATTTCAAATTATAACTCTTAATGGTTCAAAGAAATGAATTCCCATTTATGACTTACAATTTCATTTCTATTCATAAGTTTTAACTCACTTACTTAAGATCTAGGACTATTCATTTAAGTCCATTTCCATCTTTATAATCAAATTTCAAATTATTACACTTAAGAACTTAAGAATATGAGTTTCTTTACACAATTATAAGCATTTTACATTACCTTTATATCCAATTCAATTCGACTTCAACTTATTTATATTTAATTCAATTCCAATTCTCAATTTTATTTAACTATCTTAAGTTAAATTCAAATATATTTATTCTCCTTCATATACTCGAATTAAATTTTAATTCCAGGATACAAATTTTTTTATACAAGTTTTACAATTCATTCACCTTCAAGTTCTCTAACTCTTTTATCTACCAACTTATATTACTCATTGAGTTATTTTCATCTCACAATTATAATCCCAGAATTAAACTTTCATTCCTTTCTTATTTCAATCAACTTCATTCTATACTTTATAGTGTTGATTCATTTAAATTTCCAAATTTCTATTTTAAATAGAATTCCCAGAATCCAATTGCCCGGTTTTATTTCAAAATTTTGAATCCATAAATAACTCATACACATCTGGTATATCACATCAAACCCCAATTTCCAAAACAATCTGCTTTTACCAAACAATTTTCCCTTTGAATTTCAAAACTAACCCAATTCACAATCATTTCCAATTTAAAACAGTTTGATAGCAATTTCTCTTTGGAAACTCGAAAATAGACATCGATGATGCTGCAGTCATCACCGAAATTATTTTCCAGCGACCACTGAGAATTTAGTGCTTTTATCACTTTTTAAAAACATTTCAAATATTTTTAAATCCCAAATCCCACCAGATATGAATTCAATTTCAAAAATATTCATGAAATAATATCACCATTATTTCCCCAAAACCTTTGAAACTATTTTAAATCCAAAGGAATTTAAATCTTTCCCAAAACTTCAAATTCAAAATCCATCCAATTTTTATATCCAAACATTACTCTGAAATTCTATCACATTTTATCTCAAGTTATAAGTCACTTTTACCATTTACATTTACAAATTTCATTTGTTTATGAATTAATCTCATTTGATTATAAATCACATTTGTAATTCACATTTGTATATAAAGTTTATCTCAATTTATAAATTTCATTTAGTCTATATTCTCAAATTCCATTTGTTATATAAATTTATTCTTCAACTTAGGTTATAAGTTTCAATTTCTACTCAATAATGAGACTAACTCATTATTGTCATTTTCTAACAACCAAACATCCAAATATATAACTATAATAAATTTCTAATAATTATTTCTTTTATATACAAAATAATTCGGGCAAAATTATTTCATTCACCCTATTTAAAACAATATTGTGTCGAACTGTTCTATTCAAGTGTTTAGAAACCCCTTCGATACAGTTGTCCAGACTGTGCCGACGAAGGTTCATATGCCACTCAATAAATCAACCAACACAATATAAAACCATTTTATATTCACTAACAAATACGCGCTCATATCTATTAGTACTCTCAAAATTCCCACCAGAGCCAAGGTTATCGCTAGCCTAAGCTCTGATACCACTGTAACAACCCGAGGCAGTGGCGACCGGTAGGCTTTGCAACCATCCCAGACCCACCGTGGCATACAGTGATACCTCGAATTTGCTTTTACGGCCAGCCTCTCGACTCGCAACCAATCCCTCAATGGGACATGTAGGGGTAAGAGTCTCCCGTTCGCCACCAAACCGCGAAGCGAGAACCCCCTATCACGCTGTAATGTAGCAAACCCGATCCCGGTCTCTTCGAAACGATCAGCGCATTGGCCAATATTGATAGTCGGTTATTTAACTATCAATTAACATCCACAAGCAACCATCACACAATTAAATAATTTCCCACATTATTTATTTGCCCAAATATCTTTCCAAGATATATTTCCAATTTTCAAAGCTCATTTTGAAAACAATTTCAAACAATTTCCGCTTACGGAATACATTTCCAAATATTTATTTCTCTGAAACACCAAGTACAAAACACTTAGATTTTAAAATAATCTTAAAACACTTTACTATAAATATACTTAATAATATTGAAATTTTAAAAAAAACTACTTTAATACCTTAACAAAATATATACTTAAGAAATATTTAAAATGAAACCACTTTACAAATATAAACTAAATTTCTCTTTTTAAAATACAATACCAAATCACTTTTATATAATTACTACAATAATAGATCTTTGAAAAATACTTACTTTAAAGTTTAAATATTTAAAAAAGAATAGGTTTCCTAAAACATACTTACTTAGGAAATTAACATTTAGAAATAATAAATTTTCTAAAATATGCTTTTAAAAATACAATTAGAACTTTTAACTTATATTAAAATTGCTTTGAAAACATACTTGGCTATACAGAGAAATATCCTTCTCACTCCCATCTTTTAAAAATAAAATAACATTTATTTTTAAACCAAACCATATCCTTTTATAAATTCCCACTTTGAAATTATATTTCAAATATCCTCTGATATTTTATTTTACTTGACAAACCCAGTTTATCTCTTCCAAATCTCATTTCTCTTTAAAATTCAAATTCTAAACAACTAAATCAATTTCCAATTGATTTTCCAATTTACTTTACTTTACTTTGAAATAAATTTCCTTTACTACTTCATTTATTTCAAAATACATTAACTTTTAGATTTATTCCTTTATTTGAGTTAAAACCCTTTTTAACCGAAAATACCACTTTTAAACTTCCAAAATTCCTTCTTTAGCCTTTAATTAAATTTAATCCTTACATTCAAAATAAATCCTTTATTCTTTAAATTTAATATCACTTTAATTTAAAGTTAATATTTCCCTTGTTATTTCGAAATTCCCTTATTCCAATTCACTTGAATTATGTACTTAAATTTTACTCTTTTATTTCTTTCAAAATCCAATTCAATATATTTTGATAACTCCTTTTATTGAAATATTCAATCCAACCATATCATCCAATATTTCAATCATCAATAAAATCATCACAGGATATCAATATTCATAGAACAGAATATCAAATAATCTAAATAATTTTGAGGAATCCAGTTGGATCCCTCCAACCTGTTTCCCTGCATCCACAGACGTTAGCACAATACCAATTCCACTTCGAGGTGGAATATCGCGGTATATGGGTTTTATAAAATATCATCCGCTATTATGCGGCGCATAGGGTCTCATCCGCTATATAAATGCGGGAATATCAACAACTCAAATATATACATATGCCAATATGTATATATTGCTATATACTACTATATATATATAGCATATTCAATCAATGCAATCATCCAATCAATTATTTAAATTTAACCATTTAAATTTAAAATAAAATTCAACTGAGTGAGATTAACTCACCTTTGCCCCTTATATTAGCAATCCGATCCATCTTATCAATTCCTCCATAAATTTTAGACCTTGAATAACATTATATGACTTATCAATATTCGAAATAGTCAACAGTTAATTACCATTTAATTAGTTACCCTAAACAATCAATTACTTCTTAGATTGCTTAATAATAAATTTTAACCCATTTTCTTAAGATAGATAATTCCTAGTAACTAAAATAATCTTATAAGTAAACTGATCGAGTTAATCACCTATATATATATTACTTTAAATCTAAACAGTAAATTTAATACGTGTATAAGTATATTTATTTCATTTTCTTAGAACTACTATACTAAAAATCTATATACAGATTTGAGAATCCACTAACTTTATATAAACTTTTATATCCTAAAATCTTATGTTTATATATACATATTTTCTGTTTTTAAACCATGTATATGTAACTTTGAAATAAAATTACCATTACTGAAAAAAATACCAATACAAAAATTAAAAATCTAAACTAGCTTAAAATTAATTTTAAATGTATTAATATTTTAAATTACCTGAAAACGTACAGGAATTCGAAATCGCGAGCTCAACCTCCACGAGATCTGCCCAAACGAACCCTACTGTCTCGACTACGGCCATCCTTGCTTCCTCAAAAATCGCGACCGCTTTTCTGACCTACGGCGCCTTCGTACGCGAAGACTCGCGAGCTCATCCTCATGGAAAACTAACCCTAACCCCTCGCCCTACTGCCTCGATTCAAAGATGGAAACCCCAGCTTGCAAATCGCCGATACCACTCGCTGCTGTCAATCGAACACCTCGCAACTGCTACTCGCTAACGCCTCCACTCCACTCGATTCGGCGACCCAACATCCACATCGACTCCCAGGGTTCATCAAACCCGAGCCCTAGTTATCGAACTTGAGACGATCTCACCATCGACTCGAACACCTGCAACCGCGCCTTGCCTTCCCATCGCAAATCGAAGTTCCTCTCGACGTCGAGTCTACTTGATTTGAATAAGAGGACGGCCGACATTTTTTTTCTTTTTTTTGAATGAGCTGAAGTGAGGAAGGAAGGGAAGGTTTGATTTGAACGATAAAATTTATGTGAGGATCGATTCCAGGCTTCGGCCATTATTTTTATTTTGATGATTTTAGAACGAGATAAATTTTCTTCTGTTATCTGGCTTAGGAACGAAGAAATAAAGAGATAAGGTCCGGTATCAAATGTGTTGTCTTTCTTATTTAATTCTGAGGTGATTTGATACTTATCCAAAAATAATATATATAATAACCAAAATATCTCGTGGTCTAAAATTCTAAACCCCGAACTCCAATATAAATGCAACGACCGGCGTTCCTAACGTTATCGTTATTCTGAACACGCTGGGACAGGTTTCGAGGTCTAGTTCGATCGTATGGAGAAGATATCTTTTTGGACCCAGTTATTATATTGAATTCAATATAGATTTCAGCGCGTTTATATATCGTACACTCACACCACAACCCCAAACTCTACGAAAATTGAAATCCGATAATAATACAATATTACGGATCCAATGAAACTGGTTTCGTCGAATTTCGAGACTGTGCCTCGGACGGCTATTTTTAAATTTAATTTCAACGATATATTTTTAAAACTGAACAAAACTCTTTAAAATTCCATTTTAAAAGTTCTATCATCTTCAGTATTAACAATATAAATTTTCTGAACCTTTGAACTATTTTTAACAGGCTTAAAATCAAGATTCAATATTTTACCCAATTCCGATAATTAAATTTAATAATTAATTATCCAAATAAATACTGTATATTTGAAATTAAAGTTAAAATTTAACCTTCGGATATTTAAAATAAATTAAATATTCACATTTCAAATATACAAAAATTCCGGGTCGTCACATAAATAATTGATAAGTGCCTTGGAATTAAATTGAAATAAAATGGTAATTTAAATCTGTACCATTGGGACTGCCAAGCCTCATTTGGAATTTATAAAGTATGGTTTTGACTTTACTTAAATTCTTTAATCAATTTGAGACTAAGGGTTTATAAATGGTTTCTCAAGTTATATATTCTTATAAAAGTATTTATAAATGATAACTTGTGTGTATAAAGGGGATTTACTATCGAAAAGGGTTATTAAGGTGTTGTACAAATGATGTTTTGTAAATGATATTTATAAAGGACAATAAAAAGGTTTATAGAAAGAGTTTTAAAAATAGGAAAAAGGTTTATAAATCATTTTAGAGATTTGGAAAGAGGATTAAAAATTAATTTAAAGGTTTATAAAAGTGGGTTATAACTTTATTTTGAAAATTATAAGTTAATTGAAATATGAGATGAGCTTTTAAAAAGGGAATTTTTGATAAAGGATAAGTGGAATGTTTTATTTGGAAGAAATATTTGGTTATTTAATATGGGATTTGGAAAGAAGAAAATTTTGAAAAGTTTGTAAATATACTTATACTGATAAGATAAGTATATGTTTTATTTCATGGCATGAAAAGTAAAATGTTTTGGTAATATACTTATAACATTGAGATAAGTATATAAATGTTTCCCAAGTATAAAAGAAAATGTATGGGGTTTGAGAATAGTGTTTTGAAAGATCTTGTGATCAGGTTTTATAAAGTGGTTTTATTAATTAAAGAGAATTAATAAAGGCTTAGTGGATCCCATATGGAAATTAAACCATGATTGGATGTTTGTTTATTTGATACTTAATAACCAACTATCAAATTTGGACAAAACGTAACTTTGGAAATATCTAGAAGAAACATGAGAATTATATGGTACAGTTGCCATCGAAGGTGATATACTATACGTATAAACTCGTTTTGTTCTTCTAGGACGAATGATAAGGAAATCAGTCCACAAATGGTTAGGAGGTGAACTCCGCTCTTATCATTTGTTTGTTTATTTTCAAAAGAACCGAGGTTGAGTTTACCGGAAATATCGAAAGTTTTTTCGAAGAGACCGGGATCAAGTATGCTATCTGAAAACCACTTCAATCCAACTCGAGTGTTTCGAAATGAAGACATCTTGAAGCATGGGATCGAAGACGGAGCCATTGAAGTGCAAGGGCTACTTGCTACTAATCCCGAGGGTGGTTCCAAAATGGATGTAGTAGAAGTAGTGCCTTTGGTTTGTCCTTATCCTGGACAATTTGTGTGGATGAATGCTGGCACTGCATTACTTCCTGGAGGGCCGTGTAGCATTCCAATAGGGATAGCTATTCAGAAAGATAAAACGTAGCCTCAAGCCTCATCAACCAGGAATGACTAAAACAGGGGAGATGCAGCAAGGCTATGTGGGTCGCACCCATTAGGGTATGTTGTCACCTTTCTAAATACGATACGTCTACATATTTATCGATTGGTTGTGCATGAGAGCTTGATATGAAAAGGGTTACAAAGGTACCGGGATGATGACATATTCTGTAACGACCGTGATTTTTGAATTACTATCGAAATAAATATTTTAAATACAAATTTTAAAAATAAAAATTTGAAAATAAAAATGATGCAAATTCATTTGCAAAGTCAGTTGCAAATTGCTTATTGCATTGAATATAACTAAGTTGTGTTATATTTCTATTTGGCCTTCACGTGTAAACAAATTGGTCCACTTCAAAACAAATTGCAACTTATTTGCCATGTGCTATCACAATCATTTAAAGCAAGTTGGAAAATATTTTGCTTTGCTGCCACTCATCTTGTAAAGCAAAATTTGAATCCATCTTTACAGTCATCATCTCACTAATGTAGTTGAGTCCTTTTCTTTCAAGTAAGCACGTCTACATTTAATGCATTGGTACAAAACTCTTTCCAGCACACTTTATTTTTGACTTGTACACATTTTGGCAAAGGAAAAGTAAGAGTAGCTGCATCTTTCTTTGGCTCATTTCAGTTTGTTCCAGTTGCCCAGTAAAACACATTAATGGCGACCATTCTTGCTTCCTTTGGATTCCTACTTGCTAGTTGCTTTTGAAGCGAATTAAAAGTGAGTTCAAAACTCACATTTCTAATTAAATTATGCTACTTGGTTTTGATATACTTTTCGGTTGTTCATACTGGTCTGCGTAAAAACACAGTTGCATAAATGGTTGAAATACTATCAGACCTTTATTTGATTTTACGCATGCGTTGTACTTTGAAAATATGTACACGTAATAACCCTGTAACTACTCTATGTTGTTTGTAACATGGATACACAATTAATTTCATGCGTCTTTCTTTAGAGAACTTATTTCATGCAAATAGTATAACACGTTAGTGAAGTCCATGTCACATTGCTTACATTTATTATTTGCATGCGAAAGTATGGTATCCAGGCATTCCTTATTTTGGCATATGTAGATGAAAAAGGTATTGCAAAGAAATGGGTTGCCAGGTTATTTACGTTTTTATGGCCAGGATACATATTGCTTTAGCTCTTTTTTTTTTGGTGTGTCTGCATCTCGTTTTAAGATTTCATTTTATAAAAGTGTAGTATTTATTTACTTGTGTGTAAAGGTGTATAGCTTGCAAACCTTCAGTTTATTTTGTACGTGCTTGTAATAGTGCCAGATCATTTTGATCCTTGGACTTCACTATGAGTATGCATATTGTTGTATATTGCCCAGGATGTTATATTTTTTTACTATTGTGAACATGTCACATACTCCATTTCGAGCGTACAGGTGCTTTGTTTTTACTTCATCTCACGTGTACTTGCATGCAAAAATATTAGTATTTTGACCTTTTAAAATTTGTTACGTACGCGTGTCAGTTGTTTTTTTTATTTCTTGCGTGCGTGAGTTGGTCCAGAATAATTTTTATGCACGAAAAGTTATTCTAGACCATCACTTTACAACTTGTGTGCGTGAAAAATTTATTTGCCTGGACAGCGCAGTATTTTATGAATATGTTGTATTGCAGTCCAATGTTTAAATTATTTTGAACCGGCATTTCGTCTTGAAATGTATTTTATTGCCGTTAAATTTTTTTAACGGATTTTTACTCCGGTGATATTTTTTTTTGAAGCGTGTTGTTTTGATGAGATTTTTTGACGAATAAATTTACTGTTGTTTTGACTTCAGTAACCGTCAGTTTAAAGTGAATTTCCAAGCAGCTATCCCGCAACGCTGATTTGATATCCGTTTTTATGGTGTTTTGTGAAGCGCAATTTTCTTGTCGAAACTGCTACAGATGTTGTTGTTTTAATCACGTGTTTTAAAAATCATTTTAAAATAAAATTATTTCCAAAAAATTTACAGTTTGCGCTTTCAAAAGAATAAGGAAGCGATTTAAATGCTTCAGCAAAATTCAGGACTATGAACCCTTACTTTTACTGATTCGCTTAATTCCGGACTTGTCCGTTTGAGAACGTAAATTTTATTCATTTAAAATACACAATTTTGCACTTTCAAGGAAACGATGAAGAGATTTAAACGATTTAGCAAAAGTGAGGAGTATGGGACCACACTTTTACTAATTCGGTAAATTCTGGACTCGTTAATTGAAATAATTACTGGGGATTTGCTGTTTAGGGATTTTGATGATTTCGTTGGGCTTTCGAGCCACTCTGCTGGACCTTTGGGTCATTTGATGGACCTTCGGGTCAATTACCAGTACTAGACCTTCGGGTCACTCTGCGGACCTTCGGGTCATCTGATGGGCGCCGAAAATTTATAGTACTTGGTAGGCTTCGGCCATATGAGATGCACGTGCGGCGTAGCTTAGACTGGCGATCTGCTGGGATCGATCCAGTTTTATGCTGATTTTCTAGTTATCTATTTTTGATTTCTAGATTTTGTGAATTGTTGTTTTGAATTCAATTGTGAATTTGAAAGTTGATTTGATGGAGTTTAAATTGAGATTTCTTCATTTAAACTATGTTGATTATTTATGCTGAATAGTCTCATTCGAGACTATAATTATTTGTTTAAGTGTTGTTTATCATGCACTTATTTCTGAGTTTAAATTAGACTGATTCATTTATTATTTTCTTTTAAATAATACTCGGGTCAGACCGAGTTATTTCATGGTAATCGCTATCTCTGATTCAGTTGCAGCTTCAGCTTTTGGGATTTCACTCCATCTTTTGTCTAGTCTTCGAGGTGTACTTTTGGTGTATTGACTATCACCTCATGTATGTTGATGTCTTTGTATATGTACATTTGGTTCATATAAACGATCGATTGTTGTAGCATGTATTCCAGACTTGTCTTCCGCTATATATCTGATATTTTTGTTCTGATGTGATTATACATATCTGTGTTGTTGTTATTATGAGTTGTTCTGAATTTTTCTTTAGCCACCGTAGTTTCGTTTTATATTTGGATTGAATATATCTTTGGGAGTAATTCACACAACTCCTACCGATGTAATCAAAACTCGTCTAAGGCATAACTTACGGATGGTCGCTTCTAACAAGCCTTATTCTTCGCAATAGCAGACGTTATTCCTTATAATAACCTTTGTTATTGTGAGCATAGAGGTGGGGCGTCACAGTTGGTATCAGAGCTGAGTTTCAGAACAAATTATAATAAACACAGAACAGAAGCAGAATGGAACATGTGTTACAACTATTCGAGGGTTTTATTCGTGCCTTTCTAATCTATTCTTTCCACTTTAACATGTTGGAGTATGTCTAGGAATGAATCTCATATTCCGTAGTATTCCATTTGTTAAATTTCTTATCATTTTTGTATTGTTTAACTAATTCTTATCTTCTCTTGTTCTCTCAGCCTATGGCTGGAAGAGGTAGAGGGAAGCGGTCTTCTGCAGGCCCGTCTAGTGGTTCTCATCCGGACGGAGTCTATATGTCAACTGATCAGTTTATGGAGCTATTTCAGGGTACGCAGCCTTCTATTGCTACTCTCGCAGCTCCTAATCACAAGTCTGCCTTCGCCCGCATGTGTAGTGACTATTCCCACCTTGGAGGTTAGCCTTTCAAGGGATCAAAAAGTGTAATGGAGGTTCAGACTTGGTTGCGTGCTTGTGAGCGCATATTTTCTCGGATGGATCTTTCTGACCATCATCGCGTTCTCGTGGCATCTAGCATGTTGCAAGAGCGTGTGCTTGATTGGTATGAGCTTTTTATTGCGGAAGTTGATGAGTCCTCTCTCTCATGGATTCAGTTTAAGGAACGTTTCGAACTTAAGTTCGTTCCTGAATCAGAAAAGGCTAATCTTGCTCGTAGTTTCCTTGAGTTGAAATAAGGAAAGTCCTCTATTTCTGATTATGTTGCATCTTTCAAGGCCTTATCCAAATACGGAGTTGAGTTCATTAACACTCCGCGTAAGAAGAATCTTAGATTTGTTGATGGTTTGAAGAAGTATTTGAAGAAAGTTCTTTTGCTTCAGCTTAAGCTCTCTTTTGAGGAGCTTTTTGATTCGGCTCTTTGTCTTGAAGCTGTCGAAAAGGAACGGGATAGTGGTGATGAGGTTGAGGTTTCTAAGAACCCCAACAAGAAGAGGTTTCCATTTCATAAGCCTAATTCTTCCAACAAGAAGAAGAAGCAAGCTACCTCCAGTTCTCAGCCTAGTGGTGCACCTTCTAATCTGAGGGCGTGCTATAATTGTGGTTCTCTGGATCATCTTCTTCGTAATTGTCCTAAGCCTCGCATTTGCCGTTATTGCAAGAAAGAGGGTCATTGGATTTCTGATTGTCTAACTGCTTCTAAGGGTCTCAAATCTGGGAAGCTTAATGTTGCTAAAGCTTTTGGCGTTTCTTCTCAGCCCAAAGGTATTACTCCTTCTGTTTTGGAAGGTTTTATTTTATTTCATGGCCGTTCTATTAGAGTTCTTTTCGATACGGGTGCATCGCATTCATTCGTGTCAAAGGAGCTTGTTGATATTATTCCTTTGGATGTTGTTACTCTTTGCGACCCTTTGAGGATTGTGAATCCTATTGGTGGTTCCGCTACTCTTGGTTTGTTGTGTGTTGATGTTGAGATTATTCTTTGTGGTTTCTCCTTTCATGCGAATCTGCATGTTATGGATCATCTTGGTTTTGATATGATTTTGGGTATGGATTGGCTCGTCCGTTATGAAGTTCAAATTTTATGTCCCGAAAGAACTTTATATCTCAAGCATCCCGATGCTATCGAGCAGTTATCTATTATATTTCGAAGCATGGATCATACTTCGAATGCTCTCATTTCTTCCTTCGAATCGGAGGATGTCATAGCTAATATTCCGGTTGTTTGTGCTTTTTTTGATGTTTTCGAGCCTATTTCAAGTTTACCGTCGAAGAGGGCAATTGAGTTCCATATTGATCTTATCTCTGGTGCTCATCCTGTCAGTCATCCTCCCACGAGGATGTCTGCCAAGGAAAATAAGGAACTCAAGCAACAATTATCTGAGTTGGAAGCCAAGCATTTTATTCGTTCTAGCTCATCTCCTTGGGACGCCGCTGTTGTCTTTGTTAAGAAGCCAGATGGTACTCTTAGGCTTTGCATTGATTATCGCAAGCTTAACGAGCTTACTATCAAAAATAGGTATCCATTACCTAGGATCGACGACAAGTTCGATCAGTTAAGTGGCGCTAAGATTTTCTCCCAACTCGATCTTGCTACCGGATTTCATCAGTTACGAGTTGCGGAAGATAGTATTCCTCTTACAGCATTCCTTACTCGATATGGTTCTTACGAATGGCTTGTTATTCCGCGAATATCTCGATAAGTTCGTCTTGGTTTTCATTGATGATATTCTTATTTATTCCAAATCTGAAGCCGATCATATTCAGCATTTGGAGATTGTTTTGAGCACTCTTCGTCAGCATCAGCTTTATGCTAAATTCTCCAAGTGTCACTTCTGGGAGAATAAGGTAAAGTTTCTCGGTCATATTGTTTCTTCCGATGGTATTTCTGTCGATCCTTCCAAGATCGAATCTATTCAGAATTGGAAGAGGCCCGAGACCGTTACTGAGATCCGTAGTTTCCTTGGATTGGCGGGTTATTATCGTCGGTTTATTAAGGACTTTTCTCGTATTGCTTTACCGCTTACCACTCTTACGAGAAAAGCTGTTCCTTTTATTTGGTCCGATAAGTTTGAGAATTCTTTCTTGAAGTTAAAAGATCTCCTTACTCATGCTCCTATCTTAGTGGTTCCCGAAGGGAATCATGATCTTGTTGTTTATGCCGATGCCAGTGGTTATGGACTCGATGTTGTTCTTATGCAAAAAGATAGAGTAGTTGCCTATGCTTCTAGACAACTAAAGCCTAACGAGATTCGTTATGCTACCCATGATTTGGAGTTAGCCGCCATAGTCTTTGCTCTAAAGATTTGGCGACGTTATTTATTGGGCGAGCATTTTATTTTGTTCACTGATCACAAATCTCTGAAGTATCTATTCACTCAGAAAGAACTTAATATGAGGCAACAGCGTTGGCTCGAATTTCTTGCTTCATATGATTTCGATATTCAGTATACCCCTGGTAAGGGTAATCGAGTTACTGATGCGCTTAGTCGCAAGCAGCAAGTTGTTGTTTCCATGATGCTAGCAGAGTGGAATATATTGAAAGCTTTATCTCATTGTGATATTAGAGACCGTCCTTCAGTTTCTGATTCTTTCGTGCATTTATTTAGCATGGAAGCTCGTCCTAGTTTGTTGGATCGTGTTGCCGATGCCCAGAAACAAGATCCACATATTGCTTATCTTATTTAGAGTTGTAAATCGGAATCCCGTAGTGATGATCTAAAGGATTTCGATATTGATATTCATGGTTGTATCCAGAAGAAAGGAAGGTTGATCGTGCCTAATGTTCCTAATCTTAGAAATGGCATTCTTGAGGACTGTCATCGTTCTAAGTATACTATCCATCCAGGTAGTAGTAAGATGTATGCTGTTATGAAACGCTTATATTATTGGGAAGGTATGAAGCGTGAGGTTGCAAGTTATGTGAGTCGCTGCATGACTTGTCAACTTATTAAAGCAGAACATCATCGTCCCAATGGTCTTTTGCCGCCTCTTGAGATTCCAATATGGAAATGGGATCAAATTTCCATGGACTTCATTGATGGTCTACCTCGTTCGAGGTCGGGCCATACTAGTATTTGGGTGATTGTTGACCGATTGACTAAATCAGCCCATTTTATTCCTATCAAGTCCAATCGGACTGCTTCTTTTTTGGCTAAGCTATTTATTAAAGAAGTCGTTCGACTTCATGGTGTGCCTAGTTCTATTGTTAGTGACAGAGATCCGCTTTTTACTAGTGGTTTCTGGCAGAGTCTTCAGAAAGCTTTGGGCACTAAGCTCAATCTCGGTACAGCTTATCATCCACAGTCTCATGGTCAGACTGAAAGGGTGAATCAAGTCTTAGAAGATCTCCTTCGAGCATGCATTCTTGATTTTGGTGGTAGTTGGGAAGACCACTTACCTCTTGTTGAGTTCTCTTATAACAACAGTTTCCAATCCAGTATCGGTATGGCTCCTTTCGAAGCTCTTTACGGAAGGCCGTGTCGATCACCATCTTGTTGGTTGGAATCGGGGGAAAAGTTAGTTCTCGACCCCGATTATATTTGTGAATATTCTGAGAGGATTGATATTATTAGATAGAGAATGAAAGAGGCTCAGAATAGGCAGAAATCCTATGTCGATCATCGTAGGAAGCCTTTGGAATTTTATGTTGGCGATCACGTGTTCATTCGTGTTTCTCCGATGAAGGGTGTGGTGCGTTTTAGTCGCTCCGGGAAATTGGCTCCTCAATATGTTGGACCGTTTCCTATTACGGAACGCATTAGCCCTGTTGCTTATCGTGTATCGCTTCCTATTCAGTTTTTGGGAATTCATGACGTATTTCATGTATCCCAGCTTCGTCGATGCCTTCGAGATTCAGATTCTATTATTGATCCTCCTATGTTGCAAGATCTTAAGGTCTCACCCGACTTGTCTATTGTGCAAAATCCTATTCGTGTGCTAGCTTCGGAGGTTAAACGCCTTTGGAATAAAGAAGTCCCACTTGTGAAAATTCAATGGTCCGCTAACCCCAAAGATTGCACTTGGGAAACCAGAGAATTCATCGAGCGTTCTTATCCGGGTTTTCTCTCCTCTTCGGGTGGGGGTGAGCATCCTTGATCTATCTTTTCTATTTTAATCTTTGTTGTGATAAATTATTTGTGTTATTGACTGCTTCTAGTATGAAAATTGCGGGGACGCAATTTTTATAAGGGGGGAAGTCTATAACGACCGTGATTTTTGAATTACTGTCGAAATAAATATTTTAAATACAAATTTTAAAAATAAAAATTTGAAAATAAAAATGATGCAAATTCATTTGCAAAGTCAGTTGCAAATTGCTTGTTGCATTGAATATAACTAAGTTGTGTTATATTTCTATTTGGCCTTCACGTGTAAACAAATTGGTCCATTTCAAAACAAAGTGCAACTTATTTTCCATGTGCTGTCACAATCACTTAAAGCAAGTTGGAAAATATTTTGCTATGCTGCCACTCATCTTGTAAAGCAAAATTTTAATCCATCTTTACAGTCATCATCTCATTAATGTAGTTGAGTCCTTTTCCTTCAAGTAAGCACGTCTATATTTAATGCATTGGTACAAAACTCTTTCCAGCACACTTTATTTTTGACTTGTACACGTTTTGGCAAAGGATAAGTAAGAGTAGCTGCATCTTTCTTTGGCTCATTTCAGTTTGTTCCAGTTGCCCAGTAAAACACATTAATGGCGACCATTCTTGCTTCCTTTGGATTCCTACTTGCTAGTTGCTTTTGAAGCGAATTAAAAGTGAGTGCAAAACTCACATTTCTAATTAAATTATGCTACTTGGTTTTGATATACTTTTCGGTTGTTCATACTGGTCTGCGTAAAGACACAGTTGCACAAATGGTTGAAATACTATCGACCTTTATTTGATTTTACGCATGCGTTGTACTTTGAAAATATGTACATGTAATAACCCTGTAACTACTCTGTGTTGTTTGTAACATGTACACACAATTAATTTCATGCGTCTTTCTTTAGAGAACTTATTTCATGCAAATAGTATAACACGTTAGTGAAGTCCAGGTCACATTGCTTACATTTATTATTTGCATGCGGAAGTATGGTATCCAAGCATTCCTTATTTTGGCATATGTAGATGAAAAAGGTATTGCAAAGAAATGGGTTGCCAGGTTATTTACGTTTTTATGGCCAGGATACATATTGCTTTAGCTCTTTTTTTTTGGTGTGTCTGCATCTCGTTTTAAGATTTCATTTTATAAAAGTGTAGTATTTATTTACTTGTGTGTAAAGGTGTATAGCTTGCAAACCTTCAGTTTATTTTGTACGTGCTTGTAATAGTGCCAGATCATTTTGATCCTTGGACTTCACTATGAGTATGCATATTGTTGTATATTGCCCAGGATGTTATATTTTTTTACTATTGTGAACATGTCACATACTCCATTTCGAGCGTACAGGTGCTTTGTTTTTACTTCATCTCACGTGTACTTGCATGCAAAAATATTAGTATTTTGACCTTTTAAAATTTGTTACGTACGCGTGTCAGTTGTTTTTTTTTATTTCTTACGTGCGTGAGTTGGTCCAGAATAATTTTTATGCACGAAAAGTTATTCTAGACCATCACTTTACAACTTGTGTGCGTGAAAAATTTATTTTCCTGGACATCACAGTATTTTATGAATATGTTGTATTGCAGTCCAATGTTTAAATTATTTTGAACCGGCGTTTAGTCTTGAAATGTATTTTATTGCCGTTAAATTTTTTAAACGGATTTTTACTCCGGTGATATATTTTTTTTGAAGCGTGTTGTTTTGATGAGATTTTTTGAAGAATAAATTTACTGTTGTTTTGACTTCAGTAACCGTCAGTTTAAAGTGAATTTTCAAGCGGCTATCCCGTAACGCTGATTTGATATCCGTTTTTATGGTGTTTTGTGAAGCGCAATTTCCTTGTCGAAACTGCTACAGATGTTGCTGTTTTAATCACGTGTTTTAAAAATCGTTTTAAAATAAAATTGTTTCCAAAAAATTTACAGTTTGCGCTTTCAAAAGAATGAGGAAGCGATTTAAACGCTTCAGCAAAATTGAGGACTATAAACCATTACTTTTACTGATTCGCTTAATTCCGGACTTGTCCATTTGAGAACGTAAATTTTATTCATTTAAAATACACAATTTTGCACTTTCAAGGAAACGATGAAGAGATTTAAACGATTTAGCAAAAGTGAGGAGTATGGGACCACACTTTTACTAATTCGGTTAATTCCGGACTCGTTAATTGAAATAATTACTGGGGATTTGTTGTTTAGGGATTTTGATGATTTTGTTGGGCTTTCGAGCCACTCTGCTGGACCTTTGGGTCATCTGATGGACCTTGACCTTCGAGTCACTCTGCGGACCTTCGGGTCATCTGATGGGCGCCAAAAATTTATAGTACTTGGTAGGCTTCGGCCATATGAGATGCACGTGCGGCGTAGCTTAGACTCGCCATCTGCTGGGGTCGATCCACTTTTATGCTGATTTTCTAGTTATCTATTTTTGATTTCTAGATTTTGTGAATTGTTATTTTGAATTCAATTGTGAATTTGAAAGTTGATTTGATGGAGTTTAAATTGAGATTTCTTCATTTAAACTATGTTGATTATTTATGCTGAATAGTCTCATTCGAGACTATAATTAATTGTTTAAGTGTTGTTTATCATGCACTTATTTCTGAGTTTAAATTAGACTGATCCGTTTATTATTTTCTTTTAAATAATACTCGGGTCAGACTGAGTTATTTCAGGGTAATCGCTATCTCTGATTTAGTTGCAGCTTCAGCTTTTGGGATATCACTCCATCTTTTGTCTAGTCTTCGAGGTGTACTTTTGGTGTATTGACTATCACCTCATGTATGTTGATGTCTTTGTATATGTACATTTGGTTCATATGAACGATCGATTGTTGTAGCATGTATTCCAGACTTGTCTTCCGCTATATATCTGATATTTCTGTTCTGATGTGATTATACATATCTGTGTTGTTGTTATTATGAGTTGTCCTGAATTTTTCTTTAGCCATCGTATTTTCGTTTTAGATTTGGATTGAATATATCTTTGGGAGTAATTCACACAACTCCTACCGATGTAATCAAAACTCGTCTAAGGCATAACTTACGGATGGTCGCTTCTAACAAGCCTTATTCTTCGTAATAGCAGACGTTATTCCTTATAATAACCTTTGTTATTGTGAGCATAGAGGTGGGGCGTCACATATTCGGTACTATTCAGTAAGGGGTAGGATGGTCTTGTGTTTGCAAGGGTCGTTAGGTACGATCTCAGTACATTTTTTAGACGTGTACTATGATGAGCAGTACCCCAGTAGCCCAGTCATTAGTTGGAATCCATTCTCCAATACGAGCTTTACAGTTTTAGTTGTATACTAAATATGTTGGAATGTAAGATGCAAGCATTCTAGCTATTTTAATAATTTATCTTGAACCCTTAGACATTATTATAGTATCACTGAATTTCTATAAAAGTGTTTTGGTTATCGTAAGGTAAAAACCCATCTGTGTTTATTTGCGGCGTGGTCTTATGAGATACCTTTGATTTTATAAGAGTTTTAAAAGTAATAATTCAGTTGCTTTAAGTTTACTCACACCAGACTCATATCTGATCCAGAGTTTTATTATCTTTCCCTAAAACTCTTCGGTGCCCAAATTTTTACGAGCAGCCAAGTAGTCCAGGTTTCTATGGATGCATTTTGGAGGATCTTGGAGCAGAAGGCTTTATTGATAGATAGTTATCATCTTGTTTCCGCTCTATATTATGTACTCTATATCCGTGTATAAGGACAGGCTGTTACAACTGTCCTAAGTTAGGAATTGTATTAGTATGACTCTGATGTATCATTTTGTAAATGACTTTGTAAATATTATGTGGTTTAATATATGCTATTCCGTTGCATTGTGAGATTCTGTGTTTGTTCTTAGTTTTTCTATCTTCTATCTTCTTCTTTTTCCCTAACGATCAATGTTTTTCGGCTCTTGAATACTCGGTATGTAATATAGTGGATGTATTAACATGGATTTTCGAGGATCGAAAGCCCAGTTTGTTACAGTTATCGAGTATAATATGTCGATATTAAATTCATGTTTAAACCTTAGTTAAGAAGTTTTAACTTGGAAATGTTCCAAACGAAAGGTTGTGGCTGATTCAACGAAAGGTTAAGTACACTACCTTAAATAACACCGCAATAAAAGCGATGTATATAAATATAAATGCATAAATTTATAACCGATCTAGGGGTGATTTCAATAATTAAGAATACTACATCATTATTATATGATAATATTGTAATAATAAGAGCTCACTAGAAGTCAAGAAATATACTCTAAATAGTTCCACATGATAAAGGTGTTTATTAACATCGGAGAGAGTTGATTGACAGAGTAGTTAATTAAACCAACATAGCAGATCCATCCACGAAGAGTATAACTCGATCAGTTCTCATCTAACTAATTTAAGGGATGGGATAGAGATTCCATAATTGACCCCGAGTGCTTATGTGAGATTGATAGAATTAGGAGTATGCCCTAGGGGTAATTGTGTAATTGTTACATAAATTTGACTCAATAACCAATTTTGTTCAAAATAGAAGGGGTTTTCTTTCTACTATATACTTGATATAATATGTTATATTGATTAACTATTTTAATTAAAGTATATTTAACAAGTAAAACTCATAAATGGTATGTTTTGTGATAGTGTTTAAAATGCGTTGTAACCAGGAGTGATTTAGCACAATAAAATAAACATACTGATTTAAATATTCCTAGTCAAGTTGTATCGAGACTGGATATCGATGCATCCATTAAGACTAGAGTACATAACGCTCTTGATCAATGTATTACTCATGATTACTAGGGGCACCAAGAGGTTACGTACTGATAGTTATTGTATAACTATGGAATGGCTCACTCGATAGTTTTCTATTGGTTAATATAACTAAGTTCAAATAGAAAATATCGATGTTACAAAATTACACAGTTCTCTAGACTTGAGAATACCATTGGTCTTCAATGTGGAAGCTTTGCTTTGATTATAGTTAAATCGTGGCACGGTGTCCATCGAACAACTATAGTTGGGTCGAGTGGAAGCATTGGAATTGAAACACTATTTAAGAAAGGATCGGTCTCCTTAGTTATATGATGTTAGTATCACAGTCATTTGAAGTCAACTCAATGTCAGAGTCTTTGGTCAGAGCAGTACGGTTAATAAAAATTGTTATTATTGAACCAAAGACTTTGTGTTTGGACTATAGAGTTGAATATAAACGATATTGGAATTTTGATCATTACCAAATTCCATAAGTCCAAAGTTATACAATTTTTGACGAAGAGAATTGGTGTAAATAATTATCGCTGATGGGTAACGCTTAATAAAGTAAAACTGGATTTTTTTGAAACCAAGTAAGCGATAAATTTGGTCAATATGTCATACCACCTGCTAAGTGATGTGTGAATGTTAATATTCGAATTGTTCGATATTATCGCTGACCAAATTTGCACCTAAGAGTTACACAACTGAAATGTTGAATATTCCTTTGACCACATGATCTAATTAATTTGTAATTGTTATAAAGTATTTAAATTAATTTATATTTATGAAACATTAATTATAAAGTTTTTATTTGATGCATTGAGCAATATTAAAATATGTTAATGATAGTTATAAATATGTTAATCGATATACGATATCGATGTGTATTTAACTTGGATTTTAAATGCAATAAATATTGCTTGGTTTGAAACCCATATGAGACTTAAGATATTCAGCCATGATTAGATCATGGCATTGCTGGCCATATGATGGTCTTAAGGGTAGAGTTTTAATATGTTAAAAGGTAGAGAATGAGTAAGAGGAAAACAAGGATCTTGATCCTACTTTCTCTCTCTAGTCTCTCCTTTATATAAGGATCATAACCCTCTATCTAGAATAAGTTTTGGACCTCCTCTTCATATCCATTGCGGTAAAAAATTCTAGCTTACCCCTCCACCTTTTCAAGGATTTCTAACATCAAATTAAAGTCAATTCGATCGTCGGTAGTAGCTGTGTTCGGAAAGCTAGCAACTTTTGGATACATGATTCAATTCAGGGAGTTAGATTCTTCATTTCTAGATGTACATTCTAGGCTTTGGTGAAAGGTACAATTCTTTATTTATTACCATCTTATATAAGTATTTAATATGTTTATTATATCATATGTTAGTTTAGCTAGCTGCCGATATAACGAATCTATATATAGTTGTGTTGTATACATTTGATGATATAATACATACCGTTTGCACCAAAAATTAGCACAAACACCGAACAAAAGTTTTGATGAGAAACAAATGAAGAATATAAAATGAAACAGAGGATAATAACTAAGAAATAACAGTAAATTGAAGCAATAACACAAACACAATGATTTATAGTGGTTGAGCGTTGTTTTCCTACGTCCACTTTAAATAAATTGCTTTATTAATTACTTTGTAAACTGAGCACAATAGGGATCAGATGAAAACCCCTAGTTACAATAGAGTACCAAGCAACTAGCGGCGTAAAAATCCGGAAAATAGACAACTAGGCATGTATTTATAGATGAAGATGGCCAAACATCTCCCCGAAAATTTGGCAGAAGGACCTTCAGAACCATCTGAACCCACAAGAGGGATCTCATGACCCAATTCCCAAAGAATAGGGATCAGTACCTTGGGGGATTTGGAACTGTGATCCTTATGGTAGCTTCCCATGTTAAAATATGCTTAGCCTCCAATTTTCATGCCAATTGGATTAGTAAAACTTGAGTTATTGCTTGATCTTTGCTTCAACATGAATTGCTTCCTGATTTCAGCCAATCCCTACTGAAGATAGAAGGCCGATCCCTTTGACTCCATCCTTTTGAGGTGTGATCCCTAGGATAGGCTCCTTAGGATCCCCACATCTTGCTCACAAAATTTCATATGCATTGGACTTGTGGATCTTGAGATATTAATTATTTTCTATTGAACTGCATTAACTTCCTAAAACATACCGATCCCTATCTAGGAGGTTGATTTTGTCGATCCCTCCTATATGTTGAACCATATTCCATACTTCAAACATTCTACCTTGCAAATCTCTCAATTCCATTCAATATTGACTTTATATTACCATCTGCACTCGACTTCTGGACTCCATAATCATCACCATGGACTAACTGGCCTTGATGATAGTCGAATCTAACTTGTCAAATCAGTGAGAATATAGTCGGGCCAAAACACCGGATAACACTTGCCTCCCAAAGTACGTCTGGTGCTGAACATGACGTCCTTTGAATCGAGGCAGGTTAGTGTCGTCAGAAAGAAATCCATTCAGTTTTCTGAATTGTTAATATCCTTTCGTCGAATTATTTTCCCAAAGCGTTGTATCTTTCTTTAATCGTCACGACCTTTAGTCAACTTCCAATAGCATAAATCTAGAATTATATTTCGTCAGCCGATATCTATGTCTGGTTCCATGAGACCAAAAAGTTTTGGTCATCTGATCTGGTTTCAAACATGAAGACTTCAGGTTTGAGTTCAATTTCTGTCGATTTCAAAAGTTAAACTTCTATAATATTCACGTCCACGTTCGGGTACACGTTCTTGTCATTAACTCCCAGACGTGTTTATACGTTCACGAGTCATCTTCAATTTTTGTTGAGTTAGATACAATTTCATTGCACTTTGTATATATGTGCTTTGCATAATTTTCATGCCTACGCTTATATGTACAAGAACCCATAGCTGATCCCTACTTTTCTCTCCTTTTTTATTTTTTTTTATACACATTAAGGGATCGACATGCTCCTTGCAGATCCCTCCCTCTTTCTCTTATTTTTCCTTTCTCTTTTTTTATATAATAGGGTTCGGGTGGATCCTCAGGCTGAGGGATCGGTACCGATCCCTCAGCATATTGGGAACTCAACTCATTCGGCTTCATGGGACATTTAAAAGCATACCGATCTCTCAACCTTTATATAAAAGCTAACATTCTCCCTTCAATTTTTTACTTCATTTCATTTTTCCCTTCTCTTCCTTTTACCTTCCCACGACCAAACCCATTCTTTAGTTCTCCAAAGTCGAACCTTCTTCCTTCCATCAATCTGAACCTAAGCATCACCTCCTTCTTTGAATCCACCACCTTCTCTCGCTCCAAGCCATCTTTCCATCTTCAATTTGACTCCAAACAGAGAATCCTCTACCTAGCAACTCGTGACTTTTTAACTTAGGTTGGTTTTCTTGCTTTTTACCTTAAATTTTGTGACGAGGTGATGGGTTCTACTTCATTGGAGAATGGGTTGAAGTTTGACACGATGAAGAGAGGATGGTTGAAATTATTTAGGGGAGATGAGGCATATGATGGAATAGGGTTCAGTTGAATTGTAAAGAAAGAGGAAGAAAGGATGCGTAAAATATAGGGATGGGTAAACAAGCTTGAGGGATAGCACGAGAGTATGGGAGGAGAGGGATCGGTCATCTTTGGCTCACATTGAGGGATCGGTAATTTTTGGCTTGCATGGAGGGATCAGTGGTATGGTGAAGGGAAGGGATCAGCTGCTATTGTTAGTATGGAGGGATCGGTAGTTTTTGTTGGTGTGTTTTAGATGGATGGATCAGTTGCTGCCATGGAAAGGGATCGGCATGGATTGCTTAGAGAGAGGGATCGGTTGTCTTGCTTTGGAATAGGGATCAACATATATAGGGGTCGACTATATACGGATCGGCTACTTATACTTGGCCAATTCTAGGCTTTGAATTAAACTTGAAAACCAATCCATATTCACTTGTTTGAACAAACAGAACCAATCCCATCCCAATAAACTTGAACATATGACAATGATGAATAACATAACTTGCATATCCACTATTGAACTCGAAATTGAATGACCAAATTCCTGGGACTTAGAACATGAACTAAAACTTAGCATATGGACTTTAATAACGGATTTCACACTTCGATATGCTGATGATCGATCCTAAAGCTTACACAACCAATCAATCTATTCGCTAGCTGAGACGGTTAGCGATGATTGTCACTCTGCTCAGAATCCAGAGTCTCATCATTTGCTTTTGCTTTTTTATTTTGAGCTGTTTATCTCCACAACATACGACACTGCACCACACTAGCTTATACTTAGCACCGGGGGATAGATAAACTTTTCTAATTTCGATTATCTACTGAGTTTAGTTGGTATGGACTCCAGACGTTCAGAGCATCTAGCTGCAATGTATTCCGGACCAACTTCACAACACAACAATCCCGGAACCGAGTCAAATTCCGCAACTATATCTGGCAGACTTTCCCTTAATCGTCAAACTGAACAACTGGAAGTTTCCGGCCCATCGGCTGACCTTTTTGCTGACGTTCCAGTCCTCCCGGTGAAAGATTTAAGTCCTGCCCCCGACGTAGTAGATGGTGCTATATTTTTAGATAACCCGACAGATTCCCAAGCCTCCAGAATTGGGGAGGCCACTCTTTGCAAACTATGTTCTAGACACGGGATTCCGTTCAAAGATGTTTTGATTCCTTCAGTGAACGACAGGGCTCATTCCCCCCCGGAGGGGTATACAACATGCAATAATTTCATGTGTTGGGTCGGGTGTGTGCACCCTTAAATTCTTTTATCCGAGAGATGCTAAAATATCTCGAAATAGCTCCCACTCAACTACACCCAAACAGCTATGCTTTTCTCCATGGCACTTTCTAACTATTCATGAACGTTCTGTTCCGCCCGCCCTTTCCTAAGGACATCAGGTTTATTTGCAACTTTAAACGATAGACATGAAGCCTTTCCTACATTTTGCTCGAGCCTTTGCCTAACTGTCAAGTCTTAACGGATGCTTGGAATAAACTCAACCTCTTTAAACACGAATGGTTCTATGTCCGTGTCCACCTGGCTTCCCGAGGTAATGGTTGGAAGGACGTAAGCGCCATCTTCGCTTTATTCCCAAATTCTTTAGTCCAAGTCATATCCTGAACCAACTATTATTTTGAAAATTTATAGGTTTCCATCCATATCTAGAGGGCGATAGCTTCTCAAGGGCAATTTATGCGATTTGTGCCACCTCGGTTGGAGACAGGGACATTGGACTCCTCATAACCGATGAATGGTTATCTCTGTTTGGGCTACTGGAAGAAGGTCACTACATTGGGCTTCTAGGAAGCGCTACACTACTAAGAAATGCTGCAGAACAAGAAGACGATACCAATAACCCTATCGTGCCCCCAGTTGAGGGGACTTAGGATGATGTTGAAGAGGGTGAAATTAGGGTGCCAAGATCAACGAGCCTGGCGATGCTGATGCAGGTCTGGGCAATGAGCCCGTGATCGAATCGTCACAAGGCGCACAACCTCACATGCTAGCAAGAAGAAGAAAAATCTTGCATATAAACTCCGTAGGAGAAAAATTGCTAAAGAGCCTGAGTTTATTATCACTTTCGTCGACGAAGAGCCATCCTCCCAACGTTTAGAAAGCTTGATGGAAGAATTTTCAAATCTCCCAATCCTTAATGACATCATAACTTATGACTTCTCCAACATCAGTATTAGGGGGCTCAATTCTCCAACCAGAAGTGGTGAAGACATTCTTCCTACTAGAAAAAGGGAGAAAACTCCTATGAGAAAGACTGTAGGAACTTGTCCGTTTGGGGGACACTAGGACACTCACAATCACGTGCACTTCACTACACGATTTTCATTCATCTTTTGTTCAATGGTCACTTATATACTTTTGTTTGATTTACATGTGCGATATCTCAATCTCGGCTTTCGATCGGTTGAGCGGCTCCTCGACGTAGTACGGATCCAGCCGCGATTTAGAATCGGGTAGGCGTACAGAGAGAGAGATCATGGTCGGGAAAGAAGTCGTCGTTCGAGGGAATCTTCATCTTCCAAAAATATGTCCCAGTCTCGTCGTCTCATCAGGAAATTCAACCTAATCTTCCTATACACAGTGGCGATCGGACTTCTTTTCATGGTCCTCAAGTTTATGTATTGCCTGAGTAGTATTCTAGCTCATCTAGCTCCATATAATCCCGTGATCGTAGGTCGAGCAAATGCCCAATTGTCACTTCTTATCCATCTTTTCCGATTGTGGTTCTTGAGGCTTCAACGGTGGAAAAATTGGCCGAACTTAAGGTCAATTTCCAAAGATTTGCTTTGACGGGCTTAAGTTCCTTCCCTCCATTCATACAATCCGA
The DNA here is from genome assembly GCA_030737815.1 of Allium fistulosum. NCBI lineage: Eukaryota > Viridiplantae > Streptophyta > Magnoliopsida > Asparagales > Amaryllidaceae > Allium > Allium fistulosum. Next base: position 890,298,745 of record CM060902.1, read on the forward strand.
CGGAATGCTAAAGCAAGCTCTCTCACATGCTTCAATGACGTTTTTGTGCAACATGAATCATTCCAACATTAGCAGAAAAAATTTCCGAGTTGTCTATTTGGAGACAGCATGAATTCGATTGTCTCAAGCTAGAGGTAATTCATGATAAATATATAACTAAACATTAAGACAATGAGATATCGGAGTTGATGGTGAAGCTAACCGAGGTAGAAAAAGTGCCAAAGAAACATCTGAGGCGGTGAGTCCTCTAGAAGCTGCCCACAAAAAGGAACTTGATGTTGCCCTCAACTGCAGCGGTGTGATTGCCTTGGAAAAGGATACCTTGCAAAAGGAGAAAAATATTTTGGCCCACCGTGTTGAGGAGCTTGAAGAACTCCTTAAAAAGGAGAGGGAAGAGAAAGTTGAAGCTCAAAAGGAGTCACAAAGATATTGCAAAGAGGCTGTTGAAGCCCAGAATTTAAAAATTAAGCTCGATGAGCAATTTCCTCAAATTGAAGTCCTCAAAGAAGAGGCAAGAGAAGCGGGCCGCAATGAGGTTAGAGAATAGATCAAGGTCTGGTTAGAAGATGCCAAAGAGCCGATCGAAATGACATTAAGGACATGTTCGATCCTCTAATCATTGAATACAATGCTAAAGTCCTTATCCATCACGATCTGAGTTTTCTTAAAGAGGGTTATCTTAAGGTTCTCGCCGAGGCCTGGGAATACATTGTCGAAATGAGAAAGAGAACACTCGGCAAAGCTGATTTAGACAAAGAGAAGCTAGTACATGAGATTCTTCGCAGGGATGAACCTCTAGACCTTGTTGCTATGAGACTCCGACACTTTGACATTCTAGCGCCCTTTTGCAAAGGGAAAAACACTGCTGAGTCTTCGAAGTCCGATCCCAAAGACCCCACTTCTTTTCAAGTAGCTGGAGCATCGGTTTCTCTCGGTTTAGGATAGGTTCTAAGCTACGATCCGGACAGACCCGGTTATCAATCTAAGGTGCTGAGTCCTATTCTGGAAGGGAGTACTCTGGCGACATCTGAGAGTCAGCCGGACGCAAGTATTCCGCTTTATTCTCCACTTTTCGAGAGATTTTGTTCTTCATGCCCAATAGTCATAGGCTTATCTTCTTGTTTCCATGAATCTGCAGGTCTTTCGGGTCCCAGCCAAACTCCAAAAAGTGGTGCCACCGTGGAGCAACAATTAACATGCACTAAGGTTCCGACGGCCATCGACGCTCCAGGGCCTGACGCTCATGTTATCGGAGCACTTGTTGATGATAAAGCTGAAGAAGCACCGTTGCCAGATGAGTCAGATGACTTATGATTATTAGCGCCACCGAGCATACTGATGAGTAGAGCTTTAAAGAGCGCATCGAGGGAGATGAGTCGCTAAAGAAAAAGGCTAAGGCTGAACACATCGATGTGGACATTGATGACTCAAGTCTTGTCCCGCTACAAGTCATTCCACCTGGCGGGTCAGTTCCCGAAGAACTCCCTCCAACATCAAAAAGCTCCCCCACCAAAGGTGGTCGAAGATCAAAAAGAGGGACGGGTGGAAGTTCAGGTGGAGCCACTCCCAAAAAATCGAAAAGAGAGAAAAGGCCAAAGAAGTAGCCATCGCTTCGATTTAATTTGTATATAGCTTATATAGCTGTTTTCTCTTTTATTGTCCGTGATTGTGCGGGTGCGGCCCTCATTTTTGAACAAACTTGTATCATAATTTTTGAAGTTAATTTTGTAAATAAAATTTCTTTGTTTTCTATCGAACTTGTGTGCTTTTTTTATTTAAGTAGTCGAGCTATTACTTTCCATTCAATGTACTTGTAATTCATTGATCGTTGATTTGGATGATAATCCGTTAATTCTATCCCAAGGCCTCAATGTGGTCGTGGTGTTGAGTCATACCAAACACGGGGCTCAAGCCTTAATGTTACAATGTCAAATTCAGCGGTTTGAATGATTATACTCCTGCCCCCAGTCTTGGGTTAGCGGAATTAGATGGTGGATGGTCAAACTCCATCCTTAGCGAGTTTATACTACTCCTTTCGGTTTCAGGCTAGAATTTATGGAATAGTGAGTGGTCAAATCGCACTCATCTATTTTTTTATACTCATATCCGCATTTTGGGGATAAGAGCCAGTGGATGGTCGAATAGCTCCCGACTTATGTTTATACTCCAGTCCACACTCTAGGAACTTAGAGTTATTTTGGAAAATAGTCGGATTGTACTTTTCTTAATTGATTAATTTACCCCAAAATTCGGGGTTTGACTTAGCGGTCGTGTCATGATCGCTTTTGATTCATGTCTATCCCATCGCTCGGTGGGATTAATTTGGTTATCGGATGGTCGAGTCACATCCATTTCTCATTATGTACTCCATCCATTGGGTTGTGAACGAGAATCATCAAATGAACGGTCGAACCATGTTCATTTTGTTTAGTTCAATCAGGAACTAACGTAATTAGCTAGCTCCATACTCTAGGAACCTGCATGTCAATACTACTCAATCCGGTATCATAACTAATATGTAATGCTATAGCAGACATAGACATGAAGGAAATTCACAACTTTATTTGCCAAACGGAAAGAAATGGCATAATTTGTCTTATTACATATCTTGAAAATCAAGTGCTAAAGCAAATCCTGAAATTAAGTACAACTGAATGAAAAAGAAATAAATTAAGTGAAATAGCGTCGTAAATGCTCGCTATTCCATGCCCTTGGGAGTGTGATGCCATCAACAGTCGCTAGCTAGAAAGTTCCCACTCCAAGCCTCTATTCAATGACATATGGTCCTTCCCAAGTAAGATTCATATGCGACGGGGCATGAAAAACCTATTTCAAGATGAGATTGCCGATTTCAAAGGTTTTAGGTCAGAATTTAGTGTTGTAGTACTGGCCAACTTGGTGTCGATGCGCAGCTGCCTCAAATCAGCTTCTTCGCGCTTCTTATCTACAAATCCTAGAGATTCCAAGAGAAGATCTTTATTCATTCTGGGATCGTAGTAGATCACTCGATGAGAAAGAACTTCAAGCTTAACTGGAATAATGGCTTCGGAACTATAACCAAGGGCGAATGGAGTATGGCCAGTCGTGAACTTGTGAGTGATCCTATAAGCCCATAGCACTGTCAGGAGTTCATCCACCATTTCCTCTAGCCTTTTCCAAATGCTTCTTCAGAATGGACTTTATGATTTTGTTCATAGCTTCAACTTGTCATTGGCTTGAGGGCAAGCGACTGCTGCAAATCTCGTTTTAATATGATGCCGATGGCATAAGTCTTTGAATTTAGCACGATCGAATTGAGTCCCATTATCTGTTATAATAGTTCATGGAAAACCAAAATGACGGATGATGCTCCGAATGATGAAGTTGATTACTTTCTTTGTTTTGATCATGGCTAATGGTTCCGCTTTGGCCCACTTGGTGAAGTAATCAACTATGATGATGACGTACTTCGCACTACCTTTAGAGATCATTAAGGAATCGATAATATCTATTCCCTATAAGGAAAACAGCTATGGACTGACTATTTGTGTGATTTTCGTCAGTGGAGCTCTCGGAACTTTTGCATACATTTGGCACTTTTCACATCGCCTTACATAATCAGCAGCATCTAGATTGATAGTCAGCCAATAATACTTGTAACAGAGTATTTTCTTTGCTAGGGTTTGCCCCCCAGTGTGGTCGCCACATTCCCCTTCATGAATTTCCTTTAGAACCTGTTTTATTTCGTCATGAGCGATACACCGGAGTAGGGGGATGGAAAAACCTTTTCTATACATAATTCTTTCCTGCATAATATAACATGAAGCTTTATGAAGGACTTGTCATTTTTCATTCATTTGTTCGAGAAGAACTCCTCATAGCAAATAGTCTTTAATTGGAGTCATCCAAGACTCCTTCTTAAGCTTCGTCTCTAGTACCCGGTCGATTTCCATCAGGTTTATGCTAGGAGCGTTTAATACTTCGACTGGAACTAAGCCCATTTGTTGTGCATCCTTGGTGCTAGCAAACTTTGCCAATGAATCAGCCTCTTTGTTTTGATCCTGAGGAATGTGCGTATTGTCATAGTACTCAAAGTCAGTCAACAGCTCTTGGACTTGGGTAAGGTACGGAGCAAGTCGTTGTTCTTCAGCTTGGTAATCTCCCCTGACTTGGTATACTACTAATTGTGAGTCACAAAAGATTTCCAAAGATTTTATCCCTAGTTCTTTGTTGAGTTTAAGTCCAGCAATTAGAGCCTCATACTCAGCTTCATTGTTTTTTACAGGGAAATCAAGCTTTAAACCATAGCAAATTGATCGATTTCGGGAGTTACAAGCATAATTCCAGCTCCTGAACAATGCTCATTGGATGCTCCATCCGTATATAACTTCCACCGCATGGTAGGGATTTCACTACTCTCTGGGAAATCATCCTATGCAGTAAATTCTACTATAAAATCTGCTAGTGCCTGATCCTGGATAGCCCTCCAAGGAAGATAAGTGATGTCGAATTGGATCTGTTTGATGTTCCACTTGAGTAACCTTCTAAACGTCTTAGGTCGCTGTAGAACCTATTGTAACGGCTGGTCGGTGTAAACATTGATAGGATATGCCCGAAAGTAGGGGTGGAGCTTTCATGAAGCAATCAACAAGAAGTATGCCAGTTTCTATATCTTCGGATAGTTCCTTTCAGTTCCTGTTAAATGCTTACTAACATAATAGACCAATCTCTAGATTTGATTTTCTTCGCGAAGTAGTGCGGCACTTATAGCATGTACCGACACGGCCAAGTACATATACAAATCTTTATGGTCTACCGGCTTTAACAGGATGAGAGGTCTCTCTAAGTGATTCACCAAAGCTTGGAATGCGTCTATACAATCCCGTGTCCATTCAAAATTCCTTTTTCCTCTTCTAATCAAGTCAAAGAGAGGAATGCATTTATCGGTAGCTTTGGAAATAAATTGGCTTAGGGCGGCAACCTTCCCATTCAGGCTTTGTACTTATTTGATAGTCTTTGATGCTTGGATATTGCGAATAGCTTGGATCTTCTCAGGATTAGCTTCGATTCTGCGGGCATTGACAATGAAACCTAAGAATTTTCCTGATGCAACACCAAAAGAACACTTCAAAGGATTAATCTTCATTTTGTAACATCGGAGGATACCGAACATTTTTGCCAACTCTCTAATGTGGTCACAAGATCGTCGTGACTTCATGAGCATATCATCCACATATAACTCCATCATCTTTCTGATCCGATCTTTAAACATTCTATTGACTAGGCGTTGGTAGGTCGCTCCTACATTCTTTAGTCCAAACGGCATTACCACATAGCAATATAACCCAACATTGGTAATGAAGTTGGTGTGCTCTTGATTGGGAATGTGCATCGGGATTTGGTTATATCCTGAGTACACATCCATAAAAGATAGCAATTCGTGTCTCGCGGTTGAGTCTACCAGCTGGTCGATCCTTGGAAGGGGAAAGATTTCTTTCAGGCATGCCTTGTTTAAGTCCAAGTAATCAACGCATATCCATTATTTCCCATTTGCCTTTCTCACAAGTGTAGGATTAGATACCCACTTAGGGTAGAGGGCGTTGCGAATAAACCCATTGTCTATGAGCCTATCCACCTCCTCTTTAAGAGCGGCATATCTCTCCGGATCCATGCCACACTTTTTCTGTTTCACCGGGACATGCCTCAAGTCGATATTCAATGCGTGGCTTGCAATGGCAGGCGAGATCCCATACATGTAAAAGTGAGTCCAAGCAAACACGTCGATATTCGCTTGGAGAAATCCAGCAAGTTCTTTCATCATCGGGGGCTGAGCTGTGGTCCGATCTTTAGGATCCGTGACGGGTCTTCATGGCTAACTGCGATGTCAATTGTCAGCTCAACCGGTGCAGCCTTGGTATCTTTGGGCTCCTCCTCATTATCTCTTGGATCTATGTCTCTATAGAACCGACTATGGCACTCGAGCCAAGGCTTAGGCGCTGGTTGTCAATCTTCAGTGGCTTGGATGCAAGCAGACTTGTCAACACCCTTACCTTTCTCCTTTCGTTGAGCATCCCTCAATTCAGCTACATAACAGGCACGTCCGTCCACCCGATCACCATGAAAACTTCAATACCATTATCTGTCGGGAACTTCAAAGTGAAACACCATGGGGCAAGAGCTGTCCGGAACTCAGCTAGGGTCGGTCGGCCTAGAAAAGCGCTGCATGAAGAGTCAACATCTAGAACAACGAATGGCAAAATCCGCACTCTCCTACGGTCACCTTCTCCCAACTCCACGAGCAATTCAACGTAACCAACAACTTCGGTTGCAGCACCGTTAAAGCCATGAATGCGGGCTTTAGATGGTTTCAAGTCCTAGGCTTCCATCCTCATCTGATCATAAGCTTTTTGAAAATTTTATTTACAGAACTTCCACAATCAACCAATATCCTTCTCACTAAAGCGGGGCCGATCATGCCCGAAATGACCATTGGGTCTATTGTCAAAGCCTCTACCTTGTCTGCATCCCTTTTTCTAAACATAATATCATCTGTCATCGTACGTTGCTATTTTGCCGAAGCTCCATCTTCTGTACATGAACGTCATTCAAAATTCACATGCTTGATCGCACTAGCGTAGCACTCCATCTCATGCCAACTCTTATCAGCATGATGCGGTCCTCCGACTATTGTATTGATTACTAACCTTCCACCATTCCACGCAGGCTTCTCAGCCCTATGCGGTGCTTGTCCTCGGTTGGGGTAGGATGTCCCCTGCCCGCCATCCCATGGGGCTTTTACGAACTACTGTAACTTTCTTTCTTGAACCAGTTTCTCGATAATATCTTGGAGATGCCTACACCCATTAGTGTTATGATCATAACATTCGTGACACCGACAATACTTTTCGGTTTATTTCTTCTTCCTAGTGGATTCTTTTGGAGGCGGCTTCCTATACTGCATGGTATTGCAGGTAGACAAATAGACATTCACTAGGGATGTATTCAGTGGCGTGTAGGTATCGTACATCGAAATCCTAGGCTTTCCTCTTCCAGAATTCCTCTTTCGTTCTCGGTTCCTATCTATGCCTTTCTTTTGCTGATTCGGTTTGTTCTGGACATTCACTTGAACTTTTCCAAAGCTATCACCAGACCAATTCACTGTAATGTTACTCCATACTCCCTCTCCACCTGATCCCACAACATTCTTCTTCCTAGAAGATCTAGCTTCCTCTTTCCTCAAATACTAAGCCACCTTTGCATAGAAGCGTTCCAATGTTGTGGGCGGCTTGCCAGCTAACCAATCGTCAAAATCAGATTCTAGATCAATCCCTCTCATTACGGCCATTAATATGGCATGGTCATTTGGATTATTGATTTCTACGACAGCTGAATGGAATCTCTCCAAATAATCTTTCAATGTTTCTTACGGAGCTTGGATCACAGTGGATATGGACATTACATCTTTGGGGTGAGTTGCGTTCATACGGAACTATTCCACAAACCTTGTTGCTAAATCATCAAATCTATAAATTGACCGCGTGAGTAATCTCGTAAACCACATCGTTGCTATTCCAAAGAGAGTTATAGGAAAACATCTATATTTGGTTGCATCATCTGCTGGTGCGGAATCCATCGGTCATTATATCTCATGATGTGTTTCCTGGGGTCAATTTTTCCCTCTTAAGCAGGCATTGACAGCAAGTTGAACTTCTTTGGATACTCTGCATATAGGACATTATCAGTGAATGAGGTATGGTTTCTCGAGATTCCTGGGTCGTCATTGGTCAAGCCTTGGCTCTCTCTCGCTAACTGTCTAACCATAGCCGACAAATCCGGCGTTTGGATAGTTAGTGCCAAGCGGTGGTCATGTTCCAGCTCACGTGAATGGTCCTGTCGATGTCTACGGGCCATTCCACGCCTTCTTGGCTCAACGTCCTCTCGATGTAGATCACGTAAATTCACTTCATCGCCATTCCAGGGAAGCAAATGGTCAACATTCAACCGAACTCCATCATCCAAATCAGTTGCAGCAGCTCCAGCTTGGATCCCAGCATGGACAGGTAAGTTCCCTCCTTTGGAGGAGGGATCATTACCGATCCCTATGGAGGGATCGGCACCGATCGGTCTTGGCAGGCCAGGCAGATTTTCCTATTGATGCCCTGAAGTTTATGAGCGATATCCGTCAATTCTACGATGCTTGTGTCCATGATACTCATCCGACAAACTAGAACTCTCCGATGTAGAGTAAGGGGTAGGGTCCCTCCTTGCTTTCCTACGCCATTGTTGACTGAGTTAATTCGTTAGATCAATATTGGCTTGAATCTATTAATTCAATTGTCGACGGCTGTCCACTAGCTCTCTCATTAGATTCTGGAACTCGGCTCTTATAATGGAATTAGCTGGATTTCAGACTTCAACTAGATTGGCATTCACATCCATTGGTTAACTGCTCGGGCCTCCTTGTTGGATGCTAGCATTCTCGTTTCCTTCTGTGTTCTAAGAAGTAGATCTGGTGTTCCTAACCATTGTTGATAGCTTTTCTTAGACTTTTGCAAATATGAATAGAACAAGCAAGCTTCTTGAAAATAACTATGGATCTCCTTCGGGGGATTTATGCAATCCAGCAGCAATAAAGGGATCCTAATAAGCCGAGAATCAAGTTTCTCAGTGAAAGCACCAAAATGTTTGCACCAAAAATTAGCACAAACACCCGATAGAATTTTTAATGAGAAATAAATGAAGAATATAAAATGAAAATAGAGGATAATAACCAAGAAATAACAGTAAACTGAAGCAATAACAGGACACAATGATTTATAATGGTTCGACGTTGTTTTCCTATGTCCACTTTAAACAGATTACTTTATTAATCACTTTTTAAATTAAGTACAATAGGGATCAAATGAAAATCCTTGGTTACAATATAGTACAAAGCAACTAGCAACGTAAAAGTCCCAAAAATGAACAACCAAGCCTGTATTTATAAACGAAGATGGCCAAATATCTCCTTGAAAATTCGGCAGAAGGAGCTTTAGAACCATATGGACCCACAAGAGGGGTTGCATGGCCCAATTCCAAAAGAATAGGGATCGATATCGATCCCTATCTTAGGGGAATTTGGGGGTGCAATCCCTGTGTTAGCTTCCCCATGTTGAAGTATGCTTAGCCTCCAATTTTCATGCCAATTGGATTAGTAGAACTTGAGTTATTGCTTGATTTTTGCTTCAACATGAATTGCTTCCTGATTTCAGCCGATCCCTATTGAGAGAAGAAGGCCGATCCCACTGACTCCATCCTTTTGAGGTGCGATCCCAGAGTAGACTCCCTAGGGTCCCCACATCTTGCTTACGAAATTTCATATGCATTGGACTTGTGGATCTTGAGATATTAATTGTTTTCTGTTGAACTGCATTAACTTCCTAAAACATGCCGATCCCTATCTTGGAGGTTGATTTTTGCCGATCCCTTTAATATGTTGAACCATATTCCATACTTCAAACATTCTTCCTTGCACATCTCTCAATTCCATTCAATCTCAACTTCATATTACCATATGCACTCGACTTTTGGACCCTACAATCATCACCCTGGACTAACTGGCCTTGATGACGGTCAAATCTAACTTGTCCAATCAGTGAGAATATAGCCGAGCCAAAACGGTGGATAACACATACATACATACATGTATATATATACACACAAAAAATAGTATGTATATAATAACATATAGTTCACGAATAGTAATTAAAACTATAAAAATACTATTTAAACAATATTAAAAATTGATTTTTTTTCAAAGACTGATTTTAAAACACATACATAATTATATAAAATATATGCATATTTATTTTATTAATATATTTAGATTATCCTTTTTGAAAATAATAAAAAATTATACACACACACAGATATATATTTATATTTAAATCCGTATATAGATATTATACATATATATATAATTCATTTTATTTATTACATTTAATTCTATATATTGTAAAGTGGAAATTAGCCACAAGGGCCTCTTTAGCAAGTGGAATTAGTTTCTAGGACACACAACTGAAATAATTACTTTCAAGGACAAAACGTAAAATAATTAGTTTCTAGGGCCTAAAAACTTATGAAATTATGTCCTTGAAAGTAATTGGACTGCTGACTTTGTCCTTAAAAGTAATTATTATGCTGGTTTTGGCCTTGAAAGTAATTTCTTCGAATGTGTGTCCTAGAAACTAATTGGATTGCAAAGTTTGTCCTGTTTGCACCAAAAATGGTCACAAACCCCAAGTGTTGTGAAAGCACCAGTGTATGAATACAAATCAGCAATATTCAAACACAAATATCAGATCTAAGCAAGCAACAAACAACAATCCAGAAATAATGAACAGTGACACGCAATTTATAGTGGTTCGACTATCTCCGGCCTACGTCCACTTCAAGAATTTTTATCTTTTATTGATGTTCTTCGCTGATTACAGATGATTACAGCAAATACAATGAATGAATCTGAATATAACAGCAATGGAAAGGAGTAGAGTTGAATCCGGCAGAGTCTGGACGTTGAATGGCCAAAAGATCCATTTTCTGTAGGCTTCAGGGGGCTATTTATAGGTGTAGGAGGCCCAGATCTCGCCCAAACTTCAGGAGACTTTTTCTGGCACGTGAGTGGGCCCACGCGACCGGTCCCACCAAGTTTCGCCTCGATCTGTGATCGATACGAAGTGATTTCGTATCCATCAAGGATTAGTCCAATCGAGCTGAAACTTGGCAGGAACATTCTTTACCTCGTATGGAAGCTACTGTGAAAATTTCATAGCATTTGGATTTGTAGATTGGGAGATATGATCGATACGAGTAAGGGTTTCGGGTTTGCTGTTCGCTCCGAGTCGATTGCTTCGAATCCATGCCTTCGAATCGATGGAAGCACGTGTCTTCGAGACGACGTGGCGCGCATATCTTGCATCGATCCACCCTTTGCTCCGAGTTGACCGCTTCGTATCCACGAATTTCGCCTTGTTTGCATCAAGTGCCACGACCCAGTTTGAACCGATGGATACGAATCATTGATCGATACGAACTGGATCGAGACGAATCGAATGGATACGAACAGGGCAAGTTTGATGGACACGAAATAGTGACTTGTCACTGATGATGGATGCGAGGTCGATCGATGCGAAGTAGTGCTTGGGGATGGATACGAATCCGATGGATTCGAGTAGATGTTGCACTGATCGATACGAAATCGATGGATACGAACTATGTATGGTTGATGGATTATGAAGCGCACCAACCTGATGGATACGAACCGTGGTTCTTCAATGGGTACGAAACCAATCGATACGAACACTGATGGATACGAACCAGCATGTTTTTTCTAACTTGTATCGATCATATCTCATTCATACGAACTCCGATTAACCTGAAATTTGAAACGCTGGCTCCCATGACTTTGCTTGCCGTGTCCTATCAATTATAGCTTGATTCGAGCTTGGACAAAATTTGTCGATATCCATGGTGAAGCAATGTTCAGCTAATCTTTGAGACGAACTATCTTTAGTTTTCCGGTCAACTTTTTGGTGTCACGGCCTTGCCAAAAGGCGGGATAACATTTGCCCCCCAAAACATGCCTTGCTTTAGGAAGGTGTGTTTTGTAGTTCCATAAGCTGGATGTTCATATCCTATCATCGACCTGCAAAGAACTTGGTAGTCTTTCCTGACCACGAATGACGATCGTTCGCGACCGTATGTCATTTGAGGTAAAATGGGACCGTTCGAGGTCGGATGCCGTTCGCGGCAAATAACAAAATGGGACCGTTCGCGGTCGGGTGGCGCGGAAATAAGAATGTGATCGTTCGCGATCGAGTGTCGTACGAGGCAGAAACGTGATCGTTCGCGATCGGGTGTCGTTCTAGACGAATTACGCTGGATTGTGACCGTTCGTGGTCGCATGGTGCACGAGATAAAATGTGATCGTTCGCGATCGGATGCCGCACGAGGCAGAATGTGATCGTTCGCGATCGAATGTCATATTTGGTGAATTGTGACCGTTCGTGATCGAGTGCCGCACGAGGCAGAGTGTGGTCGTTCGCGATCGACAGTTATACTAGATGAGGTGTGACCGTTCGCGGTCGGATGCCGTTCGAGGCAAACAGTGACCATTCGAGGTCGGGTGCCGTTCGAGGCGAATGAGAGTTCCCGGGGGGACTTAGTATTATCGATGTCAGATTCACGTTCGGGTGAATTTCTGATTCAGCGATCGCGGCGGTTCGTCGCCATACGAGGCGTGCTTGTGGACCATTCGCGATCCAAAGCATACGCGAGTGACTTCTTCTATGGAATTGCAAATATCAAATTAACGTTCACATGAATTCCATAACAGAAATATCCAAACAAACAAAGTCTAAATGTCCAAATCAACATGAAACAAAAAGCAAAGCAAGGATGTCGAAGTGTAAATTCTCACTACGAGACAGTCAATAATCATTCAGAGCATGCCTATGGATCGTTCGCGATCTCATACATGCGTAAATGGTTTGATGTTGTTAGTGAGAAGTTTACGACTTGTTCATCGTTATTTAAATCAATTGATAACCATACGGTGCCCCGGCTCGGGGTCACCCCTGGCTGATGTAGATGGTGGCCACTCTCCAGTTGTCTAAACCATAGCGCTGCGATGTCCGACAAATACAATGGAAAGCACCGAGCCATGACTTCCTGTGATGCCCCCAGCACTTCCATGTGCCTCATATACTTCGTTAGATGGACCGCTGGATCTGTCCGCCCATCATACATTTCCACCGATGGTAGCTTGAAGTTTGGTGGATTCCTGGCCTGCCTGATCGTAGGAGTAAAGGGACTCCTATGTACATCCTCCAGATCTCTATTGACTAGTCCGCCTCTCATGGCCCGTCTGACCATCTCCGCCAACCTGTCGTTGTCGCCAGGCTGTGATCTTTGAGTATCGCCTTCGTTCTGCCCCCCTGGCTGAGCGTTCATCCCTTCATTGCCACCAGGTTGCTCGGATGTCCCTGAATCTCTTCCCGGGATTGGATCAACATGCTCTAAGTGTGTGCCCCCCAGCTCCGGTGCTGCGCCAGATGGTCCTGCTCCGTTCTGGATTCTGGTTGTTCCTTGATTTTGCGCTCCAAGTTGTCCAATCTGTTGAAGCAAATTCTGGATCATTTCCTCCTGTCTCTTCATCATTGTCTCCATCTCATCCCTGGTGATGAAGATCGATGCTTGGTTTGCTCCTGAGGAAGCCTCTTGACTCCCTTCATGCTGACTTCGCTCTGGCCTCTGCCTTTTACTTGTTTGTCTTGTCATGATTCTTCGGATCTGAATCTCTTAGCCTTCGAATTCAACTTCTGAATGATAGAACTCCTGAGTTCAGTTCTCAGTGAAAGCACCAAAGTGTTTGCACCAAAAATGGTCACAAACCCCAAGTGTTGTAAAAGCACCAGTGTATGAATACAAATCAGCAATATTCAAACAAAAATATCAGATCTAAGCAAGCAACAAACAACAATCCAGAAATAATGAACAGTGACACGCAATTTATAGTGGTTCGGTTATCTCCGGCCTACGTCCACTTCAAGAATTTTTATCTTTTATTGATGTTCTTCGCTGATTATAGATGATTACAGCAAATACAATGAATGAATCTGAATATAACAGCAATGGAAAGGAGTAGAGTTGAATCCGGCAGAGTCTGGACGTTGAATGGCCAAAAGATCCATTTTCTGTAGGCTTCAGGGGGCTATTTATAGGTGTAGGAGGCCCAGATCTCGCCCAAACTTCAGTAGACTTTTTCTGGCACGTGAGTGGGCCCACGCGACCGGTCCCACCAAGTTTCGCCTCGATCTGTGATCGATACGAAGTGATTTCGTATCCATCAAGGATTAGTCCAATCGAGCTGAAACTTGGCAGGAACATTCTTTACCTCGTATGGAAGCTACTGTGAAAATTTCATAGCATTTGGATTTGTAGATTGGGAGATATGATCGATACGAGTAAGGGTTTCGGGTTTGCTGTTCGCTCCGAGTCGATTGCTTCGAATCCATGCCTTCGAATCGATGGAAGCACGTGTCTTCGAGACGACGTGGCGCGCATATCTTGCATCGATCCACCCTTTGCTCCGAGTTGACCGCTTCGTATCCACGAATTTCGCCTTGTTTGCATCAAGTGCCACGACCCAGTTTGAACCGATGGATACGAATCATTGATCGATACGAACTGGATCGAGACGAGTCGAATGGATACAAACAGGGCAAGTTTGATGGACACGAAATAGTGACTTGTCACTGATGATGGATGCGAGGTCGATCGATGCGAAGTAGTGCTTGGGGATGGATACGAATCCGATGGATTCGAGTAGATGTTGCACTGATCGATACGAAATCGATGGATACGAACTATGTTTGGTTGATGGATTATGAAGCGCACCAACCTGATGGATACGAACCGTGGTTCTTCAATGGGTACGAAACCAATCGATACGAACACTGATGGATATGAACCAGCATGTTTTTTCTAACTTGTATCGATCATATCTCATTCATACGAACTCCGATTAACCTGAAATTTGAAACGATGGCTCCCATGACTTTGCTTGCCGTGTCCTATCAATTGTAGCTTGATTCGAGCTTGGAAAAAATTTGTCGATATCCATGGTGAAGCAATGTTCAGCTAATCTTTGAGACGAACTATCTTTAGTTTTCCGGTCAACTTTTTGGTGTCACGGCCTTGCCAAAAGGCGGGATAACATGTCCTTCTGGTGAAATGCCCCTATTGTAAATATATATATATACACACACATTGTAAAATACATAAATATAAGTATTTAATAAAATTATAGTATGTATTAAATACTTTTCAAAAAAATAATTTTTTATCAAGATTTCCATATGGAAACTTAATAAAAAATAGTTTTTTTAATTCCGAGAACTTTAAAAAAAATTAGGTCGTGTGCGTATGTTTATATATATTATTGTTAATTATTTATTCATACTAAAGCTTATTTATATATATATACACAGCATTTATGTTAATGTGAATTTGAAATATCTAGATATTTTATTATAAAGATCTATATCTAAATTCTGAAATTTGAAATTCAAATTTAATTTTTTATTTATGTCACTTATATGTATACATGTGTGTGTGTAAACACTCATATTTTACAAACATTATTTAATATCATTTATAAAACTATTTATATACATACATACATACATACATATGTATTAGACAGCACATATGTATATGGAGGAGCAAAGATGTTCGTTGCAGTATAAATCCCAACATTTATACATGAGCATGTTAAACCATGCACACGACTTATGTAGCACGTGCACATACACACATATGTGTATATGATGCACATACTATACCATATAATATATAAACACAATAGTAATTAAAGCCTTATTTATAAATTAAATAAAATATTAATTTTATTTAAAATAAATTTAGACTTCATATGTCCAACAAGATCCAAATGAAATAATCTTTTTGAAATTAACACATTTCCTCCGTTATGGGCTGGTCCAGTTCCAACATCATTAATATATGTATACGAAGCATACACATATATTATGGTATATTTTCACATATTCATAAACTTAGACATTAATATTCTCGATATGCATATGAACTTGTCATATGTATATACAATAAATATAAATCCTAATATTTATATGTGTACATATATAGTTATACTGCTTATATATCATTATGTTACCATGTCATGCTTGAATATGTATGATGTATTCAATGTAAATAATTAATACGATTAATAAAATAATTATAAAATATTTTAAAATAAATATGATTTTATTTTGATAAATACAGTGTATCTAATACTAGTTAATAGATTACATGGACCACTAAGGTCCAAGTATGGTTTATGCACTCTAATTAGCTAACATTTAGGGCAAACTAATAAACTCTACATGATTGTGTCTAGAATAGTAGTATCTAGGCTTGGAGTAGGATAAAAAGTATTCTTCCATCCCTAGCTACCGGCCTAGCTCAATCGGTGAAGTAAATTCAAAAAGGTTGGCCCAGACGTAAGGCCTAAATTTACTTTGGGCTTTGGACAAAATGTCAATTTAAGATTTGAAAAATTAAAATATATTTTGAATATAAATTTAAAAAATTTCAAAATTATATTGAGAACCTAATTTAACAATTTTCAAAAGAATTATAAATATTTAGCTAATTTAATTAATTAAATATGTAATTAATTAAAATTTACTTAATTACATATATATGTATATACTAGTGTGTGTGTGTGTGTGTATACATATACATATATATGACAATAATGGTTATAGTTGAAATTTTATCTTAAAATTGTTTAAGGTAAATTAAATAATTTTTTTGAAGATTATTAAAATACTTAATTAAATTTTTTTATAAAATAAACAATTTATTTGAGAGATAATTGATTAAAAATATATATGTATTGATGTGTATGTATATATAAATATAAAGGTTATAATTAAATATCCTTAAGATGAATAAAATATGAAATTTTGAAATAAAATTTAATTAAATTAAGAACCAAATGAACTAAAAATGATTTAAATGATAAGATACATATAAATATGATATAAGTTAATTGAATTATAATAGTTATAAATAAATTAAACTTATATATTATATGGGTATGATTATAATATAAGTGGAGCAATAAGAAACCCAAATAAAATTTTAGAATAAATGCATACGTATGGTACGTATATCTTGATTTCAGATGTGTTGACACTTGAATTATGAGGGTATTTCGTAAGAAATACATTATTCCTTAAATCAATATCACTTAAAATATATTAGAGATTATGAAAATTTAATATAGTTGTCCTGTATATTAATAGAGTACTTGTATACACACTAGTTATTGAGCAAACTCAAGCTTGAGCTGTTAAGTGTAGTGCTATTAATATATTGCCTGGACGAGGTAAGATACATGCTTGTATTTATTGAGCCAACTCAAGATACATTCATTATACTTAGGCCATTGAGAAATGATATGGAAGAGTAAATAATCTCTTTTGATTTGCGAAAAAAACTCAAGGTCATGATTGAGATTATGGCAAAGACCACAGTTATGAGTTATACATGATAGAACCAATAAAGAGTTATCCATCGCTTGTGGAGCTATGATTTGTTGAGCAAACTCAAGGTCAGAATTCTAAGCCAAGTTAGTCCTAACACTCAATAGAGAGATCAAATGTTTTCAATATTTCTCTTAGGGTTTTGAGGAATATAAAATATAGTGGGAGCCTTATTAGAAAAATTAAATGACAACATTTAATCTTTCTAATACTGTAAGAACACATGCTATACAGAACTAAAATTATCTACTTCAACAAATTTGTGCAACTAATCTACTTGATAAAATTGTTTACCAATTGTAATATAGTAATGAATAGAATTAAGATTGAAATAAATATAATATATACTTACCAATAACTCTTTTGGCATGTTGTCGCTTCAAGGTCCATGTAAAAGTCAAATTATACAACTACTAAATAAATTCGTATATTAGTCACTTAAGTGTTTATTGGGCTGAGACTGTGTATTGTCTTCTAAGAGTTTTAAATTTTAAAGCAATACAATAACATGGGTACTTAATCTATAGTCGAGCATATACAAAAGTTGTATGAAGAATAGCCACACTCGTAATATATGGAATCTTGGTGAAATTGATTCATTCGAAATGAGCGAGTAAAACATAATGCAAGATCATGTGTTCTATACAATTGAATACAATGAGAATCTTATTATGTTGAAACAACACTAGACCAAGGACTAAAGACAAACATGCACCTAGAAACATAAACCAAAAAATGTAATTTCATTTCCAACAAGATTTATACATAAGGGTTAAGAGGTTTATATAATCACAGCTACACAATTGCCCATAAGACACATCCCCAACACTATTACCATGCAATATTTATTGTAAGCATGCCTTTTGATTCTTACTTTGGTCCAAGATTGTCTTTTATGGTAATTCTCGCATTGAGCTGATGAGATACTTTGAACTTTATGCCTTCCTTAAAACCCAAGCTTTGCTTTTTCTTTCTTTTAATTTTTTAAGCAAGCTTGATTCATCATTGTCTCCTTCAAAATTTAGATATTGTACTCCTTGTAAATTTGGAGTATTGGTTTCTTTCAGTGAATATCCAACCTCATCTCCTTGTTGAATTTTCGTTTGAGCTCTTTGTGATTTTAGAAATACTAACTATTTTATTAATACTTACATTATATTCAACCTTTCTCTTATCACTTCATATCTCCAGACTCTAACTTGATGAGGAGGATTTGAAGCTTGACCTATCTCAACATTAGCTGGATTAAAGGTTGGAGTTATATTTTGAAGCCACGTCTATTGTCTTGATTTATTTTTGGAACTTGCTCTTGTTCCAGTTGTCATGATTTTAATAGGTTCTTATTAAGAGGATGATAAAGTACTTTTTAATGTAAGCACCTTTGATTGAAAGAAAAAAATCCATCACACTCTTTTTGAGAAAGCAAATTGTATACCACTTGAAGGTGGTATGAAGGATGCCTTGTAAGAAAGACAAATGAGAAGTAGGGAATAAAGTAAGTAGATAAGAAACAATAATTTTTAAACTGATTTAGAGTAAATTCCTACTACGTCGACTATGTAAATTTTCTCCTTATACGTCCTTTACGAATACAATAATTTTTTCACTCTCAATCCACCGTTAGAATGGCTCTCAAGCTTTTAAAATTTTATTACATGAGAATTGAGAAATCAAGAAGGGGAGGGGGTGGGGGAGAGAGAGGAGGAGGAGGAGGGGCGTTTGTGTGTCGGGCGGAGAGGGGTTTTTTTGGTGGAGGGGGAGGGTGTGGGGGTTGTTCCTTTTTCAGGTAGGCGTGGAGGTCTGCTTATAACAGCTGTCAACCATTGGATGCTTGATATGTGTATGTGACCTAACGATCGAGAATGCTTCTTTTTTGAAAGAAGATTGAGGACGTCGACAGTGGAACAATGAGAAGGTGATACATGGCATTTATTGAGAAGAAATACAAAATCTATAATACTTCGTGTCTTCATTCCATAAACAAAGTAAAATGAAAATTTTGGACAAATCACAGCTTGACATTGTCAATCGACATTAGTTCTTCACAACTTATTACCAGCTCAATTCCTCTGTACTCAAAAACTATGTGGTTTCTATCCCCACTCAAACTTCACTATTCATTGTTGATTGATTAATTAAATTAATTGTTTAATTTGATTGAATAAATATTAGTAATTGTACAAGGAAAGAGGACACTTAACTTTTGAGGACAAAGGATTTGAACTCAGAGTCTTCATAAATTGCAACCTACTATTAGTTAATAACATGAAACTGTCATGGCTCGGTAGAATGCGACAATCTTTACAGTCGATGAACTGCAATATCTCCAAACAACATGGGGTAACTATAGCTTGCGACAATCTTGTAACTTGCAACAACCCTTCATCTTTTACGTGAGACAATCCTTTAGTTGAAAATTAAAGACAATTATTTACAACATGCAATAGCTTCTGCAACATACATTGTGATCACATCAACTTGTGATAATCCATAACTGTGGCAACTTCTCAAATATCATGCGATAATTCTCATTAATAATTATCAATAACTCCATTTTATTGCACGCAATATAGCTTATTTCTTTATAGACTGCAACAACTTATTTTCAAGTAAGAGTATGATTATAACTTGCGATAAATCCTCCAAAATACAAATTACAACATTTGCAATATAGCTTGCGATATATACCTCTCATGACTTGGAACAGCTTCTTATAAGAATTTTATAACTTGAGGTAATCTTTGATAAATAACTTGTTTTGAGAATTCTAACTTAGACCACTCAAAATCTCAAAACACAGCGGAAAATCGAGATCGTGGTAAATAACGCAAAAACAACCAATCGATATTTCAAACCAAACTCAACCATTCCAAATCTGATCATAATCATCAAACAAGCAATATAGAACTAAAACAACAAAAAATAAATCACACACCAATTTATAGTGGTTCCACTAACATTGTGTTAGTGTTCATCCATTTTAAGAGAGTGCTTTTATTAATACCAATGAGAAGAGTGATCACAATATTCACCATAGAATATTATTTTGTGGAGATTATAATTGAAGAAATTAGGATTTGCTAATCCCTAGTTAATGAAGGATTCTTGATTAAACCCTTGGAGACCTTATCATTCAAAACAGAAAATAGATTATATAGAAGAGCAAAAAACCTAGGCAAAATCCCCGAAATGCCCCTTGAAGCTTCACAAATCATCACACCAAGCCCATGTCAAAAATAGGCAGAAAGTCGTCATAGACGTCATGTGGTAGACGTCTGTCATAGGTTTCAAAAAAGCATTTCTTGAAACCATAAACGTCTATCCCAAAGTTACAGACGTCTATCTCAAGCCTCGGGTTCCAAACCCTGAAGCAATAGACGTCTGTCACTTTCCCACAGATGTCTGTCGCTGTTGCTCCAACAACAGTCCACCTTCTTCGTTATATTTTTCTTCTTCGAGCTCCAATTTGCGAACCGTTTTCTCTGTCATCAAGCTACTTCCAACCACTTCAATTCTTCATATAGTGTCGTCAAAATTCAACATAACTTGCCACAGTTTCTTAAATAACACGCAACAACTTCTTTCGGCATAATATGTGAATAGCTTAGTTTCATTAACGTTTGGAAGCTTTAGTCCTTATAGCATGAGATAAATCTCAATATCTTGCGATAATTATTGCTTTAAACATTGTATAAAGTAAAATAGACTGATGTTGTAGGTGGACAGACTTGCCCATAATTAGATGGCCATTGATGGTAGAACAGTCTGGTAAGAGGGATGATGGGAATTCAAAATGGAAAGGAAATACAAAATCAGTGAGGTATCAGAAGGGGAGACTTAGAAAGCTGAGAATGGAAATATTGATTCCTGCATTACATAGTTAAATGATATTTTGCAATCAGTCGGTTCTAAATGATATCTACACTGAAGTTGTAACCGTTTGCATGTAATTTTACTTCAAATTACGCCTTTGGTCAAGTACTTGCGAACAAACTGATGCCAACCTGACGTATTCTCGGGGCACACTAATTTTATAATGCATAATTTGCTTTATTATTAATATCTAACATATTCATATACAAAAAAAGAGTCACAGGTCCCTGTTTTTGATGTTGTTATACAAAAAGTCTCTGCAGAAATGAATACATAAATTTGGTCCTTATTTTTCAAAAATAAAAAAACGCAAAGTGTCTTGCACTTTTCTGATAGAAAATGCAAGATAACTTGTACTTTTCTAACTTTGAAATATTTTTTGAAAATTTCAAAAAATTTAGGGCCTGTTTGGTTTCATTTTTAGTTTTGTGTTTTCAACATACAATACAAAATACAAAAAAAATGAGGAAAATCCTTTACAATTCTTAGCCATTACGATGATCGACGGGAAATGAAGGGGACGAATTGTTTTCCGTCCTTTTGTTATGCCTCAAAACACGAAAAATCAAATAAACTTGTTTTTTGTTCTATGTTAATTTCATTTTTCAAAATTGCGTGTTTTCCAACAATGTAAAAGAAATGCGAATTTTTGTTTAGACGAAAACACAAACTAAAAACAGCAAACCAAACGGGACCTTAAATTTTTGGAAAGCGCAAGGTGACTTGCGCTTTCTATCAGAAAAGCGCAAGCTAGTTTGCGCTTTCTGATTTTGAAAATTTTAAAATTTTAAAAAGCGCAAGCTAACTTGCGTTTTCTAATTTAGAAAAAACAGGGACTTAATTTACATACTTATTTCTACAGGGACTTTTCTTGTAACATCATCAGAAGTAGGGACCTTTCGTGTAAAGCCCCTATTCATATATCCCTTTAAGAGGTAGCATAAATATAAAACAAATAAAAAGATATATACATGAATCTATGTACATCAAAAGAATCCGTATGGTGGATGAATGAAAGTAGTTCATCCTAATAATAACAAATAGGATAAATTTTTAAAATAGACTTCAGAAAATAACCTCTTGCGAAAATACGCTTCGGTTCAAACTATTTACAAAAATAGACTTCATTTTTGTCTCGTACCTTTCAAAATCCACGTGTGTGTGTGTGTGTATATATATATATGTGCACTAAGGAAATATCTTAGTGCACATATATGGAACGCGCATGAACAATGTATATTGTTCATGCGCGTTCGATATATGCGCACTAAGGAATTTCCTTAGTGCGCATATATGGAATGCACATTAAAAGATGATTGGGTCTCTAGAAATTGAGGTATCGACGTCGAGGTTATCGTTACTTGTGTCGGATATTGTACCTCTTCAATATTAGTACGATTTATTTTCATTACATATAGTTCAATAACCTTCATTCCAACGGAAAACAAAGAATGCACGTCATCATCGTTCGATAAATCTATAGCCGATGAACTATCATCTCTAACACATTTACAAACCAACTTCACATCAAACGTATGAGGATCAATTTTTGTGATATCATAAACGCAACGTTTAAGTTCTACGAAACTACAATACTTTTTCAATTTTGATCCTTTCCGCTTCCCTCCAATATATTTAGGTTTATCTTCATATCTATTATCAATTCTCCATCGTAGTAAATAATCGTTGGAACAATTGACATTGTCTAAAAACAAAAACAATAAAATGAATGCTTTTACAAATTCTACATCTAGGAATCATAAATCAAAATCTTCAGTTAATTTGCTGATTTTGGATTTGAGGATGGGTTTAGTTTGAGGGATTGAGGGAAAAAAAAAGAAAAAAAAAAGAGAAGGACTGACTGTTAAAAGCGTGTTCCTTAATTTAGTGCGCATATATGGAACGCGCATGAACAATATACTTGTATTGTTCATGCACGTTCCATACATACGCACTAAGGTATTTTCTTAGTGCGCATATATGGAATGCGCTTAAACAATAATTATATATGCACGTTCCATATACGCGCATTTTTAAAGTTTTGAAGCAAAAACGAAATCTATTTTTGTAAATAGTTTGAACCAAATTATTTTTGTAATAGGTTATTTTCTGTAGCTTATTTCAAAAATTTGTCCTAAAAAATATGTAACCTAGGAAACGTAAACTTGGTAGAAATGGTATGCTATTTTCTCATAGCATACGTTCATTCCACATGCAATTTCTTTCAAAATAAGGGCTGAAGCAATAAAAATGAGAGCGAGAGCAATGGGAAACAGAGACCTCAGTTCGTGAACACTATGCAAAATAATGGTGTGCAGCTTCACGAATACTTGAAAAAGAAAGAACTACTGAACAAATAAAAATTCAGTTTTGTTTCAGAAGCAGAATTCTACATGAAAGTGGCTAATTTGGTATAGACTACCGGTGGTGCTAGAGAATGTTTAAACTGAAATATGTACAGCTAAAGATGTAGCTAGCATAAGTAGTTCCCTGCGTGGAATTCAAAAAATGCAAGCAAATATCAATAGTAACACAAAATGCTGGCATGCAAACCCTTGTCACTCTTCCCAAATGCAACCATCTGCAAAATGAAGACTATATCAGAAAAAACGTGCACAATAATTTTATATTCATGTGATGTGACAAAGTACTTACCCCTAAGACGACAGGCTTCATTTGCCTCATAATCAGCCTCTTGGTTGTTACCCTTCAGTTGAAAAAAGCACAGTTAGATATACAAGAAAATGAGTTCATCGTTTACAAACAGAAATTGTACTCCCCTACTCCAAAGAGAAATCAGAAATGCAAGAGAATGCATGATCAAGGAATAATTATGGTTACGGTGCACTGATTAAAAAGAAAAAAGAAAAAAAAAAGCTCCTCTGTCTCCAATCGCATTGAAGTAACAACCCACAACTAACCTCAATGGAAAAAAGAATAATTGAATGCTAACTCAATTCCAAATTCGAAGTGCAACTTTTATCTGACCAGTAGAGAAGAATGCAACTTATGGCTATTCAAAATGAATTAAAGCTATGAAAATCATAAATACACTGTTCAGCCTTTCTTGAGAAAAAAAGTCAAGCTCTAGTTCAATTTTCCAGACATTAAATTTTAAAATGCAAAAGGCTGAGTAATAAGAGAATAAAGTGTCCCTAAAATAGGAAATATAGATAATTTCTGAAATATGTACTTCCCGTTCGCATTTAAGTTCAATGTGCAAAATTGACTTTTTGACTAGGTACATGCACTCACCAGCCACATTATTGCGTATACTTCTTGCTATGTAAGTTTGCAATATGAATTGAATGAACGTGCTAAAATGAAGAAGAATCAAATACAGCGAAAACATATTAAAGTCGACGGGGAAAGAAAAAAAACTGAATAAAGATTAAAAGGGTAAATTTTGTACCCTTCTAATATGTTGAATTCTGAATAAAGCAAACTGATCTATCAGATCCTGAACTTCATCGTTGAGAGATCTCAAACGGTTGCTAATACGCCATTTCCCTAAAACCTGTTTCATGGAAGGAAATAAAAAAGGTGATGCAACCCAAAATGAATAAAAAAGTGTGAAAGACAGGGAACTAAATGTATTTTCAAACAATGGAAATGTATGTAGACCGATTGTCATCCATTAGCAAAATATTAACAATCTATTATTTGAACCAAATCTCATAAATGGATGCACCTTTTAAGATCATACTCATGCTTTGTAATATGTCAAGTGAGGTTTTCTTCCATATATAATAGCTATCTATACAAACAAAATATTAAGGCTCATACCGACTCATGGCAGTCTCAAGGAATTTGGTGGTCCCCTAAGCCAAATTGATGTAGTGGCCTTTAAAAATGCGTGCTACATTTTTGTAACATTTAATTGATTATTTCATACGTACTTTTTGGATCATATTCATTTTGATAAATATTATTAAATATTTCATTTATGTTTTCATGACATATGTATAACTTGCACATTTTATTATTTTATACCATTTTTTATTACATTTCTGCTATATATGTCTTATTTAAGTATTTTTTTTCAACTATTCTAAAGACACTGTTTAACATATCATTCTAATTTTGTTATACACTTGAGTAATCTAATTAATTTTTCATATTGGAAGGTGGAAAGTAGAATTTCTTCAATATTTCGTTATTCGTAACTCCACATCATGATTACTTAAGAGGTTTAATTTTTCTGATAATTTCAGTAAATAACATTATGTAAGTAAGTATACGAAGCGGTCAAATTTCAAGAATTCAAAGAGTGATTGTGTAAGGAATGAGTGTGGAAACTTGTATACAACAGATGCATGATTAAGATTTGAGGTAGAGCAAAATAAATTATATTGTAACCAATCAATTTTTCCAGTAACTTATCACAGTTTCCCAAAATCAATTGACAGTTTATGGAGTAATTTGTAATACAGTTTGAAATGTAATTTCGAAGCAGATAATAGTTTGAAATAATTCAAACTTTTGTATAGCTGATCTTGCTAACAAATAGGACATCACTACAAAAACTCACTTCAATCCAAATTTGTTTGCACAAAGAGACGAAAAAGGATGGGAGGAGAACTAGATCCTTCTCCATACACACACACGCACACACGCACACGGAAGCGGTTATTGAGATACAATAAAACATAAAATTCGATAGAATAAATCTTAACCGTTGGATCTTTCAGTTCTTACATGGAAGGTTGAAATCAGGTGGAGATTTAGTAGTTAGGATATGTTGTGTCAAATACCGTGTAACCATTTTGTATCCAAATAGAATTTGCGTTGCGCTACGTTGCGTTTGCGTGTGTGTGCGAACAAAGTACATAAATGTGTGTAGGTAGTTTTGTTAAATTGCAATGCTGAATGAGTTCGGATTTGCCTAATTGATCAATTTGGAACTGCCCTAGCTGGGTTAGAAATTAGGAGCGACGAGATATTGTAGCTACACTAACTGATACATGATAAATTAATACTGTGCGTGGTTCATTGATAAAAGAAAATATAAGAAAATGAGAGTGGTTATGGACAATTTGCATCTGTAAATAACAGTAGTTAAGGCCAAATATCTCTAAGATGTAAAACCTGATAACGTCAAATTGATTCAATTAAGTGCTTGTTTACATTTATATTGTATTTCTGAAAAAAAAAAATATTACACAAACAAGTACCAAAGGCGAAAAAAGCATATTCTTACATCCTCACACTTTACCGATAAAGGAGTTAAAATTTTGAATTGAAACTAAATTCAAATTGTCAACCCTGGACTTAACAGAGATTTATGTTGTAGCACATGACACATGTGGTTTACTATTGTTTCAACTGGTTTTCTTTGGTACCAAGCATCCATTCATGATCACCAAATTTTTGTGTACATTTCTATCATCAATTTTGTAGTTAGACCTTACACACATATACATACATGCAAACATATAGAAACACACACACATAATGTTTGTGTTAAGTAGAAACGGTTGCATTCTTTCATTGTTCTCATATACCTTTGTTTGGATCCCCATTCAATTTTATTTTTTGATTCGATGAAGAGTCTTACGATTTATTCCAAAACAAATTGCAAACAGAATTTAACATTTGAAACTCTAATTTGATTTGACTTTTAGGATTCATCAATTTTTTTTATAACACGCATGTGACAGTTTCGTGACTGTGTTTTTATCTTTATTTTCTAAAAGGTTGCTAACATCTTATAACCGGATAAGAATCAGTTTCCATGCCTTTCCACTGTTTAAAGTATAAACCCTTTATTTTGGATCCTCGTTCAATTTTAAGTTATGATGTCATCGATTCGACAAAAAAAATCTTATCACTTGTTCCACAATAAATTCAAATGTTTGAATTTCCAACTCAGTTTGACTTTTACCATTCAACGATTTTTTATCTCATATGTGGTAATGTTTTTTATTCTATTTTCAACATTGTTTTCTAAAAGACTGGTGTAATATTTGAGTAATATACTTTGCAGGTTTATATTTGCTTGAAATAAAGATTGGTGAAATGGTACAAAATTAGTTGGATATGCAGTATTTTTTAGGGAAACAAAGTTAAGAGTGCAAAAACATTTGATGTGCGGGTGAATTAAAAATATCTAATTGTTCAATTATTCATAATACGTTGGATGAATAAGTATGGCGTAAAATGGCAGATTGCATTGTTCTGTGCGTGTGTGCGCACCCACGGTCAAATATATACACATACGCACACATATATGGAAGCGGCCATTGAGATACAATTTTAGATACAATTGGTGACACAATGGATTTGGAACGCAGCATCTCCATCGCATCTAAAAACACATGAGATCCAATGGATGAGATCTATTGTGCATCCATTTTGATCCAAATTGAATTTTCATCATATATATAGTGGTTTGAAACAGGCTAAGCTGATAAAGATAGGAAATAAGATCACAAATCACAATCATGGAATCTGGAAATATGTTGTACATTGTATCTTTACATTGAACCTGTGAGTGTTCATGATATTGTTCGAACATGTCCATATGAATTAAAGAGGTTGAGTTGTTTAGATGCACCTTAACATTCTGTTGAGGAAATAGAAGATTTATTCAACTGGAAACGCATGGCAAGTTATTTTGATAGTTTTTCTTAATTTGTAACTTTATTCCAGTTTTGATCATCATAATATGGAGTTAATTAATTTGATTGTAGAGCATGCATTTCTTTGTTTAGCCATGCAGCAACATTTCAAAGCCGATACAAAAGGAAGTGAAGACTTATTAGACTGTAAAAGGTATTACAAATGAAAGTGAAGAATCAGTTTGTAACAAGTACTATTCACATACTTGTGCAATACTTGAGTAATACACCATGAAGAAGTTTTCGATTTGTTTGAAATGAAAATTGGCGATAGTAAGAAATTAGTTGGATTTGCAATATTTTTAGAGAAACAAATTTAAGAGTGTGCATCACATTGTAATGTGGATGTGAAGAAGATATCTAACTGTTTACTTGCATTTACTAGGAATTAAACCTAGGTCTTACAAACATAGTTCAAGTAACATTGCCATTAGATGATATATATATATTTTTAACTATAAAGAGCATAGCAAAAAAACAAAAAAAATTAAGCAAGTTCAAAAAATACAAGGCCACTTGAAGTCGGAGGTCCAAGGCCACAATCTTAGTAACCTTAGGACAGAAGCAGACCTTGTTATCTATAGTAATACATATATATAATGGTTTAAAAGAAGATAAGTTGATAAAGATGAAGAAGGCAAGATCGTGAATTACAATGATGGGACACAAAAATATGTTATGGTTTTTATCCCATACACTGAATTCGTGAGTGTTTATTATATTACTCAAAGTCCATATATCATTGCGAATTAAGGAGTTTGATTCGTTTGGTTGCACCATAACCAATCGTTCGAAAAATAAAGGACTATTTAAATGAAAATTTATTCAAGTGTCGTGCTAATATTCTAAATTTGTAAATAATTTTTCCAAATTTATACCTAATTTATAATACCCTAATTTTGATAATCATACAGTGAAGTTAATTGATTTGATTGTAGAGCGTGCATTTCTTCATTTAACCTTGCAGCATCATTACAAATGCAAGTCAAGAATCAGTTTGTGAATAAATTAAGCTGTAGTTGTATTTGCTGGTGAGAATGAAAAAAAAATTAAGAAAGTTTAGAATACGTAGAATGTTACATTGCTTAGACCAAAGGTGTTTATATCATTATTTTAGAAATTAATTAACAAGATAAGAGTAGGTCTCTGTTTTGGATGTTGTTATAGAAAAACTCCTTGCAGAAATGAATATGTAAATTTGGTTCCTATTTTTTAAAAATAAAAAACGCAAAGTGCCTTGCACTTTTCTGACAGAAAATACAAGATAACTTGCACTTTTCTGATTTTGGAATTTTTTTCGAAATTTTGAAAAGCGCAAGTTAACTTGCACTTCTATCAGGAAAGCGCAAGCTAGTTTGCGCTTTCTGATTTTGAAATTTTTGAAAAATGCAAGGTAACTTGCGTTTTTTATCAAGAAAGCGCAAGTTAGTTTGCGCTTTCTGATTTTGAAATATTTTTAAAAAATTTTAAATTTTCAAAAAAAAATTAATATTTAAAAAGTGCAAGCTAACTTGCGTTATTTGATTTAGAAAAAACAGAGACCTAATTTACATACTCATTTATACAGAGACTTTTCTTATAACAACAGAAATAGGGACCTTTCGTGCAAAGCCCCATTAATTAATGTCAGCTCTACGTTAATGTCATCTCATTGACATGTTCGAACATTTATAAAATAGTTTGTAGAGAAGAAGGAGGAGGAGGATAAGATCGACAACGATAGAGAACAAAGATGTTTCTAAATTTATTATTACTATCCAGTTATATTTTGCCTTCATTTTAATACAATATTTATTTGCCTTTGAATTTAACTTCTTTAAAATTGGAAAAAATTTCTTACTATTGTTGATTGCTTAATTCATACATACGGTTGTTTTATTTGAGTTTTAGTTCCTAATTCTAGCAACAAATCATGTATACACAGACTCACTCAAACACAGATAAACAATTGTTTGTAGAATGTATAAGGGATCACAGCACCTATTGGTTGCAGGCTAGCTAGGCCCCTACGTAGATTGTTATTATACATGCACAAAGTTTGCCTCTTTAAACATGATTGAAATCTTTGAAAGTACTATCCACATAAGTAAAGAGATCTTGTTACACAAAAACCTAGCAATATCAAACTGCCATAGCAAATTAACTACCAACAAATGAAGGTTCTAAATAAGGTAACTTGTAAATAAGTAAACAGAATTACAAAAATCTAAAACAATTTACGATGGTAAAAATTAGTATATAACTAAACCTGATTGTAGACGAGAAAAGAGTCTCCATAAACATCAACTCTACGGTAGCCTTTACGAAGTGCAGTCTTCAAACCTAGAATAAGTCCACGATATTCCGCAACATTGCCTGTTGTGAAACCTAATCCCTCACGAAGGTGCCATGTCTTATCATTCAGATGACTCAAGTTAGAACACATGGACGACGTGCTAGTAAAAACTCAATGCATAATTGCATATCTTTCGATTTTGAATAAAACTAACATAATGTCCAACCAAATATGTTCTAACTTTAGAAAAAGAAACACAAAACTAAAAAACAAAGGAAAAAAACAGCGGATCCCTTACATTTAACAAACGGGATAAGTTATCTACTCAGTAACTCAAATACATAGGTTGATTTACCACAGAGACAACTGGACATTGAGCGACAATGCACCAATGGTTGAAATCGGAGAATATTCACTGCTCCAAAAGGAGTGTGAATGGTCCGTTTCAAATGGAAATTTTTATCAGTTGTGCAACTCTTCCTTGTTTCTCTCTTTTTCATAATTCATAAATAAACTCAAATAAAAACTAAAATGCAAAAGGTTCAACAGATTCCTTCACACTGATATCATTGAAAAAGACTTCGTACTATGATTTCAGAGATTTACAAATAGAACCAAAAATTGAAATTAAAATGCAAAGAGTTTAATGACAGATAACAAGAATAATATCACTGAGAAAGGACGTGTGGTAACATAAACTGCCGCTCCAAGTCCAAGTGCAGCGACAAAAAGTTCCCTTGGTAAAAGTATATCTAGGTCTTACACAACTATACAATGATAAAAGAGGACATCTACATGTAATACAAAGTTTGGGATAATATAAGGAAATCTTCATAATTAAAATATTAGCAAAACCCGCTCCCTATTTGCAATGTGCGTGGTTAACCAATTCAATAAACTAATAAAGAGCATTGCACGTACTTAAGACATATTATATGAGAATAAATCCAAAATTAGTAAAGGGATTCAAAAATACTAACAGTGTTATGGCGACAATCACGTAAGATCGCTCCAGCCCCAGACTTTCCAGGGTTTCCCTTCGATGCTCCATCGAATTCAATCTTGCAGTCGTACTATACATATTTCAACTTCAAATATAAATTTATGCAACGGTGAAACAAGCAAATCAGTTTTGAATTGCAAATACATACTGCGTCGTCTCCATCTTCAGAAGAAGAATAGTGTCCATCAGAAGAAGAGGAAGAATAGTAAGACATTTTTCAGATTTCTCGAATTTAGGGTTTACCTAGAAGTTTTACAGAGGTAAATTTGATTTTGATATATAGCAGCAACGTTTGATTTTTCAAATATCAAAAGACTCGGCTGCTGTTTCCAAAAATATCCCTTTCTTATGTTTAATCATGGCGTAAATAATTGTTTTCTTTCATGTTAGTTCCGTCATTTCATGATAATTCAAACAGTAATACGAATAGCCAGCATTTGACTTGGCGTTGCTAAATCCTAGCCACGTTCACACGTCCTGTTAACTCCCACGTCTCAAACAAGTCTCGTCCAGAATTATTTTTTCCGCAGCACACTGCCGTAAATAGGCCCAGGTGATTTCGATCCCAATTGCAAGGCAGGGTAAGCTAAAAAAGAGCACACTTGCATTTACGCAGTTTTGGGTTAAACTATATTTTGAATTAATATTTAATTGAGAACGAAGTGTAAACTTACACATCACAGGCATTGCAGGACAACTTTACTATGTCCGTTTGAATTCATTTTTCTTTAAAATAGCTAAAAATCAAGATTATTTATCTAAGATAAGAGTCTACGGTCCCGATTTTAGATGTTGTTATAGGAAAAGTCCCTACAGAAAAAAATATGTAAATTTAATCCATATTTTTTAAAAATAAAAAACGCAAGGTGGTTTCCACTTTTCTGACAAAAAATGCAAGGTAACTTGCACTTTTCTGATTTTGGAATTTTTTTTGAAATTTTGAATTTTTTTTAAAATTTTTAAAATTTTAAAAAGCGCAAGTTAAGTTGCATTTTCTATCAGGAAAGCGCAAGCTAGTTTGCGTTTTTCAATTTTGAAAATTTTGAAAAGTGCAAGGTAACTTGCGCTTTTTTATTTTGAAATATTTTTGAAAATTTTGAAATTTTCAAAAACAAATTAATGTTTAAAAAGCGCAAGCTAACTTGCGTTTTTTGATTTAGAAAAAACAGGGACATAATTTACATACTAATTTCTACAATGACTTTTCTTATAACAACAACAGAAATAGGGACCTTTCGTGCAAAGCCCATTATTTATCTTCATTTAATGTATACAACACTTAACTGGGGATTGTACTCGTCCTCTAAGTCTATGAGCTTTTAAAGAAATCTTACTGCAAATTTAAATGTTGATTATAACCAAATTAAGATTGAAATGTTGATGCTATACAACAAATATATATATATAATGGAGTGAGTTAGTTAGTATTTTTAATGTAATTAAAGGTCATTGTAACCAGTGTTGCTTAGTGCCTCTAATTTGGTTGAGACGACGCTGTTACGGTAAGAAGATTTTGATTAAAAAAAATTCAACTATCATCATAAATCACAAAGGTGGTGGCGGTTGAAACTCAAAATTTGACACAAGTATTATCCATTAATTTTTTTATGTATTTACATGGAAGGTGGAAAATTCAATGGTTAAGATAGTTGTATCATCGGCTTGTGTCCAAATAGAATTTCTATGTGTGTTTGTGTGATGGACAACGATCGGCTACACCTCATTCTTGCTAAAGCTCTATTCGCTCTAATTTCAACTACATATTCTGAATTAAATAATATAATGATGTGGCAAGAGAGAGAAAATATGTTATTTAAATCAAAATGTGGTTGAAACGAAGGGGAGAATAGAGGTGTATCAGAAATGAGATGTCCGATCCTTGCCCATACATACATACATATTTAGACACACACACACATATATAATATATATTTTGAGTTATACGATTTTAAATGATATACACACACACATATAAAATATCTATCATACTTTGAGTTACACGATTTTAAATGTCATGAAATTTTGTGGATGTCTACATTAGGAATATCATTTCTAAATATGAAATCGTTTTGAAATTTCTAACCTCGTCATTATAATAAATCAATATTAACTGTTAAAACATTTATTTTATCTGTTGCATTGAAACATCAAGTTTATCGTGTTATGTATATTTAGATGCGCTCAAATTGTATGAAGATTACCTTGAGTTATGAAGATATCCACTAAATTTCACTACATTTAAAACTGTGTAAATCAAAATATGATAGGGTACTAAAGGGGTGCTCAAAAAAAGGGTAGGGAGGGGGTGTGTGTATCATCTAAATCAAAATTATAAATTTTATCATTTTTTCATACATTACCGACGCTACGTCAAACAGGCGACAAGTTTGATGGAGCAATTGATCTAACACGTCAGGCGCCATGCTAATTTCAAAGTTAAAACGACTTGTTAATCTTCACATCAGATAAACTCTTTATTTGCACTAAAATTGGACAAACGCACCCGCCGTTCGTAGCTTGGTTGGTTTGGGAGATGGGAGATGGGGACCAAAAG
The DNA here is from genome assembly GCA_030737815.1 of Allium fistulosum. Lineage (NCBI taxonomy): Eukaryota > Viridiplantae > Streptophyta > Magnoliopsida > Asparagales > Amaryllidaceae > Allium > Allium fistulosum. Next base: position 890,332,160 of record CM060902.1, read on the forward strand.
GACTGTGTCCGGGCAGGTTCGAATCCCAGCGCCAAACCATCAGTGGGAGTTTCAACGTTACGCATCCGTGTGCGACGAATAAGTAAAAGCGGGGTAGACACACGGCGTGGGGTTTACTTAAGTGAGTATCAATGAATACCATGATCTTAAGGTTTCCCATGATCTCAAAAAAAAAAAAATTGGACAAACGCCCTATAGAGATATTTGAAGAGACAATTTAGGATGTAATTTTAACTAGTGCTTTGTGGATCTTAATCTCTATTAGTGTCAATAATCATATGTTAATTGATGTAAAAACAGTTAGAGAGAGATATAAATTAGATCATGTAGCAAGCATAAATAAGAGATAACATGAAAAAGTAAGAACACAAAATATTTTATAGTGGTTCATTCACAAATGATATACCTCCACTTATTAGTTGTTTTATTGCTGATTTTATATACAAAAGAATATAAAACTGATAGATTTTGAGTTACAATGAATTTGGTGTAGAAATATACAAAAGTATAAAATATATAGATTTTGAGTTACAATGAATTCAATGTAGAAAGTTGCAGAGTTTGAGCACTAATGAAGGAAGAGAAATCTCCTTAATGTTGGATCAACCTGTATGTGCTGTAGGAAGCTTCTAGAGAGTGAAAATCCTATAAATATTTTAATTTAGTCATTGCAGATGATGTGGATCAAGATCCTAGCTTTTAGGAGTTGGAATAAAACTCGATTGACATGTTCTTGGCTTATTGTAGAAAGGATCGGTTTTGAAGTGAATGTGTAATGGATTAGATGGGATATGAAGTGACTCGATTTTAAATTTATAGATAATGGGAAGATCGGTAAGGGGTGGATCGACACCTTTTAATTTGGGCGGATCGACAACCATTGGTGATCCAATTTTTTGGATCGGTGTACATGTATCGGTGTCGATCCTCTTCATGTATGAACCCTCTTCTCTTTCTTCTTTCACTTATTTTCTTCCGCCTATCGAAGTTCCTTTAGTCTCCTTTCTTTTAATCTCCACCTTTATATATATTCTTTCATTTTTATTTTACTGTGCGTGCCTCTCTTTTCTCCCTCTCCTCTTTCTCCTTTCTATCATTTGTTGGCATGGAGCTACACACATTGATGAAGAGATGAGACGACCCTCTACCCCTAGTCCCCCAAAAGTAACCTGTAAATCTATGTTAAGCGGGCACCAACCTGATAGAGGATGTCTATGGATCGTAAATTGATGGTCATCAATTCAAAGCTGTAGTATACCTCACAACACATAGATAAAATATAGCATAGAATATAATAGCATAAAATAGGCAAAACAGTGCATGATGAAAACAAAGTGCTCTATACATAAGTAGCATCAAAGTATCCTAACTTTGACCATACATGGATAAGTCATGAGAGGAATAACTCATAAGTACATACCGATCTTACTATCTGTCTCCTTTATACATAAGGAAATAATTAGTGTTCGTTACTCATAGCACTGTACAGTAGAAACATGAAGAATCTCTAGTAATATGAATCGTCAACCTCATACCTATCTCTGTGAGAATCTGCCATACTAGACCATACCATTCCTGACTCTCAACTACTTATAGACAACGAGTACCAAGGAGTAATATGTAAGATAACAAACAAACAAATAACTTCAAATCAAACAAATTCTGGTATGACTGATTATACTAACAATAATAATATATATAAATGCTATATATGTACATCATATGGGTACAATAATATGTATCTAAACCTGCTAGAGTGACCATGAGATGAGCCTACAACATTGTGCTCATGTTACCCTCCTATAACCACAAACATTAGAACATGATACTATTTGCCTAATCTAGCAACGTACAATGTCATACAGTGGATGGCAAGATTTACGATGTCCAAGGTATAAACACAATATATAAATATCTCATATAGCACATAAAATATCCAAAACATCATCGGCCCTACGCCATAATGCCCCACCCAATGTGTACCTGGACCCATGATGATCATAGGCAAGTGACTCTTAGAGCCTAAGATTAATGAGAGAATCCTTATACTATCTAATACTCGACTAACCCCATTGATGAGTAGGTGCCCATACTACACCATTCCCATTTTTCACGATTGGTCAGTCCTCGTCATGATCCACCTTTGACACCTAATGAGCCTCGCATATCCCATAGCCTTTATCTGATCCATAAATCATTAAATTTATCCTTCAACTTGACAATAATATTTTCCAAAAATTGGCCCATTAGTCCTTTCATTTTATCCTGTTCCCATTAGATATCCACGCTTACTCAACCTAAGTCCCCGCTTTTCTAGTCTCAATCTTGAAAATTTCCTCTTGCTTGAAAGTGATAGAGTTAGGGGTATGCCCTAGTGGCAATTATGTAATTTATTGCAAATTATTAAATTTGTAATCAATTCTCATTCATAATAAAAGTGTTTTTCTTTCTATTATATATTTGTTATAATGTGTTATAAATAAATTAAATGTTTAATTAAAATATATTTAATAGAAAATCCATAAATGGTATGTTTGTGAAAGTAATTACAAATAGTTGTAACATGGGTATTGTATCACGATATAATAAACACATCATTTTAAACATTTCTAGTCAAGATGCATCGAGATTGGATATCGATGCATCCATTCAGACTAGAGTGCGCAAAGCTATGCAAATGATGAGCAGTGTATTATTCATGACTTCGGGGTACACCAAGGGGTTTCGTATTGATAGTTATTGGATAACTATAGAATGGCTCATTGATAGTTTTCTATTGGTTAATATAACGAAGGTCAAACAAAAGATATCGATAAACTATAGGTGTAACATTAAAGAAACCCAAATAGACCTAAAAAATAAATACATACGTAAATGAATATATACCGTGATTTCTGATGTGTCTGACACTTGAATTACGAGAGTAATTCATAGGAATTAGAGTATTGCATAAGTCAATATCACTCGATATAATATACTAAAGATTATGAATCTTTACTATAATGTAGTTCTCTACCATTTATATACTAATAGATTACTTGCATACTCTTTAGCTGTTGAGCTTTCTTCAAGCTATGGATGTTATGTGTAGTTATATTGACATATTGAATAGACGAGATAAAATAATTGCACATATTTTTTGAGTTTTCCCTAAGTATGTGCAATATACTTAGGCCACCATGAAATGGTAGGTCCGGATGAATAATCCTACTTATTTGTTGAGCTTTCCTCAAGGTAAAGGTGGGTTTAGACAAAGTATTATAGGTTAGGAGTTGTATATGATACAACCGATAAAGAGTTTCCATCATATGGGGGAGTATCATTTGATGAGCTCTCCTCAAGGTTAGAATCTTAAGAAATATGAGTCATAACACCTACTAGTGAAATCAAAAGACTTATGTGTGTTGACTTAGGGTTTGGTGAAACGCAAAACACTAGTGGGAGCTTATTAGTAAAATGAAACATGAAGTTTAACCTTACTAATATTATAAGAATATCTACTATGTTAATGTCCTAAAAATCTACCCATTAAAACTTTTAGACAACATCAAATCAAAAACTTTATAATGAAAGTGATCGATTAATCAGACCAAACAACTATGTCGACTGGCGATGACCTATAAAGATAGCTCTAACATACATAGCGAGTTTGGTCATTTGTAACTTGTGCTCCGCTGACAAGATTCGTTGATGATGATCATGATGACCTGCATGTTGCTTATAGTAAATAGATCACTGACCTCGAAATCACCCAAGTATTTGTGCTGTCTACTCTAGACAAACAGTTGCAAAGGCATCATGAGTCAATGTCTGTCCATGAGATTTTTTGATAGTCTCAAGGCACTATTTTGTAAGCAGCCTCGTTCCGCAAGGTACGAGACTACTAAAAAACCATTCAACATCAAAATGAAAAAGAGATAGAAGGTGGTTGATTACGTGTCGATGATAAAGGGTTATATTGATAAGCTTACATCATTAGACATGACTATAAGCAATGAGTTACAGGTGAACTTGATCTTTGGTTCATTGACCCCTTAGTATGAACCATTAATACTGAACTATAATACGAACAATTTGCATGTGAATCTTGTCGAGCTCCTCAATATGTTGAGGTCAGCCGAGTGACAATCTAAGGATCAGTCAGTTGTGCTTGCAGTTAAAAGTGGGGCATCATCTTCGAACGGTTCGAAGAAGCGAAAGAGAGAGGGTAAGAAGAAAAAATAAGAAAGGAAAGAAAGATGCGATGACAAGGGTGGGTGTTTCCACTATCGTAAGAAAGGACATTAGAAGAGAAACTGCTCTGAGTATCTTAAGATCGTGAAAAAAAAAGAAAAACAGTTTTGTAGCTCCATTAGATACGTTTATATTCAAAATAGTTTTGTAATCAATAAAATGTCTAGGGTTTTAGATGCAGGATCTAGAACTCATATTTATAATTCATTACAAGAGCATAGGAGCTGGCGTCGCATGGTAAAGGGCGAAATGAGATTCCAAGTTCCTGATAGGTCTATTGTAGATGCAACGACAGCAGAATTTTTTATTTATGTTTGCCTAGTGGTTTTGTTTTGATATTAAATAATTGTTATTTTGTAAAAGACTTTATTTATGGAGTTATTTCTATTTCTAGATTATCTGAGGCTAGATGTATATTTCATTATGCAAATAATGCTATGAAAATTAGTTTGAATGGAAATTAAGTCTGCAATGGTATTCTTGAAAATGACATTTATGTGATCAATGCAAATTATATATGTGTTGTGAGTAGTTCTAGTAGCAATATAAATGATAACCGTCTATGACATTGTAGGCTTGGTCATATTTGTGAGAAACGACTACACAAACTGAAACTCACTTGATTCTGAATCATTTGAAACATGTGAGTCATGTCTAAAAGGAAAATTGATCAAGCACCCTTTAGTGGGAGCAATGAAAGGGTTGATGAACTCTTAGGCCTAGTACATGTGATGTATGTGGCCCAATGCCGGTAATAACAAAAAATAATAGTTTTTATTTTGTTACCTTCATGGATGATTTCTCGAGACTAGCATATGTGTATCTTATGAAGAACAAATCCGATGTATGCGAGAAGTTTAAGAAGTATAAGAATGAAGTTAAAAACCGGATAAACCAAAAGATTAAAATCCTTCGATGTGATCAAGGAGGCGAGTACGTTGGACAAGAGCTCCAACAATACATAAAAAGATAATGGGATTATCTCTCAGATTACTCTACCATATACTATGTAACACAGTAGTGTGTCGGAGCGAAGGAACTGAACCCTATTAGATATGGTTCGATCCATAATGAGTAAGGCTGAGTTGCCTTTGTGTTATTGGGGATATGCACTGGAAATCGCAGCGCATATGCTGAACTTAGTGCCCACAAAATATGTGCGTTATACGTCGTGTGAGATATGGCATGGGAAGAAACTGAACTTTAATTACTTGAAGTTGTGGGGTTATCCGGCCTATATTAAGAATGTTGGCCCTAATAAGCTAGAAGCGAGGTCAGTTTTGTGCAAGTTTATAGGATATCCTAAGAATTCTGAGGGAAAATAATCTACGACATAGAGGAACAAAAAGTGATTGTTTCCATATACATTGACTTTTTAGAAAAGGAATTTATGTCAAAGTAAATTAAGACCGAAGTTGTAGGCTTGGATGAGATCCGAGAAATTAACACTGAGGCTGAACTATTGTGAGAACCTAGTTTGCCAGTATACGATTACATGAAACATATTAGAAGGTTTAGTAGGGAATCTTATGCACTAGAGAGATACTATGGATGACAAGAGGAGGACCGTGTCTTAGATGATGACACTTCTCTATCTTTCTAACAAGTAATGCAGAGTAAAGACTCTACACTCTGGCTTGGAGCAACGAAATCTAAGGTGGATTCCACATACGAATACAAAGTATGGAATTTTTTAGATGTACCCAAAAGGATAAATCCGATCAGTTGCAAATGGATTTTTAAGAAAAAACTAAATGCTGAAGGAGAAGTAGAGACTTACAAAGCTAGGCTAGTTGCAAAAGGGTTTCATCAAATTCAAGGTGTTGATTATGATGAGACCTTTTCGCTCATTGTCATACTTAAGTCAATTCGGATCATGTTGGACACTACAACATTCTATGACTATGAAATTTGGAAAATGGATGTAAAGATGGCATTTCTAAACAGTGATTTAGAAGAGATTGTCTATATATCGTAGCCCAAGGATTTTATGATCAGTAAGAGTGTAGGAAAGGCTTACATGTTGTTAAAGTCCATTTATGGACTTAAATATGCTACAAGGAGTTGGAATAAGTGTTTTGATAAGGTAATCAAACAGTTTGGTTTTTTTCAAAACATAGAGGAAGCATGCGTATACAGAAAGGAAGAGGGTAAAGCCATCATATTTTTAGTGCTATATTGATGATCTTTTATTGATTGGAAATGATACTTCGTTATTACAATCGATAAAGGCTTGGTTTTCCAAGAATTTCTCCATAAAGGATTTGAGAGAAGCGGCCCATATACTAGGTATAAAGATCTATAGAGATAATCTAAGAGGATGTTGGGATTTTCCCTATCTTTGTACATAGATACCATACTGAAGAGGTTTAGTATGAAAAATTCCAAGCATGGAAACATTCCAATGCAGTCTAGAATCGTTCTTTCTAAAAGGGAGGATCCTCATAACGATGAGGAAAAAGAGCGTATGAAGAGGACCCCATTTGCTTCGGCCATAGGATCCATAATGTATGTTATGCTATGTACTAGACCGGATGTAGCATGCGCATTAGGATGCATAAGCCAATACCAGTCTAATCTTGGAGAAAAATGTTAGAGGACCATAAAATGTATACTGAACTATTTAAGAAATACTCAAGACTTATTCCTAATATATGGGAATGGATACCTCCTTATGAAGGGGTATATGGATTTGAGCTTTTAAAGTAATGTAGATGATAGAAAATTAGTCTTCAGTTACATCTTTATGCTTAACAGTGGAACTGTTGGTTGGAAAAGTTCAAAGCAAGAGGCAATAGTTGATTCAACGATGGAGGCGGAGTACATCGCCCTTAATGAAGCAGCTAAAGAGGCGGTTAGGATGCGCAAGTTTTTAAGTGATCTCGGAGTGATTATCGATACCGAGAATCCAATGGCATTGTTCGATGATAACAATGCGGCGATACAGATCGCAAAGAAGCCCAGAGCACACTAGAAGTCACATCATATTCTTCGAAAGTTCCACCTCATTAGAGAATTCATTGAGAAGAAAGAGGTCATGATACAAAGGATAGATACCAAGTACAACATAGCAGATCCATTCACTAAGGATCTAGCTTGGTCGGCTCTCGAGAAGTTGATCGAAGGTATGAGATTGAGATTTCATAATTGGCCTTAAGTGCAAGTGGGTGATTGATAGAGTTAGGGGTATGCCCTAAGGGCAATTCTATAATTTATCGTAAATTATTAACTCTATAATCAATTCTCATTCGTAATAAAGGTGTTTTTCTTTCTATTATATATTTGTTATGTTTTAAATAAATTAAATGTTAAATAAGATATATTTAACAGAAAATCAATAAATGGTGTGTTTGTGATAGTAATTACAAATAGTTGTAATCATGGGTATTGTATTATAATATAATAAACACATCATTTTTAACATTCCTACTCAAGATGCATCGAGACTGAATATCGATGCATCTATTGAGACTAAAGTGTGTAACGCTCTCCAAATGATGGATAGTGTATAAGTGATGACTGTTGGAGGCACTAAGGGGTTACGTACAGATAATTATTAGATAAGTACAAAATGGTACACTTGATAGTTATATGTTGGTTAATATAGCTAAGGTCAAACAAAAGATATCAATGTGACTAATTTACACAGTTCTCTCGACTTGAGAATATTGTTAATCTTCAATGTGAAAGCTCCACTTTGATTATAGTCAAATCATGGACGACACCCATCGAGTGACTATAGTTAGGTCAAGTGGAAATATTAGAAGTGAACACTATTCAAGAGAGGATTCGTCTCCTCGATTATATAGAGTTAGTATCACGGTCAACAGAAGTCAACTCAAAGTCAATATCTCTAGCTAGATTAGTTCGCTTAATAATAATTGTTATTATTAAACCAAGGACTTTGTGTTTGCATTATAGAGTTGAATATGGACGATATTAGAATTTTGACCATTACCAAATTCTACAAGTCCAAAGTGATTTAGTTTTGACGAAGAGAATTGGTGTAAATAAACGCCACTATCAGATAACGCTTAACAAAGTGGAATTGGATTTTACCAAAACCAAATAAGTGATAAATTTGGCCAAAATGTCACACCACCTACTAAGGACATGTAAACTTTAGTATTCGAATAGTTCGATATTAATCGTTGATCGAATTTACACATAAGTTAGACAACTGAAACATTAAATACTCCATTGTCCAAATAATTTAATTAATTTGTAATTGTTATAAATAAATTAATGTTTATGAAATATTAATAATAAAATTTTATTTGATGTGTTAAACAATATTAATAAATATACTTATAATAGTTATAAATATATTAATCGATATATGATTCGATACGCATTCAAATTGGATTTAAATGCGATAAATATTGCTCGGGCTTGAAGTGGATTTGAAGCCCATATGGAGAATAGGAATTTCGGCCATAATCTCTTCGTGGAATGAGTGGCTATAGCATAGGAGAATGGGTTGGGCTTTGATAGGATAAGAGGTAGAGAATGAGTAAGAGAAAATGGGATTTGATCCCACTTTATCTCTTTAGTCACTTCCTTATAAAAGCATCATAACCCTCATTCTACCATCACCTTTTGGAGGCTCTACCCATAGCTTTGCTGACCGAAAATCATCACCCTCCTCCCCTCCATTTCCAAGCTTAAGTCAAAATTTTTAAAAGATAAACTATAGCTGGTGGTCAACAATTTGAAGCTAGCACCTTTAGGATTGGAATAGGATCTAAAGGAGCTCATACCTTCGTTTCAATGTGTACTGATTGGCTTTGGTAATAACGTAATTCTCTAATTTATAATAATGAGTTAATATCCAATTAATTTATATCTCATATACTATTTAGATAGACAGGTGATGAATCTTATATATCGTTATATCATCACATGATTGATGGTTGTTTGGTTATATGCATATGTGTGTGTGTGTGTGTGTACACCATGATCCTAATGCTCTTGGCTATAATAAAAAAAATTCAAAATTAAAATAATACTTTATTTGAAAGATTTTATTAAATCTATAATTAACTTTTAACATTATACTATCTATGTTTTAAATGGTGAATAATTTTATTTATTCCAAGAAAGTTTTCGGCAACAAAAAACCTAATCTATAAATATATATTATATATGTATATAGATATTATTAAATTTGATTTAAAATTGATTTTAGGTAAGATATAAGTATGTATAGTTTAAAAATTTTCAAAACATTAAAATATGAATTTTGTTTTATGAAATATTTAAAAAAATTAAAATATTATTATTTTATTTCCTTTATTTTTAACAAGGTTTTAATAATTTTAAATAATTCCAAAATTAAAATTGATTTTCTTAACATAAAACATTATTATACATTTTTTCACAGACACACCCACACACATATATATAATTTAAGTATTTATTCAAACTAAAAAATATAATTTTTTCTCTGGTTCGAAAACATTATTATTATTAAAATAAAAAATTAGATATATATATATATATATATTTACAATATTAACTTATGTGCATATCTATCTATATATATGTATGTTTTATATTCAAAAAAAAACTTTCGGTTTTTATAATATTTTATAATAGACTAAAATTATTTTATAATTTAATGATTAAAATAATTTCATATATATATATATATGCTAGTATATATATACTTATATTTACATATAATTTTGTAGTTTAAAAATCTTTATATATAAATTATTTAATGTTATATATGTGTGTGTGTGTGACGCCCCACCTCTATACTCACACTAACCAATGACACTATAGGGTAATGCCGTCGGCTACTGCAAAGAATAAGGCTGTTGAGGAGCGACTAACCATATAATTGATCTGAGCGAGTACCGATATGTTAGATGGTATGTCATGCATTTCATTTCAAGTGGAAAACTGACATATCCAATCCAAACTCAAATCTACTACACAGTGGCTAGATGCCATTCGAAAACAATATAAAATAATCATAACAAAAAATCAGGCATAGATACTCATATCACTAAGGCGGAAACAGATATGAATATAATACATAGAAGTGAACATCATAGCAGTGGTCATACAAGATCCACTACATCACAAAAGAATAGGTACATGTACTACACAAAAGAATACGTATATATCAAAGAGTCTCTATCTCGGATACATGAAAGATAAAAACTACTAAGCTAAAGTAGTTAGCCAAAAGTCGGAAGCTAGTCCCTGCTAAGAAGTCAAGTGGGAGCACCTAAAACACCTCGGTCTAATCCAAGTATTATTTAAGAATAAAAATAATAAACGGATCAGTCTAGTTATAATTATCATGTAAGAGGAGATAGGATAAGAGATATGACAAATATATATGATAACAATAAAAATCATACAATATTTCAAGTTTTCTCAAACACCCAAAAAGAATATCATATTCTTTATTTTTATTCACCGAATCACAAATACTTATAAAGCTTATCAAAGCAAATCACAATAATTGGTGAAACACAAATTCCAGAAATCAATAACTAGAAATCCAGAAGACACAAAGGGAGGGAAGGCCTATCACAAACGGGAGCATGAAAACTCACCAACACGTGTATCACAAACGGGACGCTATCCCATGGGTCGCTAACCCATAAAAATGAGCCGAAGCTCCACGAACGGTCAAAAGACTATGGGTCGCTACCCTGTAAAAATGAGCCGAAGCTCCACAGAACAGGGTACAACCCCCCACGCAAACAAAGAGACATTGGTCATCGCAAGTTTAAATCATAAAATGATCATCATTGATCAATAAGTGTAAATTACACTAAGTTAGCAAATAAATGAGTTTAGCTTAATGTCTCATAACCACTGGCTTAACTTAAATATTTACGAAAAAATTATAGATTTTCACTCGAAAATTATCATGAGTTTTCAATCGAACAAGTCTAAGAATTAACCAACAAAGTGAACGCAAGCGTTTCATACTACTTGTTTTACTAAGTTGTTTAATTGGAATTCTCATCCGAATGAGGTAAACGTTTGTATATACTAATAGATTGGAAAACGGTTTTAAAATCGAGCTTTCTATCAAAAGTAGTGTTGAAATCATTTTTATGAACGAGTTTTAGTATTTATTACTAGTATAAAACCTTTGTATTTAAAGTGACAAATCATAGAAACGATCGTAAATACAATCTATCATAAAATCCACATTTCAATAACGAGAATCAAAACCATGGAAATCGATATCAAATCCATCAAATGGAAATACCAAAAATCCAGAAAAGAAATTATCAAAGTTGGTATTGATTGACAATAACTATACGGATCGTCAAAAATCTATAAATCGGAAATCCACATAAGAAATAGCCCATTCTAGAATTTTGACAACCACAGACATCTGTGGGAATTTCACAGACGTCTATGGTAAGTCTCTGGAATTTCATTCCTAAACCTACAGACGTCTGTGAATAAACCACAAACGTCTGTCCCCTGCTTCTGGAATTTTTTACCTGGGGCCACAGGCGTCTGTGGATAATCCACAGACGTTTGTCGCCTATAACGGGACAGAATTTGCAAAGCCCTTAAATAGGCAAACCAACCTAACTTCATTGATTTGAAAGCAATTAAATGAGCCACTATGGCTAAGGATTCATGCCTAGCAACAACCCAGCCATATACGCTCTTCAATACACCCAAAACAACATGTCTAAACACCCATACTAGGGTTTTCATAAATTTTGACTTCAAAATACCAAAATTAGGAAAAATTCACCAAACCAATTCAATTAAAAAGCAATTCAATAAGAAATAGATGTTAGGAATTTATACCTAACAACAATCAAAGTTATAGACATAGATGTGAGTTCAAGAACTCACCTTTAAACTCAAAAATAGAAAAGATAAGCTCTAAAACAAGCTAAGATCAATTCCTCTTCAACTACACCTCTAGAATCTCCAATCTAGTATCACATGCAAAGATTTCCTAAGTTAGGTTATAGGAAGTTCTGAAAATTGAAGAGAGATTGAGATAGAGAAGATGAAGAGGATGCTTACCTAAGTTTCTCTTCGATTTATAACTTGAATTTGAATTCCTAAGAAAAGCTAGGGCTTAGGAATTTTAATTTCCTCTTACCACCATTTTTCCTTTATCTTGGAGTGTTAGGAAATTGTGAATAGAATGAAGGAAGAGGAGAGGAGTTAGGGGTATTGGTAGAAGAGGGTTGGGTTAATGGGCTAGAACAAAGCCCAACTAAAAATACCAAAACCCAAATCAACCCCAAATACAACAATGTTTATATCTAAACAAGTTGTAAACGTCGATTTGAACTCAACGAAAGTAGTCTCAAGTCCGGAATCGACTATATAAAAAATTCACATTTCGGACTCTAATTTCAACTAACGATGCTATATTTAAATAAAATATTTAAATATATAATCGTAAAATATGCGGGTTGTTACAGACTCCCCTCCTTAAAGAACTTGCATCCTCACAATATATGAGAAGGTAATAAAGAGTAACAGCCATTATGTGACATAACAACACAAAAAGGAAGATTGAAATGAGAGGTTCACCTTAAGGAACATGAGAGAGTAAATCAGTATGTGTTCGCTCGATGAATTCTCTTGATTTCCAAGAACAATTCTTAGGATTTGTGGACCATTGAACTTTCACAAGCGGAACGTCTTTATTACGAAGGCGTTTAACCTCTGTAGCAATGATGCGAATAGGATGTTGCTCATAAGTCAAATTAGGTGAAACCTCAATTTCTTCAATAACACCAGGCTCAAGAATAGAATCAGAATCTCCAAGGCATTTCCATAGGTGAGAAACGTGAATACGTCATGAATAGCGGAAAATTGAGCCAGTAACGAAAGACGATAATCCATGGAACCAATGCGTTCGGTGATGGGAAACGAGCCAATATATTGAGGTGCTAATTTTTCCGATTGAATGCACAACACCCTTCATAGGCGAAAATGAATGAATACCAAATCTCCCACAGAAAATTCCAAATTCATTCTTCGGTTATCGGCATAGGATTTTTGTCTACTCTAAGCTTCTTTCATCCTATGACGAATAAGGTCAATTTTCTATGGCATCACGAATAAAATCTCGACCTAAAACCAGCTTCTCACCAGTTCCAAGCCAACACTAAGGAGATCGGCATGGCCTTCCGTAGAGTGCCTCGAAAGGTGCCATACCAATACTAGATTGGAAGCTGTTATTGTAAGAAAACTCAACAAGGGAAATATGATCTTCCCAACTTCCACCAAAATCTAGAACACATGCACGAAGGAGATCTTCAAGAGTTTGATTCACATGCTCTGTTTGTCCCTCGGACCGAGGATGATAAGCGGTGCTGAAATTAAGCTTCGTTCCCAAAGCTTTTTGAAGACCTTTCCAAAATCCACTAGTAAATAATAGATCACGATCATTAACAATAGAAGTAGGAACTCCATGCAATTTAACAATTTCTTTAACATAGAGTTTAGCCAAAAGAGGTACGGTTCGGCTGGACCGAACAGGAAGAAAATGGGCGGATTTTGTAAGTCTATCTACAATCACCCATAAACTGTCATGACCTGAACGAGAACGGGAAGACCATCAATAAAGTCCATGGAAACTTGATCCCACCTCCAGACGGGAATGTTTAAAGGTTGCAGTAACCCACCGGGTCTCTGATGCTCGGCCTTTACGAGTTGGCAAGTCATGCAACGCTTAATAAAGTAAGCAATATTAGATTTCATTCCATCCCAATAATAAAGTTGCTTCATGTTCGCATACATTTTACTACTACCGGGATGAATTGTAAATTTAGAACGATGACAATCTTCTAAAATGTCTTTACAAAGATCACTAATATTTGGCACAATAAGTCTACCAAATTTTCGAATTCCACCACGAGCATCAATTTCAAAGTCTTTCAAACCATCAATATTATTTTTATCTCTACAACTTTGGCTAAGATGAGCCAATTCGGGGTCGTGCTTTTGAGCTTCAAGGATGTGGTCTAAAAGGGAAGGATGAGCCTCAAGGCTACATAAAACAAGAGATGAACATGAATCAGATTCACGATCTTGAATCTCACAAGTGGACAAAGTCTCGAGATCATTCCATTCAGATATCATCATGGAAACAACCATTTTTTGCTTACGACTAAGGGCATCGGCAACATGATTTCCCTTTCCGAGAGTATAAAGAATATCAAGATCATAAGATGCAAGGAATTCGAGCCAACGTTGTTGATGCAAATTAAGTTCCTTTTGAGAGAATAAATACTTTAAAGATTTATGATCGGTGTAGAGAACAAATTTCTCTTCCAAAAGATAATGATGCCAAATTCTAAGGGCGAAAACAATGGCCGCGAGCTCTAAATCATGAGTGGCATATCTAGTCTCGGCAGGCTTTAACTACTTAGAAGCATAAGCGATAACACGTTCCCTTTGCATGAGAACGGCTCCCAAACCAGTACGACTAGCATCGGTATAAACAATCAAGTCTTGGTTTCCTTCGGGAATCACAAGAATAGGAGCATCGGAAAGGAGTTCTTTTAATTTCTAAAAAGCAGCTTCACATTTGTTTGACCAAATGTACTTGACTCCCTTCTTTGTCAAACCAGTAAGAGGTAAGGAAATTTTAGAAAAGTCTTTTATGAATCGACGGTAATAACCCGCCAATCCAAGAAAACTACGAATTTCCATTACACTCTCTGATCTCTTCCAGTTTTGAATCGCCTCAATCTTTAAAGGATCTACGGAAATTTCGGATTCAGAAATAATATGTCCTAAAAATTTCACACGAGATTACCAAAAATTGCACTTATAAATTTTTTCTTTCAATTGATTTCTCCTAAGAGTTTCCAACACAATTCGAAGATGTTTTTCATGCTCTTCCTCTGTTTTAGAATAAAAAAGAATATCATCAATAAAGATAAGAACAAATCGATCGAGGAAGTCATTCAAAATTCAATTCATAAGGTCAACGAAATAAGCTGGAGCATTCGTTAAACCAAATGGCATAACAAGCCATTCATAAGATCCATAACGAGTACAGAATGATGTCAAAGGAATACTATCCTCTACAATTCGAAGTTGATGAAAACCGGTTGCTAAGTCTAACTATGAAAAGACTCTAGCACCGCAAAGTTGATTGAATAGATCATCAATCTGAGGCAGGGATATTTATTCTTAATGGTAAGATCATTAAGCTTGCGGTAGTCAATGCAAAGTCTGAGTGTACCATCGGATTTCTTTACAAAGATAGCTGAAGCTCCCTAAGGAGAGGAACTAGAACGAATGAACTGTTTTGCTTCCAATTTGGATAATTATTTACGCATCTCCATATTTTCCTTATTGGACATACGATAAGGAAGACGAGTGATAGGTAGAGCTCCAGGGATTAGATTAATTTTGAACTCAATTGTTCACTTAGGTGGTAATCCTAAAACAGGCTCAAAGATATCGGAAAATTCACGAACAACGTGAATGAGGGAAATAACATCCTCCTCCTCCTCATCATCATCATCATCATGTGGGTTTAGAGAATATAAGGATGCCACCGAATTGGAATCAGAATCATTAAGAACAATAGAAATCTGCTTAACAGATTGGGGATGTCGAAGATGGATAGTCCTCTCGAGACATAGGATATGGGCTTCATATCGATTAAGCCAATCCGTTCCCAAAATCATTCTGAAACCTAGATAACGCATAACATGCAGATCGGCACGGAAGCATAATCACATAAAATAATCTCAACATCCTTACAAAATAATCTGAGTGTTGCGGATCCACCAACCAGATTCGCAATTCTCAATGAAGTCATCAAGCCCATAACATTTAAAGACAAAGTATCCACAAGTTCTTTTGATATAAAAGAATGAGATGCACCCGTATAAAAAAGAATTCGAATAGGATGATCACGAAACATAATAATGCCATCAAGGACAGAATGAGAAATACCTTGACCAAGAGAAGGGCTACTAGAAGCTTGCACAACATTCAACTTTCCCTCTTTCTTTTTTTGAAGTTTGAGACATGAGGATATAGGATGACCCGAACTTTTGCAATAGCGGAAAGTAAGGGACCTAGGACACTTATTTGCATAGTGGTCCTTAGAACCACTATTATAGCATTCTCCACGACCAGGGGTAGAAGTCTTTGCTACCAAAGTTGCTTGCTTCCCTTTCTTGTTAGGATTAGGGCTTTTGAACTTATTATCGGGATGCCTCTTCTTGTTGTTGCTGAAGTTCTTTTTGGCACCCCAACATCACCATCACTTTCCTTATTGCCATCTTCAAGTCGAAGAGCGATATTTACAAGCTGATCAAAAGGCACTTCTAGTTTCAGAAGTAAAGCCTTTTTGAGATTCTTATTCAAACCATAGATAAATCTTTGATTCTTCTTCAAAGGGGTATTAATATACTCGACCCTATATTTAGAGAGGGATTCAAAAGATACGACATAATCTGTCATAGAAGATTCACCTTGAATAAAATTGATAAAGCGTCGAGCTAAAGTTACCTTTTCTGCTTCAGGCACAAACTTTAACTCGAACCTTTCTCGGAATTACTCCCAAGTAAGATCCGCTTCTACAATTTCCGAAATCAAAAGCTTATACCAATCTAATGCTCTCTCCTGGAGCATGCTAGAAGCCACTTGGACTCGATGTAAATCCAAAAGATTGATGCGAGAAAAGATGCGATCGCATGTTCTAAGCCAAGCCTGGACTTCCATAACGCTTTCAGAACCTTTGAATGGCTTTCCATCCAAATGGGTGTAATCACTGCACAAGCGTGCAAACCTAGATTTATGACGAGTAGGCTCAGGAATGAGACCGACAGCTTGGGCATTCTTTACAAGATCCAAAAGCTGTTAAGCAGACATGAATACGCCATCCTGAGGAGGATCACTGGTTTGACCAGTGCTAGGACGGCCTATTCTAACCATTTCTCTTCTTAAACAGAAAGAAAGAAGAGGAAAAAGGTTATTCTCAGAAAGAATTCAAATAAGCTTGATTGATAAAACAAGGCATCATAAAATAAGATAGGACATGACGGATCCTAAGACTCGAATTAAATCCTATGACACGATTCCTAAGGGAGACTTAGGACAATGATCCTCATCATAATATCCTATATTGTTCCGAAGTTTCGCTCTGGTACCAAGCTTTGACGCCCCACCTCTATACTCACACTAACCAAGGACACTACGGGGTAATGCCGTCAGCTAGTGGAATAAGGCTGTTAAGGAGTGACCAACTATATAATTGATTTGAGCTAGTACCGATATGTCAGATGGTACGTCATGCATTTCATTTCAAGAGGAAATCTGATATATCCAATCCAAACTCAAATCTACTACATAGTGGCTAGATGCCATTTGTAAATAATATAAAATAATCATAATATAAAATCAGGCACATATATTCATATCACTAAGGCAGAAACAGATATCTTATATATAAAGCGAATACTTGAGGAGGTGAAGCCTTTTTCGAATTGCCCAAACTACCCTATAAACTATTTTGTGATTTTAAATTGAAAACAGGGACACGGTCGTCTTTTCTAACCTAAACGGTTTCCATCCACGTCATGCTCCACGTTTCCAACTCTTTTATCACCTGTTTCTTCTACACGTCCATTCCTTAACTCCAGTTCTTCATCCTCCCACAATATATCCAATACCCATCACCCTCTTCGACCACAATAGAAAGCAAGATGAGTGCCACCACAACTTTCATCAAATCAAAGTTTTTTCCAAGTAATTTATCTCTTTCATCACATTAAACTCTTTTTTTCTTTAATCATGGCAGAAGGAGGCGATGCACCCACGCTTATGTGCTTTCCCTACATTCTTCACCTGTTGCTGCTATCTTCTACCTTGCCACCAGGATTCTCTAGCTGTAGTGCCGCCATCCAATGTTTGATGCAGTTATTTGCAATTGTTAGTAAATTTCTGAAAACCTGAAAGCAAACCGTGAGTGTTTAATTTATGATATATTAAAATTTGATGCCATGACAGTTGGTACTTATCTTATTTTTTTATCAAGCAAATATTGCGATTCTTCTATTTTTACATTTATATATGAAATAGTAATTTGTTTTATACTTTACCTTTTTCACAATTTCTTCTTTAACTACCATTTAGGTTCACAAATTAATAGTATCTTTTATGTACTTCTCTCAATTTTAATATTTCTTCAATTCACTTGCGTATATAAACTGATTGTATAAATGCCATGTACTATTTCATGAACAGGAAACAAAAGTGTTTACATTTTACCTTATCACCGTCTTCAAATCATATTTTTATTCTAATAGTTTCTTCTATGGATGAATTAATTCTTGAAATGATTTGTATCACATGTTGATGATTGTCCTCATATGTATTGCGCACCCATGCTGTAAAGATCGGATGTTTTAGATTTGTCAGGAGTATTGCAAAAATAAAGAGGTACTTCTTTTTGTTTTTTTATCGGTTTAGTTGTATTTCAAATGTAATAACCATGATGTAACAGTGAACTTCTCTTCATAGTTTTCCTTCCTAATTTTATTTCGATTGGGCTAAAATTCATCACAGTTTTCCATCATTATGTGCCTTTTTATGTCCTAGCATGTATGCTAAAAAAACCCGAGTTTAATTTTCTCACTTAGCTTTACTGGTTTTACCTTTCAATTCATCTACTAAAATTGCATGGTAATACTACACTACTTTTGTGGCCAGATAACAATGAATGTTTGATGTATGGTTTTTGCAGTAACAGTGAAACATGTAGCATCGAGTGTCCAAATTGTTACTGAATGAGATGCCACTGACAGATGTACAATTTTGCAGTTCTGTTAGTTGATCAAACTCAATTTACTATTCACGATTAACTAAACTCAATTTCTTATTCATAGTTTGATTATGATAGGCATATCTTACGAAAATGTAAAGGATGAAACGAATATAAGAAAAAACCATGATAAACTTTGTCCTTCAATATTACCTCCTTAATATCTTGACTTATTACATCAATAAAGTATAAATTTTAACCAAATATGTTTCATTACTTAAGGGAGCCAAGTTAGTGAAGCACCAATAACAAATTGCTTAACCTAGCGTATGAGAATTACACATGCCATGGGTTTGCACTTTGGCTCATTGCATTCAGGTTTAGTGTTGCCTCTACTTCAGTTTGCCCTCTAGAAAGGAACTACATTTTATTAAATGAAAATATGTATGTGTTAGTCACAACATATTACATATGCACCGTATGAATCTAAGTGTTGTTGGTATCATTATAAGAAGGTTCGACAATGCAAGAATATTGTACCATAAATGCCTGAAACTGCAGGTGGGACTCTTATTGTTGGTTTCAATGTCCATTCAGCAACTTTCTCTGGAGTTGCTTTTCTTTGCATTCACCACTAGGAGTAACCATGCTTGGTTTTAGTAAAATGCCTTTGAACATGACATTATTTAGAGCCATGTAGAAAAAGACTTCAGCCCACACTTGCGGTGCAATCTCAAATGTCCTACCGATACCATGCTTGAACGTATGTCAACCAGACCCAGCGGGATTGATGCAACAACGAGAGAGGCGCTATGTAACATTATATAAAAGATGCACGAAGCCTAAGAATTTTCTTTTCTTTTAATTAATTATTATATAAAATATATATTATGTAATATTTAAGGTAAATAAATCTAGCGGTGGTACTCTGTAATGCACTAAAAGTAATGTATTCAAGAAACATGCTTGAAATTGTAAACAACAAAATAATGTTATCGTTATGTGGTCATCTCTATTTATTCTATTTTGATTATCTTTCTTTTCAATATTTATAATTGGTTACAGAACATAAAACTATGTATTTATATAATAATCGAAAATAATATTATTTGCAATTAATTCAGATTGTCTAACCCATCTATGTTTTCTACCTTTGTCCCTGTTAAAGAAGACATTTCCGAGCCATCACACTATACCAACATTAAAATGTGCTTAAAAATTTTTAAAGTCAAGTGAGGCCAAAAATTCTAAAAGCAAGGATCGATCCATGGATACAACTTTTTCTTCAATACTGTACCCTGCTAAAAATAATCTGTATTCTGTGCGACCATCTTGAAATCTGCCAAAGAACCAACCCTTGAAAATGTATTATTAGTGGTAATTAAGTTAAACACAGAAACTACAAAAAAAAGTGGCATTATTACTAAGATTTGAAACACCAAAATTGAGATAGTGATGTTGATGAGTTCTCTTCGATATATAGAATATGCCACAATTGACTATCATGATTCCATTTATCTGGACCAATAGAAGCATTTCATGCGGGAAAAAAGCTAATTCTATATATTTTGCTTCTGTCCATTTTTCAACACAAATCCCATTTGGAAAAGTCGGATTGGAAAAGCTACACATCTTAACTTCAAGCATCTGATATTTAATATATATGGTACATGTTAATATGTCATGTAACTCCAAAATAATACATGATAAAATATATACTAAAACTAAGGATGGTATTTGGCCGTGGTGCAATCAATTCATAATGCACGATCCTACACTATCATAATTATTCATTTTCTCCACTACTAACAGTAGTATCTACACAACCATCCTTGCTTTGCCTATAAAAATGAAGTATCATACACTACCTTAGCAATAATAAAAAAGAAAATAAAAATGGTAAAGAT
Source organism: Allium fistulosum (assembly GCA_030737815.1). Lineage (NCBI taxonomy): Eukaryota > Viridiplantae > Streptophyta > Magnoliopsida > Asparagales > Amaryllidaceae > Allium > Allium fistulosum. The sequence continues at coordinate 890,353,049 of CM060902.1, forward strand.
AGCAGTGGGGTCTATAATAATGTACTACAAAAATATATATTTGTCTCCATCATCAGTATTCTACCACATTCTCTATTGCTGCTTCTATAAAGTTTGCTAAATACTAGAATAGAAAATTTCCAACTTTATTATTAGAATAGAATTGTAGTTCACATAAAAAATCCTTTATAAACATTTTTAACTCCGCCATCGACATACTAATCGACATATTACCGATGTCGGTCTCATGCCCGAAACAGGGAGGAGAGAAAATGATTACTACAATTGTTCTTAGCTCTTACAGATTACTTCAAGCTACTGCTAATGACAGCAACCAAGAAAAAACATGGTGAAAAATAATTACATCGATTTAAGTCCTACAAAATTTTATAACAATATTTCGCTAAACGATAATTTGAAATCTATACACTAACGTCAAATAGTTTTATACTTCAACAAGTATTGCGCATTCGTGAGGAAGGAGGTATCATGGGAGGTACGATATTTATAGTTGAAAAGAAATTTTCCTTATATATTAACAGACTGATTTATTACTTTTTAAAATAAAGACAATGCAAGTTTTTTAAGCTCCCAAACTATTGAAAATACTAATTTTAATATGGGGATTTTTACTTCAAGGGCTTATTTGTGTGGGTAATAAGTTTTAAGGACACTACTTTTGAAAAATTAGTTTTAAGGACATTTTACAGGAAAAAGATAAAAGAATTTATCATTTTCAGTTATACAGAAATAATGCTAAAAAGATTTATCATTTTCCTGTATAACTTAAAAAGATAAATGAATTTATCATTATCCTGTAAATTGTCCTTAAAACTAATTATTCAAAAGTGTTGTCCTTAAAACTAATTACCTTGGAAATAAAAGCCCTTCAACCTAATTTCCACTTTTAATATTTATTATATTTCTCTACATATTGATGTAATGGTTGATTACTCGCTTTAGTCGATTAATTATTTCCTAAAATAACATAATCTCATTCATATTTTGATAAATGATTGATTTATGCATGTATGCACATAGAAAATGCAACATTTTATACACATCAAGTCATTCTGTAAGATTAAAAAAAATCTTACAAGCAGTGTTTTGTAACATCAATTTCTCCTACGCACGTGCATCGCACGTGCCAAAGTACTCGTAAATATAATACATAGAAGTGAACATCATAGTAGTGGTCATACAAGATCCACTACATCACAAAAGAATAGGTACATATACTACACAAAAGAATATGTATACATCAAACAGTCTCTATCTCGGATACATGAAAGATAAAAACTACTAAGCTAAATTAGTTAGCCAAAAGTCATAAGTTAGTCCCTGTTAAGAAGTCAAGTGGGAGCACCTGAAACACCTCGGTCTGACCCGAGTATTATTTAGGAAGAAAAATAATAAACAGATCAGTCTAGCTATAATTATCATGTAAGATGAGATAGGATAAGAGATATGACAAATATATATAATAACAATAAAAATCATACAATATCTCAAGTTTTCTCAAACACCCAAAAAGAATATCATATTCTTTATTTTTATTCACCAAATCACAAATATTTATAAATCTTATCAAAGAATATCACAATAATTGGTGAAACACAAATTCCAGAAATCAATAACTAGAAATCCAAAAAACACAAAGGGGGGGGGGGAAGGCCTATCACAAACGGGAGCATGAAGACTCACCAACATGTGTATCACAAACGAGACACTATCCCATGGGTCGCTAACCCATAAAATGAGCCGAAGCTCCACGAACGGTCAAAAGACCATGGGTTGCTACCCCATAAAAATGAGCTGAAGCTACACAGAATGGGGTACAGTCCCCCACGCAGACAAAGAGACATTTCTCATCGCAAGTCTAAATCATAAAATGATCATCATTGATCAGTAAGTGTAAATTACGCTAAGCTAGTAAATAAATGAGTTTAGCTTAATGTCCCATAACCACTGGCTTAACTTAAATATTTGCGAATCAATTGTAGATTTCCACTCGAAAATTGTCACGAGTTTTCAATCGAACAAGTCCTAGAATTAACCAACAAAGTGAACGCAAGCGTTTCATACCACTTGTTTTACTAAGTCGTTTAATTGGAATTCTCGTCCGAATGAGGTAAAGGTTTGGTTTTAAAATCGAGCTTTGTATCAAAAGTAGTGTTGAAATCATTTTTGTGAACGAGTTTTAGTATTTATTACTAGTATAAAACCTTTGTATTTAAAGTGACAAATCATAGAAACGATCGTAGAGACAATCTATCATAAAATCCACATTTCAATAACATGAATCAAAACCATGGAAATCAATATCAAATCCATCAAATGGAAATACCAAAAATCTAGAAAAGAAATTATCAAAGTTGGTATTGATTGACAGTAACTATACGGATCGTCAAAAATCGATAAATCAGAAATCCACATAAGAAATAGCCCATTTCAAAATTTTGACAGCCACAGACGTCTGTGGTAGGTCTCTGGAATTTCATTCCTCAACCCATAGACACTTTGGATAAACCATAGACGTCTGTCCCCTACTTCTTGAATTTTTTACCTAGCGCCATAGGCGTCTGTGGATAATCCACAAACGTCTGTCGCCTGTAACGGGACAGAATTTGCAAAGCCCAAAAATGGGCAAACTAATCTAACTTCATTGATTCGAAAGCGATTGAATGAGCCACTGTGGCTAGGGATTAATGCGTAGTGACAACCCAGCCTTATAGGCTCTTCAATACACCCAAAACAACATGTTTAAACACCCACACTAGGGTTTTCATAAATTTTGACTTCAGAATACCAAAATTAGGAAAAATTCACCAAACCAATTCAATTCAAAAGCAATTAAATAAGAAATAGATGTTAGGAATTCATACCTAACAACAATCAAAGCTATAGACATAGATGTGAGTTCAAGAACTCACCTTTAAACTCAAAAATAGAAAAGATAAGCTCTAAAACAAGCTAAGATCAATTCCTCTTCAACTACACCTCTAGAATCTCCAATCTAGTATTACATGCAAAGATTTCCTAAGTTAGGTTATAGGAAATTCTGAAAACTGAAGAGAGATTGAGATGGAGAAGATGAAGAGGATGCTTACCTAAGCTTCTCTTCGATTTATAACTTGAATTTGAATTCCTAAGAAAAGCTAGGGCTTAGGAATTTTAATTTCCTCTTCCCACCATTTTTCCTTTATCTTGGAGTGTTAGGAAATTGTGAATGGAATGAAGGAAGAGGAGAGGAGTTAGGGGTATTGGTAGAAGAGGGTTGGGTTAATGGGCTAGAACAAAGCCCAACTAAAAATGCCAAAACCCAAATCAACCCCAAATACAACAATGTTTATATCTAAACAAGTTGTAAATGTCGATTTGAACTCAACGAAAGTAGTCTCGAGTCCGGAATCGACTATATACAAAAAGTTACATTTCAGACTCTAATTTCAACTAACGATGCTATATTTAAATAAAACATTTAAATATATAATCGTAAAATATATGGGTTGTTACAATGTGTGTTTGTGTGTGTGTAAATAATATACTTCATAGATAAAACTTAATGCATATGACCATACATTTGGACCATACACCTATATATAAGAGAGGCTAATATGTTTGTTGTAGTGCAAATCCCAACACCTATACACAGACATATCAAACCTTACACGGATTGCTATGTTACAAATGCGCACACAAACATGTTTGTGTATATAATACACATATATAATATAATAATAATTACACAATACAAAACTATATTATAAATTTAAATAAAGCAATGATTTTATTTAAAAGAAATTTAGAAATATTCCAAATGAATTAGACTACATAGGCCCAATAAAAATTCAAAATGGTAAAGAAATTGAAATTTACCCATTTCTTCCACTGCGGGATGGCCGGTTCCAATAATGGTATCAAAGCCCAATAGCCTATGCGGTCTAAATTAGTGATGTTAGGATTAACTAATTAAGTTACAGCCTAGATAGTAGGGTGCTTAGAAATGTAGTGTCGAAGGATTGAGTTTGAGTAATCAAGTACTCTACCCTCCCTAGCTACCGGCCTGGCCCAAACATATATGTGAGTCTAAAGGTTGTCCCTAATAGAAAATGCCCATATTGAATTGGGTCTTGTGCTAATTTTCAAAATTGTTTGAAAAATTAAAATATAAGATTTTAAATCTAAAAGTTAAATTTAAAATAATATGTATATATTATTAAAGTTATAATATAATAAAAATGTTTGAAAATTACTATAAATTGATTTTGAAATTAAATTTGTTAATAAGATTAATAAAATAATTAAATTAATCAACAAAGTTAATTATTGAAATATATATTCATGCATTATATATTTTGATATATGTTATGGTATTTTAAAATGTTTAAGATATCATGTATAAATGTACGTATATAAAATGATTTTTCAAATTAATATAGTTTAACTAAAACTTTTTATCTAAATAAATAAATTAAAGGTTAATTAATTAAATTAAAACACATATACACATATATTATATATAATACTGCAACAGTTATACTATTTATATTCAATATAAATGTTATATTGGAATAATATAAAATTAATTAAAATGTTAATTACTTAAAATTAATTAAATAATATTCAATTAATATAAAAGTATACATAAGACTATTATATAAGTAATTTAAAATATAAAAGTTATATAATAATAAATTTTAATTATAATAAATGTACAAACTATAGGTGGAACATTAAAGAAAGAAACAGACTTAACAAATAGATACATACGTAAATGTACGTATACTGTGATTTTGGATGTGTCTAATACTTGAATCGTGAGAGTAATTCACAGGAATTAGAGTATTCCATAAGTCAATATCACTCGATATAATATATTAAAAATTATGAATCTTTACTATAATGTAGTCCTCTACCATTTATATACTAATAGATTACTTGCATACTCTTTAGTTGTTGAGCTTTCCTCAAGCTAGGATTGTTATGTGTAGTTCTATTAATATATTGTATATACAAGGTAAAATAACTACACATACTTGCTGAGGTTTCCTCAAGGTATGTGCATTATACTTAAACCATCACGAAATGGTAGGTCGGAGTGAATAATCCTACTTTATTTATTGAGCTTTCCTCAAGGTAAAGGTGGGATTACGACAAAGTACCACTGGTTAGGAGTTGTATATGATACAACCGATAAAGAGTTATCCATCGTATATAGGAGTATGATTTATTGAGCTTTCTTCATGGTCAGAATCTTAAGATATACGAGAACTAACACCTACTAGTGAAATCGAAAAACTTTTATGTGTCGACTTAGGGTTTGGTGAAACATAAAACACCAGTGGGAGCTTATTAGTAAAATGGAACATAAAGTTTAACCATACTAATATTATAAGAATTTTCACTATGTTAATGTCCTAATAATCTACCCATTAAAACTTGTAGATAATATCGAATCTAAAATATTGTAATGAAAGTGATCAATTAATTGGACCAAACAACTATGTCGACTGGCTACTAGCTATAAAGATAGCTCTAACATATAGAGCGAGTTTGGTCATCAATAACTTGTGCTTAGCTGAGAAGACTTGTTGACAACGATCATGAAGACCTGCATGTTTCTTATAGTAAATAGGCCACTGACCTCAAAAACACCCAAGAATTTGTATTATCTACTCTAGACAAACAGTTGCAAAGGCAGCACGAGTCATTGTATGTCCATGAGATTTTTAATAGTCTCAAGGCACTATTTGGTGCGCAGTCTCATTCCGCGAGGTATGAGACTACAAAGAAACTGTTCAACACCAAAATGAAAACGAGGTAGAAGGTGGACGATTACGTGTCGCTGATGAAGGGTTATATTGATAAGCTTACTTCATTAACGTGACTATAAGCAATGAGTTATAGGTCTACTAGATCCTTGGTTCAATGACACCTCAGTATGAACCGTTCGTACTGAAGTATAATATGAACAATTTGTATGTCACTCTCGTGGAGCTCCTTAATATGTTGAGGTCATCCGAGTGACAATCTAAGGATCAGTCGGCTGTGCTTACAGTTAAAAGTGGGGCGTCATCTTTGAATGGTTCAAAGGAGCGAAAGAGAGAGGGTAAGAAGAGAAGTAAGAAAGGAAAGAAAGATGCCGATGACAAGGGTGAGTGTCACCACCGTTGTAAGAAAGGACATTGGAAGAGAAACTGCCCTGAGTATTTGAAAATCATGAAAGAAAAGAGACAAAATAGTTTTGCTGCTCCATCAGGTAGATTTATGATTCAAAATAGTTTTGTAATCAATAAAATGTCTTGGTTTTAGATTTAAGATCTAGAACTCATATTTGTAATTCATTACAGAGGTTTAGAACTGGCGTCGCATGGTAAAGGGCAAAATGAGAATCCAAGTTGCTGATGGGACTATTGTAGATGCAACGACATTTGGAAATTTCCATTTATGTTTGCCTAGTGGTTTTCTTTTGATATTAAATGATTGTTATTTTGTAAAAGAATTTATTTGTGGAATTATTTCTGTTTATAGATTGTCTGAGACTGGATATATATTTCATTGAGCAAATAATGTTATCAACATTAGTTTGAATAGAACTAAAATCTGCGGCGGTATTCTTGAAAATGACATTTATGTGATTAATGCAAATTATATATGTTCTATGAGTTATTCTAGTAGCAATATAAATGATAACTATCTTTGGCATTGCGGGCTTGGTCATACTAGTGAGAAACGACAACACAAACATACCTAGTTAAGATGCATCGAGACTGGATATTGATGCATCCGTTGAGACTAGAGTGCGTAATGCTCTCCAAATGATGGACAGTGTATTACTTATGACTACTGGGGGCACTAAAGGGTTATGTACTAATAGTTATTTGATAAGTATGGAATGACACACTTGATAGTTTTCTGTCGGTTAATATAGCTGAGGTCAAACAGAAGATATCGATGTGACTAATTTACACAGTTCTCTCGACTTGAGAATACTGCTGGTCTTCAATTTGAAAGCTCTGCTTTGATTATAGTCAAATCATAGTGCGACATCCATCGAGTGACTATAGTTGGGTCGAGTGGAAGTATTGGTTGTAAAACACTATTCAAGAGAGGATTCGTCTTCATTTATATAGGGTCAGTATCACGGTCAACTAATGTCAATTCAAAGTCAAAATCTCTAGCCAGAGTAGTTCGGTTAATAATAATTGTTATTATAGAACCAAGGACTTTGTGTTTGGACTATAGAGTTGAATACAGATGATATATTGGAATTTTTACAATTATCAAATTCCTTAGGTCCAAAGTGATATAGTTTTGATGAAGAGAATTGGTGTAAATAGACGTCACTGTCGGGTAACGATTAACAAAGTAAATTTGGATTTTACCGAAACCAAGTAAGCAATAAATTTGGCCAAAATTTCACACCACCTGCTAAGTGACATGTGAACGTTAATATTCAAATAGTTCGGTTTAAACGTTAACCGAATTTAAACCTAAAGAGTCACACAACCGAAACGTTGAATACTCCTTTGACCAAATAATTTAATTGTTTTGTAATTGTTATAAATAAATTAAGTTAATTAATATTTCTGAAATATTAATTATAAAATTTTATTTGATGTGTTAAACAATATTAATAAATATGTTTATAATAGTTATATATATATATCGATATACGATATCGATACGCGTTCAAATTGGATTTAAATACGATAAATATTGTTCGGGAATGAAATGGATTTGAAGCCCATATGGGCCATAGGGATTTCGACCATGATCTTATCATGGAATGGGTGGCTACGACATGGGAGAATGGATTGGGTATTGATATGACAAGGGGTAGAGAATGAGTAAAAGAGAAATTGGGTCTTGATCCCACTTTATCTCTCTAGTCTCTCCCTTATAAAAGCATCATAACCCTCATTCTACCATCACTTTTTGGAGGCACCACACATAGCTTTACAGGCCGAAAATCATCCCCTTCCTCTCCTTCATTTCCAAGCTCAAATCAAATAAATTAAAAGCTATACAATAGCTGGTGGTTAACAATTTGAAGCTAGCACTTTAGGATTGGAATAGGATTCAAAGGAGCTCGTATCTTCATTTCAACATGTACTAATTGGCTTTGGTAATAAGTTAATTCTTTGATTTATAATAATGATTTAATATCCAATTAATTTATATATCATATACTGTTTAGATAGAAAGGCGACGAATCTTATATATCAGTATATCGTCACATGGTTGATGGTTGTTTGGTTATATGCATATATAAAAAATAAAAAAAAATTGTACACTATTAACTCAATGCTTTGGGCTATAATAATAAGAAAACATTCTTTTTTGAAATTAAAATACTACTTTATTTAAAACATTTTATTAAATCTAGAATTGGCCTTTAACATTGTAATATATATGTTTTAAATGATGAATAATTTTATTTATGCCAAGAAAGTTTTTGGCAACAAAAAAATTTATTTTTTGTTATACATATATACATATACATATATATTATATGTTTACGAATATTATTGATTTTAGATAACATATAAGTATGTATAGTTTAATATATTATAATATGGTATAAAAATTTTCAAACCATTAAAATATGAATTTTAATTTTAGAAATATTAAAGAGATTGTTATTTTATTTTCTTTATATTAAACACGATTTTAGTAATTTAACTGATTCAAAAATTAATAATTTATATACAAAAAATTATATTTTCTGATACGAAACATTATTATAAATTTTTATATATATATATTTATTTATTTACCTATATATATATTTATGTATTTATTCGAATTAAAAAAAAATTCTCTAGTCTAAAAACATTATTATTAGATACATATATTTATAATTACTAACTTATGTGTATGTGTATATATTATATTTAAAAAAGAACCTTTCAGTTTTTATAGTATTTTATAATAGACTAAAATTATATTATAATATATTAGTTATTATAATATTATATATATATATATACTAGTATATATGTATACTTATATTTACATATAATTTGTAATTTAAAAATTCTTTATATATAAATTATTTAGTATTATATATATGTATATGTATATATAAGTAATGTACTTCATAGATAAAACTTGATGCATATGACCATACATTTGGACGATAAACCCTTATACAAAAGGAGCTAACATGTCCGTTGAAGTGTAAATCCCACCACTTATACACGGGCATGTCAAACCTTACATGAATTGGTATGTTACATGTGTACACACACATATATATGTGTATACAATACACATATATTTATAAGTGGAAAATAGGCATAAGAACAAAAATTGAAAAAAATTAAGACTGAAGGACATCAAGTTTCATCTTTGGACTGAAGGACAAATTTTGAAAAAAATTAGGCTGAAGGACAATGCTAGTTAGAACTAGCATTTTGTATAGTGTAAAAACTGAATATAATGCTAGTCTATCTAGCATTTTGTATAGTGTAAAAACTGAATATAATGCTAGTTAGAACTAGCATTGTCCTTCAACCTAATTTTTTTCAAAGTTTGTCCTTCAGCCAAAAAATAAAACTTGGTGTCCTTTAGACTAATTTTTTGTTAAAGTTTGTCCTTTTCCCTAATTCTCTCTATCTATAATACAGCAATAATTACAAAATATAAAACTGTATTATAAATTTAAATAAAATAATGATTTTATTTAAAAAAAATTAGAAATGTTCTAAATGAATTACACTTTGTAGGTCCAATAAAGATTCAAAATGGTAAAAAAATTGAAATTCATCCATTTTTCTATTGTGGGTTGGCCTAGTTCCAACATAAAGCACCCACTTTCACACGTCCATCACTGAATCACTATTCCATAACTCAAAAAGTCAATGTCATCGGAATACTATCAAAACTCCATGGAATGTAGTCATTATCATTTCATGATCATTGGGCGAAGTCTCGTTGTAATCGGACTGGAAATGAAGAAATTACGATGCCTTGAACATTTTCATCCAATTACTTACATTACCATTGATCGGTATCGACCGATCGTAGATTGATTGGTATTTTGATCGATCACACTATGGATCACTAGCGATCAATCGTGTATAGATTGGCATCGATCAATATCGATCGGTACCTTTAACAACCAACATTTTTTACTTACCATGACATAGGTAATCATACAATTTACATAACCAAATGACTTTAAAATAAGATCAAATTTTGGGTAATATAGTAATTTGACATTTTTGACTTTAGAATAAATTATGGACATTTTCTGTCCAGAAAACTTGTAACGACCATAACTTTTATAGCAGATGAATTTGAACCTTATTCTTGTTCCAAATGAAAGATTTGATAGTTTCCTTTTTCTTATAGTGTCATAATAGTAATTTGATCTGTCCGTTTGAGATATATGGTTGTTTTAAATTTTGATAGATTTTGGCTTAGGTTCAAGAACCCATATTTAGGCCTGATTTATGAATTTAGGGAATTTTGTTAACCCTAGGGTTGGAGTAGTTGCTAAAACATTATTTCCAAAACTAAAACCGTCTAAACCACCAATAATCATTTCTCCGTCCAAATATTTATAAAAACATATCATGTTGGACTATATGCAAGAGATTAAGGGAAAACCAAGCTTAGGGATTCAATATAGACCAAATCAACAATCAACTGGGAATGGAGTTTATCTACTGATGTTTGGATACAAATTTGCACTTTTAGGCTTATTTCATCATTTTTTCATCCATAGGTGAGTGGTTTATAACCTCTTGTATGCTACGTATTAAAATACATGTTTAAAAGTGTTTTGGATCCAATTTTCAAGTTCAAAACTATACTTAGATCTAACTAATTTTAACACTTGTTTCAAATGGTATTCAAATGATTTCAAATTATTTAATCATATGTTTGGATGATATTGGATAATGTATGCATGGTATGTGCATGATGTAATGCCTATATGGTTTATTTGACTTGACATTATGATGTTTGTTGTGTGTTGTGCTTGCATGTATGTCAGAATGGATAATTGCATGAAAATTGAAGGATTGGGATGGGAAGAGCTAATTCTATGGATAGAGGGCCCTTAAGTGTGTATTGTAACAATCGGTATTTTGAATGCCTAGATATTTAAATGATTTATTTAGATATTTAAATGATTTATTTAGATATTGAAATGTTAATTTAATAGATGACTCAAAAAGTTAAATTTGGAAAATAATGGAATTAGGGTTTAAGACTACTTCCATTATTTCCAGAACGTAAGTACCGACCTTTTGGAGTATAAACATTGATATGCTTGGGATAGCGAATTTTGAGTTGTATTGAGAGTTGCTGATAAGTGACCCATAAATATAACTTTTGCATGCGAGTGAATTAGGCCATGAGACCTATTTCATTATGCCCGGAATGTCATTTCTAAGTCTGTTGACTATAAACATTAGGGTGTTTAGATTATGGATTGAGTTATATAAGGAGATGGGTTTGTTAATATTAAAGGATGATAGTGTTGGACCTAAGGCCCATTAGCTTTACATATAAATAACACCTCTGTGCCCTTGTCATTTCATTTATCACATGGCCTGCTCTCTTATTCTCTCTAAAACTTCAATGCCCTAGAACTAATTAAAACCCATAAAATAAATTCCTTACAATCAAACTAAAAATCACATAAACTATTCTCTTTCTTCCTCTACAATTCTTTGAGTATCTTATTGGAAGTGGGCCAACTCGCAAAAGAGTAATTGGGTAAATTTCAAAAAAAATTACCTTTTGGATCTTTGTTGGGCCCATGTATTTAAATTCATTTATAACTTTCTAAATTTTCTTTTAAATAAAATCAGTATTTTATTTAATTTAGAAATAATGTTTTATTTAATGTTAACTTTATATTATATAATATAATATGTGTATCATATACACATATGTGTGTACGTGCACTGTAACACACCGTAATTTGGCGTTAGTTATTTAATTAGTTAGTTAATTAATTAGGTTCCAAAAATGGAATTTTTGCAAACAATGAAAATTAACTACAAAACTTGAACCATGGCATTCGTGGCGAAATTTTGAGCAACTTTTATATTTGGAGTTTTACGATCGGAGTCCAAACAAAGAAGTTACAGACGAATTCGAAATGAAAATAATTAAATAAGAAGAAAATAACATTTTCATATCAATTACCCGGGCCCAGAGGCTGACCCGTCATTGGGGACGGTCGACACCCCGTGGTCGACCGGTGATGCATAGGCGGTTGACCGGTGGCGACTTGGCAGCTTCAATAAACCTAGGCCACAATAATCCAGATTTAATATATTTCGATCTAACGGTTCTAGTTGATTCTAGTGCCTATAAATTCAGGCCTAGCCCCCCTTCTCTTCTCATATTTTCATGGAGGCAGTAGCGAAACTCTGCCATTTCTTCTTCTCCACTTCCTTATAAATATAATATATTTGTATCCATATTCATACAGATCGGAGGAGAGTAGAAATCTAATAAAAGGAGAAGAGAAAAGAATCAACCGTATACGTATTTGAGGTAATTTATATATTTTTTATATATTTGTATTTTCTATCCCAATCCCAAATATCTTCTTAGATCTGTAATTCTACTGTATGTATATACCTTTTATACATATCTTGTGGATTAAAAAGGATTTGGAGATGAATCAAATGTTCTACTTCAGGTCTGGAGATTTAGATCGCTTTTAAAAGGTGAGTGAGAAATTTTATAGATTGTTATAATATGAAAATTGTCCCGTTGGTATTTATTTGATTTTTATGCCTAGTTGGATAATTGTATATGAGTTGTAGGCAATGAATTAAATATGATCTGAATATAACAAATATCGCCTTCATGTTCTTGTTTATGAGTTGATTTAGCATTGTATACAATCTGATCTGGAAATCAGTCCAAAAGTATGAATGTAGAATTTTGATTTGAATGAAATTTATTCCAGATCTGAAATAGGTTGTATAATAATGTTATAAATTTGGATTATTACCCTAATCTTGTTAGAATATAAAATTTTCTAGATTTGGAATCGTTGGAATTTAGATCTTTTTAATATTTGTAAATTAGTTTGATTTCTTTCCCTTTTAGAAAGATACAACATTTGATCTAACATGGAATAGATCCAAATAGAAAGAGAAAGAGGCGTGTAAAGTATGAATTCATTATAGTTCACAGTGTCTATTTCAGTAATAAAAAGAAATAATTTTTGCTTATAAATGCAAACGATGTAATCTTTTTTATTTTAAAGTTAAATCTTTTGTTTTGGACTAATTTATGGAAATTATAGTGGATAATCTTTTTAGATATGATTCCAACAATTTAACATGGAAAAGTATATTCTAGTGAAGATATATAACTAGAAACTATTTGATAAAAGTAAATATTTATATTATTGTGCTTATAATAATTAAATAAAAAGTTAATAATGACGCTTGCACGTAATATTTGTGTTTAGGATAATTAACTAATGGAAAAAGAATTTAAAAGGTTGTACCTCCAATAAATAGTAACAAATATGAGAGTTGTAATAATTTGAAAGGGTAAATGGATTAGGGTCGGTTTTTCATGATGTGCTGCCTAGGGTCGGTTTTTCCCTTGTAGGCGGGCATCGACGGTATGTTGAACCCCCTTGGATACTGAGCATGTAGAACATTATCAGTGAACAGGGCATGCCTTCTCGAGATTCCCCAGTCACCGTTAGTCAAGCCTTGGCTCTCTTTCACTGATTGTCTGACCATTGTCAATAAGTCCGGCATTTGGGTAGTTGGTGCCAAGCGGTGGTCACGCTCCACCTCATGTGAATGGTCCGGTTAATGTCTATGGGTCGTTCCATGCCTTTTTGGTTCGCCATCCTCTTGATATATATCTTGTAAATTGACTTCATCATCATTCTGGGGAAGCACTTGGTCAACATTTGATTGAACTCCAGCATCCAAACCAACTGAAGCAGCTCCAGCCTGATTCCCATGATGGATGTGTTGATTCCCTCTTCTGGGAGAGGGATCGTTGCCGATTGATCCTTCCAGACCACAATGGTCTGCCGGTTGATGCCCCGAAGCTTCTGCGCGATATTTGTCTATTTTGCGACGCATATGCCTATGATACTCGTTTGATGAACTAGAATTCTCCGATGCCGAGTAAGGAGTGGGCTCCCTCCTTGCTTTCCCTCGCTGTTGCTAATTTAGTTGGTTTATTAAGTTGATATTGGTACGAATCCATTGATTTAATTGTCGACGGCTCTCCATCAGCTCTCTCATTAGATTATGAAATTTAGCTCTTGTAATAGATTTAGTGGGATTCTGAACTTTAATTGATAGCATTCACATCCATTGGTTGATTGCTTGGGCCTCCTTGATGGATGCTAGCGTTCTCATTTCCTTCCACGTTCTGAGAAGTAGATCTAGTATTCCTCACCATTGTTGATAGCTTCACTTAGATTTCTACAAAATTGAGTAGTATGAAAAACTCCTTGAACATAACTGCAGATCTCCTTTGAGGGATTTATACAATCCAGTAGCAACAAAGGATCATAATAAACCGAGAGTCAAGATTCTCGATGAAAACACCAAAATGTTTGCAGCTAAAATGGTCACAAACAACCAAGAATAGTTTTTGTAGAGAAGTAAGTGAAGAAAAGAAAAATTAAACTGAGTAGAGGAATAAGTAAGCAATAGAGAATCAGCAATAATCAAAGACACAGAAATTTATAGTGGTTCGACATTGTATGCCTACATCCACTTGAAGATTATCCTTTTTTAATTACTTTTGAATCTGATTACAATGGTAGAAAATAGCTAGTACTTGATCACAATGGAGCCTAGAGTAACAAGTAGCATAAAGATCCCCAGATTGATCCATCATGCCAGTATTTATAGATGAAGACGGCCAAATATCTCTCTGAAATCTTGGATGAAGGACCTTCTAAACCACATGAGCCCACTAGAGGGATCGGTACCGATCCCTTCTTTGGTCGAATTTTGGGGAGAGATCCCTATGGTGGCGTCCTCATGCAAAAATATGTTTAGCCTCCAATTTTCATGTCATTTGGATCATTTGAGCTAGAGTTATTGTTTGATCTTTGATTCAACGTTGCTTGCATGCTGCTCTCTGCCGATCCCTCCAAACGTGTCCTTTTGATGTGCGATCCTTTGGGTGGATTCCCTAGGGTCTTATATCTTGCTTCTCAAATTTCATAGGAATTAGACTTGTAGATGTTGAGATATTGATTGTTTTCCACAAGAATGCTGTTGTACTTTGAAGTATGTTGATCCCTCTTGTTGTAGCCAATCTATGCCGATTCCTCCTGTGCATTGAACCATATTCCATACTTAGAACATTCTACATTGCACATATATTAATTCCATTCAATCCGGACTTCATATTACCATCTATACTTGACTTTTGGGCTCCATAATCACCACTCTGGAATCATAGACCTTGATGGAAGTTGAATCTGACTTGTGCAATCATTTCAACATAACCGGGTAAAAATGCCAGATAAAATTGCTATTAAAAGTAGATTATTTTCACCAACTACTATGATTTGTCTAAATGTCATTGGATAATTATTTTCTTTTTCAAATACTTTTCTAAAAACTGTCATAAACCAAAAATATCATTCCCAAAACATTTGCAAACCTATTATTTTTTATATTAATATTTTAATATAATTATTAAGCTTTTCTAGTCTAATAAACTCAAAATAAATCATAAAAACATAGGAAAAACCCAAAAATCACAATAAATCAAATTTTATATATTCTTTTAACATATAAAAATTTCAGGGCGAAAAGCATTATTTAATTATTTTTAATAATTAAAACCCAAAATAAACTATTTTCTTCACTTAAGAAAATCGTAAAATATTCATACTAACTCAGAAAATTATGAAATTAAAAACCCACTTCTAAAATAATGTTTATAACATCCAAATTCCAAGTCATTTGGGTGTTGTATGATAGGTTTTCTAACTCAAACTAATTAATTAATTTCATAAATAAATCCAATAATTCATCATACAACATATACTCACTCAATCAATCAAAATATGACATAACAACATCAAAGACTTCAGGTTTAGTCCTAAAACCAAAATTAAATAATCATATTAGAGATGGGTATCATTATTCACCTTAATTGGTTAAAAGAACTTGGGATTTTAATGTTGATTTGATTCCTCTAAGCTTTAGATTTAGTTTCCTTAGCTTTCTTTTCTTGGTTTCGCCTAACAATGGCCGGCCTGAGCTTCCTTTAGTTTAAGTGGAGTGTAAATGAAATGAAGGTAATAAGAGAATATGGGTTTACGTTTAGGAAATGAAGCTTATTTCTATTTTGTCCTTCCCATAATTCCTTCTTATATTTAA
Organism: Allium fistulosum; assembly: GCA_030737815.1. NCBI lineage: Eukaryota > Viridiplantae > Streptophyta > Magnoliopsida > Asparagales > Amaryllidaceae > Allium > Allium fistulosum. The sequence goes on from CM060902.1 coordinate 890,369,392, forward strand.
TGTTCTAATCGTCATTATTAGTTCATTAATTAAGGCTCGATCCATATTACTTATCAAATCTCAATCTCGTTATCCTTTCATAATCTTTTATTTAATTTATCTAATTAAGTATCCTGAATAATGTTAATCAAAATTAGGGGTGCTACAAATACACTGCCCAATATTTAGAGAGCGTTACGTACTCATGATCCAGTATATTATGATATATCACTGTATCAAATCTCAATATCCAGTATATTATGATAAATCACTCATGATTACAACACTTGTAACTGTTATCACAGAACATACCATTTATTGATTTTCTATTAAATATACTTTTAGTTAAAGTATAATTAACACAACACATTATAACAATTATATAATAGAAAGAGAATATATTTGATTTATAATAAGATTGGTTATTGAGTTAGATATATGTAAAAATTACATAATTGCCCCTAGAGCATACCCTTAATTCTATCAATCTCCTACTTGCACTTTGGTCAATTATGGAATTTTTATCCCATCCCTTCGATTAGTCCGATGAGACCTGATCGAGTTAGACCCTTCCCGAATAGATTTGCTATGTTATTTTAATTATTCACTCTATCAATTAACTCTCTCCGATGCTGATACTACCTTTGTTATATGGATCTATTTGGAGTATGTTTATTGACTTCTAGTGAGCTCTCATTATTACATTGTTATCATATACCAATGATGTAGTATTCTTAATACTTGGAATCACCCCTTGATTAATAATAAATTTTTGCATCTATTTTTATTTACATTTCTTTTATTTTGGTGCTATTCAAGATGATGTACTTAGCCTTTTCACTGAATTAGCGATAACTTTTTTTCGGAACATTTCTAACTTAAAATTCCTTAACTAATGTTTTAATGTGAATTTAATATTGACATATTATATTTAATATCACTTATAAAGTTCAAGTTCGAACATTCCTTCATAAGGAGCTTGTTGTTTCCATAAACAATTCTCTATTATTTTGTAAATATCCGAGAATACTCTAAACTACCTTTTTGTGATCCTAATTTGGATTTTATATTTGCTTCATACATCAAATACATATGCAAATTATGATATTGTAGACAATACAACATGTATGATAATTCCTATTATTAAAGCCTAAAGAATCCATCTTGCATGTTCCTTATTAATATGCTGATAAGGTGTCTTTGCATATCGTCTAGGATATTCCCAACATCCTTTATACTTAATATAAAAGATATAGTTTACAAATAGAATATTGAGTACTAAACAACCAAACTATTATTCATTTTAACTAAACATCGTTAATTATCAGTAGTATGCTGTTTACTTATAGTTTAGAAATATCTATGTACATTTTAGTGGTTCTTTCTTATGAGCACATGCATCCTATACATTTTGACTAAAATAACACTATCTGATATTTCTCTCAAAATACTTACTCAATTCCGATGATTATAGAATTATGCCTTCATATCATTTCATGGATCATATTCGAAAACCCACAATCTCAATATTGCTCCCACTGACTTCGAGACACTCGGTTGTTATGTGCAATCAGTCCATTCGAAATCATTATTTAAAGTTTTCCATTTCAATGCAAATGTACCAAAACACAAAGTCATATCATGCGATAATTTTGTGAGTAAATCTAAATCAACATAAGCACATTGAATAACAAATCTATTACGCTAATTGCAATAATTGAAATTTACGATTTTATTCTTATCAACGTTTCTCATTTTATTCCAACTGCATTAGTCTTGCTCTTAAAGACATATTTGCCGCCGAGAGATCATTTCCCTTCGGGTACAACTATCAAATCATATTTTAATAATGTACTTGAAATCCATTTTGGATTTGCACATCATACCATATCTTAGAGTCAATACTCTTAAATAGTTTAATCGATAATCGAGGATTATTCTTGACATTGATAAGATCATCATAGTTTCTCTTCAACGTGCAAGAACACTTATTAGACATTCTAAAGTGTTGTGTTCATTTAGGTTTGCTTAATTCCATTTCATCCCTCCTAATCAGTTTTGTCCTTACATCGTATTTAAATCCATTTTACTACCAATAATTTCTAAAATAAATTCCTTCACTATGAAGTTGGTATTTCTTAAAACAACAATTGTTTCTTAGTTCAACGGAATGGGTATTCATAAACATTTTATGACGTGCCTTATATATAAAACCAATTTGGTTTTAGTTTACGATACTTATGTTCAAAACATAAATTGGTTACCCAATGACAGTCGTTTTCAAACTTTTTTTGCGGTGATTCATACAAAATCCTTCACAAACAATTAATACATGTAGTCTTTCGTCTCGCACAGCCTGCCAACTCCTTTGCTTATGATATGTTTGGATTTCTTATATATTCTTATCTTGTATGATTTTGTAAACTATTATTTGGTTGAAATTAATTTTAACCTTTTGTACTACTCTTAAGTACACGTCCTTATAGAAAAATGTTAACTCAACTTCGCTCATTGTTAATCGTATTGAACAAAGTTCAATTGCCCATTATCGATACAGCATTATGTATAAGGAGGAGTGACTTTTGAGAGTGAATCTTTATTCATTTTTAAGTACGCTTGGAACTCTTTCCAATATACTCACCTATTCAATCTAATCGAATCAATTGTATTTCCTACTATACATTATTTTATTTACTTTCATTTTATACTTTATAAGCTTATCATTGACGTATTACATGTGTATCAAATACACATGTCCATGTCGGTGATAACTCATTGATGAATATAATGAAGTATGTTGAACCTTTTTGGTATTAATAGGCTTGCGATTGCATACATCTATATGTTTCAATCCGAAGAGTTTATCAACTCATATGATGCTCCCACTGAATGGGTGCTTTTCCATTTATGGTCTGAGATATAATTTACTAGTACCATATGATTCACATTCATATAATCAAAAATTATTCCTTAAAACTGTGGCTTAGTTCATAACTCCACAAAAATTGCAAATAAATTTAGATACTTCTGTATTTTCCAATGCATCACAAATACCAATACTATAATTTTATTTTATATCGAATATTCATAATATTCATATTGAAACAAACTATGTTTATTTTCAGTTAATACTGAAAAATATTTATTATTTCATAAATAATTTATGGTATGTTTTACAAAAATAGTTTTCGTACCTTGATGCGACTAATAAGTGTTATATGGCAAGCTCTCATTATTTTGCCATTACTCTTATAGCATACAAAATACGGAGGTCCATTCAACCACTTATTATAGGCTATTTATCCCATCAACTCTAACCAATTTAAAGTCGAGAGTTTCAGATCAAATATCTTAAACTCAAAAGGATAAATCTCATAGAAAATAAGTTTTATGTGAAAATACATTTTGGAATAGAAATCATATTCCTCATTCTAATGTTAAGTATTAACTATTGTTTTACAATTATTGTTTCTGATGTTTCTTTATGAAGCAAAAGTGACCATTCACTCTCTTCATCCTAAATATGCCTTAGGTTACATGTGCACACTTAGACATATGATTTCCTTTCTAAATAGTCGAATCATTCAAAAGAAATCCTTACTACAATATCATAACGAACTCTTTACAAAGGTGCATTTGTTCATCCTTAACTTTTAAGGATATAAAAAAAATTGCACTTTACGTAAACTGATAAGACTGTATTTCAATGATCAAATTCTTAGATCTATCATATAGCCTTTGGTCCAGTGTTACATTTAACATGACAAGATCATTATTATAATCAATCATATTGGTTACACATCTCACACTACAGTTTTGTAACACCCCATAAAATGGACCATAATTAAATGAAGTAAATTGAATTAAATATGATAAGGGTTGAATATGTGTAACATCCCGTATTTTTAAGCCATTGAATTTGAACATTTAATTCATTTTAAATGTTTAATGTGGATCCTTAATTGATTTTAAAATGAATAGATTCAGATTCAATCAATGGAATAAGCTGTAATTTTTAATTATAGTAATTTCGGGTTGAATTTGATTTATGGAAAAATAATAATTTAATATTCGAAATTGGGATAAAAGGTGAATTTGGGGTAAATGATTATAAAAATGGTGTTTAAATGTATTTTTAGGTTCGATTGGTTATAAATAATATTATTGGATTTTTAGATGAATTTTAAAGTTGATAAATTATTATTTGGAATTTTATATTAATTTAATATTATTAAAATGCAAATTAATCAGATTTTAGTCCGGAATGAGCCAGAATGATTTTTAATGTGTTTATAAATTTTATATGATTTATTGTTAAGTTAATAAAATTTTAAAAGTGAAATTTTACGCGTTTTCGTCAATTTTGAAAATCGCCCGATTTAATAGACGAGTTAAAATAGCCTTTCGGGGCACAGTCTCGGAATTCGACGAAACCAGTTCCATTGGATCCGTAATAGTTAATTATTATCGGATTTTAATTTTCGTAGCAATCGGAGTTGTCGTGTGACCGTGGCAACTCGAAACGCATCGAAATCGATTTAACCGATTTAATTTTAAATTGATCATTTTATTTCGTAACTCGCGCATACGATCAAATTAGCTTACGAAACCTGTACCATTGTGTCCGGAACACGAAAAAACCCCAGGATAGCCTGTCGGAACGTGAGAATTGGAGGTCGTTTGCATTAACAGTTAAATTGAGAAATTTTATTAATAAAATAATATTAAACAATTATATAAATTCACGTTATCTCACTAAACCCTAGCAGAAATGACCGGCCGCCTCTATTTACGTTCAATGGCCGAAAACCACCATGCTTTCTTCCTCATTTCCTCTCGATCTAGGCAGTTTTATCGAAAGTTTCTAACTAGAGGAACGAAGAGAACGGCGAGATCTACAATCTGAACGGGGAAGATGGATTTTCATCGACCGGGGGTGGAGTTATTGGGCCGCGTTCGTGAGGGTTTCATGCAAAAATTTCTACGCATCAGGGAGGCCGAGTGCCACGCGGTTCTGGGTGTTGGTGAGGCGGAGACTGGGCGTCATGGTGGAGGTGTTGGACCGTCTTCGTTTCGAGCATGGAGGTCGTAGTTTTTAACCCTAGTTTCGTGAATGGGTTCGTTTGTTTGGGAATGAGCGTGAAGGCAGGAAGAAGGAGATGCGGCCTGAGCTTGCGATCGTGATGAACGGTCACGATTGTTCTCAGTGTAAATAAAGCAAATTTGTTTATAAATTTTCTTCAGAACTTTATAAAATCGTAACTCGTTCATACGTTAGCAGATTTTAACGAAACTGGAACCGTTGGAATCGCAGAGAGATGTACTTCATGATGGTGCAGATCCGGAGTCATTCCGGGCAAGTAGAAATTTGGGTTAAATCGGACACCGTCCGGTTTAATTTAAAATTTCGAACGTTCGCCGAAACTCAAAGTAAGTTTTCTCACTCACATCTGGATGCTAGGCAGATTAAATAGATAATATTTAAATATCTGTGTGATTGGTTGATTATAACTGTTGTTATCAGTTTGGATTGATATTTATATTGTGATGTGCTAACATTTGTGATGCAAGGAGAAACAGGTTGGAGGGATCCAACTGGATTCCTCACAATGTAGCAATTATTTTATAATTGATAGTGATACCTGTTTATATGTTGTGATTGGTAAAATCTGGAATTAAAATTGTTCTGTGGAATTTTTGTATAAATTTATAAATCCTAAATTTAATTATAAATGGATTAAATTGGGTTTTTTTTACGAAATAAAATGAATTGTTAAATAAGAATTTCAAAGAATAAATTTGAAATCTGGTTTAGATGGAAAATGGAAATTGGTCAAATTGGGATTTTTAAATATAATGGGAAGTTTATAAAATGGATAAATGGAAAGTATAAATTTTCTGGAAATGAATTCTATGGAAATTATAAATTGTTTAAATTAACGATGGTTTATTTTAATAATGAATAGTGTTATCCGGAAAATTAAAATATGTTAAAATGAAGCTTCCGAATATAAATTTATAATTTTAAGTGTTAATAGAATATGTTGGAAAGCCGTTTCTTCATTGGAATTTCATGTGAGTAAATTGTAAATGTGGATTTTCAATTAATAAATTCCAAAATGTTTTATTAAAAAAGATTTAAACCTATATGTTAAAAATGAATTTCCGGATATGGAAAATTGAGTTTGAACTTCGGGTGAAGTTATAGATAAGTATGAAATTGTGAATTTATGTTGTAAACATAAATCGAATTGAAATAAATTGGTTGGATTTATATGAGGGATACTTTGGGATGTTGAATAGGAATGTATTTCCCTGGGAAAACCAAGTTAGTGTTTTCAAAGATCTTATGTAATTTAAAAGTTAAGTTTTAAAATTGTTTAAAGAGTATTTTTAGGAAATCGTTATTTTTAAAGTAACAAACTAATAATTTTTAAAATCGTAATGATTTGAGAATATATTAGTAATTATTTTTACAAATGAATTATTTAAAGGTTGGTTTTGACTTAAGTTATTGAGATTAGCATTTTTCCTTTTTATAACGCTATTTTGAATTTAGTTGAACTAAAACCCTTATTTTAAATCAAAGTATATATCTTAATAATAGTTTTCTTCACGTATTTTAAATTTATATTTTGAGTAAATAGATAGAAGTAATTTATATATTTTAAAGTATATTTTTCAGTATAAAATGTTTAACTGTTTTTAAATGCAAAATGTTTAAGCTTGGTTTTCCAAATGGAAATAAATGGTAAGGTTTTACCATGTAAAGGAAGAAATTTGGGAATTCGTTCAAAATGAGTTTTGAAATGTGAAAATATATCTTTTAAAGATATTAAAGGGAAATAAATAATATGAGAATTATTTATTGTGTGATGGATGCTTATGGATGCTTGTGAATGTGAATTGATAGTTAAATCACCGACTATCAATATTGGCCAAAATGCGCTGATCGTTTCGAAGAGACCGGGATCGAGATTTATTTCTCGAATACCACTTCGATCCGATTTGTACGTTTCGTGTAACGTGTTCGGAGTCGAAGATGGAGCAGTGAAGAGCAAGGGCTAGTCGCTACTAATCCTGAGGATATTTCCAAAATGGATGTAGTAGGAATAGTGCCTTCGGTTCCGTTCGGACCTGGGACGGACTTGTATGGACGAATGCTTTCGTGACATTGTCAGGTGGGCGATGGGCATTCAAAGGGATATGTTCTATAAAGGTAACGCTTAGCCTCAAGCCTCATCAACCGGGAATGACTGAAAATCAGGGGTTATGCAGCAAGGCTTCGTGGGTAGCGCCCACTGGAGAGTATGGTCATCCCTGTCTAGATGTCCCTTTTATTTCGGCTTAGTGGTGCGGTTGCTGATCACAACCGTGGGGTGATTATATTCGGAGTTTCCCATAGGTGATTCCGGCCTTGTGTTGCAGGGGACTTAGGGTGGGTCCTCGGTACGCTGATCTAGACCAGGTACTGTGACAGGTGGTACCCCAGTGCCTAGTCATTCGTTAGAAATCCATTCTCCCTACGAGCCTTTACGGTTTTGATTGTGCCCAACTATTGTTGAAATGTGAGATGCAAGCATTTCAGCTAGATTCTATTTTACTTTCTATAGACACTATTATAATATCAGAGGATTTTTATAAAAAGTGTTTCAGCTATCGTAAGGTAAAACCCGACATGTTTATTTGTGGCGTGGTCTTACGAGATGCTTTTGTTTTCAAAGAATTTTTGAAACTTTAATAATCAGTTTGGATGTATTTCTTTTACGCTGGTATACCAGACGGACTCGGGTGTTATTTTATTATAATGCTCGGGTCAGACCGAGTATATTTCAGGATAGGTTACTATGGAGCTCAGGAGAGGAGCTGGAGTCCGAGACGTATTTCTCGTACTTGTATTATTCCGCTGCTGTGATTGTTGAGATTGTTTGACTGGTTATGGTTGGTTTTATTGATATACTCTGATGATGATGTATTGTATATAAACAGATTTTGTTTTGATTTGTGTAAAGTTCTGTTCTATATATTATATTTTATCCGCTGCGACTGTGAGGTCCTGATTTTGTTTAGTTCTTTCTTCTTCTATCTACTTTCTTATTCTTCTACAATCTGTCTTTTCCGGCATTCGATCGTCGGCATATTATACTGTTGAGTATTTTGTGTCGATTTTCGAGGGTCGAGAAGAGCGGGTCGTCACATGTGGTATCAGAGCCAGGTTGGCGACAACCTAGGCTTTGGTGGGAAAATTACTCATTTAAAGTAGAGTCAGAAGTACTCTATAATGAGCCGAGTGTAATAATAGCTAGGAGAGCGTACTTGTTAGTGGATATAAAATTGTTTTTATACTGTGTTGACTTATCGGTTGAGTGTTTATGAATTCTGGTCGGTGCAGGAAGTACAACCGTATCGATAGGGGTTTCTAAACTCTTAAACAAGATAAACTGACATAGTATTGTTTTAAAAGTGGGTAAATGAAATAATTTTACCCAAAGCTATATTTTGATATAAAGAAATAATTTTCTAAATTATTATATATATTGGATGTTTGTTTGGTTGTTTCTTCTATAATTGAATAAGAAATTAAAATATGATCTAAAATTTGAAATGATTTATAAGCAAATAGGAATTTAAAATATTAAAATGGTTATAACCAAATGGAATTATCTAAATATGTTTAAATAAGAATAAGTGAAATTGAAATTTGATTTAAACCAGAATTTTTACCCCGGGAATTTTGGAAGGGATTTCAAATGAATTTAAACAAAGGTTTGGAAAAAATTTAGAAACCTTGGGAATGTTGAAATGTTTTCCAAAGGTTTTGAAGTTAATGATGGAGTATATTTTGGAAAATATTTTCGAATGGAAATTGATTTGAGGTGAATTTTGGAAGTGGAAAGCACTGAACTCACTGCAGTCGCTGGAAAATAATCCTGATGATGCTGGCCACATCATCAGAATTCATTTTCGAGTTTCTAAAGTGATGGATTGCTACCAAAATAGTTGGTTATGGTATTTGTTTGGACTTGTTTGGGAAAAACAAGTGATTTTAGGATTTTCGAAAAGGAAACTTGTTTTGATAAAAGCAGGTTGTTTTGGAATTTAGGATTTGATTTGATATATCAAATGGGAATATGTTGATTTTTGTTTCAAATTGGTTTTGAAATAAAACCGGGTGATTGAATTCTGGGAATTCTGTTTAAAATAAAAATGTGAGAGTTGGAATGGATCAACTATATAACTTATAAAATAAAGTTGAGTTAAATAAGAAGTGAAATTGATATTAATATGAGAGAAGAAATGGAAATTTTAACCCTGAAATTAAAATTTATTTGAGTAAATGGAAGTAAATGAAGTTATTGAAGTGAATAGAAATGTGAATTTAACTTGGGATAAGTTAAATGAAATTGGAAATTGGAATTAAATTGATTTGGGTTAAGTTGAAAGATTAAATGACTTTGTAATTATGGATCATTGTGTAACAAATTGTATCCATAAGCTGGTAAGTGTTATACTTATAATCTGGAATTGTGTATTTAAAATTGCAAAGGATTAAGGGGAAGTAAAAATTGTATCCTTAAGAATTCAGAGATACATATGTATAGAAATTGGAATGGTGATTATAAGTTGTGGATGGATTAAAATGAGCAATATAAATTTTTAAATAAATAAATTGATGAACTTAAGAATGGAAAGCTTGATTGTAAACCCAAGTAAAGTGGAATTTTAATCACAAATGGGAAATAGTGAATGGTATAGTAAATTCAAACTTAATCCTAAATGGAATGTAAAGTAAGATAAGGTAAAGTGAGATATAAAAGATGTGAATGAACTTAAATAGTAAATAAGTTTTGAACTTAGTTATGGAAGAATAAATTGGATTGAAGTGAAATTTAAAATTCAGATGCATTATAAGCAATATTGAATGGAATTCAATTATTATGTAAGTAGTAAAGGAAGAGGAATGAATTTAATTTGGCTAAATAAAATTTAGTTAAACTTGAATAAGATTTGGATAAGAATAGAATTGGAAGGAAATTTAATTTAGGGGAAATGATGTTAGATGGAGTAAATGCTCACTAAATGAAATCCTAAATAATTGTTTGGAAATGAATTTTGTGTAAGCTAAATTAAATGGAATGTGTATGGTAATGAATAGAATTTTGATTGTTTCGTCAAAGTTTGAAGGGAAATAAAAATCCAGTTTGGGATGGGATTTAAGTTTGGTAATAAATGTTGGAAGCGAGAATGAATAATGGAATTAGCTTATAATAGTAATGGTTTGAATTGTAAATAAAATTCAAATGAGAAGAATAATTTAAGTGGTCTCTTTGTTAATAAAATAAATCTAATATAGATAGAATAAATAAACAAAGAGCATTCAAATTTATAAATGAATTGAAACTTGATTGGATGAGAATCAAATGGAAATAAAATAAAATTGATATAAGAAGATGATGGAAATTTTGTGGAAGAACTTAAGCAGCTTGAAAGAAAAACAAAATGAGTGTGAATGGGCTTTATTAAGTAATCTTGAATGCAAATTGTTAAATAATAAAGTAGAAATACATGTGTAATTGTATTAATTAATTATTGAGATAAAATAAGAAGATATAAGGTGTACATAACTCAGGATTGAATGATATTAATGTAAACCTATGGATAATGAATTGGAAATATAAGATTGGAGATTTAAATTCAAAAATGATGATAAAGCAAGAATGTTTGAGTTGTAAATATTACAGAATGGGATGATATTAATATAAACTTAAGTTAAATGATAAATTTGAAGTGAGAATAAGAATTTGATTTGAAGTTGCAATGAATAGTTCCGAATGGAAGGAAATTAATATAAATTTAAACTAGAATTAATTTTAATGGGTATAAGCTTAAGTGGTGATTATTTTTGCTTGAATGACATGGAAATTTGTATAAGAATTGGTTGTCTTATTGTATTCGGGATTGAGTTGGGTTAAAATAGCAAATGGAATTGATTTTGAATCAATAAGAATGAATTGACCTTTTAATAAGTGATTTTGAATATGGATGGAAATGTATCATGACAGAAATGCGAATGTTTCCAGTTTAAAATAAAATTTGATTACAAATCAAATTGGAAATGTAAGTTAAAATAAAAATGTAAGAAAGGCATATGTTAATCATATTGAAATAGAAATGAATTGGGTGAAATAAATATGAATTGTATATAGTAAACTTGAATGTAAATCATTCAGGTGAAATAAAATGAGATTGGACTTGAATAAGTAATTTAAAAAGTAATTGAAAACTTTGAATTGTTGATAAAATATGGTTAACATGGTAAATGACGAAGTTTGCTTGGTTTGGTTATGAAATGGATATGTTTGGCTTGCATTTATATTGCAAATGTTATGAAAATGCTTATATCTTTGAAAACTGTTGAGTTTGTTAAGTTCAGTACAGGTACAGGAGGCGTTCAAGAGAGTTGGAGCACGTTTATGCGTTATATTAGCCGCTTGCTATTAAAAATTTGCTAAAAGGTACGCCTACACAAATATAATTGGGAAATGATATATAAATTGTGATATATTTTGGTTTCCGGTCGTGTGAGCCGATGTATATATATTTGTGTATCCTGCGATATCGCAGAAGCTCCTCCGTACAAAGGAGACTCCGCCAAAATTTTCCAAAAATTTTGAGAGTTAGAAAATTTTTGGATTTTTGATTTGCTAAGAAATTGAATTTTTGAAAGCAAATGTTAAAATAAAGGCTTTAGAGTAAATAAAGCAAATGGTTTTGAATTGGAGCTGAAACTTTTTGGGAAAGTGAATATAAGCTTTTAACTAAGCCAATTGGCTAAGTAAATGGGTTGGGAAGAATGTTCCTACCTTAGCAAATTTCGGGGACGAAATTTTTATAAGGGGGGAGGAATGTAACATCCCGTATTTTTAAGCCATTGAATTTGAACATTTAATTCATTTTAAATGTTTAATGTGGATCCTTAATTGATTTTAAAATGAATAGATTCAGATTCAATTAATGGAATAAGCTGTAATTTTTAATTATAGTAATTTCGGGTTGAATTTGATTTATGGAAAAATAATAATTTAATATTCGAAATTGGGATAAAAGGTGAATTTGGGGTAAATGATTATAAAAATGGTGTTTAAATGTATTTTTAGGTTCGATTGGTTATAAATAATATTATTGGATTTTTAGATGAATTTTAAAGTTGATAAATTATTATTTGGAATTTTATATTAATTTAATATTATTAAAATGAAAATTAATCAGATTTTAGTCCGGAATGAGCCAGAATGATTTTTAATGTGTTTATAAATTTTATATGATTTATTGTTAAGTTAATAAAATTTTAAAAGTGAAATTTTACGCGTTTTCGTCAATTTTGAAAATCGCCCGATTTAATAGACGAGTTAAAATAGCCTTCCGGGGCACAGTCTCGGAATTCGACGAAACCAGTTCCATTGGATCCGTAATAGTTAATTATTATCGGATTTTAATTTTCGTAGCAATCGGAGTTGTCGTGTGACCGTGGCAACTCGAAACGCATCGAAATCGATTTAACCGATTTAATTTTAAATTGATCGTTTTATTTCGTAACTCGCGCATACGATCAAATTAGCTTACGAAACCTGTTCCATTATGTCCGGAACACGGAAAAACCCTAGGATAGCCTGTCGGAACGTGAGAATTGGAGGTCGTTTGCATTAACAGTTAAATTGAGAAATTTTATTAATAAAATAATATTAAACAATTATATAAATTCACGTTATCTCACTAAACCCTAGCAGAAATGACCGGCCGCCTCTATTTACGTTCAATGGCCGAAAACCACCATGCTTTCTTCCTCATTTCCTCTCGATCTAGGCAGTTTTATCGAAAGTTTCTAACTAGAGGAACGAAGAGAACGGCGAGATCTACAATCTGAACGGGGAAGATGGATTTTCATCGACCGGGGGTGGAGTTATTGGGCCGCGTTCGTGAGGGTTTCATGCGAAAATTTCTACGCATCAGGGAGGCCGAGTGCCACGCGGTTCTGGGTGTTGGTGAGGCGGAGACTGGGCGTCATGGTGGAGGTGTTGGATCGTCTTCGTTTCGAGCATGGAGGTCGTAGTTTTTAACCCTAGTTTCGTGAATGGGTTCGTTTGTCTGGGAACGAGCGTGAAGGCAGGAAGAAGGAGATGCGGCCTGAGCTTGCGATCGTGATGAACGGTCACGATTTTTCTCAGTGTAAATAAAGCAAATTTGTTTATAAATTTTATTCAGAACTTTATAAAATCGTAACTCGTTCATACGTTAGCAGATTTTAACGAAACTGGAACCGTTGGAATCGCAGAGAGATGTACTTCGTGATGGTGCAGATCCGGAGTCATTCCGGGCAAGTAGAAATTTGGGTTAAATCGGACACCGTCCGGTTTAATTTAAAATTTCGAACGTTCGCTGAAACTCAAAGTGAGTTTTCTCACTCACATCTGGATGCTAGGCAGATTAAATAGATAATATTTAAATATCTATGTGATTGGTTGATTATAACTGTTGTTATCAGTTTGGATTGATATTTATATTGTGATGTGCTAACGTTTGTGATCCTCACAATGTAGCAATTATTTTATAATTGATAGTGATACCTGTTTATATGTTGTGATTGGTAAAATCTGGAATTAAAATTGTTCTATGGAATTGTTGTATAAATTTATAAATCCTAAATTTAATTATAAATGGATTAAATTGGGTTTTTTTTACGAAATAAAATGAATTGTTAAATAAGAATTTCAAAGAATAAATTTGAAATCTGGTTTAGATGGAAAATGGAAATTGGTCAAATTGGGATTTTTAAATATAATGGGAAGTTTATAAAATGGATAAATGGAAAGTATAAATTTTCTGGAAATGAATTCTATGGAAATTATAAATTGTTTAAATTAACGATGGTTTATTTTAATAATGAATAGTGTTATCCAGAAAATTAAAATATGTTAAAATGAAGCTTCCGAATATAAATTTATAATTTTAAGTGTTAATAGAATATGTTGGAAAGCCGTTTCTTCATTGGAATTTCATGTGAGTAAATTGTAAATATGGATTTTCAATTAATAAATTCCAAAATGTTTTATTAAAAAAGATTTAAACCTATATGTTAAAAATGAATTTCCGGATATGGAAAATTGAGTTTGAACTTCGGGTGAAGTTATAGATAAGTATGAAATTGTGAATTTATGTTGTAAACATAAATCGAATTGAAATAAATTGGTTGGATTTATATGAGGGATACTTTGGGATGTTGAATAGGAATGTATTTCCCTGGGAAAACCAAGTTAGTGTTTTCAAAGATCTTATGTAATTTAAAAGTTAAGTTTTAAAATTGTTTAAAGAGTATTTTTAGGAAATCGTTATTTTTAAAGTAACAAACTAATAATTTTTAAAATCGTAATGATTTGAGAATATATTAGTAATTCTTTTTACAAATGAATTATTTAAAGGTTGGTTTTGACTTAAGTTATTGAGATTAGCATTTTTCCTTTTTATAACGCTATTTTGAATTTAGTTGAACTAAAATCCTTATTTTAAATCAAAGTATATATCTTAATAATAGTTTTCTTCACGTATTTTAAATTTATATTTTGAGTAAATAGATAGAAGTAATTTATATATTTTAAAGTATATTTTTCAGTATAAAATGTTTAACTGTTTTTAAATGCAAAATGTTTAAGCTTGGTTTTCCAAATGGAAATAAATGGTAAGGTTTTACCATGTAAAGGAAGAAATTTGGGAATTCGTTCAAAATGAGTTTTGAAATGTGAAAATATATCTTTTAAAGATATTAAAGGGAAATAAATAATATGGGAATTATTTATTGTGTGATGGATGCTTATGGATGCTTGTGAATGTGAATTGATAGTTAAATCACCGACTATCAATATTGGCCAAAATGCGCTGATCGTTTCGAAGAGACCGGGATTGTGACGACCCAGAATTTTTGACTATTTGAATTGGGAATATTTAATTAATTTTAAATATTCAGAAGTTAATTATCAACTTTAATTTCAAATATCAATGTTTATTGGATAGTTAATTGTTGAATTTAATTATCGAGATTGGATAGATTATTGAATCTGGAATTTTAAGCCTGATAAATATAATTTAAAGGCTTGTAAAATCCGTATTATCAATACTGAAGATAATGGGAGTGTTAAAAATTAATTTAACATAGATTTGATCAGTAGTGAAATTTATATCGTTTAAATTGAATTTAAAAATAGCCGTCCGAGGCGCAGTCTCGGAATTTGACGAAACCAGTTCCATTAGATCCGTAATATTGTATTATTACCGGATTTCAAGTTTTGTAATTTTTGGAGTTATCGGGTAATTGTACGAAGTGGAAACGTCTAGAGATAATAAATCATTTTAATAAAAATAAAAGTAAATATAATATAGTTTGTTTTGTCTTCCAGAGCAAGCCATCTTCTTCTGTAAACATCAGTCAGAGATATTTCTCCACTCGTACCCAAGAAGCCACGATTCTTTTCAAAATAGAAATATTCCTTTCGTTCTTCTCAGTTAAAACAACCGAGCTTCCTTCCTCTTTTCAAAATCAAATCGTTCTCAATAATAATAAAAATAAAAATCTGCTTCACTTCAAGTTACGGCTAATAGCAATCTCCAGGGTCGCGATACTTGAACCCGAGAGAGAGACTAGGGTTTCGAAAATCAACGCCTCAAGCCTCCACATCCCTAGATCGGTTTCGTCGCTGCCAGTGGTTTGCCAAAGTGTGGTATTCACGATGGAATTGAGAACTCGAGTGCGTGTAGGCCTGGAATTGTAAGCGATGTAGTAGGAAACTCGGCAATTCAAGTTTAGTCTTTCTCGCATGCTATCAAGGTGGTTCGAGCAGTGGGTCGGCGTTAGAGAAGTGGTAGTCGAAGGATCGATTGGCGGTTCACGAATTCGAGGTCGAGGGTCAACGCACGCGTACGCGGGGTCTTCGATAGGATAGTGGTCGTTGGGTTCGAGTCGGGGAAAATGTTGCGATTTCGATCAGTGTGCAACAGGGCTGTGGCTTCTCGAGTTCACCTGAGGCTTTGAGGTGAGCATGTTTTAGTTTTTAATTTGGTACGCATAGATTTGTACATATATATATGATAAAAGAAAATTTACTGTAAGATTGAAAAGCAGAAATTTGTTTTAGAGGTATATATGTAGATATATTAGAAAAGTGATTTTAGTCGGTGAAATAAATATGTATACAGGTAGGAGATTTATGCACATTTTTATACATTTAATCAATATGTATATAATTTTATATATATATTGGAAACGGTCAATTTCTAAGTGATTGGTATTTAATTGAGGAATTAACATATGTAGCTAGTATTTGAATTTATAAATTAGGCAGAAAGAAAATGTAAACTAAGTTAGGCTAACAATCATTTGGAATTTCATAAATTAAAATTAATAAATGAAAAATGGATATATACATTTTAACTCTACTAGGTTACTTTCAAAATGATGTAGTATGAAGGTAAATTGTTTAATAAAACTTAACTAATTATCTTAGTCGCTAAAAAAATAATAATAATATATTTTATAAAGAAATAATAATAATTGGTTTGAATATTAATAGATCATATTAATGTTTATACAGTCTGAAATCATAAGGGAACAAGTCAAGGTGGATTGGATTGCAAATATAAAAGCAAAGGTGAGTTAATCTCACTTAGTTAGATTTAAATTTAAATGGTTAAATTTAAATAATTGATTGAATGGTTGCATTGATTGAATATGCTATACTATATATAGTAGTATATACCAATATATATATATATTGGCATATGTATATATTGGAGTTGTTGATATTCCCGCATTATATAGCGGATGAGACCCTATGCGCCGCATAATAGCAGATGATATTTTATAAACCCATATACCGCGATATTCCACCTCGAAGTGGAATTGGTATTGTTCTAACGTCTGTGGATGCAGGGAAACAGGTTGGAGGGATCCAACTGGATTCCTCAAAATATTTAATTTTGTTTAAATATTCTGTGATATGTTTGTGGATATCCTGTGATGGTTTATATTGGATAATCTGGTTGGATTGAATTTCCCAGTATAATGAGTTATCAAAAGAAATTGAATTGGATTTTTGGAAAGAAATAAAAGAGTAAAATTCAAGTTAAATAATTCTAGAGAATTCGAATAAATTAAATAAGGAATTGTAAAAGAAATAAAGGAATTTCTTAATTCGAACAAATATGGGGAAAGAGGATTTTGAATTTAACAGGGAAGAAATAAATCTTTAACTAAAGTGATATTATCTAAAATATAAAAGGGTTGATTTTATTGAAATTTAAAGATTTAATTTAATTAAAATATTAATTGAAGAAGTTTGGAAATCCGAAATTGGTATTTTAGTTAAAAAGGTTTAACTCATAATAAGGAAATAAAAGATGAAAGTTAATGTATTTGAAATAATTGAAGTAAATAGGGAAATTTACTTCAAAGTAAAGTAAAATGGAAATCAATTGGAAATTGATTTAAGTGTTTAAAAACTTGGATTTTTAAAAGAGAAATGAGATTTTGGAGATATAAACTGGGTTTATAAGGTAAAATAAAATATCAGTGGATATTTGAAAATATAAATTCAAGATGGGAATTTATAAAAGGATATGGATTGGTTTAAAAATAAATGTTGGTTTATTTTTAAAAAGATGAAAATGAGAAGTGTATTTCTCTGGATTGCCAAGTACGTTTTTCCAAGGCAATTTTAAATACAAGTTAAAAGTTTAATATGTTTTAAAAAGCATATTTTAGAAGATTGATTATTTCTAAATGTTAAAGTCTAATGTAAGTATTTTCAAAAATCTATTATTGTAGTAATTATATAAAAGTGATTTGCTATTATGTTTTAAAAGAGAAATTTAGTTTATATTTGTAAAGGGGTTTCATTTTAAATATTCCTTAAGTATATATTTTGTTAAGGTATTAAAGTAGTTTTTAAATTTCAATATTATAAAGTATATTTATAGTAAAGTGCTTTTAAATTATTTTTAAATCTAAAGTATTTTGTGCTTGGTGTTTCAGAGAAACAAATATATGGGGAAATGTATTCCGTAAGCGGAAACTGTTTGAAATTGTTTTCAAAAGGAGTTTGAAAATAGAAATATATCTTGGAAAGATATTTGAGGCAAATAAATAATGTGGGAAATTATTTATTGTGTGATGGTTGCTTGTGGATGTTAATTGATAGTTAAATAACCGACTATCAATATTGGCCAAATGCGCTGATCGTTTCGAAGAGACCGGGATCGAGTTTCCGTATACCGGGATTCTAGGTCTGGAGACTCGAATACCACTTCGATCCGGTTTGTACGTTTCGTGTAACGTGTTCGGAGTCAAAGATGGAGCAGTGAAGTGCAAGGGCTAGTCGCTACTAATCCTGAGGATATTTCCAAAATGGATGTAGTAGGAATAGTGCCTTCGGTTCCGTTCGAACCCGAGACGGACTTGTATGGACGAATGCTTTCGTAACATCGTCAGGTGGACGATGGGCATTCTAAGGGATATGTGCTATAAAGGTATCGTTTAGCCTCGAGCCTCATCAACCGGGAATGACTGAAAATCAGGGGTTATGCAGCAAGGCTTCGTGGGTAGCCCCCACTTGAGAGTAAAGTCATCCCTGTCTAGATGTCCCTTTATTTCGGCTTAGTGTTGCGGTTGCTGATCCCAACCGTGGGGTGATTTTATTTGGAATTATCCAGTAAGGGATGATTCCGGCCTTGTGTTGCAGGGGAGCGGGCGTACACCTCGGTACTGTGATCTAGGCCACGTACTGTGACAGGTGGTACCCCAGTGCCTTGTCATTCGTTGGAAATCCATTCTCCCTACGTGCCTTGTACGAGTTTTGTTTGTATTACCCACGTTGTGGCTAGTATGCCGGAATTTAATAGATGTAACAATTTCGGCTATTTTAATAAGTACTTGTGAATAGACACTATTATAATATCAGAGGATTTTGATATAAAATGTTTTAGCTATCGTAAGGTAAAAACCCGACATGTTTATTTGTGGCGTGGTCTTACGAGATGCTTTTGTTTTCAAAAGATTTTGAAACTTTAATAATCAATTGAGTGTGATTTTCTCACGCTGGTATTCCAGACTGACTCGGGTATTGTTTTATATGATGCTCGGGTCAGACCGAGATAAACAGGTTCAGATTGTAGCTGTGGAGTTCAGGAGACGAGCTGGATGGCGATACGTACTTCCGTATTTGTTTATTGTTCCGCTGTGTATTTGGATGTATGTCATTGATGTGATGAACTCTGATGATGTATTCTGTAAATATATTGTATAAACAGATATATTTTTTCTGTTTGAGTAAAGATCTGTTTTGTATATATTATATTTTATTCCGCTGCGATGTGAGATTCTGTTGTTTGATTTTCTGTTTCTTCTTCTTCTACCTCTTCTTCTTTAACACAAATGGTTCGATTTTCCGGGACTGGAAAGTCGGGTCGTTACAGTGGTATCAGAGCTTAGGTTGGCGATAACCTTGGCTCTGGTGGGAATTTTGAGAGTATTAATAGATATGAGTGCGTATTTGTTAGTGAATATAAAATGATTTTATATTGTGTTGGTTGATTTATTGAGTGGCATATGAACCTTCGTCGGCACAGTCTGTACAACTGTATCGAAGGGGTTTCTAAACACTTGAATAGAACAGTTCGACACAGTATTGTTTTAAATAGGGTGAATGAAATAATTTTGCCCAAATTATTTTGTATATAAAAGAAATAATTATTAGAAATTTATTATAGTTATATATTTGGATGCTTGGTTGTTAGAAAATGACAATAATGAGTTAGTCTCATTATTGAGTAGAAATTGAAACTTATAACCTAAGTTGAAGAATAAATTTATATAACAAAATGGAATTTGAAATATAGACTAAATGAAATTTATAAATTGAGATAAACTTTATATACAAATGTGAATTACAAATGTGATTTATAATCAAATGAGATTAATTCATAAACAAATGAAATTTGTAAATGTAAATGGTAAAAGTGACTTATAACTTGAAATAAAATGTGATAAAATTCCAGAGTAATGTTTAGATATAAAATTGGATGGATTTTGAATTTGAAGTTTTGGGAAAGGTTTAAATTCCTTTGGATTTAAAAATAGTTTTTAAAGGTTTTGGGGAAATAATAGTGATATTATTTCATGAATATTTTTGAAATTGAATTGAAATCTGGTGGATTTGGGATTTAAAAAAATGTTTGAAATGTTTCAAAGTGATAAAAGCATTAAATTCTCTTTTGGTCGCTGGAAAATAATTTCGGTGATGACTGCAGCATCATCGATGTCTATTTTCGAGTTTCCAAAGAGAAATTGCTACCAAACTGTTTTAAATTGGAAATGATTGTGAATTGGGTTGGTTTTGAAATTCAAAGGGAAAATTGTTTGGTAAAAGCAGATTGTTTGGAAATTGGGATTTGATGTGATATACCAGATGTGTATGAGTTATTTATGGATTCAAAATGGTTTTGGAATAAAATCGGGCAATTGGATTCTGGAAATTCTATTTAAAATTTAAATGTGGAAATTTAAATGAATCAACAATATAAAGTATATAATGAAGTTGATTGAAATAAGAAAGGAATGAAAGTTAAATTCTTGGATTATAATTAAGAGATGAAAATAACTCAATGAGTAATATAAGTTGGTAGATAAAAGAGTTAGAGAACTTGAAGGTGAATGAATTGTAAAACTTGTATAAAATTGTATCCTAGAATTAAAATTTAATTCGAGTATATGAAGGTGAATAAAATATATTTGAATTTAACTTAAGATAAGTTAAATAAAATTGAGAATTGGAATTGAATTAAATGTAAAATGCTTATAATTGTGTAAAGAAATTCATATTCTTAAGTTCTTAAGTATAATAATTTGAAATTTGATTATAAAGATGAAATGGACTTAAATGAATAGTCCCAGGTCTTAAGTAAGTAAGTTAAAACTTATGAATAGAAATGAAATTGTAAGTCATAAATGGGAATTCATTTCTTTGAACCATTAAGAGTTATAATTTGAAATTGTAATTATCAAATGGAAACGACTAAGATGAGCAATCTTAATTTTTAAATAAATCCAAACTTGAATTATAAAATAAATTGAACTTAAGAAAATTAAGTGAAGTGATATTTGGAATTAAAAGGCAAGTATTTAATTTTAACCAGCGGAGGAACTAATTAGATAATAAATTAGTTAATGAAATTGGATTAAATAGTGATGGTTTGAATTGCGAATGGAATCCAAATAAGTGAAAATAAATTGGAAATGGCCTGGTTATTAATAAAATAATTCCATATGAATTGAGTAAGGAAAATAAAATTCATAATGATTGAGTGAATGGACCACTTATATTAAATAAATAAATGGATGGAATTTGATTAAATAAGAATCAAATGAAAGATGGAAATAAAACCTTAAAGGGTTGGGTAAATAGAAATAAACTTAAGTTATTGACTTAAGTAAATGTTGAATGGAAACTGAACTCAAACAGAGGAGTGGTTTAAATAAGTTGAGAAATAGTTATTGAATGAATTAACTTGGATTGTTTTCGAGTTAAATAAAATTCAATATTCAGAAGTTGGAGATGAATTGAATTTAAGGAAATTATTAGAAATGAAAATCTGAATGAAATGTGGAATAAGTATTTATATTTGAAATGAAGTAGTAAATTGAAGTAAGTTGGAATTCATATGAAATGGGAGTTCAATTTGAATATATACACTTCAGTGGTGAAGTAGTAAATAAATATCAGAAAAATTTATATTGAACTTAAGAATTGAAGAATGAAATTCTTAGGAAAATTTGTATTGGAAATATACTTAGTAATTTTGGAATGGAAAAATATACTAAGTGAATAGTTGAATGAAGACTAAAACTGAAGTTGTGAAATGGGATAGTTGTGAATAAGGGGATAACAATAAAAAAAGAAATGTGAATAAAGGAGAATTGATATAATTGGTAATCAATTGGAATTTATACGTAAGATGTACGTATATTATTTTATTCGCATAGCTATTTGATCCAGATGTCGAACACATAATTTCAAGATAGATATATCGATCCGAGTTGGAATTTTTCACTCGATTTTCGACGGCGAACCTGGATATGGATTGTTGATTGATTCTGGAAATTCTCTATCATAGTTTGTGACTATGTAAGGAGAATGACGGTTTCTGATCGAGAAACCAGATCTGAGTCCGCACTAGGAAGTCGGGTGGACGATACTAGTTCGGAAGAGAAATTGTGTGATCGATTGAGCGATCGAATGTGATATTGCGTACGGATGATATATGTGCATCGTACGGGCTTAAGTAAAGCAAATATTGAAAATTTGTAAAGGAAAGTATAAAATGATTTTGAATGTTATGATTTGAATATTATTGCTTAGTAGGATATACAGGTGTATAAAAGCAATGGATAGATTGGGATTTTGATTTTAGAAGATAAAAATTTAATGGCCCGACAAAAAGGTATGTATTTGAATTTCTATATGAAATTTGATTGGGTTTTTGATCCAGCCACTTGGCTTTTTGTTTCTTTTTGAGATTGGGAGGCCGTAGAGCCATTTTGTAGTAGTACCGAGCTAGCCGCGCAAAGGAGACGCTGGCGAAATTTTTCGGAAATTTAGAGAGTTAGAAAAATTTTGAGAAATTTTGATAAGTTAAAATCTGAATTCAAATTTAAATTTGAATGGATAAGTAGGTGGTATGGGTTGAACTTATGAATAAGTTTGGGAAGTTAAAAGATGATTAGTGTATCATTAATAAAAGATTGTTTGGGTAAGTGTGGAAAACTATTTGGGTTGAGGAAATATTTAATGGGTTACAGATCATTTTTTCTTAACTAGTAATTTCGGGGACGAAATTCTTTTAAGGGGGAAGGAATGTGACGACCCAGAATTTTTGACTATTTGAATTGGGAATATTTAATTAATTTTAAATATTCAGAAGTTAATTATCAACTTTAATTTCAAATATCAATGTTTATTGGATAGTTAATTGTTGAATTTAATTATCGAGATTGGATAGATTATTGAATCTGGAATTTTAAGCCTGATAAATATAATTTAAAGGCTTGTAAAATCCGTATTATCAATACTGAAGATAATGGGAGTGTTAAAAATTAATTTAACATAGATTTGATCAGTAGTGAAATTTATATCGTTTAAATTGAATTTAAAAATAGCCGTCCGAGGCGCAGTCTTGGAATTTGACGAAACCAGTTCCATTAGATCCGTAATATTGTATTATTACCGGATTTCAAGTTTTGTAATTTTTGGAGTTATCGGGTAATTGTACGAAGTGGAAACGTCTAGAGATAATAAATCATTTTAATAAAAATAAAAGTAAATATAATATAGTTTGTTTTGTCTTCCAGAGCAAGCCATCTTCTTCTGTAAACATCAGTCAGAGATATTTCTCCACTCGTACCCAAGAAGCCACGATTCTTTTCAAAATAGAAATATTCCTTTCGTTCTTCTCAGTTAAAACAACCGAGCTTCCTTCCTCTTTTCAAAATCAAATCGTTCTCAATAATAATAAAAATAAAAATCTGCTTCACTTCAAGTTACGGCTAATAGCAATCTCCAGGGTCGCGATACTTGAACCCGAGAGAGAGACTAGGGTTTCGAAAATCAACGCCTCAAGCCTCCACATCCCTAGATCGGTTTCGTCGCTGCCAGTGGTTTGCCAAAGTGTGGTATTCACGATGGAATTGAGAACTCGAGTGCGTGTAGGCCTGGAATTGTAAGCGATGTAGTAGGAAACTCGGCAATTCAAGTTTAGTCTTTCT
The DNA here is from genome assembly GCA_030737815.1 of Allium fistulosum. Lineage (NCBI taxonomy): Eukaryota > Viridiplantae > Streptophyta > Magnoliopsida > Asparagales > Amaryllidaceae > Allium > Allium fistulosum. The sequence continues at coordinate 890,393,234 of CM060902.1, forward strand.
CGCATGCTATCAAGGTGGTTCGAGCAGTGGGTCGGCGTTAGAGAAGTGGTAGTCGAAGGATCGATTGGCGGTTCACGAATTCGAGGTCGAGGGTCAACGCACGCGTACGCGGGGTCTTCGATAGGATAGTGGTCGTTGGGTTCGAGTCGGGGAAAATGTTGCGATTTCGATCAGTGTGCAACAGGGCTGTGGCTTCTCGAGTTCACCTGAGGCTTTGAGGTGAGCATGTTTTAGTTTTTAATTTGGTACGCATAGATTTGTACATATATATATGATAAAAGAAAATTTACTGTAAGATTGAAAAGCAGAAATTTGTTTTAGAGGTATATATGTAGATATATTAGAAAAGTGATTTTAGTCGGTGAAATAAATATGTATACAGGTAGGAGATTTATGCACATTTTTATACATTTAATCAATATGTATATAATTTTATATATATATATTGGAAACGGTCAATTTCTAAGTGATTGGTATTTAATTGAGGAATTAACATATGTAGCTAGTATTTGAATTTATAAATTAGGCAGAAAGAAAATGTAAACTAAGTTAGGCTAACAATCATTTGGAATTTCATAAATTAAAATTAATAAATGAAAAATGGATATATACATTTTAACTCTACTAGGTTACTTTCAAAATGATGTAGTATGAAGGTAAATTGTTTAATAAAACTTAACTAATTATCTTAGTCGCTAAAAAAATAATAATAATATATTTTATAAAGAAATAATAATAATTGGTTTGAATATTAATAGATCATATTAATGTTTATACAGTCTGAAATCATAAGGGAACAAGTCAAGGTGGATTGGATTGCAAATATAAAAGCAAAGGTGAGTTAATCTCACTCAGTTAGATTTAAATTTAAATGGTTAAATTTAAATAATTGATTGAATGGTTGCATTGATTGAATATGCTATACTATATATAGTAGTATATACCAATATATATATATATTGGCATATGTATATATTGGAGTTGTTGATATTCCCGCATTATATAGCGGATGAGACCCTATGCACCGCATAATAGCGGATGATATTTTATAAACCCATATACCGCGATATTCCACCTCGAAGTGGAATTGGTATTGTGCTAACGTCTGTGGATGCAGGGAAACAGGTTGGAGGGATCCAACTGGATTCCTAAAAATATTTAATTTTGTTTAAATATTCTGTGATATGTTTGTGGATATCCTGTGATGGTTTATATTGGATAATCTGGTTGGATTGAATTTCCCAGTATAATGAGTTATCAAAATAAATTGAATTGGATTTTTGGAAAGAAATAAAAGAGTAAAATTCAAGTTAAATAATTCTAGAGAATTCGAATAAATTAAATAAGGAATTGTAAAAGAAATAAAGGAATTTCTTAATTCGAACAAATATGGGGAAAGAGGATTTTGAATTTAACAGGGAAGAAATAAATCTTTAACTAAAGTGATATTATCTAAAATATAAAAGGGTTGATTTTATTGAAATTTAAAAATTTAATTTAATTAAAATATTAATTGAAGAAGTTTGGAAATCCGAAATTGGTATTTTAGTTAAAAAGGTTTAACTCATAATAAGGAAATAAAAGATGAAAGTTAATGTATTTGAAATAATTGAAGTAAATAGGGAAATTTACTTCAAAGTAAAGTAAAATGGAAATCAATTGGAAATTGATTTAAGTGTTTAAAAACTTGGATTTTTAAAAGAGAAATGAGATTTTGGAGATATAAACTGGGTTTATAAGGTAAAATAAAATATCAGTGGATATTTGAAAATATAAATTCAAGATGGGAATTTATAAAAGGATATGGATTGGTTTAAAAATAAATGTTGGTTTATTTTTAAAAAGATGAAAATTAGAAGTGTATTTCTCTGGATTGCCAAGTACGTTTTTCCAAGGCAATTTTAAATACAAGTTAAAAGTTTAATATGTTTTAAAAAGCATATTTTAGAAGATTGATTATTTCTAAATGTTAAAGTCTAATGTAAGTATTTTCAAAAATCTATTATTGTAGTAATTATATAAAAGTGATTTGCTATTATGTTTTAAAAGAGAAATTTAGTTTATATTTGTAAAGGGGTTTCATTTTAAATATTCCTTAAGTATATATTTTGTTAAGGTATTAAAGTAGTTTTTAAATTTCAATATTATAAAGTATATTTATAGTAAAGTGCTTTTAAATTATTTTTAAATCTAAAGTATTTTGTGCTTGGTGTTTCAGAGAAATAAATATCTGGGGAAATGTATTCCGTAAGCGGAAACTGTTTGAAATTGTTTTCAAAAGGAGTTTGAAAATAGAAATATATCTTGGAAAGATATTTGAGGCAAATAAATAATGTGGGAAATTATTTATTGTGTGATGGTTGCTTGTGGATGTTAATTGATAGTTAAATAACCGACTATCAATATTGGCCAAATGCGCTGATCGTTTCGAAGAGACCGGGATCGAGTTTCCGTATACCGGGATTCTAGGTCTGGAGACTCGAATACCACTTCGATCCGGTTTGTACGTTTCGTGTAACGTGTTCGGAGTCAAAGATGGAGCAGTGAAGTGCAAGGGCTAGTCGCTACTAATCCTGAGGATATTTCCAAAATGGATGTAGTAGGAATAGTGCCTTCGGTTCCATTCGAACCCGGGACGGACTTGTATGGACGAATGCTTTCGTAACATCGTAAGGTGGACGATGGGCATTCTAAGGGATATGTGCTATAAAGGTATCGTTTAGCCTCGAGCCTCATCAACCGGGAATGACTGAAAATCAGGGGTTATGCAGCAAGGCTTCGTGGGTAGCCCCCACTTGAGAGTAAAGTCATCCCTGTCTAGATGTCCCTTTATTTCGGCTTAGTGTTGCGGTTGCTGATCCCAACCGTGGGGTGATTTTATTTGGAATTATCCAGTAAGGGATGATTCCGGCCTTGTGTTGCAGGGGAGCGGGCGTACTCCTCGGTACTGTGATCTAGGCCACGTACTGTGACAGGTGGTACCCCAGTGCCTAGTCATTCGTTGGAAATCCATTCTCCCTACGTGCCTTGTACGAGTTTTGTTTGTATTACCCACGTTGTGGCTAGTATGTCGGAATTTAATAGATGTAACAATTTCGGCTATTTTAATAAGTACTTGTGAATAGACACTATTATAATATCAGAGGATTTTGATATAAAATGTTTTAGCTATCGTAAGGTAAAAACCCGACATGTTTATTTGTGGCGTGGTCTTACGAGATGCTTTTGTTTTCAAAAGATTTTGAAACTTTAATAATCAATTGAGTGTGATTTTCTCACGCTGGTATTCCAGACTGACTCGGGTATTGTTTTATATGATGCTCGGGTCAGACCGAGATAAACAGGTTCAGATTGTAGCTGTGGAGCTCAGGAGACGAGCTGGATGGCGATACGTACTTCCGTATTTGTTTATTGTTCCGCTGTGTATTTGGATGTATGTCATTGATGTGATGAACTCTGATGATGTATTCTGTAAATATATTGTATAAACAGATATATTTTTTCTGTTTGAGTAAAGATCTGTTTTGTATATATTATATTTTATTCCGCTGCGATGTGAGATTCTGTTGTTTGATTTTCTGTTTCTTCTTCTTCTACCTCTTCTTCTTTAACACAAATGGTTCGATTTTCCGGGACTGGAAAGTCGGGTCGTTACAGGGATCGAGATTTATTTCTCGAATACCACTTCGATCCGATTTGTACGTTTCGTGTAACGTGTTCGGAGTCGAAGATGGAGCAGTGAAGAGCAAGGGCTAGTCGCTACTAATCCTGAGGATATTTCCAAAATGGATGTAGTAAGAATAGTGCCTTCGATTCCGTTCGGACCTGGGACGGACTTGTATGGACGAATGCTTTCGTGACATCGTCAGGTGGGCGATGGGCATTCAAAGGGATATGTTCTATAAAGGTAACGCTTAGCCTCAAGCCTCATCAACCGGGAATGACTGAAAATCAGGGGTTATGCAGCAAGGCTTCGTGGGTAGCGCCCACTGGAGAGTATGGTCATCCCTGTCTAGATGTCCCTTTTATTTCGGCTTAGTGGTGCGGTTGCTGATCACAACCGTGGGGTGATTATATTCGGAGTTTCCCATAGGTGATTCCAGCCTTGTGTTGCAGGGGACTTAGGGTGGGTCCTTGGTACGCTGATCTAGACCAGGTACTGTGACAGGTGGTACCCCAGTGCCTAGTCATTCGTTAGAAATCCATTCTCCCTACGAGCCTGTACGGTTTTGATTGTGCCCAACTATTGTTGAAATGTGAGATGCAAGCATTTCAACTAGATTCTATTTTACTTTCTATAGACACTATTATAATATCAGAGGATTTTTATAAAAAGTGTTTCAGCTATCGTAAGGTAAAACCCGACATGTTTATTTGTGGCGTGGTCTTACGAGATGCTTTTGTTTTCAAAGAATTTTTGAAACTTTAATAATCAGTTTGGATGTATTTCTTTTACGCTGGTATTCCAGACTGACTCGGGTGTTATTTTATTATAATGCTCGGGTCAGACCGAGTATATTTCAGGATAGGTTACTATGGAGCTCAGGAGAGGAGCTGGAGTCCGAGACGTATTTCTCGTACTTGTATTATTCCGCTGCTGTGATTGTTGAGATTGTTTGACTGGTTATGGTTGGTTTTATTGATATACTCTGATGATGATGTATTGTATATAAACAGATTTTGTTTTGATTTGTGTAAAGTTCTGTTCTATATATTATATTTTATCCGCTGCGACTGTGAGGTCCTGATTTTGTTTAGTTCTTTCTTCTTCTATCTACTTTCTTATTCTTCTACAATCTGTCTTTTCCGGCATTCGATCGTCGGCATATTATACTGTTGAGTATTTTGTGTCGATTTTCGAGGGTCGAGAAGAGCGGGTCGTCACACGTGGTATCAGAGCCAGGTTGGCGACAACCTAGGCTTTGGTGGGAAAATTACTCATTTAAAGTAGAGTCAGAAGTACTCTATAATGAGCCGAGTGTAATAATAGCTAGGAGAGCGTACTTGTTAGTGGATATAAAATTGTTTTTATACTGTGTTGACTTATCGGTTGAGTGTTTATGAATTCTGGTCGGTGCGGGAAGTACAACCGTATCGATAGGGGTTTCTAAACTCTTAAACAAGATAAACTGACATAGTATTGTTTTAAAAGTGGGTAAATGAAATAATTTTACCCAAAGCTATATTTTGATATAAAGAAATAATTTTCTAAATTATTATATATATTGGATGTTTGTTTGGTTGTTTCTTCTATAATTGAATAAGAAATTAAAATATGATCTAAAATTTGAAATGATTTATAAGCAAATAGGAATTTAAAATATTAAAATGGTTATAACCAAATGGAATTATCTAAATATGTTTAAATAAGAATAAGTGAAATTGAAATTTGATTTAAACCAGAATTTTTACCCCGGGAATTTTGGAAGGGATTTCAAATGAATTTAAACAAAGGTTTGGAAAAAATTTAGAAACCTTGGGAATGTTGAAATGTTTTCCAAAGGTTTTGAAGTTAATGATGGAGTATATTTTGGAAAATATTTTCGAATGGAAATTGATTTGAGGTGAATTTTGGAAGTGGAAAGCACTGAACTCACTACAGTCGCTGGAAAATAATCCTGATGATGCTGGCCACATCATCAGAATTCATTTTCGAGTTTCTAAAGTGATGGATTGCTACCAAAATAGTTGGTTATGGTATTTGTTTGGACTTGTTTGGGAAAAACAAGTGATTTTAGGATTTTCGAAAAGGAAACTTGTTTTGATAAAAGCAGGTTGTTTTGGAATTTAGGATTTGATTTGATATATCAAATGGGAATATGTTGATTTTTGTTTCAAATTGGTTTTGAAATAAAACCGGGTGATTGAATTCTGGGAATTCTGTTTAAAATAAAAATGTGAGAGTTGGAATGGATCAGCTATATAACTTATAAAATAAAGTTGAGTTAAATAAGAAGTGAAATTGATATTAATATGAGAGAAGAAATGGAAATTTTAACCCTGAAATTAAAATTTATTTGAGTAAATGGAAGTAAATGAAGTTATTGAAGTGAATAGAAATGTGAATTTAACTTGGGATAAGTTAAATGAAATTGGAAATTGGAATTAAATTGATTTGGGTTAAGTTGAAAGATTAAATGACTTTGTAATTATGGATCATTGTGTAACAAATTGTATCCATAAGCTGGTAAGTGTTATACTTATAATCTGGAATTGTGTATTTAAAATTGCAAAGGATTAAGGGGAAGTAAAAATTGTATCCTTAAGAATTCAGAGATACATATGTATAGAAATTGGAATGGTGATTATAAGTTGTGGATGGATTAAAATGAGCAATATAAATTTTTAAATAAATAAATTGATGAACTTAAGAATGGAAAGCTTGATTGTAAACCCAAGTAAAGTGGAATTTTAATCACAAATGGGAAATAGTGAATGGTATAGTAAATTCAAACTTAATCCTAAATGGAATGTAAAGTAAGATAAGGTAAAGTGAGATATAAAAGATGTGAATGAACTTAAATAGTAAATAAGTTTTGAACTTAGTTATGGAAGAATAAATTGGATTGAAGTGAAATTTAAAATTCAGATGCATTATAAGCAATATTGAATGGAATTCAATTATTATGTAAGTAGTAAAGGAAGAGGAATGAATTTAATTTGGCTAAATAAAATTTAGTTAAACTTGAATAAGATTTGGATAAGAATAGAATTGGAAGGAAATTTAATTTAGGGGAAATGATGTTAGATGGAGTAAATGCTCACTAAATGAAATCCTAAATAATTGTTTGGAAATGAATTTTGTGTAAGCTAAATTAAATGGAATGTGTATGGTAATGAATAGAATTTTGATTGTTTCGTCAAAGTTTGAAGGGAAATAAAAATCCAGTTTGGGATGGGATTTAAGTTTGGTAATAAATGTTGGAAGCGAGAATGAATAATGGAATTAGCTTATAATAGTAATGGTTTGAATTGTAAATAAAATTCAAATGAGAAGAATAATTTAAGTGGTCTCTTTGTTAATAAAATAAATCTAATATAGATAGAATAAATAAACAAAGAGCATTCAAATTTATAAACGAATTGAAACTTGATTGGATGAGAATCAAATGGAAATAAAATAAAATTGATATAAGAAGATGATGGAAATTTTGTGGAAGAACTTAAGCAGCTTGAAAGAAAAACAAAATGAGTGTGAATGGGCTTTATTAAGTAATCTTGAATGCAAATTGTTAAATAATAAAGTAGAAATACATGTGTAATTGTATTAATTAATTATTGAGATAAAATAAGAAGATATAAGGTGTACATAACTCAGGATTGAATGATATTAATGTAAACCTATGGATAATGAATTGAAAATATAAGATTGGAGATTTAAATTCAAAAATGATGATAAAGCAAGAATGTTTGAGCTGTAAATATTACAGAATGGGATGATATTAATATAAACTTAAGTTAAATGATAAATTTGAAGTGAGAATAAGAATTTGATTTGAAGTTGCAATGAATAGTTCCAAATGGAAGGAAATTAATATAAATTTAAACTAGAATTAATTTTAATGGGTATAAGCTTAAGTGGTGATTATTTTTGCTTGAATGACATGGAAATTTGTATAAGAATTGGTTGTCTTATTGTATTCGGGATTGAGTTGGGTTAAAATAGCAAATGGAATTGATTTTGAATCAATTAGAATGAATTGACCTTTTAATAAGTGATTTTGAATATGGATGGAAATGGATCATGACAGAAATGCGAATGTTTCCAGTTTAAAATAAAATTTGATTACAAATCAAATTGGAAATGTAAGTTAAAATAAAAATGTAAGAAAGGCATATGTTAATCATATTGAAATAGAAATGAATTGGGTGAAATAAATATGAATTGTATATAGTAAACTTGAATGTAAATCATTCAGGTGAAATAAAATGAGATTGGACTTGAATAAGTAATTTAAAAAGTAATTGAAAACTTTGAATTGTTGATAAAATATGGTTAACATGGTAAATGACGAAGTTTGCTTGGTTTGGTTTTGAAATGGATATGTTTGGCTTGCATTTATATTGCAAATGTTATGAAAATGCTTATATCTTTGAAAACTGATGAGTTTGTTAAGTTCAGTACAGGTACGGGAGGCGTTCAAGAGAGTTGGAGCGCATTTATGCGTTATATTAGCCGCTTGCTATTAAAAATTTGCTAAAAGGTACGCCTACACAAATATAATTGGGAAATGATATATAAATTGTGATATATTTTGGTTTCCGGCCGTGTGAGCCGATGTATATATATTTGTGTATCCTGCGATATCGCAGAAGCTCCTCCGTATAAAGGAGACTCCGCCAAAATTTTCCAAAAATTTTGAGAGTTAGAAAATTTTTGGATTTTTGATTTGCTAAGAAATTGAATTTTTGAAAGCAAATGTTAAAATAAAGGCTTTAGAGTAAATAAAGCAAATGGTTTTGAATTGGAGCTGAAACTTTTTGGGAAAGTGAATATAAGCTTTTAACTAAGCCAATTGGGTAAGTAAATGGGTTGGGAAGAATGTTCCTACCTTAGCAAATTTCGGGGACGAAATTTTTATAAGGGGGGAGGAATGTACCATCCCGTATTTTTAAGCCATTGAATTTGAACATTTAATTCATTTTAAATGTTTTATGTGGATCCTTAATTGATTTTAAAATGAATAGATTCAGATTCAATCAATGGAATAAGCTGTAATTTTTAATTATAGTAATTTCGGGTTGAATTTGATTTATGGAAAAATAATAATTTAATATTCGAAATTGGGATAAAAGGTGAATTTGGGGTAAATGATTATAAAAATGGTGTTTAAATGTATTTTTAGGTTCGATTGGTTATAAATAATATTATTGGATTTTTAGATGAATTTTAAAGTTGATAAATTATTATTTGGAATTTTATATTAATTTAATATTATTAAAATGCAAATTAATCAGATTTTAGTCCGGAATGAGCCAGAATGATTTTTAATGTGTTTATAAATTTTATATGATTTATTGTTAAGTTAATAAAATTTTAAAAGTGAAATTTTACGCGTTTTCGTCAATTTTGAAAATCGCCCGATTTAATAGACGAGTTAAAATAGCCTTCCGGGGCACAGTCTCGGAATTCGACGAAACCAGTTCCATTGGATCCGTAATAGTTAATTATTATCGGATTTTAATTTTCGTAGCAATCGGAGTTGTCGTGTGACCGTGGCAACTCGAAACGCATCGAAATCGATTTAACCGATTTAATTTTAAATTGATCGTTTTATTTCGTAACTCGCGCATACGATCAAATTAGCTTACGAAACCTGTTCCATTATATCCGGAACACGGAAAAACCCCAGGATAGCCTGTCGGAACGTGAGAATTGGAGGTCGTTTGCATTAACAGTTAAAATGAGAAATTTTATTAATAAAATAATATTAAACAATTATATAAATTCACGTTATCTCACTAAACCCTAGCAGAAATGACCGGCCGCCTCTATTTACGTTCAATGGCCGAAAACCACCATGCTTTCTTCCTCATTTCCTCTCGATCTAGGCAGTTTTATCGAAAGTTTCTAACTAGAGGAACGAAGAGAACGGCGAGATCTACAATCTGAACGGGGAAGATGGATTTTCATCGACCGGGGGTGGAGTTATTGGGCCGCGTTCGTGAGGGTTTCATGCGAAAATTTCTACGCATCAGGGAGGCCGAGTGCCACGCGGTTCTGGGTGTTGGTGAGGCGGAGACTGGGCGTCATGGTGGAGGTGTTGGATCGTCTTCGTTTCGAGCATGGAGGTCGTAGTTTTTAACCCTAGTTTCGTGAATGGGTTCGTTTGTCTGGGAACGAGCGTGAAGGCAGGAAGAAGGAGATGCGACCTGAGCTTGCGATCGTGATGAACGGTCACGATTGTTCTCAGTGTAAATAAAGCAAATTTGTTTATAAATTTTATTCAGAACTTTATAAAATCGTAACTCGTTCATACGTTAGTAGATTTTAACGAAACTGGAACCGTTGGAATCGCAGAGAGATGTACTTCGTGATGGTGCAGATCCGGAGTCATTCCGGGCAAGTAGAAATTTGGGTTAAATCGGACACCGTCCGGTTTAATTTAAAATTTCGAACGTTCGCCGAAACTCAAAGTGAGTTTTCTCACTCACATCTGGATGCTAGGCAGATTAAATAGATAATATTTAAATATCTGTGTGATTGGTTGATTATAACTGTTGTTATCAGTTTGGATTGATATTTATATTGTGATGTGCTAACATTTGTGATGCAGGGAGAAACAGGTTGGAGGGATCCAACTGGATTCCTCACAATGTAGCAATTATTTTATAATTGATAGTGATACCTGTTTATATGTTGTGATTGGTAAAATCTGGAATTAAAATTGTTCTGTGGAATTGTTGTATAAATTTATAAATCCTAAATTTAATTATAAATGGATTAAATTGGGTTTTTTTTACGAAATAAAATGAATTGTTAAATAAGAATTTCAAAGAATAAATTTGAAATCTGGTTTAGATGGAAAATGGAAATTGGTCAAATTGGGATTTTTAAATATAATGGGAAGTTTATAAAATGGATAAATGGAAAGTATAAATTTTCTGGAAATGAATTCTATGGAAATTATAAATTGTTTAAATTAACGATGGTATATTTTAATAATGAATAGTGTTATCCGGAAAATTAAAATATGTTAAAATGAAGCTTCCGAATATAAATTTATAATTTTAAGTGTTAATAGAATATGTTGGAAAGCCGTTTCTTCATTGGAATTTCATGTGAGTAAATTGTAAATATGGATTTTCAATTAATAAATTCCAAAATGTTTTATTAAAAAAGAATTAAACCTATATGTTAAAAATGAATTTCCGGATATGGAAAATTGAGTTTGAACTTCGGGTGAAGTTATAGATAAGTATGAAATTGTGAATTTATGTTGTAAACATAAATCGAATTGAAATAAATTGGTTGGATTTATATGAGGGATACTTTGGGATGTTGAATAGGAATGTATTTCCCTGGGAAAACCAAGTTAGTGTTTTCAAAGATCTTATGTAATTTAAAAGTTAAGTTTTAAAATTGTTTAAAGAGTATTTTTAGGAAATCGTTATTTTTAAAGTAACAAACTAATAATTTTTAAAATCGTAATCATTTGAGAATATATTAGTAATTATTTTTACAAATGAATTATTTAAAGGTTGGTTTTGACTTAAGTTATTGAGATTAGCATTTTTCCTTTTTATAACGCTATTTTGAATTTAGTTGAACTAAAACCCTTATTTTAAATCAAAGTATATATCTTAATAATAGTTTTCTTCACGTATTTTAAATTTATATTTTGAGTAAATAGATAGAAGTAATTTATATATTTTAAAGTATATTTTTCAGTATAAAATGTTTAACTGTTTTTAAATGCAAAATGTTTAAGCTTGGTTTTCCAAATGGAAATAAATGGTAAGGTTTTACCATGTAAAGGAAGAAATTTGGGAATTCGTTCAAAATGAGTTTTGAAATGTGAAAATATATCTTTTAAAGATATTAAAGGGAAATAAATAATATGGGAATTATTTATTGTGTGATGGATGCTTATGGATGCTTGTGAATGTGAATTGATAGTTAAATCACCGACTATCAATATTGGCCAAAATGCGCTGATCGTTTCGAAGAGACCGGGATCGAGATTTATTTCTCGAATACCACATCGATCCGATTTGTACGTTTCGTGTAACGTGTTCGGAGTCGAAGATGGAGCAGTGAAGAGCAAGGGCTAGTCGCTACTAATCCTGAGGATATTTCCAAAATGGATGTAGTAGGAATAGTGCCTTCGGTTCCGTTCGGACCCGGGACGGACTTGTATGGACGAATGCTTTCGTGACATCGTCAGGTGGGCGATGGGCATTCAAAGGGATATGTTCTATAAAGGTAACGCTTAGCCTCAAGCCTCATCAATCGGGAATGACTGAAAATCAGGGGTTATGCAGCAAGGCTTCGTGGGTAGCGCCCACTGGAGAGTATGGTCATCCCTGTCTAGATGTCCCTTTTATTTCGGCTTAGTGGTGCGGTTGCTGATCACAGCCGTGGGGTGATTATATTCGGAGTTTCCCATAGGTGATTCCGGCCTTGTGTTGCAGGGGACTTAGGGTGGGTCCTCGGTACGCTGATCTAGACCAGGTACTGTGACAGGTGGTACCCCAGTGCCTAGTCATTCGTTGGAAATCCATTCTCCCTACGAGCCTGTACGGTTTTGATTATGCCCAACTATTGTTGAAATGTGAGATGCAAGCATTTCAGCTAGATTCTATTTTACTTTCTATAGACACTATTATAATATCAGAGGATTTTTATAAAAAGTGTTTCAGCTATCGTAAGGTAAAAACCCGACATGTTTATTTATGGCGTGGTATTACGAGATGCTTTTGTTTTCAAAGAATTTTTGAAACTTTAATAATCAGTTTGGATGTATTTCTTTTACGCTGGTATTCCAGACTGACTCGGGTGTTATTTTATTATAATGCTCGGGTCAGACCGAGTATATTTCAGGATAGGTTACTATGGAGCTCAGGAGAGGAGCTGGAGTCCGAGACGTATTTCTCGTACTTGTATTATTCCGCTGCTTTGATTGTTGAGATTGTTTGACTGGTTATGGTTGGTTGTATTGATATACTCTGATGATGATGTATTGTATATAAACAGATATTGTTTTGATTTGTGTAAAGTTCTGTTCTATATATTATATTTTATCCGCTGCGACTGTGAGGTCCTGATTTTGTTTAGTTCTTTCTTCTTCTATCTACTTTCTTATTCTTCTACAATCTGTCTTTTCCGGCATTCGATCGTCGGCATATTATACTGTTGAGTATTTTGTGTCGATTTTCGAGGGTCGAGAAGAGCGGGTCGTCACAATATGACAATTTTATGAAAGTCAAAATTTGACTATGAAAGTTATTCCATTCTGTTTGTGGCGAAATTCCGATCTGTTTACATATATAATATGTTGAAAATGGAGCTCAAGCAAAGAAGTTATGAGCATTTGAAGTTTTCAGATTTAAATTAATTTAGTTTGAATTCAAATTCAAATAAGAAATCAAATTTAGGGTTTAAATTTCAAAAATTAGCTTGGGGGCTAAATAAAACGTATAACGATAAAAAGTTAATTAGGGAATAAAATAATTGTGCAACGGAACAAAATAAACGTTCCTCGAAATAGAGGAGAGGTCAACCTATATAGGTTAATCGGTTGACTATAGCGGTCGCCCGGTTGCACATGAGCGGTCGACTGGTTGGCAACAACAGTTGCCAGTGGCGGCTAGGGTTTGAAGCTATGTCATATTGAGTTGTATGCTCCAAATTTATCCATTTCTTACCTACTTCCATCCTCTGGTTCTAGTGCATTTCAACCCCTATAAATAGAACCCTATCATCTTCATATTATATTCATATTATTTTAGGGAATAGAACGAAATTCTGCCATTACTATCTCTCTAATAAGATTCAGAAATTTTGTAGAAATTTCAGGTAAGAATTCAACTTATTTCTTATTTTTTTCTTCTTTCTCCAATCTATTCTTATCATATTCTTCTCCAATTATTCTTAATCTAACGAATATATATACCTCTTCCCTATTGTATGTATATATATATCAAAAGTGAGATTCTAGAAGAGATTGGAAGGCTACAAATCTATTTAATTGAAGCTAAGGCTAATCTGTGAGTGGAGATCCTAGTATTTCTTTTCAACAATTGTTTAGTATATTTCTTTTCGGATTTGAACATGCCCTAAGGATTTTGGGACTTCGAAAATATGATAGGTAAAATCCCCAAAATTCCTTTTTATTTCGATATGTCAATTCTATGTTGAGATTCTTAATTATTTACCTTAATTTGATGGAATTTGTTTTGTTTATGCCATTTTTGATAATTTCATAGTCTATTCTACTTCTCCGTCTTCTTTGGGTCAACTAATGATTCCTCAATAAAATAAAGGGATTATATTACGAATTCTATTCATAGTTTACACCATTATATATTTCTTTGAAAAAGAGGGGTTGAATAAAATATGGAGTTTAGATTGTAATTCTTATTATTTAAGATATTCCATTGAATTGGTGTAAGAAATTGAGTTTTTATTTTATTTACAAGTCTATTATTGCAACTTTGGTAACGAATATTTGTTCCTTGTTTTGGATATTAGAACCCCATGAAATCTTGGGAATTTGAAGAAAAAGGACTTGTAATAATATTTGGTTAGGGAATTGACATTTAACGCTAGTTTAGAGCATAAAATCCATGTGTTTAGAACTTATTAGGTGCGAATATTTATGTATCTCTATTTGCATAATTAACGTACAATTATTGCGTATATGGCGTAGTTAATTAGGCATTTATTTATATTTATTTTCTCTATTAGGAAGGTAATTGACTGTGAGGCGAAAATTTTGCCTAATTATTATTTTAAGGCGTAAAAAGAAAGATTCCTCATAAGGCCTTATTTATGAAACGATGAGATGAGTGTGTGTGTGTGTGTGTCTAGTAACTGATTTATGGCTAAATCATAGGGATGCGAGGTCAATAACGTTGAATGAATGAAGTTTTCCCTACACTTTGAGGCTACCAGTAGTTATATACACTTTAATCGATGTGAGATATCATTATGATAAATATTTGCAATGACACGAGGTTAGTCCTGAATTCTATAGGGGAAATCTGCCCAGCTAATCTGACTACCATTTCCTACGAATAGAGGACTAATGCAAAACATCATTATGAGTATGGGCCATAAGACATAGGGCCTGCTTCGGGGTCTTGAGGTACTAAGTGGTTGGACCCGCCTCTTTTCCCTAAATGAGTATTAAATGCCCAAGGGGACACATTATGTGGAATCTCTATAGGGATCCACTTCCGGAAATAGGACTTAAATAATATATTCTGCTTTAATTAAGGTATTAAATGACTAGAGTCTGCCTATTTTCCACATGGATGTATTAATTGGCCTAAGAGATTCCATATGATGTTAGCTAGATAGTACCATTGAGGAGCATGCATTGGAAATAGGTATTAAATGACGGGGTCTGCCTTAATTAAGGTATGAAATGAGCAAAGTCTGTCTATTTTACAATAAAAGGTTTTAAGTGGCTTGGGTACCGTCTTTTACATTTTAGCTATTTATGATGTATGATTGAGATATGGGATTTCAGAAACCTGCTTCTAGGATGGAAGGTATTAAGTGGTTTGATCCGCCTCTTATAAAGAGTATTAAATAATTTTAATGGTTTTATGTTCGTAGACATGTTCTTATTTTGAATTATACTGCCCAAGTACTGAAAATGTAAGACTCGAAGTTTTTATTCACCAAACACTTGTTGTTCTAATTCCCTCCTCATTACAACACAAGTTAAGGACGGAGTGATGGTGGTGATGATTCTTAGAGATGGAGAAGCTTGGCTTATGGGAGTACTTGCTATTATTACTTGCTTTTATGTGTATCCATGTATTTAAACAATTATTGTAACAGATATTATGTTACGGTTTTTATCAAATTTTATGTTATGACATATTTATGGTTTTGAAATAAATTGGTACACTTTGCTATTATATTTTGTTCCATCCCCAGTGAATTCTGAAAGTTTAGTTATGGCTTTGCAATGTTATTTCATTTTACTACCAACAGCTTACCTTAGAATGAATCTAAGTTTCGACGGGCCTTTTCTAGGTCGAAATTTAGGTTTGTTCCAGGGTGGGTTGTTACATTTGGTATCTGGTTACCCGATCAATGGGGAAAGTATACTATGAGTGGTGAACTTGTTAATTTTTGAAAAGGTTTTCCAAATGATTTTTCTAAAACTCATACTATATATATACCTATTTTTGAATTTATGCTTAACTCTATAGATTCTTACTATAAAAATAGTTGCGACCATATTCCGAAAGGATGGACGAGGCGACTATGAGTTGGAAGAATAAATAGGGATAATTTCTACTCCTACTCCAATTACCCATGGAGCGAAGATCATAACTTTAGGAGCAAACTAGGGAGAGCATGACCTCAACTTATGGAAGCACCCTAGAAGCTGGATAGTAATTGAATCCTTGATAGGACCTAGTCTCCCTTATCATTGTGGACCCTATAGACATATTTAATAATAGGAGTGACCGTAGATGGAAAGGTTTAAAAGAAAGAACAAGTTTTAATGCCATCTCTTGGGACATAATTTGATAAAAAGGTTTCTTTAAAAACCACTTGAAAATTTTCATAGTGCCTTTCAAAAGATTTTAAAATGAAAATCTTATGAGTTAGAAATTTTTGATAAAAAGTGGTCTTAGACGACTTTTAAATTATACCACCGTTTGTTTCGTAAAAAGTTTGAAAAGTGGTTGTAAATTCAAAACGGATGGTGGAATATTTTGTTAGGTGATTTTAATTTACAAATTTGGTGACTTGAGAAGTTGGTAAAACAAAATTTCCATTCATTAACTTCTCAGTTTAAAGTTTGATTGAATTAGAATAACTTACACATTCCTTGTTTTTGTATTCTTCTATTTTTCCATGTTATATTTCCTACACAATAAATTCAAAATTTCTTTCCTCTATAACCTCTTAGAGGCTTTATAAGTTGGAAATTTTTGAAAATATAATTATGGTTTTAGACAACTTTGAAAATATACCACCATTAGTTTGGAAAAGTTTGGAAAGGTAATGCAATTTTTTAAAAGCAGTGAATTTCTTTAAGGACAAATGGTGGATGGTTTTAATTGTAAATTAATGACTTGAGAAGTTTTCATTTATTAACCTTTCTAATTTGATTAAAAAGATTTTAATTTTTTGGTTCTTTGATTTTTCTATTTTTCCTCGTTTATAAACCTAAAAGTTCTTTCTTTAGAACTCTTTCTAGGGGATTATAGATAGAAATAACACCTATTTTGGAATAGAAAATAAAGAAAAGAACCTCCGATAATATAGGTAGGAGGTACATTCTCATATAAAGTGATGAAGAGAATAATGGCTAGAATTTAGGTAATAATATAATTGTGAATTCTAGTAGATGAGATATTGAAAGGAGTAATAGAATAAGATAGGAGCTATCTTTCTCTACTCCATCTATTTTTCTATCGCATAAAGTTATAAAAGGCATCGTTGGCCATTGATTGGATTTAAATGATGATTGATAAATAAGTCAGATTTTTTTGTATAAGGAGAAGCATTTATGTAAAGACGAGAATTTTATATGTTTTTCCTAATTTGAATACAAAAGTTATTTGAATAGTGATATTATTGGATTTGATAAAGAAAAGTGTTGTAAGAAATTTTAAGAGTTTTTAG
The DNA here is from genome assembly GCA_030737815.1 of Allium fistulosum. Taxonomy (NCBI): domain Eukaryota; kingdom Viridiplantae; phylum Streptophyta; class Magnoliopsida; order Asparagales; family Amaryllidaceae; genus Allium; species Allium fistulosum. The sequence goes on from CM060902.1 coordinate 890,410,554, forward strand.
CAAAGTTATGAGATATATTTCATCAAATAACAGTATATTTTGAGTGATAAGGTAATAAATATTATTGTATGCTTTAGAAGGAAATAACTGTTATTTTGAAATGATAATTGAGGAAAATCTACTATTTTGTAAACAATAATTCTTGCGGCTAGAAAACTCTTTGAAACAAAATGGTCTAACATATTATTTTGGAAAGATAATTAAGTTTAAAATCTTTTGTGTTAAAAATCATATTTTCAAAAAGGAGTAAATCCTTATTTTAGTATGCTATTGAAAGGAAAGTTTTCATAAGTTCCTTTTTGAAAAACCAAGAAAATTTTGAATGTCATAAACTAGAAAGTCTAACTTTTAAGAAAGAAAGTTTTGATAGCGAAAGTTTTAAAAAGGAGATTATTCTATTCTTATTTGGGAACAAAGGAATTTTGAATCTTTAATAAAGGTTTTTAAAGTTTACATTTTCAAAGATGGAGATATTGAATTTGATGCTTCATGTTTTACGTATTACAAGAAATAAAGTAATAAATGGTTATTTTTAAATAAGTTTATTTGTATGAAGATATTTTATTTTGTGTGCAAAAGTTATGATTTTGTAATTTTTATGGAGTAGATATAGATCATGACTTAGGCGGTAGGATGGACTAAGGTTTTTAGGATATGAATAAAATAGGAATAGAATGTACAACCTGATATGGAAATTTGAAATTAGTTCCAAACCTCTATTTGAAGAAGTTGGTAAAGTGTAAAGTTATTCCAGATATGTAATTGGGTTGTGAATTAGGTTGCCCATAGAATATGAATTTCTATATTTTAATTTTGGAGCTATTTTCGTGTAATTTCCATAAGTTATCCAATTCCAAAATACATATAAAAGTGCATTGTTTGAAGTAACAAGGAATACACTAAAAAGGAAAGAGATGTGTAAGAGATGGCTATTTTTTCCCATAGTTTACACTGCCTATTTTAATAAAAAGAAAAAGAAATAATTCATCATAATTTCAAACAAAGCAAAACCCTCACTTGTGAATAATTTATGAGAAATTATGATGGTAATCCTTTTGGAAGGATAGCTTCAACAAAATTAAAATATGGAAATAAGTATTCTAGTTGTGGAACTCGTAGTTAGATATAGATATCATATAGCTATGCTTAACGACTAGATTATATATGGAAAGCAAAGATTACGACTACATGCGTATTAGTTAGTAATGACGGATTAGGATTTATGGACATTAATTACAAATTTAACGGGCAATAATTTGCGATTAATGAGAGAAGAAGGAATCAAATGGGGACTAATTAAGGAAACTTGATATTGGCATTTAGGGAAGAATGAAATTTGTGTAATAAATGGATTTTGATAACCTGAAAAAGTATTAATTGGAAATGATCCAATTTCGACGAGTAATGATAAACTGAAATGGATATATTGATGAAGCAATGAATGGACCCCATTTATTAGAGACCGAAAAAGGGAACTTAAAAAATGGATAGTAATGGAATGAAATACTAAATAAATCCCATCTTAATCTAAAAGGAGTGTTAGGACCTCAACACCATTTATATCGGTTGATAATAAACGGCAACTTCCAGGAAAATTTTCTTTTGGAGTTCTTGGATTATTTTGCTAGTTGCCTTCCTTAGTTATTGAAAGTGAATGATGTGATATAAGATATATCCTCATTTTATTCCTGCGTAAACCTTATAAATGGGATTTAAACCACTTGATATATGTTGGAAAACAAAGTAAATAGGAACACTTAACTAGCGATAGACCATAGGTAAAACTAGAAGTTAATGAGGAAATTAGGTTAGCAGCCTAAAGTGAGTAAATTCTTCAATCCCAGAACTTTATATTTTGGAAAACACAAGAGATTTAGCTCAAAAATGCTGCAATGCAAAGAAAAGATAAAATGTATAGGAATGAGAATGGAATTTCCTATTGATCAAGGATTAAGAAAAAGGTGGTAGAAATTTTCCGTTAGAAGTAGTGGAACCGCAACACTCCAACACATCTTTATGGAGTTTCACTTTGTATCGTTAGTAATAGGGACCCTTATTTTACTAGCAAATTTTGGAAGGGTTTGCTAGTAGCTTTAGGAAGTACCTTTAGGTACTTCGTTGAATCGGAGCATTGCTTACCGACTGAAGATCAATGGTCAAACTAAAGTAATGGATGGAAACTTGGAGGATTTGTTAAGTGCTTGCATCTTGGACTTTGTACGACCTTAGGAGTAGTGCTTACCCTTGGTAGAATTCATGTAGGATTGTAGTCATCAATAGACGATTGGTATGGCACCTTGAAGCATTTTTTTGGGAGGCCATGCAAATTGCCTAATTGCGGGTGGGAAACTTCCGACAAATTTTATTCAGACCAGATTTATATTGCAAGACTTTGGAAAGTCAGAATTGATTAGAGAACGTGTGAAGGTTGTACGATTTGGATAGTTGGAAAGTAGGCACCAAATTTATTGGGCCTTTTCCCAATATGGGGAAAAACAAGAAAACTTTTATGTTGGCTGGAGTTCATGACGTTTGTTCATTTGAGGACATACCTTCGTAGCATAGCAATATTGTAACACCCTATATTTTTGATAACATTATTTAGGATATTTAATTAGTTAAATAAAATAAAATAATGTGTTGATTAGGATATTGAGATTTGATTTTATTAAGGGGTAGCCATGCCATTTAACCAATGAATTAAAATAAGAGTTAAAGTGAAATAGTGGAGGGGTAAAATAGGAAAGAGGCCATTCTTATACCCTAAACCCTTGGCCGTGTATCCTATACACGTTCATTTTTCATTCATCAATTTTTTTAAAAACTTGAGGCCGACCACCATTAACAAGAAAAGAGGAAGAAGATTAAGAAAAGCTAAGGAAGAAGCTAAATCAAATCAAATCCATTCAAATCTCAAGCTCCTTAATCTCTATAGCTAAGGTGAATAATGACTACATCACAAATTTCTTATTGTTTTCGGTTTTAAGTTGAATCCAAACTTATTGTAATGATTTGCCATGTTTTTAAATGATGGAATGATTATATATACTTGTTGATGATTTACGGTTGTTCATATAGATTTTATGACATGTTTTGATATGAAAACCCAATTAAATGACATCCAAATGCCTTGTGAATATTTACATAGATCAGAAATGATATTTTTAGAGATGGGTTTCAATTTTCTGAATTTATGTGAATTTTATATGAATTTTCTAGTAAAGATAATGTTATTTTGGGTTAAAAATTATTTATGGTTAAAAAATTAATGGGTTGGGACTGAAATTAATATATGATAGAAAACACATAAAAGGTGATTTTTTGGAAATTTTGTAGAATTTTCCAAAGTGTTTTAATGGATATATAAAATTATTTAAGGTGTGTGACTTAAATTTTTTATATATTTGTAAACGGAGAAGGGGTATTTTTTTAATAATTCAAATTTTATTTCTGGAAATTGGCAGTACTTTTAGAAAAAAGAAACTTACAACCAATCACAATTTGACAAACAAGGCAGGTTAGGTACAAAGAAATAGTTTAAAAGGATTAATCTACACGGTTTTCACTGTTTCGATGCTTTCGGCACTATGCTTTCGCCTCCTTACCTTCGCCCCCGACTCCATCGAAACCAATGCATATGGTATCTGGTAACTGGTACGTAGTGAATTGGAGATGGAAGGTATAGGGTCAAAACCAGGGGTTTCAAAGGGGTTGAAGAGATACTTTGCTTTTAAATGAAAATGCGCCTGCTTGTTTTCAACTGAATAGCTTTCGACTTGGTTGGCTTTCGACCAGATCAAATGGTTTTAAAGAAATAGTTTCGATTAGGTTGCGCCTTTGTTTTTAAATAAATGCTTTCAACTTGGTCAAAACCCTTGACTGCCTCTTTCTACCTTTCGACCCAGATTGGTTTAGAAAGGGGAACTTTGTTTGTTTTTCTTTTTAAACTTGACCACTTCTCCAATGCTTTCAAAGGGATGGTTTCGAAACCATCACTTCTTTACTTAGGAATGATTTCGAAAGGAATGCTTTCGACTTTAATGGGTTTCTGATCCTTTTGCTCTACTTGAAGGCATAATCCCATTGGTTTCGACCGAAATGGTTTTCAAAGGTTTCGAAGGAGTAAATTTTTGAAAGGTTTCCACATGTTTTAAATTGAACCCAAGTGCTTTCGAAAGGCTTGTGTTTACAAAAGTTTGATGCTTTCGAAACATCTTAAAGAAAGTTTTCGAGGGGGTGGTTCCTGTGACGACCGCCCACGACCCCTGCACCGAATCTAGAGATAGTGCGCTGTAAAGTGTGCCAGGCGACCATGGACGATTGCCAAGGTAAATTAAAACAACAAGATCTATCGTATTACTCACAGCGCATGGATAAAATACAATAGAACATATGTATAGGGAAGCTTTAAAGAACAAAATGACATCATATAAAACTTCATAATAGTTGAATACAAGCATCAGGATAGTCAATACAACAAGCCTCACTACATCACTCAGAGATTACAAAGCAGCGGAACATCCAGTACATATAGTAAGAAATAATATGCAATACACCAGCTCGTCTTCGATATCAGCACCGTGAAAAGCTAGAACAGCACCTGTCACCTGCTACCTAGTCTGCCCGTCCCAAAATGGACGAACAGCCCAAGGCAATAAGAATTAAAACATAAAGCCTTGAGTCAGACAACAGTCTTAGTGAGCAGTAAATTAACAATCAACATACCAAAAGAGCATAAAGGAAAAGGAATAGGAATACAACCCTCCCACTCCAACCTCATTCTACAGTGATAGCCCCCAGACACACACTAAGCAGAAGCAAACATAGCAGAGCATACAATTTAAAGTAAAGTAATTATCACTCGAGTCAAGGGCGATGTTTTCCAAGCACAAACCCCCAAGGCCTAAACCAAGATCAGATAAGCACCCGGAAAACACTGCTCTTGAGACCGAATGACGATACAACCAACCATCCATGACTCTGGCTATCACTGTTATCATTTCTTCGATATCACCGTTAATTGAATGACCGGCACATTCTTTCAGCCGTCCGTCAAGGGCTAATGGAAACCCCGGTTCTAGACATAACTCCCGCACGTCGTCGCAGCCCATGCCTAGGACTATCGAATCTGCCCAGAGTACTCGACCATCAACAGTTAGTCGTTGGGACTATCGAATCTACCCAAACGTACTCTTGCTTAGAGCATGCTAGAACCTTCAACAACGATGCTATCCAAGCCTCCTAGTCATCCTCCTCGACGACTATTTCCATACTAGCTCAAGCGCCTCTCAAGCACCCATTACCCTTAACTCGAATCATATCACCGAGTTACCAACGTGCTTGGAATGATCCCGTCTGGATTAGACCAAGTCTTCATCACATGATGCCTCGCTTCATTACATCCTCGCAAAGCCTCATCTCAACATCACATCATCAAATCTATGCATAAGAGCTTCATCATCCCGCTACATATGCCACGAGCAGCTTTCCCAATTCAAGAGCCTTTCCCTTAGCTTTTGAATCGTCTTCGGTCTAAATCAAATCATCAATCATCTAATCCATAGCAATCAATCAAGTCAAACATTAATCCAAACAATCAAGCATTCAAATAAGATCTAAATAGACAATTATCACAATAATGGCAATTTCGTAAATAAAGTGTTGAAAGTCTAACAAGCATGAAATCATGAGAATTATTTCTACAATCTTGATGAATGAACTTGCATAGGTTAACACTTAGTAAAAATGGTTGTCAAATCATCATGAACAATGGATCTACACTTAGGATGAAGAAAATGCATGAAAATCACTATTTTAACACCAAATCGAGCCAACAATCCGATATACTCCTTTGGATCCGTGTGAGAGATAATCACCACTCACCAATTCACCAAAACAACCTCAAAACAACATGCTTCAGATCTGGACAGCGAAGGATCAAGCTTGATCTATCACGAATCCGCTCCAAACGAAGAAATCTCACTTCAATGGATGAAGGTCTTCAACTTTAGCTCTTGGATCTTCGATCTTGATCTTCGATTTGGATGAAAGGAAGCACTAGATTAGAGTGGAGAAAAGAAGTGAAGAAGTCGAGCTCTCAAAATGGCAGCACTTCGACGCTTCGAAATCCGGATTCCAAAAAGTGAGAACAACCTTCCTATTTATAGCAGAAATTTCCTTAAGTCGTAACTCGGCTATCTCCATAAGTCGTCTCCGACTTACGACCTAAGATCCCGAACTCTACGACCTAACCAGTTTCGCATCCACGACCTAGCGCTCACCTGTTTATGACTCACGACATAACAGCTATCTCCTAAGTCGGTTACGACTTATAGCATGCGCGCCTACGACTCAACTGAGAAGCGACCTAACAACAGCTCCTACCTAACGACTAACAAGTGTGCGACTTAACAAATCCATGCTCCTACGACTTATAACTTAGCAGCCAACCACTTAGTCGGTTACGACTTAACAAATAACTGGGTTACGACCCAACTCCTAAGTCGTCTACGACTTAACACATAGGCTACGACTCAACAGACCAATCCTCTACGACTTAAGACTATGCGCGACTTATAAATCTCGCGACCTATCTCCTATAAGTCGCTAACTCGCCAAAACCCTTAAGGATCCAATTTTCCTCAAGTCTTCTACGACCTAAGCCTTATAAGTCGTCCCAAACTGTCCAACGACCTAAACCACTACCCCTCTTCCTTAGGTCGGTCCCAACCTTAAGTCGTCTACTATCCTAAGTCGTCTCAACCGATCTAACACAACCAGTCTACAAAGTTGTCAGCTACACTTCCTTAACTCGGTTAACTCCTTAAGTCGGCCACTCACCCCAGACTTAATACTTAACTCGTCCAAACCGACTTAGGACTTAACAAAATCTGCCAAAATCTGAAACGACTTAAAAATGCGGAAAATTCCCGATTTTTCGAACTTTTCGATCCGTAAAAATACGGGTCATTACATTCTCTCCCCCTTAGGAATTTCGCCCCCGAAATTCCAAGCAACAAAGCAATCAAAGACTATTCTGTACGCCTATCATCCATAACAATCAGCAAACCATGCATCCAATTCTAGCTTAGCGTACAGAATTCTAAAACTAGAACAAGTTACAATATCGTGAGATGACACGACACCTTAGGGCCATACCTTGAAGAGTTCAGGATGAGCTGCCTTCATCCTCTCTTCCACCTCCCACGTACAGTCGTTATCATCATCACTCCATTGTATCTTGAGCAACCTAACTACCTTCCTCCTAAGCTGTTTCGTGTCGGTTTCCACAACACGAAGCGGCTTACGAGGTCTTCTATCGACTGGATCAACTTCAAAATCTTCACAACTATCAGCAGGAATCACGGTATTCGAGTCGTGCACATACTTCCGTAGATACGATACATGAAAAACATAGTGCACACCCGACATCTTCTCCGGTAACTCCAGTCTATAGGCGAGCTTTCCAATTCGCTCGATGATCGGGAATGGTCCAACAAATCTCGGAGTCAATTTTCCTTTCTTCCCGAATCGGATAACATTCTTCAGTGGAGAAATCTTCACAAAAACCATATCTCCTACTTCGAATTCCAAATCCTTTCGACGCTTATCGGCATAACTCTTCTGACGGTCTTGGGCTGCCTTCATTCGTTGCCGAATGATCTCTATGCAATCCGAAGTCTGTCGAATCATCTCTGGCCCAAGTAACGGCTTTTCCCCAGTCTCTATCCAACATGTCGGAGAGTTACACGGTCTTCCATACAATGCCTCATACGGTGCCATACCAATACTTGACTGGTAACTGTTGTTGTATGAAAACTCCACCAAATGAAGGCGATCTTCCCATGATCCTCCGAAGTCCAAAACACAAGCTCTAAGAAGATCTTCCAAAACTCGGTTGACTCTCTCGGTCTGACCATCTGTTTGGGGATGATAAGCTGTACTCAAACACAACTCGGTCCCCAAAACTTCCTGGAAGCTCTTCCAAAATCCACTAGTAAACAATGGATCTCGATCGCTCACTATGCTCTTCGGAATACCATGGAATCGAACTATCCACTTAACATACAACTCAGCCAACTTTGATGCAGTCCTAGTCGATCGAACAAGAATGAATCTTGCACTCTTAGTCAGACGATCTACGATGACCCAAATCCCTTCATTTCCCGTTCTTGTCCTAGGTAGTCCATCAATAAAATCCATCGATACTTGTTCCCACTTCCATGTAGGAACTTCTAATGGCTGAAGCAATCCATTTGGCTTCTTCTGTTCGGCTTTTACCAACTGGCAGTTCATACACTTGGAAATAAAATTTCCAACATCCTTCTTCATACCTTCCCAGTAGTAGGTTCTCTTCATATCCCGATACATCTTATTTCCACCTGGATGAATTGTCAACTTCGAGTGATGACTTTCCTTCAGAACTTCACTCCTTAATTCATCTATATCGGGAACAACTAGTCGTCCTTGCTTTCGAAGCCAACCCTCTCGATCGACCTCAAATCCTTTATCCTTTTCTGGATCCAATCCAGATTCCAATTCACGGATAATCTTGACAAGCTTATCGTCTCGCTTTTGGCTCTCGCCAATCCTTTCCACAAGAGAAGGTATTATCGATAAGTTTGCCAACATCTCAGGTTCTAATTCACATCTAGGCCTGAAGTCAAATCCAGCTAAATACTCGAGACTCTTCCATTCTGAAAACATGGCTCCCAATCCTGCATGTCTTCGACTTAACGCATCTGCCACTGCGTTACCTTTTCCCGGAGTATAAGCTATACCAAAATCATACGATGCCAAAAACTCTAGCCAACGTTGCTGCCGAAGATTCAAATCCTTTTGGGAGAAAAGATACTTCAACGACTTATGATCTGTAAACAACTCAAATCGAACTCCCAATAGATAATGTCTCCACATCTTTAGAGCAAAAACAATCGCCGCTAACTCCAAATCATGAGTCGGGTAATTCCTTTCATGCGGCTTCAGTTGTCGACTTGCATATGCAACAACTTTATCCTTCTGCATCAGCACTGCTCCAAGTCCAGTACCACATGCGTCGGTATAAACCACCATCTCATCATTCCCACTTGGAATGGTCAAAACAGGAGCACTCGTCAATCGCTCTTTCAGGATTCTGAAAGCTTGCTCACACTTATCTTCCCATCTGAACACTTGGTTCTTCTTCGTCAATCCTGTTAATGGTGCAGCCACCTTGGAGAAGTCTTTGATAAACCGTCGATAATATCCTGCTAATCCAAGAAAACTTCTCACATCAGATACATTCTTAGGTCTAACCCAATCCTGAATTGCTGCCACCTTAGCGGGATCAACCGCTATCCCATTTCCAGAGATAACATGGCCCAAGAACCTCACTTCACTCTTCCAGAAGTGGCACTTCGAAAACTTAGCCTTTAGCTGATGTTTCCGCAAGATTTCCAAAACAATACGCAAGAGCGTCTTGTGCTCTTCTTCCGTTCTGGAATAAATCATAATATCATCCACGAACACAAGTACAAACTTGTTCAACTGATCTCTGAACACTCTATTCATAAGATCCAAAAAATATGCTGGCGCGTTAGTCAATCCAAACGGCATTACCAGCCACTCAAAGAAACCGGATGGTGTTCGAAAAGCAGTCTTCGGCACACTATCCTTAGCTACTCTCAACTGGTGAAATCCCGTTGCCAAATCCATCTGAGAAAACACCTTAGCTTCGTGAAGCTGATCAAACAAGTCATCTATTCTCGGCAATGGATACTTGTTCTTCTTAGTCACCTTATTCAGCTCACGATAATCGACACACAACCTCAGCGATCCATCTGCTTTGGTTGCGAATACAACTGGTGCACCCCATTCGGACACACTACGCCGAATGATTCCTTTCTGCAAAAGATCATCAACTTGCACCCTCAACTCTTGCTGTTCCTTAGGCACCATCCGCCTAAGAGGCATCACAACAGGTCTGGCTCCTTCAACTAGATCTATACGAAACTCGATCTCTCTATGCGGCGGCAACCCTTTGACTTCATCAAAGACATCCTCGAATCCATTCGCGATTGGCACTAATGACAGTCCATCCCGTGGAACAACCAGCGAATACATGAAGCTCATGAAGATGCCTTCTTCATGCTTACATCGTATCACAACCTTTCGCCCCTCCACATTCTCGACTGTCACTTCCAACCTCTCGCAATCAACCTTTGCCGCATACTTCCTAAGCCAGTCCATACCCAAAATAATTCCGAACCCCGAAAAGTTCAGAACAAAGCAATCACAAACAAAAGAGCAATCATGACTCGATACAATCAGACCACGGCATAACATACACAAACAAGACGAACCCCCAACTGGATTAGTCACAACCAATGGCCTATCAACAATATCCGGTTCCAAACCCAACCGGCCTACAAGTTCGCTGCAAACAAACGAATGCGACGCCCCAGTATCAAACAGAACTCTAACTGGAACACCACATAGGAAAAGAGTACCTTGAACCACCACACTCTTTCCCTTCTCTTCAACAGTAGGAGCTTTCGAAGACGACGGAACAGCTCCCAAAGCATAAGCCTGCACAATCTGCTTCTCCCTCCTCGGCTCTGGACAATTCTTCCTGAAATGCCCCGGCTTGTCACAGTTGTGACACTTCATCGGTGCCTTCGGATTCTTACAATCCTTCGAGAAATGGCCCTTCTGCTGACAATTGTAGCAAGTCACCTCGCCTTTCGGCTTCTTCTGGCCATCCTTACCCTTCTGCTGCTGCTGCTTCCTCTTCTTGTTTCCACCCTGCTGGGGTTTAGACTCTTCCCTGGTCACAGCAACAACAGATCCTTCCTTAGGAAACAGACTCTCATGCCTGAGAGCCTTCTCCACAAGCTTCTCAAATGAATCGTCCAAATGATCCACCAACTGTCTCCCAAGATAACTGTCCAAGCCTGTCACAAACTTCTCATTCTTCTGATATGCAGATTCGATATACGATCGGGCATACTTGGACAAAGCTTCAAACTCAGAAACATACTCAAGAACTGGTCTTCCACCTTGCTTGAGCTCTACAAACTTCTTGAACAGAACAGACTTCTGAGCTGTAGAAATGAACTTAGCCTCAAATCTGACTTGGAATTGCTCCCAAGTAATCTCTTCCTCCGGAGTATTGATGGTAATAGAGTTCCACCAATCAGAAGCTCTCCCTTGAAGCTGCCTTGATGCCAACTTCCTCTTAGTTGCATCATCAATTCCCAAATCACCAAAGATCCTTCTACAAGCATCTATCCATCTCTGGACTTCGATAGTTGATTCTGTTCCCAAGAAATCCTTCCCTCCAAGAGCAGTATAGTCCTTGCACAACTTAGCAAAATCCACTGGTTTCAGAGTTTGGACTTGAACTCCAACATCTACTGCTGCCCCCGGAACTGGTATCCTTCTCATGATCGAAGTCATCATAGCTTCGAACATGGCTGCATAATCAGCAGTCCCCTCAGTAGCACGGCCTTCCCTAGCAGCTGGTCTCCCTCTTCGACTCATTCTCAATATCTATAAAAAGGAATGATCAGAACATCTTAGAGAAACAACTGCATAAAGGACTCAAACTCTTCTAAGCTACTATATTATATATAGTAATCATCCTTCAAAATTACAATTACGTCTCTCATACGTAGTTACGTCAGCGAGCGTTGGGTAAAATCGATTAACCAATGCTCTGATACCAAATGTGACGACCGCCCACGACCCCTGCACCGAATCTAGAGATAGTGCGCTGTAAAGTGTGCCAGGCGACCATGGACGATTGCCAAGGTAAATTAAAACAACAAGATCTATCGTATTACTCACAGCGCATGGATAAAATACAATAGAACATATGTATAGGGAAGCTTTAAAGAAAAAAAATGACATCATATAAAACTTCATAATAGTTGAATACAAGCATCAGGATAGTCAATACAACAAGCCTCACTACATCACTCAGAGATTACAAAGCAGCGGAACATCCAGTACATATAGTAAGAAATAATATGCAATACACCAGCTCGTCTTCGATATCAGCACCGTGAAAAGCTAGAACAACACCTGTCACCTGCTACCTAGTCTGCCCGTCCCAAAATGGACGAACAGCCCAAGGCAATAAGAATTAAAACATAAAGCCTTGAGTCAGACAACAGTCTTAGTGAGCAGTAAATTAACAATCAACATACCAAAAGAACATAAAGGAAAAGGAATAGGAATACAACCCTCCCACTCCAACCTCATTCTACAGTAATAGCCCCCAGACATACACTAAGCAGAAGCAAACATAGCAGAGCATACAATTTAAAGTAAAGTAATTATCACTCGAGTCAAGGGCGATGTTTTCCAAGCACAAACCCCCAAGGCCTAAACCAAGATCAGATAAGCACCCGGAAAACACTGCTCTTGAGACCGAATGACGATACAACCAACCATCCATGACTCTGGCTATCACTGTTATCATTGCTTCGATATCACCGTTAATTGAATGACCGGCACATTCTTTCAGCCATCCGTCAAGGGCTAATGGAAACCCCGGTTCTAGACATAACTCCCGCACGTCGTCGCAGCCCGTGCCTAGGACTATCGAATCTGCCCAGAGTACTCGACCATCAACAGTTAGTCGTTGGGACTATCGAATCTGCCCAAACGTACTCTTGCTTAGAGCATGCTAGAACCTTCAACAACGATGCTATCCAAGCCTCCTAGTCATCCTCCTCGATGACTATTTCCATACTAGCTCAAGCGCCTCTCAAGCACCCATTACCCTTAACTCGAATCATATCACCGAGTTACCAACGTGCTTGGAATGATCCTGTCTGGATTAGACCAAGTCTTCATCACATGATGCCTCGCTTCATTACATCCTCGCAAAGCCTCATCTCAACATCACATCATCAAATCTATGCATAAGAGCTTCATCATCCCGCTACATATGCCACGAGCAGCTTTCCCAATTCAAGAGCCTTTCCCTTAGCTTTTGAATCGTCTTCGGTCTAAATCAAATCATCAATCATCTAATCCATAGCAATCAATCAAGTCAAACATTAATCCAAACAATCAAGCATTCAAATAAGATCTAAATAGACAATTATCACAATAATGGCAATTTCGTAAATAAAGTGTTGAAAGTCTAACAAGCATGAAATCATGAGAATTATTTCTACAATCTTGATGAATGAACTTGCATAGGTTAACACTTAGTAAAAATGGTTGTCAAATCATCATGAACAATGGATCTACACTTAGGATGAAGAAAATGCATGAAAATCACTATTTTAACACCAAATCGAGCCAACAATCCGATATACTCCTTTGGATCCGTGTGAGAGATAATCACCACTCACCAATTCACCAAAACAACCTCAAAACAACACGCTTCAGATCTGGACAGCGAAGGATCAAGCTTGATCTATCACGAATCCGCTCCAAACGAAGAAATCTCACTTCAATGGATGAAGGTCTTCAACTTTAGCTCTTGGATCTTCGATCTTGATCTTCGATTTGGATGAAAGGAAGCAATAGATTAGAGTGGAGAAAAGAAGTGAAGAAGTGTAGAAGTCGAGCTCTCAAAATGGCAGCACTTTGTCGCTTCGAAATCCGGATCCCAAAAAGTGAGAACAACCTTCCTATTTATAGCAGAAATTTCCTTAAGTCGTAACTCGGCTATCTCCATAAGTCGTCTCCGACTTACGACCTAAGATCCCAAACTCTACGACCTAACCAGTTTCGCATCCACGACCTAGCGCTCACCTGTTTATGACTCACGACATAACAGCTATCTCCTAAGTCGGTTACGACTTATAGCATGCGCGCCTACGACTCAACTGAGAAGCGACCTAACAACAGCTCCTACCTAACGACTAACAAGTGTGCGACTTAACAAATCTATGCTCCTAAGACTTATAACTTAGCAGCCAACCACTAAGTCGGTCATGACTTAACAAATAACTGGGTTACGACCCAACTCCTAAGTCGTCTACGACTTAACACATAGGCTACGACTCAACAGACCAATCCTCTACGACTTAAGACTATGCGCGACTTATAAATCTCGCGACCTATCTCCTATTAGTCGCTAACTCGCCAAAACCCTTAAGGATCCAATTTTCCTCAAGTCTTCTACGACCTAAGCCTTATAAGTCGTCCCAAACTGTCCAACGACCTAAACCACTACCCCTCTTCCTTAGGTCGGTCCCAACCTTAAGTCGTCTACTATCCTAAGTCGTCTCAACCGATCTAACACAACCAGTCTACAAAGTCGTCAGCTACACTTCCTTAACTCGGTTAACTCCTTAAGTCGGCCACTCACCCCAGACTTAATACTTAACTCGTCCAAACCGACTTAGGACTTAACAAAATCTGCCAAAATCTGAAACGACTTAAAAATGCTGAAAATTCCCGATTTTTCGAACTTTTCGATCCATAAAAATACGGGTCGTTATAGTTCCTCAATGGTTTCGAAGGGGTCGAAAGGGAAGGTTTTCTGATTGTTTCGAAAGGGTTGAAAGGAAAGGTTTTTCCAATGTTTTCGAAAGACATGGTTTAAAGGTTTTAAAGAAGGATGTCTAATGTTTTAAAGATTTCGAAGGGAAGGTCTTTTAATGGTTTCGAAAGGGTTTTGGGAATGGTTTCGAAAGGAAGGTTTTGGCCTTTGGCCTAGGTTAAATAAAGTGTTTTACTGGTTTCGAAAGGAGTACTTTCAATAGATTTGAAAGGGGCACTTTCAAAGGTTTATATGTATTCATTAACTAAGATTTGGGTAATATATATATATATATATATATATATATATATATATATAACATGGCAAGGCGATTTTGAGTAAAGCATAGAGTATATGTATTTTCCTTGTTTAAGTTTGATTTAAAGGTTTTAAATCAGTTTGAAGAGGTTTTCAAGGAAACTTCTGGGAAGGTATCCCTAAGTAAAATGACTCAGATATTAGAATACCAGATGAGACTGGTATAGGGTCGCGTCTTATACATTAGCTATTAGCCCCAGCTAATTTAGTCCAAAATTCCAGTGTGTACGGTTTTGTCATAGGTAAGGCTAAAATTATGATTACACACAAAAGGAATATATGTTTGTATACAGATAGGTTATTGGTGAGCCCGTAAAACCATTAGGATCAGGTCACCCTGGGAGAAGATAAGTGAAACGACCCGAAATTTTCGATCCCGAAAATTCCAGATAGTTAGGAAAGAAGAAAGAGATAGAAGAAGAAGAAACAGAACACAACACAGATTTCTCACTTTCGCAGCAGATTAAAATATAATATCAGATAATAACAGTTTACAAACAAAATACCTATATCTGTCAATTATATTTTTACATCAGAGTTACACTTATACACAAACACTGGACATATACAAATCACATGTTCCAGATAAACAGAAATAATATCACAGCGGAAACACTCCATACGTTCCTGCCACCCAGCTGGTCTCCTGAGCTCCTGAACGTCCTTACCTGAAAATCTATAATACTTGGTCTGACCCGAGCATTACAATAAAGTAACACCCGGGTCAGGCTGGAAACCAGCGTGAGTAAACCTATCTAACATGGAATACAACAGCATACATAAAACCCGGGGTAACTCGTATCAATTTATAAATTCATAATTTGTTATAGACATCACTTATTTCACACACCAATTTCTAAGTACCAAAACTTGGATTAAATGGTCCAATTTACTTAAATCATTCCATTCCAGCCTATTGATTTCACATATCAAGCTATAAAGAATCAAAGTGGTTTCGGGTATTAACTAATACCCGACTCCGGACTCTTCGAACCCAATGTCGTTTTAACCCAAGTAATTCAAGTGAATACAATTAAATTTAAAATACAGGATGTCACTTTACACAACAATTCATCTCGATAGATAACCATATTATCACTGTTCAACCCAATCATATCACAAAGCATTTCATATCAGAAATATCAAATAATCTAAGGCATTAAATATCATTCAATCATTCATAAGCAAGATTTATTAGTCACACCATTCCAATTAATTTAAATAAATTAAATAAATTTCTTTAATCACTTTTAATCCTGCTTACTTACATTAATTAATTACAAACCATTAATTAATCATCCCTTAATTATCCTCTTTAATTACATTAAGTAATTAGCCTTAAATTAATAACAAAAATTAATTAACCTTCACCCATTCACATTAATTACATTTATCCTTAATTAATTACTCTTAATTAATTATCATATAATCACTTACATTGATTAATTATGTTTTAATTAATCACATTCATTTAACTAACAAACCCTTTAATTAATTTCCTTAATTAATCCATACTTTAACTAATTACACTAAGTAATTAATCCTCAATTACTTCCATTAAGTAATTATCATTAAATAAATTAATTTCATTAAGTGATTTACCTTTAATTAATCATCTTTTAAATTAATAACTTTATTAATTAATCACATTAATAAATCAATCTTTTAAAATTGATTACTCAAATTAATTAACCTTTAAATAATACCCTTAATCCTAAATTAAGTAATTTAAAACCCTTAATAACCTTATTAATTAACTCTAAATTAATTTACTTATTAATTTAATGAAATCTCAAATCATTAAATCTAAATTAGCTTTTAAGAAAATCATTTCCTTTATTAATGATTTTATCATCATTTCAAAAGCTTTTGGAAACACTTTTACATTTAAATTTACATTTGGATTTCATTTCAAATTAAATATTTGAAATGATTAACAATTTTAACTTTAACAAATTTAAACCAGGTTAAAACTTTTTAAAATCAAATGTTAAAGAAACATTCATCATATAAGAAGTTTATATAATGGATTTAAACCAAATCATTTAAATTCAAATTCATTTAAAAATATACCTTACCCTTTTAAGTTGTTTAAATATTTTAAATTTTATAAAACTTCCTTTTTTTCAAACTAGGATTAAAAGTAAATTTGAATCCCATCTTTAACTTCTGATTTCAAACTTTGTTTAAAAATCCTGTTTTAAAATTTAAAACCAGTTTAAAATTTAAAACAAATAGGTTTTTAAAGAAAACCTGTAACAAATCAAAATGACCCGAGGCCAACCTAACTTACTTCGAGTCACAAACCTTCCTACTTCGGCCAACCCTTCAAATTTTTCGTGTAAAACTCGAGTACAACTCTGCTCTAAACCAAAAAAAACATCATCATCAGAAAATGTACATATGCACATGCACCGACCATCCACCAATCACCGATCAATCGTGATGACCTAAACAAGTCATCGATCACCATCACATCTCACTACGATCATCAGATCGTTACAACACACTCGAAATCAAATTCGAGCCTCACAACCAAACCTGGAACAAGTAACGGAAACCACCACCAAATCTGAAAGCGCCTCGTCCTCGAAGCTCCAACTACCGGAAACTCTACAACTTCGGCTATGCCCTCATCAACCCATCAACTTTCAACACTCAAAGCCTCGTTGCACTCGATCCACTGAGGAAGTCGAACCAAAACAAAACTCAACCCACATAAAAACTAGGGTTCTAAACTTAATCGAACAATCTCCATCGCCACAGTGATGCTAATCAACTTCTGGCAATTTTTCCATCATCTACGATCACTCATCCATCATCGCCCAAGCTCCCGACCTCCCAGATCCTCGAGATCACCAAAGATTACCTGATTTCCCATTTTTGTTCAACCCAGAACTGCATACTTATTTCCAAACTAAAAATTAAAATTTTAGTTTTAAAAATCACATTTTCATATAAGAATTCAAGTTATAAACCTGAATTGATGTTTTAGGATGTTTGAGATTTTACTGTTTTAAGCAAATGCTGTTCTTATGGGTTTACAGAGACATTCAGTTTTTATTTTATCTTAATTAAAATTTTTAAACCTAAATCCATACTAAACAAACAACTTTTGTTTAAACCTTAATTCCTAACTAAGATCAGGTCAAGTGGTAAAGGATTTTTTTTACCAAAATCTAAATTTTTAAAAACAAGAACAGGCAAAACAGATACATAGCAGTAACCATATATGTATTTGTATATATATATATATACAGAAGATTCATCACAATTCAAACATACAAAGCATATTCATTTCTAGTAATCCATAGGCCACGAATAGTTAACACTTATGCTTTAAAATGTGAAGTTACTCACCTGTCAACAGTTTGAACAGAGAGCAATTGTCTGGTTTTGAAAAGCTAATAGCGTGATCTTCTTTAATCTCCTCGCTTGTTTGAGTTGAATTGTAAACTTGAGTTGAGTTGTTTAGTTATTGTTTTAAGTCTGTAAAATACTTCTGATTTGCTTAGTTTCGATGAACGAAATGGAGTAAGAAAATTGATATATATAAACAGATATACAGGCTTTGTATTACTGGTACACAAATGGTCAGAGATTTTTTCCTTCTTGTGAGGCTGAAATGATAGCATACTTATCCCATTGATTATATTTGTACATATATATATTTATATTTTTGTCTTATTTTCTTGCATATCTACATGTATTTCCATAGTGTATATATTCTAGAATTATCTTATGCATTTACTTTATGTTCTCATGTAACCATATACTTTAACTTATATACTTATTTCTATTTCTAACATAAATTCTTATTTTTATTTCTATTTTAAGTTTAAACTATTAAACACTTAATTTATATTCATGTATTTTTATACTTATATTTAGTATTGATAAGATTGGTTTTATTTCAAACATTATTATCTAGATTACATCCATATATATATTTTTAGATCAAATGCTAATAAGGTAGAGCTTATTTTAATTTAATGTGAAGAAGATAGATTTTTTGTGTAATTATTTTTGGAAGACTTTATTTTAAATTTTCAAACCATAGTTCCTTCCAAAATACACACATATATAATTGAAGAAATTGTAAATGTCCATAAGTCTTATTTGTTTTTAAAGTGATAAGCCTGTATTTTAATTAATTAGATCAAATACTTATTAAAATAATATTGCCAAAAATGGCCAAGTTGTTTCAGATCGTGTTTAAATTGAATGTACATATGTTTACCATTATATAATATACATTTAAACATTTTCTCTTTAATCTAATTTATGGGATTCATGTATATATTATTAAAACCAATTTATAAATGTATCTAGATATTTTAATCATCAGAATTTTATTTGTTAGACTTATTAAAACTAATATTCCAATAATTACATCAGTCAACCATTCAATATTCGATGGCCAAAAATCCGGGTCGTCACATTCCTCCCCCCTTTAGAACTTTTGTCCTCGAAAAGGAACGAAACCAGAATTTATTTTTACTGCGTATTGTAGTCAAATTATTCTTTAAACATTTTTAACTCTTTTACTCTCTTATTTCAAAATTTTAAACACTTACAAATAACATAATATAACCAAAATAGCTTTCATATAAAAATACTTTTTATAACTCGATGTTTCGACAAGTCAATCCTTGTTCTCATAGAAATTCGGTCATAAGTTGATCAGGCGTAGGACTGAAAATCTATAAGTACTTGGTAAACTCGTTTCTAACACCTAGTGAAAATACTTTGGAAAATAATTTTATTGAAAATATAGAAAACAGTTTCAAAAATAGAGAAAATATCTTTGGTGAGAATGCTCTGGAAATCATCACCCCCATCCATGGTCGCAGTTACATCCTGGGTTACATTGCCATCGCAGCAAAAGTCCATGTAACTATAGGCACTCCGCGCCCTCCGATTACGCCATGGAACCCACAACAGATCGCAGTTACATTCCAGGGTTACGTTGCCATCACAGCAAAAGTCCATGTAACTGTAGGCATCAGCGCCCTCGATTTTCGCTGTCAAAAATGAAACTTCTCCACTCCCACACAGGTCGTAGTCTACCGATGTAAAATCAAACGCAGACTGTTGGCTCTCAGCAGCTCACACGACTTTCGCTATGTTACCATAGTATCGCAGTCTACCGATGTAAAATCAAACGCAGACTGTTGGCTCTCAACAGCTCACACGACTTTCGCTATGTTACCATAGTGTCGCAGTCTACCGATATAAAATCAAACGTAGACGGTTGGCTCTCATCGGCACACACGACTTTCGCTATGGTCTGCAGTAGATCGTAGTGACATCGAGTTACACTGTCGTCACAGCATAACCCAAATGCCTCTGTAGGCATCAGCGCCCTCGACTTTCGCTACCCAATAATTCTCAGGAACTAGTTTTGTCCGGACTCCTCACAGGATCAACTTTAGAACCTCCCCCTTTGATGCTCATGGCAGTACCAACCTATGGTACTCCTGAGAAGTTCATTTCAAGGGAGCGCCTTTTTCCCCAGAGCCACTTCAAAACACTTTATACTATACCCATATAGTATTTTTCAAATCATACACCGAGTATGAATTTCATATAAAGCTCCTTTACAAAATCGATTCCCAAAATGGATAATTCTCATATTAGGCTTTTCCAAATTCCAATATTGGTTTTACCCCAAAAATCAAAAGCCTTTCCAAATGCCATAGGTTCTCAAAACCTTTCCTCAAAATCATTTTCACAAATCCTTTTTATATATACATATATATAATAATCTTGGAAAATCTTTGGTTCAATTCATACTTGTATAAATTCACTTTTATACTTCAAATACTTTCAAAACAATTTTCTCCTGGCAATAGATTCAACAAGGGGAGTTTACCATATATAACAAAGATATATAACTTTGTTTATTCCAAATCAAATATTCAAATTTGATTACTCTTTTATAAAGTTATTAACCACATTACCTTTCTTCATAAAGTGAATCTTAAATCATAGAAATTTCCAATTTCCATTTTACTTCATCATATATTTCACAAAATATACTCTTTCATTTCAAAATCATTTTACAATTCTTATCCAAAAATTCTCAATATCAATTTCACTCAAACCCGTACGATGTACACATATCATTCGTACGCCACATAAATCTGATCGCTCTTCGATCACACAATTTCTCTTCCGAACTAGTATCGTCCACCGGACTTCCTAGTCTGGACTCAGATTTGGTTTCTTGATCAGAAACCGTCATTCTCCTTGCATAGTCACAACTATGATAGAGAATATCCAGAACCAATCAAAAATCCATATACAGGTTCGCCGTCGAAATCGAGCGAAAAATCCCAACTCGGATCGATAATACTATCTCGAAATTCTACGCTCGAATCTGGATCAAATCACTATGCGAATAGAATAACATACGTACATCCTACATATTTATCTTCATTGATTATCAGTTAAATCAATTTCCTTTCTATTCATCCTCACGTTGGATTTATTCACTTATTCACATTTGCCTTAATCCCCATTTGGATTATCACTTCAATTCTTATCTCAGTTGGGTATTTAAATCAATAACAGTTTGAACTCTGTCTAGCTTAGATTTAGAAAATAGCTTAAAAAGTTTTAAAAAATAAATAAGTAGTTGAAAAATACTTATTAGTTTGTAAAATAGCTGTAAAATAGTTATGTAATTGTAAATAGTTGAAAAATAGTAATTATTTATAAAACAATTGAAAAACAATAATTAGTTTATAAATCAGTTGTAAAATTGTTAAATAGTTCCAAAAGTAATTGTAAAACAAGTTTAAGATAGTTTTAGGTTTAAAAAGAAAAGTTGTATAGTAAATAGTTTGGAAAAATAGATTTATATTAAAACAATTTATTTTGAAATTAGTCCAAAGTCAAACTGTTCAATTCCCCATCAATTCAATTTAAATTTCCACTTCCATTTAAATTGACTCAATTCTAATTTGAATAACTTCAATTTCCCTTGAACTTTATTTATCCCCAATTCAAGTTGAAATAACCTCAGTTTCTTTCCAAATTCAAATCAAATTCCATTTGATTTTAAACATATTCACTTTAATTGCAATTTCAAATTATTCCAATTAATTCAGATTAATTTCAAATTGAATCCACGTCAATTTTAAATCATTTCAATTTCTATATGAATTAATCACAATTCCCATTTGAATTTGAACTCATTCAATCTTCAATTTTATTTCAAATTAATCCAATTCAAATTTTCCATTTGAATTTTATACTTATCCATCTTCATTTCTAGTTAATTCAAACTAAATTCAATTTGAACTAATGAAATCTAAATCTCAACTTTAAACCATCTCAAATTATATAAATTCGAGTCAAATTTTCAAATGTTGATTTAACCCCTTAAATCAAATTTACCTTTATTTTTAAATCAATAATCCAAATCTTTAAATAATTAAATTTTTGAGTCCAAATTTCAAAACTCCATTTAAATTTTTTTTCATAACAATAGATATATCCAATTTATTCCCCAATTTCAATTTTGAAACCAATCCTTAACAATTTAAATTCCAAGTTCCTTTTGAACATTTAAATCTTAAATTCAAAGTGGTTTCATCTCCTTAATTTGAAATTTTAATTCCTCTTTTTATCTAAATAATGGATATATCACCACAATCCATTTCTTCATTCACTTAAACAAATCCAATTCACAATCTAAAGATTATTAATAACAATAGGATAATATTATCCAAATTATTTAAAACATCCATTTTCAATTTTCAGATCTCAAACCCATTTTGAGATCACACAAACTCCCAATTCAAATTAACCATTTAACTTCCCAAGTTAAATCCGAATTTCATCTTGAAATTTCCAATTCAAGTTGCTTGTTAAATTATTTAACTCTCCCAAAGTTAAATTCAATTTACTTAATCCAGCCAACCTTACCCAATTTAATTCCCATTTCAAATTTTAAACTTCACATTAATAATCTTATAAGTTCAAAAACTTATCACCTTGGATATCACATCCCAATTCTAATTTAAAAATCAACATTTAGAGTTTACTATTTTTGATATTATGTATATTCCTCATAAATACATATTATTTTCTTTACACTCTAAGTTATCCTTAAATTTTAAACCACTTTTGGTTTTTAATTAAAAACAAATTTTCAAACAACCCTTGTTTGCAACAAGTCCCTTTTATTCAAATAATACTTATTTATGATTTCTTTTAGCACTTTGAAACAAATTCCAAATTTTCTAGCTTAGATTTAAAACTTCACAATCTAGATTGTGACGACCGCCCATGACCCCTGCACCGAATCTAGAGATAGTGCGCTGTAAATTGTGCTAGGCGACCATGGACGATTGTCAAGGTAAATTAAAACAGCAGAATCTATCGTATTACTCACAGCGCATGGATAAAATACAATAGAACATATGTATAGTGAAGCTTTACAGAACAAAATGACATCATATAAAAACTTCATAATAGTTGAATACAAGCATCTACATAGTCAATACAACAAGCCTCACTACAACACTCAGAGAATACAGACAGCGGAACATCCAGAACATATAAGAAGATAATATGCAACTCTCTAGCTCGTCTTCGATATCAGCAGCGTGAGAAGAGAACGGCACCTGTCACCTGCTACCTAGTCTGCCCGTCCCAAAAATGGACGAACAGCCCAAGGCAATAAGAATTAAACATAAAGCCTTGAGTCAGACAACAGTCTTAGTGAGCAGTAAATTAACTAACAACATACCAAAAGAGCATAAAGGAAAAGGAATAGGAATACAACCCTCCCACTCCACCTCTTTCTACAGTGATAGCCCCCAGACACACACTAAGCAGAAGCAACACAGCAGAGCACACAATATAAAGTAAAGTAGTAATCATTCGAGTCAAGGGCGATGTTTTCCAAGTACCAAGGCCTAAATCAGATAAGCACCCAGAAAATACCGCTCTTGAGTCCGAGTGACGATACAACCAAACATCCATGACTCTGGCTATCACTGTTATCATTGCTTCGATATCACCGTTAATTGAATGACCGGCACATTCTTTCAGCCGTCCGTCAAGGGCTAATGGAAACCCCGGTTCTAGACATAACTCCCGCACGTCGTCGCAGCCCGTGCCTAGGACTATCGAATCTGCCCAGAGTACTCGACCATCAACAGTTGGCCGTTGGGACTATCGAATCTGCCCAAACGTACTCTTGCTTAGAGCATGCTAGAACCTTCAACAACGATACTATCCAAGCCTCCTAGTCATCCTCCTCGACGACTATTCTCATATCCATTCATTATCCTCAACTCGAATCATATCACCGAGTTATCAACATGCTTGGAATGATCCCGTCTGGATTAGACCAAGTCTTCATCACATGATTGCCTCGCTTCATCACATCCTCGCAAAGCCTCATCTCAACATCACATCATCAAATCTACGCATAAGAGCTTCGTCATCCCACAACATATGCCACGAGCAGCTTACCCAATTCAAGAGCCTTTCTCTTAGCTTTTGAATCATCTTCGGTCTAAATCAAACCATCAATCATCTAATTCATAACAATCAACCAAATCAAACATTAATCCAAGCAATCAAGCATTCAAATATGATCTAAGTAGACAATTATAACAATAATGGCATTTCCGTAATTAAAGAGTTGAAAGTCCAATAAGCATGAAAACATGAACAATATCTCTACAAACTTGATGAATGAACTTGCATAGGTTAACATGTGATAAAATGGATGTAACATCATCATGAACAATGGATCTACATGGATCTACACTTAGGATGAAGAAAATGCATGGAAATCTCTATTTTAACACCAAATCGAGCCAACAATCCGATATACTCCTTTGGATCCGTGTGAGAGATAATCACCACTCACCAAATCATCTAAACAAACCCAAATCAACACGCTTCAGATCTGGATAGCGAAGGATCAAGCTTGATCTATCACGAATCCGCTTCAAACGAAGAAATCTCTCTTGAAAAGATGAAGATCTTCAATCTAAGCTCTTGAATCTTCAATCTTGATCTTCGATTTGGATGGATGGAAGCACTAGATTAGAGTGGAGAAAAGAAGTGAAGAAGTGTAGAAGTTGAGCTCTCAAAATGGCAGCACTTCGTCGCTTCGAAATCCGGATCTCAAAAAGTGAGAACAACCCCCTCTATTTATAGCAGAACTGTCTCTAAGTCGTAACTCGGCTATCTCCTAAGTCGTCTCCGACCTAAGCCTCTCCGACCTAAGCCTCTCCGACCTAACAGATATGCGCGCCTCAACTCCTACGACCTAACACTTCTGCGCATACGACCTAACTATTAAGTCGACCTACGACTTAACCACTAACTCCTAAGTCATCTACGACTTAACACAGATTGCGACCTAACACTTAGACGAAACCCAGTGACCTAACACTTAGACGAAACCCAGCGACCTAACACTTAGACGAAACCCAGCGACCTAACAACTTAGCAACCCACGCGACCTAACAGTGTTACGACCTAACACAATACGCGACCTAAGACTTAGCCAACCCCTCCGACTTAACCCCCTTAGATCATCCAACGACTTAACTATTAAGTCGTTAACTAACTTATTTCTTAGGTCGGTCAATCCCATAGGTCGCTCACCCTACTAAGTCGCTAACCTGCTACCCCAGCTCCCCTAGGTCATTGCCGACCTAACTATGCTAACCCGGTAACCACTAGGTCGCTAACTCCACTAGGTCTGCCTACCCTTGAGTCGCCATATCCTTAAGTCGGTCAGTTCTTTAGGTCGTTAACTCGCCCTGCCGACCTAATACTTAACTAAATCCTAGGTTGCATAATTCTATAGGTCGCTCCAACTAACCCACGACCTAACACTAACTCGTCGAATTCCGTAACTCGGTCACGACTTAGCTCTTAGGTCGTTCACGACCTAGGACTTAGACAAATCTGCCTAAAAATCTGAAATGACTTAAAAATGCTAAAATTCCAGATTTTGACGAACTTGTCGATCCGTAAAAATACGGGTCGTTACATTCTCTCCCCCTTAGGAATTTCGCCCCCGAAATTCCAAGCAATCAAAAACTATTCTGTACGCCTACCATCCATAGCAATCAACAAACCATGCATCCAATTCTAACTTAGCGTACAGAATTCTAAAATTAGAACAAGTTACAATATCGCGAGATGACACGACACCTTAGGGCCATACCTTGAAGAGTTCAGGATGAGCTGCCTTCATCCTCTCTTCCACCTCCCACGTACAGTCGTTATCATCATCACTCCATTGTATCTTGAGCAACTTAACTACCTTCCTCCTGAGCTGTTTCGTGTCAGTTTCAACAACACGAAGCGGCTTACGAGGTCTTCTATCGACTGGATCAACTTCGAAATCTTCATAGCTATCAACAGAAACCACGGTATTCGAGTCGTGCACATACTTCCGTAGATATGATACGTGAAAAACATTGTGCACACCCGACATCTTCTCCGGTAACTCCAATCTATAAGCGAGCTTTCCAATTCGCTCGATGATCGGGAATGGTCCAACAAATCTCGGAGTCAATTTTCCTCTCTTCCCGAATCGAATAACATTCTTCAGTGGAGAAATCTTCACAAAAACCATATCTCCTACGTCGAATTCCAAATCCTTTCGACGCTTATCGGCATAACTCTTCTGACGGTCTTGGGCTGCCTTCATTCGTTGCCGAATGATCTCTATGCAATCCGAAGTCTGTCGAATCATCTCTGGCCCAAGCATCAGCTTTTCTCCAGTTTCCAACCAACATGTCGGAGAGTTACACGGTCTTCCATACAACGCCTAATACGGTGCCATACCAATGCTTGACTGGTAACTGTTGTTGTACGCAAACTCCACCAAATGAAGGTGATCTTCCCATGATCCTCCGAAATCCAAAACACAAGCTCTAAGAAGATCTTCCAAAACTCGGTTGACTCTCTCGGTCTGACCATCTGTTTGGGGATGATAAGCTATACTCAAACACAACTCGGTTCCCAAGACTTCCTGGAAGCTCTTCCAAAATCCACTAGTGAACAATGGGTCTCGATCGCTCACTATACTCTTCGGAATACCATGGAATCGAACTATCCACTTAACATACAACTCAGCCAACTTTGATGCCGTCCTAGTCGATCGAACAGGAATGAATCTTGCACTCTTGGTCAAACGATCAACGATAACCCAAATCCCTTCATTTCCCGTTCTGGTCCTAGGCAATCCATCAATAAAATCCATCGACACTTGCTCCCACTTCCATGTAGGAACTTCTAATGGCTGAAGCAATCCACTTGGCTTCTTCTGCTCGGCTTTAACCAACTGGCAGTTCATACACTTGGAAATAAAATTTCCAACATCCTTCTTCATGCCTTCCCAGTAGTAGGTTCTCTTCATATCCCGATACATCTTATTTCCACCAGGATGAATTGTCAACTTCGAGTGATGACTTTCCTTCAAAACTTCACTCCTCAATTCATCTATATCAGGAACAACTAGTCGTCCTTGCTTCCGAAGCCAACCCTCTCAATCGACCTCGAATCCTTTATCCTTTTCTGGATCCAATCCAGATTCCAAATCACGGATAATCCTGACAAGCTTATCGTCTCGTTTTTGGCTCTCGCCAATCCTTTCCACAAGAGAAGGTCTTATCGATAAGTTTGCCAACATCTCAGGTTCCAATTCACATCTAGGCCTGAAGTCAAATCCAGCTAAATACTCGAGACTCTTCCATTCTGAAAACATGGCTCCCAATCCTGCATGTCTTCGACTTAACGCATCTGCCACTGCGTTACCTTTTCCCGGAGTATAAGCTATACCAAAATCATATGATGCTAAAAACTCTAGCCAACGTTGCTGCCGAAGATTCAAATCCTTTTGGGAGAAAAGATACTTCAACGACTTATGATCTGTAAACAACTCGAATCGAACTCCCAATAGATAATGTCTCCACATCTTCAGAGCAAATACTATCGCCGCTAACTCCAAATCATGAGTTGGGTAATTCCTTTCATGCGGCTTCAGTTGTCGGCTGGCATACGCAACAACTTTATCCCTCTGCATCAGCACTGCTCCAAGTCCAGTACCACATGCGTCGGTGTAAACCACCATCTCATCATTCCCACTTGGAATAGTCAAAACAGGAGCACTTGTCAATCGCTCTTTCAGGATTCCGAAAGCTTGCTCACACTTAGCATCCCAACTGAACACTTGGTTCTTCTTCATCAATCCTGTTAATGGTGCAGCTACCTTGGAGAAGTCTTTGATAAACCGTCGATAATATCCTGCTAATCCAAGAAAACTTCTCACATCAGAGGCATTCTTAGGTCTAACCCAATCCTGGATTGCTGCCACCTTAGCGGGATCAACCGCTATTCCACTTCCAGAAATCACATGGCCTAAGAACCTCACTTCACTCTTCCAGAAGTGACACTTCGAAAACTTAGCCTTCAGCTGATGCTTCCGTAAGATCTCCAAAACAATTCGCAAGTGCGTCTTGTGCTCTTCTTCCGTTCTTGAATAAATCAAAATATCATACACGAACACAAGTACGAACTTGTTCAACTGATCTCTGAACACTCTATTCATAAGATCCACAAAATATGCTGGCGCGTTAGTCAATCCAAACGGCATTACCAGCCACTCAAAGAAACCCGATGGTGTTCGAAAGGCAGTCTTCGGCACACTATCCTTAGCCACTCTCAACTGGTGAAATCCCGTTGCCAAATCCATCTGAGAAAACACCTTAGCTTCGTGAAGCTGATCAAACAAGTCATCTATTCTCGGCAATGGATACTTGTTCTTCTTAGTCACCTTATTCAGCTCACGATAATCCACACACAATCTCAACGATCCATCTGCCTTGGTTACAAACACAACTGGTGCACCCCACTCGGACACACTACGCCGAATGAATCCTTTCTGCAAAAGATCATCAACTTGCACCCTCAACTCCTGCTGTTCCCTAGGCGCCATCCGCCTAAGAGGCATCACAACAGGTCTGGCTCCTTCAACTAGATCTATACGAAACTCGATCTCTCTATGCGGCGGCAACCCTTTGACTTCGTCAAAGACATCCTCGAATCCATTTGCGATTGGCACTAAAGACAGTCCATCCCGTGGAACAACTAGCGAATACATGAAGCTCATGAAGACGCCTTCCTCATGCTTACATCGTATCACAATCTTTCGCCCCTCCACATTCTCGACTGTCACCTCCAGCCTCTCACAATCAACCTTAGCCGCATACTTCCTAAGCCAGTCCATACCCAAAATAATTCCGAACCCCGCAAAGT
Organism: Allium fistulosum; assembly: GCA_030737815.1. Taxonomy (NCBI): domain Eukaryota; kingdom Viridiplantae; phylum Streptophyta; class Magnoliopsida; order Asparagales; family Amaryllidaceae; genus Allium; species Allium fistulosum. Next base: position 890,439,664 of record CM060902.1, read on the forward strand.
TCAGAACAAAACAATCACAAACAAAAGAGCAACCATGACTCGATACAACTAGACCACGGCATAATATACACAAACAAGACGAACCCCCAACTGGGTTAGTCACAACCAATGGCCTATCAACAATATCCGGTTCCAAACCTAACCGGCCTACGAGTTCATTACAAACAAACGAATGCGACGCTCCAGTATCAAACAGAACTCTAACTGGAACACCACATAGGAAAAGAGTACCTTGAACAACCACACTCTTTCCTTTCTCTTCAGCAGTAGGAGCTTTCGAAGACGACGGAACAGCTCCCAAAGCATAAGCTTGCACAATCTGCTTGTCCCTCCTCGGTTCTGGACAATTCTTCCTGAAATGCCCCGGCTTATCACAGTTGTGACACTTCATCGGCACCTTCGGATTCTTACAATCCTTCGAGAAATGGCCCTTTTGCTGACAATTGTAGCAAGTCACCTCGCCTTTCGGCTTCTTCTGGCCATCCTTACCCTTCTGCTGCTGCTGCTTCCTCTTCTGGTTTCCACCCTGCTGTGGTTTAGACTCTCCCCTGGTAACAGCAACAACAGGTCCTTCCTTAGGAAACATGCTCTCATGCCTAAGAGATTTCTCCACAAGCTTCTCAAATGAATCGTCCAAATGATCAACCAACTGTCTCCCAAGATAACTGTCCAAGCCTGTCACAAACTTCTCATTCTTCTGATAAGCAGACTCAATATACGACCGGGCATACTTGGACAAAGCTTCGAACTCAGAAACATACTTCAGAACTGATCTTCCACCTTGCTTGAGCTCCACAAACCTCTTGAACAGAACAGACTTCTGAGCTGTAGAAATGAACTTAGTTTCAAATCTAGCTTGGAATTGCTCCCAAGTAATCTCTTCCTCCGCAGTATTGATGGTAATAGAGTTCCACCAATCAGAGGCTCTCCCTTGAAGCTGCCTTGATGCCAACTTCCTCTTAGTTGCATCATCAATTCCCAAATCACCAAAGATCCTTCTACAAGCATCTATCCATCTCTGGACTTCGATAGTTGATTCTGTTCCCAAGAAAACCTTCCCTCCAAGAGCAGTATAATCCTTGCACAACTTAGCAAAATCCACTGGTTTCGGAGTTTGGACTTGAACTCCAACATCAACTGCCGCCCCCGGAACTGGTATCCTTCTCATGATCGAAGTCATCATAGCTTCGAACATGGCTGCATAATCAGCAGTCTCTTCAGTAGCACGGCCTTCCCTAGCAGCTGGTCTCCCTCTTCGACTCATTCTCAATATCTATAAAAAGGAATGATTAGAACATCTAGAGAAACAACTACATAAAGGACTCAAACTCAACTAAACTACTATATTATATATAGTATTCATCCATCAAAATACAATTACGTCTCTCATACGTAGTTACGTCAGTGGGCGTTGGGTAAAATCGATTAACCAATGCTCTGATACCAAATGTGACGACCGCCCATGACCCCTGCACCGAATCTAGAGATAGTGCGCTGTAAAGTGTGCTAGGCGACCATGGACGATTGTCAAGGTAAATTAAAACAGCAGAATCTATCGTATTACTCACAGCGCATGGATAAAATACAATAGAACATATGTATAGTGAAGCTTTACAGAACAAAATGACATCATATAAAAACTTCATAATAGTTGAATACAAGCATCTACATAGTCAATACAACAAGCCTCACTACAACACTCAGAGAATACAGACAGCGGAACATCCAGAACATATAAGAAGATAATATGCAACTCTCTAGCTCGTCTTCGATATCAGCAGCGTGAGAAGAGAACGGCACCTGTCACCTGCTACCTAGTCTGCCCGTCCCAAAAATGGACGAATAGCCCAAGGCAATAAGAATTAAACATAAAGCCTTGAGTCAGACAACAGTCTTAGTGAGCAGTAAATTAACTAACAACATACCAAAAGAGCATAAAGGAAAAGGAATAGGAATACAACCCTCCCACTCCACCTCTTTCTACAGTGATAGCCCCCAGACACACACTAAGCAGAAGCAACACAGCAGAGCACACAATATAAAGTAAAGTAGTAATCATTCGAGTCAAGGGCGATGTTTTCCAAGTACCAAGGCCTAAATCAGATAAGCACCCAGAAAATACCGCTCTTGAGTCCGAGTGACGATACAACCAAAAATCCATGACTCTGGCTATCACTGTTATCATTGCTTCGATATCACCGTTAATTGAATGACCGGCACATTCTTTCAGCCGTCCGTCAAGGGCTAATGGAAACCCCGGTTCTAGACATAACTCCCGCACGTCGTCGCAGCCCGTGCCTAGGACTATCGAATCTGCCCAGAGTACTCGACCATCAACAGTTGGCCGTTGGGACTATCGAATCTGCCCAAACGTACTCTTGCTTAGAGCATGCTAGAACCTTCAACAACGATACTATCCAAGCCTCCTAGTCATCCTCCTCGACGACTATTCTCATATCCATTCATTATCCTCAACTCGAATCATATCACCGAGTTATCAACATGCTTGGAATGATCCCGTCTGGATTAGACCAAGTCTTCATCACATGATTGCCTCGCTTCATCACATCCTCGCAAAGCCTCATCTCAACATCACATCATCAAATCTACGCATAAGAGCTTCGTCATCCCACAACATATGCCACGAGCAGCTTACCCAATTCAAGAGCCTTTCTCTTAGCTTTTGAATCATCTTCGGTCTAAATCAAACCATCAATCATCTAATTCATAACAATCAACCAAATCAAACATTAATCCAAGCAATCAAGCATTCAAATATGATCTAAGTAGACAATTATAACAATAATGGCATTTCCGTAATTAAAGAGTTGAAAGTCCAATAAGCATGAAAACATGAACAATATCTCTACAAACTTGATGAATGAACTTGCATAGGTTAACATGTGATAAAATGGATGTAACATCATCATGAACAATGGATCTACATGGATCTACACTTAGGATGAAGAAAATGCATGGAAATCTCTATTTTAACACCAAATCGAGCCAACAATCCGATATACTCCTTTGGATCCGTGTGAGAGATAATCACCACTCACCAAATCACCTAAACAAACCCAAATCAACACGCTTCAGATCTGGACAGCGAAGGATCAAGCTTGATCTATCATGAATCCGCTTCAAACGAAGAAATCTCTCTTGAAAAGATGAAGATCTTCAATCTAAGCTCTTGAATCTTCAATCTTGATCTTCGATTTGGATGGATGGAAGCACTAGATTAGAGTGGAGAAAAGAAGTGAAGAAGTGTAGAAGTCGAGCTCTCAAAATGGCAGCACTTCGTCGCTTCGAAATCCGGATCTCAAAAAGTGAGAACAACCCCCTCTATTTATAGCAGAACTCTCTCTAAGTCGTAACTCGGCTATCTCCTAAGTCGTCTCCGACCTAAGCCTCTCCGACCTAAGCCTCTCCGACCTAACAGATATGCGCGCCTCAACTCCTACGACCTAACACTTCTGCGCATACGACCTAACTATTAAGTCGACCTACGACTTAACCACTAACTCCTAAGTCATCTACGACTTAACACAGATTGTGACCTAACACTTAGACGAAACCCAACGACCTAACCTTTAGACGAAACCCAGCGACCTAACACTTAGACGAAACCCAGCGACCTAACAACTTAGCAACCCACGCGACCTAACAGTGTTACGACCTAACACAATACGCGACCTAAGACTTAGCCAACCCCTCCGACTTAACCCCCTTAGATCATCCAACGACTTAACTATTAAGTCGTTAACTAACTTATTTCTTAGGTCGGTCAATCCCATAGGTCGCTCACCCTACTAAGTCGCTAACCTGCTACCCCAGCTCCCCTAGGTCGTTGCTGACCTAACTATGCTAACCCGGTAACCACTATGTCGCTAACTCCACTAGGTCTGCCTACCCTTGAGTCGCCATATCCTTAAGTCGGTCAGTTCTTTAGGTCGTTAACTCGCCCTGCCGACCTAATACTTAACTAAATCCTAGGTTGCATAATTCTATAGGTCGCTCCAACTAACCCACGACCTAACACTAACTCGCCGAATTCCTTAACTCGGTCACGACTTAGCTCTTAGGTCGTTCACGACCTAGGACTTAGACAAATCTGCCTAAAAATCTGAAATGACTTAAAAATGCTAAAATTCCAGATTTTGACGAACTTGTCGATCCGTAAAAATACGGGTCGTTACATAGATCATTTTCAGTTCCAATTTATAAGTCATACTTATCTAAAACATTCATTTTGCTTACTCACTAATTCACATCTTATTATTAAACACAACAATCATTTATGATAATAAACAAGATTATCATATCTGGAAACCAATTCATTATTATCTTATTCTGAAACTTTTCCCCAAATTCAAGATTAAATTTCAGTTTGAAACCATTTCAAACTTACCTTTATTTAATTTCAATTTGGTTGCATTTCTATTACCTTTTAATTTAATTCCAATAATTTTTAACAATCAATTACCTTAACATTTATTAGTAAGAAATATTGCTTTATATATATCAAAATAAATTCTTATATAAATTCATTTAAAATCTTTATATATGAAAATAACAAGTACGCTCTCATATATATATATACACTCAACTCATTCTAGGGTACTATTGACCCTATCCTTATGAGTACACCCACCAGAGCCAAGGTTCTCGCTTAACCTTTTAGCTCTGATACCAAATGAAATGACCCGAAATTTTCGATCCCGAAAATTCCAGATAGTTAGGAAAGAAGAAGGAGATAGAAGAAGAAGAAACAGAACACAACACAGATTTCTCACTTTCGCAGCGGATTAAAATATAATATCAAATAATAACAGTTTACAAACAAAATACCTGTATCTGTCAATTATATTTTTACATCAGAGTTACACTTATACACAAACATTGGACATATACAAATCACATGTTCCAGATAAATAGAAATAATATCACAGCGGAAGCACTCCATACGTTCCTGCCACCCAGCTCGTCTCCTGAGCTCCAGAACGTCCTTACCTGAAAATCTGTAATACTAGGTCTGACCCGAGCATTACAATAAAGTAACACCCGGGTCAGGCTGGAAACCAGCGTGAGTAAACCCATCTAACATGGAATACAACAGCATACATAAAACCCGGGGTAACTCGTATCAATTTACAAATTCACAATTTGTTATAGACATCACTTATTTCACACATCAATTTCTAAGTACCAAAACTTAGATTAAATGGTCCAATTTACTTAAATCATTCCATTCCAGCCTATTGATTTCACATATCAAGCTATAAAGAATCAAATTGGTTTCGGGTATTAACTAATACCCGACTCCGGACTCTTCGAACCCAATGTCATTTTAACCCAAGTTATTCAAGTGAATACAATTAAATTTAAAATACAAGATGTCACTTTACACGACAATTCATCTCGATAGATAACCATATTATCATTGTTCAACCCAATCATATCACAAAGCATTTCATATCAGAAATATCAAATAATCTAAGGCATTCAATATCATTCAATCATTCATAAACAAGATTTATTAGTCACACCATTCCAATTAATTTAAATAAATTAAATTAATTTCTTTAATCACTTTTAATCCTGCTTACTTACATTAATTAATTACAAACCATTAATTAATCATCCCTTAATTATCCTCTTTAATTACATTAAGTAATTAGCCTTAAATTAATAACAAAAATTAATTAACCTTCACCCATTCACATTAATTACATTTATCCTTAATTAATTACTCTTAATTAATTTTCATATAATCACTTACATTGATTAATTATGTTTTAATTAATTACATTCATTTAACTAACAAACCCTTTAATTAATTTCCTTAATTAATCCATTCTTTAACTAATTACACTAAGTAATTAATCCTCAATTACTTCCATTAAGTAATTATCATTAAATAAATTAATTTCATTAAGTGATTTACCTTTAATTAATCATCTTTTAAATTAATAACTTTATTAATTAATCACATTAATAAATCAATCTTTTAAAATTGATTACTCAAATTAATTAACCTTTAAATAATACCCTTAATCCTAAATTAAGTAATTTAAAACCCTTAATAACCTTATTAATTAACTCTAAATTAATTTACTTATTAATTTAATGAAATCTCAAATCATTAAATCTAAATTAGCTTTTAAGAAAATCATTTCCTTTATTAATGATTTTATCATCATTTCAAAAGCTTTTGGAAACACTTTTACATTTAAATTTACATTTGGATTTCATTTCAAATTAAATATTTGAAATGATTAACAATTTTAACTTTAACAAATTTAAACCAGGTTAAAACTTTTTAAAATCAAATGTTAAAGAAACATTCATCATATAAGAAGTTTATATAATGGATTTAAACCAAATCATTTAAATTCAAATTCATTTAAAAATATACCTTACCCCTTTAAGTTGTTTAAATATTTTAAATTTTATAAAACTTCCTTTTTTTCAAACTAGGATTAAAAGTAAATTTGAATCCCATCTTTAACTTCTGATTTCAAACTTTGTTTAAAAATCCTGTTTGAAAATTTAAAACCAGTTTAAAATTTAAAACAGATAGGTTTTTAATGAAAACCTTTAACAAATCAAAATGACCCGAGGCCAACCTAACTTACTTCGAGTCACAGACCTTCCTACTTCAGCCAACCCTTCAAATTTCTCGTGTAAAACTCGAGTACAACTCTGCTCAAAACCAAAAAAACATCATCACCAGAAAATGTACATAGTGCACATGCACCGACCATCCACCAATCTCCAATCAATCATCATGACCTAAATAAGTCATCGATGACCATCACATCTCACTACGATCATCAGATCTTTACAACACACTTGAAATCAAATTCGAGCCTCACAACCAAACCTGGAACAAGTAACGGAAACTGTCAAGACCCAAAAGTCGACCTTCGAAAATCGGCACCCGTACTTCACTTGTACTCAAAATGCCGTAGATTCAAATGTCGAATCTGGTTCTCCGGAGCTTATAACACAGTTAAGTAAATAACACAGCGGAATAAAAGAATAATACATTGATATACAATATCTGATACAACAGAGTGATACAATGAATATCAATATACATCAGAGATATGATACAACAAATAGCAGCGGAAAAGAAAACGATAACACCAGCAGCGGAATAGAATGTCTCCAATAGAATGCTCCAAGATAAGCAACGTCAGTCCATGAACTCCAAGAACTGAACTAGCTCCAAATAATCTACTAAACCTGAATATCTGAAAAACCCAACTCTAGACTGCCCGTGTGGAAAATGGTGGGCATCCAGAGTTTAGGAAGGGAACAATAAACTCCGGATCAGTCATGGGACTGGTGTGAGCAACTAAAACAGTTTATCTTTAAACAAACACAAAAGGGTTTAAACATTGAAATCCGCAATGCTTTTGGAAAATGAAACTACCATAAGACCTCCCACCACACACACAATGCAAACGCAGACTTGGAGGAGATTTCTTCTTATGTTAGTCAAAGATGCTTACTACGCAAAAATCAAATCCTTTGAATATTATTATTAGTGCATAGTGCAGAAAACATTTCGAAAGTAGAATATCAATCTTAGCCAGCATAGGTATCATTATAGTATGCCCGCTATAGCTACCATATTAAATGGCAGGTTCTACAACTAAAACCGTACAAGGCTCGTATTGTTTTGTTTGGATTTCCAACAAATGATCAGGCTAAGGAACTTCCTATCCACGATGGGTACGTCCCTGGAATAGACGACCCGAGAACCTAACCGGATCTCTGCCAACACAAGGCCGGGTTACCTCTGCAAAAATAGGTAACTACTGACACGCGTATGCCATCCCCCGATCGTCACCGATCTTCACGAGGATCCCCGATTTCCAACAACCACAAAGTAATAAACTTGCAGCAACCACAGAGGTTAAGTATCTGGGCTCCATACCATGATACCACCTTTATCTAGAAGGAATGACATACACTAATGGGCGCTACTCCCTAGAACCTTGCCGCATCCTTCCTGTTTTGACCATTTCCGGGGTGTGAGGCTCGACGAAGTCTCATCCACAAAGCTACGCTTTCTACAAAGCCATGCTTCGGGTCAAACAAATGATCAACCTATGATCACAAAGATATAAGATCAAACAAATGATCATATCGCAAATGATCAAACACTGATCATCACACAGCAACACTCAGCATGCCACATTACCAAATTGGGATATATCGCTGATAAATTTCAACTACATAACCTCTGAGCTCGTACGTCTCAGAGAAGGGTGTTAAGCTAAGAGAATAAATTCTCCGCCACCAAACAGAAATGTATTTGAAAGAAATCGGCTTTATATCTCAAAGTGTAATGTCAGACATGTATCCATACAAGTCTGTTCCGGGTTCGAACAGAACCGAAGGCACTTCTCACGAAGCCCTTGCAATTCCGGATAACTTTCAATCACGTCCGGACTTCCCGTCACAAAAGAGTGATATAAATCTCTATACCGGCGCGACTCAGTGCAGAGACATTCGACAGGTTGTCCTTTCATTTTCGAAAAATATCCGGTCTTCAACACCGGTCTTCAAATGCTATCCATATACGACGTATCACTATTCGGAATGGGTTATACGACCCAAAGGTCCTTTCCCGGCTAACCCGAATAGTGAGCGCAATATTCAAAAACAAATGGATAATGGGATTTCAATTAAGTCACAATTTAAACCCAAACTTCTCTTTTCAAATGGTTTAACAAATTACCATTTTAATCTTTTTAAACAAAAAGATTCAATTCATAAAGTTCACTTAATTTCACAAAGATTCCTTCACAGATTTTCCAAATCGATTTCCATTTCAGTTTAATTAACTCGTTAAATCTTTAAATCAAAGATTTAACTCATAGCTTTCAAAACAATTTCATTTCGAATGGTTTAAATAAATCATCATTTTAAATCTGTTAAAAACAAACAGATTTAATTCATAGCTTTCAAAAAGAATTTATTCATAACTTGGAAAAACAAATTTCAATTCAATCTTGAAATTCCTTTAATTAAACTGGAATTCCATTTCTTATCTGAAAGCTTTTATCATTTGAAAACAAACAGTTTTCATTTTTGGAAATCTGACTCATTTATACGAGTTAAGGTTCTTGGTTTAAATTCAAATTCCCAACTTATACTTTTAAAATGGTTTAATTCATACAAACACATTTATATCATCTTTTATCCCTAGTTTCCAAATCATAGATTTAATTTCAAACTTGAATTCAAATTTAAATCAAATTATTTAAATTTTCAAAACTCGATTTAAGTTATTCAAAATAACTTTTATCCTTGAAATTCCATTTCAAAAGCTTTTCATATTAAACCCCAATTCCCAATTTCAAAATCAATTGAAATAAAAATTTCAATTTCAAAAAAAATATCAATTTGAATTACCTGTGACTTAACCGATTTCCACGTGAAATCCATATTTGTGTGTGTAACAGTGTAGTCCAGGGGTTTAACACACAATAGTGCAACATCAGTCATCACAGATATATCGATAAGCGGTATAATCGATAACGCTTATCTTCATTCACAGATTCATAGATAAAATAAATTTATCAGTCACAAAGATTACAATTCGATGTGGGTTTCGGATAACCAACTGGAATCCGACTCCCTGTCGCATCGAAACTCAAATGTCGTTTTACGGGCAAAGGGTTTCATATTCACATAGTAATATATCACAGAAACAGAAATCTCAGATCACAACATAGATCAGGATGTATCACAAAGCATCATATATCAGGGATATCAAAAAGTCAAATCAATAGGATCCAAACATCCATAGGTAAGGTCAGTTAATTGTCTGATTATAATTAAGTTATACCAGGTTAATTACCTATGAATAACTATAAATCTTGGTTAATTAATTTTCGCAAAGTAATTTAATCTAAATTGCTATCATACTCAAATCAGTACAGGTATATCACAGATCATCACATTTGTTATCATTTCTACTAGCTTACAATATAATTTATTTGAATATTATTTACCTTACATTTTAAATCTTCTTTAAATAATTTAAAATAACTAGATTTTGATAAATTTAAATAACTTGGAATAATTTCAAACTTAGGTGTTAACAATTTAAAATATTTGCCAAATAATTAACCTTTACCTAAGTTTAACTTAACCGCCAAACATTCAAAATCTACAGTGCTCAAGTTTAAAGAAAATTGTTCACTTAACTTTATTTGAAATAAAAACAATTTCAGCTTCCCTTATACAAACCCGAGTGGTTACTCGAGTAATTCTCGAAAAACCCCGAGACCCACTCTGTTTTCATGCGTCTTCCCTTTCCTTGCTCCCTGTTCTTCTTTTTCTACTTTCTTTCCTTTCCCGGTTACACTCAAGTTAACAACTTGTCGAAGAAACTCACGCGCCAGTTCTTTCTTTTTTTTCTCGAGTCAACTTCCTTTCTCCCTCGAGTTTCCCCCTCGTCACGAAATCGCCATGCCTTACTGACCTGCACGTCACCCAACCAAAACAACTTCGAGTCCTACTCGAAAATATCACGAGACCGAACCCAGTTTTCTTCATTGCTACTATACACATACTCGACTGTGCACATGTGCACAGTGCACCGCCACCAGATCATCGCTGGCCATCCACTCATTCGCCGACAACTCCAAATCGATCCCCTCTACGCGATCGACCACCCAAACCAACAACTCATTGCTCGAATCAAAATTCAACACTCCGGTCGAAACTGGAATGTACAGAATCACCCAAAATCGCTTCGTCACGGCCATCTCGACCACCAGCATCGCCACCACTTCGTCCATAACCTCGTCTATGACCCACTCACCTCCTCTCCAAGTCCGACCCCACTCGATGCAACGAGGAATGAGAACGACTCGAAAAAAACTCATCAGTTTACACGGTCTTAAACCCTACTTTCGATTCAAACTCACAATCTATACATTCGAAAAATTTTCTATCATTTTTCTGGTATTGCTACACTATCAAGCTTGCTTCTCACCAAAATTTAGATTTTAAATTTGTTTGAAACGACTGGAATTCGTGAAAGTGTCTCTAGACGTCACGTTCGAACTGCATCTCACACACTTGCTTAAAAATCATCATTTTCATTTTAAAACTCCTACTTCGTATGTAGATTCAATCTATATTGTTGAATTGACAAATTAAAATATTTGAATTTAATGTAGAAAATTTTGATAGCCTGCAAATCACTTCCTGTTTTGAAGTTTTCCAGTGATATTTAAATTGTATTTTAGCTTAAATAAACCTTTAAAAACTACACTATGATAAAACATACAAATTTTGTTTGAATCTTAAACCCTATCACAGACCAAATCAAAAGATATGAGTTTTTAAACTAAAAACTGAAGCTTGAAAACAAAACAGAGAGAGACATATAATCATGTACACATATACAATCACTCAGGTAATCACATAAACATATCTATACCCTGATGTAAGCATGCAACCATCATACACTTAAGTAGTTTTAAACAAAAATTGTTACTCATAGATTCACCCATACATTAAACAATTCAAGACTTTAGTTTTAAAAGCTTTTGTTTACTCAAATACTTAAACCTTTTAAGTTAAATGTTACTCACAAGCATCAGGAAATCAAAACAAGTTAAGCATCTAAAAATAGGAGTTGCTCACCTTATTAAAAAGAAAGAACAGAGAACAAAGTTTCCCAGATTTTTGAAAACTGGCTTTTGAAAGTAGCTAGCCGAAATCTTCTCTTGTATTGATTTGGATTGTATTGTTGTTTAAATCTGGGTTGTTGTTGTTTAAGGTTGAGATGATATTTGCTTCCATTTTTCTTAGTTTAAAAATGAACGAATGGATATAAGAAGTTTACAGGGTATATTACTTTGTACAGGTGATGTTGTTTTTCTTTATACAAGGTGATAAAATATTGTTTATATATACAATGGGTATGGCAAGAGATACTTGCATTAAATGCTAGAAGTATGTTGCATTTATCACCATGGTCCTTTGCTCGGCTGAAATGATTTTGGTATCTTATTTTATATATGTGATAAAGTTTGCTTTGTACAATCTACACTTTGTTTATTCCTTTATCTTGCTTTGCATAATCACTTACAGGTTACATACAAGCTTCCTTTACTTAGCTTGTTTATGTACTTGCCTACATTATTTGGCTTGGCTGAGAAGTGATGTTGTATTAGTTTTGTTTACTTAATTATGTATTGGTTCATAGATATGTTTATTTGTTTTATTACTTAATTTGCAATGTTATCTTACTTATATATATTTATTATCTTATATTATTTTATAACTCAAACCATTATTAAACCATCAATAATAAATTCAAAATTATTTATTATTATTATTTATATTTTCAAATTCACTCATATGACGATCGGGGAAACTCGCTTCCATTTTATCGATTTATTTTACTAATTTTATCCAAAAATTTATTTAATTACTCAATTTAATTCAAAAATTCATTTAATTATTAATTTAAATAAATTTAAATTTCGGGGTCGTTACAAACTTCACCCCTTTAAAGAATTTCGTCCTCGAAATTCGCAGGCACGAAAATAAAGACAGAGATAGACAGATGCGATCTCCTTATAACTCCTCAAACTTACGATATGAATTCCATACTCAAGTCGGAATATCTCAGAATACATACCAATTTGTCCCTCTTCGGACTTCGGTATTCAAAAGAAATTACAATAGAATTTCAAATTCGGTTTTAAACGATATCGTTTTAATTGATTCAATTCAATTTACCCTCATATTTTATTAGTCAATTTAATTCAATTTAAAATTCCAATTTCAAATTCATTAAGGTTTAAATCCAAAAGCTGATAAGAAACCGATGAAATATGAAGTAACGACTTTCTACAACGATTTGTAGGGCCACCATTACACCGAAACTACTTCTTGTAGCTGGTACGAAGAAATCAAAAGAATTTGGAATCGAATCAAAGAAAATTGATAGAGAAAGATTGTTTCCACTGTTGCAGGGTATTGACCATTTATAGTCGTATTCCCTTGTCCCCTATCTCGTCTTCTTCTTGCACGCATACTCACCATCAGTGGATAGTAAGAGAATTTACTGAGACGTTCAGACGGATATCTTAGGAATTACTCATTCTAGAGTTTACTTCACTCTATCTCTAATGAGCTACTTAATGTGTTACACTCCTGAGCTAAAGTTCAACCTTAGCTCTGATACCACTTGTCAAGACCCAAAAGTCGACCTTCGAAAATCGGCACCCGTACTTCACTTGTACTCAAAATGCCGTAGATTCAAATGTCGAATCTGGTTCTCGGGAGCTTATAACACAGTTAAGTAAATAACACAGCGGAATAAAAGAATAATACATTGATATACAATATCTGATACAACAGAGTGATACAATGAATATCAATATACATCAGAGATATGATACAACAAATAGCAGCGGAAAAGAAAACGATAACACCAGCAGCGGAATAGAATGTCTCCAATAGAATGCTCCAAGATAAGCAACGTCAGTCCATGAACTCCAAGAACTGAACTAGCTCCAAATAATCTACTAAACCTGAATATCTGAAAAACCCAACTCTAGACTGCCCGTGTGGAAAATGGTGGGCACCCAGAGTTTAGGAAGGGAACAATAAACTCCGAATCAGTCATGGGACTGGTGTGAGCAACTAAAACAGTTTATCTTTAAACAAACACAAAAGGGTTTAAACATTGAAATCCGCAATGCTTTTGGAAAATGAAACTACCATAAGACCTCCCACCACACACACAATGCAAACGCAGACTTGGAGGAGATTTCTTCTTATGTTAGTCAAAGATGCTTACTACGCAAAAATCAAATCCTTTGAATATTATTATTAGTGCATAGTGCAGAAAACATTTCGAAAGTAGAATATCAATCTTAGCCAGCATAGGTACCATTATAGTATGCCCGCTATAGCTACCATATTAAATGGCAGGTTCTACAACTAAAACCGTACAAGGCTCGTATTGTTTTGTTTGGATTTCCAACAAATGATCAGGCTAAGGAACTTCCTATCCACGATGGGTACGTCCCTGGAATAGACGACCTGAGAACCTAACCGGATCTCTGCCAACACAAGGCCGGGTTACCTCTGCAAAAATAGGTAACTACTGACACGCGTATGCCATCCCCCGATCGTCACCGATCTTCCCGAGGATCCCCGATTTCCAACAACCACAAAGTAATAAACTTGCAGCAACCACAGAGGTTAAGTATCTGGGCTCCATACCATGATACCACCTTTATCCAGAAGGAATGACATACACTAAGGGGCGCTACTCCCTAGAACCTTGCCGCATCCTTCCTGTTTTGACCATTTCCGGGGTGTGAGGCTCGACGAAGTCTCGTCCACAAAGCTACGCTTTCTACAAAGCCATGCTTCGGGTCAAACAAATGATCAACCTATGATCACAAAGATATAAGATCAAACAAATGATCATATCGCAAATGATCAAACACTGATCATCACACAGCAACACTCAGCATGCCACATTACCAAATTGGGATATATCGCTGATAAATTTCAACTACATAACCTCTGAGCTCGTACGTCTCAGAGAAGGGTGTTAAGCTAAGAGAATAAATTCTCCGCCACCAAACAGAAATGTATTTGAAAGAAATCGGCTTTATATCTCAAAGTGTAATGTCAGACATGTATCCATACAAGTCTGTTCCGGGTTCGAACAGAACCGAAGGCACTTCTCACGAAGCCCTTGCAATTCCGGATAACTTTCAATCACGTCCGGACTTCCCGTCACAAAAGAGTGATATAAATCTCTATACCGGCGCGACTCAGTGCAGAGACATTCGACAGGTTGTCCTTTCATTTTCGAAAAATATCCGGTCTTCAACACCGGTCTTCAAATGCTATCCATATACGACGTATCACTATTCGGAATGGGTTATACGACCCAAAGGTCCTTTCCCGGCTAACCCGAATAGTGAGCGCAATATTCAAAAACAAATGGATAATGGGATTTCAATTAAGTCACAATTTAAACCCAAACTTCTCTTTTCAAATGGTTTAACAAATTACCATTTTAATCTTTTTAAACAAAAAGATTCAATTCATAAAGTTCACTTAATTTCACAAAGATTCCTTCACAGATTTTCCAAATCGATTTCCATTTCAGTTTAATTAACTCGTTAAATCTTTAAATCAAAGATTTAACTCATAGCTTTCAAAACAATTTCATTTCGAATGGTTTAAATAAATCATCATTTTAAATCTGTTAAAAACAAACAGATTTAATTCATAGCTTTCAAAAAGAATTTATTCATAACTTGGAAAAACAAATTTCAATTCAATCTTGAAATTCCTTTAATTAAACTGGAATTCCATTTCTTATCTGAAAGCTTTTATCATTTGAAAACAAACAGTTTTCATTTTTGGAAATCTGACTCATTTATACGAGTTAAGGTTCTTGGTTTAAATTCAAATTCCCAACTTATACTTTTAAAATGGTTTAATTCATACAAACACATTTATATCATCTTTTATCCCTAGTTTCCAAATCATAGATTTAATTTCAAACTTGAATTCAAATTTAAATCAAATTATTTAAATTTTCAAAACTCGATTTAAGTTATTCAAAATAACTTTTATCCTTGAAATTCCATTTCAAAAGCTTTTCATATTAAACCCCAATTCCCAATTTCAAAATCAATTGAAATAAAAATTTCAATTTCAAAAAAAATATCAATTTGAATTACCTGTGACTTAACCGATTTCCACGTGAAATCCATATTTGTGTGTGTAACAGTGTAGTCCAGGGGTTTAACACACAATAGTGCAACATCAGTCATCACAGATATATCGATAAGCGGTATAATCGATAACGCTTATCTTCATTCACAGATTCATAGATAAAATAAATTTATCAGTCACAAAGATTACAATTCGATGTGGGTTTCGGATAACCAACTGGAATCCGACTCCCTGTCGCATCGAAACTCAAATGTCGTTTTACGGGCAAAGGGTTTCATATTCACATAGTAATATATCACAGAAACAGAAATCTCAGATCACAACATAGATCAGGATGTATCACAAAGCATCATATATCAGGGATATCAAAAAGTCAAATCAATAGGATCCAAACATCCATAGGTAAGGTCAGTTAATTGTCTGATTATAATTAAGTTATACCAGGTTAATTACCTATGAATAACTATAAATCTTGGTTAATTAATTTTCGCAAAGTAATTTAATCTAAATTGCTATCATACTCAAATCAGTACAGGTATATCACAGATCATCACATTTGTTATCATTTCTACTAGCTTACAATATAATTTATTTGAATATTATTTACCTTACATTTTAAATCTTCTTTAAATAATTTAAAATAACTAGATTTTGATAAATTTAAATAACTTGGAATAATTTCAAACTTAGGTGTTAACAATTTAAAATATTTGCCAAATAATTAACCTTTACCTAAGTTTAACTTAACCGCCAAACATTCAAAATCTACAGTGCTCAAGTTTAAAGAAAATTGTTCACTTAACTTTATTTGAAATAAAAACAATTTCAGCTTCCCTTATACAAACCCGAGTGGTTACTCGAGTAATTCTCGAAAAACCCCGAGACCCACTCTGTTTTCATGCGTCTTCCCTTTCCTTGCTCCCTGTTCTTCTTTTTCTACTTTCTTTCCTTTCCCGGTTACACTCAAGTTAACAACTTGTCGAAGAAACTCACGCGCCAGTTCTTTCTTTTTTTTCTCGAGTCAACTTCCTTTCTCCCTCGAGTTTCCCCCTCGTCACGAAATCGCCATGCCTTACTGACCTGCACGTCACCCAACCAAAACAACTTCGAGTCCTACTCGACAATATCACGAGACCGAACCCAGTTTTCTTCATTGCTACTATACACATACTCGACTGTGCACGTGTGCACAGTGCACCGCCACCAGATCATCGCTGGCCATCCACTCATTCGCCGACAACTCCAAATCGATCCCCTCTACGCGATCGACCACCCAAACCAACAACTCATTGCTCGAATCAAAATTCAACACTCCGGTCGAAACTGGAATGTACAGAATCACCCAAAATCGCTTCGTCACGGCCATCTCGACCACCAGCATCGCCACCACTTCGTCCATAACCTCGTCTATGACCCACTCACCTCCTCTCCAAGTCCGACCCCACTCGATGCAACGAGGAATGAGAACGACTCGAAAAAAACTCATCAGTTTACACGGTCTTAAACCCTACTTTCGATTCAAACTCACAATCTATACATTCGAAAAATTTTCTATCATTTTTCTGGTATTGCTACACTATCAAGCTTGCTTCTCACCAAAATTTAGATTTTAAATTTGTTTGAAACGACTGGAATTCGTGAAAGTGTCTCTAGACGTCACGTTCGAACTGCATCTCACACACTTGCTTAAAAATCATCATTTTCATTTTAAAAATCCTACTTTGTATGTAGATTCAATCTATATTGTTGAATTGACAAATTAAAATATTTGAATTTAATGTAGAAAATTTTGATAGCCTGCAAATCACTTCCTGTTTTGAAGTTTTCCAGTGATATTTAAATTGTATTTTAGCTTAAATAAACTTTTAAAAACTACACTATGATAAAACATACAAATTTTGTTTGAATCTTAAACCCTATCACAGACCAAATCAAAAGATAAGAGTTTTTAAACTAAAAACTGAAGCTTGAAAACAAAACAGAGAGAGACATATAATCATGTACACATATACAATCACTCAGGTAATCACATAAACATATCTATACCCTGATGTAAGCATGCAACCATCATACACTTAAGTAGTTTTAAACAAAAATTGTTACTCACAGATTCACCCATACATTAAACAATTCAAGACTTTAGTTTTAAAAGCTTTTGTTTACTCAAATACTTAAACTTTTTAAGTTAAATGTTACTCACAAGCATCAGGAAATCAAAACAAGTTAAGCATCTAAAAATAGGAGTTGCTCACCTTATTAAAAAGAAAGAACAGAGAACAAAGTTTCCCAGATTTTTGAAAACTGGCTTTTGAAAGTAGCTAGCCGAAATCTTCTCTTGTATTGATTTGGATTGTATTGTTGTTTAAATCTGGGTTGTTGTTGTTTAAGGTTGAGATGATATTTGCTTCCATTTTTCTTAGTTTAAAAATGAACGAATGGATATAAGAAGTTTACAGGGTATATTACTTTGTACAGGTGATGTTGTTTTTCTTTATACAAGGTGATAAAATATTGTTTGTATATACAATGGGTATGGCAAGAGATACTTGCATTAAATGCTAGAAGTATGTTGCATTTATCACCATGGTCCTTTGCTCGGCTGAAATGATTTTGGTATCTTATTTTATATATGTGATAAAGTTTGCTTTGTACAATCTACACTTTGTTTATTCCTTTATCTTGCTTTGCATAATCACTTACAGGTTACATACAAGCTTCCTTTACTTAGCTTGTTTATGTACTTGCCTACTTTATTTGGCTTGGCTGAGAAGTGATGTTGTATTAGTTTTGTTTACTTAATTATGTATTGGTTCATAGATATGTTTATTTGTTTTATTACTTAATTTGCAATGTTATCTTACTTATATATATTTATTATCTTATATTATTTTATAACTCAAACCATTATTAAACCATCAATAATAAATTCAAAATTATTTATTATTATTATTTATATTTTCAAATTCACTCATATGACGATCGGGGAAACTCGCTTCCATTTTATCGATTTATTTTACTAATTTTATCCAAAAATTTATTTAATTACTCAATTTAATTCAAAAATTCATTTAATTATTAATTTAAATAAATTTAAATTTCGGGGTCGTTACAGAAACCACCACCAAACCTGACAGCGCCTCGTCCTCGAAGCTCCAACCACCGGAAACTCTACAACTTCGGCCATGCCCTCGTCAGCCCACCAACTTTCAACACCCAAAGCCTCGATGCACTCGATCCACTGAGGAAGTCGAACCAAAACAAAACTCAACCCACATAAAAACTAGGGTTCTAAACTTAATCGAACAATCTCCATCGCCACAGTGATGCTGATCAACTTCTGGCAATTTCTCCATCATCTACGATCACTCCTCCATCATCACCCAAGCTCCCAACCTCCCAGATCCTCGAGATCACCAAAGATTCCCCGATTTCCCATTTATATTCAACCCAGAACTGTATACTTATTTCCAAACTAAAAATTAAAATTTTAGTTTTAAAAATCAAATTTTCATATAAGAATTCAAGTTATAAACCTGAATTGATGTTTTAGGATGTTTGAGATTTTACTATTTTAAGTAGATGCTGTTCTTATGGGTTTACAGAGACATTTAGTTTTTATTTTATCTTAATTAAAAATTTTAAACCTAAATCCATACAAACAAACAACTTTTGTTTAAACCTTAATTCCTAACTAAGATCAGGTCAAGTGGTAAAGGATTTTTCTAACCAAAATCTAAATTTTTAAAAACAAGAACAAGCAAAACAGATACATAGCAGTAACCATATATGTATTTGTATATATATATATATACAGAAGATTCATCACAATTCAAACATACAAAGCATATTCATTTCTAGTAATCCATAGGCCACGAATAGTTAACACTTATGCTTTAAAATGTGAAGTTACTCACCTGTCAACAGTTTGAACAGAGAGCAATTGTCTGGTTTTGAAAAGCTAATAGCGTGATCTTCTTTAATCTCCTCGCTTGTTTGAGTTGAATTGTAAACTTGAGTTGAGTTGTTTAGTTATTGTTTTAAGTCTGTAAAATACTTCTGATTTGCTTAGTTTGGATGAACGAAATGGAGTAAGAAAATTGATATATATAAACAGATATACAGGCTTTGTATTACTGGTACACAAATGGTCAGAGATTTTTTCCTTCTTGTGAGGCTGAAATGATAGCATACTTATCCCATTGATTATATTTGTACATATATATATTTATATTTTTGTCTTATTTTCTTGCATATCTACATGTATTTCCATAGTGTATATATTCTAGAATTATCTTATGCATTTACTTTATGTTCTCATGTAACCATATAATTTAACTTATATACTTATTTCTATTTCTAACATAAATTCTTATTTTTATTTCTATTTTAAGTTTAAACTATTAAACACTTAATTTATATTCATGTATTTTTATACTTATATTTAGTTTTGATAAGATTGGTTTTATTTCAAACATTATTATCTAGATTACATCCATATATATATTTTTAGATCAAATGCTAATAAGGTAGAGCTTATTTTAATTTAATGTGAAGAAGATAGATTTTTTGTGTAATTATTTTTGGAAGACTTTATTTTAAATTTTCAAACCATAGTTCCTTCCAAAATACACACATATATAATTGAAGAAATTGTAAATGTCCATAAGTCTTATTTGTTTTTAAAGTGATAAGCCTGTATTTTAATTAATTAGATCAAATACTTATTAAAATAATATTGCCAAAAATGGCCAAGTTGTTTTAGATCGTGTTTAAATTGAATGTACATATGTTTACCATTATATAATATACATTTAAACATTTTCTCTTTAATCTAATTTATGGGATTCATGTATATATTATTAAAACCAATTTATAAATGTATCTAGATATTTTAATCATCAGAATTTTATTTGTTAGACTTATTAAAACTAATATTCCAATAATTACATCAGTCAACCATTCAATATTCGATGGCCAAAAATCCAGGTCGTCACATTCCTCCCCCCTTTAGAACTTTTCGTCCTCGAAAAGGAACGAAACCAGAATTTATTTTTACTGCGTATTGTAGTCAAATTATTCTTTAAACATTTTAAACTCTTTTACTCTCTTATTTCAAAATTTTAAACACTAACAAATAACATAATATAACCAAAATAGCTTTCATATAAAAATACTTTTTATAACTCGATGTTTCGACAAGTCAATCCTTGTTCTCACAGAAATTCGGTCATAAGTTGATCAGGCGTAGGACTGAAAATCTATAAATACTTGGTAAACTCGTTTCTAACAACTAGTGAAAATACTTTGGAAAATAATTTTATTGAAAATATAGAAAACAGTTTCGAAAATAGAGAAAATATCTTTGGTGAGAATGCTTTGGAAATCATCACACCCATCCATGGTCGCAGTTACATCCTGGGTTACGTTGCCATCGCAGCAAAAGTCCATGTAACTGTAGGCACTCCGCGCCCCCCGATTACGCCATGGAACCCACAACAGATCGCAGTTACATTCCAGGGTTACGTTGCCATCACAGCAAAAGTCCATGTAACTGTAGGCATTAGCGCCCTCGATTTTCGCTGTCAAAAATGAAACTTCTCCACTCCCACATAGGTTGCAGTCTACCAATGTAAAATCAAACGCAGACTGTTGGCTCTCAGCAGCTCACACGACTTTCGCTATGTTACCATAGTGTCGCAGTCTACCGATGTAAAATCAAACGTAGACTGTTGGCTCTCAGCAGCTCACACGACTTTCGCTATGTTACCATAGTGTCGCAGTCTACCGATATAAAATCAAACGTAGACGGTTGGCTCTCAGCGGCACACACGACTTTCGCTATGGTCTGCAGTAGATCGTAATGACATCGAGTTACACTGTCGTCACAGCATAACCCAAATGCCTCTGTAGGCATCAGCGCCCTCGACTTTCGCTACCCAATAATCCTCAGTAACTAGTTTTGTCCGGACTCCTCATAGGATCAACTTTGGAACCTCCCCCTTTAAGGCTCAAGGCAGTACCAACCTATGGTACTCCTGAGAAGTTCATTTCAAGGGAGCGCCTTTTTCTCCAGAGCCACTTCAAAACACTTTATACTATACCCATATAGTATTTTTCAAATCATACACTGAGTATGAATTTCATATAAAGCTCCTTTACAAAATCGATTCCCAAAATCGATAATTCTCATATTAGGCTTTTCCAAATTCCAATATTGGTTTTACCCCAAAAATCAAAAGCCTTTCCAAATGCCATAGGTTCTCAAAACCTTTTGTAACAACCCGGATATTCATAGCAATTAATGATTGTCACTAGGTGATTAAATCGTTCGCCAAATTTTATTGGAATTTTATCAAGTTAAAATTGTTTTGAAAAAAAATCGTTCGACTCGTTCCCTTTCTTATTTTGTTCGACCTGATTTCCTCCCTTCTCGATTCATTCTTCATTTTGATTCCAGACCCTTTCCCCTTTTAAGCTGGCCCATTTTATTCTCTAGCCCGTTCCTTTATTTTCCCTGAGAATAGAAAAAAATGGCGGCGACGATTCTTTGCAACCGAATTAGGGCTTCGTTCCCTTTGTTCCCGTGAGCGCTCGGCTTTGCTTGTTCGTGCTTGGCTTCTTCTTCGCTTGCTCGTTGAGGCTTTCGATATTAGGGCTTTTCAAAATCAAAGTCGATTGCCTTGCTTTTTAATTGCTGCCGTCGCTTCTATTTGGTCGAGCTCAAGAGGACTTCGGCTCCTTCAATCTGCGACCGCTTCATTAAAAGGTGAGTGATTCTTATTTACTCACATCTATTCGAATTCGTTTGCTTGTTTGTTTTCGTGGTATTTGGCTTCGATTTGATTTCCTTGTTGATGTTGATTTTCGTGGATTTATGTTGATCTCGGCTTCATCTCTGATCGTTTTCTGTTGACTTTGATTTTGTTCTGGCGATTTCCTTTATGTCCACTTCGGCATTGTTCTGATTTTGGCCATGGTGACTTGAGATGATCGAGTCGTTGTCATTATTGTTGGCACTGACTTCATCATGTTGGTATTCTTTTATCTGGTGGTTGTTGACCCTATGTACTTCGGCCTCTGGTCATTTGACTTTAGTTGCTTTTGCCTTGAGCATTTCACTGTGGTTTTGGCTCTTGATACTTCATATATATATATCTACTTTTAAGTATGTATATATGTGACTGTTTCATGGTTCTCTGTCTATTTGACAGTTTTGTATACTTGCATGATCTCTAACTTTACCACTGATGTTTACTGGTCATTCATATGTGCATTTGTATGTTGTCGCTGTAGTCTTGTACACATTGAGTTGGTTTGTAATTTGATATCACTAATCCTTGTATGCTCGGCCAGGTTTGAGTTTTGCATTGCTTCATCACTGATGCTTAGATGCTTTTGATTTCATTTGTGCATTTTGTAGTCACTTGGGCTTGCTCTGTAGCTTGCTTTGACATTTGTATTTAGTTGTCATGTAGTTTCTTCTTGGCTTTGACATTTCTGAGTCTTTGCCTTTGAAGTTATTTAGTGGTCTTTACTTTAGTTCATTGTCATCTGAACCGTTGCCACTGTCTTCCATGTAGTTGCACTCCACTCCATGTTTGAATTCCTTACTGTCCATTTATGTTTTTGCATACCTTGTAGTTGTTGAACTGGTCTGCATATGTACTTGAGTTCTGCATGTTCATTTGTCCTCAGTGGAAAGTCTGATACATATCATAGTTTCATTCATGTAGCTTTCTGCATATACTTGCTTCTTGGTTGCATTGTAGCTTGCATGTTTCTGGTGCATTCACCGTTTTACTATGGTCATATGTATGTGTTCACTTGATCATGTATTTATTGCCAGTTTCTTTTGAACTAACTCATGTAGATAGTGATCCCTGTGTACATTTAACTGTTATCACTCGAGTTTGTTCATGTTGTCATTCTTTGGTCTTTGCCTTCACCTATGTTCATTTCAGTTGAACTGCATTTGGTTCTTTTTCATGATGTACTCGAATTTGTCTTTATTGTTGTACATGCTTGAACTGTTGATGACTTCTTAGTTCATCTGGACATTTTGGTCCCTGTCTGCATTGCATACATGCAATTGCAATTGTTGTAGATATTGATGTTGTTTGAAACTGTTACATATCTACTTGTTTGTAGCTGCTGCACTGCTGTTCAATTGTCTGGTTAGTTGCATTCATTCCAGTAGTCATTTGAAGTTGCATTCATCCCAGTGTACATTGATGCTTGTTTTTGAACTTGAGTAGTCTGGTTGCAGTTGACCATCATGTAGGCTGTTCTGATTTGGTAGCATTGCATTTGCTTTTGATCATTTCCATATTGGTTCATTCGGGCATATGTAATTATTGGGTTGCTTTGTGTTCCCTTGGCATTCAATGTTGTCCAGTCTATTATACCTTTTGACATTGTCTGTACATGTTGCTTGGTGCGTTCGTTTGCACTATTTTGTATCACTGATTCATTTAATTCAGTGTTGTTCATGCTTTTTCAATTGAACTATTTTAAAAGCTTGTCTTGATGATTTTTATTGTTAATCGCCGTTTCGGCAATTCTGTTCTTTTCTAAATCATCTTCATTTAGAAATTTTTTCATCTATCTCGTTGATATTTTTGAATCCGCTGATTTGTAATTTAACACAGATACGTGTTATATTATCGTTATCCAATTTCTTATTAAAGAATTGGATATACTCGATTTCTGTGACTGTCGTCTATTTGATATTTGATTATTATTGCTTCTGTGCATTAATAACTGAGTTTGAATTAGACTGACCCGTGTATTATTTTCTTTTGAATTTAATACTCGGGTCAGACCCGAGTTATTTCAGGTTGTAGATTTCCTGCTTTGAGATGCTGTTAGAGCTACGAAGACTTTTCATATCTTTTGAAGTGGATTTCTTCTATTTTTTATAGTAGTCAATGTAGTCGTTGTAGGATGATATGTACTCATGTATATTAGTCGATAATGTACTTGTTTATATAACTTCCAGAGTCGACTGTTGTAGTTGTATCATATATATTGTGTCAAATGTATTGTAACTGACATCAGTTATTATATATATGAGACTCTTTGTTCTATCTGTGTTCCGCACTTATATTATCTGTTTTATTTTTATATTTATTGTCCTAAACTAATATAGCCACTGTGTGGTAGCTTTGAGTTTGTATCGGTATGTCAGATTTCCTCCTTAAAATAGAAATGCATGTTATACTATCTGACATATCGGTGCTCGCACAAAGCAATTACACGGATGGTCGCTCCTCAACAACCTTATTCTCCATGCTAGTTGACAGCATTACACCGTAGTGTTCTTGGCTAGCGCGGGTATAGAGGTGGGGCGTCACACCTTTCCTCAAAATCATTTTCACAAATCCTTTTTATATATACATATATATAATAATCTTGGAAAATCTTTGGTTCAATTCATACTTGTATAAATTCACTTTTATACTTCAAATACTTTCAAAACCCTTTTCTCCTGGCAATAGATTCAATAAGGGGAGTTTACCATATATAACAAAGATATATAACTTTGTTTATTCCAAATCAAAAATTCAAATTTGATTACTCTTTTATAAATTTATTAACCACATTACCTTTCTTCATAAAGTGAATCTTAAATCATAGAAATTTCCAATTTCCATTTTACTTCATCATATATTTCACAAAATATACTCTTTCATTTCAAAATCATTTTACAATTCTTATCCAAAAATTTTCAATATCAATTTCACTCAAACCCGTACGATGTACACATATCATTCGTATGCCACATAAATCTGATCGCTCTTCGATCACATAATTTCTCTTCCGAACTAGTATCATCCACCCGACTTCCTAGTGCGGACTCAGATTTGGTTTCTTGATCAGAAACCGTCATTCTCCTTGCATAGTCACAACTATGATAGAGAATATCCAGAACCAATCAAAAATCCATATACAGGTTCGCCGTCGAAATCGAGTGAAAAATCCTAACTTGGATCGATAATACTATCTCAAAATTCTACGATCGAATCTGGATCAAATCACTATGCGAATAGAATAACATACGTACATCCTACGCATTTATCTTCATTGATTATCAGTTAAATCAATTTCCTTTCTATTCATCCTCACTTTGGATTTATTCACTTATTCACATTTGCCTTAATCCCCATTTGGATTATCACTTCAATTCTTATCTCAGTTGGGTATTTAAATCAATAATAGTTTGAACTCTGTCCAGCTTAGATTTAGAAAATAGCTTAAAAAGTTTTAAAAAATAAATAAGTAGTTGAAAAATAATTATTAGTTTGTAAAATAGCTGTAAAATAGTTATGTAATTGTAAATAGTTGAAAAATAGTAATTATTTATAAAACAATTGAAAAACAGTAATTAGTTTATAAATCAGTTGTAAAATTGTTAAATAGTTCCAAAAGTAATTGTAAAACAAGTTTAAGATAGTTTTAGGTTTAAAAAGAAAAGTTGTATAGTAAATAGTTTGGAAAAATAGATTTATATTAAAACAATTTATTTTGAAATTAGTCCAGAGTCAAACTGTTCAATTCCCCATCAATTCAATTTAAATTTCCACTTCCATTTAAATTGACTCAATTCTAATTTGAATAACTACAATTTCCGTTGAACTTGATTTATCCCCAATTCAAGTTGAAATAACCTCAATTTCTTTCCAAATTCAAATCAAATTCCATTTGATTTTAAACATATTAACTTTAATTGCAATTTCAAATTATTCCAATTAATTCAGATTAATTTCAAATTGAATCCACTTCAATTTTAAATCATTTCAATTTCTATATGAATTAATCCCAATTCCCATTTGAATTTGAACTCATTCAATCTTCAATTTTATTTCAAATTAATCCAATTCAAATTTTCCATTTGAAATTTATACTTATCCATCTTCATTTCTAGTTAATTCAAACTAAATTCAATTTGAACTAATGAAATCTAAATCTCAACTTTAAACCATCTTGAATTATATAAATTCGAGTCAAATTTTCAAATGTTGATTTAACCCCTTAAATCAAATTTACTTTTATTTATAAATCAATAATCCAAATCTTTAAATAATTAAATTTTTGAGTCCAAATTTCAAAACTCCATTTAATTTTTTTTTCATAACAATAGATATATCCAATTTATTCCCCAATTTCAATTTTGAAACCAATCCTTAACAATTTAAATTCCAAGTTCCTTTTGAACATTTAAATCTTAAATTCAAAGTGGTTTCATCTCCTTAATTTGAAATTTTAATTCCCCTTTTTATCTAAATAATGGATATATCACCACAATCCATTTATTCATTCATTTAAACAAATCCAATTCACAATCTAAAGATTATTAATAACAATAGGATAATATTATCCAAATTATTTAAAACATCCATTTTCAATTTCCAGATCTCAAACCCATTTTGAGATCACACAAACTCCCAATTCAAATTAACAATTTAACTTCCCAAGTTAAATGCCAATTTCATCTTGAAATTTCCAATTCAAGTTGCTTGTTAAATTATTTAACTCTCCCAAAGTTAAATTCAATTTACTTAATCTAGCCAACCTTACCCAATTTGAATTCCCATTTCAAATTTTAAACTTCACATTAATAATCTTATAAGTTCAAAAACTTATCACCTTGGATATCACATCTCAATTCTAATTTAAAATTCAACATTTAGAGTTTACTATTTTTGATATTATGTATATTCCTCATATATACATATTATTTTCTTTACACTCTAAGTTATCCTTAAATTTTAAACCACTTTTGGTTTTTAATTAAAAACAAATTTTCAAACAACCCTTGTTTGCAACAAGTCCCTTTTATTCAAATAATACTTATTTATGATTTCTTTTAGCACTTTGAAACAATTTCCAAATTTTCTAGCTTAGATTTAAAACTTCACAATCTAGATCATTTTCAGTTCCAATTTATAAGTCATACTTATCTAAAACATTCATTTTGCTTACTCACTAATTCACATCTTATTATTAAACACAACAATCATTTATGATAATAAACAAGATTATCATATCTGGAAACCAATTCATTATTATCTTATTCTGAAACTTTTCCCCAAATTCAAGATTAAATTTTAGTTTGAAACCATTTCAAACTTACCTTTATTTAATTTCAATCTGGTTGCATTTCTATTACCTTTTAATTTAATTCCAATATTTTTTAACAACCAATTACCTTAACATTTATTAGTAAGAAATATTGCTTTATATATATCAAAATAAATTCTTATATAAAATCATTTAAAATCTTTATATATGAAAATAACAAGTACGCTCTCATATATATATACACTCAACTCATTCTAGGGTACTATTGACCCTATCCTTATGAGTACACCCACCAGAGCCAAGGTTCTCGCTTAACCTTTCAGCTCTGATACCAAATGAAATGACCCTAAATTTTCGATCCCGAAAATTCCAAATAGTTAGGAAAGAAGAAAGAGATAGAAGAAGAAGAAATAGAACACAACACAGATTTCTCACTTTCGCAGCGGATTAAAATATAATATCAAATAATAACAGTTTACAAACAAAATACATGTATCTGTCAATTATATTTTTACATCAGAGTTACACTTATACACAAACACTGGACATATACAAATCACATGTTCCAGATAAACAGAAATAATATCACAGCGGAAACACTCCATACGTTCCTGCCACCCAGCTCGTCTCCTGAGCTCCAGAACGTCCTTACCTGAAAATCTGTAATACTAGGTCTGACCCGAGCATTACAATAAAGTAACACCCGGGTCAGGCTGGAAACCAGCGTGAGTAAACCCATCTAACATGGAATACAACAGCATACATAAAACCCGGGGTAACTCGTATCAATTTACAAATTCACAATTTGTTATAGACATCACTTATTTCACACATCAATTTCTAAGTACCAAAACTTAGATTAAATGGTCCAATTTACTTAAATCATTCCATTCCAGCATATTGATTTCACATATCAAGCTATAAAGAATCAAAGTGGTTTAGGGTATTAACTAATACCAGACTCCGAACTCTTCGAACCCAATGTCATTTTAACCCAAGTTATTCAAGTGAATACAATTAAATTTAAAATACAGGATGTCACTTTACACAGCAATTCATCTCGATAGATAACCTTGTAACAACCCAGAATTTCCGTCATTTGAAATTCGTATATTTTAGTAATTTTAAATATTAATAAGTAAGATTTGGGAGTCGAATTAATTTAATTTCGATATAGTGATTTAATTGGGCGATTAAATTATTAATTTAATATTTGAGATTGCGTAAATAATTGATAATTAGGTTTAATGTGATTAAAAATGATTTATAAAGTGATATTAAATCATATTGGAGTTATAATGATGTTGCAGAACTTTTAAAATTGAATTAAAAGTTAAATTGTGAAAATTGAATATTTTAACATTTAATAACGAGTAAAAATGACCATTTTTCAAACAGTCTCGGATTTCGACGAAGCTTGTTTCATCGGATCCGTAATGTGATTATATTGTAAGATTTCAATTTTCGTAGCAATCGGAGTTGTAGTTTGTCCGGGGCAATCCAAAATGCATCGAAATCGCTTTTAATCGATTTGATTTAAATTTGATCGTTTATTTCCGTAACTCTCACATACGATCGAATTAGCTCCCGAAACACGTTCCATTGTGTTCAGAACGCGAGGTTAACCTTAGAAACGCCAGCCGGCACGTTTGATTCCGAGTTCGAAAATTTTGGAGATGAATAGTGTCATCAATTTTCTATATAAGGCCAAGATGATTTCACTTTTTCACTAAAACCCTAAGGGTTAGAGCAGGCCGCCACATTCATTTCTGATGGCCAGAAATACACTTCGTTCTTCTTCATTTTCCTCACGATCCATCAACAATTACAAGAAACGTTCAACTACAACTTTGTAGAGCTCGTCGAGAGCTTCGATTTCAACGGTCATGATCGCGATTAGAGCAACGGATCAACAGAAAATCAAGCTTGAACGTTCGCCGTTCGTTCTCGTCAATCGAGGCAATACAACCACCGAGTTCAACCGGATTGTGGCCGTGGGTGGAGGCTGGAGTCGGCGTTCGAATGGGAGTGTTCGATCGAGTTCCGATCAACCGTAGGTGGCGCGATAATTCGCGATTTAGTGGCGGCCAATGGGTAGGTTTCGCGCGTGTAACCTGATGGAGGAGAAGCAAAAACTCATGGCCATGATTTTCTTTGATGAAACGTATGGCCAGATGTAGCCAAGGTTTGCAAAGTAAAATTAAATTGAAAATTAATTATCTTTTAATTCGTATAATCTTTGAAATATCATAACTTTTTGATACGTTGTCGAAATTCGACGAAACAGGAAGCGCTGGAATCGCAGCGACACGATCTACGAGCTGCAACAGACCGGGAGTCGATTAAAGCTTGTGAAAATTTTGCGTTAAATCAAACGTGTTCGATTTAATATAAAAATTGAACGCTCGACATTTTAAAGGCAAGGTGAGAACTTCTCACTCAATCGAATATTGTGTTTCGATTTAAATTTTAAATAGTTAGATTTAAAATTTCTTGATTGTGTGAATTGGATGATAAATTGTTATCTATTATGCTGTAATAGACCCTATACGCCGTTATTAAGCGGATGTTATTTATTAAAAACATATACCGCGATAATTCCACCCTGAAGTGGAATTGGTATTATATATGTATTTGGAGTTGATTTCCCGCATTATATAGCAGATGAGACCCTATTGCGCCGCATAATAGCGGATAGTATTTTATAAATCCCATATACCGCGATATTCCACATTGAAGTGGAATTGGTATTGTGCTAACATCTATGGATGCAAGGAAACAGGTTGGAGGGATCCAACTGGGTTCCTCAAACATTTGAATTTATTTCAATGTTGTGTGTTAATTTATTTATAATCGCCGTGTGATTATATTGTGATTGAAATTGTTGACGGCTATAATTTAGCCGGATATATTTTTGGTATCGTTGGATACCGAAAATAAACAAAAATTGGATTTTCGAAATATAAGTTGAAAATTTATCGAAAAATTTATTTTTGATAATTGGATAAATTTAAAAGGAGTTTTATAAGATAAAAGTTTTATTTTTGAATTATATTGGATTAAATTTCAAATTTGGGATAAAGGGCTTAATAAATGGATTTTGGAAATATTATCTATAAACCGAAGGATTTATCTAAATTTGGGATTTTTAAATAGATTTAAAGGGATGAAGGAATTTATTTTAAAAAGGAAATAATTTGGAAATTCATTGGAAAATTGATTTGGTGTTTTGAAATAAATTGGAAAATCAATTTGAAATTAATTGATTATTAATTTACTATAACTAGTAAAATTGATTTATAGAAATTTATTTGATTTAAATTAATCAGATAATTAAATTAATCCTACTTATGGATGTTTGGATTATATTGGATGTTGAATTGTTTGACATCTTTGATGTGTGATGTTTTGTGATATATCCTGATTTGTGTTGTGATCTGTGATTTATTTATCTGTGATATATATATATATATATCTGTGATCTGTGATGAAAGATAAGCGTTATATTTTATACCGCTTATCAATTATATAGTTATATTTGATCTGTGATGGTTGAATGTTGTTGCACTATTGTGTTAAACCCGTGGACTACACAATACACACACAAACGTGGATTTCACGTGGAAATCGGTTAAGTCACAGATTTTTATAAATTTTGAAAAATTGAGTTTTTGAATCCAAAATAGTTTTGGAATTGAAATTGAAAGTTTTTGAAAATGAGTTTCAAAAATAAAAGTTATTTTAAATAACTTAATAGAATTGGAATTTAAATCATTTGATTTAAATTTAGAATTCAATATTTTGAAATT
The DNA here is from genome assembly GCA_030737815.1 of Allium fistulosum. Taxonomy (NCBI): domain Eukaryota; kingdom Viridiplantae; phylum Streptophyta; class Magnoliopsida; order Asparagales; family Amaryllidaceae; genus Allium; species Allium fistulosum. The sequence goes on from CM060902.1 coordinate 890,471,307, forward strand.
GAATTCGACGAATTAGGAATTTTGGTTTAAAAGATTTTATAAGTATAAAAGGTGTTTATATGGGTTTTTAACCATTTAAAATATGGTATTTGGAAATTTAAATTTAAATTCAAGTTTTTACTTGAACGACTTTAAACCGTGTAATTGTAACCAGTTTTTCCCAAAACAAAAACTATCTATTTTCAAATAATAATAGCTTTCATAAAGTGAAAAGATTTCCAATTTGTATTGAAACATTTCAAGTTGAAATGAAATTGTAAATAGTTTGGAAAAACAATGAATTAACCTTTGTGTAGATGATTAAGCTTTATTTTGAAATCAAAGAAGATTTTAAAAAGGTGTATCTTTTATATCCTAAAAGACTTGAATTGTGAATAGTTTTGAAAGCTATAAATTAAATCTTAATTTAAAGATTTAATGGGTTAAACAAATTGAAATGGAAAGTTATTTGGAAATCCGTGAATGAATCTTTGTGAAACTGGGTAAACTTTGTGAAGTAAATCTTTTTGTTTAAAGATTTAAAATGATAATTTGTTTAAACCATTTAAAGGAAACGATTTGGGTAATAAGTTGTGACTTAATTGAAATCCCAATATTCATATGTTTTGAAATATTGTGCTCACTATTCGGGTTAGCCGGGAAAAGACCTCTTTGTCATATAACCCATTCCGAATTTGTGATACGACGATATGGATCGTATTAAAGACCGGTGGTGAAGACCGGGTATTTGTGAAAACGATAGGATGACCTATCGATTGTCTCTACACCGTTAGCTATGGTATAGAGATTTCCTTTGTGATGGGAAGTTTTATCGGGATTGTGAATACCCGGATTACAAGGGCCTCTTCGAAAGTGCCTTCGGTTCTGTTCGAACCCGGAACAAACTTGTATGGTTACATGTCTGACATTACATTTTGAGATATAAAGCTGATTTCTTTCAAATACATTTCTGTTGGTGGCGGAGAATTTATTCTCTTAGCTTAACACCCTTCTTTGAGACGTACGAGCTCAGAGGTTATGTAGTTGAAATTTATCAGTGATATACTCCCAATTTGGTAGTGTGGCATGCTGAGTGTTGCTGTGTGATGATCATTTATTGATCATTTGTGATCAAAGCGTGGCTTTGTGAAAAAGTGTAGCTTTGTGGACGAGACTTCGTCAGACCTCACAACCCGGAAATGGTCGAAACAGGAAAGATGCGGCAAGGTTTCAGGGGTAGCTTCCCTAGGGTATGACCATTCCTTCTGGAAACGGGTAGTATCATGGTATGGAGCCCAGATACTTACTCATGTGGACACACTTTATTTATTATGTGTGATGCTGATTACCGAGCGCTCGGATAAAGGTCCCAAAGGACCGAGGGTGGCATATCTCAGGTTTACTACCCGGGAAGGGGGTAACCGACCTTGTGTTGGCAGAGAGCAGGTTGTCTCTCGGAGCGTCCCGCCAGAGGCGTTCCTACGTGGCATAGGAAGTTCCTTAGCCTGACGATTTGTTGGAAATCCATCTTCCAACACGAACCTTGTACGGTTTTAGTTGTAGAACCTGTCATTTACTTATAGTGGCGCCCCACTGTTTAGATGGTAGCTATAGTAGGCATAGTGTGAAATGCCTATGTTGGCTAAGATTAATATTATACTTTCGAAATGTTTTCCACTATGCACTAATAATAATCCAATGATTTGCGTAGTAAGCATGTTTGCCTATCATCAGAAGAAATCTCCTCCAATTCTGCGTTTGCACTGTGTGTGTGGCAGGAGGTCTTATGGTAGTTTCATTTTCCAAAAAGCATTGCGAATGTCTTTACTTCTTTTGTTGTGTTGTTTTAAAGATAATAACTATTTTAAGTTCTCACACCAGTCACCATGACAGACCTGGAGTTTATTGTTTCTTTCCTAAACTCTGGATGCCCACCAATTTCCACACGGGCAGTCTAGAGTCAGGTTATCAGGTCATTCTGGATTCAGGAGATGCTGTGGAGCTCAGTGGCGAGCTGGATGGCGAGACGTATCACTTGTATATGATATTATTTATTCCGTTGTGTATTCTGTATGAGGACAAGTTGTATAACTGTCCATTGATGTATATGGTTGTTGTAAACTCTAATGATGATGTAATGTATAAAATGATATAGTTCTTTGATTTAAAGATAATTCTTTGATCTATTACATGTTGTTCCACTGCGATATGTGAGATTCTGATACTATTATGTGTTTTCTGTTTTTTCTTCTTTCCTTTTCTTCTGTCTTCTTCTACCTCTTCTTTTTCTCCATAACAATTCAGTTTTCCGGCATTCGATTGCTCGGCAGTTGATACAGTGGACGTATTAATGTTGATTTTCGAGCGATGAAAAGTTGAAACGTTACATTTGGTATCAGAGCATATGGTTAAGTGATAACCTTGGTTCTGTTGGGTGTTACTCATTAGAGATAGAGTCAGTAGTACTCTAGAATGAGTGTGAGTGTAATAATAGATACGAGTGCGTATTTGTTAGTGAATATGAAATTGTTTTATATTGTGTTTGCTTATCCGTTGAGCTGTTTATGAATTTTGGTCGGTATGTGTGACGCCATATTATCGATAGGGGTTTCTAAACACTTAAACGAGGCAAGTCGACATAGTGTCATTTTAAATTGGGTAAATGAAATAATTTTACCTCGATTGTATTTTGTATATAAATGAAATAATTTTTCAGAAATTATTAAAGTTATATAAATTGATTGTTTGATTGTTGAAAATGTGAATATATCTAAATTAATGAAAGTTGTTTGAATAAATTATTTAAAAACAACAATTGTAAAAGAAAAAATTGTATAAGCAAATGAATTATTAAGTACGGAATTATAATTAATATGATTTGCAATTGTGAAATAATCTTGTATAAGTAAAGAAAAATAGTGAAATTATATGAGAAAAAGATTTATAAATAAAAGGAAAATTTTAAAAAGAATTTAAGCACTGAATTCACTATTGTTACTAGGAAATAATAAGGGTGATGACTGCAACATCATCAATATCATTTTCAAGTTTCCGTGTGATGGATTTGCTACCATAGTTAATTCAGAATTGAAGTTTTGTTGTGATAAACAAATTTGAAGTTAAAATCCAAAGTTGTAATTGATAATTATAAGTGAAATGAGTTTTATACTTATAATATGATTTGGAAGTTAAATAAATAAGTTGTATAACTTATAAAGTGAATGAATATAAGTGAAACCAATTGTAAAAGAAATGGTTAAACAATTTTGTTAAGCAAAATGAGATATGAATTTGAATAGTGAATGAAATTTGACTTTGGTAAAAGTTAAATAGAATTTACTTTAGAATTGGAATCTGAATTGGATTTATAAGTGGAAAATTAAATTAAGTTAAACAAATGATGTTTAATTGGAATATAGCTTAAGTAATGTTAAATGAAGTTGATTTTGATATCAAAGTAAATTAATAAAGTGAATTAATGAAATGAAGTGATGAATGTGAACTTGAGTTATATAAATGAAATTCAACCTTATTTGTAAAATGAATTAGCAATTGAATTAACAAATGAATTGAATATTAATCAATCAAATGTAAATAAATTGATATGGAATAATGGATATAAGTGTTAATTCATTAAAGCTAATAAGTTGGAAATTGAATAATTGAATGGAAGTCAATTTAATATTAAACCAATTGGAATTAAAAGTATTAAACCAAATTGAAGTAAAGTAAATTGAATGAATTTGATTGTTAGTTGATTTGTATATAGTATAATTCATTAAGTGTTAATGAAATTGAATTAGTGAAATTGAAAGCAATTGATTTCAAATTGGAAGTTAAGTAAATTTAAATTGAATAGAAATTGATTTGAATTGGAAGTGAACCAACTTGAATTTAAATTAGTGAATGTAAACTAATTGAAAATGAATAAATGAATGTCATTGTATATGAATTGGTTGTAAACAATTACAAGTAATATTGAAATTATATAAGTTGTGATGCCCCACCTCTATACCCATGCTAACCAAGAACACTATGATGTAGTGCTGTCAATTAGCACGGAGAATAAGGCTGTGGAGGAGCGACCATCCATGTAACTTCTTTGTGCGAGCACCGAGATGTCAGATAGAATAGAATGCATATCTTTTAAGGAGAAAATCCGACATACCGATACAAACACAAAGCTATCACACGGTGGCTATATATAATCTTCGGAAACAAATATAGAAGTAATCATAACATAAATCAGTCACAGACATCCATATCACAAAGGCGGAAGAAGATATGAATAAATATATATATATAACACATGAAAGTGTACATCAGAGTAGTGGTCAGAAAGATCCACGATAATACAAAAGAATAGCATCACGTGCTATACAAAAGAATAAGTACACTACATAGAGTCTATATCTCAAATGCGTATAATCAAAAACTACTAATCTAAGTAGTTAGCCAAAAGTCAGAATAATCCTGAAGAGAAGTCAAGCAGAAGCACCTGTAACATTTCGGTCTGACCCAAGTATTATTTATATGAAAATAATAAACGGATCAGTCTAGCTATAAATATCAGATGATAATGTATAGGATAAATAATATGGCATGAACATGTAACAACCATAACGGCATACTACTATAAGTATGTAAATGATAATCAACAAAAGATTAATCAATATCACCAGAATCTTCTCAAAGATAAAGTAGGGTATCATACCCTAAACTTGTATTCATAACAAGTCAATAACACATAAATTCACCAATGCACAAAAACTGATATCATATCAATGAAAATCATGAAAATTGGTGAAGCATAATTTCCAGAAATCATCACAAGAAATCCAGAAAACACATAAAAAAGGGGGGAGGCCTAACACATGAATGGGAGCATGAAAACTCACCTACGCGTAAAACACATGACGAGAAGCTATCTCATGGAAGCTATCCATTAAATTTTCACACAGAAATGGCCCGAAGACCGTAGGGTGCTACCCTACATATGTGATGGAGAAACATCACATAAACGGGGTATAGTCTCCCTCGCAGACAAAGAGACATCGCTCAATCGCTAGTCTAAATCACAAAAATGATCGTCATGATCATCAGGAAGTGTCAATCACATCAAGCTAGTAAATATATGAGTTTAGCTTCATGTCCCATAACCACTTGCTTAACTTAAATATTTACGAACAAACTGTAGATCTTCACTAGGAAATTGTCACAAAAAGGGTTCAATCGAACAAGTCCAAGAGCTAACCGACGAAGTGAACGCAAGCGTTTCATACCACTCGTTTTACTAAGTCGTTTAAGTCGATTTCTCATTCGAGCGAAGTAAAGGCTTGTATATACTAGTAGATTGGAAATCGGTTGAGAAAACGAACTTTTGATATTTAAAATAGTGTTGAAATCGCTATGATGAAAGAGTTTTGATATTTACTACTAGTATTGAAACCTTCATATATCTTTAAAGTGACAAGTCATAAAGCGATTGTTGAAACAATCTATCACAAAAATTCACATTCGAAGACGTGAACAAAATCCAAGGAAATCAGCTCAAAATGCATCAAAGTGGAAGTTCTGTTGAATGCTTTTCAGGTAAGATCGCCTACGCAGAGCGGTACGACCTAATGAAGGCAGGCTGGTCAAGCGACCTAAGGAAAAGTAGGTCATACGACCTAAGGGTTCACGCGACCTAACAAGACCAAGGGTAAGGTCGGAGGCGACCTACAACTTAACAGAGTCCTGCGACCTAAGTGGGATGCGCGACCTAAGAAGGTACGCGACCTAAAGGGGTGCGCGACCTAACTGGTACGCGACCTAAGGGGTGCACGACCTAATTGGTATGCGACCTAAGAAGGTGAGCGACCTAAGTGATCGAGCGACTTAGAGGGAATGGAGTCATGCGACCTAACTGGACGAACGACCTAAGGTACGAACGACCTAAGGAGCGAACGACCTAAGTGGGATGCGCGACCTAAGAAGGTATGCGACCTAAAGGGGTGCACGACCTAAAGACGCGCGACCTAACGGTTTAAGGGTGTACGACCTAACCAGTTAAAAAATCCAACGACCTAAGAAAATTAGGGTCATACGACCTAAAGAGGTTCGCGACATAAGGTTGTTTGCGACCTAAAAGTGCACGACCTAAGGTCTTACGACCTAAGGAAAAGAAAAGTCTTACGACCTAAGGAGTTAACTCGCGAACGACCTAGCTCTTTAACTCACGAACGACCTAAGCCTTTAACTTGTGAACGACCTAAGCCTTTAACTCGTGAACGACCTAAGCCTTTAACTCGTGAACGACCTAAGCCTTTGACTCGTGAGCGACCTAAGAAGGCGGTGACTTTTCAACGCGCGTGAGCTTGCAGCCTGGATGACTTAACTTGGGCAGAACGACCTAAGGCTGGAACTCATCAAAAATGCTAAAAATTGGGTTTTTCGCCAATCCAATCCAAATCCAATACAAACCAACATGCTAAAGTGATGAGGAATCATTCCCAACAGTCCAATGACGATTATAGGCAAGATGTGAGATCAAAAATCTCACCTTTGCATGGAAATTGATGAAGATGGGGCTTGAGAGCAAAGCAAGAATCACAATAAGCTTGAATCAATGTTCTTCTACTTGGATTTGGAGTTAAATCTCGGATTTGCTATAGAATTTGAGTTTGGAGTTTTAATTTCCACTTCCCACCACCATTTTTGATAAAGCTTGAAGTATTTGATAAAGTGAGGAAGAGGGGGTGGGTTGGGGCTGAGTTAGAAGGGTGCAGTCCAACCAAAGTCAAAGGCGGGAAAAAGTGACGAAAACTTCACTATCTCCAAACATATCGAAGCTTACACTCAAAAAGATCGCAAACGTCATTTTGAACTCAATAAAGGTGGTGTCGAGTCCTAATTTGACCGTATGCAAAAAGTAGCTTTTCAGACTAACATCCGACTAACGATAAAATATTTAAATAAAGTATTTAAATATAAATTCGATAACTATGCGGGTTGTTACATATAAGTTGCTTATAAACCTTGTTAGTATGCATTTCTTTTGATATGCAAGTGTTGTAGTTGTTTAAAAGAGTAAATTGTTAATAATTTTATATATATGTCACTTACGTGTTTAAATTGAGTAAGTACAGGTGCGGTGGCTGCCGTTCGGCTGATTGGGTTGCGCTAAAACGCTTAATAAATAACTGCTTTGCTTAAAAATGCTAAAAAGGTATGCCTACGCAATAAAAATAGGAAATATGAACTGTTTTTCTGCTTTTCCGACCGTGTGGGTCGATGTGTGTGTGTATATATATATATATATATTTATGTCTATTGTGATCCTACTACGATCGAACCGCGCAAACGAGACGTTGGCGAATTTTTCTGAAAATTTAAGGCGTTAGAAAATTTTCGGGAAATTTTGGAAATTTTTTGTTAACGAAAAGTCAATTTCTAAATTGTAATGAAAATATAGGAATTGAACTTGAAAATGGAAACCACTGTTTTGGTTGAAGTTAAAGGTTTGGAAAAGGTGAATATAAAATTTTCACGAAATGGATTTCTGAAAAGTTAATGAAATTGGAGTATTTTTCTTACTTTGCAATTTCGAGGATGAAATTCTTTTAAGGGGGAAGTTTGTAACGACCCAGAATTTCCATCATTTGAAATTCGTATATTTAATTAATTTTAAATATTAATAAGTAAGATTTGGTAGTCGAATTAATTTAATTTCGATATAGTGATTTAATTGGGCGATTAAATTATTAATTTAATATTTGAGATTGCGTAAATAATTGATAATTGGGTTTAATGTGATTAAAAATGATTTATAAAGTTATATTAAATCATATTGGAGTTATAATGATGTTGTAGAACTTTTAAAATTGAATTAAAAGTTAAATTATGAAAATTAAATATTTTAATATTTAATTAACGAGTAAAAATGACCATTTTTCAGTCTCGGATTTCGATGAAACCAGTTTCATCGGATCCATAATGTGATATTATTGTAAGATTTCAATTTTCGTAGCAATCAGAGTTGCCGTTTGCCCGGGCAAGCCAAAACGCATCGAAATCGCTTTTAATCGATTTGATTTAAATTTGATCGTTTATTTCCGTAACTCTCACATACGATCGAATTAGCTTCCGAAACACATTCCATTGTGTTCGGAACGCGGGGTAAACCTTAGAAACGCCAGTCGGCACGTTTGATTCCGAGTTCGAAAATTTTGGAGATGAATAGTGTCGTCAATTTTCTATACAAGGCCAAGATGATTTCACTTTTTCACTAAAACCCTAAGGGTTAGAGCAGGCCGCCACATTCATTTCTGATGGCCAGAAATACACTTCGTTCTTCTTCGTTTTCCTCATGATCCATCAACAATTACAAGAAACGTTCAACTACAACTTTGTAGAGCTCGTCGAGAGCTTCGATTTCAAAGGTCATGATCGCGATTAGAGCAACGGATCAATGACAAATCAAGCTTGAACATTCGTCGTTCATTCACGTCAATCGAGGCAATACAACCATCGAGTTCGACCGGATTGTGGCCGTGGGTGGAGGCTGGAGTCGGCGTTCGAATGGGAGTGTTCGATCAAGTTCCGATCAACCGTAGGTGGCACGATAATTCGTGAGTTAGTGGCGGCCAATGGGTAGGTTTTGCGCGTGTAACCTGATGGAGGAGAAGCAAAAACTCACGGCCGTGATTTGCTTTGATGAAACGTATGGCCAGATGTAGCTAGGGTTTGAAAAGTAAAATTAAATTGAAAATTAATTATCTTTTAATTCGTATAATCTTTGAAATATCATAACTTTTTGATACGTTGTCGAAATTCGACGAAACAGGAAGCGCTGGAATCGCAGCGACGCGATCTACACGTTGCAGCAGACCGGGAGTCGATTAAAGCTTGTGAAAATTTTGCGTTAAATCAAACGTGTTCGATTTAATGTAAAAATTGAACGCTCGACATTTTAAAAGCAAGGTGAGAACTTCTCACTCAATCGAATATTGTGTTTCGATTTAAATTATAAATAGTTAGATTTAAAATTTCTTGATTGTGTGAATTGGATGATAAATTGTTATCTATTGTGCTGTAATAGACCCTATACGCCGTATATTAAGCGGATGTTATTTATTAAAATCATATACCGCGATAATTCCACCGTGAAGTGGAATTGGTATTATATATGTATTTGGAGTTGATTTCCCGCATTATATAGCGGATGAGACCCTATTGCGCCGCATAATAGCGGATAGTATTTTATAAATCCCATATACCACGATATTCCACATTGAAGTGGAATTGGTATTGTGCTAACATCTGTGGATGCAGGGAAACAGGTTGGAGGGATCCAACTGGGTTCCTCAAACATTTGAATTTATTTCAATGTTGTGTGTTGATTTATTTATAATCGCCGTGTGATTATATTGTAATTGAAATTGTTGACGGCTATAATTTAGCTGGATATATTTTTGGTATCGTTGGATACCGAAAATAAACAAAAATTGGATTTTCGAAATATAAGTTGAAAATTTATCGAAAAATTTATTTTTGATAATTGGATAAATTTAAAAGGAGTTTTATAAGATAAAAGTTTTATTTTTGAATTATATCGGATTAAATTTCAAATTTGGGATAAAGGGCTTAATAAATGGATTTTGGAAATATTATCTATAAACCGAAGGATTTATCTAAATTTGGGATTTTTAAATAGATTTAAAGAGATGAAGGAATTTATTTTAAAAAGGAAATAATTTGAAAATTCATTGGAAAATTGATTTGGTGTTTTGAAATAAATTGGAAAATCAATTTGAAATCAATTGATTATTAATTTACTATAACTAGTAAAATTGATTTATAGAAATTTATTTGATTTAAATTAATCAGATAATTAAATTAATCCTACTTATGGATGTTTGGATTATATTGGATGTTGAATTGTTTGACATCTTTGATGTGTGATGTTTTGTGATATATCCTGATTTGTGTTGTGATCTGTGATTTATTTATCTGTGATATATATATATATCTGTGATCTGTGATGAAAGATAAGTGTTATATTTTATACCGCTTATCAATTATATAGTTATATTTGATCTGTGATGGTTGAATGTTGTTGCACTATTGTGTTAAACCCGTGGACTACACAATACGCACACAAATGTGGATTTCACGTGGAAATCGGTTAAGTCACAGATTTTTATCAATTTTGAAAAATTGAGTTTTTGAATCCAAAATAGTTTTGGAATTGAAATTGAAAGTTTTTGAAAATGAGTTTCAAAAATAATTTTTTTTTAAATAATTTAATAGAGTTGGAATTTAAATCATTTGATTTAAATTTAGAATTCAATATTTTGAAATTGAATTCGATGAATTGGGAATTTTGGTTTAAAAGATTTTATAAGTATAAAAGGTGTTTATATGGGTTTTTAACTATTTAAAATATGGTATTTGGAAATTTAAATTTAAATTCAAGTTTTTACTTGAACGACTTTAAACCATGTAATTGTAACCATTTTTTCCCAAAACTAAAACTATCTCTGTTTGTACCAAAAATGGGCACAACACTCTTCGGGAGTTATTTAAAGAGATAAAGTGAAGATTGTAAATGTAAAACAGAGGTTATCTAACAAAAACTCCAACAAACAGAAATGTAAAATGCACAGACAAGCAATTTAGAGTGGTTCGGCGTAACGCCTACGTCCACTATGAAGTTTTGATGATTTTATTGATTCTCTTTCAATGATTACAAGCAATTACAGCAAACAACAGCGGATTACAGATTAGAATTCGAAATTGACAACAAAGGTTGGATGCAAATCTTAATCCGACAGAGTCTGGACGCTTCAGAGAGAAAAAGATCCCTCTTCTGTTGATTCTGGAGCTCTATTTATAGGCGTAGGAGGCTCAGATCTCGCCTAAACTTCGGGAGACTTGGTCTGGCACGTGAGGGGGCCCACGCGACCGTTTCCAGAAAGTTTCGCCTCGATCTGCGATCGATACGAATCCATTTCGTATCGATCAAGATGATGTCCAATTGAGCTGAAATTTGGCATGGACATCCTTCAGTGTGCATGCAAGCTTCCCTGAAAATTTCATTGGATTTGGATCAATAGATCACGAGATATGGTCGATACGAAGTGAGATTTCTCGAAGGCTGTCTGGCTCGTCTCCATGATTTCGACTCCGTCCCTTCGTGTCGATGACTGCACGTGTTCTCGAGATGATGTGGCACGCGTGCTTCGCTTCGATCCGGCCTTTACTCCGCATTGACCGTTTCGACTCCATATATTTTGCCTCGTTTACTTCGATGGACAACATGTTATCCTAGTTGGTTGACTCGTTGGATACGAACAAGTCACTGGGCACGTATTCGAAGTAAGCTTCTCCGATGGATACGAAGTAGACACTGACTGATGGATACGAAGTAGACACTGACTGATGGATACGAAGTAAACACTGACTGATGGATATGAAATAAACACTGACTGATGGTTGCGAGGCACGCCATCTGTTGGGGGATACGAATCTGATTGATACGAATTCGGTGGGTACGAAATATAGCTAACTCGATCGATACGATACCATGGGAACTCGCCGATGTGAAGCGGATGATGGACAAGGGATGGAAGGGTATGGAGCAGGGTAACCTCTATCGATACGAAATGATGTTCCTTGGTGGATACGAAACGAACATCCTTGATGGATACGAAAACGTGTTTTCCCCTCCAACTTGTATCCATCATAACTTGAGCATATGAACTCGGATTGGCTTGAAACTTAGAACGTTGGCTTCCTTTGCTTCCCTAGTCATGTCCTGTCAATTGTAGCTTGATCCGGACTCGGACAAAATTCAGCGACATCCATGACAAGCGATATTTGGAATCCAATCAACTCCTTGGTGTCCTGGCCTTGCCAAAAGGTGGGATAACATTTGCCCCCAAAGCATGTCTTGTGAAAACATGATGTGCTTTGTAAAACCACAAGTTCGTGGATCGTTGTCCGTTTAGCCGGATATTGAATGTTGCACCAGTCCCTTCTTGAATCGATTTGAGATTCGAGATGAAACAGCATTTCGTGGTCTCTCCTGATTATCCTCTTGTATCGATTCCCTCATGAATCGATGCAGGAAGTCGGAAAGTACTTTTACGCATCGATGCATGCTGAACCGATCGATACGAATAATTTCTCGTATCGATGGATTCTGATAGATACGAAAATCGCGTTCGTATCGACAGACCTGCTCTGTCGTGAATCGATGGCTCATAATGTGTATGTTTCGAAACGATGGTGTCTGGTGAACATTTCGACTCGATGAATGCATAGCTTGATGGATTCGAAGAGAGCGTTTGCACCGATCCATCGTCTTCAAGTGGCTTTCCTATGTGCTACGAACCGATGAAGTCTGGTGGACTCGAAACGAGCGTGAGTATCGATACGTTGCCTAATGGATACGAAATCAAGGTTCGCATCGATAGGTCTGCATTGTTCAAGGGTCGATGGTTGAAAAACTGTTATTTTCGAATCGATTAGTATCACAACGCCTCGCATCGATGGATCCTGTTGTCGATTTGGCTTCGAAGGAGGCAGAGTCCCTAGGATTCGAAACTGGTATTCGCATCGTCCCTTGGATTCGAAATCGGCATTCGCTGGACTGGTTGTGACCGGTCAAAATGACTGGGAGACGAAACGGCCCAATCTTCCTCTACCCTTCATATAAATACCTGGGACTTAGCCCATTCTCACTTTTTTACCTTTCTACTTTTTACTGTCACTCCTTGTTCTCTTTTTCTACCTTCATATCGATAGACTGAGAGATACAACTACGAGCTTTCGAATCGAACCAAACCTTCGATCCTCTGTGTGTAATCGCAAAAATCAGGTAATTAATGGATAGAATCGTGTAAATAATGACGAAACTCGAGATCTCAATCGTTCTTCTTGCTTCCAAGGCCAGTTGTGATGAATCTGAGATCTGGACGAGAAAAAACGAGTTGGGGGATAGAGCGTGGCCATGGAGTCGAGATCCTTTTGGGGAAGAAGGAGGCACGAAGGAAATCAATGTTACCTCATTTCGTATCGGCCTGGATCGGGAGTGTTCAAATCGATATGGACTGCACACGTTCGCATCGATGTGGAGACGAAAGCGACGATAGACGCGAAGCCATTGTTTTCAAATCGATGCGAATTTGGCGGACCTGATCGACGCGAATTGGCTCGCCTTCGATCGATACGACATGTATCGATTCGAATTCGATCGCTACGAAGCATCCTCACCTTAGCCTGATCGATACGAACGCATCAGCCTGAACTTGATCGGTACGAAGCACTCTCCCCCTAGCCCGATCGATACGAAGCATTCCTATCCCAAGATGATCGATACGAATGCATCGATTCGAACGTGGCCAGGCTGAACGGCGTGATCCCCCTGAACCGATACGAAAACAAAGTGCAGCGATCGATTCTCGACCTAAATCTTGACGAACTTAGAGAATTTCTGAATATTTGAACACTGTATTCCGACGAGCTTCTGCCTTGCATAATTGAACTTGATCACAGAACTGCATATTTGACTGACTTTCGAAGCTCGTTGATGGAACTGCTATTTAACAGAAAAAGTATAACGATCTCCTTAATTTTGAATCGATCGTTAGTATCTGGACGGCGCGGTTGTGACGGTCAGCGATGACGGTCATGCCCAGTCTGACTCTCAGAGTTTTGTTGTTCATACACTTAAGCTTATCTCGTTGAAATTTATCTGTTCAAGTTATGCACAACACCTGCACTGCACAACATATTCATCCACTCTACACTGGGGAATGCACGGGCTTTTTATCATCTAATGATGGTTTCTCGTGAGTTAGCTAGTTATGGAACCGTCAAGTTCGCAGTAGCAAGAAACTCAGAATCTTATCCCTCCCAGACTTGAGATTCCAGACATCGAGGCCGAAGCTATTGGTCCAGCTCCGGACGAGTTGCCTGATGCGTCCTTCATTAATAGTCCACCTGACTCTGTCCCGTCCAATATCTCTGAAGATATGCTAGGGGGAATATGCTTGAGGCATGGCTTATCGTTGGACGATGTAATATTGCCTGGACCGGACGACAGACCACACAATCCCCCGGAGGGGTATACTGCTTTTAATCGACATGCATGCGCAGCCGGTACACTTCCTCCGTTCAACGATTATATAAGAGAAGTGTTGGCTTACCTGGATATTGCTCCGTCTCAGCTACATCCGAATGGATATGCTTCACTCAATGGCTTGTTCATCGCATTTATGGAATACCTCTACCGACCTCCCCGCCCGACCGAGATAAGATACCTCTTCAACTTCAAAAGTCGAACCGACAGCCCATCTTTTACATTCTTGGAGTCTGTAAGAAACTTCCAAGTTGTCACGGGGTCGTGGACTAGGCTGAGCTACTTCAAGTCAGAGCGGTTCTATGTCCGATGTCCCCGGGGTTCGCCAGAAGATGGCTGTTCATACGTGAGTATTGTCTTTTTCCAAGTAATCGACAGGGCAATTTTTGAATGAAATTAAACTCATATCTCCTACTCCTTTTCTTTCAGCTATAATCCAGCGACCTGAAGGTGGCTATTATAAAGAGATAGTTCGGGTCCTTCAAGAGATTCCTAGTGAAGAAAGGAATATTGAATTGCTACTGACGAACCGGAATCTCAGAGTTCTTGGGTTGATTGTGCGGAGGCAGAGCATAAGGCTCGATGGCGCATTAAAGACTGTCTCCAGAGAAAAGGTCAAGCGGAAGAAACCCAGGGTTGTGATAATTGAGGAACCCGATTCTGAGAGAACTCATACCGACGAGGAACCGTTGGTCAGACCTGCTAATGCAATCCCGGATACTGATGAAAAGAGAAAAGGCAAAGCGGTGGCCTCCAAACAGCCTAAATCCGGGAGGCGGAAGTCGGTGGTTTTACACCGCCCCCTGTCAGGAGTTAGAATTGCGGAGGCACCCTCCCTGCAAGCTAAAAATCAATTCGAAGGGCTCGCTGACCCTCCAATCCCGGACATCGAGCCCGAGCAACACGACGTTGAATTGGGTGGACCGCGACATAACTTCTGGTTGGTCCGGGGGGTTACACATTCACACACTCTTCACGGCACAACACATTTTCCTAACCATAAACAACATATTGTAAACGACTACTGATTTTCCGTGGTTTGCGTTTCAGGTACGATGTCTGGACAAAGTTCTGTGCTTGGTAGTTTGCGCAACAAGCACCGTTATCATGAGCCACGCAGGAGAGAGGGCGAGAGGGATTACGACTCAGGACATTCTGGTCAGGAGAGGTCTGACAGAGACAGGGGATACGTTGACCGATCCCGATCTCGCTCTCCTCCTCCCAGGACCTCCGCACCTCCTACGGTAGCAGTTGCTCGTCCTCCTGAAATTTCATGGCCTAGGCCACCTTCTCAAGCTTCGAGGCCCGATCCTCCGCGCAGGACTGAAATAGCCACCTCTTCAGCTACCACACCGGTCCCGACTGATGCGTCCAGTGAAGGAGCGCTTAAATTGGCACAGATGAGGAAGGAATTTCCCGACATCTGCTTTGACGGTTATGTCTTCCCTCCGCACCTGAGGAGAATTCCGCCAACCGCTGAAACCACTATCCATGATTATGTTGCGGACATCTTCTTCCAGTACAGGGAGTGGGCACGGGCCGCGAGGAAAGCGTCCAAAGTGGCATTCGATCGGGGCGTCGCCATTGAGAGGCTTGAGAAGGAGTTGGGTCACAATGACCGAATCATAAAAGCGCTCAATGCGGAGGCTGAGTCTTCCCGTAAATCTGAAATGGAGGCCCTAAAAAAGGTTGACGAAGTAAACTCTGCCATGACCAGAATGAAACAAGAGCACTATACCGCCATCGAAGACATGGGTCATAGGAACACCACCATTACCGCCGAGAGGGATGCCGCTCTTAAGGAGCTTAATGAGCTAAAATCAAAGTTCTCCGAAATGGCGAAGGAGAAAGATGCAGCTAATGTCTCTGCGCAGAAGGCCTGTGATCAGGCGGTGACGCTCCGAAAGGAGAATGAAGCGGCTATACAACAAGCTCGCGAAGCTAAAGCTGGGGTTGATGAGAAGGTACGGCAGGCGGAGGCCAGGATTGAGGCTGAGGTAGAAGAGCTACTCGTCACTTACAATGCCAATGTGCTAAGGCACCGAGATCTGACATGGCTCGACGACTATCCAACACATCTCTATAATGCTTGGAATATGTTGGTTGAGGAGGAGAAATCTGGACATCCCGATGAAGGCATCGATGAATTCGAGCTGGAGAACCGCATTCTTAATGATGACGAAAAGAAAGTTCTCCATGGCTCCATGATTTCTCACGAGGAGGAGAGGCTTGGCGCCCGATCTCAGGAAATTGGAGAAAACTCTAGTGCTGAGCACCGTATCACAAGTTCTGAGATTGTCGTGTCATCTCAATCTGAGCCAACTACGACGATCGACTCCCAGCCTATACCGGCATATGATCCAGACCGACCACATTTATCTCCTATTAAGGAGCATTCCTCCGAAGCCGTTCAAACGACCCTGACCCAAACCGAGGAAGGTACTCTGAACTATTCCCTTGTTCATTTGGGGTGAAGAATGCGTATGGAAGTGTATACTAACAGACGTTTCCTTTCTTTGACCAGTGATTGGAGTTGCACCAGCGGCGCCTTCCGTAGCCCAGGAATCATGTCAAGTGCCGGAGGCCATCATTTCTGAGGCAACTTCTGTTGTGACAACAGTGCCGGTGGAAGTAACACAGGGGAGCTCACTCTCTTTCGATGAACAGATGATAAACGAGCTCCTTGGCCGACAGAGTGATCCCTTTGCAGACCTATCATTCAGCCTTGGTGGATTCTCGTCCACTTCTGATATTCCAACCCAGGCTGTCACAGCACATGGTGAGGCCAGAGCGCATCGAGAAGCAAGGATGTTGGCCGAAATCAATGCTGAGATGGCGGCAGCTGCGCATGGTGGCAGCGCGGATGGCGGAGCAGCAGCACATTGTCCCACCCCTCTTATGATTGTATCTCCTGGGGGTACGCTCACTGACACTAGTGCGTCGGTCCCGCCTCCGGCTACGGATTCTGTTCCTCTAACTCCTCCTGCGGGAAGCATTCCCATAGAGTCCAGCTCGGACGAGGACGTCGACATCATGCCTTCATCCGAGGGGAGCCTGCCTAGGGAGAAAAGTTCTAAACGAAAGAGTACTGGCGGCTCCAATAGCTCCTCGAGGAAGAAGAAGTTGAGGAAGCAGAAAGATTAGACACTCTTTTTAGGCATACTTTCCTCTTTCGGCAGTCAGGGATTTTGTTACTTTTTCTTTTTTCCCTTTTGTAGGCCGTGTTTAGATGCGGGTTCGGCCCCTGCTAGTAGTAATATTTTGGGAAGGCTCGTGTATGAACCATTGCTTTTGATTTAGTTGAAATAAAATTTTGTCTTCTAGTTTCGGCTTATGTTCCTTTCATGCTTGAATACTGCAGTGTTCGAACTTCGGTCCGGTGTACTTGCATTATTTTTATGTTCAAGCATAGCTTGTTTTATCTGCCAAATCTGCCCCCAAATTCCAGGGTTAAGTTATGATGATCAGCTTGTGATCGCATTGAGTGAGGATCGAACGAGCAGGCTACACTTACTTCCTCATGAATAATGTCATCCACACTCTGGGGATTCAAGTCATCTCATGAACAGTTGTTCACGTTCTGGGGACTTTAAGATTGACGTTAGTACTTCGACTCATATTCTGGGGAATTTGAGTTAGCGTTCACACTCTGACTCGCGCTTCGGGAGTTCGAAGTGGACTGATTATACTTTGCTTCGTATGCTGGGAAAACGGAGTTGGCTATTTATTCTCCATTTCGCACTCTGGGAATACGGAGTCAAATGTTTATACTCCGTTTCGCACTCTGGGAATACGGAGTCGAATGTTTATACTCCGTTTCGCACTTTGGGAATACGAAGTCGAATGTTTATTCTCCGTTTCGCACTCTGGGAATACGGAGTCGAATGTTTATACTTCGTTTCGCACTCTGGGAATATGGAGTTGAATGTTTATACTCCGTTTCGCACTCTGGGAATACGGAGTCAAATGTTTATACTCCATCTCGCACTCTGGGAGTACGGAGTTGAATGTTTATACTCCGTTTCGCACTCTGGGAATACGGAGTCAAATGTTTATACTCCGTCTCGCACTCTGGGAGTACGGAGTTGAATGTTTATACTCCGTTTCGCACTCTGGGAATACGGAGTCAAATGTTTATACTCTGTCTCGCACTCTGGGAGTACGGAGTTGAATGTTTATACTCTGTTTCACACTCTGGGAATACGGAGTCAAATGTTTACACTCCGTCCCGCACTCTGGGAGTACAGAGTTGGATATAGGATTGTCGTGTGTCAATCCTATCGATATTGGTGTAATGGCTTGCCCCCGAGCTCGGGTTTCACTTAGCGAGTGGCCGGTCATATCACAGCCACTCTCCATTTGAATAAGTCCCATTGCGTGATGGGATTTAGCTCTTCGTGCATCGTGATGTCGTATATCGTACTTAATGAATCACAGCTCTGGCTCGAAGAGATGGCATTTTATTGCTGAAATAATAAAATGTGGCAAAGTCAGCTGCCTTATTACAAAATTCAAATTTCGAAATGCAGAAACAAATTGCTAAATAGAATGAAATAAATAAAGCCTGTCATGTGTAATAGCGACGAAGACTTTCGCTGTTCCAAGCCCTTGGCAAATCGAGACCGTCAACGGTCGACATCTTGAATGTGCCATCTCCGAGTCTTTGTGTAATCACATATGGTCCTCCCTAGTTCGGCTTCATGTGTGAAGGAACTGGATATATTCTCTTGAGCACGAGGTCGCCGAGTTCAAAGGTTCGGGGTCGAACTTTGGTGTTGTACAGTCGGGCGACCCGACTTCGATATGCGGCTGCTCTCAAATCAGCCTCTTCCCGTTTTTCATCCAACAGATCCAAAGATTCGGCCAGCAGTACAACGTTCGTTTTCGGATCATAGTAAGTCACGCGATGAGAAAATACTTCCGTCTCGACCGGAATAACAGCCTCTAAGCCATAAGATAGGGAAAATGGAGTGTGTCCGGTCGCGGTTTTGTGAGTCGTTCGATAGGCCCATAACGCCATAGGTAGTTCATCGACCCATTTGCCCCCGGCCTTTTCCAGTCGTTTCTTCAGGATGGATTTTATAACTTTATTGACAGCTTCAACATGTCCATTCGCCTGGGGGTGTGTGACAGCCGAGAACTTTTTATGGATATGAAACCGTTGACAGAAATTCTTGAATTCTGTACTTTCGAATTGGGCTCCGTTATCAGTGATGATGGTATGCGGGAGTCCAAATCGACAGATGATGTTGCGAACCACAAAATTTATCACTTTCTTTGTCGTAATGGTTGTAAGGGCTTCGGCCTCAGCCCACTTTGTAAAGTAGTCAACGGCAACGATGGCGTATTTCGCGCCACCTTTCGCCAAAGGTAAAGCGCCGATGATATCGATGCCCCACATTGCGAATGGCCAGGGACTGACCATCTGGGTTATCTCGGTAGGCGGGGCTCTCGGAATTCGGGCATGTATCTGGCATTTATCACACTTTCTGCCATAGATCGCCGCATCTCGGTTCACTGTCGGCCAGTAATACCCATATCAGAGTATCTTCTTAGCGAGAGCTTGCCCTCCGGTATGATCGCCACACTCTCCCTCGTGCACGTCATGTAACACTCGTTTGATTTCCTCGTGGGCGATACATCGGAGGAGGGGAACAGAATAACCTCTCCTGTACATGACTCCGTTCTGGATAACGAATCGTGAAGCTTTCCGTAAAATTTGTCTCTTCTCATTTCTATGCTCAGGCAACATCCCACTCTCAATGTAATTTCGATACGGAGTCATCCAAGACTCTCTACTAGGAGCGGTTTCAAACACAAAGTTCATTTCTATCCGATCTATGCTTGGGAAGGATAGAGTTTCGACGGGGACAAGTCCCATCTGCTGTGCTTCACCTGTGCTGGCTAACTTTGCTAATGAATCGGCTCTCTGATTGCGTTCCCGGGGTATATAATAAATGGCATAATAATCAAATTGATTCAGTATTTCCTGAACTCGGGCCAAGTAGGTAGCCAGCCTTCGATCCCTTGCTTGATACTCTCCCCGTACTTGACACACAACTAACTATGAATCGCAGTAAATTTCCACAGCGATAATTCTCAAATCTCTGGCAAGTTTTAGGCCGGTCAAGAGGGCTTCATATTCAGCTTCATTATTAGTCGCACGAAATTCGAACTTCAAAGCATAACATATGGATCGGCCCACCGGAGTCTCAAGTACAACCCCAGCGCCCGAACACCGGTCATTTGGCGCACCGTCAGTATACAGCTTCCAGATGTATTCGGGGGATTCACTGGTCTCGGGCAAGTCTTCTGGAATGGTAAATTCAGCTATGAAATCTGCCAGGACTTGTCCTTGAATGGCTCTCCGTGGAGCGTATGTAATATCAAATTGGCTTAGTTCAATGTTCCATTTGAGTAACCTACCAGACGTCTCAGGCCGCGTGAGGATCTGTCGTAACGGCTGGTCGGTGTACACAGTAAGAGGATGAGCCTGGAAGTAAGGGCGGAGCTTTCTCGAGGCAATGACCAAGCAATAGGCCAGTTTCTCCAGTCTCGGATAATTTCTTTCAGCTCCTGTTAGCCGCTTACTAACATAGTAGACCGGGTTTTGCACTTTGTCTTCCTCCCGCACTAGAGCAGCACTAATCGCATGTTCTGATACTGCCAGGTGGAGGTATAATTGCTCGTGGTCAACTGGTTTTGACAAGATCGGAGGTGTTGAAAGATGTTGAACTAGTGATCGGAATGCGCCTTCACATTCCATGGTCCATTCAAAATTTCGTTTTCCCTTCCGAATCAGATCGAAGAAAGGAATGCATTTATCGGTGGACTTCGAAATGAACCTGCTCAATGCTGCGACCTTTCCGTTGAGACTCTGGACTTGCTTTATGGTTCTAGGGGTTTGCAGATTTCTTATAGCCCAGATCTTCTCAGGGTTGGCTTCTATCCCTCGAGCATTGACAATGAACCCAAGGAACTTTCCCGATGCGACGCCGAAGTGACACTTGAACGGGTTGAGCTTCATTCCATATTCCCGGAGGATGCTGAACATTGAATTCAAATCTCTGACGTGATCCGTGGAGAATCGAGACTTCACCAGCATGTCATCCACGTAGACCTCCATGGTCTTCCCGATCTGATCGGCGAACATCCGGTTGACTAAGCGTTGGTATGTTGCTCCAGCGTTCTTTAGACCAAACGGCATGACTTTGTAACAGTAGAGTCCCAGATCGGTTACGAAGCTGGTATGTTCTTGGTCAGGCAGATGCATGGGGATTTGATTGTAACTAGAGTAAGCATCCATAAAGGATAATAATTCATGTCCGACCGTCGAATCTACGAGCTGGTCAATCCGAGGAAGTGGGAAGCTATCTTTTGGACAAGCCTTGTTTAAGTCAGAGTAATCGACACAAGTTCTCCATTTCCCGTTCGGTTTTCGAACTAGCACGGGGTTGGATACCCATTCTGGGTACAAAGCATCTCGAATAAAACCATTCGATTGTAATTTATCAACCTCCTCCTTAAGGGCGGCAGATCTCTCTGGGTCCATACCGCGCCTTTTCTGCTTTACTGGGACATGTCGCGGATCTATATTCAGGGAGTGACTTGCAATGCTCGGCGAGATTCCGCACATGTCAGAGTGTGTCCAAGCGAAGACGTCGAGATTCGCCCGAAGAAATTCGACCAATTCCTGCTGTGTCTGCTTGTTCAGTTGAGACCCAACTTACAGCATCTTTGAATCATCATCCTCACTGATTGGGACGTCCATAGTCAGTTCGGCCGGAGAAGCTTGACTCTCCGTAGATTCGTCTTTATCCTCATTGTCCCTAGGGTCCAAGTCTTTCAGGAATTGGTCGTGGTGCCCGGGCCGAGGCCCAGGCATCAATTGTCAATTATCAATAGAACGGACGCAGAGAGATTCCTCTACGCCCTTTCCCTTCTCTTTACGTTGTGCCCCGCGCAGCTCAGCAACATAACATGCCCTTCCCGTGGCCTGATCTCCTTGAACAACTCCAATCCCCTGATCGGTGGGGAACTTCAGAGTTAAACACCATGGGGCGATGGCAGCCCTGAATTCGGCTAGGGCCGGTCGGCCCAAAAATGCGTTATAAGGTGAATCAATCTCTAAGACGACAAACTATAAAATCCGGACTCTCCGGCGTTCCCCAACCCCCAACTCAACCGGTAGTTCAGTTACTCCAACGGGTATCGTGGCACTTCCGTTAAAACCGTGGATTCGGGACAGGCAAGGTTTCAAATCCTTTGCCTCCATTTTCATTAAGTCGTAAGCCCGTTTAAGCAAGATATTCACAGAGCTTCCACTATCAACCAGGATCCTCTTCATCCAAGCAGTACCTACCTGGGCAGATATGACTTTGCATCGATCATATCTCGAGATCTATAAGTCCAAATGCCACCAAATTTGGACAGGAGCTAACTGGCGACCTAAGGAATGTTCCTGCCAAATTTCATCTCGATCGGAGCAAATCTTGATCGATACGAAATTCGTTCGTATCGACCACGGAACGAAAAACTCCAACTTGCATCGATCATATCTTGAGATCCACAGATCCAATGCTATGAAATTTTCACAGGAGCTTACGTGCGACCTAAGGAAGGTTCATGCCAAATTTCAGCTCGATTGGATCAAATCTTGATCGATATGAAATTCGTTCGTATCGATCACGGATCGGGCCGAAACTTGGTGGGGTCGGTCGCGTGGGCCCACTCACATGCCAAAAAAAGTCTCCCGAAGTTTGAGCGCGATCTCAGCCTCCTACGCCTATAAATAGCCCCTTGAGGCCTTCAGAACAGGGATCTTTTTGCTCTCCTACGTCCATACTCTACCGAATCCATTTTTGTACTCCATAGCTGCTGTTATATACGAATTTCAATCATTACGATCCGCTGTAATCTGTTGTAATCAGTGGGAATCAGCAAGTGAATATCAATAAAATCATCAACTTCATAGTGGACATAGGCCATATGCCGAACCACTCTAAAACTCTGTGTTTCCATGCATTTTCTTATATGTTTACTGGTATGTTTGTTAGATCTGCTTAATTTTACATTTATTCTCTTCATTTTATCTTTTCAAACACATCCGAAGAGTGTTGTGCCCAATTTTGGTACAAACACTTTGGTGCTTTCACTGAGAAAAAACCAAGTTTTTTCTCCTGCTCGTTGGATCTACTACCGTCGTTGGATTGTAAAAATCTGAGGAAGAGATCCAGATCTGCCATTCAGTGGTTTCTTCTATTCTATTCAGATTGCTCTAGATCTAAGAGGAACTGCAAATGTGATGATTTTCGTATCCATGTTTTCGATTCCAGAAAATGTGGCGATTTTCGTATCCATGTTTTCGTTTCAAGAAAATGTGGTGATTTTTCGTTTCCAGAAAATATGGCAATTTTCGTATCCATGTTTTCGTTTCCAGAAAATGTGGTGATTTTCTTATCCATGAAAATGTGATGATTTTCGTATCCATGTTTTCGTTTCCAGAAAATATGGCGATTTTCGTATCCATGTTTTCGTTTCCAGAAAATGTGGTGATTTTTCGTTTCCAAAAACTATGGCAATTTTCGTATCCATGTTTTCGTTTCCAGAAAATGTGGTGATTTTCTTATCCATGAAAATGTGATGATTTTCGTATCCATGTTTTCGTTTCCAGAAAATATGGCGATTTTCGTATCCATGATTTCGTTTCCAGAAAATGTGGCGATTTTCGTATCCTTGTTTTCGTTTCCAGAAAATGTGGTGATTTTCTTATCCATGAAAATGTGATAATTTTCGTATCCATGTTTTCATTTCCAGAAAATGTGTTGATTTTCTTATCCATGAAAATGTGATGATTTTCATATCCATGTTTTCATTTCTAGAAAATATGGTGGTTTTCGTATCGATCAACTTTCGTATCTATCCTGTAGTGTCCAATTCGTATCGATACTCAGATGAAGTTCGTATCCATCCATCTGCGTCCAATTCGTACCGATACTGACACGCAGTTCGTATCCATCCATCTTCCTCCAATTCGTATCGATACTCACATGAAGTTCGTATCCATCCATCTGCCTCCAATTCGTATCGATACTCACATTCAATTCGTATCCATCCATCTGCGTCCAATTCATATCGATACTCATATCTAGATCGTATCGATTCAGCTGCATCCAATTTGTATCGATCAACAGATGCACTTCATATCGATCCAGCCAGCTGCATTTCGTATCGATACTCTGATACACTACATATCAATCCTGCAGTGTCCAATTCGTATCGATCCTCGGATACACTACGTATCGATCCTGCAGTGTCCAATTCGTATCGATCAACATATGCACTTATTATCGATCCAGCCAGTTGCATTTCGCATCGATCCTCAAATACACTACGTATCGATCCTGCAGTGTCCAATTCGTATCGATCCTGCAGTGTCCAATTCGTATCGATCTTCGAATACACTTCAGATCTTTCAATTTCGCCACAGTTGTATCGTTAAAACATTGATGAGAACAATACGAACCCTAGCCGCAGCGCAGGGCACCCGCATAGTGAATTCAATCACTAATTTAGTGAAGGAACATTCCATCCGTGCTTCTAATTGTTCCATGACTGAACAAGACATATGTTGAGTTGCAATCAAGGAATGGGTGGAATGCAACTTCCTCTAATTGACCAGCTTTTAAACTCCTGAATTGACAACTATGGTACGATGGTTAATATGACGGCTGCCCTACAATGTCTGCTCTGCCAACTCAAAACATAGCTGGTCACCGCTGAACCATCTTCAAACGCCCGCATCTTAATCATTCCACGTCCACATGACTAAGAGCATGACATACAACCTCAAGAGGACTTCCTTAATACCTTATATAGGTCCCCTATCTGGATGAAAGTTTGGGATAAACACCAATCTATTAGCCCATTTTAACCAACTCACCGTCCTATCGGCTTTGCAAACCACTCAAACGTTGGGCAATCATGCATACGTCATTGACCAGTGTTACAAGACCCCTAGGCAATAAAATGGACCTGAGCATAATGTCGACTGGAGAATCTTTCCCAGTCAGGACCTATTCGTTGAAACCAACCTACATGCAAAACTTCCAGTGAAAATTCAACATGTTAACTATGTCGGTGTACTATGGAAATACAACCCTCGACACTACCTTATGAAGTGGGAATGGCGCGTGGATTTCTCCAAGGGCGATGAATGCCGTCAAACGCAGATGTCTTCCCCCATTCCTTAGAGAAGATCGTCAATCACGACTTTGATAAGAGAATTGGTGTATGGCCACCGACGACTACACCAACATCTCTAGGCCAACATTGAGTTGATGAATCAGATGAAGGATCAACATGGCAAGATAAGGAGGGGACCTACTCCATACTCTAGATCAGAAAACTCCTTTTCTCTAGATGACTACCATGAACGCCTAAGCCATAAGGCTGCTCCGGGAAGGATAGCTCTGACAATATGTGCAGGCCCTATAAAACAAAGGACCGGGAACATCCGACCCCTATCGATCAAGGACTTTGATCAAATTGAACCATTTGCATTAGTCTTCCAACTGAGAAGGGCTGGACTGAAGTGCAATAGCAAGCATACGACGCTGCCTCACTTATCAATGAGATTTGATCTGATCTCTTTTGGATTATTTCCAATTCAATTTCATTTACATTGCGAAATATGACCTACTTGAATTAAACTACTTGCAAATGATGCAGGTAACCGAGTACTCAAGATTGGGTGCAAAACAACCTCCATGGACTATGATCAAATCATTGAGGTATCATCATGACGATCATGACTCAACCACTCATCGGCTACTATACACCCCTGACTGGGGGCAAGGCACCAAAGAAAAAGAGACCGACAAGGTCAGGACTCTAGTACAAAGTGGATGCAACCGACCATCCACTCATCTGCCTATGCAATTTAATTAGAGATCTGGGAAAGACTTGGAGTAATATATCCCAACAATGTACTCTCCATCTTGTACTTAAAGCTCGCCAAAATACTTACGCTTCTTTTGATGCCCGATAAAATCAGAATCACACAAAGGGTGGACGCAACGTCACCATCCATGCATCCAATCCTACATTAGACACTTGGGGTTATTTGAGAACACATGTTTAAAGTGGATATGATTTGGCCGTTCACTCCCCAGTTTGCGTCTGTGATTAGGCAAAACAATCATGCCTTAAACCGACTTCATCATGGGCCAACCCTCAATTTAAAAGTCATCAACGACTGACTGCCTATTCGCTAACCATCACGAGCTGTCATTTCAACTCTCTTCCTTAGCTCGATCGAAAGAATGAAAAGTATGAACTGGACGTGACTCGGCTGTCTGCTCTCTAATTGAGTCACCCGACTTAAGGGAAAATACACAACTCAGAGTGGATGTAGTTCGACCATCTCTTCCTATGCTCGAGCACAAAGCTTACCAAAACACTAATCTTACTCCTTAGGCCTGGCAAAAGCGGAATCCAAATGAACATGGACGCGATCCAACCGTCCATAAACTAAATCTCATCCTTCATTGAAGGGCGTATAAGTGGAAGTTAATCGGGATCCCACCGATCACTCGCTAAGTGAAACCCCGAGCTCAGGGACAAGCCATCACACTGCGGCAATAAGGAATTGATACGCGACAATCCACTAACTAACTTCGGCTCCCAGAGTGTGAGCTGGAGTATAAACTTACGGACATGGGCTCGAGGAGGATGAATCCATCCATTTAACGACTTCGCCCGTGTTCAACCTAAACCCAAAAAGGAGGGATCCGTCCATCTAACGACTTCACTTGCCTACTCAGGGTGGATATGGTACAACCATCCACGTACCTGATCAACCAACTCCGAACTCCCAAAGCGCGAGTCGGAGTATAAACATTCAACTCCGAACTCCCAGAGCGCGAGTCGGAGTATAAACATCCAACTCCATATACCCAGAGCGCGAAGCGGAGTATAAACATTCAACTCCGAACTCCCAGAGCGCGAGTCGGAGTACAAACATCAACTCCAGATTCCCAGAGTGCGAAACGGAGTATAAACATTCAAATCCATATTCCCAGAGTGTGAGTCGGAGTATAAACATTCGACTCCGTATTCCTAGAGTGCGAACTGGAGTATAAACATCAATCGACTCCGAACTCCCAGAGTGCGAGTCGGAGTATAAGCATCAACTCCAGATTCCCAGAGTGCGAACTGAAGTATAAACATCAATCAAATCCAGACTCCCAGAGTGCGAGTCGGAGTATAAGCGTCAACTCCAGATTCCCAGAGTGCGAATTGGAGTATAAACATCAATCAACTCCGAACTCCCTTAGTGCGAGTCGGAGTATAAGCATCAACTCCAGATTCCCAGAGTGCGAACTGGAGTATAAACATCAATCAACTCCGGACTCCCAGAGTGCGAAACGGAGTATAAACATCAACTCCGGATTCCCAGAGTGCGAAACAGAGTATAAACATCAACTCCAGGTTCCCAGAGTGTGAACTGGAGCATAAACATCAACAACTCCAAATTCCCAGAGTGCGAACTGGAGAATAAACTTCAACTAAATCTAAGTCCCCAGAGTGTGGACTGGAGTATAAACACCAATTGGGTGCAAATGACCACCCATCAACTTGCTTCGGTCCCGAGAGAGGCCAGAGTATAAACACCAAATGGGTGTGACTAACAACCCATCAACCAACTCCAGCCCTCCAAGCATGGTTTGGAATGTGAATACCAAAAGGGATGTGATTCGACTATCCATCTATCGGCTATGGTTCCTCATCAAGTTCTGTAATACAAAAAGCGGATGTGGTTCGACCGTCTGCTCTCCAATCTTCCCCTGACACGGGGGCACACTTAACACACAAAATTGGATGCGATCCGACCATCCAGCACTAAGCGGGCGTGACACAACCGTCCATGCATAACCTCCTGTCCCCTGCACGGGACCCATAACATAATTTTATAGGGATGCACTCCAACCCCACAAGACAAAATTTCTTCCTTGATTCGACAGGGAGACGCAGATTCGCAAAATGAACCTAGCTGAATGTCCAATTCTAAATGGATGTGACTACCCGTTCTACTGCAAACGAACGTGGCACGACCGTTCATCCGCTAACTCTCCCCTATGATCCAACTGGCTGTTCCTGCAACATGGACAGATGTGACCTAACCTTCTGCCAATCGATTCCTTCCTACAGTTCAGTGGGAGAAGCGTCAAATTAAAGTTGTTGTAATGTGATCGACCATACTTCGACTTTCGCCATTGACTAGTGCTAGAGAGATTAATTGAGGAAGATGCGGTCCGACCATTTTCTACTAAAACTCTTAGTCCCCAGAGTGTGGACAGGGGTATAAACATCAAATAGGTGCGATGAATGGCCCCTCAACTGACTCTGATCCCCAAAGTGTGGCTACGAGAATAGACAAACGGATGAATGAGATTCGACCATTCATTCACCAACTCTGACCTGAACTCGACGTGAGGAGTGTAAACTCACTACAGGTGCAGTTAGACCATCCACGAACTAACTCTGCTAACCCAAGACTGGGGGCAGAAGTGCAAATCACCAAAAGAAGAGAAAGGTGACTCGCTACATATCCAGCTTAGCATCCTTTACAACTTAAGGAAATGACTACAAGGAGACCTTAATGCTAACCAATCAGAATGATGCCCGAAGTTCTGGGCAATCACTTATATCGTACCGCCGGATCGACGGGCAATATCGATCTACACCTTTCACATCGTACCATTGAATCGACGGTCAATATCGGTCCTCTTCGACTATAAATCGATGTGACCCGAACGTCCATCGAATACCTTTGACCAACAGAGCACGGATAGAAGAATAAACCACGAAGAGTGTGACTTGACCATTCGTCCTCCGTCGCCTTCCTTCGATCCATCAGGAAGAGCATGAGACCAAATGAGCATGACATGACTGCATTTGAGCTGACTTTATCCCTAGATCTGACGGGAGAACGTAAATCGAAATGGGCATGGTTTATCACCCAACTCCAAACGAATGCAATGCGACCATTCATTTATTGACTCTTACCATGATCTGACTAAAAGAGCAATTCAAAACAAGTGCAACTTAAACATCTGCACACTGATTCTTACCCTGGATTCGACAAGGGAAGCATCAATCTTGCATCGGATCTGATTAGACGATTCACTCTTCAGTTTTTGCCCAAAGTGCGGCGACATAAGCAGCGAAGTGAATGTCATTGACCGTCCAGAATCTAGCTTATGTCCGAATGTCGGCAAAGTAACAATGTATTCCGCCAAGAGGAAAGAACTAGAACATAATATAGGATAGTTACGACTCAGCCTTCCATTGGTTAACTCGATCCCATGGTTCAATGGGATAGAATACAAAATTGAAGCGGACATTATGTACCCTGCCACTTATCGAGATATTACCTAGACTTGGGGGCACAAACAAGAAGATAAGATTAATATGATTCAACCATTCATCAGTCAACTCTGGTTCTTAAAGCTTGAACTACAGTATAGACACAGCTAGAACGAGACTAGACCGTCCGCGTAATGCATCCGCCAACCCAAGACGGGGGGCAAAAGAGTTATTATCCGAGAGTTGACTATGACAACTTGAACCTATGACCCATGCCTGATATTCATAACAACTCTAGGTTGCGACCGAAAGGATGCCTAGAGATAGAGTCATCAGACCAATACTTGGACTTATGGGCAACTGATCATCATTTTGACCCTTCCAATGAGCAATGGATCGCAGGTACATTGAATGAAAAGTGCATCATTCAGAAACACAAGAGAATTCAATCTCAAAGCTGGAGCCAGCTATGTAGCAGCGTGCAGTACAAGGCTAAGTTCTACTAATCCTTTGATTCAACGTCCTTATAAGCCTGATCATTTACCATTGCAAATAAACACATGAGGTGCCTACAACCCATCACGAGTATTGTAGATCAGATCACAACTCTACGCAATGATGAAGAAAGAGTCAACTGTTTTACTTCAGGTGAATCTTGATGTGTTCGCTTGGACTCGATCTCATATATATATATATATATATATATATATATATGGACTCTCACCAGCCATGAATAACCCTACATTAAATGTCGACCCGAGGCATGTCTCGGTGAACAAAAACGATGCGACATGGATCCGGAGAGATCTGTTGCACTTAAAGAGGAGGCGAATCTGCTCAAAACTAGTGTGTTTATCCATGATGCCCTCCAACCAAAGTGAGTATCCAATCCTTTACTTATAAGAAAAACAAACAGGGAGTGGAGGACATACGTCAACTACTCAGATTTGCATGGGGTATGACAAAGCACAGCTTTCCACTTCCAATGATCAACCAACTGATGGACCTGACCATCAGACATGAATTACTCACATCCATGGATGCAAACCCCAGATACAATCAGATACTGAAGCATGTCCTAGACCAGATATACAACTGTTTCATTATCGACCTGGGCCTATAGTGCTATGCTGAGATCCCTGGATTCGAACTTGAGAACGCTTATGCTACTTACCAAAGGACGATTAACAGATCATTCAAAAATCATATCGACCGATCGATGAAAGTAGATGTGGTTAATATGCTCGTAAGATCACGACTATCAAACGACCATATCGGTGACTTAATAAAGTTAGAGACACCCATGTACCGAGGACAATCAAGCAGCTCCGATAGATCGCTTGAAGAGACCTTCCGTTTTACCCAAACCTTTGGATCGCGAAGATTTATACATCAATTGGGCCGTGTCAACACACGCCGTAAGCATCACAATGTTATGTAAAGATAAACGAATCAAAAGACTAGTAAATGATGAAGGCTGGCTATTGACAAGCTCACCCCGTTAACGTCTATATCGACCAGCCGTTACGATAGGTCCAATAGTGACCTTAGATGTCTTAAAAGTTACTCAAATGGGATATCGAGCTAATCCAGTTTGATTTCACATATCTCCCTCGGAGAGCTCTCCATGATCAAACATTAGCATACTTCATATCTGAATCCACCACATCAGACGACTATCCGAAGAACAGTGGAGAACCGTCCAACTGATGGAGAACGTACACCGATGGAACTTCCAATAATCGGCTTTCTAACATTGAAGTTGCGTTAATGACTCCTGAGAAACGAACGATCTGCTACGCCCTGAAACTCAACTTCCCTGCAACAAATAACGAAGCTAAGTATGAAACCTTGGCGCTCAAACTTGTAAGAAAACTACGAGTGGAAACTTTACATGTCTTATGTGATTACTGGTTAGTAGTACGCCAAGTCAAGGAATATTATCCGACTAGGGGGCAACGTCTTGCTCCTTATCTCAACCGGGTCCAAAAGCTACTAGTCGACTTCGACTATTACACCATTACACACATCCTCGGAGAACAAAATGAAAAAGCTAAGTCACTGGCCAAGCTAGCCAATTCTGGGGATGCGCGGCAAAAAGACTTTGTCCCAGTTGAAATACTTATTATTCCAAGCATTAACATATGAAGATCAACTAGATCTTAGAGATGGATCTAGGAAAGGAGTCATGGATGACTCCTATCAAAGATTATCCATAATCGGGGATTCTTCTTGAATGAAGGAATAAGGAATGGCATATCCTCTGTGAAGCCTTACTGCATGATTATGTCTAGATCGTTCAACTCCATCGACACAAAGCATTACTCCTGTATCCGCCAATCCAAGACCCAATATGATGTATCCATCGATACGAAGCATACATTCTAACATCTCAGATTGATCCAGGAGAGGATCGATACAAAGGAAGGACTTAAAACAACCATCGAACGTTGTTACAACTCGAATTTCACATCGATCCAGGAATTGAATGCTCGCCTGATGACAATTACAACAGCGAACAACAAATCACTAGCACTTGACATTCAGTTACAACAATGCACTGCATGATCGTTGGCAGCTAACAAATCAGCATTTATATTATTGAAAATCAATCGAAAGTTACATCTTTTGACGAGAAGGGAGAAACTACTCAGCGAATCAGATAGAACTTTTTCAGAATGAAGGATGCAGCATTTCAAAGCACGTCATGTTCACACAAGACGTACTTTGGGGGGCAAATGTTATCCCGCCTTTTGGCAAGGCCATGACACCAAGAACTTGACTAGGAACCAATGACAGTTCGTCTTGGATATCGTTTATACGCAGGCTCACTATGGATATTGACGAATTTTTTCCGAGTCTGGATCGAGCTAAAATTGATATGACATGACAAGAAAAAATATGAGAGCCAACATTCCAAATTTCAAGTCAATCGGAGTTCATATGCTCCAGATATTGATGGATCACGGCTGAGAAATCCAAACTTGCATCGATCATATCTCGAGATCTACTAGTCCAAATGCCACCAAATTTGGACAGGAGCTAACTGGCGACCTAAGGAATGTTCCTGCCAAATTTCGTCTCGATCGGAGCAAATCTTGATCGATACGAATTTCGTTCGTATTGATCACGGAACGAAAAACTCCAACTTGCATCGATCATATCTCGAGATCTACAAGTCCAAATGCCACCAAATTTGGACATGAGCTAACTGGCGACCTAAGGAATGTTTCTGCCAAATTTTGTCTCGATCGGAGCAAATCTTGATCGATACGAAATTCGTTCGTATCGATCACGGAACGAAAAACTCCAACTTGCATCGATCATATCTTGAGATCCACAGATCCAAATGCTATGAAATTTTCACAGGAGCTTACGTGCGACCTAAGGAAGGTTCATGCCAAATTTCAGCTCGATTGGATCAAATCTTGATCAATACGAAATTCGTTCGTATCGATCACGGATCGGGTCGAAACTTGGTGGGGTCGGTCGCGTGGGCCCACTCACGTGCCAGAAAAAGTCTCCCGAAGTTTGAGCGTGATCTCAGCCTCCTACGCCTATAAATAGCCCCCTGAGGCCTTCAGAACAGGATCTTTTTGCTCTCCTACGTCCATACTCTACTGAATCCATTTTTGTACTCCATAGCTGCTGTTATATACGAATTTCAATCATTACGATCCGCTGTAATCTGTTGTAATCAGTGGGAATCAGCAAGTAAATATCCATAAAATCATCAACTTCATAGTGGACGTAGGCCATACGCCGAACCACTCTAAAACTCTGTGTTTCCATGCATTTTCTTATATGTTTACTGGTGTGTTTGTTAGATCTGCTTAATTTTACATTTATTCTCTTCATTTTATCTCTTCAAACACATCCGAAGACTGTTGTGCCCAATTTTGGTACAAACAATCTCTTTTCAAATAATAATAGCTTTCATAAAGTGAAAAGATTTCCAATTTGTATTGAAACATTTCAAGTTGAAATGAAATTGTAAATAGTTTGGAAAAACTATGGATTAACCTTTGTGAAGATGATTAAGCTTTATTTTGAAATCAAAGAAGATTTTAAAAAGGTGTATCTTTTATATCATAAAAGACTTGAATTGTGAATAGTTTTGAAAGCTATAAATTAAATCTTAATTTAAAGATTTAATGGGTTAAACAAATTGAAATGGAATGTGATTTGGAAATCTGTGAATGAATCTTTGTGAAACTGGGTAAAATTTGTGAAGTAAATCTTTTTGTTTAAAGATTTAAAATGATAATTTGTTTAAACCATTTAAAGGAAAGGATTTGGGTAATAAGTTGTGACTTAATTGAAATCCCAATATTCATATGTTTTGAAATATTGTGCTCACTATTCGGGTTAGCCGGGAAAAGACCTCTGTGTCATATAACCCATTCCGAATTTGTGATATGACGATATGGATCGTATTGAAGACCGGTGGTGAAGACCGGGTATTTGTGAAAACGATAGGATGACCTATCGATTGTCTCTGCACCGTTAGCTACGGTATAGAGATTTCCTTTGTGATGGGAAGTTTTATCGGGATTGTGAATACCCGGATTGCAAGGGCTTCTTCGGAAGTGCCTTCGGTTCTGTTCGAACCCAGAATAGACTTGTATGGTTACATGTCTGACATTACATTTTGAGATATAAAGCTGATTTCTTTCAAATACATTTCTGTTGGTGGCAGAGAATTTATTCTCTTAGCTTAACACCCTTCTCTGAGACGTACGAGCTCAGAGGTTATGTAGTTGAAATTTATCAGTGATATACTCCCAATTTGGTAGTGTGGCATGCTGAGTGTTGCTGTGTGATGATCATTTATTGATCATTTGTGATCAAAGCGTGGCTTTGTGAAAAAGCGTAGCTTTGTGGACGAGACTTCGTCAGACCTTACAACCCGGAAATGGTCGAAACAGGAAAGATGCTGCAAGGTTTCAGGGGTAGCTTCCCTAGGGTATGACCATTCCTTCTGAAAACGGGTAGTATCATGGTATGGACCCCAGATACTTACTCATGTGGACACACTTTATTTGTTATGTGTGATGTTGATTACCGAGCACTCGGATAAAGGTCCCAAAGGACCGGGGGTGGCATATCTCAGGTTTACTACCCGGGAAGGAGGTAATCGGCCTTGTGTTGGCAGAGAGCAGGTTGTCTCTCGGAGCGTCCCGCCAGAGGCGTTCCTACGTGGCATAGGAAGTTCCTTAGCCTGATCATTTGTTGGAAATCCATCTTCCAATACGAACCTTGTACGGTTTTAGTTGTAGAACCTGCCATTTACTTATGGTGGCGCCCCACTGTTTAGATGGTAGCTATAGTAGGCATAGTGTGAAATGCCTATGTTGGCTAAGATTAATATTATACTTTCGAAATGTTTTCCACTATGCACTAATAATAATAATCCAATGATTTGCGTAGTAAGCATGTTTGACTATCATAAGAAGAAATCTCCTCCAATTCTGCGTTTGCATTGTGTGTGTGGCGGGAGGTCTTATGGTAGTTTCATTTTCCAAAAGCATTGCGAATGTCTTTACTTCTTTTGTTGTGTTGTTTTAAAGATAATAACTATTTTAAGTTCTCACACCAGTCACCATGACAGACCTGGAGTTTATTGTTTCTTTCCTAAACTCTGGGTGCCCACCAATTTCCACACGGGCAGTCTAGAGTCAGGTTATCAAGTCATTCTGGATTCAGGAGATGCTGTGGAGCTCAGTGGCGAGCTGGAGGAGACGTATCACTTGTATATGATATTATTTATTCTGCTATGTATTCTGTATGAGGACAAGTTGTATAACTGTCCATTGATGTATATGGTTGTTGTAAACTCTAATGATGATGTAATGTATAAAATGATATAGTTCTTTGATTTAAAGATTATTCTTTGATCTATTATATGTTGTTCCGCTGCGATATGTGAGATTCTGATACTGTTATGTGTTTTTCTATTGTTTCTTCTTTCTTTTTCTTCTGTCTTCTTCTACCTCTTCTTTTTCTCCATAACAATTCGGTTTTCCGGCATTCGATTGCTCGGCTGTTGATACAGTGGACGTATTAATGTCGATTTTCGAGCGACGAAAAGTCGAAACGTTACAATAACCATATTATCACTGTTCAACCCAATCATATCACAAAGCATTTCATATCAGAAATATCAAATATTCTAAGGCATTCAATATCATTCAATCATTCATAAGCAAGATTTATTAGTCACACCATTCCAATTAATTTAAATAAATTAAATTAATTTCTTTAATCACTTTTAATCCTGCTTACTTACATTAATTAATTACAAACCATTAATTAATCATCCCTTAATTATCCTCTTTAATTACATTAAGTAATTAGCCTTAAATTAATAACAAAAATTAATTAACCTTCACCCATTCACATTAATTACATTTATCCTTAATTAATTACTCTTAATTAATTATCCTATAATCACTTACATTGATTAATTATCCTTTAATTAATCACATTCATTTAACTAACCAATGTAACGACCCGTAAATTTCAACTGTTTTAATAACGTAATTAGTTGAAATTTTGTGAAATTTTAAACGATAAAATTTTGAAATATAAATTTGATATTTGGAATGCGTTTAGTTAAACATAGCAACTGGTAAACTTTCGTCCGGAAATATGAAAGTTTATTTCACGCGTAAATTTACTTTAATTTAATCAGTTAAAAAGCGATGAAAATAAAATGTTTCTGAAACCTAAATATTTTTACATAGGAAAATTCTAAATCATCTTCTGAGCAAGATGTCAGTTTGTCGTTTTTCCAAATTCGGACATCTTTGGCTCCGTCGATCTTATTTTTCAGCGTTTTTCTTGCATTTTCCGCTATTAGAAAATTCGAACTTTTATAATTCGATCGTGCCACTGATAATTTTATACCGTTTTGACCGTCTCGTCGTGTTGATCACCACAGTATATTCGATTGTATATTTCGAAGTTCGGTGTGCGGTACAATCTGTGAAACGCTCAACGTATCGGTTCCGCAACCGAGCCTTTGGACTTCTTGTGACTATTCGTTACTCAGCGAGAAACCAATAGCCACTTTAATAAATTCAAATTCAATTGTGACCGTTCCATTTCCTTTATTTGATGGTTGTATCACCTTCTGGTTTCATTGGGAAACAAAACAATTTAAGCTTATATTTATAATTCTACAAACTTCTGTTCGTTCAAATCATCACCAGACAAAGCCATGCCTTTTTCCCATACTTGCTACTCTCTTTCCCTTTGCATTTTTGAGTTCCAAGTTGCTCTCTCACGCCATCACCAATTCGAGCACGTCACTCATAGATGAGGCCCACCCAGCTCGCAACCTCCCCACCTTCGTACCCGAGCACGCAGCCATGGCCGAGACTAGCCTCGCCCGTGCCACCTTCCAACTTATGCATGCCCAAAACCATTTCGCATGACTGGTCTCCACCCTTGCCTGCCAAACAGCTGTGCTAGTCCTCCTGGTCACCCACACAATCACTTCGCTATCCTCCGCTTCCTTAGCCGCAGCCACCCGAGTGCGCGTCACTGGCAGCCTCCAACAGTTCCGATCACCGAGCTTGTTTTTTTTTCACTCGTCTTTCCCGATGCCACGTCATATCCACGCAGCCCTCCACTCTCGGTCTGTGCGCCTACCTTCCGTCTCTTTAGCCTTCCACCACCACTGTGGCACCTCCAGATCTGGCCACCTCTTCATTTCTATAGGTATATATATGTATATAATTCTAATATATATGCTTTGTGAATATATTTATAAACGTATACAAGTTGTTAATTATTTATATATATGAAAGTTCTGCATATTAAAGTTTGTATAAGTATATGTTAGTTTGGATTAAATTGTATATTTGGGTTGCCTGTATGTATGCTTTTGCTAGTGAAACTTTAAGTATATAATATGGTGGTATGACATGCCAGCTTATAATTGGGTACCTATTTTATTTTGTGTTATGTAGACAGGTTTACAAAGTAATGGGTTTTCTAAGTTAATTTTTTTTAGCTGTAGTTATATAATAAGTTTATATATTAATACATATATCATCGGGTTGCTTTATGTGTATAATTAGTATAGTTTGTATATCTATGTTATAGATTATAGTATATATTCATTGATTTGTAGATAAGTTGTATACATTATGCGTGAGTATATATAGGTTTGGATTCTTTTGTTTTATACATTTTTCCTTCTCTATAGTGTGTGGCCTTGCAAATTGCAATCTCGTTTCCTTTTGCTGTGAAGAAAAAAAAACAAGTAATATATATATATAAGTATGTGTGCGTGAAAAAAAAGTATATATGTTATTGTAAAAGTAACTTTCGCACGTATATATTGGGAGGCACGGTCGAGTCTCCTCCTTGGCAGCACTAGATGTATGCTATATTATATTTTATTATTTTATAATATATTACAGATATATACGTTACAGTTGTATATACATTGCTTATATATTTGTTTTGAAATTATTTGTTCATAGCCTAGTACTTACAACTGTTTATAAGTATAAGCTGTTAGCATATTGGTATTGGGCGGTTGTATATAAAGGTATTGATTTAAAAAAAAATTCTTTATATATATATGTTTGACTTTAATATTTGAGTTTTTGTTTAAAACATTGGATTTTGAAATATATATATTTTTATGTGTTGAGAATTTGGAAATGACTTTATATATATAGTTATATATAGATATATATAAGTTCACTTATATCAATTTTCTTCATCGATCCAGTTCTGATTTGATTTCGTCTATTCCTATTTATCAGATTTGTCCGTCAAATTCGTGCCAATATAGATTTGCTTTGGAAGTCGTGCCTGAATTCGCAACTCGTTTCATTGGTCGAATCTCTCTAGCCTCGAAAGGTGAGCACTCACTCACGATTAACATTCTTTTATTTATTAAATTTGATTTCAATTGAAACGACAATTGAAATATGCTGCTGTCAGTTATTTACACTGTTATATGGATGCTATTACCTGTATCAGTTCACCTGTGACATCTGACACTATTATTTGTTAATTATACGATGATAATCATGTTTGATTTATAATTGATTGATTGTTTGTTGTTTATATTGGATGTTAAATTGAAATGTATAAAGTGATAAATATTATGCAAGTAAATGTGACGTAGGATAATTAAAAATTTGAATTGACATATATGTTGAATTTGATTAGTTGATTATGACCCCTTTTATTTGTTAAATTAATTGGCATGTAAAATAGTGATAATTACACTTTGAATCATTGAACGTATATTGGATTAATTGTTGTAGTGTTAAAATTGAAATCGAATGACAAGTGAAGAACCGTATGAATAATTAGTGTAATAATCTTTAATCTACATGAAATGATAGTGTAGATTCTAGAAATAAGTATATTAATTTGCACAAACAACAATGTGGATTGATACGATTATTTTGGGATTATTTGAATTGATTATTGGATTGATATTGGTTGTTGTTATTGCTTGTTTATTTACTTTGACACCATCCCAGTTATCACACTGCAAGTTCCCTTTGCTATGTTTTGATTTTGAATTGAATTGGAATCGGGTTGAAATGATAAATACCCAAATGAACTTGACTTAGGATAGAGAATTAAATAAAACCCGATTGGCCAATGATTTGATTTTAAAATAAAAATGAAGATTTTATTTGAATAAATAATATGCTTTGAAACGAAGTTGGAATTTGAATTTTAATGGAAGGAAATGTTAATATTTAATAATTTGAATCAAAATATTAACATTGTAGATAATGAATGAACGTCGTTTTAAAATTTGGAATTAATAATAAATGAGTTTGAAATTATTTAATAATTAAG
Source organism: Allium fistulosum (assembly GCA_030737815.1). NCBI lineage: Eukaryota > Viridiplantae > Streptophyta > Magnoliopsida > Asparagales > Amaryllidaceae > Allium > Allium fistulosum. The sequence goes on from CM060902.1 coordinate 890,510,626, forward strand.
TTTTGAAATTATTAAGTAATTAAATAAGATTGAATTATTTAATAATTAAATAAATTGAATTCTTTAATAAGTGGAATTGAACTTCTTGAATAATTGAAATTAAGTTTCTTTATTAATTAAGTTTGGAAAATTATTTAAGTAAGTAAATAAGTGAAATTGAATTTCTTTAACAAGAAAAAAATGTGATTTATTGAAATTAATGTAAGACTTGTAATTTTAAAGGATTGATTTGACAAGTCTAATTTAATACTATTTGAAGTTTTGATATAATAAAGTTGAACGTAAGTAATTGATTTAACGAATTGGAAATTTAATAGAAATTGTTTTGAATGACAAATCAACTTAACAAATATTGAATGAAATCGATCAATGTATTTAAATTGATTTGAATGTTAAATTAAATTAATTTAAATGATTTCGGAATGAAACTTGTATACGAACTTGAATCAATATTTGAATTGTTTTAAATAGAAATTGAAATGGAATTATAAGATTTTGATATTATGAATGTGGAAGTTTTGAAAGGTAAATTATGGGAATTATTTTAGAAGGACAAATGGAATGTTGGTTTACAAATTCTAATTGAAATTGAGATTTGATTTGGTTTTGAAATAAATAAACGACCAATCGGTGTAATAATCACGAAAGTTATTAAAGAAACCGAAATCGGTTATGGACATACTCTCTGTCTAAACCGAAAACCACTTTAATAACTATGCGCGGAGTGCGATCCAGAATGAAGTGGTTGGAATGATGTACGTGATGACTGAAGAAAGAGAACGATAATGGATAGCCTTGACACTTGTGTCAAATTGGAAATGACTAAAACAGGAGCCGTGCCGGGCCAAATGAGGGTTAGCTACCTCAAGCGAACACACTTCTTCGAAACTACTCATTACTTGTTGTCGATTGGTGCACCCTTGATTTGGGAGTGTTGTTTCGCGGTGTTGCGATCGCTGCGGCGATGCGTTCTCACCAGTCTGGATCAGGCAAATGGTAGTTTCACTACCTTGGGTATTGCCTCATGTTCCTTGTCATACTTGTATCCCTTTATACGCGACCACTACGATTTGTTTTGTGTTATACCTATGGAGTACTCCCTGATATCCCACTAGTTTACGGTGGAGTTTACAGTGCTGTATAGACTATAACGCTTATATAAAATGTGTTAAGGGGGATAATGGTAACGCCTTAACACTATTTTGATACTTTATATTACTGATAGACATTATCTACTTAGCGTACACTACTACATAGTAGATAGTTTAACGGATCCTTAAAGGATGGTTATTCCAAACATCCTTTGAGTTACTTGTATTTCAGTTGCTATTTCACTTGAGTTGGATTTATTGATATAAGAATGTTAATCCTGACTCGAGTGTTTTGTGTTTTGCTTTACGCTCGGGTCAGACTGAGTGTACCAGTATTCGAGACTCACCTTTGGAGTTGGAGCTTTGCTTAAAGATCCAGCCATCTATTCTGTTTTCAGTATTCGATGATTCCAGTGATGTATTCTGATTTGTATCTGATGTATCGTGTTACTCTTCCGTTGTATCTGGTTTAACTCTGATGTAACTTATATATTTATATAGTAGCTTCATGAACTACTATCTCTTTTATTTCCGCTGCATATTATTACTCTGTGTCTGTGATTCTGTGATTATTTATTTACTGTATATCTCAGTTTTGCCAAATTTAAATTAACTATTCGGTATTTTGAATTATTCAAGTCCAACATGTGTGTTTGCCTATGCACTTGGTGGGTGCAGCATGATAGGGGGTTATCGCGTTTGGTTTGGTAGCGAGCGGATGACTCTTACTCCTACATGTCCCTGCGGGGTTGGTGCAGTCGAGAGGCTGGTTGTAAAGGCAGAACACAAGTACTGCTGTATGCTACGGTGGGTGTTACCCCACTGATGCGGTCCGTTACAGTTGGTATCAGAGCTTTGGTATCTCTAGGAAAAATTTAGCATATAGGGTAAATGTATTTACAGAATCACTCTCATTCGAGTTTCAATCTCTTCCTTTTGACTCGATTCCTTTGAACTTTGGAACGTTCCCTGCGGTTCCAAATTTCATTCGTGTCCCTCACTATTCGTCTCTTTCAATTCTAGAGTACCAATAACTCCACTTTGAATGATCTCTATAATAACTTGGCAGTCTCGCCAATCTTCGAATGATTGTAAAGGGGTGAAACTCCTTTACAGTAGGCATTGATTTACCGGAGATTTCTATACCCTCGGTTTACAATGCTATCTATCTCCTGCTATGCCTGAATTCTATCTCTTGAGATCAATGTCGATTTGCCTCGGAATTCTCCATTGATCTTATTCTTGAAGTCACGGTTGACCCGGTTAAGGTTGCCCGCGATTTATATAAACTTATCTATCTTCCTATTTTGTTATTTAATTATGTTATCTTTGTTTCGAACTTATCTTCGAATCAAATTTCACTTTGATTTGAGTCCATCAAATTTGAAACCCTATCCTTATTTTGAAAATTCATTTCTGTATCGTTGAGCAAAGAAAGGTATTTGTAAACTAATATATATAAATGTTTTAATATATGCTGTGTTGTTTGAGTTGTTGATGTTGATTTGGGTTTTCGATCGATTCGTCTAATCAACGCTATCGATAGAATTTCCAAAACACTTGAACAGAGCAAACTGACACAAAAGTATTTTCAAAATTTGGTAAATAAAATAGTTTTGTATGATTATATTATATATAAGTATAAATTTTCTGAAATTGAATTGTTAACTGAATTGGTTGTCAGAAAGGTAATATTGATTTTCACTATTTGTTTTGTAAATCATTGATTATTCCAACATAAAAATAAATGGAATTATAAAAGTTGGTTTATAGATTTATTTAGAAATTTAAATGAATTTAAAGTAAGAATTTGAGAATTTAATTTCCTAAAATTTCAAGCTTTGGTTTTTAAAATTTAAAAAGTATGTTATTGAACGTATTTTAAAATATAAACCGTTTTCAAAGAATTTTAAATATTGAAATCAGTACTCTTCTCTTTATCGCTGGAAAATAATCTCGGTGATGGCGGCCGCATCATCGACATTCATTTTCGAGTTTCGAAGTGGAGAAACCATTCTGTAGCTTTGCTACGGTTTTGCTTTGGAAAAATATTTTGATTTGAATTTCTTAAGTATAACTTGATTTATATATATATGGGTATTTTTATTTTTGATTTTTTTTGATTTAATATATATGGTATATACATAATTATCTCTAAAGGGTCTGAAATTAAACGGAAATTTAATTTTTAAAATTATGTTAAGGATGTTTCAATTATAAATAAAGCTAAATTTTGAATAAGTATTTAAACTTGAAATAAATTGAATTTGAAAATTTTATTTGTATAGCACTAAATTGCATTTCAATATAACTTACCTAAATTTTTCAGAAGTTAAAATGTAATTAGATAATATACAATATAAAAAAAATGCTAATAAAGATGATAGAATAATAAGTTAATTGAATGAGATGAATATAATAAATTTGTTTTGAAAGAATTAACAAATTTGTTTTGAAAGAATTAATAAATTGAAATTTGATCAACATATGAAAATACCTTGAATTTAAAAGAAATTAATAGATGTAAATTAATTTAAATCGAAACTTTTATGTTATAAATTAATTTATATGGGTTAAATATATGTGAGTAGATATATTAAGTAGAATAAATTTAACAGTAATTTGGAATAAAGAAGAATTTAAAATTGTTGAAGAAAATATGATTATAATAAAAGACTATTCAAATTTATGGTTTTAGAAATTGTAAATTGAAGAAAATGGATAATAAGATAATGAATTTAGAAATAGTTGAGATTGATTTTAGTGAAATCAAATGGATTAAATAAATTATTGAATATCAATTAATTGTTATTTTGTATTTGAAATCTGTTTTTCTTTCTGGTTGTTTCTATTCTCCTACCTCGTTCCTTTTTGGGGACGAAAAGTTTTGAGTGGGGGAGAGTGTAATGACCCGTAAATTTCAACTGTTTTAATAACGTAATTAGTTGAAATTTTGTGAAATTTTAAACGATAAAATTTTGAAATATAAATTTGATATTTGGATTGCATTTAGTTAAACATAGCAACTGGTAAATTTTCGTCCGGAAATATGAAAGTTTATTTCGCGCGTAAATTTACTTTAATTTAATCAGTTAAAAAACGATGAAAATAAAATGTTTCCGAAACCTAAATATTTTTACATATGAAAATTCTAAACCATCTTCTGAGCAAGATGTCAGTTTGTCGTTTTTCCAAATTCGGACATCTTTGGCTCCGTCGATCTTATTTTTCAGCGTTTTTCTTGCATTTTCCGCTATTAGAAAATTCGAACTTTTATAATTCGATCGCGCCACTGATAATTTTATACCATTTTGACTGTCTCGTCGTGTTGATCACCACAGTGTATTCGATTGTGTATTTCGAAGTTCGGTGTGCGGTACAATCTGCGAAACGCTCAACGTATCGGTTCCGCAACCGAGTCTTTGGACTTCTTGTGACTATTCGTTACTCAGCGAGAAACCAATAGCCACTTTAATAAATTCAAATTCAATTGTGACCGTTCCATTTCCTTTATTTGATGGTTGTATCACCTTCTGGTTTCATTGGGAAACAAAACAATTTAAGCTTATATTTATAATTCTACAAACTTCTGTTCGTTCAAATCATCACCAGACAAAGCCATGCCTTTTTCCCATACCTGCTACTCTCTTTCCCTTTGCATTTTTGAGTTCCAAGTTGCTCTCTCACACCATCACCAATTCGAGCACGTCACTCATAGACGAGGCCCACCCAGCTCGCAACCTCCCCACCTTCGTACCCGAGCACGCAGCCATGGCCGAGACTTGCCTCGCCCGTGCCACCTTCCAACTTATGCATGCCCAAAACCATTTCGCACGACTCCTCTCCACCCTTGCCTGCCGAACAGCTGTGCTAGTCCTCCTGGTCACCCACACAATCACTTCGCCATCCTCCGCTTCCTTAGCCGCAGCCACCCGAGTGCGCGCCACTGGCAGCCTCCAACAGTTCCGATCACCGAGCTAGTTTTTTTTTCACTCGTCTTTCCCGATGCCACGTCATATCCACGCAGCCCTCCACTCTCGGTCTGTGCGCCTACCTTCCGTCTCTTTAGCCTTCCACCACCACTGTGGCACCTCCAGATCTGGCCACCTCTTCATTTCTATAGGTATATATATGTATATAATTCTAATATATATGCTTTGTGAATATATTTATAAACGTATACAAGTTGTTAATTATTTATATATATGAAAGTTCTGCATATTAAAGTTTGTATAAGTATACGTTAGTTTGGATTAAATTGTATATTTGGGTTGCCTGTATGTATGCTTTTGCTAGTGAAACTTTAAGTATATAATATGGTGGTATGACATGCCAGCTTATAATTGGGTACCTATTTTATTTTGTGTTATGTAGACAGGTTTACAAAGTAATGGGTTTTCTAAGTTAAATTTTTTTTAGCTGTAGTTATATAATAAGTTTATATAATAATACATATATCATCGGGTTGCTTTATGTGTATAATTAGTATAGTTTGTATATCTATGTTATAGATTATAGTATATATTCATTGATTTGTAGATAAGTTGTATACATTATGCGTGAGTATATATAGGTTTGGATTCCTTTGTTTTATACATTTTTCCTTCTCTATAGTGTGTGGCCTTGCAAATTGCAATCTCGTTTCCTTTTGCTGTGAAGAAAACAAAAACAAGTAATATATATATATATATAAGTATGTGTGCGTGAAAAAAAAGAGTATATATGTTATTGTAAAAGTAACTTTCGCACGTATATATTGGGAGGCACGGTCGAGTCTCCTCCTTGGCAGCACTAGATGTATGCTATATTATATTTTATTATTTTATAATATATTACAGATATATACGTTACAGTTGTATATACATTGCTTATATATTTGTTTTGAAATTATTAGTTCATAGCCTAGTACTTACAACTGTTTATAAGTATAAGCTGTTAGCATATTGGTATCGGGCGATTGTATATAAAGGTATTGATTCAAAAAAAGAAAATTTCTTTATATATATATGTTTGACTTTAATATTTGAGTTTTGGTTTAAAACATTGGATTTTGAAATATATATATTTTTATGTGTTGAGAATTTGGAAATGACTTTATATATATAGTTATATATAGATATATATAAGTTCACTTATATCAATTTTCTTCATCGATCCAGTTCTGATTTGATTTCATATATTCCTATTTATCAGATTTGTCCGTCAAATTCGTGCCAATATAGATTTGCTTTGGAAGTTGTGCCTGAATTCGCAACTCGTTTCATTGGTCGAATCTCTCTAGCCTCGAAAGGTGAGCACTCACTCACGATTAACGTTCTTTTATTTATTAAATTTGATTTCAATTGAAACGACAATTGAAATATGCTGCTGTCAGTTATTTACACTGTTATATGGATGCTATTACCTGTATCAGTTCACCTGTGACATCTGACACTATTATTTGTTAATTATACGATGATAATCCTGTTTGATTTATAATTGATTGATTGTTTGTTGTTTATATTGGATGTTAAATTGAAATGTATAAAGTGATAAATATTATGCAAGTAAATGTGACGTAGGATAATTAAAAATTTGAATTGACATATATGTTGAATTTGATTAGTTGAATATGACCCCTTTTATTTGTTAAATTAATTGACATGTACAATAGTGATAATTACACTTTGAACCATTGAACGTATATTGGATTAATTGTTGTAGTGTTAAAATTAAAATCGAATGACAAGTGAAGAATCGTATGAATAATTAGTGTAATAATCTTTAATCTACATGAAATGATAGTGTAGATTCTAGAAATAAATATATTAATTTGCACAAACAACAATGTAGATTGATACGATTATTTCGGGATTATTTGAATTGATTATTGGATTGATATTGGTTGTTGTTATTGCTTGTTTATTTACTTTGACACCATCCCAGTTATCACACTGCAAGTTCCCTTTGCTATGTTTTGATTTTGAATTGAATTGGAATCGGGTTGAAATGATAAATACCCAAATGAACTTGACTTAGGATAGAGAATTAAATAAAACCCGATTGGTCAATGATTTGATTTTAAAATAAAAATGAAGATTTTATTTGAATAAATAATATGCTTTGAAACGAAGTTGGAATTTGAATTTTAATGGAAGGAAATGTTAATATTTAATAATTTAAATCAAAATATTAACATTGTAGATAATGAATGAACATCGTTTTAAAATTTGGAATTATTAATAAATGAGTTTGAAATTATTTAATAATTAAGTTTTGAAATTATTAAGTAATTAAATAAGATTGAATTATTTAATAATTAAATAAATTGAATTCTTTAATAAGTGGAATTGAACTTCTTGAATAATTGAAATTGAGTTTCTTTATTAATTAAGTTTGGAAAATTATTTAAGTAAGTAAATAAGTGAAATTGAATTTCTTTAACAAGAAAAAAATGTGATTTATTGAAATTAATGTAAGACTTGTAATTTTAAAGGATTGATTTGACAAATCTAATTTAATTCAATTTGAAGTTTTGATATAATAAAGTTGAACGTAAGTAATTGATTTAACAAATTGGAAATTTAATAGAAATTGTTTTGAATGACAAATCAACTTAACAAATATTGAATGAAATCGATCAATGTATTTAAATTGATTTGAATGTTAAATTAAATTAATTTAAATGATTTCGGAATGAAACTTGTATACGAACTTGAATCAATATTTGAATTGTTTTAAATAGAAATTGAAATGGAATTATAAGATTTTGAAATTATGAATGTGGAAGTTTTGAAAGGTAAATTATGGGAATTGTTTTAGAAGGACAAATGGAATGTTGGTTTACAAATTCTAATTGAAATTGAGATTTGATTTGGTTTTGAAATAAACAAACGACCAATCGGTGTAATAATCAAAGTTATTAAAGAAACCGAAATCGGTTATGGACATACTCTCTGTCTAAATCGAAAACCACTTTAATAACTATGCGCGGAGTGCGATCCAGAATGAAGTGGTTGGAATGATGTACGTGATGACTGAAGAAAGAGAACGATAATGGATAGCCTTGACACTTGTGTCAAATTGGAAATGACTAAAACAGGAGCCGTGCCGGGCCAAATGGGGGTTAGCTACCTCAAGCGAACACACTTCTTCGAAACTACTCATTACTTGTTGTCGATTGGTGCACCCTTGATTTGGGAGTGTTGTTTCGCGGTGTTGCGGTCGCTGCGGCGATGCGTTCTCACCAGTCTGGATCAGGCAAACAGTAGTTTCACTACCTTGGATATTGCCTCATGTGCCTTGTCATACTTGTATCCCTTTATACGCGACCACTACGATTTGTTTTGTGTTATACCTATGGAGTACTCCCTGATATCCCACTAGTTTACGGTGGAGTTTACAGTGCTGTATAGACTATAACGCTTATATAAAATGTGTTAAGGGGGATAATGGTAATGCCTTAACACTATTTTGATACTTTATATTACTGATAGACATTATCTACTTAGCGTACACTACTACATAGTAGATAGTTTAACGGATCCTTAAAGGATGGTTATTCCAAACATCCTTTGAGTTACTTGTATTTCAGTTGCTATTTCACTTGAGTTGGATTTATTGATATAAGAATGTTAATCCTGACTCGAGTGTTTTGTGTTTTGCTTTACGCTCGGGTCAGACTGAGTGTACCAGTATTCGAGACTCACCTTTGGAGTTGGAGCTTTGCTTGAAGATCCAGCCATCTATTCTGTTTTCAGTATTCGATGATTCCAGTGATGTATTCTGATTTGTATCTGATGTATCGTGTTACTCTTCCGTTGTATCTGGTTTAACTCTGATGTAACTTATATATTTATATAGTAGCTTCATGAACTACTATCTCTTTTATTTCCGCTGCATATTATTACTCTGTGTCTGTGATTCTGTGATTATTTATTTACTGTATATCTCAGTTTTGCCAAATTTAAATTAACTATTCGGTATTTTGAATTATTCAAGTCCGACATGTGCGGATGCGAATGGTGCAAAATAGCGGGTCGTTACAACCAACCCTTTAATTAATTTCCTTAATTAATCCATACTTTAACTAATTACACTAAGTAATTAATCCTCAATTACTTCCATTAAGTAATTATCATTAAATAAATTAATTTCATTAAGTGATTTACCTTTAATTAATCATCTTTTTAATTAATAACTTTATTAATTAATCACATTAATAAATCAATCTTTTAAAATTGATTACTCAAATTAATTAACCTTTAATTAATACCCTTAATCCTAAATTAAGTAATTTAAAACCCTTAATAACCTTATTAATTAACTCTAAATTAATTTACTTATTAATTTAATGAAATCTCAAATCATTAAATCTAAATTAGCTTTTAAGAAAATCATTTCCTTTATTAATGATTTTATCATCATTTCAAAAGCTTTTGGAAACACTTTTACATTTAAATTTACATTTGGATTTCATTTCAAATTAAAGATTTGAAATGATTAACAATTTTAACTTTAACAAATTTAAACCAGGTTAAAACTTTCTAAAATCAAATGTTAAAGAAACATTCATCGTATAAGAAGTTTATATAATGGGTTTAAACCAAATCATTTAAATTCAAATTCATTTAAAAATATACCTTACCCCTTTAAGTTGTTTAAATATTTTAAATTTTATAAAACTTCCTTTTTTTTCAAACTAGGATTAAAAGTAAATTTGAATCCCATCTTTAACTTCTAATTTCAAACTTTGTTTAAAAATCCTATTTTAAAATTTAAAACTAGTTTAAAATTTAAAACAGATAGGTTTTTAAAGAAAACCTGTAACAAATCAAAATGACCCGAGGCCAACCTAACTTACTTCGAGTCACAAACCTTCCTACTTCGGCCAACCCTTCAAATTTCTCGAGTAAAACTCGAGTACAACTCTGCTCAAAACAAAAAAAAACATCATCACCAGAAAATGTACACAGTGCACATGCACCGACCATCCACCATCCACCAATCTCCGATCAATCATCATGACCTAAACAAGTGATCGATCACCATCACATCTCACTACGATCATCATATCGTTACAACACACTCTAAATCAAATTCGAGCCTCACAACCAAACCTGGAACAAGTAACGGAAACCACCACCAAACCTGACAGCGCCTCGTCCTCGAAGCTCCGACCACCGGAAACTCTACAACTTTGGCCATGCCCTCGTCAACCCACCAACTTTCAACACCCAAAGCCTCGTTGAACTCGATCCACTGAGGAAGTCGAACCAAAACAAAACTCAACCCACATAAAAACTAGGGTTCTAAACTTAATCGAACAATATCCATCGCCACAGTGATGCTGATCAACTTCTGGCAATTTTTCCATCATCTACGATCACTCCTCCATCATCACCCAAGCTCCCGACCTCCCGGATCCTCGAGATCACCAAAGATTACCCGATTTCCCATTTTTGTTCAACCCAGAACTGCATACTTATTTCCAAACTAAAAATTAAAATTTCAGTTTTAAAAATCACATTTTCATATAAGAATTCAAGTTATAAACCTGAATTGATGTTTTAGGATGTTTGAGATTTTACTATTTTAAGCAGATGCTGTTCTTATGGGTTTACAGAGACATTCAGTTTTTATTTTATCTTAATTAAATTTTTTAAACCTAAATCCATACTAAACAAACAACTTTTGTTTAAACCTTAATTCCTAACTAAGATCAGTTCAAGTGGTAAAGGATTTTTTTACCAAAATCTAAAATTTTAAAAACAAGAACAGGCAAAACAGATACATAGCAGTAACCATATATGTATTTGTATATATATATATATATATACAGAAGATTCATCACAATTCAAACATACAAAGCATATTCATTTCTAGCAATCCATATGCCATAAATAGTTAACACTTATGCTTTAAAATGTGAAGTTACTCACCTGTCAACAGTTTGAACAAAGAGCAATTGTCTGGTTTTGAAAAGCTAATAGCCCGATCTTCTTTAATCTCCTCGCTTGTTTGAGTTGAATTATAAACTTGAGTTGAGTTGTTTAGTTATTGTTTTAAGTCTGTAAAATACTTATGATTTGCTTAGTTTGGATGAACGAAATGGAGTAAGAAAATTGATATATATAAACAGATATACAGGCTTTGTATTACTGGTACACAAATGGTCAGAGATTTTTTCCTTCTTGTGGGGCTGAAATGATAGCATACTTATCCCATTTATTATATTTGTACATACATATATTTATATTTTTTTCTTATTTTCTTGCATATCTACATGTATTTCCATAGTGTATATATTCTAGAATTATCTTATGCATTTACTTTATGTTCTCATGTAACCATATAATTTAACTTATATACTTATTTCTATTTCTAACATAAATTCTTATATTTTTTTCTATTTTAAGTTTAAACTATTAAACACTTAATTTATATTCATGTATTTTTATACTTATATTTAGTATTGATAAGATTGGTTTTATTTCAAACATTATTATCTAGATTACATCCATATATATATATATATATATTATTAGATCAAATGTTAATAAGGTAGAGCTTATTTTAATTTAATGTGAAGAAGGTAGATTTTTAGTGTAATTATTTTTGGAAGACTTTATTTTAAATTTTCAAACCATAGTTCCTTCCAAAATACACACATATATAATTGAAGAAATTGTAAATGTCCACAAGTCTTATTTGTTTTTAAAGTGATAAGCCTGTATTTTAATTAATTATATCAAATACTTATTAAAATAATATTGCCAAAAATGGCCAAGTTGTTTAAGATCGTGTTTAAATTGAATGTACATATGTTTAACATTATATAATATACATTTAAACATTTTCTCTTTAATCTAATTTATTGGGATTCATGTATATATTATTAAAACCAATTTATAAATGTATCCAGATATTTTAATCATCAGAATTTTATTTGTTAGACTTATTAAAACTAATATTCCAATAATTACACCAGTCAACCATTCAATATTCGATGGCCAAAAATCCGGGTCGTTACAATAAGTTAGGGACAGATCATCCAGAAGAGAAGTATTTAACAAATAGTAAAGGACAGATCATCCATAAGATGAGTGTCTAACAGATGTAAGACAAATTTGGTTTATATTGTCTGGTAGGCCCGAGCCAGCCAAAGGTTAGTAGTTAGCCAAACAAAACTACAGTTTTCGGACAGGTAGTCCATTTATTACCTGATATGTTTTTTTACATGATAATGGTTTACAGATTTTAACCAGTTTTGGTTGCAGGAAAAGATTTGCAAAAGATATGTTTTAAAAGGATGTTAGTGAGGGGAAACCCGTTCCGCTAAGCGTTGTGGTCTCACTTAACATTAAATAACCTAGATGTAAAGTATTATTCACACCAGGCTTTATGTCAGACTCAAAGTTTCTATTTCTCCTTAAACTCTCAGGTGCTCAAAATTGATTTGAGTAGGCTGAGGGTTGAGGTTTTCAGGTTTTAGTAATTTTGGAAAATAAAGCTTCCGGAGATGAGCAGGTGGCTGACGAATAGCTATAAGGAGTTACAGTTTATTCTGTTTATTTCCGCTCTGTGTATTAAGTCAAATATGACTATATTGACTCTGGTCAACCAAGGGGCATCGTCATATGTTGCTCTTGGCGTATTCTGTAATTGATATATTTGATCATTGCCTAGGAAACGTTAAGGGATTATGTAATTTGGATATGAGGTATTGTTTTGAAATGTAATCTGTAAAATGTTGTTTTTTTGAAATCTGTGATTTTGTTCATATTCAAGTGCTTTTGATATTATGGATACCATTAGCATTACCGTATTTTGTCACTAGAAGTTAATACTATAGGTGACTGCAGCATCTGTAGCGCTTAGCTTTTGGCTTCCAGATACGGGATGTTACAAATATTGTAGAACTAATCAATTGGGGGTTTAAGATGGAACCAATAGCATCCCGTGCCACTACATGCATTGTAGAGCTCGCAACTCGGAAGTTCCACAATAAAATAATTAGACTAGTCCAAGTGTAATAAGGAGACAATCAAATGGAAAGCACTTGAGAAACTGAAAAGAAGATGTAGGTCACTTATCCATAGCTTTTCACTGGTAAATTTTCTCTCCAAAATTAGGATTTTGGTTGTATCGTGGTTGCTAGATTGGATAGTAGGAGATGGTTGCTATGTTTTTTCACAATCACTTTACACTCACATAGAAATTTTTATACATGTTTAGGGTATTTGTATAAATATTTTCATGACACGATTACACACTCACGCTTGGATTGAGCTCATTATAGTATGTCTGCGGTACATAATCACATTGAAACTATTGGTTGAGTAGATAGTTGTGTAGAGAACTTGGTTGTATAACATGGATGTTATTGCGCATTACGTTGTTCGCCCCTTAGAAGATTTTGGGACGAAATCCTTTTTAAGCGGGGAGGATGTAACACCGCATAAAATGAACCATAAATAAATGAAGTAAATTGAACTAAATATGATAAGGGTTGAATATGGAAATTTTATAAAATTTGGAATTTGATCACGAAAGTTATTCTGTTGCATTCGTGGTAAAATTCCAATCTGTTTCCATATATAATATGTTGAAAACGGAGCTCAAGCAAAGAAGTTATGAGCATTTGAAGTTTTCAGATTAAATTAATTTAGATTGAATTCAAATTCAAATAGGAAATCAAATTTAGGGTTTAAATTCCAAAAATTAGCCTGGCGGCTAAGTATATGTTTAATTAAACATTTAACGGTAAAATGTTAATTAAGGAATAAAATAATTGTGCAACAGAACAAAATAAACATTCCCCAAAATAGAGGAGCGGTGACCCATATAGGTTAACCGGTCGACCGTAGCGGTCGACCGGTCGCATATATGCAGTCGACCGCTTGGCAATGATAGTTGCCAATGGTGGTTAGGGTTTAAAGCTATGTTATATTGAGTTGCATGCTCCAGATTATCCGTTTCTTACCTACTTCCATCCTACGGTTGTGGTGCGTTTCACCCCCTATAAATAGATCCCTATCCTCTTCACTTTTTATTCATATTATCTTGGGGAATACGACGAAATTCTGTCGTTGCTATCTCTCCAATAAGATTCAAAAATTTCCTAGAGAATTCATGTAAGAATTCAAATTATTTCTTATTTGTTTCTTCCTCCTCCAATCTATTCTTATCCTATTCTTCTCCAATTATTCCGAATCTAATGAATATATATACCTCTTCCTTATTATGTATATATATATATATCAATAAAGAGAGATTCTGGAAGAGATTGGAAGACTACAAATCCACTTAACTGAAGCCAAGTCTAATCTATGAGTGGAAACCTTAGTATTTATTTTCAGTAATTGTTTAGTGTATTTCTTTTTGAATTTTAATACGCCTTAGGGATTTTGGGACTTCGAAAATATGATAGATAAAATCGTCTAAAATTCCTTTTTATTTCGATATGTCAATTCTATGTTGAGATTCTCAATTATTTACCTTAATTTGACGGAACTTGTTTTGTTTATGCCATTTTTGATAATTTCATAGTCTATTCTACTTCTCCTTCTTCTTTGGGTCAAATTATGATTCCTCAATAAAATAAGGGATTTTACGAATTCAATTCTTAGTTTATACCACTTATTCTTTTTTTTTTCTTTGTAAAAGAGGAGTTGAATAGAATATATGGCTTAGATTGAAATTATAATTGTTTAAGATATTCCGTTGAATTGGTGTAAGAAATTGAGTTTCTATTTGATTTACAAGTCTGTTATTGGGGATTTGGTTATGAATATTTATTCCCTATTTTGGATATTAGAATCTCATGAAATCTTGGGAATTTGAAGAAAATGGACTTGTAATAATATTTAGTTAGGAAATTGACATTTAACGCTAGTTTAGAGAGTTAAATCCGTTCGTTTGAGAACTTATTAGGCATGAATATTTACTTATCTCTATTTGCGAAATTAACGTATAAGTATAGTGTATATAGCATAGTTAATTAGGCATTTATTTACATTTTTTCCTTTATTAGGCAGGTAATTGATTGTGAGGTGAAAATAAGAGGAAACTCTTATATAACCTAATTATTATTTTGAGGCGTAATGGGAAAGATTCCTTATAAAGCCTTATTTATGAAATAGTGAGATAAGTGTGTATGTGTGTGTGTGTGTGTATAAAGGGTAATTGATTTATGGCTAAGTCATAGGGTTGCGAGGTCAATAGAGTTACATTACAGAAGTCTGCCTTTCACTTTGACGCTACCAATAGTTGTGTACACTTTAATTGATGTGAGATATCCTTATGATAAATATTTGTAATGACACTAGGTTGGTCCTAAATTATGTAGGGAAATCTTCCCAGCTAATATGGCTACCAGTTCCAACGAATAGAGGACGGATGTGAGACGTCATTATGAGTATGGGTCATAAGACGTAGGGTCTGCTTTGGGGTCTTGAGGTATTAAGTGGTTGGATCTGCCTCTTTTCCTTAGATGAAGTATTAAATGGCCAAAGGGACATATTAGGTGGTATCTCTACAGGGGTCCACTTCTGGAAATAGATCTTAAATGATGGAGTCTGCCATGATTAAGGTATCAAATGACCAGAGTTTGCCTATTTTCCACATTAAAGTATTATGTGGCCTAAGAGATTCCATATGATGTCAGCTAAATAGTACCATTGACGAGCACGCCTTGGAAATAGGTATTAAATGATGGTGTCTGCCTTAATTAAGGTACTAAATGACCAGAGTCTGCCTATTTTCTAATAAAAGGTATTAAGTGGCTTGGGTACTGTCTCTCACATTATTAGCTATTTATGACGTGTGATTGGGATATGAGATTTTAGAAACTTGCTTCTGGGATTGAATGTATTATGTGGTTGGACCCGCCTCCTTTCCTTATAAAGTAGTTTTAAATGATTTTATGTTCGTAGACATATTCTTATTTTGAAATCTACTGCCCGAGTACTGAAAAGGTAAGACTCAAGGTTTTTATTCACCAGACACTTATTGATCTGACTCCCTCCTCATTACAACACAGGTTAAGGATGGAGTGATGGCGGTGACGATGCTTAGAGATGGTGAAGCTTGGCTTGTGGCAGTACTTGCTATTATTACTTGCATTTATGTGTATCCATGTATTTAAACAATTGTTGTAATGGATATTACATTATGGTTTTTATGGAATTTTATGTTATGACTTTTTTATGCTTTTGAATTAAATGGATACACTTTGTTTTTATATTTTGTTCCATCCGATATGAATTCTAAAAGTTTAGTTATGGCTCTGCAATGCTATTTCTTTTTACTACCAACAACTTACCTTATAATAGATCTAAGTTTCGATGGGCCTTTTCTGGATTGAAATTTAGGCTTGTTCTAGGGTGTGTTGTTACAAGTTTACTTGCTTTTTTCAATGAACTAATTTCATCGAGGTTTCGTACATTACGAATTATGATCGTTCGCCGTATAACATTTATATGTAATCATATATAGTCAAATATCCATATTCTTGTGTTTCTTTTAGAGTTCGAAACTCATTGAAGACAATACATAGTCTTGGGCAAGTAAATTCATAAGTGACCACGGTACGAATACACTTAATGGCTATATAATTGTGCACTTGCATGTGTCAA
Organism: Allium fistulosum; assembly: GCA_030737815.1. NCBI lineage: Eukaryota > Viridiplantae > Streptophyta > Magnoliopsida > Asparagales > Amaryllidaceae > Allium > Allium fistulosum. The sequence continues at coordinate 890,527,334 of CM060902.1, forward strand.
CATGCAAAAATATATTGGTAAGTATATTTTATATTTCTATTTGTCAATATTAAGTCAGTTCATTTGTATATTTTAATTGATAAACACTTCACCAGTTATATTAGTTTTACATATTTATCAATGTAGATCATTATAACTATATGTAGTAGATGTTCTTATAACATTAGTAAGGTTAAAGGTTACAATTTCATTTTTCTAGTATGGCTCCCAGTAGTCTTTTATGTTTCTCCAAACCTAAGATGAAACGTAGAAATCTTTCGACTTCGTTAGTTGATGTTAGGACCCCTCTGTCTTGGGACACTGACCTTGAGCTTGCTCAACAAGTCATAGCCCCACAAACAATGGATAACTCCTTATTGGTTGTATCATATACAACTCATAACCCATGGTTTCTTATCCTAATCTCATTTCAACCTTGAGTTTGCTTAACAAATTGGAAGAAATTATTCATTCGTACCTATCATTCTACGACAGCCTGAGAATAGTATATATACCTTGAGTTTTCTCAACAAACACATATAGTTGTCTTACCTCTTCTAGTCAATATAATAATACTACACAAAACATCTCTAGCTTGAGTTTGCTCAACAACCATAGAGTATGCAAGTAATTATTAATATATAAATGGTACATGACAACACTTATATTAAAGATTCGTAATCTTCAATATATTTAATTGAGTGATATCTACTTATGAAATAATATGTTTCTTATGAAATAATGTATTTCTTATGAAATACCCTCACGATTCAAGTGTCGGACACATCAAAAATCAAAGTATACGTACTTTTGCTTATGTATTTATTCCTTAAGTCTATTTAGGGTTTCTTTAATGTTCTACCTTTAGTTTATACATTTATATTATATAAGTTTTATTATTATATAACTTTTATACTTTATTTAACTTATATAATATTTTGTGTATAACATTATATTAATTAAAACTTACTTGATTAATTTAATTAATGATTATATTATTCAATTATAGTATATTATATTGAATATATACATATATTATAACCTTTATAGTAATACACATATTATATATATATATTAATTTTTTAATTTATTTAATTAAATAATTATAATCAAATTTTATTAGTTTTGATATTTCTTTTATACACACATGTATACTCTTATTGTCTTAAATAATTCAAGAGAGCATAACATATATCATTATATATATTATACATATATATATATTTAATTAATTAACTTATTTATTTAGTTCATCTATTTTATCAATCTTATAAATAAATAATATTTTTGAAATTAATGTTTATAAAATTGTCAAACATTTTGGAAAATTATATTATATCAATTGTAATATGTGTTTTATTTTAAATTTAACTTTTAAATTAAAAATTTTAATTTTCAAAAAAATAGAAAATCTATATTTTTTAGCAAAGCTAGCAGGGGTTGACCGAGCCTTTACCGGATATATAAATGAAAGGGAAAACAAGTGTTTGGTACATGCACCGGAACAACCAAAAATTAAAAGAAGCACAAGAGTTTGGCAAAAGTACCAAACTACTAACCTAAAACAAACACAAGACCTAGTCCTCCTCCGTAGAGGAAGAGACACTACCCTCACTCAAAAGGAACGGGCCCAATGACATGCAAAACCCAGAAAAAAGAAGAGTGTGTAACAACCCGTAAATTTAACCGGTTTTAATAACGTAATTAGTTGAAATTTTATGAAATTTTAAACGATAAAATTTTGAAATAAAAATTTAATATTTGGAATACGTCTAGTTAAACATAGCAATTGGTAAATTTTCGTCCAAAAATATGAAAGTTTATTTCGCGCGTAAATTCACTTCAATTTAATCAGTTAAAAAGCGTTGAAAATAAAATGTTTCTGAAACCTAAATATTTTTACATAGAAAAATTCTAAACCATCTTCTGAGCAAGATGTCAGTTTGTCGTTTTTCCAAATTCGGACATCTTTTCCTCCGTCGATCTTATTTTTCAGCGTTTTCTCGCATTTTCCGCTGGTAGAAAATTCGAATTTTTATAATTCAATCGTACTACTAATATCTATATATCGTTTTGACCGTCTCGTCGTGCTGATCTTTACGGTATATTCAATGGTCAAATTCGGAGTCCGGTGCACGGCGAAACCACGATACGGTTAATCGTATCGGTTCCGTATTTTGACCTAAGTTCCAATGTCCTTTTGCTTTCCTCATGACTATTCATTACCTAACGTGTTAAACCAAACTGACATTTGCATTTAATATTTATTTGAATTCAGATTTCTGCCTTTTATGATTTCGTGGTTGTTGCTTTTGTTCTATCTTCATTATTAGTAGAAAAAAAAGATAAATATATACAAACTCAGTTATTCCTCTGCATTCTTTTCCTTTGGAGCCGCCTTCCACCATTGTCTCGTCTCTCACCCTTCTCCATTTATTTTCGGCCTTCCTCCTTCAACAACCACCTCGTGCGTACCTTCTCCCCTACGAATCCTCATGCGACAGCTCAGTCCAACACCACATCACCGCCCCTGACCGGCCCTACCTTCGCCATCTACCTCTGCCTAACTGTGTCAGCCACCTGGGCTTTGCTCCTAGCTTCAGTAGTTTCCAAGCAGCAACCGAGATTTGCTATCACCTCCTTATATATATTAAGGTAAATTTTATGTATATGTTTTAAAACTCCATTGATTTAAAATTATATATTGTATTATGTGTAAAGGTATCGGCATGTGTGTGTATATATATATATATAATTTATAGTTTATATAAGTGTTGATTTATGGTATATATAACAGTTCGGTTTATATATATTAGTATTTATATAAATATTGATTTTTTGTTTATACATATACATATTTATAAAATAAGTTAGTACTATGCATAGTTTATTTTGCTGTAACCTTTTGATGTCTTATATATATAGTTTCTTTCCCGGTAATAGTTGCAGTTAGATCAAATGTAAGTATAGAAAGTATATATAGGTTAGTTATATAAATATTTACTGTTAGTTGTTAATATGCTTTATATATGTTTAAGTTGTATTAAACCTGTTCATGTATATAAGTATAGTAAAGTATATTAAGTTATACAGGTCTATGTAAGCACATTCTGTTAGTAGATTAAAGTCAGTATTACATTTATGTGAATGTATGTAAGCCTACATATTTGTTATACAATAGTTTATATAGTTGATATTGATTTATAAACATATAGATCCTATTTTTATGAAGTATGTAAACTGTAAGTAATATATATAGGTTATTGTATATATATCCATTGCTGTATATTTTATTTCTATAAGTATATATATTTTAAACGGTTTGAATGTATAGTTATAATTTTTCAGTGGTTAAGGCTTAAGTATATTTATATATTATTTTATATAAACTTATACTTATATGTTGTTTGCATGTTTACTTTTTCTGAACAGCAGTTAGACTTCATATTCACGATATCATATCTCACTCATGTTTTATCGGAATGGGTTGATTTTATTTTTAAAAAAGAGTCGGAGTTACCTAGTTTATGCCTGTCAAATTTCAGCAAAATCCGACATCGTTTGATTAGTGGTCGAGGATCTGGAAGTTTGACCCAAACAGTTATTCTTTTATACTTGAAATTATTTTACTCTGCTGCAAACACGACCTGAGTTCATATTTGACGCATCGTATCTCTTCCGTCTTACGTCGGAATACAGTGATTTTTTTGTTGTTGGAAAGATTGAGTTTTCTATTTTATGTTTACGAATTTTCAGCTTCATGCGAGGTCATTTGATCCTCTGTTTCTCATTTGGAAGTTAGACCCAGGCAGCTGTTCTTTTGTACTTAGAAATTATTTTACACTGCTGCAAACATGGCCTGAGTCTATGTTCGTGACATCGTAACTTTTCTCGTCTCTTGTCCAAAACAAGTGAATCTTTTGCAGTTTAAAATACAAGTTTTGATCTTTATTCATACCAAATTTCAGACCATTTCGATCTCAGTAGCACATAGAATTATATTGTTAAACTTTGACGCAGGACATGTTTTATTTGTTGCTATGTTGAATGTTTTGATTTGATTTCGGCAATTCCTATCTAACAGCTTTGCTCGTCGATTCGTGCCAATCTAGTTTATTTCAGAAGTCGTGCTTGCAATTCGTAACTCAACTTCGTTGTCTATTCTCGATCTCTAGCCTCGAAAGGTGAGCAATCACTCACGATTAATGTTCTTATATTTATTAAATTTGATTTCAATTGAAACGACAATTGAAATATGCTGCTGTTAGTTATTTATATTGCTATATTTATGTCATCATCTGTATTTGTTCACATGTGATACCTGACACCATTATCTGTTATTTATATTGATATATATATATATATATGCCATCATCTGTATCTGTTCACCTGTGACATCTGACACCCTTATCTGTTATTTATACTGATGATATATGCCTGTTACCGTTGTTATATTATTATCATATCTGTTATCACTCTGCAAGTTCCCTGTTAGTATAGAATCACTATGGGTTGAAATGATACATACCCGAACGGACTTTAGAATAGGAGAAAATCGTTATGGGTTGAAATGATAAACCCAAGCGATTTTCAAATTAAATTGAATTTGGGATTTCAGGTTGAAAATATATATACCCGAATATATTTTAAATTGCGGATTGAAATGATAAATATCCGTATCACTTGACCATAGGATAGAAAATTATATACAGACACTGTTGGTCTATATATAAATGTTTTTGAAAAACATTTCTACGGTTTTGAAAGAAATATATGGTTCTAATAAATAATGATTTTAAAGATTTATTAAAGTTGATTTAATAAAGTTGATTTGAATCAATATGAAATATGTTTAAGTATTTATGTAAAATTTATATTTTTAAATATAGAATTTATAATGTTTCAGGCTGAAAGATAAATTTGAATTGATTTGGAATTCTTAATTATTTAAGAATTATACTTAAATAAGTTGATTTGAAATCTATTAGATTTGAAATTTTAAGATATGTTTTATAACTTGAATTAATTAAGAAGTGGCTTAATGAATATTTCAAACTTATATAAATTTAAATGGGATATTTTGTCTATATAAATTTGTAAATTGAAGTTGTATTTTGATGTATTGAAATGATTAAAGAAATATTTCAGAAACTAAATGTAATGAAATTAAATTGGGACATAAATTGAATTATCGAATTTAGTTTGAAATGTCGAATATTTAAACTTTGAAATATATTGAAATTGAAATGGTTTATTTATGGTTCAAATAGGCATTTGAAATCGATAATTTGAAAGGGTTTATTGAGAAACTAAATTGAATTGAAATTGATGATTTGAGATTTAATTAAAATTTTAATTTTGGAATTTGAGTTTATGTGAATTGATTTGTGAAATTTGAGGAAGCTATTTTATATAAGGTTTTTAAACTATATCTAAAACTATTTATATTTTACTTTATAAATTTTAATATAAATTAATTTAATATAAATCATTTTCAATATAAATTATTTTATTTTAACTTATAACTATTTTATATAAACTATTTTATTTTATAAACTATTTTTCTATATATACAAATTTTAATATCTAAACTGTTTAAGAGGAAAGTGTTAGGATTTCAAAGTGTTATGAATTTCAAGTTTTGATTTCCAAAGTGTTATGATTTTAAAAGACTTATGATTTCGAAAGCGACATAACTTTGGAAAGTGATATGATTTTGAAAATGGATTTATTTAAAGGAAAAGTGATATCGTATTGATATGGTTTTGAAATGGCAATGATATGTCAGTTTTGAAATATAACTATTTTGAAATATTATTAAATGACCATCGGTGTAATAATACGTAGTTATTAAAGAGTCCGGGATCGGATATGGACATACTCTCTGTCGATACCGAAACCACTTTAATAACTAATATACGCGGAGTGTTGATCCAGAATGAAGTGGATGGTTTTGATGAACGCGTTGACTGAAGAAAGAGAACGATTTTGGATGACCATTGACATGACTAAAACAGGAGCCGCGCCGGGCCATTGAGGATCGTCATCTCTAGCGGACACACTTCTTCGATACCTTATCTATTACTTATGTGATTCGATTTGGGTGCACCCCTCGATTATGGGAGTGTTGTTTCGCGGTGTTGGGGTAGTAGCTGCTATGCCTAACATCAGTCCAGATCAGGCAACTACTAGTATCCTAGTTGGTATTGCCTCATGTACCTTGTCATACTGATTATCCTATTCGTGACCACTACGATTTTGGTTTGTACCTTTAGTATATGGATTGCCCTCTGGTGACTTCCGGTTTTGGGGAAACTACGGTCTTGTATATGCTCTTGGGAATAAAAATGTGTTAAGGGTGGAATGGGCCATGACTTAACGCTATTTTGATATCGTACTTTACTGATTAGACATTATCTACTTAGCGTACACTATTACATAGTAGATAGTTTAACGGATCCTTAAGGGATGGTTATCCCAAACATCCTTTGAGTTATTTGTATTTCAGTCGTTATTTCACTTGAGTTGGATTTATTGATATAAGAATGTTAATCCTGACTCGAGTGTTTTGTATTTTCTTTATGCTCGGGTCAGACTGAGTGATACAGTATTCGAGACTCACCTTTGGAGTTGGAGCTTCGCTTGGAGATCCAGCTATCTATCCAGCTTCCAGTTATTCAGTTGATTCCAATGATATATTCAGATCTTGTATTTGACTATTGTATTGAGATATCTATGTATTCGAGACCTTTGTTGTATCTTGTTTAACTCTGTTATATATATAGTAGCTTCATGAAGTACTATTCTTTTGTTTCCGCTGCATTATTGTTATATTACTCTGTGTCTGTGATCTGTGATTATTTATTTATTGTATATGCTGAGTTTTGCCAATTTAAATTAACAATCTATTGTTTTGAATTATTCAAGTCGGACATGTGTGGATTTATTGTCGATTTGAATGGTCCAAAATAGTGGGTCGTTACAGCAAAAGTAGGAAAAATCAACTGAACTAGGCACGTAAATGAGTTTCCTATCCCATGTGTCACCCTCAAGTAGAAAGCGATTGAAATCACCAAACTAACCAAGCACCACGAGGGTAAGAACCTCCCACTCAACATGATAAAATAACCTTCAGTCTTCTTTAATTCCATCAAAAAACTTACAAAAACTCCCATCATTCAGATTAAGCCACATCTCAGAAGGCTTGTGAAGCCATGATAGGTCAAACGAATCACATGTATTGCCAGAGGCAAGAATAACCGTAGTAGGAGAAACCAAAGTAACATCAATAACATTAAAGTGAATAATAGAGTGCGAAGGCAGAATCTTAGATGAAGAGCCAACTTTAATTAGGCAAGACTTCGAAACCATTTTATGGTAGGAGGGTAAGGAAAAGGGATCCTATCAGTAAGCGGAAGAGGATCAGTCTCAAACTGCAAATCCCAAGCTTCCATGAGGTAACCAAAAGAGTGACAAGACATGCAGATATCAAGCTTCCAACTATAATGGACATTAACAACAACAACATGCCACTCAACAATGCGAACAGGGAACTCGAAAGGCAAAGGCTTGTTGGGAGCAATTTCAATAAGAGCCTTAGCACACATAACCTATTCCATGCCACAGTATTCATATCAAAGCATTTGAGCTTGCCAACAACACTTGCTAGCCAATTTAGCCCAATTATGGGCTACAATATGAACGGAATATGATTGAAGTGAGCCCAAACCAGAATAGAGAGAATTTATCTCTTAGCTCTATCCATGTGGGACTCAATGGGGTAATAATGAATGGCCGCCCTGCTATAATAGTGGGATCCGCCTCAAGCACACGGGCCTTTCTTCTTTTAAAGGGAACTTGAAAAAGAACATCTAATTATCAAAGTGAACCTATATTCTTCCCCTTATAATCCAACGATTACAACAATGGTCACAAACTTCATGATAAGGAGGCATAGATTGTAGAAAAAACTAACCAAGTAATCCAACCAAAAATCAGTTCCTGCTGTTAATACCTCGGTCGAGGGAACCATACGCCATCTACCTCAAAAATATCAAAAGAATGGAGAATATAGCGCTCGCATTCTCAGCAAAGCGCTAAAAAGTGAAGACCACTTGCTAGAGGCCTTAGGGGGAACTAGGACAGCACTAGTCACTTGGGAATCCAAACATAGGCCAAGACCAGAACCAGTTGGAGTCACAGCACTGCATTGCACCCGATCTATATTATCTGATGTAGGAAAAAGGTTCATATCAATTGAACATGCACCTTGCATGCAAGTTTCAGTAACACGTTCATTTATACCAAAAGTTCCACCGCACCCAGAAATAACGCATGCTGCCACAATGCCAGAAGCAACAAAAACCAACTTCTTATTTTCAACAACGCCATAAATAACAAACGCATTATTAGATTAAAAAATAACAGGACCCAAATTCTCATTTTCAACATAGGCTTTAGCAACATGCCACTACCTACCTCACGTGAAGATGCTAGCATAGGAGAAATATGCATATGAGGTTCAAAGCCACCGGCAATAGCAGGCAAACCTGAAAAGGGAGAGACTATGGCATTGATTCTTTGCAAGGATGTTTCCAAGGCATTGAAAGGATTTGATAGTGAGATAAGGGATACTAGAGCTTGTTGGCGAACATGATAGGCGCGTAGTAGAGGGAAGTCAATTGCAGTAGCATCAAAAGGCGAAGGAGATGACTGGATCGATACATTAGAGGAATAAGGATGACAAGATCTCATCGAAGATGGCGTCACCAAAGGAGGGAGAGACGGACACGACTTTAAGCTAGGATGAGAGATCAGAAGGGGGAAGAAAACGAGAACGAAGGAATTAGGAAGAAGAGGAAGGTCGAAATTGTCAATTTGGGGAAGTCGCCATTTTTTTAAACATGAATGAGGGTGAACATGATAACCCTAATGATTGAAAATCTACATTATAAACATTTACAATATTTATCTCATTTAAAATAACTTTTAAATTAAAATTTTTTTGTTTTGATTTCAAAACACTTTTGAAATTAGCCCAAGGACCAATTCATATTGAGCTTTTTCTAATAGAGATAACCTTTAGGCTTACCTCATCCTTTCGGGCTGGGCCATTAGCCCAGTGGGGCATAGCACTTGAATATCCAAACTCAACCTTAGACAATACCTTTCTAGACACCCTACTATATGGGTAGGCTTTAATAAGTTAGCCCTAACACTTCTAACTTAGATTGCATAGGCACCCTGGCTCTGGTACCATTGTTGGAACTAGGTCAGCCGACAATGGAGTAATTAAGTAAATTTCAAAAAAAAAAAAAATAGATCTTTGTTGGGCTTATGTAGTCTGAATTCATTTGTAACTTTTCTAAATTTTCTTTTAAATAAAATCAACATTTTATTTAATTCAAAAATAAAATTTTATTTAATTTTAACTTTATAGTATATAACATAATATTTATATCATGTATACATATGTGTGTACATGCACATGCAACTTAAAATGGTATACATGGTTAACATGCCCATATAAAGATGTTGGGATTTACATCGCAACGGACATATTAGCCTCTCTATATACATATTTGCCATTTAATATGTAAGTATATATATGTATAAATATTTATATATAAATATATATTATAACATGCTACTTAGAAAACATTTACATTATAATATAAATATATGCATATATATATATAATTAAAACTATAATTTAAATTATAATATATTAGTTTTAAATAAATATGCATATATTTTGAAAATTAAAAAAATTATATATACACACATATTTATATTATAATTTTAATAATTCTATATATATAAGAAAATATATGTAGTTTGATATAAAACTAATTAGATATATATAACAATATATATACATATGGCCAGTAAACAAAATTTTATATTTTAATTTTCTTTTCGATTTTAACATTAAAATGTTTTTTAGTTATGATTTCCACATGAAAATTATTATTAAAATAAAATAATTCTTTTTTTAAAGTAACATTAATGCTGTATACAATTTTAATAAATAATTTTTTTATATTTTATATTTATTTTATAGATGTATAGATATTCTAAAACATGGTTTTGTGTTTAAATAAATTATACGTATATGCATATAATATATATATAAACAGAATTTTTTTTGTTTAAATTCAAAAATATGTATTGCATATACATAGTTAATTTTATAAGTATATTATATATATATATATATATATTTATTATGAATGTTTTAAACTAAACTAGCTTTAAAATTATATGTTTTTTAAACTAAACCAGTTATTTTTCAAAAACTATTAATTTCGAAAACAAAACAGAACTTTTTTTGCTGTCAAATGCTAATAGAGCATAAATATATAATTCTTTTATGTATTTATTTATTTACACCACACACACAAATATATATATATATATATATATATATATATATATAAACCTATATATCCAATGTCGATGACAATAACATATAGGGATCCGTGATAACAATTCACTATCTATACTTACATATAACGTGATGAATATTTACATACACATAAATGAAAATACAAACAAGGAAATTACCTTATCACAATTTTGTTGACACGCCTTGAAATTCTGAATCAGAACAGTCCTTGAATCGAGTCTTGAATCCAGAGAACGCTATCAGTCTAAATGCAGCTACCATCGATGTATGGATTTGATTTAAGTTAGTGTTTTGAAGTTTGAAATTTTGAGGAAGAGAAGGAAACTAGGGGTCGGCCTTTTCTTGTCTAGAATGGAGCAAAAAAAAGAAGTAAATAATGAGGTTTGGAAACAAATAAATAGCAAAGGAAAGTGAAAAGAGAATTCAGATCCTTCTTTTCCTCTTAGAAAATCTCCTCCTTTTGAATTCAAATTCCACCCTCTTCCTACCTGGTACGACGGCCCCCCATGGTCCCACTTTGGTCCCAAATTCGTTTCAAGATCGATCAATAAATACTGCATTTAAATCTAATTCATACGCATGTCGATATCGTATATTGATACATGCGTTGATAACTATTATATACACACTATTTAATATTAATTAACATAAAATTAAATAAAATTTTGTAATTAATATTTCATAAATATTAATTAATTTGACTAATTCATAACAATTATAAATAATTATATTAGGTGGTAATAGAAGTATTCAACATTTCAGTTATGTGAATCTTAGGTGTAAATTCGGTCAACGATTAATATCGAGCAATTCGAATATTAACATTCACACGTCACTTATCAGGTTGTGTGACATTATGGCCAAATTTATTGCTTACTTAGCTATGATAATATCCATTTTTACTGATTTAAGCATTACTTGATATTAACAATTATTTACACCAATTCACTTCGTCAAAATTATATCACTTTATACTTATGGAATTTGGTAATGGTAAAAATTCCAATATCATCCATGTTCAACTCTATAGTCCAAAAATAAAGTCCTTGGTTCAATAATAGTAGTTATTATTAGCCAAACTGCTTTGATGAGAGACTTTGACTTTAAGTTATCTTTAATTGATCGTGATACTAACCTCATATAACCGAGGAGACGAATCCTCTCTTGGATAGTGTTTCACTTCCAATGCTTCCACTCGACCCAAATGTAGTCGTTCAATGGATGCCATGCCGTCATTTAACTATAATTAAATTGGATCTTCCACATTGAAGATCAATAGTATTCTCAAGTCAAGGGAACTGTGTATTTCGTCACATCGATATTTTCTGCTTCATCTTAGTTATATTAACCAACAAAAAACTATCGAGTAAGTCATTCCATAGTTATCTAATAACTATCAACATGTAACTCCTTGGTGCCTCCTGCAGCCTTGAGTAGTACACCGCCCAACATTTGGAGAGCATTACGAACTCTAGTCTCAATGGATGTGTTGATATCCAGTCTTGATACATCTTGAAAAGGAATATTTAAAACAGTATGTTTATTTTATTATGATAAATCACTCATGATTACAACATGTAACGACCCGATATTTTGGACCATTCAAATCGATAATAATCCACACATGTCTGACTTGAATAATTCAAAATAACAGGTTGTAAATAAATTTGGAGAATATGAAATCGAATACACAAAATCATAGACACAGAACATATCAGAATAACTCGCAGCGGAATATAAAAACCATAGTAGTTCATGAAGCTACTATAACAAACTCTCAAAACATAATACATAATATCTGTTTGAAAACATATACAATAGAAATCTCAAATAAATAGAGGTTTATGAATACCAGAACTGAAATAGAACAACTGAACTGAAAGGAACAGATAACTAAATAAGTAGAATCTCCAGCGATTCCTAGCTCCAGAAAAGAAATCCAAAGCTAAGCTGTAAATACTCAGGCTGACCCGAGCGTAAAGTAAAATACAAAACACTCGAGTCAGGACAATATATACTTATATAATGTAAACCAACTCAAGTGAACTGTAGTAGAAATGCACAATAACTCAAAGGATGCTTGGGACCGCCCATCCTCTAAGGATTAGTTAAACCATAAATTAAATACATCCCGTGGTTAAAATTTCAAAATGGTATTTTATACTTCGAAATCAAATATCATTTCAAAATTCAATATCATTCAAAAAAATCCATTTCAAAATATCAAAATATCATATTTTAAAATAGTTTATATTTCAAAACAAAATACTTCATTTTAAATCATAAAAATGAAGTTATTATATTTAATATTAAATTATTAAATTTCCAAAATTTTAATCTTTCAAAGTTCATTTGTTCACTTAAATTAATTAAAACAATGAAAATTCAACTTTCGTAGCATTTAGAAAATGCTACGGAAAGTCACATTTAAAACAGTTCAATTTAACAGAAGACAGCATTTAAAATGCTGTAATAGGGTTACATTAGTTTCAAATAAACTTAGTTAAATTCAACCATTATAACATTTACAAAAATGCTATAATAGCCTTTAATTATATTTAGCCATTTGGTTCATTATTATCAACTACAGCATTTACAAATGTTGTATTATCATTTACATTAGAATTTATAGCATTTCAGAAATGCAGTTAATTAACTTCAAATATTCAGTATAATTTCACAAACAATTATATTTTTATATAAATCATTTTTAACTTATAAAATCATATAATTTCACTTTTAAAATAATCATTCAAATACCCTTATATTCATGATTTTACAAATTTAAACCTCCATTCTAAAATCAAAATTTAATAATAATTCACTTATTAAATTTCAATATTAAATTATAAATTCATTAAATTAAATTAACTTAACACTTAAGTTTAAATTTTCAAATATAACTTAATTCCATTTTTATTTACTTAACTTAAAATTCACCTTTAAGCCAAATTCACAAATTCCCAATTTTAGTTATATTTCAAAATTTCAACTTAAATATTCATTCATTTCACATTTTAACTTTATTCAAAATCATAAATATAATATAAAAATCATTTAAATTCACTTTAACCCAAATTATCATGAATTTATCACATTTCATATTTAATTTAAATTCCAATGATCACCAAATTAAAATTTCCCAAAATAACTTACATTTCAAATTTTCTAATTTTACCATTAATTTACTTCACTTATAAATTTTCAGAAAATCAATAATGCTTTACAAAAACCATTTTTATTTAGTTTAAACCAAAAATATTATAATATTTACATTTCTAAAATATTTTAATTTTTTTTTATAAAAACATATTTTAACAACGGGTCTGTATTTCATTTTCTAGCCTAGGTAAAGTGATACGGGTAATTTATCATTTCAACCCGTAATTTACAAAGATACCCGGGTTTGATCATTTCAACCCGCAATCCCAAGTAAATGAAAATAATTGAAAATCATTCAGGCCTATCATTTCAGCCCATAACGATTTTCTCCTATTCTAAAGTCCGTTCGGGTATGTATCATTTCAACCCATAGTGATTCTAATCTAAAGGGAACTTGCAGTGTGATAAACTGATAAAAATAATAGAACAGCATAATATAACAGTAACATATAATATAATAGGTGTTTAAGCATGGGTGAACATCATTAAATCATAACATAGCAAGTGTAACATGATAATGCATTTTACAGATTCAAAAGGGGTCAATTCACTAGTTATATATGTACATATTGTCTGGTGAGAATAACTCACCTGTATAAGCTGGAGATGACGACCAAATGCACAAATAAGGAACTTCAAAAGTACGATAACACAACAATGATTTGAGAGTGGGAGAGCCAAGGCTAATTGCCTTGTTAAATATCAAACAAAACAAAAACAAACATGAATTACAAACCAAAATATTACAAACAATGCTAGGAATAACTATACAATTCAAAGCTAGAGCTTTTGCACTTGCATTCAACCACTTATACTTCAGCTATGGCCTGGAAAGACACTGTAATGGGATTGTTTTGGATCAGGTTTGGATCAGGTTCAGGTCATATAGGGGTCGCCATAGCAATATAAAGAGGAGATGAAGGATATGTGCTTGAATTTCAAAACAAGGCAACACAACTACAAGCAACAACAAGATTTCAAGGCCTAAATGGGTTCGACCAAGGGACTATTGGGCATGGCCTGATCTGGAAGGATAAACTACAGGTGCTACAGAGGTCCAAGGCTCAGGTTATGGCTGGTGGTGGTGGTGTTTGGCCGGCCAAAGTGGAGGAGAGAGGTGGTGGAACAAGTTAGGCTAGGCTATGAACATTAAGGTGGAGTTTTGTTTATTTTTAGGTGGATCTTCTTCATCAAGGGGCATGGCCATGGCTTGGGGCTGGGCTGGAGGCGGTGTTGACCAGATGTGGTGGTGGTGGAGGAGGCAAAGGTGGAGGAGGAAGGAGGAGCTGAGCATAGAAGGTGAGAAAACAAGTGCAAAATCATAAGATAACAAGTAGAAATTGCATAGAAAAGAAGAAATTTTTTACCAAGCTTTACTTCAGGTTAATGGCCGAATTTTTTGGTGATTGATAAGTTTAATTTTCGTGAAAATGAAGTGAGGAAGTGGCTGAAAGAATGAGAAAAGAATCGGCCAAAATTGATTACAAGTGGAGGTTGAGAAAATGAAAAGGCGGAAGGTAAAAGGACTTGGAATTTAAAAAGTTTAAAACCTTTCAAATTTCTATATTTTCTTTTCATAAGTTTAATTATCTAAAAATACATATAATTTCAGTTAAAATTCGAATATATAACAAATATACAAAATATAAATAAATAAATATTAATTATATATGATTAAAATAACAAAATAGTATAAAATGAAAACTAGTCTAGAAAATTTGAAAATAAAC
Source organism: Allium fistulosum (assembly GCA_030737815.1). Lineage (NCBI taxonomy): Eukaryota > Viridiplantae > Streptophyta > Magnoliopsida > Asparagales > Amaryllidaceae > Allium > Allium fistulosum. Next base: position 890,542,613 of record CM060902.1, read on the forward strand.
AGATTAAACTTTGGAAGATTTATATGGACTTAGAAAATATTTATAAATAAAGATAATAACACAAAAAATAAAATGCATTCACAAAAATAAATAAATAAATTTTAATTAAATATAATTTAAATGAAGAAAATAGTAGAAAAATGGAAACTAGCCTTTAAAAATAGAAAATAAATGCAATATATTTTGGAAATTTTTTATTATCACTTTAAAAATATTAAAAGATAAAAATATACATAAAATAAAATATTAACACATATTAAAATAAAATATAACAAAGAAAATATGATTTATATAATTTAAAATAGGCAAAATAAAACAAATTATACTCAAAATTGAAATGTACGTAACTTTTACAATTTAACTCCATTTTCAATGAAAAGAAAATTAGTATTCAAGTTATTACATCTATTTTCATAATAAAAGATAAAATTTAATAATTTAAATAATTTAAATTTGAATTTTAAAAGTCAAAGTTTGAACAGTTTGACCAGAAATTCACTTTACAGTAAAATATTCAAATTATACTAGTTTGAACTATAAATCACTTAATAATCAACATTTATATTTAAAAATGAAATATTTGAAATAAACCATTTTAAAAATAATTTAAATAAAAGAAAGTCAAATTTAAAATATATACAAAAATCTAGGGCTGTTACACTCTCCCCCACTCAAATCTTTTCGTCCTCGAAAAGGAAGGGAGCGGAGAAACAACTAGAAAGAACAATAGGTTGGAAGACATCCCGAAAGAAGGTAGGGAAGAAAAGTAGCTAGGAGGGAAAGCAGGTTGAAAGAGAAGGATGAACCATTATTTTAAATTGTTGGTTAAAGAGGTAAAATATTTAAAACACTTTAAAATCCTTTAAAAAGGAAATAACTGATAAAGTATCATTTGTATAATATTTTATCAAAATACTTTTATAACTCAATGTCTTAACAAGTTTATCCTCGTTCCTGCAGACTCTGGCAGTGCGTTGATTAGGCGCAAATCTAGAATTCTCCAGGTACTTAGTAGACTTGTTTCAACACCCAGTGAAAATACTGGAAAACTTTTTAAAAACAGATATGGAAAGTACAATCCAAACAAAAACAAACAAAACCTTTGTCTAACCATGGTTCGCAGATACACAATGGTTACGCCTGGATCCCCCAGGAAACAATCCATATCCGTAAGCTTTCTCAGCCCTGCGAGTTACGCCATGATGACTAGTAGAATGCAGGATACACAATGGTTACGCCTGGATCCCCCAGAAAACAATCCGTACCCCTAGGCCATCTCAGCCAGGCGGTTTCGCTACTAATGCGACCTACATAGATGCAGGATATACAATGGTTACGCCTGGATCCCCCAGGAAACAATCCGTACCCCTAGGCCATCTCAGCCAGGCAGTTGCGCTATGCATTCGAGCTTGTAAGACCATGGGTAACGCCATGGAATTCGATGGAAACTCGAGTATCATATCCGGAAAACCAAAAATCAGAGAAATATCGATAGAATGAATCCACAATGTGGCCACAAAGAGGATATCAAGCAGAAGGCACTTTCCATATCTTTACTTCGAAAATATGTATCATATAATACCTTTTCAAATCACTTTCAAATATCGTACTTATATAAAGTCCATTATATATAAGATTTTATTTTCAAATCAAATACTTTCCAAAATCAATAGTATATCAAATCACACTTATATAGACTTCAATTATATAAGATTTCACTTTTCAAATTGAGTACCTTTTCAAATCCATAGTTTTCGAATCAACATCATACTTATACAAACCAAATTTTTATATAAGTTCGATAACTCCCAAATCAAAGTATTTAAATAAACAAAGTTCTCAATTTCAAACCATTTCAATATCAATTCAGCTTCAAAATCATATACGATTTCACCAAATCATTTCTTCCAAATTACATAAATTTAGTTTCAAAGTTTCTTAAACAATAGATTTAGAAAATAATCCAAATTTTCAAATCAACAAAATTTAGGTCAAACAAATTCATTTCCATTTCAAACATATATTCACTTCAAAAATCATAATACTTTCAAAGTTGTAAATCTTTCGAAACCAAATATTTGAAATCATTTCACTTTGAAAATCATAACAATTTGAAATCATACATTTGAAATCATAAAACATTCCCTTAATTCTTTACATTTCACAAATATATTCAATTAAACCAAAATCTAAAATTTCCAATTTTAATTCAATTCAAACCATCAGTTTCAATTCAATTTAGTTTTCCAACAAAACCTTTTCAAATATTATCTAATTTCAAATATAGATTTGATTTACAAAATAAACTATTAAGTCTTAAATATGTTTCAAGGCTTAAATATACCATATTTCAAAACAAAATATATTTTTTTAATTTCATATATCTCAAATTTTACTTCATTATTACTTAGTGTTGAAATATTTATTTCATAAATCCATTATTTTTAAATAAACTCAAATTACAGGTAAACTAAATATCCTTTCATACTAATATAAGCTTCAATTATTCATTTATCAAAATCAATGGTTTTCAAAATCATCTTATACTTACATAAAGTTTATCTTATATAAGGATCAAAATTTTCAAAAATAAATTTCGTTGTACGAAGAGCTATATGGGATTGAACATCTTTGCTTACTAAAAGGTTTTGAGTTTAGAATAGTTTTGTATACAAATTAGTTTGTGAAATAGTTTTGTACATAAAAAAGTTTTGTAAAATAGTTTTGTATATAAAATAGAATAAAATAGTTTGTTTAAGAAAATAAAAGAAAAATAGTAAAAAAAATGGTTTTAAATTGATAGTAGTTTTTCATAAAGGAAAAATTCCAATTAAATTACAAAGATATCCAACCCAACAACTTCCAATTTCAGCGTCAAGTATATCAATGATATTAGAATATAAGATGTACATATGTCATCATTTCGCAAAGTCACATTCGATCGCTCGCTCGATCACACAAGTTCGCTTCCGAGCTAGTATTGTTCATTCGACTTCCCTAATGCGGATTTCGATATGGTTTCTCGACTAGAAACCATCAGTCTCCTTGCATAGCCATATACTATGATAGAGAATTCTAGAATCAAGCCCAAAATCCATATCAAATATTCGCCATCAAGGATCAAATGAAAAATCCTAACACGAATTGGTGTAATTCACCTCGAACTTGTGTACTCAAACTTGGATCAATTTAATTATGCGAATAAAACAGCATACGTACAACTTATGTATCTATTCCAACTTTTTAAATATATAGTTTCAAAAAGATGTTACTAAGTTAAACATTTAAACTAAATTTTATTCAAAAATATTTTGAAGACCAAATTCTTTTCAAAACATTTCAAATCTAAATTTCATATTAGAAAAATTCAAAATAGCCTTATTCATTTACTTAACAAAGCAGTTTCAACTTATTTAAGTCATATTACTACATACTTTAAACATACATACCAAACTTATATACTTTACTTCAATATTCTTAGCTTTTGAAAAGTTAACCTTGATTTGGAAGTGCTCGAACCTTCAAAATAGTCGAAGAAATCATATTTCAATCCAAGAGTTGGAAATCACAATTAAATCAGTAAATCAATTCCAAAAATAGGGTTATATCAAATCAAATCCAAAACTCAAGGACTGAACACCGGCTCATTACAAATTTTACAAATATATATACATATATCTTTCGAATATCACATCACACTTTGGAATTTGAAATCAAAATTGGTTTCACAAATCAATCGCATAGCAAAGCTACCGAAATGGCCTCTCCCTCACTCCGAAACTCAAAAATCAATGTCGATGATGCGTGCACTCATCATCGAAATTATTTTCCAGCGACACAAGTGAGTTCTGGACTTCCATTTACTTTGAAAACTTCTTTGAAATTCCTTCGAAATCATTAAAACCCATTAAAATCATTGAAACATTACTTATTCGGAAAAATAATTTCAAATCATATTATTTATTATTTCAAAATCTTAAAACCAGTTCCAAAATGCCGGAGTTCAATCACTTAAATTCAGATTCAAAACCTTCAGTTATAAATCTTTTTATATGAAACCATTTCTTATAAAATTTTCACAATTTCAAATCCTTTCAAAAATTCAAATTCTCATTTTTTTAAAAGGTATATAATCCTTATCAAAAACATTTCATCTTTATATAAAAATAAGGTCATCCTTATCAAAATAAAAACTACAATGAATACACAATTTTCAAAAGACAATCAACCACAAACTTTCTAAGGGACGATTCAAGGATGGATTTCAAAGCAAAACAGAGATTCAAATTTAGAAGGACTTTAATCAAATAGAATTCTGATTCAAAGATAGGCTCAAACGAAGATAAGATAATTAAATTACCAAATAGAAGATGAACAAGCCTATATGAATCGCGGGCAACCTTAACCGGTCAACCGTGACTTCAGGAATATAATTGATGCGAAAATCTAAGGCAAATCGACCTTCGATCGCCAGAGATAGAATCTAAATATAGCAGAAGATAGAAAAAATCGTAAACCGAGGATACAGAAATCTCCGGTGAATCAATGCCAATCATAAGGGAGTTTCACCCCTTTACAAATCATTCAAAGATTGGCGGAATCGCCACCCTATAAAGGTCATTCAAAGTGGAGTTATGGAATGCTCCAAAAATCAAAAGAATACTATTAGGGGAGACAGGAATGGATTTCAGAACAAGTGGGAGCGTTCCAAAATTCAAAGGAATCCTAATCGAAGAAATCCCGACTAAGATAGAAGTTCAGAATTTAAGGAAATCCTAATCAAAGAAATTACTAACAAGGTGGATACGAAAGGGATAAAGTCCAGAAAATTTTCTTTCAAAACAAGAAAATTTTATATCAAAATAATCTTTAAAAATCCTTTAAAATCATTTGAAAATCATTTTATACTTCGAAAATACGTTCTCTCACAAAGGAATGATTCTGAGATTGATTTCACTCATTCTAGGGTATTTATACCATATCTCTAATGAGTTTTTTTGCTCCGCAGGCTAAGGTTTGCCTAAAAACCAAAGCTCTAATACCAACTGTAACGACCCGATATTTTGGACCATTCAAATCGACAATAATCCATACATGTCTGACTTGAATAATTCAAAATAACAGATTGTAAATAAATTAGGAGCAAATGAAATCGAATACACAAAATCACAGACACAGAACATATTAGAATAACTCGCAGCGGAATATAAAAACCATAGTAGTTCATGAAGCTACTATAACAAACTCTCAAAACATAATACATAATATCTGTTTGAAAACATATACAATAGAAATCTCAAATAAATAGAGGTTTATGAATACCAGAACTGAAATAGAACAACTGAACTGAAAGGAACAGATAACTAAACAAGTAGAATCTCCAGTGATTCCTAGCTCCAGAAAAGAAATCCAAAGCTAAGCTGTAAATACTCAGTCTGACCCGAGCGTAAAGTAAAACACAAAACACTCGAGTTAGGACAATATATACTTATATAATGTAAACCAACTCAAGTGAACTGTAGTAGAAATGCACAATAACTCAAAGGATGCTTGGGACCGCCCATCCTCTAAGGATCAGTTAAACCATAAATTAAATACATCCCGTGGTTAAAATTTCAAAATGGTATTTTATACTTCGAAATCAAATATCATTTCAAAATTCAATATCATTCAAAAAAATCCATTTCAAAATATCAAAATATCATATTTTAAAATAGTTTATATTTCAAAACAAATTACTTAATTTTAAATCATAAAAATGAAGTTATTATATTTAATAATTAAATTATTAAATTTCCAAAATTTTAATCTTTCAAAGTTCATTTGTTCACTTAAATTAACTAAAACAATGAAAATTCAATTTTCGCAGCATTTAGAAAATGCTACGGAAAGTCACATTTAAAACAGTTCAATTTAACAGAAGACAGCATTTAAAATGCTGTAATAGGGTTACATTAGTTTCAAATAAACTTAGTTAAATTCAACCATTATAACATTTACAAAAATGCTATAATAGCCTTTAATTAAATTTAGCCATTTGGTTCATTATTATCAACTACAGCATTTACAAATATTGTATTATCATTTACATTAGAATTAATAGCATTTCAGAAATGCAGTTAATTAACTTCAAATATTCAGTATAATTTCACAAACAATTATATTTTTATATAAATCATTTTTAACTTATAAAATCATATAATTTCACTTTTAAAATAATCATTCAAATACCCTTATATTCATGATTTTATAAATTTAAACCTCCATTCTATAATCAAAATTTAATAATAATTCACTTATTAAATTCCAATATTAAATTATAAATTCATTAAATTAAATTAACTTAACACTTAAGTTTAAATTTTCAAATATAACTTAATTCCATTTTTATTTACTTAACTTAAAATTCACCTTTAAGCCAAATTCACAAATTCCCAATTTTAGTTATATTTCAAAATTTCAACTTAAATATTCATTTCACATTTTAACTTTATTCAAAATCATAAATATAATATAAAAATCATTTAAATTCACTTTAACCCAAATTATCATGAATTTATCACATTTCATATTTAATTTAAATTCCAATGATCACCAAATTAAAATTTCCCAAAATAACTTACATTTCAAATTTTCTAATTTTACCATTAATTTACTTCACTTATAAATTTTCAAAAAATCAATAATGCTTTACAAAAACCATTTTTATTTAGTTTAAACCAGAAATATTATAATATTTTCATTTCTAAAATATTTTAAAAAAATTTTATAAAAACATATTTTAACAACGGGTCTGTATTTCATTTTCTAGCCTAGGAAAAGTGATACGGGTAATTTATCATTTCAACCCGTAATTTACAAAGATACCCGAGTTTGATCATTTCAAACCCGCAATCCCAAGTAAATGAAAATAATTGAAAATCATTCAGGCCTATCATTTCAGCCCATAACGATTTTCTCCTATTCTAAAGTCCGTTCGGGTATGTATCATTTCAACCCATAGTGATTCTAATCTAAAGGGAACTTGCAGTGTGATAAACTGATAAAAATAATAGAACAGCATAATATAATAGTAACATATAATATAATAGGTGTTTAAGCATGGGTGAACATCATAAAATCATAACATAGCAAGTGTAACATGATAATGCATTTTACAGATTCAAAAGGGGTCAATTCACTAGTTATATATGTACATATTGTCTGGTGAGAATAACTCACCTGTATAAGCTGGAGATGACAACCAAATGCACAAATAAGGAACTTCAAAAGCACGATAACACAACAATGATTTGAGAGTGGGAGAGCCAAGGCTAATTGCCTTGTTAAATATCAAACAAAATAAAAACAAACATGAATTACAAACCAAAATATTACAAACAATGCTAGGAATAACTATACAATTCAAAGCTAGAGCTTTTGCAATTGCATTCAACCACTTATACTTCAGCTATGGCCTGGAAAGACACTGTAATGGGATTGTTTTGGATCAGGTTTGGATCAGGTTCAGGTCATATAGGGGTCGCCATAGCAATATAAAGAGGAGATGAAGGATATGTGCTTGAATTTCAAAACAAGGCAACACAACTACAAGCAACAACAAGATTTCAAGGCCTAAATGGGTTCGACCAAGGGACTATTGGGCATGGCCTGATCTGGAAGGATAAACTACAGGTGCTACAGAGGTCCAAGGCTCAGGTTATGGCTGGTGGTGGTGGTGTTTGGCCGGCCAAAGTTGAGGAGAGAGGTGGTGGAACAAGTTAGGCTAGGCTATGAACATTAAGGTGGAGTTTTGTTTATTTTTAGGTGGATCTTCTTCATCAAGGGGCATGGCCATGGCTTGGGGCTGGGCTGGAGGAGGTGTTGACCAGATGTGGTGGTGGTGGAGGAGGCCAAGGTGGAGGAGGAAGGAGGAGCTGAGCATAGAAGGTGAGAAAACAAGTGCAAAATCATAAGAAAACAAGTAGAAATTGCATAGAAAAGAAGAAATTTTTTACCAAGCTTTACTTCAGGTTAATGGCCGAATTTTTTGGTGGTTGAGAAGTTTAATTTTCGTGAAAATGAAGTGAGGAAGTGGCTGAAAGAATGAGAAAAGAATCGGCCAAAATTGATTACAAGTGGAGGTTGAGAAAATGAAAAGGCGGAAGGTAAAAGGACTTGGAATTTAAAAAGTTTAAAACCTTTCAAATTTCTATATTTTCTTTTCATAAGTTTAATTATCTAAAAATACATATAATTTAAGTTAAAATTCGAATATATAACAAATATACAAAATATAAATAAATAAATATTAATTATATATGATTAAAATAAGAAAATAATATAAAATGAAAACTAGTCTAGAAAATTTGAAAATAAACAGAATAAAATTTGGAAGATTTATATGGATTTAGAAAATATTTATAAATAAAGATAATAACACAAAAAATAAAATGCATTCACAAAAATAAATAAATAAATTTTAATTAAATATAATTTAAATGAAGAAAATAGCCGAAAAATGGAAACTAGCCTTTAAAAATAGAAAATAAGTGCAATATATTTTGGAAAATTTTTATTATCACTTTAAAAATATTAAAAGATAAAAATATACATAAAATAAAATATTAACACATATTAAAATAAAATATAACAAAGAAAATATGATTTATATAATTTAAAATAGGCAAACTAAAACAAATTATACTCAAAATTGAAATGTACGTAACTTTTACAATTTAACTCCGTTTTCAACGAAAAGAAAAGTAGTATTCAAGTTATTACATCTATTTTCATAATAAAAGATAAAATTTAAGAATTTAAATAATTTAAATTTGAAGTTTAAAAGTCAAAGTTTGAACAGTTTGACCAGAAATTCACTTTACAGTAAAATATTCAAATTATACTAGTTTGAACTATAAATCACTTAATAATCAACATTTATATTTAAAAATGAAATATTTGAAATAAACCATTTTAAAAATAATTTAAATAAAAGAAAGTCAAATTTAAAATATATACAAAAATCTAGGGCTGTTACACTCTCCCCCACTCAAATCTTTTCGTCCTCGAAAAGGAAGGGAGCGGAGAAACAACTAGCTAGAAAGAACAATAGGTTGGAAGACATCCCGAAAGAAGGTAGGGAAGAAAAGTAGCTAGGAGGGAAAGCAGGTTGAAAGAGAAGGATGAACCATTATTTTAAATTGTTGGTTAAAGAGGTAAAATATTTAAAACACTTTAAAATCCTTTAAAAAGGAAATAACTGATCAAAGTATCATTTGTATAATATTTTATCAAAATACTTTTATAACTCAATGTCTTAACAAGTTTATCCTCGTTCCTGCAGACTCTGGCAGTGCGTTGATCAGGCGCAAAGCTAGAATTCTCCAGGTACTTAGTAGACTTATTTCAACACCCAGTGAGGATACTGGAAAACTTTTAAAAACAAATATGGAAAGTACAATCCAAACAAAACAACCAAAACCTTTGTCTAACCATGGATTGCAGATACACAATGGTTACGCCTGGATCCCCCAGGAAACAATCCATATCTGTAAGCTTTCTCAGCCCTGCGAATTACACCATGATGACTAGTAGACCGCAGGATACACAATGGTTATGCCTGGATCCCCCAGAAAACAATCCGTACCCCTAGGCCATCTCAGCCAGGCGGATTTCGCTACTAATGCAACCTACATAGATCACATGATACACAATGATTACACCTGGATCCCCCAGGAAATAATCCGTACCCCTAGGCCATCCAGCCAGGTGAATTACGCTATGCAGTCGCGCTCGTAAGACCTTGGGTAATGCCATGGAATTCGATGGACACTCAAGTATCATATCCAAAAAACCAAAAATCAGAGAAATATCGATAGAATGAATCCATAATGTGGCCACAAAGCGAATATCAAGCAGAAGGCACTTTCCGTATCTTTACTTCGAAAATATGTATCATATAGTACCTTTTCAAATCACTTTCATATATCGTACTTATATAAAGTCCATTATATATAAGATTTTATTTTCAAATCAAATACCTTTCCAAAATCAATAGTATATCAAATCACACTTATATAGACTTCAATTATATAAGATTTCACTTTTCAAATTGAGTACCTTTTTAATCAATAGTTTTTGAGTCAACATCATACTTATACAAACCAATTTTTTTATATAAGTTCGATAACTCCCAAATCAAGTATTTAGTAACACAAGGTTCTCAAATTTCCATTTGTTTAAATATCAATACAATTTTCAAAATCATATACGCTTCACCAAATTATTCTTCCAAATCAAATATCTTCAGTTTCTAAGTTTCCCAAATAATAAATTTAGAAAATAATCCAAGTTTCTAAATCAATATAATTTAAGTCAACCAATTCACTTCCAAAATCAATGGTTTTCAAAATCATCTTATACTTACATAAAATCCATCTTATATAAGGATCAAATTTTTTCAAAAATCAATTTCGCTGCATGAAGAGTCATATGGGATTGAACATCTTTGCTTTATAAAAGATTTTTAATTTAGAATAGTTTTGTATAGAAAATAGTTTGTAAAATAGTTTGTATGTAAAATAGAATTAAACAGTTTGTTTAAGAAGAATAAAAGAAAAATAGTTTTGAAAAATGGTTTTAAATTGATAGTAGTTTTTCATAAAAGAAAAATTCCAATTATATTACAAAGATATCCAACCCAACAACTTCCAATTTCAGCGTCAAGTATATCAAAGATATTAGAATATAAGATGTACATATGTCATCATTTCGCAACATTACATTCGATCGCTCGCTCGATCACACAAGTTCGCTTTCGAACTAGTATTGTCCATTCGACTTCCCTAATGCAGACTTCGATATGGTTTCTCGACTAGAAGCCATCAGTCTCCTTGCATAGTCATATACTACGATAAAGAACTCTAGAATCAAGCCCAAAATCCATATCAAATATTCGCCATCAAGAATCAAATGAAAAATCCTAACACGAAATGGTGTAATTCACCTCTAACTTGTGTACTCAAACCTGAATCAAATTAATTATGTGAATAAAACAGCATACGTACAACTTATGTATCTATTCCAACTTGTTAAATATATAGTTTTATAAAGATGTTACTAAGTTAAAACATTTAAACTCAATTTTATTCAAAATATTTTGAAGGCCAAATTCTTTTCAAAACATTTCAAATCTAAATTTCATATTAGAAAAATTCAAAATAGCCTTATTCATTTACTTAACAAAACAGTTTCAACTTATTTAAATCATATTACTACATACTTTAAACATACATACCAAACTTATATACTTTACATCAAAATTTCTTAGCTTTGAAAAGTTAACATTGATTTGGAAGTGCTCAAACCTTCAAAATAGTCGAAGAAATCATATTTTCAATCCAGGAGTTGGAAATCAACAATAAATCAGTACATCAATTCCAAAAGATAGGGTTATATCAAATCAAATCCAAAACTCAGGGACTGAACACCGGCTCATTTCAAATTGTTCAAATATATACATATATCTTTCGAATATCAAATCATACTTCGGAATTTGAAATCAAAAATTGGTTTCACAATTCAATCGCATAGCACAACTACCGATGTAGCCTCTCCCCCACTCTGAAACTCGAAAATCAATGTCGATGATGCATGCATTCATCACCGAAATTATTTTCCAACGACATAAGTGGGTTCTGGACTTCTCTTTTCTCAAACTTCTTTTGAAACTTCTTCAAAATCATTTGAAACTCATTAAAATCATTTGAAACATTTCATATTCGGAAAATACTTTCAAATCATATTATTATATATTTTTCAAGATCGTAAACCAATTTCAAAATGCCGGAGTTCAATCTCTCAAAATTTCAAATTCAAGACCCTTCAGTTATAAATCATTTTATATGAATCAATTTTCTTATATAATTTTCAAAATTTCAAATCCTTTTGAAACTTAAAATTTTCATTTTAAAAAGGTATATAATCTTTATCGAAACATCTCACCTTTATATAAAAATATGGTCATCCTTATCAGAATAATAACTTCGATGAATACACAATTTCAAATGCCAATCAACCACAAATTTTCCAATGGATGATTCAAGGATGGATTTCAAAACAAAACAGAGATTCAAATTTAGAGGAACTCTAAATCAAATAGAATTCTGATTCGAAGATAAGCTCAAACGAAGATGAGACAATTAAATTACCAAATAGAAGATGGATAAGCCTATATAAATCGCGGGCGACTTTAACTGGTCAACCTTGACTTCAGGAATACAATCGGTGAGAAAAATCTAAGGCAAATCGTCCTTCGATCGGTAGAGGTAGAATCCAAGTATAGCAGAAGACAGACAACATCGTAACCGATGATACAGACATCTCCAGTGAATCAATGCCAATTATAAGGGAGTTTCACCCTTCTACAAATCATTCAAAGATTGGCAGAATCGCCACCTTATAAAGGTCATTCAAAGTGGGGTTATGCCATGCTCCAAAATCAAAATAATATAGGTAGGAGAGACAGGAATGGATTTCAGAACAAGTGGGTGCATTCCAAAGTTCAAAGGAATCCAAATCGATAAGAATCCAAACCAACATTAGAGATAAATAACCTATATCAATACAAAAGAATTCCCATTCAAAATTTGGAAAAGACTCAAATTCATGTCATACGAAAAACAGAAGCATAAATATCTTAAGTTAGACAACTTCAGCTAAGCAAAAGATACAATAGAGTTCACCTAATGCAACCTAACAACTACAGATAACAAACAGATCCCCAGATTACCACTCCTACATAAACAACGCATCAGTATTAATCCTTCCGGGTGGTACATCAACGGGTTCAGAACACTCCCCCTCAATGTGCTCCCAACTTCTGCACTTCTGGCACAAGTGCACTACACTCCCATCTTCCTTAACGAACTACGGATACGTAGCCTTCTTTCTGTACTTCCTCTCAGAACAATTTTTATATGCCCAGGCCTCCTACAGTGATAGCAAATGGTTGATAGGTCGACTGATGTAGTGGGTGCAGATGTCACTTTCTTCACCTCCTGGCAGCGACTGGGAAAGTGCCCCCCACTACGGCATCTAAAACAGAAGATCTTGGACCGAAAATGCCTGCCCTCCTTCTTCTTCCCTTTATTTCTATTCCCGCACATGGCTGCATAGTGTCCCTTTTCCTGACATCGATAACAAACGACATGGTCATAAGGACCAGGTCCTGCTCTTTCTCTCTACAGCCTTTCCCACTTCTCGATTTCTTCTTCCCGTTCCTTACGGGCCAAGGCTCTTCGTGCTCTACGGGCTGCTTTCTGCTCTTCCAATTTTTCCATAATCAAAAAGCTTCCTATCAACAAAGAATCCAGATCAAACAAGATAGAAGTTCAAAAATTTAAGAGGGTCTTAATTAAAGAAATTACTAACAAGGTAGATACGAGAGGAATGAAGTTTTAAGAAATTTTACTTTCAAAGCAAGAAAATTTATTTCAAAATAATCTTTGGAAATTCTTTTAAAATCATTTGAAAATCATTTTATACTTCGAAAATACGTTCTCTCACAAAGAAATGATTCTGAGATTGATTTCACTCATTCTAGGGTATTTCTACCTTATCTCTAATGAGTTTTTGCTCCACAGGCTAAGGTTTGCCTAAAACCAAAGCTCTGATACCAAATGTAACATCCCACTATTTTGGACCATTCAAATCGACAATAAATCCACACATGTCGGACTTGAATACTTCAAAATAGTGGATTTTCAAGAAAATTTGGAGCAAATAAAATCAAATACAGAATTACAGTCATAGAATATCAGAATAACTCGCAGCGGAAATAAAATACCATAGTATTTCATGAAGCTACTATATAAAAACTCTCAAAACATGTACAAAATGTCATAGTCAAGATAGATACAATAGACGTCAGGATACATAAGTCAATAATACAGAGACAATACTGAATAGGAAATAACCGGAATATAAGTCGATGAACCGATAGACAAATAAGCTCCAACAGATCTCTAGCTCCAGAAGGTGAATCCAAAGCTGTATTACTCAGGCTGACCTGAGCGTAAAGTAAAACACAAAACACTCGAGTCAGGACATACATACTTATACAATGTAAACCAACTCAAGTGAACAGTAATATAAATGCACAATAACTTAAAGGATGCTTCGGATCGCCCATCCTTTAAGGGTCCTTTAAACCATCAAGTAAGCAGTAATAAACACTATCAAAGAACTATCCATATAAAAGTAAACAATGCAAATAACAGTGTTAATGTGACTAGGGTAGCGCAGAGCTGCAGTAATCGTCCACCTCTAGCCACACTCTCAAATTAAAGTGTGCATCCAAATAAATCACAAGGAAATAAAATGACATACAGATAAGTGTACTCGTGGTTATAGATTTCAAAATGGTTAAAAAATTCGAATTAAAATCATTGATTTAAACTGTTAAAAGTAAAATCATTATACTTACAAATCAAATATTAAATTCTAAAAATTTAAGATCCTGTTTGACTTGTCATTTTTAGTTTTGTGTTTCGTCTATACAAAAACGCGTCTGTTGTATGTATTGTTGAAAAACAAAATATTTTAAAAAATGAAATTAACATGTAAAATAGAAAACAAGTTTATTTTGTTTTTCGTGTTTCGAGAGATAATAAAAGCGCGGAGAACAATCGAACTCTTTCGTTGTCCATTGGTCGTCCCAACGGCTAAGAATTATAAATCTTCTTCCCTTATTTCTTGCTATTTCTTAGTGCAAGTTGAAAATACAAAACTCAAAATACAAAATGAAACCAAACGGGCCCTAACCTTTCTGAGCTCATTTAAATACTTTAAACATTTAAATTTCAGCTTCCACAACATTTAGAAAGTGCTGCGGTAAGTTATATTTAAAACCAATTCATTTCAGCAAAGACAGCATTTAAAAACTGCTGTAATAGTTCAGTTTTAGTTGAAAAATAGTTCAATTCAGAAAAGACAGCATTTACAAAACTGCTGTAATAGTTCAGGGTTCAAATTATATTCAAAAATCACATTTCAGCCAACTACAGCACTTAACAAGTGCTACAATAGCTCTTTCATTAATTTCAGTTTCAAGTTTAGTTCCTGCCACTACAGCACTTACAAAGTGCTGTCATAGCCCTTAGTTAAATTACCCTTCTAGTTCATTTCTGCAACTACAACACTTACAGAGTGCTGCAGATTCTATTTAGTTCAGATTTTAGTTATTATTCAGAAACGATAGCATTTCTGAAGTGCTACTAATTAAATTTCCAGATTTACACTAAAATTTCAGAAACAATTAAACTTCAATTTAAACCATTTTAATTGTATAAAAATCATATTTTTTCATTTTAAAATGGTCATTTAAATACACTTTAACTTATGATTTTTATAAAATAAATTTCACAAATAAATATCAAGTTTTCATTACTTCACTTATTAAATTCAAGTGTACAATTTTCCTATTCTTTGCATTCACTTAACACTTTAATTTAATTTAAAATTTCACAAATAAAACTAAATTTCCATTTTTATTTTCCTTTACTTAGACTTCCATTTTTAAAACCAAATCTCACAAATTCCAAGTCAAGTTAAATTCCAAATTACCATTTTTAAGCATTCATTTGTTTAACATTTTATATTCATAGAAAAATCAATAACACTTTAATAAATCATTTTAAATTCCAATTAAATCAAAATGTCATGATTTACATTTTTAAAATACTTAAAAATATCCAGAGAAATATATAAAATAACCACGGGTCTGTATACTATTTTCTAACCTGTCAAGTGATATGGATAATATATCATTTCAATCCGTAATTTACAAAGAAAAATCCGGGTTCTATCATTTCGAACCCGCAATCCCAAGTTAATAAAAATAAATAAAAATCACTCGAGCCTATCATTTCAGCCCATAATGATTTTTCCCTATTCTAAAGTCCGTTCGGGTATGTATCATTTCAACCCATAGTGATTCTATTCTACAGGGAACTTATAGTGTGATTAACAAAAATAAATAAACAGTAAAATAAAATAAAATATAACATATGATGTGACAAGTTAATAATAGGGTTTAACATTATATAATTTACATCACAGGCAGGTATAACATGATATAATAGTTTACGCATTCACTTGTTGTCACTTCACAATTATATAAGTATAAATGTCATGTGTGAATACTCACCTTTTTTAAGCTGGAGTTCGCAAAACAAAACACACAAATGAATCCAGGAAGCACGATAAAGCACGACTTTTGATTTTAGTGGAGAGAGAGCCAAGATGTTAATCTTGTATATAACAATAAAATAAAACAATATATAAATATATTTACAATACCAAAATCTATTGAAACAAAAAGGAAATAGAATTTATAAAAGACGTCACCAAGCTTCCAATTCAATTTTGCTTGACCTTAACTCCATGTATACTCGGCCATACATGCTTAGGCTCGGCTTTGGCATGTTTTTAGGTGGGAAATGGATCAGGTTTGGAACTGAAAATACAAGGCTAGGTCAAGAATGCAAAGGTTTTTTGGAGTTATAAACATTGGAAGATCAAAAGGCAAGGTTAAAGAGGAGGTTTGGTTCACCAATTTGGCTCGGCCAAAGGTCTATGGGCTCAGCCAGAGGCAAGTACAGGTCCGGTCAGGGGTTAGTGATGGTGTTCAGAGGTGGTGCTTGCTGGTGGTGGTGGCTAAAGAGGTGGCCGTGGCAAACATGAAGGTGGATGTTGGAAATATGGCTCGGCTAGTTATAAATTCAAGGGTTAGTGCATTGTTTTGTGGTGTTGTGTTCAAGTGGAGGTCATGGCACTTTCTGGTCAGAGAAGATGGAGATTAGGCCATGGATTATGTGGGAAAAGAAATGGTGGTGGTCGGTGGAGGAGATAGTGTGGGTAGAGGTCGAGCAACATGTGTGAAGAGACAAGGCAATTCAAGCAAAATTCAATGGAAAAAAGGGAAGAAAAGTAGAAAAAGAATGGAGGAAGCCATTACCAAAAATCTCAGAAATGCTATGGCCAAAACTTTGCTGAATGAGAAGTTTTCTCACGTGAAAATGAATTAAAACTCACGACTAGCATTTAAGTGGTGAACGGCCAAAATGTGAAGGGTCTAGCAAATGAAAAGTCATAGTTTATAAAGCTTTAGTCTCTTCAAATTTCCACTTTCTTTTTAATTCAATATAAACAAATAAAAATCAGTAAATAAATAAAAGACAAACAAAAGTAAAGTAAAAATGAAAACAAAAAATAGTCTTAGGAAAATAGGAAAAATAAATAAAGAAATTAGTTTGTTATATTGAAACTAGAATTCAAAATTGTAAATAAAATAAACTAACCAAAAGACTCTTGTTTTTCCAAGGCTACATGTGATGTACAAGTTAAATAAAATAAAATATATATATACATAACATGTCATGTTACACATGTAAACATAAATTAGAACATGATGTGACAAACAAAAATATCATTTATATAAATTAAAATAAACAATTTTGTTAAATAAACAAATTTACATACAATAGTGTAAAAAGCATAACTTTCACAATATAAATCAGATTCCAACGAAACGAAAAGCAATATACTTAAAATTTTATTTACTTTCATAAAATAAAGATAAATTTCAAAATTTCAAAATTTAAATTTTCAAAATTAAAAGTCAAATTTTGACCACATTGACAAAATTCACATTTCTGGAAAATATTCTATTTATTCATGTTTGGAATTATAATTCACATACAAATCAAAATTTATATTTAAAGTAACAAAAATTAAATAAAATAAAGTTTTTAAATCAGGAAATTCAAATTAAAAAATAATAATTACAAAACACAAGGTTGTTACTCAGTTGGATCCCTCCAACCTGTTTCCCTGCATCCACAGATGTTAGCACAATATAAAATACCAATTCCACTTCGAGGTGGAATATCGCGGTATATGGGTTCATATCATATCATCCGCTATTATATGGCGCATAAGGTATCATCCCCTATATAATGCAGGTATATCAATCACTCCAATATATATATATATATATATATACATATATATATATATATATATATATATATACACTACTATATATAACATACCAATCCAACTGATAACAATTATCAATCCAAGCAAACAACCAATAATTTAAATTTAACTATTTAAATTAAATCGGATAATCCGATTGAGTGAGAAGTTCTCACCTTTTGCCTTTTATTTGCAATCCGTTTCCATCACGACTTGTTTCTTCACAGTTTTAGACCTTGTACAAACATTTATGGTTTATTAATATTCGAAATAATCGAACAATTAATTATCATTTATTAATTTAATTTTTAAACTAATAATTCTTCTTTTAAAATCTTTTAGTATCTTGCCTGAACAAGATGTGCCCTATCACCTTGTCCTTGCCTGAACTCGATCGTGCTCGTAAGTTCCTTGCCGCAATCGAACGTACGCGACCCATCTCCACCATTCATCTGCGAACGCATCGTGTCTTCCTCGAGCTCCGCTTCCCCATGCTTGATTTCGACAGAGGCCCAGGTTGCCGTGCTCCTTGTGGCTTATCTTCGATTACTGCTCGAGTTTGAATGTCGCGGCCTTGATTTGAAAATGAGGAAGAGGCACACGATTTGGTTAATTGAAGGGGAAATACTTCACGATTTCGAAGAAGAAAAGGGAAGCCATTTTTCTTTTTTTTTCTGAAATCGATTTTCTGATTCCATTTTTAGAGAGGAGGAGTTCGGTTATCTTTTTAAATTTTTATTAACGAAGACAAATTTTATTTTTATTTCTCTTTTCAAACGAAGACGCGTGTTAACCAGATGAACACATGTTTAAAATCCTCAACATGTTGCTTGCTACAGTGTTTTGATTAAATTATATTATTTATGTTTAAATTTAAATTCAAATTTAAATCTTCTAGAAATTGCAACTCAAAATTTTGAACTCCTATCGAGGCATGCTGCTAGGCGTTTATAATGTTAAACTCCTATTTCGAACGCAATGGAAAAGGTTTCGAGTCCAAATTCAATCGTATGGAGAAGATAGCTTTTTGGACCCAGCTATTATATTAAATTTTCGATATAGATTTCAGCGCGTTTATCTACCGTACGGCCAAACAATCACACCAAACACTATGAAAATTGAAATCCGATAATTATACAATATTACGGATCCAATGGAACTAGTTTCGTCGAATTCCAAGACTGTGCCTTGGAAGGTTATTTTTAAATATCGATTTAAACAATATATTTTCAAAACTGAATAAATCACTTTCAAATTTAATTTTAAAAGTTCTATTACCTTCAGTATTATCAATATGAATTTTCTAAGCCTTTAAAATATTTTTAACAAGCTTACAAACCAAGGTTCACCATTTTAACCAATTTCCAATTATTAAATTCAATAATTCAATTGCCAAATAAATAGTGATATTTGAAATTCGAGTTAAAATAACTTTCAAATATTTAAAATCAATTAAATATTCCATTTCAAATGTCCAAAAATTCCGGGTCATCACAGGACAACAAAGAATAGCTAGAGCCATTGGAATTCAGAACCAAGACCAGGGACTAATACATGAATGTCTGGAGTTGGAGCGGAGCAAACTGGAACGTTGCCCCCTGACTAGGACCACTCGGTACCAACCAGAATGCTCTTGGTACCGAGAGCATTTTACTCATGGGAAATGTTGGATTAGACTTAAGGTAAGCTGGTGTGACGGCCCGAAGGATTTTTGACCCTGAAAATCGACACTAATGTGTTCACTGTATATATAGAGTGCCGAGCAATCGAGTGCCGGAATGTGACGACCCGGAATTTTTGAACATTTGAAATTGGAATATTTAATTGATTTTAAATATTTAAAAGTTAATGTTTAACTTGAATTTCAAATATCACTAATTATGGGATAATTTAGTTATTGGATTTAATAATTGGAAAATTGGGTAAAATAGTGAATCATGATTTTCAAGCTTGTTAAAAATAATTTGAAGGTTTATAAAATTTATATAAATATTACTGAAGGTAATAGAACTTTTGAAATTGAATTTTAGGTGATTTGTTTAGTATTGAAAATATATCGTTTAAATTGATATTTAAAATTAGCCTTCCGATGCACAGTCTCAGAATTCGACGAAACTAGTTCCATTGGATCTGTAATAGTGTTTTATTATCGGATTTCAAGTTTCGTAGTGTTTGGAGTTGTCGTATGATCGTACGATAAGTAAACGCGCTGAAAGTTATATCGAAAATTCAATATAAAAACTGGGTCCAAAAAGCTATCTTCTTCATACGATCGAATTAGGATTCGAAACCTTTTCCACTGCGTTCAGAATAGGGGTATAACATTACGAACGCCTAGCGGCATGCCTCGATAGGGGTTCACGATTTTAAGCTACGTTAATCGAGACAATTTGAATTTGAATTAAATTTAATATATTTTATATCAACATTTAAATCTGCATTTCCATCAGTACTTTTTCAATTCTACTTAAATTCTAAACACGTCTCCTGCCTTTTCAACACGTGTCCTTCCTGATAACACGCGTTTCTCTCAAATTGAAAATAGAAATAAACGATAACACGCAACATATGTCCTTTTCAATAATGGCCAGACTTGAATTGAATCAGATAAGAAATCGACATTGCCTCGTTCAAAATCGTATTCCTTCTACCGGCCTTAGGGAATGTCTTCTTTCTTCCCTCCTTGATAATAAAATAATTTCAAAAGAAAAAAAAGGGAAATCTGATTGAAATCGATTTCCACGGAGACTCACGTTCGAAGGTGGACATGCGAGGCCGTAGGGTGCGAGGCAGAATCGAGTCGCGACCACTTCGCGACGAGGAGTTCGAGCACTATCGAGTGAAGGTGGCGACTAAGGGCGCGAGACGATGGAGGTTGGAATCGCGATTCTGGGCGACGACTCACGTGGCAGCCTGTGCAGTTAAAGCGCTCGGTGGATTCAAAGCGGTAGAGATGCAAAAAGTCATAGCAGGGATACATCAAGGATATAACGGAATATAGCGGATGGCTCTAAAATAGCATATAAAACTCGTACTTAATGTTTTTACAAATATAAAAAGGGTAGTTAAATGAAAATTATCATTCAATGAAATTATAATTAATACATAAATAATTTTAAATAAAAACATGTGCAAATATACTTTAAATAAACGTAAAACTATTATATAACATAATTGAATTTAGTAGAATATTAGAGTATTTTCATTTCTGAAAATATATTAAAAATTAAATCAAATAAATTAGTTTCATAATTTTTATAATGTATAAATGCAATTTTTTAATTCATTTTATTAAAGAAGATATAGCGGAAATAGCGGAATATAGCGGGAATAAAGGGATATAGCGGGGCTTAAAGCGGAAAGGCTATATTTTGGGGCTATATGGAAAAATCGTAGCGGCTGAAATCCGCTATGAGATATAGCGGGGTTATAGCGGGGCATTAACTACATAGGTGGCAGCAGCAGATCAGAGGGGTGGTTCGTCGACGAGCTGCAGTGGATTGAGAGGGGTTGTGTGGGCAACCGGTGTCGGCGATCGATTGAGGACACGCGCAAGGGCTTCGCAGGTTTGGTCGAGGTCGGGGAGCATTGGGGTACGTGGTTGAAGGCCTGGGAGCTCATGATGGAATTTTGGAGGCTCGCGATGGGGTCGTGGCGACGAACAAGGTGAAGCTTGGTGAGTAGCTAGGTCAAAATCGTGAAGAAATCAAGCCGGAATGGAAATGGGTTGCAAAAATTAAAGGTGAGTTAATCTCACTCATTTGGATCTCCATTTAAATTTAAATAGTTAAATTTAAATTATTGGTTGAATGATTGAATTGGCTGGATGTGAAATTATATATGATAGTGTATATATATATATTGGAGTGATTGATTTCCCGCATTATATAGTGGATGAGACCCTATGCACCGCATAATAGCGGATGAGATGATATGACCCTATATACCGTGATATTCCACCTCGAAGTGGAATTGGTATTTATATTGTGCTAACATCTGTGGATGTAGGGAAACAGGTTGGAGGGATCCAACTGGATTCCTCAAAATGTTGGAATTTATTTTCATATTCGGTGATATGTTTTATTTGATAATCTGTGATAGATTATATTGGAATTGATGTTATTGATTGCTATGGTTGGCTGAATATATTTGGGTATTTTAAGGTATCAAATATATGGATGTGGGATTTTTTTTAAAGGAAAATAAAATGGGGGTTTTGAAATAAAGATTGAAATTGATGGTTCAGATTTAAATAAGGATTTTAAATCTTAATAAAGGGTGAATTTGGTGTTAATGGATTTTGGAACTGATTTTGGATAAATCAAGAAATGAATTTTAAAGGGAATTTAACTCAGAAAATCGATTTGAAATCGATTAAGTGTTTTTGGAAACTGTGATTTAAAGGAAATGAGAAATGAGGATTTGTAAACTGGGTTTATAAATAAAGTGAAATATTTATCAGTGGATAAATTTGGAATTATAAATTCACGGTGGGAATTTATAAGGAGATGGGAACTGTGTTTTTAAAAATAAAAGTAGTTTTGGCTTAAGTTTTATTTGGAAAATTAGTATAGAATTTCATAACTATTGTTTTAAATTTACAAGTATTTAAAGTAGCTTTATTTTAAAATGATAAAGTATATAATTTTGGGTAAAATGATTTAAATATATTAAAATCTAATTTTTATAAAACTTGGCGTTTTCAGTGGGAATAAAATAATTGGCTGAATTGATTATTTATTTGATAGTTAAATAACCGACTATCAGATTTGGACCCAATAAGACTTTGGAAATATATAGGAAGAATACGGGAATTATATGGTACAGTTACCGTTCGAGGTGCTATACTATACGTATAAACTCGTTCGTTCTTCTAGGACGTTATAAGGAAATCCATCCACTAATGGTTAGGAGGTGATTTCTGATCTTATTCTCGTCTGTATATTTCCTAAAGAACTGGGATTGAGTTTACCGGGAAATAGCGAACGTTGTTTCGAAGAGACCAGGATCGGATTTGTAATCCGAAAACCACTTCGATCCAACGAGTACGTTTTCGTGAGGAAGACAAGAGCTTGGAGTCGAAGATGGAGCAGTGAAGTGCAAGGGCTAATTGCTACTAATCCTGAGGGTGATTCCAAAATGGATGTAGTAGGAGTAGTGTCTTCGGTTCTGTTCGGACCTGGAATGGACTTGTATGGATGAATGCTTTCAAAACATTGTCAGGAGGACGATGAGTATTCTAAGTGAATGTGTGCTAAAAATGTAATGCATAGCCTCGAGCCTCATCAACCGAGAATGGCTAAAATAGGGGAGGTGCACGCAAGGCTAAGTGGCTAGCAACCAATTAGGGTAAGGTCATCCTTGTCTAGATGTTCCTTTTTATTCGGCTTAGTGGGCGGTTGCTGATCCCAACCGCGGGGTGATCTTATTCGGACAATCCAGTAAGGGGTAGATCCGATCTTGTGTAGCAGGGGATCAGGGTAGATCCTCGGTACGGTGATCAAGACCACGTACTATGATGGGCGGTACCTCAGTAGCCCTGCCATTGTATGGAAATCCATTCTCCCTACGTGCTTTTACGGTTTTGGTTGCAGAGCCTAGTATTGCTGGAATTTAATAATGTAACAATTTCGGCTATTTGAATAAGTATTTGTGCCTAGACACTATTATAATATCAGAGGATTTTATAAGAAATGTTTTGGTTATCGAAAGGTAAAAACCCAACATGTTTATTTATGGCATGGTCTTACGAGATACCTTTGATTTCAAAGGATTTTGAAAACTTTAATAATTCAATTGAGTGTGTTTTCTCATGCCGGTTTTCCAGACTGACTCGGGTGTTATTTCACTGTAATGCTCGAGTCAGACCGAGTATTATAGGACACAGGATAGGATGCTGTGAGCTCAGGAGACGAGTTGGATGGCAAGACGTACTTCCGTACTTGACTATTATTCCGCTGTGCAGTACAAGCTGTGTATAGTCAGCTTTTGTAAGGACAGGTTATGATAACTGTCCAGTTATGTATTATTGATTGTGCTGTTGATTTGAGTTGTACTCTGATGATGTAATACATAAATCAGTACAGATTTCTTTATGTTTAAAGCTGTTGTTATATATTATATTTATTCCGCTGCGTTTGTGAGATTGGGATATTGTTTTCTATTTTCTTCTTCTACCTCCTTCTTCTTTAACCCTAATGATTTGGTTTTCCGGCATCCGATTGTTCGGCATTTGATACAGTGAACGTATTGATGTCGATTTTTGGGCGTCGAAAAATCGAGTCGTTACAGTTGGTATCAGAGCTTAAGGTTAAGCGAGAACCTTGGCTGTGTTTGGGATTACTCATTAAAAATAGAGTTCATAGTACTCTAGAATGAGTTTGAGTGTATTAATAGATATGAGCGCGTATTTGTTAGTGAATATAAATTTTTTTTATATTGTGTTGACTTATCGGTTGAGTGTTTATGGATTCTGGTTGATATGTGGGACGCCATGTCATCGATAGGGGTTTCTAAACTCTTAAACAAGATAAACCGACATAGTATTGTTTTCAAATAGGGTAAATGAAATAATTTTACCCAAATTATTTTTGTATATAAAGGAAATAATTTTCCGTAAATTATTATAGTTATATATGGTTGCTTGGTTGTTAGGAAGTGATAATATTAAATTATTATCATTGTTGTGAAAATTGAATAAGGAAATTGAAATTATAATCAAAGTTAAGGAAATAAATTCATATAACAAATGGAAATTTGTAAATGTGAATTATAAATGTGAGTTATAATTTGAAATGAGATAAAATTCCAGAGAAATATTTGAATATGGATTAAAGGATTTGAAATTTGAAATTTGGAAATTTTTTAATTTCCTTTGAGTTTGAAAATGATTTTTAAAAAGCTTTGGAGGAATGATAGTGATATTATTTGAGAAATATTTTTGAATTGGATTTGAAATCTGGTGAGATTTGGAATTTAAAAATATTTGAAATGTTTTTGAAGGGATAAAAACACTAAACTCTTTCCGGTCACTCGAAAATAATTCCGATAATGATCGCGACATCATCGGTGTTTATTTTCGAGTTTCTAGGAGAGGAATTGCTGCCAATTTGTTTTAAATTGGAGTTGTTTGCAAAACTGGGTTTGGTTTTAAAAATTCAAAGGATAATTTGATATGTAAATGAATTATGTATATATATAATTGATTTTAAAAATGATTTTGAAATGTTGATTAATTATTAAAAAGACCCGGGAATCTTATTTAAAATGTTTGTAGAATATAAATTGGTTTGATAACTTATAAGATTTGAAATTTGTTAGAATAGAAAAATTTAACTTAAAGAAGAGCTAAATTAAAAAAAGTGTGAATGAGATAAGTTAGAAAGTGAGCCAATTAAATGAAGTACATTTAAAGAGAGTAGTGAATGGAATTTAAATAAGTTGAAAAAAAAACTTATGGAAGTTTAAAAATTGAAATGGAATGAAATTTAACTAAACCAAGTTAAATAAAAAGTGAATTTGAGAAAAGAGCCTAAGTTGATTTAAATGAAATGGTCATTGTAATAAAATTTGTTAAGTTGGAAATAAATTTGTGTATGAACAAATGAATTTACATTTGTAAGTAAATGGAAGATTAGTCAAGTTAGACTAAATAAAACAAAGAATTGAAAATAAAATTAGTAAGTAAACTAATTGATTTAAGTGGGTAAGCAAATGAATTTAAATTGAATGCTGGGATGGTATTTAATTTAAATTGTGTAAAGTAAAGTAACATTGGAGAATTAGTTCGAAATGGACTAAGAATAATAAAGGCTTGGAAATAAAAAGTGTTTGAAATATAAATAAATTAGTGAATGGAACTAATTAAAGGAATTGATTAATTGAATATGGTTTGAGATAAAAGTGAATAAAAATCAAATAAATGTGAATAAAAGAAAATTGATATGGCTAATAATCAATTGAGATAAATACGTAGGATGTACCTATATTACCTTATTCGCATAACGATTTGATCCAGATTCGAGCATAGAATTTCGAGATAGTTATATCGATCCGAGTTGGGATTTTTCACTCGATTTTCGACGGCGAACCATGGATATGGATTTTTGATTGATTCTGGACATTCTTTATCACAGTATTTGGCTATGCAAGGAGAATGATGGTTTCCGATCAAGAAGCCAGATCTGAGTCCGCACTAGGAAATCGGGTGGTCGATACTAGTTCGGAAGTGAAATTATGTGATCGAGCGAGCGATCGGATTGGGTATTGCATACGAATGATACGTGTACATCGTACAGACTTGAATGAAATAGATATTGAAATTTGTAAAGAAATGGATAAAATGATTTTGAATTCAGTGATTAGATATTATTGCTAAGTAGGATATACAGGTATTTTATAAGGAAAGGGGAAATTGGTTTTGATTTCAAAAGATAAATTTGAATTGCCCAACATAAAGGTATGTATTTAAATTGGCATATGAAATTTAATGATTTTTTGGTCTAGCCACTTGGCATTTTATTTCTTTTGAAATTTGGGGGCCCGTAGAGGCATTTTGTAGTTGTACCGAGCTAGCCGCACAAAGGAGACGCTGGCGAAATTTTTTGAAAATTTAAAGAGTTGGAAAAATTTTAGAAAATTTTGATAAGTTTAAATTTGATTTTAAATTATAATTTGAATGGTTTAGTAAATAATTTTGTTTGAAAACTATGGAAGAGTTTAGGAAGTTAGTAAGAGGGATAGTGTGTCGTTAATAAAAGATTGTTTGGGTGTGGTTATAAACTATTTGGTTTTGGGAAAATAGTTAACGGGTTATGGATCATTCTTCTTAATTAGTAATTTCAGGGACGAAATTCTTTAAGGGGGAGGAATGTGACGACCCGAGATTTTTGAACATTTGAAATTGGAATATTTAATTGATTTTAAATATTTAAAAGTTAATGTTTAACTTGAATTTCAAATATCACTAATTATGGGATAATTTAGTTATTGGATTTAATAATTGGAAAATTGGGTAAAATAGTGAATCATGATTTTCAAGCTTGTTAAAAATAATTTGAATGTTTGTAAAATTTATATAAATATTACTGAAGGTAATAGAACTTTTGAAATTGAATTTTAGGTGATTTGTTCAGTTTTGAAAATATATCGTTTAAATTGATATTTAAAATTAGCCTTTTGATGCACAGTCTCATCGACGAAACCAGTTCCATTGGATCTGTAATAGTGTTTTATTATCGGATTTCAAGTTTCGTAGTGTTTGGAGTTGTCGTATGATTGTACGATAAGTAAACGCGCTGAAAGTTATATCAAAAATTCAATATAATAACTGGGTCCAAAAAGCTATCTTCTCCATATGATCAAATTAGGACTCGAAACCTTTTCCGCTGCGTTCGGAATAGGGGTATAACATTACGAACGCCTGGCGGCACGCCTCGATAGGGGTTCACGATTTTAAGCTACGTTAATCGAGACAATTTGAATTTGAATTAAATTTAATATATTTTATATCAACATTTAAATCTGCATTTCCATCAGTACTTTTTCAATTCTATTTAAATTCTAAACACGTCTCCTGCCTTTTTAACACGTGTCCTTCCTGATAACACGTGTTTCTCTCAAATTGAAAATAGAAATAAACGACAACACGCAACAGAGAATCGAGTCGCGACCACTTCGCGACGAGGAGTTCGAGCACGAGCGAGTGAAGGTTGCGACTAATGGTGCGAGACGATGGAGGTTGGAATCACGATTCCGAGCGGCGACTCGCGTAGCAGCAGCAGATCAGAGGCGGGGTTCGTCGTCGAGCTGTAGTGAATTGAGAGGGGTTGTGTGGGCAACCAGTGTCGGCGATCGATTGGGGACACGCGCAAGCGCAAGGGCTTCGCGGGGTTGGTCGAGGTCGAGGAGCGTTGGGGTACGTGGTTGAAGGCCTGGGAGCTGGCGATGGAATTTTGGAGGCTCGCGATGGGGTCGTGGCGGCGAACAAGGGGATGCTTGGTGAGCAGCTAGGTCAAAATCATGAAGAAATCAAGCCGGAATGGAAATGGGTTGCAAAAATTAAAGGTGAGTTAATCTCACTCATTTGGATTTCCATTTAAATTTAAATAGTTAAATTTAAATTATTGGTTGAATGATTGAATTAGCTGGATGTGATACTATATATGATAGTATATATATATATATATATATTGGAGTGATTGATTTCCCGCATTATATAGTGGATGAGACCCTATGCGCCGCATAATAGCGGATGAGATGATATGACCCTATATGTCGCGATATTCCACCTCGAGGTGAAATTGGTATTTATATTGTGCTAACATCTGTGGATGCAGGGAAACAGGTTGGAGGGATCCAACTGGATTCCTCAAAATTTTGGAATTTATTTTCATATTCGGTGATATGTTTTATTTAATAATCTGCGATAGATTATATTGGAATTGATGTTATTGATTGCTATGGTTGGCTGAATATATTTGGGTATTTTAAGGTATCAAATATATGGATGTGTGTTTTTTTTAAAGGAAAATAAAATGGGAGTTTTGAAATAAAGATTGAAATTGATGGTTCAGATTTAAATAAGGATTTTAAATCTTAATAAAGGGTGAATTTGGTGTTAATGGATTTTGGAATTGATTTTGGATAAATCGAGAAATGAATTTTAAAGGGAATTTAACTCAGAAAATCGATTTGAAATCGATTAAGTGTTTTTGGAAACTGTGATTTAAAGGAAATGAGAAATGAGGATTTGTAAACTGGGTTTATAAATAAAGTGAAATATTTATCAGTAGATAAATTTGGAATTATAAATTCACGGTGGGAATTTATAAGGAGATGGGAACGTTGTTTTTAAAAATAAAAGTAGTTTTGGCTTAAGTTTTATTTGGAAAATTAGTATAGAATTTCATAACTATTGTTTTAAATTTATAAGTATTTAAAGTAGCTTTATTTTAAAATGATAAAGTATATAATTTTGGGTTAAATGATTTAAATCTATTAAAATCTAATTTTTATAAGACTTGGTGTTTTCAGTGGGAATAAAATAATTGGCCGAATTTATTGTTTATTTGATAGTTAAATAACCGACTATCAGATTTGGACCCAATAAGACTTTGGAAATATATAGGAAGCATACGGAAATTATATGGTACAGTTACCGTTCGAGGTGCTATATTGTAGGTATAAACTCGTTCGTTCTTCTAGGACATTATAAGGAAATCCATCCATTATGGTTAGGAGGTGATCTTCGATCTTATTCTCGTTTGTTTATTTCCTAAAGAACTAGGATTGAGTTTTCCAGGAAATAGCGAACGTTGTTTCGAAGAGATCGGGATCGCATTTGTAATCCGAAAACCACTTCGATCCAACGAGTACGTTTTTGTAAGGAAGACAAGAGCTTGGAGTCGAAGATGGAGCAGTGAAGTGCAAGGGCTAATCGCTACTAATCCTGTGGGTGATTCCAAAATGGATGTAGTAGGAGTAGTGCCTTCGGTTCCGTTTGGACCTGGAACGGACTTGTATGGATGAATGCTTTCAGAACATTGTTAGGAGGACGATGAGTATTCTAAGTGAATGTGTGTGCTAAAAAGGTAACGCATAGCTTCGAGCCTCATCAACCGGGAATGGCTAAAACAGGGGAGGTGCATGCAAGGCTAAGTGGCTAGCAACCAATTAGGGTAAGGTCATCCCTGTCTAGATGTTCCTTTTTATTCGGCTTTGTGGGCGGTTGCTGATCCCAACCGCGGGGTGATCTTATTCGGACTATCCAGTAAGGGGTAGCTCCGGTCTTGTGTAGCAGGGGATCAAGGTGGATCCTCGGTACGGTGATCTAGACCACATACTATGACGGGCGGTACCCCAGTAGCCCTGTCATTGTATGGAAATCCATTCTCCCTACGTGCTTTTACGGTTTTGATTGTAAAGCCTAGTATTGCAAGAATTTAATAATGTTACAATTTCGGCTATTTGAATAAGTATTTAATAAGAAATGTTTTGGTTATCGAAAGGTAAAAACCCGACATGTTTATTTATGGCGTGGTCTTACGAGATACCTTTGATTTCAAAGGATTTTGAAAACTAATAATCCAATTGAGTGTGTTTTCTCACGCTGGTTTTCCAGACTGACTCGGGTGTTATTTCACTACAATGCTCGGGTCAGACCAAGTATTCTAGGACACAGGATAGGATGTTGTGAGCTCAGGAGACGAGCTGGATGGCGAGACGTACTTCCGTACTTGATTATTATTCCGCTGTGCAGTACAAGCTGTGTATAGTCAGCTTTTGTAAAGACAGGTTATGATAACTGTCCAGTTATGTACTATTGATTGTGTTGTTGATTTGAGTTGTACTCTGATGATGTAATGTATAAATCAGTACAGATTTCTTTGTGTTTAAAGCTGTTGTTATATATTATATTTATTCCGTTGCGTTTGTGAGATTCTGATATTTTTTTCTATTTTCTTCTTCTACCTCCTTCTTCTTTAACCCTAATGATTTGGTTTTCCGGCATCCGATTGTTTGGCATTTGATACAGTGAACGTATTGAAGTCGATTTTCGGGCGTCGAAAAATCGGGTCGTTACACGGAAACCCCAGGCTGTTAGGGTTAAGAAGAAAAAGAGGTAGAAGAAGAACAGAAACAACAACATAGAATCTCACAATCGCAGCGGAACAAATATAATACAACAACATTTTTATACAATGAAAAGCTGTAACTATCAATATATACACAGGATATCAGAGTACAAAAAAACTGGATAGTTGTAACAACTTGTCCTCAACTGCTATCTATACAGCCCCTAATATACAGCGGAATATAATCTGTACGTCGCTGCCATCCAGCTCGTCCCCTGAGCTCCAAACGTCTCAACCTAAAAATCTGTAATACTCGGTCTGACCCGAGCATTACAATCAAGTAACACCCGAGTCAGGCTGGAAACCAGCGTGAGTAAACCCATTTAATTTGAAATACTAATGTTGTAAAAACGTCTTTGAAAACCTAGGTAACTCGTCCAACATTACGAGTTCTTATCTTGTTATAACCAACACTTGTTGCTAAATCCATATATTTTTTAGAAATAATACCTAAGTGTAGTTACTTCTTCAAAATAGTCGGATTTACTTAATTCATTTAACTCCCTCCTATTTGATTCTACAAATCAAACTCGTAAAGATTGAAGTAGCTATTAAATCGAAGTGGTTCCGGATATCGCTGATATCCGATCCCGATCTCTTCGAATCCAAACGCCATCTTTTAAGCCAAGTTGTTTTCAACAAAACAAAACAATTTCAGAATATCAATCTTCACATAAAAATCCCATCACTATATCTATTCAAATAAAACGTCTCACATTTTATATATATAACTGTTCACTTCAGGTTATTCCAATTTAACTATTCATAGACTAGATTAACTAGTCACACAAATCATTAATTTACTTTAAAAGAGAATTAATTAATTATTTTCAAATCATGTTTAATTATTCTTAAACTAATTACAAGCCATTTTATTTTATTCTAATTAAATATCTGGAATTAACTAATAATCAACAAGTATAATTAACTTAAGACTTTTAATAAATTAAAGGTTTAGATCATTTTATTTTATCATTAACTATTATTTAGTTACAACTATTTATTCACTTTAATAAACCTTAGTAATTAATAAATAATTAACATATATATATAATTACCCTAACTTAATTAAATTTAAGTTTAAAGTATTTTATTTATCCTAGCCATTACTAATCCTAAGGTTAAGTTAACTTAAGGTTTTAAATTACTTAATTGATATAACCATAAACTAATTACTTTGAAACCATTTTCTTTCATTTTCTTTCCCTTTTTTTCTTTCCAAAAATCCAATACTTTTACTTTTGATATTTCAAAATACCCAAAATTTATTCAGCCAAACCATATCATCCAATAACTTCAATTTTCAATATAATCTATCACAGATTATCAAATAAATCCCAATCACAGACTATGAATATAAATTTCAATATTTTCGAGGAATTCAATTGGATCCCTCCAACCCGTTTCCCTACATTCACAGATGTTAGCACAAAATAAAAATACCAATCCCACTTCTAGGGGGATATCGCGATATATAGGATCATCCGCTATTATGCGGGGCGCATAGGGTCTCATCCGCTATATAATGCTGGAATATCAATCACTCCAATATATATATATATATATATATATATATAAACTAGTATATATAATATCACATCGAGACTGATAATAAATTATCAAAGTAATCAACCAATAATTTAATTTAACTAATTAAATTAATCAGTAATCCAATTTGAGTGAGATTAACTCACCTTTGACCTTTAATTTGCAATCCGACCCAAACCGGCATGTTTTCTTCACGATTTTAGTCCTTGTACAAACATTATATGGTTTATTAATATTTGAAATAACCGAACAGTTAATTACCATTTAATAATTTAATTAACTATTGATTTAATTTTAAACTTAATAAATTTTCCTTTTGAAACTACATATACACTTATAAAAATAATCTATATAGGTTTAAAAATCTAATTTTATATAAACTCTTATATTTTCCAAAATCTTACATATATACATATTTACTGTTTTACCTATATATATTTACATATGTATGCGTATTTATATATACTTAAATTTATATTATTATTTCTATATATATACATATATATATTAATATTAAATTGAAAAATAAATTGTAAATATATACCTCACTGCAATAATTCTCTTTCTGTAAATAATAAAATAGTAATTTCCTTTACTGTAAATATTTGCTTCTTTAATATATATATATATATATAGGTAGAAATAAAAACTGATTTTTAAAATCCTACATTTCTAATCTGTATATGTATATTAATTTGAATTAAATTAAGTTCTAGCAAAGCAGATATACCTCACTGCCCAGAAAACATCTCCTTACCCACGAAATCCAAACCGCACAACCTCACGCTCCTTCGATTCGACTGCAGCTCTACCTTCGACCTCCTCCACGACCTGACTTAACCACCGCACAACCATTTACTCCATCGTCACTTCGCATCTCTCCAACAAACCACGATCGAACCCTAGTATTGCGACACTACCTCGCGACTTCGCTTGACGACGCTCACCTGAATAAAATCGCCTACCAGATGGGGCTACAGACCGACGCCATCGTCTATCACCAGACGATCAGAGCTCGCGATCCACCACTGCCGACCCCCCTTCAAACTTCTACTGCTCAAATACAGCTGCGCGCCTTGCCTCCCCCATCGCGATTCCCAGATACGCGATTCCCTTTTTTCTCGTTGAGGTGCCGCGAATTGGATTTGTGAAGAAGGGAGGAAGGATGAGTTTTTTATTTTTTTATTTCGATTCTGGGATTGAAGAGGGGAGGAATGCTAGGAAGATTTCATGATTTTTTTTTTCTGTAAATGGTTCGGCTGTTCAAAGAAGAAGGGAGACGCGATGTATATATGTTCTCTTTTCTTGTTTTTTCTTTTGATATTTTAGCTGGAAAGGTTGCGTAAAGTATGGAATGAAAGGGATGTGAAGTTTGCGTACTTGAATGGGTTTGCTACAGTGATTTTGATGGGAAAAAGTGCTGATGTGAAATATCTTGACCAGTCAATTTATAAATATATATATAAATTCAAATTCAAATGCAGCTTAAAATTTCAAACTCCTATCGAGGCATGCCGTTAGGCGTCTATGATGTTATACCCCTATTCCGAACGCAATGGAAAAGGTTTCGAGTCCTAATTCGATCGTATGGAGAAGATAGCTTTTTGGATCCAGTTATTATATTGAATTTTCGATATAGATTTCAGCGCGTTTATCAATCGTACGATCACACGACAATTCCAAACACTACGAAAATTGAAATCCGATAATAGTACAATATTACGGATCCAATGAAACTGGTTTTGTCGAATTCCGAGACTGTGTCCCGAAAGGCTATTTTTAAATGTCAATTTAAACGATATATTTTTAGAACTGAACAAAACACTTTTAAATTCAATTTAAAAGTTCTATTACCTTCAGTATTGTTAATACAAATTTTATAAGCCTTCAAATTATTTTTAACCGGCTTAAAACTCAAGATTCCATGTTTTCCCCAAATTTCCAATTATCAAATTCAAATATTAAAATGCTCAATAAAAAGCTATATTTGAAATCCACGTTAAAAATCGACTTTTAAATATTTAAAATTACTTAAGTATCCTGATTTCAAATGTCCAAAATCTTGGGTCGTCACATTCCTCCCCCTTAAAAGAATTTCGTCCCCGAAATTTCTAGTTAAGAAGAATGGTCCACAACCCATTAACCATTTTCCCAAAACCACCCAGTTTTTAATCTTTTTATTAAAGACACCTTATTACCCTTACTACTATCCAAACCCATCCATAGGTTCCCGATAATATTATCCCCTCGATAATTCAAACTATAGTTTAAACCAAATTTTTAAACTTATCAAAATTTTCTCAAATTTTTTCTAACTCTCAAAATTTTCGAAAAATTTCGCCAGCATCTCCTTTGCGCGGCTAGCTCGGAACAACTACAAAATGCCTCTACGGGCCCAAAATTTTCAAAAGAAAACAAAAGCCAAATGGCTAGATCAGAAAACCATCAAATTTCATATGACAATTTTAAACACATACCTTTTGTCGGGCAATTCAAATTTATCTTCTGAAGTCAAAACCAATTTTCCTTTGCTTTTAATTACCTGTACCTCACTTAGCAATAAATCCAATCACAAAATACAAAATCATTTTATTCACTTTCTTTATGAAATTTCAATATCTATTTCATTCCAGCCCATACGATGTACATATATCATCCGTACGCAATATCAAATCCGATCGCTCACTCGATCACACAATTTCACTTTCGAACTAGTATCGTCCACCCAACTTCCTAGTGCGGACTCAGATCTGGCTTCTTGATCAGAAACTGTCATTCTCCTTGCATAGCTATATACTATGATAGAGAATTTTCAGAATCAATCAAAAATCCATATCTAGGGTTCGCCGTCGATATTCGAGTGAAAAATCCCACTTGGATCGATATAAATATCTTGAAATTCTGTGCTCGAATCTGGATCAAATTGCTATGCAGATAAAATAATATACGTACATCCTACGTATTAATTTCCAATTGATTATTATTTATATCAGTTCTCTCTTCTTTTCTTTTTTCGCATTTATTTTGATTTCTATTCACTTATTCACAATTTCCCTTTTCACCATTTTTATTAAACCTTCATTCAAATATTAACTTAGTATATTTCTCAACTCCAAATTTACTTAAGAATTTCACCATCCATTTCTTAAGTCCAGTATAAATATTTTGTATACTTCTTATATTTATTTTCACTTTACCCCTAAAGCTTTTATATCTATTTTCATTTAACTTAAATTTCCAATTCTATTTGAATTCCATTTACCTTTCATTTTTATTCATCACCAAAACTATAAAAATACCTTTTTATAACTCGGTGTCTCAACAAGTCCATCCTTGTTCTCACAGAAATTCAGTCAAACGTTGATCAGGCGCAGGACTGAAAATCTATAAGGACTTAGTAAACCCGTTTTCAACACCTAGTGAAAATACTTGAAAAAAACTTTTTGTGAGAATGCTCTGGAAATCATCACCCCATCCATGGATCGTAGTTAGCACGATGATTGCGTCGCCATCCTAGCGAAAACCATAGAAAACTTTAGGCATCCCCACCCCTCGACTTTCGCCATGGAAACTGCACAGATCGCAGCTACACTCAAGGTTACATTGCTATCACAGCAAAAACCCGTGTAACTATAGGCATCAGCACCCTTCGAATTACGCTGCCAAATGAAACTTCACCACATAGATCGCAGACTACACAAAGTGATGTCAGTGTTCCAATGGAACTAGTATAGACTGTAGGCACTCACTGCCACACAAATTTTGCTATGGAACTAAACCACATAGATCGAAATCTACCGATGTTACGTCGCTATCCCAGCGAAATCAAACGTAGATTGTAGGCAATCACTGCCACCCGACTTATGCTATGGAACGGCGATAGATCGTAGTTACACCAAAGTTACACTGCCGTCACAGCATAACCCTAATGTCCCTGTAGGCATCAGCACCCCACGAATTACGCTACCCCAATCACAATCCTCAGGAACTAAAGTTTTGTCCGGACGTCCTCTAGGATCCAAATTTAGAACCCCCTTAGGGCTCAAGGCAGAACCACCCAGTGGATGTCCTACCATAAGTTTCAACTCTAAATGGGAGCGCCTTTTTCCCCATAGCATTCTCAAAACATTTTATACTATACACATATAGTATCTTTCAAAACATACTCTTTATATGTATCACATATAAACTTCAAAATCAATATCTCAAAATCGATAATTCTCAAACTTGGCTTTCCAAATTCCCAAAATTGATTTTTCCCAAAATCAAAAGCCTTTTTAAAAAATCAATTGGTTCCACTCTGGCCAGTTTGAAATTTAGAAAATAGTTTGAATAGTTTAAAATAGTTAAGTAGTGGTAAAATAGTTGTAAAATAGTTAAATAGCTATTATAAGATAGTTTGAGTTTTAAAAGAAAGGTTGTATAGTAAATAACTTGGAAAAATACATTTAAGACAGTTTATATTAAAACAATTTATTTGAAAATAATTTCAGAGTCAAACTGGTTCAATTTCCCAATCTCCAATTCAATCAATTTTCAATTTAAATCTCCACTTCCATTTAAATCGATTCAATTCCAATTCAATTTGAATTAACTTCGATTCCCATTCTAATTCAAATCAATTCCCAATTGAATTTTAAACTTATTTAACCTCGATTACACTCCCAATTAGTTCAATTCAATTCCAATTTAATCTCAATTCCATTCCCAATTTCCAACCATCTAGATTTATATAAATTCAGGTTCGATTTCAAAATACCGATTTAATTACTTAAATCAAGTTAGCCTTTAACATTTTATTTAATACCCCAAGTGTTTAAACAATTTAATTCCGAGTCCAAATTTCAAATATTCATTTTAAATTTCCTTTACTTAAACTTATTTGAGGTTCGAGTGAGAGTTAAAATCTTCTTAAGCAAATAAATTTTCATAATTCAATTGATTTCCCAATTATACTTCAAATTTTCAAACCCAATCCCTTTAAACAATTCCGGTTAGTAAGTCCATTTTTAACATTTCAATCTTAAGTCCAACGTGATTCCATTTTCTTAAGTTCAACTTTTATTTCTAAAAATCAAAATCATTTAAGTAGTTTCAAAATAAAGTTTTAATTCCATTTAATTTCAGCAATGGACGTTTATCATTTCAATCCGCTCCTTAATTCATTCAAAACAATCCAATTTACTGAATTTGAAACCCGTTTGAGACCATACATAACTCTCCTTTCAATTTGACCCATTTAACTTCCTTAAGTTAAATCTCAATCCATTCAATTCTTTTAAGCCTACTCAATTTAAATTTCTCGTTCCCAATTTAAATTTCTTATCAATATCACTTCCCACTTATAAGTTAAAAACTTATTTCCCTTTGGGGTTATACTCTCACTTTAGAGGGATTCAGAATTCACACTTAGTATTTATTTCAAATCAACTTTGTTATTTTGTATATTCACATACACATGTTTATCCCTCTTCAAACAACTCTTGTTTTTAAACAGGGTTTCCATATTCAAAAATATTCTAAATAATATTACTTTTATTATTTCCTTAACATTTAAAACAATTCCAATATTCTGGACTTAGATTTTAAAACTTCACAATTTAAATCTATTTCAATCTATAAATCATACTTATATAAATTGTTACTTCCTTTAAACATTTCATTCTGCTTTATCATTGTTTATTTTAAAAATAAACATCCCTTTATTAAGACCCGACAACCAATTTACGATTATTATCATATCAAGAAATCAAACACACCATACATTCCATCATAATTCACTATAAAATATAATAAGGGTAACTCATTTGAAACACTTTGAAAATTCCTTTGAATTTTCCAGGATTTAATTTCAGGGTTTGAATCCATTTTTACTTAGCTTATTTTACCCAAATTTCTATTTGGTTATATATGTTTTTACCACTTAAATCTTATAATATTATTTAATTTTAATAATCAACAACCAATTATCTTAATATACCGTAATAATTAGAAAAACTACTTCTTTATATATCAAAATTTAAGCTTATATAAAATCATTTTTAAAACCGTTTTTAAAATCATTATATAAGAAAATAACAAGTACGCTCTCATATAATACACTCTACTCATTCTAGGGTACTACTAACCCTATCTCTAATGAGTAATCCCCACTAGAGCCAAGGTTCTCGCTCAACCTTTCAGCTCTGAAACCAACTGTGACGGCCCGAAGGATTTTCGACCTCGAAAATCGACACTAATAAGGTCACTGTATAGAGTGTCGAGCAATCGAGTGCCGGAAACCCCAGGCTCTTAGGGTTAAGAAGAAAATGAGGTAGAAGAAGAACAGAAACAACATCACAGAATCTCACAATCACAGCGGAACAAATATAATATACAAATAACAGCATTTTTATACAATTGAAAGCTGTAACTATCAATATATACACAAGATATCAGAGTACAACAAAACTGGACAGTTGTAACAACTTGTCCTCAACTGCTGTCTATACAGCCCCTAATATACAACAGAATATAATCTGTACGTCGCTGCCATCCAGCTCGTCCCCTAAGCTCCAAACGTCCTAACTTGAAAATCTGTAATACTCGGTTTGACCCGAGCATTACAATAAAGTAACACCCGAGTCAGGCTGGAAACCAGCCTGAGTAAACCCATTTAATTTGAAATACTAATGTTGTAAAAACGTCTTTGAAAACCTAGGTAACTCGCCAAACATTACGAGTTCTTATCTTGTTATAACCAACACATGTCGCTAAATCCATTTTTTTTTGAAATAATACCTAAGTGTAGTTACTTCTTCAGAATAGTCGGATTTACTTAATTCATTTAATTCCAGCCTATTTGATTCTACAAATTAAACCTGTAAAGATTGAAGTAGCTATTAAATCAAAGTGGTTTCGGATATCGCTGATATCCGATCCCGATCTCTTCGAATCCAAATGCCAACTTTTAAGCCAAGTTGTTTTCAACAAAACAAAATAATTTCAGAATGTCAATCTTCACATAAAAATCACATCACCATATCTATTCAAATAAAACGTCTCACATTTTATATGTATAACTGCCCACTTCAGGTTATTCCAATTTAACTATTCATAGACTAGATTAACTAGTCACACAAATCATTAATTTACTTTAAAACAGAATTAATAAATTATTTTCAAATCATGTTTAATTATTCTTAAACTAATCACAAGCCATTTATTTTATTCTAATTAAATATCTGGAATTAACTAATAATCAACAAGTATAATTAACTTAAGACTTTTAATAAATTAAAGGTTTAGATCATTTTATTTTATCATTAACTATTA
The DNA here is from genome assembly GCA_030737815.1 of Allium fistulosum. Lineage (NCBI taxonomy): Eukaryota > Viridiplantae > Streptophyta > Magnoliopsida > Asparagales > Amaryllidaceae > Allium > Allium fistulosum. Next base: position 890,582,131 of record CM060902.1, read on the forward strand.
ACTAGTTACAACTATTTATTCACTTTAATAAACCTTAATAATTAATAAATAATTAACATTATATATAATTACCTTAACTTAATTAAATTTAAGTTTAAATTATTTTATTTATCCTAGCCATTACTAATCCTAAGGTTTAAGTTAACTTAAGGTTTTAAATTACTTAATTGATGTAACCATAAACTAATAACTTTGAAACCATTTTCTTTTCATTTTCTTTCCCTTTTCTTTCTTTCCAAAAATCCAATACTTTTACTTTTGATATTTCAAAATACCCAAAATTTATTCAGCCAGACCATAGCATCCAATAACTTCAATTTTCAATATAATCTATCACAGATTATCAAAAAATCCCAATCACAGACTATGAGAATAAATTTCAATATTTTTTAGGAATCCAGTTGGATCCCTTCAACCTGTTTCCCTGCATCCACAGATGTTAGCACAAAATAAAAATACCAATCCCACTTCGAGGGGGATATCGTGGTATATAGGGTCATCCGCTATTATGCGGGGAGCATAGGGTCTTATCCGCTATATTATGCGGGAATATCAATCACTCCAATATATATACTACTATATATAATATCACATCCAAATTGATAATAAATTATCAATTCAAGCAATCAACCAATAATTTAATTTAACTAATAAGTAATCCAATTTGAGTGAGATTAACTCACCTTTGACCTTTAATTTGCAATCCGACCCAAACCGGCTTGTTTTGTTCACGATTTTAGTCCTTGTACAAACATTATATGGTTGATTAATATTTGAAATAACCGAACAATTAATTACCATTTAATAATTTAATTAACTAATGATTTAATTTTAAACTTAATAAATTTTCCTTTTGAAACTACATATACACTTATAAAAATAATCTATATAGGTTTAAAAATCTAATTTTATATAAGCTCTTATATTTTCCAAAATCTTACATATATACATATTTACTGTTTTACCTATATATATATTTAAATATGTATGTGTATTTATATATATACTTATATTTATATTATTATTTCTGTATATATACATATATATTAATATTAAATTGAAAAATAAATTGTAAATATATACCTCACTGCAATAATTCTCTTTCTGTAAATAACAAAACAGTAATTTCCTTTACTGTAAATATTTGCTTCTTTAATATATATATATATATATATAGGTAGAAATAAAAACTGATTTTTAAAATCCTACCTTTCTAATCTGTATATGTATATTAATTTGAATTAAATTAAGTTATAGCAAAGCAAATATACCTCACTGCCCAGAAAACATCTCCTTACCCACGAAATCCAAACCGCACAGCCTCACGCTCCTTCGATTCGACTGCAGCTCTACCTTCGACCTCCTCCACGACCTGACACAACTACCGCACAACCATTTTTGCCATCGTCACCTCGTGTCTCTCCAACAAACCACGATCAAACCTTGGTATCGCCACACTACCTCGCGATTTCGCCTGACGATGCTCCCCTGAATAAAATCGCCTACCAGATGGGGCTACAGACCGACGCCATCGTCTATCACTAGACGATCAGAGCTCGCGATCCACCACTGCCGACCACCCCTTCAAACTTCTACTGCTCGAATACAGCTGCGCGCCTTGCCTCCCCCATCGCGATTCCCAGATATGCGATTCCCTTTTTTTCTCGTCGAGGTGTCGCGAATTGGATTTGTGAAGAAGGGAGGAAGAGCGAGTTTTTTTTCTTGATTTCGATTCTGGGATTGAAGAGGGGAGAGAAGGTAGGAAGATTTCATGATTTTTTTTTTTTTTCTATAAATGGTCCGGCTGTTCAAAGAAGAAGGGGGACGCGATGTATATATGTACTCTTTTTTCTTCTTCTGATATTTCGGCTGGAAAGGTTGCGTAAAGTGTAACGACCCCGGATTTCTTATGAATTTAAATTGATAATTAAATTAATTTTTGGATAAAGATAGTAAAATAAATCGATAAAATGATTCGAGTTTCCCCGAAACCAAATAAAAATATATTGAATCATTTTTAGATTTAGAAATTGTATATATGTGGTTTGAATTTAAATCGTAAGTAAATGGTTTAAGAAATGAAAGTATATAAGATATAGAAATATAAAGTAAATACATTGAATAAGATCTAATGACAAATTAGAATCTAGAAATTCTCTTATATTACCAAATGAATATTAAAAACAATTAGTATTAAATCTAGAAATAAATAATTGAGATGGAGATAAACAAAAGAAAATACACATTCAAATAAGAAAGAAATATGTATGCAAACATGAAGACAAGTTTAAAACAAAATCATTTCAGCCGAAAAAAAAAGCATATGATAAGTATAAAGGTATATATGCATTAAAGGGTTGCATCTCTAACTACATACAACATCTCATATATTATGCAGCCGAAGTCAATACAAAGAAAAAGTATATAAATAAACATGATTGTACAAAGCATATGGTACAAAAAAATTAATACCAATATTTTTTTAGCCACCAAATCATCTTCAGCCGAAGGAAATAAGAAAAAAAAATCTACATTGTACAAGCCAATTAATGCACGCATGAAATGTTATCACTTCAGCCTCCAATTGAAGAAAGAATCTCTGATACATTGTACAAAATAATATATATCAACTTGTACCAGTAATAATATTACACTGTAAACTTCTCATTTCATATATGCATCATCTTCTTTAATTCGTTCATAACTTAGCATGCCTGAAAAAAAAAAAAAAAATAAACATCAATTCAAGTTCATTCGTTCAAAACAACTCAACAAAGAAAAAAGAAAACAGAGGAAGATTTAAATCTGCAGTTTCAAAAACCACAAAGTCTCTGTTTCAAAAACTTGTTTCAGGTGAGTAAACATCAAGCTTTAAAATTTTAGTTTATTTAAAAATCAATAAAGATGATTCATTTATTATATGGTATGGAGTCAGTTTGATCTTTGAATAGAATTCTGTGAATATTTGTATATTGCTCTGTTGCTTCTCTGTAATTGATGCAGATTACATAGCTAGTTCAAACACTCAAGTTATTCTTATTTAAATCCTTGTTAGGTTTTGTTTTCTCAACAAACAAGATGTTAAACATCAAAACAAGATTTTCGAAACAGTTTAAACGTGATTAGTGGGATATTCTTTTTACTGGAAGCTATGTTTACAGGAAATTAGGTAAGAACTGATATATTCAATTATTTTAAAAAGCTAATTCAAGTTTATAACTTGAATACATACTGGAATTTATGATTTTTAAAACTAAAACAAGAATTTTTAGTGTAGGATTTTAAGAGCAGTTTGGGTTTATGCAAATTTCATAGATTTGCAAATTTCTGATGTTCTGACTGTTGGTGGATCTCGAGATCGAAGTCGTGGCTAGCTTGAGGGTTTGGGATCCTCAGAAAAATGCGAATCGAATTTTAAAACCATCATATTGTAGGGGCGAGATCGATTTAGGGTTGAGAACCCATTTTTGTTCACGATCGAAATGAGGATGCCGCGTCATCTAGAGGTGATCGAGTGCTGCGTGTTTTTGGGAGGTGGTAGAGGAGGCATAGACGAAGCTCTGGCCGAAGTTTTGACAGTGCTAATGGCCTGAGGCGATGGGGAGTGGTGGTTGTAGGTGATTGGGTCTGGGAAGCAGGTGATCGACTAGCTCGATCTTGATTTTTGGGGAAGTTCACCGATCTGGGGGTTCGCCTGAGGTGAGGAGGTCGACTTCAATCTGTCGATGATCAGGAGGTTGGCCAGAGGTGGTCGGGAAGCTGTGCACCGTGCACACGTGCATGTCGTTTCTGGAACGATTGAAGTTACGGGGAAGTTCGAGATATTCTCGAGTCGTTGGCGATATTGACTCGAAGAACTGTGGGCACTCGCGTGTATCGGGGCATGTCTCGAAGCAGGGGTCGGGCTGTACCCGAAGTAAACGTTTAAACAGTTTTCTTTTAAAGTTTAAAAAGAAAATGTGATTCCAGTTTTTTTTTAAATATAAAACTGAACCTGTTCAAGGTTTTGGAACTTTAATAAATCGAATTTTAAACCCTTTCTTAATTATTAATAATAAATGTTTTATACTATATGAAGAATAAATTAAAGTCTTTTATAAATTAAGTTTAAAGTGTTTAATCTGTATAACCTTTATTTTAGAAAAGTTTATGTTAGATAAACTTAGTATTGAAATTTATTAAGGGATGAAAACATTTAATTTAACTTAAAGGTTTTAAGTTAATGATGGATTTATTTCAAAGGTTATTGAATAAGATTTAAATGATGAAATGAGGTAGTTAATTAAGATAAAGGATTTATCTTAAAGTAAGGTGTTGATTAATGAAGATCACGGTGATTTCGTAAGTGATTTATTAAGATTAAATTAATGTAAGTAACTAAGGGTAATTAATTACTTAAAGATAATTACTTAATGGAAGTAATTAAGAATAATTAATTAATAATTAGGATTTAATTAATCAAGAGATAAATGGATTGATAAATTTAATTAATAACTGGATTAATTAAGTTACATTTAAAAACTTGAATTAATTAAATAATTAATGGGTCATTAAGAATTAATTAATTAAGTTAATTAATTAAGGAATTATAAATTAATGAAGATGATTAAGGAAAGATAATAAATTAAGGGCTAATTAATCAATGTGATTAATTAAGGATAATTAATTTAAGGTTAATTAATTAATTATTAATGATTAGTTAATAAATGATTCAAAGGATAATTAATTATATTGGTTTGTAATTAATTAACGATTAATTAACCCGGATTAGAAATTCATAAGTAATTAATCAAATTTGAATTAATCAAACAATTAACTGACCTTACCTATGGATGTTTGGATTCTATTGAATGTTGAATTGTTTGAAATCCCTAATATGTGATGATTTGTGATGTACCCTGATTTATGTTGTGATCTGTAATTTACTTATCTACGATATATATATCTGTTTCTGTGATATATTACTATGTGAATATGAAAACCCTTGACCTCTAAACGACACTTGAATTTCGATGCGACAGGGAGTCGGATTCCAGTTGGTTATCCGAAACCCACATCGAATTGTAATGATGAATCTTTGTGACTGATAAATTTATTTTATCTATGAATCTGTGAATGAAGATAAGCGTTATCGATTTTACCGCTTATCGATATATCTGTGATGATTGATGTTGCACTATTGTGTGAAACCCCTGGACTACACTCTTACACACACAAATATGGATTTCACGTGGAAATCGGTTAAGTCACAGATAATTTAAATTTGATGTTTTTGAAATTGAAATTTTAATTTCAATTGATTTTGAAATTGGAATTTGGGTTTAAAGTGAAAAACTTTTGAAATAGAATTTCAAAGACAAAAGTTATTTTGAATAACTTAATCGAGTTATAAAAATTTAAATAATTTGATTTAAATTTGAATTCAAGTTTGAAATTGAATCCTATGATTTGAAACTAAGGATTGAAAATGTTATAAATGTGTTTATATAAAATTGAACCATTTAAAAGTATAATTTTGAGAATTTGGATTTAGCCCAAGAACCTTAACTCGTATGAATGAATCAGATTTTCTGAAATGAAACTGTTTGTTTTGAAAGAATAAAAGCTTTCAGATAAGAAATGAAATTCCAGTTTAATTAAAGGAATTTCAATATTGAATTGAAAATTGGTTTTCCAAGTTATGAATGAATTGTTTTGAAAAGCTATGAATTGAATCTGTTTATCTTTAACAGATTTAAAATGGTGATTGGTTTAAATCATTTGAAATGGGATTGTTTTGAAAGCTATAAGTTAAATCTTGATTTAAAGATTTAACGAGTTAATCAAATTGAAATGGAAATTAATTTGGAAAATCTGTGGATGAATCTTTTATTTAAAAGATTTAAAATATGGACATTGTTTAAACCGTTGAAGGTTGTTTAAAATAAATCTTTTTGTTTAAAGATTTGAAAATGGTAATCGATTGAAACCATTTAAAAAGAAAGTTTTGGGTAATAAGTTGTGACTTAATTGAAATCTCATATCCATATGTTTTTAAATATTACGCTCACTATTCGGTTTAGCCGGGAGAGGACCTTTGGGTCGTATAACCCATTCCGAATATGTGATACGTCGATATGGATAGCATTTGAAGACCGGTGTTGAAGACCGGATATTTTTGAAAACGGAAGGATTACCGTCGAGTTACTCTGCATCGGCTGATCCCCGATATAGAGGTTTTATCACCCTTAGTGACGGGAAGTCCGGACGTGATTGGAAATTATCCGGATTTGCAAGGGCTTCGTGAGAAGTGACTTCGGTTCTGTTCGAACCCGGAACAGACTTATATGGATACATGTCTGACATTACACTTTGAGATATAAAGCCGATTTCTTTCAAATACATTTCTGTTGGTGGCGGAGAATTTATTCTCTTAGCTTAACACCCTTCTCTGAGACGTACGAGCTCAGAGGTTATGTAGTTGAAATTTATCAGCGATATATCCCAATTTGGTAATGTGGCATGCTGAGTGTTGCTGTGTGATGATCAGTGTTTGATCATTTGTGATATGATCATTTATTTGATCATTTATCTTTGTGATCATAGGTTGATCATCTGTTGACCCAAAGCATGGCTTTTTGAAAAAGTGTAGCTTTGTGGACGAGACTTCGTCAGGACCTCACAACCCGAAAATGGTCGAAACAGGATCGTTGCGGCAAGGTTATGAGGGTCGCGCCCTTTAGGGTATGTCATTTCCTTCTGGAAAGGGGTGGTATCATGGTATGGAGCCCATATACTTACTCATGTGGATACACTTTCTTTATGATGTGTGATGTTGGATACCGAGCTCGGATAAAGGTCCCAAAGGACCGGGAGGTGGCATATTCGTGAGTTACCTGTTACAGGGGTAACCCGGCCTTGTTTGGCAGAGAGCAGTTTGTCTCTCGGGACGTCCCGCCAGAGGCGATCCCATGCGGCGGAAGGAAGTTCCTTAGCCTGACCATTTGTTGGAAATCCATTCTTCCAATACGAACTTTGTACGGTTTTAGTTGTAGAACCTACCATCTAATATGGTAGCTATAGTAGGCATAGTATAATGGTACCTATGCTGGCTAAGATTAATATTATACTTTCAAATTGTTTTTGCACTATGCACTAATAATAATATCCAATTGATTTTGCGTAGTAAGCATCTTTGACTATCATAAGAAGAAATCTCCTCCAATTCTGCGTTTGCATTGTGTGTGTGGCAGGAGGTCTTATGGTAGTTTCATTTTCTAAAAAGCATTGCGGATTTCTATGTTTAAAACCTTTTGTGTTTGTTTTAAAGATAAACTGTTTTTGTTGCTCACACCAGTCCCATGACTGATCCGGAGTTTATTGTTCCCTTCCTAAACTCTGGGTGCTCATAATTTTCCACACGAGCAGTCTAGAGTTGGGTTTCTTTTCAGATATTCAGGTTTAGTAGATTATCTGGAGCTAGTTCATTCATCGGAGTTACTTATCTTGGAGTTTTGGATTCATTCTTGTCTGAAGATCATTTTGGAGTTATCACTTCTATTGATATTGTTCCGCTGCTGTTGTTATCTATTTTTCTTTTCCGCTGCTATTTCTTGTATCATATCTCTGATGTATATTGATATTCATTGTATCACTCTGTTGTATCAGACATTGTATATCAATGTATTATTCTTTTATTTCCGCTGTGTTATTTACTTAATTGTGTTATAGCTCCGGCGAATCGGATTTGAACGGTCGAATCTGTGGCATTCTAGTACAGTGTGAAGTACGGATGTTGATTTTCGAGCGGGCAAAACCCGATACGTTACATAAAGTATGGAATGAAAGGGATGTGAAGTTTGCGTACTTGAATGGGTTTGCTATAGTGATTTTGATGGGAAAAAGTGTTGATGTGAAATATCTTGACCAGTCAATTTATAAATATATATATATATATATTTAAATTCAAATTCAAATTCAAATGAAACTTAAAATTTCAAACTCCTATCGAGGCGTGCCGCTAGGCGTTCATGATGTTATACCCCTATTCCGAACGCAATGGAAAAGGTTTCGAGTCCTAATTCGATCGTATGGAGAAGATAGCTTTTTGGATCCAGTTATTATATTAAATTTTCGATATAGATTTCAGCGCGTTTATCAACCGTACGATCACACGACAATTCCAAACACTACGAAAATTTAAATCCGATAATAATACAATATTATGGATCCAATGGAACTGGTTTTGTCGAATTCTGAGGCTGTGTCCCGGAAGGCTATTTTTAAATGTCAATTTAAACGATATATTTTTAAAACTGAACAAAACACTTTTAAATTCAATTTTAAAAGTTCTATTATCTTTAGTATTGTTAATACAAATTTTATAAGCCTTTAAGTTATTTTTAATCGGCTTAAAACTCAAGATTCCATATTTTCCCCAAATTTCCAATTGTCAAATTCAAATATTAAATTGCTCAATAAATAGCTATATTTGAAATCCACGTTAAAAATTGACTTTTAAATATTTAAAATTACTTAAGTATACCAATTTCAAATGTCCAAAATCCCGGGTCGTCACAGCTGGGATGCCGAGAATGGAAGATGCTGAAGCCAGAAATGCAAGACAGAACACAAGTGCACAACAACCAGAGGAATATGTACCATAAATTCCTCGTAGGAATGGAGGAAAAAATGATGCTAGAGGTGCAGATCAAAATGTCGGCATTCCACCAGAGGAGTATGTGCCAGAATATGTGCTAGAGTTCCTCCAAAGAAGTAGGGTAGAATGCAACTAGTGGACAAAGACCTTCCATTAAACGACAACAGCCGGATGGCTGAAATGATCAAAAAGATAGTTAGAGTTGGACTACTAGGCTAAAGTTTAGAGGACGTAAGCAGGAATTCATTTACCACTAATATTCAAAATGCGAGAAATCCATCCTCCGATTTCAGGCTTCTAATGTTGGAAGTGTATGATAGGAAGATGGATCCAACAGTTCATCTAATGAGATACATCTAACACATGGAAGTGTTGGGAGCTTCTAAGGAGGTGATGGAATAGTGCTTCCTATTATATCTGACTGATTTAGTAGCGATGTGGTTCAGACAGTTAGAGAATGGGTCTATAATGAAATGACCCTCCTATTTCTACCTTAATTTCATAAGGATTTTTTTATATATATATATAAATATGTGTTCATGCAAATGCACATTTAATTTATGTGTATCTGGATGTCCACCTATATTCATTTGCACTTTTAAGTTTGATTTAAACTTCCTTTGAATTATCAGAGTCATTTTTTTTATTTTCAAACAATTCAACCAGGATTCAAAATTCATTACCAATATAAATATATCAGTGTATCCCTAATAATATACACATACATATGAAGATGTATGTGTTTCTCTTGTTTAAATTCAGAGTATATATATTTTTTTGTTAAACAAGAGTATTTTGTTTGATTTGGATTTGGGCAATTCTGCCTAAAGTTAATTACTATATACTTTTGAATATTTGTAATAAGTCAGTAAATCCTATGCGTATTTAACTTATATGAACTTGCTCCTTCTGATTGATAGTCTTTAATATAAATTTACCATGACAGTTAAATCTCAAGATTCTTGAGATTTTTATTTCAGATCATGGATCAAAGGTATTGATATTTGGCTAAGGCCAGAAATGATATATTCACTTATCATTTTCCACTTATGTATTTTCTAAAAACTTTCTTATTTAAGATTCAATCTATGTGACTTGTTTGCCTTAATCTTAGCCCACATGACACATAGTGAGTTGTGTATTTGCGTAAGATTTGCTATGTCAAGAATTTGAACTTAAAAATATTCATAAGAATAATTCCAGGTTTGCTTGTGCAAGCCTGTCCAGATTGTATATCTGTTATGACTTTGAAAATTGGTTATGGTAAAACATTTGCTAAATGACCTAAAGCTTTTTGAAAGGCATTTTACTGTCAAAACACAACCAAACATAATCAACCAAAACTTCACTTATTTGAAGCTGGTTAACTCAAATGCCTAGTGTCATGCCAGGTACCTGATCATGGCAATTGAAATGCCAGTCATTTGCATCATACCTGTAGCCTTCCCATACAATTACTTTTCTCAAAACAATTTAGAAAGTAGACTTGAACCATTTGTAGACATATTTCAGAGGAAAAACAATTAGATACTTAAAGGTATACTTCAAGGTAAATTCTGAATTTACTCCAAAACTCAGTGTTTTAAAATGACTTAAGATTGTCTAATACATAATATAATTGCAAAGAAATTGCTCACATAATTGTATATTTCTTTACCAGGTTTCCATAGCTAATACTTGAGCATATTTTTCTTGTTTATGTTCCAGACTCTACTTCGAAAACAAATCAAACCTTAACACACAACGATTTCGACAGAACAACTAATTTAATCTAACACTTTACAGAACATAAGAGCAACTTGATCACTAACCATAGAATATTCATTACATGACTGGAAATCTTAGAAACATAATTTTTCCTGAATACATGCAGATATAATCAATTTAAGCTCTTATTGAAACTAGCTAGCATGTTCATTCACTCCTCCATAATAGCCATAACTTCATTTTCTACTTAGTGCCTGCGATCCCTGAAAGAGCATGAGTGGCTGCCTCATTTTAAAATGAGACACCCCCATATGCCATGAGCAAACAAGGGTCAGATCTAAGATCTGGTATGAGCAACATCAAAATATTCAAAACATTAAGCTCTGGGTGATGAGCCTTAATACTTATTTTGTATGCATGTAATCCACTGCTTTATTATGTTACATACACTTTGATACAAGAATGATATCTTTATCTATCATTTATTCACACAAATTTATTTATTCAATCATGAATATCAATCTACAGTGTGTATATTCAATGGAATAACCAGGGTTCCATTCCAACCAACCTAGGAAATACTCATTTTCCTATTTCTTCATTTACAGGTTGTTTTCATTAATTTAAATCCCTAGCCTCATCTGCTAGTAAGGAATCACAGGGACACATTGCAATGAACTAATTCACATCATTGCACAAAGATCTTAGGGCTTAAACAAACCATGTGCCAACTTGCATACTTCAAATATGACAAGCATTCCAGCAGCCTTCTTGGCTCATAACCCTAGTATATTTACTAGTAGTGTTAGTTAAAAATCCTATCATCAGATAGCTATGTGGACATGTCACAGTGTATATAAAAAAAAGACATCTCCCTTTATCTTGCAAGTATTTTGTTCAAAAACAAATAGATAATCATTTCATAAATATTGCTATAAGAGGTCTTAACTTTAAATCATATAAAAGTACATCTACAACTGAGGGTGGAACCATGGCATGCTATGTTATTATGACTTACAAGTAACTGTGATTGAACTAGATTCAAGATCTAGCTGAATCACAATTTTTATCTTGTGAATTTTGATATTTCATGAGGGAATCAGCACACAGAAATTTCTATTGCATCCCTTACACTTTCTTTTCTTAAGCCTCAGCACTTATATAAAATATAATGCAGCTCATAATATATTTTTTTAAGAATAATTTCCTGCCATAGATCCCCATCAGTAGTGTGTATTCCTTCCTTGATTTTGAGGTTTGTTGCCTTAGCTTTTTTTTTTCAAAATGTAAACAAATAGTAGTATGTACATCCATAGCAACCATTCAAACAAATCAAAGGAATTCATCCAAAGAGCATCCATAATACACATTATATCAGCTCAAGAAAATAAAATCCATTTAACAACATTAATATATAAGTGATTAACAAAAATCAGAAAATATCAATAGCAACATAAGTACTTGGCTGCCTCATATCAGGTCTTAATGCCATGAATCTAGTGAGATTACTCACCTAAATATTTCTTCTTATTGATCCTGAAAACCCTTGTATGTGTGTTTTCTCCTTCCTTCCAATATTTTTCTTCCTTTCTTATTTTTGTGCAGCTCGGGGTAAAGATAATTTTACTGGCTAAAACTGCCTATTTATATGCATTTTTCCACTAGGGTTTTGTTAAAACAAAATTCCATTTCTGACCTAACCATCTTCATGCATTTTTCATTCATTTTCCTCCTTAATACCCCGGCCATAATAATTAGTTGAAGGCAGTATTTTCTTCCCTTTACTTTTTCAGAAAATGACCACTCACCTAGTCATGTTAAAAGTGTGACTACCATATTTTATATTTTAATTATTTCTGAGAATCCCCTTTGCTATTTTTGCCTACACAAGCATATTGACTTGTATTACATTTCATGTCATTTTTAATGTTTCCTTTTTATTGTTTTGCTTTAACACTTTCTGCTCACAGAAAATATACAGGTGCATAAGTGTACATATTTTTATTTGATCTTTTTTTTTACTGGGAATATTTAATTTTTCATGCATAAAAAAACATCTTTAATTTGATTAATAATCTATATTTCAAAATCACATTTGAAATGTTTCCTTGCTTAGTTTATTTATTTTATTATCATCATTTTTTTTTCCAGAAATTTTTGAATCTTTTCCTTGTGCCATTTCCAGTGTGCATGTGCCCACATATCCTTGCACACTATTTATTCCCAAAAATTTCACCATATTTAAATCTAAATATTTCAAAAATTAAATAATTTTATAAAAATGATTTTTCACAAAATTTTAGGGTATTACATATAAGCAAAAGGACCGACTTGGTGAAGAAGTTCTTGAGACAGTTCGGAATTCATATCTCTGGTCCAAAGAACGTGGTAATGTTATCAAACATAATGCAAAGGGCCGGAGAGACCTTAGGAAGTTATCTGATGAGATTTAACATGACAGCTGTTGTAGTTGGTAAGCCAGATCCATCGATTACCTTGATGGTGGCAGTGTTTGGAGTCGCAAGCAAGATCGACTTCAAAATTGCATTGGAAAGAGATCCACCACTGGATCTCGTGGGATTTTACCATGAAGTTGAAAGGTATATGCGTCAAGAGGATGCTAAGGATGATGACGTTGATATTAATGTTATAGATGGCGAAGGACTGCCCAAAGCAGAATATGAAAAAGACAAAGGGAAATGAAAAGTTGATAACAACTTCGGAGAACTGAAATAGCAAAGGAAGGAGTCAAAATTCACTTCTTACACTGATCTAACTGATACCACCGAGAGGATATACCTAGATACTAGGGGGTAGATACCCTCGAAGACTAGCTAAGAGAGGACCCACTAATAAGGAGAGAAAATCTGGAAAGTTTTGCATCTTCATGAGTTGGACGAACATGAAACGAATGAGTGCCGATGCCTTCATGATTTGATTGAAGAACTGGTTTGAGGCAACCAGCAGCAACAATATATAAGGAACTAGACTACGATGGTTCAGTCGGACCAGCCACCATCTACGGTGAATGCATCAAGAATCAACCAGGGATCTGGATTGAGGATCGTAATCACATGAACGGGATGGACAAGAAGTCAGGTTAGATATCCACATTTTACTTTCTGTTTTGAATAATTAAGACAATAATAATCTCGGGCCGCTTACAAATGTACGGGATCTCGATTGGTCTCTAGGCACGCTCTGATTTGGGTACCCGTAATGAATAAATAAGATGATGATAACCTCAGACCGCTTACACGTGTACGAGATCTCGATCGGTCTCTAGACACGCTCTGAGTTGGATGTCTAAGATGAATAATTAGGACTTTTATTTGATTGTTTGTTTGATTTGAATATTTGATCATATGAAAAATCCACTTTAACGTGATGACTGATATTGATCGTGGTAGTCCCATCTGGAGAGATGGGGAAGTGACCACAAGGTGCAAGTTCCCTTGTCGAAGAACAAGTGGGTAACTTTTACAAAAAGTAAGTCCCCTCATCGTAGAGTGAGCGGATGAGCCTTCTTGGTCAATGAGTCCCCTTGATGGAGAATGAGTGGATTAGGCTCAGCAAAGATCCGGAGAGATCAAACCCTAGATTGGATGATAAATGTTCCAGAGAGATCGAACCCTAGATTGGAAGATAAACAGTCCAGAGAGTTCAAACCCTAGATCGAGAGATAAATCCATAGAGATCGAACCTTAGATTGAATGTTAAACGATCCGGAGAGATAGAAACCTATATTAAAAGAAAAACGATCTAGAAAGACCAAATCCTAGATTGGATGCTAAATGATTTAAAGAGATCAGCCCTGGAACGAATGCTGACTTGGTGAAAGGAGTTGAACGCCTTGTGATCAGACTAAGATGGATAAATCCCGAGCCAACACAAGATGCTTTTGATATACAAAATTATACTTCTGGATAAGAGACTGATCGATCATGATTTTTGGTTGACACCTAAGCAGGGCATGGAGTCCAAAGCAATAACAAGTCTAGAATGACCTTTGGCCTGCAAGAGAATCTAAAGGAACCAAACGATTCACCAAGACCGAGATAAATAGATAGCCATAGAGCTCAACTATCAAAGACTGACCACTGCTAAAACTTGTTCTTGAGAAAAGCACACCTTACATTCAAAAAGTGTACTTTAGGGGGTAAGTATTAACCCCCTTTTTGATCAGGCAGATTTCAAACGGACTTAAAGGTTTAAAATAAGAACGAAGCAATTCACGAACTTGGAAACACGATCAGAATGGCTAGAGAATAGAGCTTAAGAAGTTTCAATGGAAAATAATCCAAGTAGAGGACTCAATACCGACAGGAACCTCTCGGTACCGAGAGGACTTTCTTCCCCTCCATACTCTCTAGACCCCATGCATTTCGTCTACAGCTTCAACCACTCATCAACAAGTGCTTTTCTCGAAAAGCGGACATGAAATATCAAGGATTGATGTGAAGAAAGCAAAGAAAGCAGAACAAGATAAGCAATATCAAGCAAATCACTGGAAAGGACTCGATCTTCATGGAAAATAACTCTGAATAATTCGAACCAGAGATAGAAGAGCAAAGCAAGTAAGAAAGTTAAGTTTTCATGAGCCAAAAGCTCTTGGTACCAAGAGAAACCTCTCGGTACCGAGAGGTCTTATTTGATGTTAGAGCCGACGTGCTCTTTTATGGGCCTTGGGGCTTACATCTGGACTTCGTACTTCATGGAATTTCAAGGCTACTAGCAGGTTTCTTTATAAATACCAGCCCTACTGCAACTAAAGGGGGATCTCCACTCTGATTCACACTCTGCATCTTCTTCACTCTTATCTCCTTCCCCAAATATACTTTAGAAACTCTATTGTAAATCTGAGATCCACTAGATGGTGGTAAGATCTGATAAAACTAGTTGTAATTTGGAGAGAAACAACTAATAACAAAGATCAGAGTAGACATAAGCCGAAGAATTTTCCGAACCACTATAAAAATTATTGTGTCTCCTTTTATTTTCATCCCGTTTTGCTTATTTGATTTGGATCTCTATATTTTGGTGCTTTCATTTGATATTTGGGTGTTGGTGCCATTTTTGGCATCAGTAGTCGTAACGACCCATATTTTACTATTAAAGGATCATAGTATATTATTATCTAAATCATATGAGGTCATAGAACTCTAAAACTTTAAGAAATGACTACTAGGGGCATTTTCCATACTTAGATTTTTTATCGAACAGTTTAGACCTAGAAATTTTTGTAAGGCCTATAACTTTTGATAGGGATTGAATTAGGATCTGAGCCTACCTCCATCATGTGGTTACTCTTTCCGTAGAGTGGTCATAATAGGAAAACAGACTTACTGTTTAGAAGATATGACCATTTTAATTCTGTTTGTTGCTGGATAGATTAGTGAGCAATTAAACTAAGCCCATACTTAGGTCCACTAATTAATTTTGAGAATTGTGCCTAATTGGAGGAGATGGAACATATCTAAATCATTTTCCAGTTTTCCAAAATAATTTCAAACCTTTATTAATCCTAGTTTCATCAAAAAGATCATCTTTTCCATACTTACCTTAGCCAAATCCATCAGAAGGGTAATTAGCAAAGGGGATCATAGATTCATTATTTTGGTGCTTGGAAATTTGTGATTCTTGGTTGCTTGTTACAGATCTAAAGACTATATTGATATTGTGGGTATTCTTGATCTCTTACCATTCTACGTCTATCCAAATATGTCAAAATGATGTTTTTGATACAATTTTCATGTTAAAATGATTTTAAACTATAATTTAACATTTAAAAATGTTTATAGCTAAATTTGAGATGATTAAAATAGATTTTATATGGTTTTACAACCCTTTTTGGTCATATTATCATATCAGTGCAAAACTAGATCTAGGCTAAATCTTGTATGTTGTCATATTTAGATATATTTGTTATGTTAGATGAACGTATATCGATGATGACTGCTATTTCTTATCTTGTTTTGATATGGTTTGCTAGTGCTTTAGATTACTTAATAACTGGTCATCGATTTGAGAAATACAAAGGCAAAAGTGCTCAGAATTGGATGAAATTCGAAGGAAGGGCTCTAGAGGAGGGGATGAGCCTAAGATTCTAGTTGCACCTTGTTTGAAATTGGTTTGGGCGCTCTAATAGATGTCAGTGCTAAGCTGTTTTATGTTCAGTGGAAATAGTTACAGTTTTTGTTGTTGAGTGAGTAAGGCTTAGGGATTTAGACCGCAAAATTATGGGGAAGACTTCGGGTTGAAGATTGGAAGTGGTCTAGAAGTTCAGACAAGGAAAATTGGCTAAGTAATCAGTTCGACAATGACCTCTTTTGGTCGATATCGAGTTCTTTTCTTGGCAGTAGGTTTGTGCTGGGGACTTGAGAGCTTGAGGAATGGAGCAATAAGTTCTAAGCATACCAAGTAGAAGTGGTCGAGGAGAGAAATACTTAGCCAGGATTTGGCTATGTATGAGCAAGAAAATTCATATCAGTGCCGATCACTTTGATTGGTAGCGACATGAATTTACGATGGCAGGGTCGGTGAAACTTCCAGAGATTAATTTGGGGACTCTGCCAGTTTCCTAAAGATGATTGTTGGTTCGCTTAGGGTTTGATGGCGATGTAGTATCACGATGAATGATGATGGCTTGGGATTTCGATGGTGGAGACTAAACGATGAATGAAGTCATGTTCCGAGGATGACGACTCGATGTTGGATGGAGTTGCGATGATGATTATCCAAAAAGGGCAAGTTCTAGGAAGGGTGACATGTGGATAGAATATTGAATGATTCGATCATGGAGAAAGAGAAAGTAATGTAGAGTGATTCCTTGAGGATGAATGAAAACTAGATGGAGCAAGGAAAGGACTCAGATACATGTGTTAAGGGATCATTGATACTCGTAGTGTTTTCTGATGTACTCGAAAGCAGGGGTATTGTAAGGATGCTCATTGGGTACTTAGAATGGCTACCCCAGATTAGTTGAATGGATTCGTATACCCTAGACCGATAAAAAAAGGTCATGTGTCAGCTTCGGGCTGTGAGCAAGTACACTAAAACCCAAGATTTTTCCACTAATCCTTGGTAGTGGAAAGGTCGTATTGTTTAATGGATGCTATGTTTTGTTGTTTCTCCAGTGGTATATCACTCTAGAGATGTCACTTGAGATATGTATTGTGGATAGGGATACTTGGACATCCGTTGTTGTACTAAGGATGTAGTACACCTTTATGATGTTTGCATAGTAGCATATTATGTTCGTTATGTGCTAACTCTTTGGTTTTAGGGCCAGGTCGGGTGTCGTTCATATACCCTTTTTCCTTACTATATCCACTTGTATAGTATTTTGATAATTCTTATCGCTCACACTAGATTGTTGTCCAACTCGAGCAGTTATGCTTTGCTTCTTATTATCTCGGGTACTCTTAAATGAGTAGACTAGATAGTTGGTCTAGGTGACATGCAGTGGTAGTGCAGAGGACGAG
This sequence comes from Allium fistulosum, assembly GCA_030737815.1. Taxonomy (NCBI): domain Eukaryota; kingdom Viridiplantae; phylum Streptophyta; class Magnoliopsida; order Asparagales; family Amaryllidaceae; genus Allium; species Allium fistulosum. The sequence goes on from CM060902.1 coordinate 890,599,960, forward strand.
TTAGAAGGAGGTTTCTCATATTATAGATGGATATACTATTGCTTATTCCATTATGCAACACTGTGGAGCCTGGGCAATGTTTGCTTTTCTATTAAGATGGTTTTATTGTAGTTTATTATCAGTTGTATAAACTCTATTATCATTATGTATAACTTTGTGAACTCATGTACTCTGATACTATGGTTCGTTTTAGTTATTACCTGCTCACCTGTTATATATATCTGATTTATATTTTATTTTATTTGATGCTCTGTGAGATATATGACAGGTTATGTAATATTTACTCTTTTCCAACCCTTGACGATCGTTCTACATCGACTGGGCATGCAACACTGCACTATTTAGTTACTTGGATGTAGGAGGTGTAGGGAAATCGCCACGTTGTCTGTTTATGTAATGACAACCCTCGGGTACTCGATCGAGTAGTTTAGGAGTCTGGTTCTTTAGGGGATAGGCTTGTAGGATAGTTGGAGCATTCTGGAGGCATTAAGTCGATATGTTGGATATGCATACTTGTTGAAGATGTAGTACATGACATACATGCTATATTGTATATGAGACTTGTGATATCCGATATTATAATCCGAACTCCATATGAATGGAATTAATGTATTCTAACTTTTTTTTATTGATATTTATTTATCGGATGCTTCTACTACTGCAATCTCTTATACTTTGTTTGTGCTATTATGTTCATGCATATTCAGTATATTATATGTTATCATTCCGCTATCAGATTATATTAATATGCCTTGGTATGATGTTTAGTTTTAATTTTTACCCAAATGATTATCTTTTGTGGTATTCAAAAGTCATATGCTATCACTCCATGTAATTCAAGGTATTATGAAGGGTGGGTCATCACATAAAGGATGACCCACTTGATGTTTGATTTTTAGTATTTGATATATGAAGTTAATGTGAAGTGACACTAATAGAGAAGAATTACTTAAGCAAAGCAAGTAAGCATGTAGATTATGGGTAATTTGTGTATTTATAAAGAAATGTTAATTTACTCGAGTTAAGAGGTATGAAACTTATAAAGCATTATTGGTTGGGAAATGAATTACTTAGCTACATTGAGGCTAAGTGGAGGGGATTTTGGAAAGTTAGTAATTTGTAGTTATGATTTTTATAGAGTAAGCTTGATTGAAAAAGGTTTTAAACGATATGATTAGTAGAGTGTTTTATGAAGAGTAGTAGGTAAATAACACCAAGAAACAAGCCATGTGAAAGGAGCTGTTGAGTCTGAATTAAAGGGAGGAAATTTGACGGGTGGAACCTTGCTCTGGCCTTGACCAGAGCATGACGATGCCTTGTACTCGGTCTGGGACAATTCAATTGTCCCTAAGCTAAGTGCAATCCTGCAACAGTAGTGCAATGCATCGCCATTGCAACAGCAATCCGCATACATGCACAACTGCTGTAGTAGTGCATAATTGTTGTTGCAACAATGCACAAGTGTGACGCCCCACCTCTATGCTCATAATAACAAAGAGTATTAAAAGAAATACTGTCTATTATTACAAAGAATAAGGCTGGATAGGAGCGACCATCCGTAGTTGGCCTTACACTAGTATTGGTTACCTCGATAGGAATGGTATATACTTTTTATTTTTCATCTCTTATTTATTTACTCCCATCGACACACCCAATTCTAGTACAAAACGAACTACGATGGTTCATAATAGTTTAGGACATTAGATATAACAATAACACGGATAATATAAATGCGGAACACAGATAAAAACAAAAGTCTCATATATATAACTGATGTCAGTTACAACATAGTTGACACAATACATATGATACAACTACAACTGTCGACTCTAGAAGTTATATATACACGTACATTATCAACTAATATACATGAATACACATCATCCTATACAACGACATGACTACTACAAAACGACGAAGACCACTTCAAAAGATGTAAAAAGTCTTCATAGCTCAACAGCAACTCAAAGCAGGAAATCAACAACCTGAAATACTCGGGTCTGACCCGAGTATTACATTCAAAAGAAAATAATACACGGGTCAATCTAATTCAAACTCAGTTATTAATGCACGGAAGCAATAATAATCAATATCAAATAGACGACAGTCACAGAAATCTCGTATATCCAACTCTCGATAAGAGAATCGGATAACGGCCAATATAACACTAAATAGTGTTAATCAGCAAATCAGCAAATCCAAATCAGAATACAACTTCAAAATATTAAATTTAACCAACGAAACAATTCAACAATCGAAACATCAATTTAAAACTATCAAATCTGATAGGGCTGCAGTACACGCACGCGTGTACTGCCTCGCCACTATCGCATGAGATACACAAGAGCTCAGTGAAAGTCACAAATGATCACAAGGTCAAACCCCGAAGTACCGGATTCAACTCAAGTGAATTCGAAAACAAATCCCAACAGGGGGAAAACTGCAAATAAGAATCAGTGCATCAATGCAATGAAACCCAAAAGGACAAAATCTCAACAATAAAGCACTGCAGCCACCACAAATATTTAAGGGCAAGACTGCACAGTGAAACGAAACAGTGCAACCAATAAAAGAGGCAACAAGTGATGCACAAATGAATACATCATCAAAACAAGATAGACTATAAGTCAAGTGCCATCATATAAGACAGCAAACACATGAATGTGCAAAAGTGAACATACATCTGTATACATACATGAATGTATGTATACAAATGGTCAAGTGAATCAGAAGGCAATTGAACAACTACAAATTCAAGTAGCAGCAATAATACAAACTACAATGTCACAGCAACAAGGCAAATGCATGTACAAGTTCAACAAGACAAGTACAAACTGGACAACAACAAAAGCCACCAAGCAAGCAAACTCAAGTGATCAAGTCTGTCAACATGGTACTGCAACAATACAAATAAGGATGAACTCAAGTGCAGACTCAAGTTTATATGAAGTAAATTGGATATAGCAATATAAACAAGCAACTCAAAGAACAGTGCATCAATAAACTGCAATATCAAATGTATGCAATGCAGACAGGTATCAAAGACCAGACTACAACTAGTGTCAACATCTACATGGATGCAAGCATGTATGAATCAACTAAGCAAGACAATCAGTAAACAATGAGGTGCACAGCTACATATGGTCAAGCTACAAAAATTCCAACATTAATGAACATATATGCGGATAGTATCAACATAACTATTGTAACTGGAACCACCAAAGCCTCGACAAGCATGCAGTGACACAAAAACAAGTCAAGTGAAGCAATGCCATAGTGAAATAGTGGTAATCACGAGACAACACCAAGTGCAGACCAGAAACTCACAGACCAACCACAATGAAGAAGACTAGAACTCTACTTAAATATCAAAAGCAAATGAGTGAAAACAATATAAATCTACAAATGCAACAATATCAAGAGCCGAAACCACGGCAAAGTCGAAGTCCACATATAATCACTTTCCAGAGATTCGAAACAAAAGAAACCCAATTTTCATTCGCAAAGCAACCAGAGGCCGAAGCAAAAAATGTTTTCGCAAAGTCAAAGCGACCGAAGTCGAAGTACCAGAGAATTCACAAATAAACGAAACATTATCTCATAGTCCCAGCAGAGGAAAAAATCAAATAGCCAGGATAAATCAACATCAAGTTATGGCAGCAACTACTGGATCAAGGTGGAATAAAGACTACACGGACAATACATATATATATACAAGAATGTATGTATACACATGATTTCAATGCTTAATCAAGTGCACATAAAGGTTCAAACATCCAAAAATATTTAGCAGCAGTTTCGAAATAATCCAGAAAATAGTAATTTCAATTTATTTGCTAATTAAATTCAAGGCCGAGAATGCTCAAGTGATAAAACCATGGCCAGTTCGAATACAAATCAAAGTCACAGAAAAATCGATACCGAAGCAAAGTCGAAGGGCCTAGTCGAACAACCCAAAATCAAATGAAATCGAGTTCGAAACAAAGTCGAATGCCGAGATAAATTAAACCAGTTACTCAAGCAACAAAATCCCAAATTGGAACAAGCTAGGAAACTAGAGGCTCGAATTAGATGTGAGTAGATAGTACTACTCACCTTAGCATCGACGAGCGAGCAATGCACTTCGATCGAGCTGCACGAGTCGGCAGAAGCCCTAGCATCGAGCGATCGAACGCGGAGGTAGTCGCCACTCTCTCAAAGAAGTCGGGCCAGAGATAAAATGATAAAGGGAGTAGCCCTAAATTTTTTTTCGAAGGCGAACAAAATTGAACAAGGCCGCCATTTTCTCGTTTATTTAGATTTAGGGTTGCTAGTCAAAATGAATGAAGGGGGAAACGGTGGTGAATAAGATAAGTGTTTTGGCATCAACCAATTGGGTCAAGATACACTAAAGCCCACAATCCTTAAATAATTTGTAAAAGAATTTAAACCGGAATAAAAATTTCAAACAGCGATTAACCTACAATTTAATCGTCATTCGACGACAATCGATTGTTATAAACTCCGGGTTGTTACAGACTCCCCTCCTTATAAAAATTGCGTCCCCGCAATTTTCATAATTAAGGTCGTCCACAATTTATTATTCTTCTAACATAAACTGGTTAAGTTAGAAAAATAAAGATCGAGAACCCAATACCAAAGAAATCTTTCAATTTCATAAAAGAGATACACCAATTTTCAACAAAATCTAACTATCAATAGATGATCAGAAAGCAGTGAAACTGGATAAACACAATTTTATCAGCAATATTCAATTATCAACAAGATAGTTAAAATACAAAAATCATAAAACAGCAATATCTAATTGTCAATACGATAATTAGAAAATAACAAAACCTAATTATAAACAAAGATAATTATGAAACACAAATCATAAATCGTAAACTGCAAATATCTAGTTATCCAACAATTAACTAGAAAGCACAAATTCCATAATCAACAAACTCTAATTATTCACAGAAATAGATAGAGACAGCGATTCAATAAAATCAGCATACTCTAGAAACAATTGGAGACTAGAAAATCACATATCAATAAAATCATCAAACATCTAATTATCCAAACGACAGTCAGAAAACAAATCAACAAATATTCAATTATCAAAAACGATAATCAAATATTAAATTCAACAAATATTCGATTATCAAAACGATAATCAAATTTCCAAATCAACAAATATTCGATTATCAAAAACGATAATCAAATTTCAAATCAACAAATATTCGATTATCAAAAACGATAATCAAATCTCAAATTACAATTATTCGATTATCAAAAACGATAATCAAATTTCAAATCAACAAATATTCGATTATAAAAAACGATAATCAAATCTCAAATCAACAAATATTCGATTATCAAAAATGATAATCAAATCTCAAATCACAATTATTCGATTATCAAAAACGATAATCAAATCTCAAATAAGCAAATATTCGATTATCAAAAGCGATAATTAAAAACAACAAATATCCGATGATCAAAAACGATAATCAAATTTCAAATCAACAAATATTCGATTATCAAAAACGATAATCAAATTTCAAATCAACGATTATTTAATTATCTAAAGCGATAATTAAATCTCAAAGCAACAAATATTTAATTATCTAAAGCGATAATTAAATCTCAAATCAGCAAATAATTAATTATCAAAAGCGATAATTAAAAACAACAGATATCCGATTATCAAAAACGATAATCAGAACTCATATCAACAAATATCTAATTATCACAAGCGATAATTAGGAACAACAAATATCCGATTATCAAAAACGATAATCAGAACTCATATCAACAAATATCTAATTATCACAAGCGATAATTAGGAACAACAAATATCCGATTATCAAAAACGATAATCAGAACTCATATCAACAAATATCTAATTATCACAAGCGATAATTAGAAACAAAAAATATCCGATTATCCAAAACGATAATCAGAACTCATATCAACAAATATCCAATTACCTGTAGATAATTGGAAGCAACAAATATCTAGAAATCAATTAGGAAGACTAGAAAATCAACATAAAAGCTTGGATCGATCCCATCAGATGGCGAGTTTTTAATTCGCCGCACGTGCATCAACAAATGGCCGAAGCCTACCAAGTACTCAACATAATTTTGGTGCCCAACAAATGACCCGAAGGTCCAACAAATGACCCGAAGGTCTAGTACTGGTATTTGACCCGAAGGTCCAACAAATGACCCGAAGGTCCAACAAAGTGGCTCGAAAGCACACGAAATCATCAAATATTCCAATTAACGAGTCCGGAATTAACCGAAATAGCAAACGCACATGTCCCATACCACGTGTTTTACTAAATCGTTTGATTCTCTTATTCGTTTCCTTGAAAGTGCAAAATTCATCAAAATCATCAAAACAACAGATATTCAATTAACGAGTCCGGAATTAACCGAAATAGTAAAAGTGTGGTTCCATACTCCGCACTTTTGCTAAATCGTTTAAATCTCTTCATCGTTTCCTTGAAAGTGCAAAATTGTGTATTTTGTAAAAATACACTTTAGATTCTCAAACGGACAAGTCCAAAATTAAGCGAATCAGTAAAAGAAAGGGGTCATAGTCCTCGATTTTGCTGAAACGTTTAAATCGCTTCCTCATTCTTTTGAAATCGCAAACTGTAAAATTTTTGAAAACAATTTTATTTATTTAATTTTTTTTTTTTAAATAACAATTCACATTCTCAACTGGACAAGTCCGAAGTTAAGCGAATCAGTAAAAGAAAGGGGTCATAGTCCTCGATTTTGCTGAATCGTTTAAGTCGCTTTCTCATCCTTTTGAAAGCGCAAACTGTTAAAATTTTTATAAAACAACTTTCATTTTTAAAACAATTTTCCAATCACGTGATTAAAGCAGCAATATTAGTAACAATTTCGAAAAGGAAATTGTACTTCTCAAAATACCGTAAAAACGGATCTCAAAAACAGCATTGCGGAATAACCGCTTGAAAATCCACTTTTTAAAATTTGACTGTTACTGAAGTCAAAGCGACAGTAATAAATTTTTTTTTTAAAACATCAGAATCTCAACAAAATAATTTACATCAAAATGTAATACCAGTGAATTTTCATTCATCAAAGTGTCAACAAAACACTGTAACGACCCACTATTTTAGACCATTCAAATCGACAATAATCCACACATGTCTGACTTGAATAATTCAAAATAACAGATTGTAAATAAATTTGGAGCAAATGAAATCAAATACACAGAATCACAGACACAGAACATATCAGAATAACTCGCAGCGGAAATTAAAAATACCATAGTAGTTCATGAAGCTACTATAACAAACTCTCAAAACAAAATACATAATATTTGTTTGAAAACATATACAATAGAAATCTCAAATAAATAGAAGTTTATGAATACCAGAACTGAAATAGAACAACTGAACTGAAAGGAACAGATAACTAGACAAGCAGAATCTCCAGCGATTCCTAGCTCCAGAAAGAAATCCAAAGCTAAGCTGTAAATACTCAGGTTGACCCGAGCGTAAAGTAAAATACAAAACACTCGAGTCAGGACAATATATACTTATATAATGTAAACCAACTCAAGTGAACTGTAGTAGAAATGCATAATAACTCAAAGGATGCTTGGGATCGCCCATCCTTTAAGGATCAGTTAAACTATAAATTAAATACATCCCGTGGTTAAAATTTCAAAATGGTATTTTATACTTCGAAATCAAATATCATTTCAAAATTCAATATCCTTCAAATATCCATTTCAAAATATCAAAATATCATATTTCAAAATAGTTTATATTTCGAAACAAATTACTTTATTTTAAATCATAAAAATGAAGTTATTATATTTAATAATTAAATTATTAAATTTCCAAAATTTTAATCTTTCAAACTTCATTCGTTCACTTAAATTAATTAAAATAATGAAAATTCAACTTTCGCAGCATTTAAAAAATGCTACGGAAAGTCACATTTAAAACAGTTCAATTTAACAGAAGACAGCATTTAAAATGCTGTAATAGGGTTACATTAGTTTCAAATAAACTTAGTTAAATTCAACCATTATAACATTTACAAAAATGCTATAATAGCCTTTAATTAAATTTAGCCATTTTGTTCATTATTATCAACTACAGCATTTACAAATGTTGTATTATCATTTACATTAGAATTAATAGCATTTCAGAAATGTAGTTAATTAACTTCAAATATTCAGTATAATTTCACAAACAATTATATTTTTATATAAATCATTTTTAACTTAAAAAATCATATAATTTCACTTTTAAAACAATCATTCAAATACCCTTATATTCATGATTTTATAAAGTTAAACCTCCATTCAAAAATCAAAATTTAATAATAATTCACTTATTAAATTCCAATATTAAATTATAAATTCATTAAATTAAATTAACTTAACACTTAAGTTTAAATTTTCAAATATAACTTAATTCCATTTTTTATTTACTTAACTTAAAATTCACTTTTAAGCCAAATTCACAAATTTCCAATTTTAGTTATATTTCAAAATTTCAACTTAAATATTCATTCATTTCACATTTTAACTTTATTCAAAATCATTAATATAATATAAAAATCATTTAAATTCACTTTAATCCAAATTATCATGAATTTATCACATTTCACATTTAATTTAAATTCCAATTATCACCAAATTAAAATTTCCCAAAATAACTTACATTTCAAATTTTCTAATTTTACCATTAATTTATTTCACTTATAAATTTTCAGAAAATCAATAATGCTTTACAAAAATCATTTTTATTTAGTTTAAATCAAAATATCATAATATTTACATTTTTAAAATATTTTTTAAAAAAATTTATAAGTCATATTTTAACTACGGGTCTGTATTTCATTTCTAGTCTAGGTAAAGTGATACGGGTAATATATCATTTCAACCTGTAATTTACAAAGAAAACCCGGGTTTGATCATTTCAAACCCGCAATCCCAAGGAAATGAAAAATAATTGAAAATCATTCAAGCCTATCATTTCAGCCCATAATGATTTTCTCCTATTCTAAAGTCTGTTCGGGTATGTATCATTTCAACCCATAGTGATTTTAATCTAAAGGGAACTTGCAGTGTGATAAACTGATAAAAATAATAGAACAGCATAATATAACAGTAACATATAATATAATAGGTGTTTAAGCATGGGTGAACATCATAAAATCATAACATAGCAAGTGTAACATGATAATGCATTTTACAGATTCAAAAGGGGTCAATTCACTAGTTATATATGTACATATTGTCTGGTGAGAATAACTCACCTGTTAAGCTGGAGATTTGCCAACAAAGCTCACAACACAAAGATTACGAAGGCACGACAACTCTAATACAATTTGAGTGTGGAGAGAAAATCCAATGATATAGATCTTGTGTTACAACCCAAACAAAAATCAAAGCAAACCATAAATTTCAATACACTAGAAATGAAATAACTTTTAAATAAAAAGAGATACGAATGCCAAATCTTTTGCCTTGCTTTCTCTATTCTTTTGTCATGGCCTAGGGATGGTTTTGGCTCTGGTTTGAACAAGTTTGGCTCAGGTTTGGTCATGTGTATGCATGGCCTAGGTAGTAGAATATGAGGAGGAAGTTTATACAAAGGAATATGAAGAGTTTAAGGCAAAATAGGTGGGTTTTGTTCACAAAAATGGCTCGGCCATGGGCTTGTGTGGTCAGGTCAGAGGGGTATGGATCAGGTCAGTGGAAGTAAAGGTGTGTGGTGGTCTGGCCAAAGGTGGTGGAGGCGGCCTAAGGTGTTGGTGGTGGTGGAAAATGGAGTGGTGAAGCAATAGTGGTAAACAATCATGTTTTTATGGCTTGTTTTGCAATTTTTTGTGGAGTTTTGGCATCATGGTGGCTCGGCCTTGGTCAAGACCAGAGGAGTAGCTGGTGGTGATGGCAGGGAAGAGATGTAGGGGGTGGTGGCCGTGGATATGGAGTGGAGGCCATTCAAAGAAGCAAAGAAAACAAGGCAAAATACATGAAAAATGAGAAGAAAAGTGTAAAAAGTAGCCATTACCCATAGATTTTTCTTGAAGCCATGAATGAATGAGAAGGTAAAATGTTTTTGGGTGAATGGAGGCTGAAAACTCACGGCTACAAACCAAAAATGCACAGCCAAGATAGTAATTGAGGAGTTATGGCAAATGAAAGGACAAAGGAGATGAAAGGACTTAAGGTAAATAAGCTTTTAAAACTCTTCATATTTCTTTTTCTTTATATTCAAATAAAACAAAAATAAAATCAGTAAATTGACTTTAAAACCGAAACAAAGTAATATAAAATAAAAATAATTAATTAATTTTAAAGAAAATGGAAAAAGAATATAAGAAATTGCTTAAAAATTGAAAACAGGACTTAAAATTTACAAATAGAATATCACTAGTTTTAGAAAATTTCTATTTCACTTTAAAACAAATAAAAGGTCAAATAAATAAAATAAATGAGGAACAAAATAAAGTGGGAATGAGAATCAAATAAGATTTTAAAATAAAATAGAAAAATAAATAAAGAATTACTTTAATTAATTGAAACTGGAAATTAGAAATTGTAAGCAAAATACAACTGACATTGGAAAATGTCAATTATACTTTTAAAAAAATGTTTTAAAACCAAAATATATGCACAACATGTTATTTTACCCATATAAATATAAATTAGAACATTACATGACCAAATAAAATATTATTTATACAATTTAAAATAAACAATTTGTTAAATACAGCAAATTACACACAATATTGAAAAAGGCATAACTTTCACATTATAAATCAGATTTCAACGAAACGAAAAGCATTATTCTTAAAATTTTATTTACTTTCATAATAAAAGATAAAATTCAAATTTTCAAACTTTCAAATTTCTAAATTAAAAGTCAAAGTTTGACCATATTGACCAAAATTTACTTTTCTGGAAAATATTCTTTTTAGTCATGTTTGGAATTCTAATTCACATCAAAATCAAAATTTATATTTAAAATAACAAAATTTATTCATTTTAATAAATAAAATAAAGTATTTAAATCAGGAAATTAATTAAAATAACCAAAATATACAATTAAAATAATCACAAAATACAGGGTTGTTACACTCCCCCCCACTCAAATCTTTTCGTCCTCGAAAAGGAATAAGGTACGGAAAACACAGAAAAGATAAAATGGAATGGGATTAAGACAAGATGACAAGAAGATTAAAATTATACCTGATAATTGTTGTTATGGGTAAGTTTAATAAGGTGGAGAATAGGAATAGCTAGAAGGGAAAATAGGACGAAAGACAAGGATGAGCCATTAATTTAAAATTGTTGGTTGAAGAGGTAAACAATATTTAAAACACTTTAAAATCTTTTAGAAAGGAAATAACTGATCAAAATATCCTTTATAATATTTTATCAAAATACTTTTTAACTCGATGTCTTAACAAGTTTACTTTCGTTCCTGCAGACTCTGGCCATGCGTTGATCAGGCGCAAAGCTAGAATTCTCCAGGTACTTAGTAGACTTGTTTCAACACGCAGTGAAAATACTTGAAAAACCTTTAAAACAGATATGGAAAGTACAATCCAAACAAAAACAAACAAAACCTTTGTCTAACCATGGTTCGCAGATACACAATGGTTACGCCTGGATCCCCCAGGAAACAATCCATATCCGTAAGCTTTCTCTGCCCTGCGAGTTACGCCATGATGACTAGTAGAATGCAGGATACACAATGGTTACGCCTGGATCCCCCAGGAAACAATCCGTACCCCCAGGCAAGACTCAGCCAAGCATTTGCGCTACTATTCGCGACCTACACAGATTGCAGGATACACAATGATTACGCCTGGATCCCCCAGGAAACAATCCGTACCCCTAGGCAAGACTCAGCCAGGCAGTTGCGCTATGCAGTCACGAGAGAACAATAAGACCATGGGTAACGCCATGGAATTCGAAGGACACTCGAGTATCATATCCGGAAAACCAAAAATCAGAGAGAATAATATCGATAGAATGAATCCAAGATGTGGCCACAAATTGGATTTCAAGCAGAAGGCACTTTCCATATCTTTACTTCGAAAATATGTATCATATAGTACCTTTTAAAATCACTTTCAAATATCGTACTTATATAAAATCCATTATATATAAGATTTAATTTTCAAATCGAATACTTTCCAAAATCAATAGTATATCAAATCATACTTATATAGACTTCAATTATATAAGATTTCACTTTCAAATTGAGTACCTTTTCAAATCTATAGTTTTCGAATCAATTTCATACTCATACAAATCAATTTTATATAAGTTCGACAACTCCCAAATCAAGTGTTTAGTAACATAAGGTTCTCAAATTTCAATTTGTTTCAATATCAGTTCAATTTCAAAATCATATACAATTTCACCAAATTATTTCTTCTCAAATTAATTATCTTTAGTTTCAAAGTTTCCAAAATAATAGATTTAGAAAATAAATCCAAATTTCCAAATCAATATAATTTAAGTCAACCAATTCATTTCCAAAATCAAATGTTTTCAAAATCATCTTATACTTACGTAAGGTCTAGCTTACATAAGGATCAAATTTTCAAAATAATTTCGCTGTATGAAGAGCCATATGGGATTGAATATCTTTGCTTTTATGGGTTATATATCTTTGTAATTTAAATTGGAAATTTTCTTTTAGTAAGCAAAGATATTCTAACTCGACGGCTTTCAATTTCAGCGTCAAAATATATCAAAGATATTAGAATATAAGATGTACATATGTCATCATTTCGCAAAGTCACATTCGATCGCTCGCTCGATCACACAAGTTCGCTTTCGAACTAGTATTGTCCATTCACTTCCCTAATGCGGATTTCGATATGGTTTCTCGACTAGAAGCCATCAGTCTCCTTGCATAGCCAAATACTATGATAGAGAATTCTAGAATCGAGCCCAAAATCCATATCAAATATTCGTCATCAAGAATCGAATGAAAAATCCTAACACGAAATGGTGTAATTCACCTCGAACTTGTGTACTCAAACTTGGATCAAATTAATTATGCGAATAAAACAGCATACGTACAACTTATATATTTATTCCAACTTGTTACCTATATAGTTTCATAAAGATGTTACTAAGTTAAAACACTTAAAATTTATTCAAAATATTTTGAAGAACAATTTCTTTTCAAAACATTTCAAATCTAAATTTCATATTAGAAAAAATTTAAATTGCCTTATTCATTTACTTAACAAAACAGTTTCAACTTATTTAAATCAGATTACTTCATACTTAAACATTCAAAACAAACTTATATACTTTATCAAAATACTTTTCAAATTTCTCAGCTTTGAAAAGTTAACCTTGATTTGGAAGTACTCGAACTTCGAAATAGTTGAAGAAATCATTTTCAAATTCAAGAGTTGGAAATTAGCAACAAATCAGTAAATCAATTTTAATAGATAGGGTTATATCAAATCCAAAACTCGAGGACTGAACACCGGTTCATTTCAAATCGTTTCAAATATATTTACATATATCTTTCGAATATCAAATCATACTTCGGAATTTGAAATCAAAAATGGTTTCACAAAATCACTCGCATAGCAAAGCTATTAAAGTGGCCTCTCCCTCACTCAGAAACTCGAAAATCAATGTCGATGATGCGTGCACTCATCACCGAAATTATTTTCCAGCGACACAAGTGAGTTCTGGACTTCCATTTACTTTGAAAACTTCTTTGAAATTCCTTCGAAATCATTAAAACCCATTAAAATCATTGAAACATTACTTATTCGGAAAAATAATTTCAAATCATATTATTTATTATTTCAAATTCCTAAAACTAGTTCCAAAATGCCGGAGTTCAATCACTTAAATTCAGATTCAAAACCTTCAGTTATAAATCATTTTATATGAAACCATTTCTTATAAAATTTTCACAATTTCAAATCCTTTCAAAACTTCAAATTCTCATTTTTTTAAAAGGTATATAATCCTTATAAAAAACATTTCATCTTTATATAAAAATATGGTCATCCTTATCAAAATAAAAACTACGATGAATACACAATTTTCAAAAGACAATCAACCACAAACTTTCCAAGGGACGATTCAAGGATGGATTTCAAAGCAAAACAGAGATTCAAATTTAGAAGGACTCTAATCAAATAGAATTCTAATTCAAAGATAGGCTCAAACGAAGATAAGATAATTAAATTACCAAATAGAAGATGGATAAGCCTATATGAATCGTGGGCGACCTTAACCGGTCAACCGTGACTTCAGGAATATAATCGATGCGAAAATCTAAGGCAAATCGACCTTCGATTGCCAGAGATAGAATCTAAATATAGCAGAAGATAGAAAACATCGTAAACCGAGGATACAGAAATATCTGATGAATCAATGCCAATTATAATCATTCAAAGATTGGCGGAATCGCCACCCTATAAAGGTCATACAAAGTGGAGTGATGCAATGCTCCAAAATCAAAAGAATACAATTATGGGAGACAGGAATGGATTTCAGAACAAGTGGGAGCGTTCCAAAATTCAAAGGAATCCTATTCGATAAGAATCCAAACGAAGATTAGAGATATATAACCTATATCGATACAGAAAAATTCCCATTCAAAATTTGGAATGACTCGAATTCATAACATACGAAAACAGAAGCATAAATATCTTTAGTTGGACAACTTTAGCTAAGCAAAAGATACAACAGAGTTTACTCAAAACAACCTAACAAACTACAGATTTTGCCATACTCAAAATAGATTCCTATCAACAATGGATCTAGATCAATCAAGAGGGAAGTTCAAAATTTTAGAGGATCCTAATCAAAGAAATTACTAACAAGGTGGATACAAAAGGAATGAAGTTTAAAAAATATTTTACTTTCAAAGCAAGGAAATTTATATCAAAATAATCTTTGAAAATTCTTTAAAAATCATTTGAAAATCATTTTATACTTCGAAAATACGTTCTCTCACAAGGAAATGATTCTGAGATAGATTTCACTCATTCTAGGGTATTTCTACCCTATCTCTAATGAGTTTTTGCTCCGCAGACTAAGGTTTGCCTAAAACCAAAGCTCTGATACCAACTGTAACGACCCACTATTTTAGACCATTCAAATCGACAATAATCCACACATGTCTGACTTGAATAATTCAAAATAACAGATTGTAAATAAATTTGGAGCAAATGAAATCAAATACACAGAATCACAGACACAGAACATATCAGAATAACTCGCAGCGGAAATTAAAACTACCATAGTAGTTCATGAAGCTACTATAACAAACTCTCAAAACAAAATACATAATATTTGTTTGAAAACATATACAATAGAAATCTCAAATAAATAGAAGTTTATGAATACCAGAACTGAAATAGAACAACTGAACTGAAAGGAACAGATAACTAGACAAGCAGAATCTCCAGCGATTCCTAGCTCCAGAAAGAAATCCAAAGCTAAGCTGTAAATACTCAGGCTGACCCGAGCGTAAAGTAAAATACAAAACACTCGAGTCAGGACAATATATACTTATATAATGTAAACCAACTCAAGTGAACTGTAGTAGAAATGCATAATAACTCAAAGGATGCTTGGGATCGCCCATCCTTTAAGGATCAGTTAAACTATAAATTAAATACATCCCGTGGTTAAAATTTCAAAATGGTATTTTATACTTCGAAATCAAATATCATTTCAAAATTCAATATCCTTCAAATATCCATTTCAAAATATCAAAATATCATATTTCAAAATAGTTTATATTTCGAAACAAATTACTTTATTTTAAATCATAAAAATGAAGTTATTATATTTAATAATTAAATTATTAAATTTCCAAAATTTTAATCTTTCAAAGTTCATTCGTTCACTTAAATTAATTAAAATAATGAAAATTCAACTTTCGCAGCATTTAAAAAATGCTACGGAAAGTCACATTTAAAACAGTTCAATTTAACAAAAGACAGCATTTAAAATGCTGTAATAGGGTTACATTAGTTTCAAATAAACTTAGTTAAATTCAACCATTATAACATTTACAAAAATGCTATAATAGCCTTTAATTAAATTTAGCCATTTTGTTCATTATTATCAACTACAGCATTTACAAATGTTGTATTATCATTTACATTAGAATTAATAGCATTTCAGAAATGCAGTTAATTAACTTCAAATATTCAGTATAATTTCACAAACAATTATATTTTTATATAAATCATTTTTAACTTAAAAAATCATATAATTTCACTTTTAAAACAATCATTCAAATACCCTTATATTCATGATTTTATAAAGTTAAACCTCCATTCAAAAATCAAAATTTAATAATAATTCACTTATTAAATTCCAATATTAAATTATAAATTCATTAAATTAAATTAACTTAACACTTACGTTTAAATTTTCAAATATAACTTAATTCCATTTTTTATTTACTTAACTTAAAATTCACTTTTAAGCCAAATTCACAAATTTCCAATTTTAGTTATATTTCAAAATTTCAACTTAAATATTCATTCATTTCACATTTTAACTTTATTCAAAATCATTAATATAATATAAAAATCATTTAAATTCACTTTAATCCAAATTATCATGAATTTATCACATTTCACATTTAATTTAAATTCCAATTATCACCAAATTAAAATTTCCCAAAATAACTTACATTTCAAATTTTCTAATTTTACCATTAATTTATTTCACTTATAAATTTTCAGAAAATCAATAATGCTTTACAAAAATCATTTTTATTTAGTTTAAATCAAAATATCATAATATTTACATTTTTAAAATATTTTTAAAAAAATTTATAAGTCATATTTTAACTATGGGTCTGTATTTCATTTCTAGTCTAGGTAAAGTGATACGGGTAATATATCATTTCAACCTGTAATTTACAAAGAAAACCCAGGTTTGATCATTTCAAACCCGCAATCCCAAGGAAATGAAAAATAATTGAAAATCATTCAAGCCTATCATTTCAGCCCATAATGATTTTCTCCTATTCTAAAGTCCGTTCGGGTATGTATCATTTCAACCCATAGTGATTTTAATCTAAAGGGAACTTGCAGTGTGATAAACTGATAAAAATAATAGAACAGCATAATATAATAGTAACATATAATATAATAGGTGTTTAAGCATGGGTGAACATCATAAAATCATAACATAGCAAGTGTAACATGATAATGCATTTTACAGATTCAAAAGGGGTCGATTCACTAGTTATATATGTACATATTGTCTGGTGAGAATAACTCACCTGTTAAGCTGGAGATTTGCCAACAAAGCTCACAACACAAAGATTACGAAGGCACGACAACTCTAATACAATTTGAGTGTGGAGAGAAAATCCAATGATATAGATCTTGTGTTACAACCCAAACAAAAATCAAAGCAAACCATAAATTTCAATACACTAGAAATGAAATAACTTTTAAATAAAAAGAGATACGAATGCCAAATCTTTTGCCTTGCTTTCTCTATTCTTTTGTCATGGCCTAGGGATGGTTTTGGCTCTGGTTTGAACAAGTTTGGCTCAGGTTTGGTCATGTGTATGCATGGCCTAGGTAGTAGAATATGAGGAGGAAGTTTATACAAAGGAATATGAAGAGTTTAAGGCAAAATAGGTGGGTTTTGTTCACAAAAATGGCTCGGCCATGGGCTTGTGTGGTCAGGTCAGAGGGGTATGGATCAGGTCAGTGGAAGGAAAGGTGTGTGGTGGTCTGGCCAAAGGTGGTGGAGGCGGCCTAAGGTGGTGGTGGTGGTGGAAAATGGAGTGGTGAAGCAATAGTGGTAAACAATCATGTTTTTATGGCTTGTTTTGCAATTTTTTGTGGAGTTTTGGCATCATGGTGGCTCGGCCTTGGTCAAGACCAGAGGAGTAGCTGGTGGTGATGGCAGGGAAGAGATGTAGGGGGTGGTGGCCGTGGATATGGAGTGGAGGCCATTCAAAGAAGCAAAGAAAACAAGGCAAAATACATGAAAAATGAGAAGAAAAGTGTAAAAAGTAGCCATTACCCATAGATTTTTCTTGAAGCCATGAATGAATGAGAAGGTAAAATGTTTTTGGGTGAATGGAGGCTGAAAACTCACGGCTACAAACCAAAAATGCACAGCCAAGATAGTAATTGAGGAGTTATGGCAAATGAAAGGACAAAGGAGATGAAAGGACTTAAGGTAAATAAGCTTTTAAAACTCTTCATATTTCTTTTTCTTTATATTCAAATAAAACAAAAATAAAATCAGTAAATTGACTTTAAAACCGAAACAAAGTAATATAAAATAAAAATAATTAATTAATTTTAAAGAAAATGGAAAAAGAATATAAGAAATTGCTTAAAAATTGAAAACAGGACTTAAAATTTACAAATAGAATATCACTAGTTTTAGAAAATTTCTATTTCACTTTAAAACAAATAAAAGGTCAAATAAATAAAATAAATGAGGAACAAAATAAAGTGGGAATGAGAATCAAATAAGATTTTAAAAAAAATAGAAAAATAAATAAAGAATTACTTTAATTAATTGAAACTGGAAATTAGAAATTGTAAGCAAAATACAACTGACACTGGAAAATGTCAATTATACTTTTAAAAAATGTTTTAAAACCAAAATATATGCACAACATGTTATTTTACCCATATAAATATAAATTAGAACATTACATGACCAAATAAAATATTATTTATACAATTTAAAATAAACAATTTGTTAAATACAGCAAATTACACACAATATTGAAAAAGGCATAACTTTCACATTATAAATCAGATTTCAACGAAACGAAAAGCATTATTCTTAAAATTTTATTTACTTTCATAATAAAAGATAAAATTCAAATTTTCAAACTTTCAAATTTCTAAATTAAAAGTCAAAGTTTGACCATATTGACCAAAATTCACTTTTCTGGAAAATATTCTTTTTAGTCATGTTTGGAATTCTAATTCACATCAAAATCAAAATTTATATTTAAAATAACAAAATTTATTCATTTTAATAAATAAAATAAAGTATTTAAATCAGGAAATTAATTAAAATAACCAAAATATACAATTAAAATAATCACAAAATACAGGGTTGTTACACCCGTGCCTCAAAATTTAGCATCGATGTAAAAATCCCGTTATAAAATAACGGCAACAAAATACGTTTCATAACCAAGCATCGGTTCAACGTAAAATAAATGCAGTAACGTGCAATTCATATTTGCACGCACATTACAATATAAACAAAGAAACCATTCGAATGCATCTTCAATGAAGACAATTCAAAACAGCAAAATCTAATCAATAGATGATTAGTACAAAAGAAAGCCAGCGGAAATTTCAACAAAATCACATATCTGCAATTTCTTCGAATCCTCGATTCGGATTCGAAATTCTTAGAGAAACAAAATAAATACAGCTATGTAAACAACAATAGAAATTTATTTCAATTTCATATTTTGATTTTTAAATCAAAAAAAGATTATCAGTTGTACTCAGCAAAGACAGTTTCACTGTTTCCGCTGCGCACTCTGATAAACAGAACACAAATCAATCAAATCATCAAAACACAATTTCACTATTATTTTTAAATAAAGATATTCATAAATTTCATCCAAATTTCAAAACTTTAATTTTGACTCAAAGCACAAATAAAACATCGACCAATAGTTGTAACATATGTTCCATCCGAGTTAAGTTTTATATTATGTCCATAAACCCCAAGCTCTGATACCAACTGTGACGCCCCACCTCTATGCTCATAATAACAAAGAGTATTAAAAGAAATACTGTCTATTATTACAAAGAATAAGGCTGGATAGGAGCGACCATCCGTAGTTGGCCTTACATTAGTATTGGTTACCTCGATAGGAATGGTATATACTTTTTATTTTTCATCTCTTATTTATTTACTCCCATCGACACACCCAATTCTAGTACAAAACGAACTACGATGGTTCATAATAGTTTAGGACATTAGATATAACAATAACACGGATAATATAAATGCGGAACACAGATAAAAACAAAAGTCTCGTATATATATAACTGATGTCAGTTACAACATAGTTGACACAATACATATGATACAACTACAACTGTCGATTCTGGAAGTTTTATATACACGTACATTATCAACTAATATACATGAATACACATCATCTTATACAACGACACGACAACTACAAAACGACGAAGACCACTTCAAAAGATGTAAAAAGTCTTCATAGCTCAACAGCAACTCAAAGCAGGAAATCAACAACCTGAAATACTCGGGTCTGACCCGAGTATTACATTCAAAAGAAAATAATACATGGGTCAGTCTAATTCAAACTCAGTTATTAATGCACGGAAGCAATAATAATCAATATCAAATAGACGACAGTCACAGAAATCTCGTATATCCAACTCTCGATAAGAGAATCGGATAACGGCCAATATAACACTAAATAGTGTTAATCAGCAAATCAGCAAATCCAAATCAGAATACAGCTTCAAAATATTAAATTTAACCAACGAAACAATTCAACAATCGAAACATCAATTTAAAACTGTCAAATCTGATAGGTCTGCAGTACACGCACGCGTGTACTACCTCGCCACTATCGCATGAGATACACAAGAGCTCAGTGAAAGTCACAAATGATCACAAGGTCAAACCCCGAAGTACCGGATTCAACTCAAGTGAATTCGAAAACAAATCCCAACAGGGGCAAAACTGCAAATAAGAATCAGTGCATCAATGCAATGAAACCCAACAAGGACAAAATCTCAACAATAAAGCACTGCAGCCACCACAAATATTTAAGGGCAAGACTGCACAGTGAAACGAAACAGTGCAACCAATAAAAGAGGCAACAAGTGATGCACAAATGAATACATCATCAAAACAAGATAGACTATAAGTCAAGTGCCATCATATAAGACAGCAAACACATGAATGTGCAAAAGCGAACATACATCTGTATACATACATGAATGTATGTATACAAATGGTCAAGTGAATCAGAAGGCAATTGAACAACTACAAATTCAAGTAGCAGCAATAATGCAAACTACAATGTCACAGCAACAAGGCAAATGCATGTACAAGTTCAACAAGACAAGTACAAACTGGACAACAACAAAAGCCACCAAGCAGGCAAACTCAAGTGATCAAGTCTGTCAACATGATACTGCAACAATACAAATAAGGATGAACTCAAGTGCAGACTCAAGTTTATATGAAGTAAATTGGATACAGCAATATAAACAAGCAACTCAAAGAACAGTGCATCAATAAACTGCAATATCAAATGTATGCAATGCAGACAGGTATCAAAGACCAGACTACAACCAGTGTCAACATCTACATGGATGCAAGCATGTATGAATCAACTGAGCAAGACAACCAGTAAACAATGAGGTGCACAGCTACAAATGGTCAAGCTACAAAAATGCCAACATTAATGAACATATATGCGGACAGTATCAACATAACTATTGTAACTGGAACCACCAAGGCCTCGACAAGCATGCAGTGACACAAAAACAAGTCAAGTGAAGCAATGCCATAGTGAAATAGTGGTAATCACGAGACAACACCAAGTGCAGACCAGAAACTCACAGACCAACCACAATGAAGAAGACCAGAACTCTACTTAAATATCAAAAGCAAATGAGTGAAAACAATATAAATCTACAAATGCAACAATATCAAGAGCCGAAACGACGGCAAAGTCGAAGTCCACATATAATCACTTTCCAGAGATTCGAAACAAAAGAAACCCAATTTTCGTTCGCAAAGCAACCAGAGGCCGAAGCCAAAAATGTTTTCGCAAAGTCAAAGCGACCGAAGTCGAAGTACCAGAGAATTCACAAATTAATGAAACATTATCTCATAGTCCCAGCAGAGGCAAAAATCAAATAGCCAGGATAAATCAACATCAAGTTATGGCAGCAACTACTGGATCAAGGTGGAATAAAGACTACATGGACAATACATATATATACATACAAGAATGTATGTATACACATGATTTCAATGCTTAATCAAGTGCACATAAAGGTTCAAACATCCAAAAATATTTAGCAGCAGTTTCGAAATAATCCAGACAACAGTAATTTCAATTTATTTGCTAATCAAATTCAAGGCCGAGAATGCTCAAGTGATAAAACCATGGCTAGTTCGAATACAAATCAAAGTCACAGAAAAATCGATACCGAAGCAAAGTCGAAGGGCCAAGTCGAACAACCCAAAATCAAATGAAATCGAGTTCGAAACAAAGTCGAATGCCGAGATAAATTAAACCAATTACTCAAGCAACAAAATCCCAAATTGGAACAAGCTAGGAAACTAGAGGCTCGAATTAGATGTGAGTAGATAGTACTACTCACCTTAGCATCGACGAGCGAGCAATGCACTTCGATCGAGCTGCACGAGTCGGCAGAAGCCCTAGCATCGAGCGATCGAACGCGGAGGTAGTCGCCACTCTCTCAAAGAAGTCGGGCCAGAGATAAAATGATAAAGGGAGTAGCCCTAAATTTTTTTTCGGAGGCGAACAAAATTGAACAAGGCCGCCATTTTCTCGTTTATTTAGATTTAGGGTTGCAAGTCAAAATGAATGAAGGGGGAAACGGTGATGAATAAGATAAATGTTTTGGCATCAACCAATTGGGTCAAGATACACTAAAGCCCACAATCCTTAAATAATTTGTAAAAGAATTTAAACCGGAATAAAAATTTCAAACAGCGATTAACCTACAATTTAATCGTCATTCGACGACAATCGATTGTTATAAACTCCGGGTTGTTACAACAAGTGTTGTAACGACCCTCCTTTTCGAACCCCAGAAGTCGACATTAATACATCCACAGTATTCAAGTGTCGAACAACTAACTGTCAGAAAGACAGATTGTTAGGGGAAAGAAAGGAGATAGAAGATATAAGAAGAAACTAAACAATCATAGAATCTCACAATGCAACAGAATAACATATATTTATCAACATAATTCTTTACAAAGTCATTTCTAAAATGATACAACGGAGTCATACTAATACAAATTCGTTCTAGGACAGTTATAACAGCCTATCCCTACCTAATTGATATGTAGATCATACGATACATCAGAAATAAGATAATACTAGCTATCTATGAAGCCTCATGCTCCAATCTCCTTCAGAATGCATCCATGGAAACCCTGAACTACTTGGCTGCCTGTACAAATTTGAGCAACCAAGAGTTTTAAGGAAAGAAAACAAAACTCCAGGTCAGACATGGGTTTGGTGTGAGTAAACTCTAACAGTTGAATTATTAAGTTTAAAACCCTTTTAAAATCAAAGTTATCTTGTAAGGCCACGCCGCACATAAACACGGACGGGTTTTTACCTTACGATAACCAAAACATTTTTTTATAAAAAATCTAGTGATATTGTAATAATGTCTAGAGTACATATACTAATTATAATCATAGCCGAAATTGTTACATTAATTAAATTCCAGCATACTAGGTTCTACAATCAAAACCGTAAAAGCACTATTGGAGATTAGAGTCCATACTATGACAAGGTAAAGAACTACCTTTTCATGGTACATTTCTAGAAAAAATGCACCGGGGTCTGACAAGAACATCTTATACCCCTACCGCATACAACTAGCCTACCATTTGGCTAGTAGTACTGAATATGATCACCCCACTTTGGGCCCCGAAGCATACATGAGTTGATAGTAATCGATCTACATTTGAAATGACCATACCCTGATGGGACCGACCCATTTGGCCCCGATGCATGCCCGATTTTTGTCATTTCCCGGTTGATAAGGATTGAGGCTACGTTTTACCTTTATTTAGCACTTCCCACTTAGAATGCTACACTACCCTCTATGTATCAATGCAATGCTATCATTCATCCATACAAGTTCGTTCTTGGACTGAACGAACCCGAAGGCACTACCTTTACATCTATTTTGGAATCACCCTTATGATTAGTAGCAAGTAGCCCTTGCACTTCAAAACTCCATCTTTGATTCCATACTCTTCAAGATGTCTTCAGTTTGAAATGCTTGAGTTGGATCGAAGTGGTTTCCGGACAACATATCTGATTCCGTTCTCTTCGAAACAACTTTCGAAAATTTCAGGTAAACTCAACCTCGGTTCTTTAGGAAATAAGCAAACAATAAGAGTGGAGATCACCTCCTAACCGTTAGTGGATAGATTTCCTTATCATTTGTTCTAGAATAACGAAATGAATTTATATGGATAATATAGCACCCCCGACGATAACTATACCATATAATTTCCGCATTTCTCCTTGATATTTCCAAAGTTACGTTTTGGTCAAGATTTTTGATAGTCGGTAATTTAAATATCAAATAAACAAACATTTAAACATGAATTTAATCCCATATGGAATCCACTAAGTCTTATTTAATTAATCTTTAATTAATCAAAATCACTTTATAAACATTCGGTCAAAAAATCTTTATAAAACACTATTCCCAAACCCCTTACATCTCTTTTATAATTGGGAAAACATTTATATACTTATCTCAATGATATAAGTGTATTACCAAACTTTATAAGAGATTTCCTCTCTTCATATTCCATATTAAATGACCAAAAAATTACGTTTAAAAACATTTCTTCCTATAAAACAAACCCACTTATCTTTCAAAAAAAGTTTCCTTTCTTAAAAGTTCACTTCATAATTGAAAATACCTTTACAATCTATAAATTCATTTCTAAATCATTTTCCTATTTTTAAAATGCTTTTAATAAACCTTCTTAAAGAAAAATACTTTATCAACATCATTTTCAAAACATCTTTTGAAAATCACTTTAATAAACCCTTTTATTTAGTAAACCCATTTGTAAACAAGTTATTATTTATAAATACCTTTATTTCATAATTATACAACTTGAAAATCATTTATAAACTTTAAACCCCAAAATTGATTAAAGAATTGAAATTAATTCAAAACCATACTTTATAATTTCAAAATGAGTCCGAGCGATCCTAATGGTACCAGTTAAAGTTACCATTTAATTTCAATTTCACTTTCAAGTCATTCAACAATTTTTTTACATAAGTCAACATATATGTAAATATACCTCATATCCAAATCAGGATATAACATTTCAATATAAACTAACCAGCATAAGCATGTCCAAATAACAATAATAGCAGGATGGTGATTTGTCCTACTAAATAGGTATCCAAACAATTCAATCAATTTCTAGCAGAACGAGGGTTTATTCTACTATTAAATGTCCACACAATCAAACAATCAATTTATTGCAGAATGAGAATTTATCCTACTGATAATTGTCCACACTAACACAAACAATCACATCATAACTCATTCACAGTCATTTGTCTACTTAATAGTACCAATATTTGAATTCCTTGAGTTCAAAATCATTTTTGAAAAGGAAGTACCTTTAAAACAATTTGATTCTTTGAAAACAAAGAATATAAAACTCCTTTTTAAAATAGTTATTTACAAGTTAAACCCTTATTTAAATCATAATCAATCTTAATTAAGTCTTAACTTAAGTTAATTATAAATTAAAAAATAATTAAATCTTTAGTAACTAATTAAACAATAATTAACTATTATATAGGTAATTTAACCCTAATTAAACCTTTATTAATTATTAAATATTAATTTAAACCTTCATTAATAATTAAATCTTAATTAATCTCATTCAAGTATATAAAATAACATTTAATTAAAACTTAATTAATAAATTAAACCTTAAATAAATAATTTATTTTAAATTAAAGCCTTAATTAATTAATAATTAAAAATAATTAAACAATTGATTTTTATTTTATGAGTAATTAACCTTATACTTAATTAATAAATAATTAAAAATAAATCATATACTTAAATTATATTTAATTAAAAATTAATCTTACTTAATTAATAATTAATTAAAATTAATCTTATCTTTAAAAGATAATTAATTAATAACTAATCTTTACTTAATTATAATTAATAAATCTTGTTTAATCTTAATTAATTATTAACTATTTAAACTTAATTAATAAAAATTTAATCATTAAAAACTTATTAACTTTATAAAACATTATTATTAAGTTTATAACATATTTTCAAAACACTTGAAGTTAAAAAATTTTTTTTTTGCAAAGGTTGGATTTTTGAGCAAAACTACATCCATAACGACTATCGCTATGGATACTCGTAATCTCAACTTGTTTTTATTTTTACTTTTGAAACTTCACCTTTACTTTTACTAACTTTTTTTCTTTTTCCAAACATAAGAAAAACAAAGTTTGAAAACATAGGCTTTTGATTTCAAACTATTTACAATAGTTTCCATAAGAAATCTCATATCACTTTTACAAACAAGATGCTATCTAGCATACACCATATAAACATGTTTATAACACTCACTATTTTTACGACTACCACATAAACAAGATCACAACTTTAAAACCAAACCCATCACTTTAATCCATCGATTCAATCTAATTCCTAAACACAAACTATCACATACATATACATCCAACCATATCATAATCCAAACATTAACATCATATATAAATGCCATCATATAAGAAAAGGAATCATCTTTTTGAAAATTAGAAGTTTACTCGCCAAAAATCTTTGAAAACTTGAAATGCTTTAGAACTTGTAATGCTTGGAAAACCACATAAATATCACTCAAAAAGGGTCATCTTCCCCTCGATGTTTGGCCATGTTACTCTCGGAATTTGGGCAAGTGGTAAAAAGAAGAGTTTTAAAAAATTCTTTCTCTACAATTTTAAAAAATAATCACTCAATGTCGATTTGCGTTGAGGGAGATATGGTCAAAAGAAGAAGTGACATTTTCGGCCTTGATAATATGGGTCCGAAAATGAGTTAGAAAGAAATGCATTCTTGACCCAATAATATTCAAATTTTGAAAAAGTGGTTCAAATGAGAGTTATAGCCACTGGAATGAAAGTGGAGCAGTATGGAGGAAGTTATGGACGAATGAAGTGGGAGGAAAAATGGTGAAAGTGGAGGAGTTTATAAATGCGAAAGAGGAGTTTAAAACAAGTTTGAACATTTAAAACAACTTAAAACTTTTGGTTTTTAAAGCTTAAAACTAAAAGGAGAAGCCACTAAAAGGGTTTGCTCTAAAGAAAGGAAGAAGACAATGCTTTTGAAAAAAATAGAGAATGAAAATGGAAGAGAGAAGAAGGAATTTGTTTTTATATAAATTAGAATGTTTAATTACAACAATACCCTTCGACCTATACCCTCTATTCATCGTTTTCCATGACATCCCTCTTGTCTCCCACTTCGACGATCACACCCCTTTTGTGTCCCCTCCCTATTAGATCAATGCCAACATGCCATTATGACTTGTACTAAAGTCGCCAAAGTCTCACTTCATGTCTCCCTTGATGTGACATGTACTTTTACTAAATTTTAAACTATATTATTTTAAGTATGTATACACATACATATACTTAGCTTATGCATACATGAATACATACATAGCCTAAATTATTTTCAAATTGAATTTGTATATTTGAACTATAGAGTCCACAAAGTTTCGACAACTTTTTAGCCGATGAAAGTTGGAAATTTGGAAAAAAATTCCGGTCACATTTTCAATTTTTCTTCGAACTAAATATTTTTGTAAACTAAATTTGAAATTTATTTCACCATCTTTATTTATTATTTAAAAGAGTTTTATTTTCATTATAAAACCTATTATTTGAATATTTAAAATTAATTAAATATTCGCAAATCAAAGCAGTGAAATTTCCTTATATATACACACACAAAAAATAGTAATAATGTTTGGAGCAGTAAAGATTATTTTATATACTAATAAAACAAAAGGTTATTTAATAACACAAATGTAAACAATGCGTAGTTTGAATATATATATATATATATATATATATATATATATATATATATTATGATCTCTATTGGAAAGCAAACAAATAAAAAAATTGATAATATATATATTTAAAATATATAAGTAAATGTGTTATTTATTAATTAAAATAATTTTGAAACTAAATATATTTTTCATTGGGCGAAAATAAAAACTATATATATGTATATACATACAAATATACATGTTCACATATGTATGAGAATACTAAATAAAATTAGTTACCATTCATCGTCGATGTCTCGTCGAAAGCTGAACACGTCATTTGATAATATTTCCTCTTGGAGCTTCACGTTCCTCCTTGACTTCAGTTTGCAATGTTGAAATCAAGGCTTCATTAGTGATAGAAATAGGATAGAGATTTAAGAAATGTGTATCAAAAATGGCGTGGAGGTGTGACGCCCCAGTTCCAATAACTAAATTATCAGTGGGAGTTTACCGCCTAGTTGCTTGAATCAAAGGGAACGGAAGGAGCGATCTCTCATACAAGCTACTTTCGATCAACACAGATATATTTAAAATATGTAATCACATTTGAATAATACGTATCTCATCTCGACACAAAGCAATATATACGAGATGCTAGGATTGAGCCACTATATAAATCACATATAAAAAACACACACACACTCATATATATATATATATATATATATATGACACAAGTATCAATATCACAACGGAAATGGTTATATATATTCCAAATTATGTATGATAAATGGACTACTCATAATTATATTACTTTGAACTCGACAGACCATATACAATCCAAAATACTCCTAACTTTTAACGTCCATGTAATGACACTTCCTGCAATCAAATTTAAAACACTTCCACTTCTTTTTAAATCATCTTAACTCCATCATTCCTCTAAATGAATAAACAATGCTGCGGATCTTAACTTCTAAGCAATGGTTGTTAAACTTAAACATAGAAGCACTCCAAACATAATACACTCATTTATGACATTCCCTACGGATGGCTCAACCACAACAAGTTAGGCTAGAAACCTCAAGTTAAGATCATAAACAACAAACGTGTAGTGTCGAGTTTAGAGGTGTTATCATACACATAACAAACCTCAAGTTAGGCTAGAAATCTAGCTATGAGTATAACAAAATCATAAACAACAAACGTGTAGTGTCGAGTTTAGAGGTGACAATTTCAAACACATAGATGTCACTCATACCACAACAAGTCTCATCCACAATTCATTTTCATAAATCAAAGATAACACATATGTCACAGCTTTATTCATCATGACTCATAGTTGCAAATCTGGTCAACTAGGATATCACATTCCATCCATTTTATATGAGTTGCCTTTTTCTTGTATAAATATAAAACAACATTTCAAATTATTCATTTTATGAGGTCGATATTTTTTGCTTTTTTTTATAAGTGGCTATATCATCCTCTCTACTATGAGTCCTGACCAGATTTCTGTTCTTAAATCTCCTTTGGGAATTTACCCTCTACTAGACTATCTGCCTCAGCAAATCATCGTGATCCTTTTCACTTGTATACTTTCGATCAGTTGTGGTAGCCCCTACATGATCCCTTAGTTGCACCTGCCTTCTTGGCATTTAGATGCATGATAAATCTTACCCGTGCTATAGCCCACTTCAAGTTTCCACTACACTATGCACCCGAATATCTTTAAATTTTAGCGAATGTTTGTGCAATAGATCGTTGGGACATAGTGACAAGGGACAAATTCATCGTGATTCGAGCCGTAACCCTCAAATGTTACATTTATTGCTTTTCAAAACATTTGACTTCCATTAACATTAATATTCCCAAATCATGTTATATCCCAATTTTATCAAATAAATGCCTTTTACATAAAATTATCAATGCCCAATTCTTGGCAATTAAACATGAAAAAATACATATTCACTCCATAGTTATAAATGGGACACTTAAAGATAACACATATTGCAATCAAATTCAAATAAGCATTCACTTCATTAATACGGCGAAATCATTGATCAAGTAGGGTTTAAATTCAATTTCAATTGAAACACCTTTTATTCTTTTAACTAAAAGAAATTAAAATTTAATTTAAATTCAAATATTAACATGTATTTGGACATAAAAAGATTCATTCAGATGTCTAAATTATCATTTAGAGTCTGACCTCAAAACTTAGACATCTGATTGGGAATTCAATCGTCTAGTTGAAGTTTTTAACATTGGACTTCGTGCTGCCACTTCCTTTTGATTTCGTCTTTGAAATTAAAAATAATTACAAACTAATTTAAATTGATTTCAAAATAAATTTGTATCATCACCAAAGTTTATATCAATTGTAATGACCCACCTTTTTGACCATCGAAAGTCGACACCAAGACATCCATGTGCCGAAAATCCAATCGTTGGAAAGGTAGATTGTTGGGGTAAATAAAGAAAAAAGAATAAGGGAAACATAATTTCACAGTGGAATGACAACATATAATATAACAAAGGCAGTAAAAACTATCACTCTAAAATACATGCTATATCCGAGTTTAAAACAAACCTCCTCAGCTTGGATAGTTATAGCTTCCCGACCTTACAATTGCTGATAGGTATATATAATAATACAACGAAAATAAAAATACTACGAGAGGTGAAAATCCAGCTCTACTCCATGAGCTCCATGTCCCACCAACGACAACCTGGAAAAATACTCGATCTAATCCGAGCATTATAATAAAATAACACTCGAATCTATTTGGAAAACCAGCATGAGAAAACTCGAGAATTATAGTAATCATATAATAATTCTATGAGACCACGCCGCTAAACACAAAACAAGTTTTACCTTATAAGAACAACATCCATACATTAAAGAATGGAAGTAATTTAAAACAAAGCCCAAATTTGAAAGAATCGGCGTAAACAAGATCAAAATTCAAACTTAAAGAATAGATACAGATAATTAAACATCAAAAAGAGCTTTAGGAACTTCTTGATGCAATTAAGAAAATAATTTAAAGGTTTGAATCAAAAACAAGGAAAGAGAAAATTTCAATAATGACTTGAAGGATGCATCTCCTTTAACCAAAGTATACCTTAAGAAAATATACTTGAGAGGGTGATATACTCTGTGGCTCTCTTAAAAACCTCTAAGCAGGACCCGACCAACCTTACTGAGTATTTGATTATTTAACATCTTCATACACATACAACCGAATCCAAACCTAGAGTAGATTCAATGCTCAAATGAGCAATAGATCATCTTAGATTGACGAATCTCAAAGAAGAAAGCGGAATTGATAGTCAATAAATCAACTATCGAGATTAACGAAAATGATCGTATACGTAAATTAAATCTCATACTCTTACTACATTCGTCTATTTCAAACTTGTACTATCCCTCGGTTGAAAATGAAGCTGGGCAAGTAAAGGTAGTGTTACCTCTAAGACTTGCCTTGATGAAATTTTTAACCTTCAAGATAGAGAAGAGCTTCCATAGCTCGACGTTTAGTGCTGAGAATATGACTAAATCCTTTTCATATAAGCGATATCATTTATGAAAATTAAATTTCTTATCTTTCCATATCCAAATCAAACTTTTAAACTTTTAAAACCGAACTTATGCTTAGATTTCACATCACAAATATTAACTTTAAATAGCATTATTAAAAATAATAAATTAACTTTAAACAGGATTAATTATTTTAAACATCTTTATTTAAAATAATTAGTTAACTATAAACATGTTTAATTACTTTAAACATCATTATTTAAAATGATTAATTTACATTAATCGTCATTATTGAAATAATTAATTATCTTTAAAACATCATTATTAAAATGATTAATTAACCTTAAACATCAATGTTAAAAATGATTAATTTATTTTAAAACATCATTATTAAAATAATTAATTAACTTTAAACATCATTATTAAAATTATTAATCAAATTTATAAACTTTTTATAAATTTAAAACAACATTAATTATCCCAAAGGAAAATAAATCACATGGATAACCTTTTTATAAATTTAAAGCAACATTAGTTATCCCGAACGATAATTAATCAAATTTACAATCTTTACATAAATTTAAAACATAATTTATTATCCCCAAAGATAATTAATCAAATTTATAACCTTTTTATAAATTTAAAACAACACTTACCCTTTATTTCAAAATTCTCAAAAATACTTGAAAATAGAATTTAAACAACTTTCAAAGGGCAAAAATCACGACCAAACATTTATTTTGTAAAAATACAAGCATAAGTTCAACAAACACAGGTTAAGGAAATGATATTTCATAAGTGACGGTATAGTGATAATTGCTATAACGACACTTACATAGATTAAACATTATATCACAAATATTTCAATTAAACATAAATATAAGCAATATAAATGTATAAGTAAATAAATACTAGCGAAAAACCCTTAGGGCCTCTCTACAAAAGTCCATGTAAGTCACATATATGTATGTGTATTTTAAAGTGTTTCGTAGTGTCCTATTCGCTACGTATACACTTCGAATTCCTCTTGCTTTTGTTCCCTGCCACGTAATGATTATTTATACCATCCGCTTCCAAGTGGGAATCAAATCCAAATAGAAAATCAAACAACAATATATAAACTACATCTAATAATCTAATAATAATCTGTAGCAACACAGATATCATCTAGTTTATTTAGAGGTGAGTAAACTAACCGATATTCCAGTTGATGCTTTTGCATTCCATTTGATCCAAATTCGAACAACATTTGATTAGCTCAAAATTTTACTAGCTCCAAATTTAACGAATCCAACTCTAACGTGTAGATAACGTCGATATAAGTCCAACGATTAATTTGTCGCGACCCGGACACAAAATCGCGATGTGGACACAAAATTTGTTGCGACCTAATTTAGTCAAAGCTCCAAAATGCAACCAAGCTCCACCAAACTTGTCCCCTAGGTGCTACTCCACCCGAGTAACTCAACCATGCTCTTCGATTCCTCCATCGATGACCCTATGTCCACTACGATGAAACCATAGTTCCACTGTTAAACATCGATCACTCCAACTCATCGCCGAACTCAACTAAAGACATATAGTTTCGTAGAGCACTCACACACAAGTTCAATAAATCTTGTTTCGTGATTTTTCGTTGAATATAGCATTGGATTTTGATTTTTGGAGGAGGGATGAAATATTTTGTTTACTGGCAAAGAAATAAAAGAAAGAGGAAGAGGGAAAACTTGTTGAAATAAGTTGTGTTGAAGTTATGTTGACATTTTTATATTTATAAACAAAATCAATTTCTTACTTCATACATAAGTTAAATTTTTTTTCAAAGAAAAGCCAAAAGCTACCCATCATATCATGTTTAATTTTTTTGAACTTTTTGATTTGATATTCCTTTCACGTATAAGCTATGAACGAAAAAAAATAAAAATACGATCGTGCACCAAAATGCGACACGATCACAAATCAACAATAAAATACACAGATTATTTTATTCTGTGAAATTTCAAAAATACCATCATTTGCCGTAAAATGCGACAAATGAAAATTTAAATATTTGCCAAATTAAAAATTATGGAAAATCCTATAAATTAATATAAAAAAATCAATAAAAATCATGTCATTTTATTAATAAATTATTTTTTTGTTATTTATTGTACTATTTATTATTATGAATAAATTTACAAAATGAGTTCAACCATTATTATTTATTAATTAAAAGGAGTTAAATAAGATTATTAATTCCATTTAATTAATATTTAATTCATGATTCAAATATTTAAATAATCCCTATATTTGAATGTTAGTTATTTATATTTTAAACACCAATTATTTAAACATTTCAAATTTAATTAAATATTTAGAATCCAGATGATAAAATTTCGGGATGTTATGTTCTTTCTCCCTTAGAAGAATTTCATCCCGAAATTCTCAAAGGAAGAAAATGTCTCCAAACCCTTAAGGTCTAAAAACTATTAATTACAATGAGTTATTAAACTCTTAAGTCCTTTTTGTTACCAAATTTCGGTAGAACCTCCTTTGCGCTCTGATTCGAAAAAACTACAACTCGCCAAAATTGGCCAAAATCAACAAAGAAAACAAAAGCCAAGCGGCCTCCCATATCTGCGACATAAAATCATCAATCAATCACCAATTTCTAAATCTACTACATATCTCTTTTGTGTTTGATTTTCATTTTTTTGCAAGCAACTCACTATCTCGATGCAAATGCAGGTGTATAAGAAATCAGAGAGTAATCTTTTTCATCCCTGTACCTATCTTGTACGTACATAATTCAAAAGAGAATCATGCTGACAAATGAGCAATACACCAACAACATAAATAATAGGACAACCATATGCAACAAGGCAATATGATGCAGCTAATAATAATGATGCAACTCTAGTGTGACATAAAGCCACATGCAGCCAAAAGCAATATAACAACCATATGCAACAAAGTACAGAGTATTAATAAAATACTACACATCAAATCTTCTCAAAAAATAAATTAAGAACTAAATGCCCGAGTTTTTGTATTCAATTTTTTTTTTCAAATTCCACCAAAGAGAAGTATACCAAAACCAAAATCAATTATGACAAGGAGTGGGCTCCTCCTACTGAAGCATGATATAACTCTAGAATCAAAACAACATGGAGCATCCAGTGGTGTTTCATTTCCCCCTAAAACAATAACTAGAGTAAACAAATATACTTGACTAGTTTTCCAAATGGAAAACCCCAATCGCCTAACTTTAAGAAAAATATTTGATAAAAATCACTTCACAATTTTTTTTTCAAATATTCTAAAATAATAACACTTCACTAAAGTTTTCAAAATAATAATATTATTATTTCTTTCACAAATTCTTTTGGAATTACTTTTTTTCAAAAGCATGAAGATTTAATTCCTAATAAACAACAACTTTATAAACCGTAGTTTATAAAACAATATCAGTAAAATCAAATTTCATAAGGGAATAAACGATTACCTAACATTATTCAAGTTTTAAATGACTAACAAACAATATTTAGAATTTTGCTTAGGTTTATATCTTTCTCGATCGTCCAAGGATACAGATAGTTTCCTAAGCCACAAAACAAAGCATATTAATATACTTAAGTCCGTATGGTACACATAAATCATCTGTACGCAATATTTGATCCGAACACTTGCTCGGATACATAGACTTTACTTCCGAACTAGTATCGCTCACTCGACCACCCTAGTGCGTACTCCAATAAGGTTCCTTGATTAGAAACCTCTGTTCTCCTTACATAGCCCTATACTATGATAGAAAACCTCAGTATCATATCTAGAATCCAAATCAAGTGTTTGCTGACAAGGATCAAGTGAGAAATCCTTTTTCAGACTAAGGTGAATCATCCCGAATTGTATGCTCAATCATAGATCAAGAACTGTGCGAATAAAATGGTCTATGTATAACTTCGTACTTAATCCGATTGGTTTCTTAAGTACATCAATCTCTTTCAAAATACTTCCATTTTTATTTCTAGTATTTTATCCAATACTAAAATTATTTATGAATAATTTCACAAATTTCCACTTAGATTTACAAATTTTTTATAAAGACACAACTTTATAAAACATTAACTTAAAGACTTACTCTACTATTATTTAATTGTATAATACTCTTCTACATCCTAAGAGTATATACAAAATGTCAATTTTATTTTATTTATTCATTATTCATTTTTATTTTTCAAAATTCAAATGAGGGACCAAACAAAATATGGGTCTTTAAAACTGAGTCGACTACTTCGACCTCTTTACATATCCGGTGAGTAGCTAAGAAGAGTAGGATGCTGGTATCTAAACTCAGTCCTAGAGTCTACTTTCCTTAGACATCCCTAAGGCGAAGACATTTATTTAGTCGGCCCAATAACATCAAATAGTTTATCTAACTTAGATGTTTGAACAAAAACTACAGGTTTAATAAAATATTGTTTATTAAAACCTTTATATCCAATTTAACCTATTTAAAAACTTGTGTTAAATTATCTCTTCTTTATCCAAGAGTTTTAAAATTTTCATTTATAAAAACATTCTAACATCATTTATTTTAAATCAATTTCCTTTAAGAAAATATAAGAACTAAATACCCGGTTTTTATTTCAAAAATCCTTTTTGAAATCATACTACATATATTTCTATATATAAATTAACTTTAATAGTTTATTCACCAACACTCGCTTTGGGTTCGTTCGGGATTCAAACTCATTTCTATCGCATAATGATAAAGAGAGTAATTTACTAAGTGCACCACAACGTTCGCCTAATCAAACATTTGATCGTTACTCAGAAGATTATTCTGATTACCACAAAACTAATCGAGATATTTTCTCCCGAACTAACCAAAGAAAATGTATGTCATTTAAAATTTCTCTTCCTAAAGATTTATACTTATAATTACTTCCAAGTAATACTACTATTACTTTTCTAAAAATCTCTTTGAAATTATTTCAAGCAACACCGAGATTTAAATTCTCAAAAACTCTTTTTAAAACACATTTTATAAACCAAATTCATATACGATTTCCTTTATATAAAATAATCTTATATAGTAATAACTTTCCTTTATTATAATAAACTTTTCACAAATAATTATCCTCTAAATGTCTTACCTTCCCGTTTAGATCAAATTAAACAACTTTATTCAAGATGACTTTTAACTTAACATTTTAACATAACATTTTATAGTCAAATTGTGAAAATTAATTCACAAGTGGTTCGTTTTAATGTGCTCAAAATTATCAAAACAATAAATGCTCATAATCTAGTTGAGCATAAATTAACAATCAATAAACAATAGTCAATGCTGCTAAACTACCTGAGCATGACGAATCAAACCATAATGATAATAAAGAAATATTATCATTTTCTATTAAACAAACACATCATAAATAACTATATAAATTTGAAAATTATTTCTTTATATATATAAAATATATAATCCTAGGAAAAATATTTCATTTACCAAATTTTCAAAAATCAGTACCGCGTCTATTTGCCTTGTTCAAGTGTTTAGAAATCCCTACCAACACCGTGGCGTCTCACATCTTGACCAGAATTCATAAACCACTCAAAAGACCAATTAACACCATACATTTTTATAGCAATAACAAATACTCTGTCATATATATAATACTCTCGACTCATTCTAGGGTGTCATTTACCTTATCTCAAATGAGTTTACCTCATCAAAGCTGAGGTCCTCGCTTAACCTTCAGCTCTGATACCATTCTGTATGGACTTGCCTTTTTGACCATCGGAAGTCGACACTAATGCATCCGTGGTTTTCATGTGCCGAACATCCAATCGCCGAAAAGGTAGATTGTTAGGGTAAATAAAGAAAAAAGAACAGGGGAAACAGAATCTCAAGGTGGAATGATAATATATAACATAACAAAGACAGTGAAAACTCAATCTAAAATACATAGTATACTAGAGTTAAAAATAAAGCTCATCAGCATGGACAATTATAACTTTCCGACCTTACAATTGCCAATGGATATATATAATAATATAGCAGAAATAAAAATACTACGCCAGGTGAGCCTCCAGCTCTACTCTATGAGCCCCCATGTCCCATTAACGAAAATCTAGAAAAATACTCGGTCTGACCCGAGCATTATTATAAAATATCCCATGGATCAGTCTGGAAAACAAGCGTGAGAAAACTCGAGAAATATGGTGACATATAATAATTCTATGACACCACACCTCTAATACAGTATGAGTTTTACTTCAAAGAACAACATCCATAAATAAAATAATGGAACCAATTTAAAACAAAGCCCAAATTTGAAAGAATAGGCGTAAACAAGATCAAAAGCCAAACTTAAAGAATGGTTGCAAATAATTAACATCGAGAAAAGCTCCAGGCACTTCTTGATGCAATTAAGAGAATAATTCAAAGGTTTGAATCAAAAACAATGAAAGTGAAATTTTCAAACAATGATTAGGAGGGTATAGCCCACTTACCGAAAGTATACCTCTAGAAACTATACTTGAGAGGGTCATATAATCTGTGACCTCACAGAAACCTCCAAGCCAGACCATGGCAACCTTATAGAGTATCCAAGTATTTCACATCTCCCTGCGCATAAAACTAAATCTAAATCTAGAGTAGATGTGACAATACTTAATGGGAGCAACCCCATATAGCTTGGTCCCCACTCACGCTTTAGTTTTAGTCACTTCCGACTAAGGATATCAACGCTCAAATGAGCAATAAATATTCTTAGATTGACAAATCTCAAAGAAGAAAGCAGAATCGATAGTCAATAAATCTCA
The DNA here is from genome assembly GCA_030737815.1 of Allium fistulosum. Classification (NCBI taxonomy): domain Eukaryota; kingdom Viridiplantae; phylum Streptophyta; class Magnoliopsida; order Asparagales; family Amaryllidaceae; genus Allium; species Allium fistulosum. The sequence continues at coordinate 890,638,166 of CM060902.1, forward strand.
TACCTGTAGGACTACTCGTCTGTTTCAAACTTGTACTACCCCTCGGTTGAAAATGAACCCGGCCAAGTAAAGGTAGTGTTACCTCTAAGACTTGCCTTGACGACATTTTTAACCTTTGAGGTAGAGACGAGCTTCCATACCTCAACGTTTAGTGCTGAGAATATGACTAAATCCTTTCCATAAAAGCGATATCGTTAATGGAAATTAAATTTCTTATCTTTTCAATACCAAATTAATCTTTTAAACTTTTAAAACCAAACTTGTGCTTAGATTTCAAATCACAAATATTAACTTTAAACAACATTATTAAAAATGATTAATTAAATTTAAACATGATTAATTACTTCAAACATCTTTATTTAAAATAATTAATTAACTTTAACATTATTAATTACCCTAAACATCATTATTTAAAATGATTAATTAACTTTAATCATAATTATTGAAACGATTAATTAACTTTAAAACATCATTGTTAAAATGATTAATTAACCTTAAACATCAATATTAAAAATGATTAATTAGTTTTAAAACATCATTATTAAAATGATTAATTAACCTTAAACATCATTATCAAAATTATGACTCAAATTAATAATCTTTTTATAAATTTAAAACAACATTAATTATCCCGAAGGAAAATAAAATCACATTTATAATCTTTTTATAAATTTAAAATAACATCAATTATCCCGAAAGATAATTAATCAAATTTATAATCTTTTTATAAATTTAAAACCATACTAAGTATCCAAAAAGATAACTAATCAAATTTGTAACCTTTTTATAAATTTAAAACAACACTTACCGTTTATTTCAAAATTCTCAAAAATAGTTGAAAATATAGTTTAAACAACTTTCAAAGGGAAAAAATCACGGCCAAACATTTATTTTGTAAAAATACAAGCACAAGTTCAACACACATAGGTTTAAGGAGATGGCATTTAAGTGATGGTATAGCGATAATTGTATAAAGACACTTACACAAATTATACTGTATGTCACAAATATTTTAACTGAAGATCAATATAAGCAACATAAGAATACAAGTAAATAAATCTTAGCGAGAAATCCCTTAGGGTCACTCTACAAAAGTCCTTGTAAATCACACACATGTATGTGCATTTAGAAGTATTTCGTAGCAACCTATTTGCTACATATACACTTCGACTTCCTCTTGCTTTTGTTTCTTGTAACACAATAGCTATTTATATCATCCACTTCCAAGCGGGATCAAATCCAAATAGAAAATAAAACAACAATATATAAACTATCATCCAAACATCCAACAATAATCTATAGCAACACAGATGTCATATAGTTTAATTAGAGGTGAATAAACCAATCAAAATTCTAGTTGATGCTTTTGCATTCCGGTTTGATCTAAAATCGAATGGTGTTCGATTTTAGCTCAAAATTCTACTAGCTCCAAATTCAACGAATCCAACTCCAACGTGTAGATAACATTAATATGAGTCCAACGCAAAAGACCGCGTCCAAATCCGACCACATATGGAATGATTATTCAATTTATAAGATTTGAAGATTAAAATAGAATTAAATACTTAATTACTTTTATTAATTACAACTATCCCCACTTAAACCTTCTTTCCCAAAATGCTACCCTCCCTTTTCCTGTACGTGTGCACATCCACTTCCCTTGTGCACACATGTCATGCCATTGCTCAATGGGATCGAATTCCGACTTCACCGATGAACTGCCCTTCGCCTCCTCTTCGCGTTCCACACCATCAATCAAACCTCGACATCCTAAACAAAATCGCGAGTGGGACACAAAATTTGCCATGACCTAATTTAATCAGACCTCCAAAAATGCAACTGAGCTTTACCAAACTTGGCCCCTAGGTGCTGCTCCACCCGAGCAACTCAACCACGCTTCTGATTCCTCCATCGACGACCCTATCTCCACTACGATGAAACCTTAGTTCCACTGGTAAATGTCTATCCTTTCAATTCATCATCGAACTTAACCAAACACATATAGATTTGTAGAGCATGCACACACGAGTTCAATAAATCTTCTTTCGTGATTTTTCGTTGAGTATAACATTGGATATTTATTTTTGGGGAAGGGATGAAATATTTTGTTTACCAGTAAAGAAAATAAAGAAAGAGGAAGAGGGAAAACTTATTGAAATAAATTAAGCGTTGAAGTTATGTTGACATTTTTATATTTATTAACAAAATCAATTTGTTACTTCAAGCACAAGTTAAACGAAATTTCAAAGCAAACCCAAATTCTCAAGCCACCCATCACATCATGTTGAAAATTTTGAATTTTTTGATTTGATTTAAAAAGTTTTTAAAAGTACATTTTGAGGTATTCTGTTACATTATATTCCATTCAAATATGAACCACGAATCACGGAAATAAAAATAGATCGTGCATCAAAATGCGACAAAATCACAAATCAACAATAAAATATACTGATTATTTTATTTTGTGAAATTTCAAAAATACCATCATTTACCGTGAAATACAACAAACGAAAATTAAAATATTTTCCAAATTAAAAATTATGGAAATATCCTATAAATTTATTTAATAACACATCATTAAAAATCAAGTCATTTCATTAACAAATATTTTTTAATTTATTCGAACTATTTATTTTTGTGAATAAATTAATAAAATGAGTTCACCATTATTATTTTTTAATTAAAAGGAGTTAAATAAGGTTATTAAATCCATTTAATTAATATTTAATTCATAATACAGATATTTAATTAATCCCTATATTTGAATATCAATTATTTATATTATAAAAAGCAATTACTTAAACATTTAAAATTGATTATATATTTAAAATCTAGATGATAAAATTCTAGGATGTTGCATCAAAAGATCACAACACCAAACAAAGAAACAAACAAGTGAAATGCAATCGACTCGATGTATCAGGCTGCTACCAGGGGTTTACTGCCACTAGCGGCCTTGGTTCAGATGTCTGAACCATTAGGTCATATGTTTGACCTAATGCAACCCTTGGCATAGGCAAGCAAAATGGCTCCTACGACGTCGGCTTCTTTAGGCTTCGTGTTGGTTTCGGGGTGCTTTTGAGACTTCAACACAGACTCGTTTTAGGCCATACTTCGCTTAATTTTGGTTGAATTTAGATTCATGATTTTATAGATTTATGTTTATTTCAAATCTCATCTCCATTATTCAACATCTAAGCAATTCATAACAAATCAAATTGTATGCTTTCCGACGGTATTGTGTGATAATAACAAGTTGTATTGATTTCATACACACACGCTTTCTTTACTTTCATTTTCTTTTGATTATTGGCATATACTACTTCACTTTCTTTTTCATTTAGATCTTGAAAAGGAGTTTAAACTAATTTCGAAACGATTGAAAATTTATTTCAAAGCTTTACCATGATACCTAACCTAAAACAAAGAAACAAAGCAAACAAAAATGAATCAAAGTAGGTTTGTCTGGCACTGCTAAGGATTCACTACCCCTGACAATATAAGTTCAGACGTTTGAACCACCAAGTTAGGTGTCTGACCTGCTGTTCCATGGGATGTAAATCCCCTGGAAAGCAAGTCGATTGAACTTCATCGACTTCGGGACTTTTCTCGATACTTTTTCCATTAGTTTGGTATGATTTTTGGCACTTCAATACTGATTGGTTTTTATCAAACATAGGTTCATTAAATCTTAAAAATTTACACTCATAGTTTCATAAATTTCAAGTTGCCAAATATAAGTTCCATCCTTTATTTACATTTTGATCTACCTACACTTCCCTACTTCTTTATTTTAAGGTAGAATTAAGTTTGTAACAGCAACTTACTTCAACCATGGACACAAACAAATTCAATCAATAAGCTATGATTAATTTCTAACATTATGTAATGTCTGTTTCCACTTCTATCGTCAACCAGTCTCTAATAATAACATCACTATTTGGATACATGTCTTAACTTCATCCAAAACCATAACTAACATCATGGGTTATCACATTTTAGGTCACTAACAATCAATATAACCATTATATATTCATCATCAAGCTCAAACATAAAAGTATTACCTTATAACATTAAGAAATAACTCAAAAACACTTGATTTGATTTCTATGTAGAAATGAAATAGGTATAAAAAGTTAACATACTTGTATGTTGAATATAGTTTAGAGTTGTAGAAACATTGTAACGACCCGGTATTTTGGACCATTCAAATCGACAATAATCCACACATGTCTGGCTTGAATAATTCAAAATAACAGATTGTAAATAAATTTGGAGCAAATGAAATCAAATACACAGAATCACAGACACAAAACATATCAGAATAACTCGCAGCGGAATATAAAAAACCATAGTAGTTCATGAAGCTACTATAACAAACTCTCAAAACATAATACATAATATCTGCTTGAAAACATATACAATAGACATCTCAAATAAATAGAAGTTTATGAATACCAGAACTGAAATAGAACAACTGAACTGAAAGGAACAGATAACTAGACAAGCAGAATCTCCAGCGATTCCTAGCTCCAGAAAGAAATCCAAAGCTAAGCTGTAAATACTCAGGCTGACCCGAGCGTAAAGTAAAATACAAAACACTCGAGTCAGGACAATATATACTTATATAATGTAAACCAACTCAAGTGAACTGTAGTAGAAATGCATAATAACTCAAAGGATGCTTGGGATCGCCCATCCTTTAAGGATCAGTTAAACTATAAATTAAATACATCCCGTGGTTAAAATTTCAAAATGGTATTTTATACTTCGAAATCAAATATCATTTCAAAATTCAATATCCTTCAAATATCCATTTCAAAATATCAAAATATCATATTTCAAAATAGTTTATATTTCGAAACAAATTACTTTATTTTAAATCATAAAAATGAAGTTATTATATTTAATAATTAAATTATTAAATTTCCAAAATTCTAATCATTCAAAGTTCATTCGTTCACTTAAATTAATTAAAATAATGAAAATTCAACTTTCGCAGCATTTAAAAAATGCTACGGAAAGTCACATTTAAAACAGTTCAATTTAACAAAAGACAGCATTTAAAATGCTGTAATAGGGTTACATTAGTTTCAAATAAACTTAGTTAAATCAACCATTATAACATTTACAAAAATGCTATAATAGCCTTTAATTAAATTTAGCCATTTTGTTCATTATTATCAACTACAGCATTTACAAATGTTGTATTATCATTTACATTAGAATTAATAGCATTTCAGAAATGCAGTTAATTAACTTCAAATATTCAGTATAATTTCACAAACAATTATATTTTTATATAAATCATTTTTAACTTAAAAAATCATATAATTTCACTTTTAAAACAATCATTCAAATACCCTTATATTCATGATTTTATAAAGTTAAACCTCCATTCAAAAATCAAAATTTAATAATAATTCACTTATTAAATTCCAATATTAAATTATAAATTCATTAAATTAAATTAACTTAACACTTAAGTTTAAATTTTCAAATATAACTTAATTCCATTTTTTATTTACTTAACTTAAAATTCACTTTTAAGCCAAATTCACAAATTCCAATTTTAGTTATATTTCAAAATTTCAACTTAAATATTCATTCATTTCACATTTTAACTTTATTCAAAATCATTAATATAATATAAAAATCATTTAAATTCACTTTAATCCAAATTATCATGAATTTATCACATTTCATATTTAATTTAAATTCCAATTATCACCAAATTAAAATTTCCCAAAATAACTTACATTTCAAATTTTCTAGTTTTACCAATAATTTATTTCACTTATAAATTTCAAAAAATCAATAATGCTTACATAAATCATTTTTTTATTTAGTTTAAATCAAATATTATAATATTTACATTTCTAAAATATTAAAAAAAATTATAAAACATATTTTAACAATGGGTCTATATTTCATTTTCTAGCCTAGGTAAAGTGATACGGGTAATTTATCATTTCAACCCGTAATTTACAAAGATACCCGGGTTTGATCATTTCAAACCCGCAATCCCAAGTAAATGAAAATAATTGAAAATCATTCAGGCATATCATTTCAGCCCATAACGATTTTCTCCTATTCTAAAGTCCGTTCGGGTATGTATCATTTCAACCCATAGTGATTCTAATCTAAAGGGAACTTGCAGTGTGATAAACTGATAAAAATAAAAGAACAACATAATATAACAGTAACATATGATATAACAGGTGTTTAAGCATGGGTGAACATCATATAATCATAACATAGCAGTTATAATAGGATGCAATACATTTACAGATTCAAGTGGTGTCGGTTTATCAGTTATATAGGTACAGATTGTCTGGTGAGAATAACTCACCTGTTAAGCTGGAGATTTGCCAACAAGCACACAACACAAAGATTACGAGGGCACGACAACTCTAATACAATTTGAGTGTGGAGAGCAAATCCAATGATATAGATCTTGTGTTATAACCCAAACAAAAATCAAAGCGAACCATAAATTTCAATACACTAGAAATGAAATAACTTTTAAATAAAGAGAGATACGAATGCCAAATCTTTTGCCATGCTTTCTCTATTTGTTTGCATGGCCTAGGGGATCAATTAGGTCAGGTTTTTACTTGGTTTGGATTAGGTATGGGTCTGGAAAAGGTAAGGCTACAAGCATGAACATGGAGGGGAGTTACAAGGTAGGAATGCAAATGGTCAAGGCAACAAAAGAGTGTTTGGGTGTAACAACAAGGCTTGGCCTTACATGGATTGGGCTCGGCCTTGGCATGAGCAGGTCTGGTGGTGGATGGAGCAGAGGCCAGAGGTGGTGGAGGAGCAGGTGGTGGCGGCTAAGGGGTGGCCAAGGTGAACTATGGTGGTGGTGAAGGTGCTAAGGTGGCTAGGCATTGGTTTAAGGAGTTTTGCAATGTTTGTGTGGATTTTTTGTGGTGCTACCTTCAAGTGATGGTCACAACCTGGTCAAGACAAATGGAGAGGAGGGTGATGTGGCTGTGGATGGTGGTGGTGCTGGTCGTGGAGGTGGTGGAGAGGCTATGGCCGATCAACACTATGAAGAAGCAAGGCAAATTTTAATAGAAAATTCAATAAAATGAAGGGAAAAAGTGGAAAAAGAAGAAGAAGACATTACTAATTTTTCTCAGATCTGAAGTGCTGTGAAAATGAAGTGAAAAGGATGTGTTTTCACGTGAAAATGAGTTAAGGAACTCACGGCTATCAATTAGAAAGGAACGGCCAATGATTTGAAAAGTCTAGCAACCCAAAAGTCATTGTTTTGAAACCTTTTGTCTCTTCAAATTTCCATTCTTTTAAATTAAATAAAAACCAATGATAATTTAGTAAAATGAGTTTTAATACTGAAACAAAGTAAAATAAAATGAAAATAAATAATTAAATTTAAATAAAATAGAAAAAGAATTAAAGAAATTGCTTAAAAATTCAAAACAGGACTTAAAAATTACAAATAGAATATCACTAGTTTTAGAAAAATTACAACTTTACTTCTAACCAATAAAAGTCAAGAAAAAAAATAAAAATAAATTCTGAATAAAATGAAGTGTAAATTAAAATAAAATAAAGTCTTAAGAAATTAGAAAAATAAACAAAAAAATTCTTTAATTAAATGAAACTGGAAATTAGAAATTATAAACAGAATACAACTGACTTTGGAAAATGTCAATTACATTTTGAAAAATGTTTTAAAACCAAAATATATACATAACATGTTATTTTACCCATATAAACAAAAATTTGAACATTACATGACCAAATAAAAATATTATTTATATAATTTAAAATAAACAATTTTGTTAAATACAACAAATTACACTCAATATTGAAAAAGGCATAACTTTCACATTATAAATCAGATTTTAACGAAACGAAAAGCATTATTCTTAAAATTTTATTTAATTTCATAATAAAAGAAAAAATTCAAATTTTCAAACTTTCAAATTTCTGAATTAAAAGTCAAAGTTTGACCATATTGACCAAAATTCACTTTTCTGGAAAATATTCTTTTTAGTCATGTTTGGAATTCTAATTAACATCAAAATCAAAATTTATATTTAAAATAACAAAATTTATTCATTTTAATAAATAAAATAAAGTTTTTAAATCAGGAAATCAATTAAAATAAACAAAATATACAATTAAAATAATCACAAAATATAGGGTTGTTACAAACATATACTCGCTTCCTTATTTAATCTCCTTTAGATTTGGTGAAGAAATTTAATGCGCTAGTTTTTGCTTGAATTTGGATGGAAGACACATTGTTTCTTTTAGCTGATGAAGTTGGAAAATTGAAGTATGCTCTAGGTATTTATAGGTTATGTTTGGTTGAAGCTTAGGGTGAAAGGCTAGGTTAGGATAAGTGTGACACCCCATAAAATTAACGATAATTAATAAATAATCAATAAGGCTCCAAAAATTAAATTTAAGAAAATAGTAAATTTGGTCTTGAAATTTACGCCATTGCGTTCATGACGATTTTCTGAGCAACTTTCATATTTGGATTTTTGCAGTTGGGGCTCACAAGAAAAGGCTATTAGCGTTTGAAGTTTTAGGAGCAAAAATAATTAAATATGAAAAAATAAAAATAAACGAATATTAAATATGGGACTCCACTGGTCAACCCCCTCATTGAGCCGGCTGACCACTAGCATTCGACCATCTATAGGGGAGCGATCGACCAGTTGCATGGCGGCGGCTAGGGTTTGAACCTTGGCCAACGACCTAGATTTACTTATTTTAATCTAACAGTTATGATTGATTCGTGCGCCTATAAATAAAGGCCTAACTCCTCACTTCTCTTTTCATATTTTTTGATTCAAGCAGCGAAGCTCTGCCATTTTTCCTTCCCCACTATTTCTAAATATTATAAAATACTATATAATTACACACATAAATCAGAGAAGGGTGGAAAATAAAAGAGAAGAAGAGAAGAAACAAATCAATATTGTGGAAAATGGTAAATTTCAATCTATATTCCTCTTAACCTCCAATCTTCTCTCAGATTTGTAACTCTATTAATATGTATATATCGTGTTATACATATTTTTTTAGATTAGAATGGAAATTGGAGTCAAGTAAAGGATTGCATTTAGATTTGGGAGATTCAGAAAGCTTTAAAGGTGAGTGAGAAATTATATAATTTATTTATAACATTGGAATTTATCTCATTGAATTCTTATTTAATTATTATGCCTAAGTAAGATCCGATGAATTATAGGTTTAAATAAACATACAGGATTAGCGCCTACACATTCAATAAAATAGGTAACTTGAATAGGAATAATATGTACAACCTGATTTGGAAATTTGAAATCAGTCCCAAATAATTATTTGTAGAATGATGGTAAGGTTGTAAATTATTCCGGATATAAAAATTGGGTTGTAAATTAGGTTGCGCTAGTGAATTGAAATATGAATTCCTATGTTTTGATCTATTTGGAGCAGGTTCCGTGTAATTTCCATAAACTATCCAATTCAAAATATGTATAAAAGCGTGTTATTTGAATTAACAAGGGATATACCAAAAAGGAAAAAAGATGTGTAGATATGGATATTCTTTTCTGTAGTTTACACTGTCTATTTCAATGAAAGAAAGGACATAATTCCTTGTAATTTCAAACGAAGCAAAGATATCACTTTTTGTTAATTTATGGAAAATTATAATTGTAATCCTTTATAGAAGGATAACTTTGATAAATTAAAATGTGGAAAGGAATGTTCTAATTCAAAAATTAATAATTATACACACACACACACATGTATAACCACGCTTAACTTTTAAAAATAAAATATACAAATAGCGTAATTTACGACTATATACGTATTAGTTATTAACAGTGTAATAATTAACGGACTAAGAATTATGGACATTAATTAAAAATTTAATAGGCAACAAATTTGTAGTTAATAGAGAGTTAAAAAGGAATTAAATGAGGATTGATTAGGGAAACTAATATAGCATTTATGAAGGAATTGAATACGAATAATATGTCGATTTTGAAATTGGTAAATAGATTAAATAAATTAAATGAGGATTGATTATAGATTGTCCAATTTTAACATTAATGATCAATTATCATGGGTAATAGACATTTATTAGACATTACAAGGAAACCAAAGCCTAAGCGTGTAGGAATAATAATATAGCAAATAAGTAAGTATCAATACTTCTAATTTTATGTAGAAAGCAATATAATTTTCATAGTAGGAAATTATATAGCTTAAATTATACATTTAGTACAAACATGAATTAGTGGGCCTAGCCCAACACTTAGGCTTTGGGTGGTAGGTTTGGTTTAGTGGGTTGGGATGCGAGGTCAGTAGAATTACACAATAGAAGTATGCCCTTTATTTAGAGGCTACCAACAGTTGCGTACACTTACTACTGATGTGAGACACCTCCAACCATTAGAACGACGGGGAAGGGATATGCATTGCAATAGGAAGTGGAAAATATACCAAGGGTTCATATCCAATAAGAGGTAGTAAGTGACCGAAAAGGGCATTTTCCTTGACTTACTTAGGTTAGTCTAAACGAGATGTCAATTATGGAGGATCGGTGGGCTATGCCAGTTGTTGGTATTGGTATTTAGTAGTAGGTTTGGCATGTAGGCTTTGACGCCCAGCGATCCCAAGCGAGTGAAAACAAAGAATCGAGTTATGCCCTCAAGGTAGATGGTTAGGTGAAAAATTAGTTTAGTGGAGGTGGGTTAGTTAACCCTTAGATGAGTCTTTGAGTTGCGTTAGTAGCATGACAGTTAAATTATATATTATATTACAAAGCCATATATAGGGATCATTGGTCTCTGTAGCCAGAATCGATTGATTAGCGTTGACATTGCGAAGGGCCCGCTTTGGGGACTTGAGGTAGTAAATGGCTGATGGGTCTGCCTCTTCCCTATTTAAGAAATATTAAGTGACCAGCATTTTAGATATATATATATATATATATATGTTTGTGGGCACACACACACCTTGGAGAAGGTTAGGTTAGGCACATCTTAAGTACACATAAGAATTAATGAATTAGCCATAAACAATAGACATAACATTTAAATGGAAATCAATCGGCAAAGTATGTAATTTTCCAATCACCGGAACGTTGTTCTGACCCCCTCCTCATAACAACCCATTGGTTAAATTTAGGTAGATTGGATACTGGTGTAAGATGGTAACAGTAGGTGATGAAGTCTTCTTATTCATGCTTGGCACAGACATGGTAATTAATTATCCATGATATTCCAAGGTAGTAGCCTTAGTCAATATGTATGTCATATTATATTTTTCAGTCCCGCTGTGAGTTTATATTGATCCCACTCAGATATACTTGTGTTTATTATAGGTTACCAAAACCAATGATCTATGCTCTAATGGACTTGGGTTTTGATTTAGTCAAAATTCGAGCTTATTAAGGCATAGATTGTTACAATAAGGATTATGTTTAGGTTAAAAATGTAGTAAGTTAAAACATAATGAGTGTATATTTAGGATAGGGTTTAAAATAAATATTATCCTTTCATATTTTCCTTTTCTTTTTATTTAAAAACATATAACCTTAACCATTAATAAATCTAACCACTTTAAATCAATGTTTTACAACTCTTTTTAAAAGTAATTCAATTTAAAACGTTTTTTCCAAACTTTTATTTTCTTTGCAACAATTTTTTTGTTATTAAAATATCGCTTTTTTGTTTAAAAAATTTATAAACTAATTGTTTTATTTCCAAAATAATTCCAAATTATCACAATTTTAATTTATAACAAATTTTCAAATGGATTCTTAAAATTACAATTCAAATTTCAAACTTGAATTTTAAAATTAATATTCCCATATAAATCTAAAATTCAACTTATTGAATTAAATTCAATAAATTAATCAAATTAATTTTTTCTAACTTTCAACAGGGATGTTATAGGAGGCTGGACTATTTATAGCCAGAGTTAGCACCTTTTTGCCTCTTTTCCTCTAGCCTTAGAGTACCAAACAATGTCTCCTTTTTTGAATTTTATGGCTGGCCTGGCATGAACCGGGCATGGTCAACCTATTTGAATCGATGTTTAATTATTTAATTTCTACCACTTTATTTGATCGAACAACCATATAAATTTTATATATCGTTCTAACCGATTTTAAGCTTCATATAAATAATTAAAAATGTTATAAAATATTAATATAACATTTTTATTAATTCATTATTAATTTATAAAATTTATAAATCAATTTTACCATTGGTTAAATTTGGAAATAAGTAATAATGTGGTTGTTTGACTCTTTGGTGTGAAGTTGATCTACAGTCAATATTTAAACAATTTAAATACTGAGATGTACCGATTTTGATAAGCACAATATCGGGCTAATTTCAACACTTGCAGCCATCTAGGCAAAATTCAATTTCTTTTCTAAAATAAGCTCACTTTGTAATAACATTTTGTAAACATATTCTTTTCATCATCGTTGTATCACTTAGATATCTAGAGTTTGGTTTAAGGTCAAAAAACTCTATTAATATCTGTATTTAACTACGTATACCACTTTAAAGTCCTTGGTTCGATTTGATAACATTTATCAATTAATTATTTTACTCTGGTAAGAGATTTTGACTTTTGGTTGAATACCAATTACAGTGATGCTAACCAGTTATAGTGAAGGAGGCTAATCCTCTCTTGGATTGCATTTCACTTCAAGTAGTTTAACGTCTAGCTAACTATAATCATAACAAGGTCGTCATGCAAAGTATTTAACCATAATCAAAGCATAGCCTAGCTACTTAAGGTCAACAGAACCCTCAAGTCTAAAGAGTACAATACGTCATCACCCTAAAATCTTCTATTTTGACTTAGTTATACTAACCTATAGAAGACTTTCATCGAGCCATTCTGTGGCTGTTCCAATCAACCACAAGTACATTACCCCTTGGTATCCCAAACGGTAATGAGTAAATCACCATCCAGCATAGGGAGAGCGTTTTGTACGCTACTCTCAAAAATGTGTCGATATCATTTTCTCGACACATCTTGACTAGGAACATTTAAAGAGCAAGGGTTTATTTATATATTTGTATATATATTTATTGGTTCAATACTCATGATTACGAATACATTATAGCTATAATTGATAAAGTAATTCTCCTAAGGATTTTCTATTTATATATGTTTAATCTATTTAACTCATTATTTATATCTCTATACAACAAAATATGTGAAAGATAATAAAACCAAATGCTTACATCATTTTGAATAGGAATATCTTATAAGAGTTAAGTTACATAATAAGTTACATAATTTCCTACAGCATGCACCCTTAACTCTATCATTCTCTCACTTGCACTTGGGGTTAATTATGGTGCCTTATGACCATACATTTGATCAGTCTACCTAAACCAGACTAATAATGGGCCTTAGTGATTGGGTCGGTGATATTATTATTTTGTATCTACTTTTCGATCACGCTTCCTCGTTACTGATAAAAACTTTTACCATTTGTTCATTACAGAGAACATATCTTGTTTTCTTACCAAGCCATCGGTTCCTAATGCAATATATATAGCCTTATCGTAATAACAATATGTTATAAGGTTTCAATGGCGGGAATACCCCTAATTCTTTTATAAATTTGCATGTGTTTACTACTTTCATTGCAGTAGTACTTAAGATGATGTACTTAGCCACTAGTTTTAAATTTGCCACACCTGCTTGTTTGGATCATTTCCAACTCAATTTTCCTTAACTAAGGTTGAACATGAATTTAAGATTAATTTGCTATATTTGATATTACTTATGAAGTTTGAGTCCGAACACTCATTCATAAGGAGTTCGTTATTTACATAAACAATTCTTAAGTATTTTGCAAATACTAAAGAACACCCTTAACTATCATTTAGTTGCTTTACTTTAGATTTGATATTTGCTTAATACACCAAGTGTATAAGAAATATCTAATATACCGCATAACATAACATAAGTGATGATTACTATTGCCGATGCATAAGGGGTTTACATCATATGTATCACATTAAACATTTTAATATGGTGTTTGTTATATAGATTGAGACAACCCCAACATCCTTTTATATTAAGTATAAGAGATGTTTCTATCAAATCCTTTATGGAGAATTAAACAACTAAACTACAAACAGATTTTAACAAAAGTACATCATCAACAATCAATATCATGTCAAAAATGTTTTTATAACTTTGTTTTCCTTTCTTACAAACACATGCTTCCTCTGCATTTTGATTTAAAACAAACTATTTAATTTCTCTCTCAAAATAATTGTTCAACTCTTATGCTTGTCGAACGCCATTGTTGTATCAACTTTTGGATAAATATCCAAAACATACAAACTAAGTTATCGCTCCCACTGAGTTTGAGACATTGTGGCTGTCGTGTGTAAACAGTCCCTTTCAAATCATCTTTTAAAGTTATGTTTTAATGTCAATGTACCAAAACTGAAAATCATACCATGTAGTATTTTGTGAGTAGAATCCAAATGGACTTAAAAACATTGATTGATAAAATTGTTTCGCTAATTTCAATATTTGTAATTTACAAGATTATTCCCATCAAACTTGCATACTACATCCCATTCACATCAGTCTTGTTCTTGAAGACTGAATTGTTGCCGATGGATCATATCATTTCCGGTGCAATTACCAAAATCATATTTTTCCTACGTACTTGGAATCCATCTAGAATTTAAAGCAACAACCCATGTAGCAGAGTTTATACTCTCCATAGGTAGTCAACAGCTAAGGTGATTATTATTCCTAATAATTTTTTTTGTTGATATTAATGTGAAACGCGTAGATTCTCATCAATGTGTGAGAACTCGTATTAGACATTATAATGTAACTATGTCTATTTTAGGCTTGGTTAATTTTATTTCATCTGATGTAATCAGTTATTATGTTAGAAGCTTAAATCATATCTAATTCCATTGCACCACCACTAATATAACACCTCACAAAAATTAACTAGAAATTTAATAAAAGAATTAAATTAAATATAACACGGGTAAAAATGGAATTTTTACAATGTTGAATTTGGCAATGAAACTTGCCCAATTGCATTTATAGCAATTCATCTGGAATTTAAAGCATCAAGCTATGTAGCAGAGCTTATACTCTCCATGGGTAGTCAACAATTAAGGTGGTTGTTATCCTAACAATTCTTTTCTCGATATTGATGTGAAACTCATAGATTCTCATTAATGTGTGAGAATTCGTATTAGACATTATAATGTAACTATGTCTATTTTAGGCTTGGTTAATTCTACTTCATCTGATGTAATCAGTTATTATGTTAGAAGCATAGATCGTATCCAATTCCATTGCACTACCACTAATATAACACCTCGCAAAAATTAACCAAAAATTTAATAAAAGAATTAAATTAAATATAACACGGGTAAAACAGAATTTTCGCAGTGCTGAATTTGGCAAAGAAACTTGCACCGTTGCATTTGTAGCAATTTTCTAGACAATTTTCATATACAAAGTTTTGTAATTGTAGCTAGTATAAAAAAGTTAAAAGTTTGAAATTTGGAATCGAAAACAATTAAATAATAAAATAAGGAAACAAATATTTTATAAAGGGAAAGCTCCACCGGCCGACACCGTAGTCTGGACTGATCAATACCTAGCGGTCGACCGCTCCAATCCAAGCGATTGACCAGTTGAAGCTTTTAAGCTAAGGTTGGGTTGGTCGAACGTCCTAGATTTTATATAAAATAATCTAACAGTTGACGTTACTTTATATGCATGTAAATATAACCGTAAGCTGATACGCATAACTTTATTTTTGTCAATCGTAATAAAACTCTATCTCCCTGAATACTTAACCCGCTTCCTCTTCAAATCAATTTTATTCAAAAAATAAACTAAAATTAAATTCAAAAGAATAAAGGAGGAAGAATCAAATCAAATCGAGTGTGGTTCTACACCAAGCGGGGATGATTCCAAGTGCAGTAAAAAGGAGATAGCTTTCTAGAGGAGAGTGGGTTCATAATTAATATGATGATTTACATGTAATTAAGTTGGTTATACGCTATTTGATCCAGAAGTGTTTAATTATATATTTATCTGATAACTGTAATGGATTGGGAATTTGATAGTAATTTAACCTATATGAATATGATCATTTTCTTTTCTAACCTAGATGTGGATAAAGAAAAATTGGTTGGATAAAAGATGATTTAGGTTGAACACACCCTTTTTGTTAGGTTGAATATAGATAGATATAAATCTTTTGATTCTAAACCTAAGCTAGTTCGGTTTACTGATATTTAATATGATACTGAATATGAAATTTTGAAATGATGGTAAATTTTAGATTTACAAATTAAGTTTTACTGGTCTACTTAACAGAAAACAAACGATAATTAAACCAATTTTTTTTAAAACAACTCCAATCGGTCGACAGACTCACTAGAGCCAGTCGATGGCATCGACAACAAGCGGTTAACCGATTAACGATTTACAAGCGATATTTGATTGGGGGATATTTTTTTGCAAATTGCACTCACAAAAAGTTTTACAGTGTACACACAATACCGATGATGATGCTTAGAGAAGTGCGTGGTCCGAGACTAGCGGGTGGTTCCTTGGTATACACGACGATAAGGACATGGTACTGTGTTATTGATGGATGCCTAGCATGGTGCAATAAGCGGCGTTAGGTTACCATTGAGAGTGGACACGGATGCAACGGATCCTAAGACGTCTTTGGCGTGAGTCGGCATTGCGGGCTCCACCTAAATGCGTAAATATGATATGTGTAGCTGTTACTTGGAATGTAGTCCCGAGGTTGACATTAAAGGTGCACCTATGTTGGAATAGTTCCAGAAGCTATTACTTCGATCCGCCATTGATTTGGGGTTCGATTAGTTGTTCGAATCTAAGTATAAACCTTTACAAGATGTTGGTGTAGGTGTATTTAAAACTATACATATTAGATTAATGATGTAACTCATTCACCAGACTTTTGTCTGACCCACACCTTTCTTTTTTTTTCTTCACCACAACTGGATAGAGCAGTAGGTGGTTGGCCCAGATCTAGTACATGGGAGGAGCTTGGCATTGGCATTGGCATTTCTCATTACTTTTCATTACTCTCCATGTAACCATTTATCATACTTAGTATTTATCAGAATATATGCTGTATTTTTTGTAAACTCTAGATTGTGACTACGTATGTTTTGGAGACTTATTTTCTAGAATATTTTCTGAGATGACTATTTTCATTATTTATATTTTCTATCTTCCACTGTTGTAACGACCCAATTTTTCGACGCCCGAAAATCGACATCAATATGTCCACTGTATTAAATGCCGAACAATCGAATGCCGAAAAACCAAACCGTTAGGGTTAAAGAAGAAAGAGGTAGAAGAAGAAATAGAAACAATATCAGAATCTCACAATCGCAGCGGAACAATATATAATAGATAAATAACTAATCTTTGAAACAAAAGAACTATGTCTATTTATAAATTACATCATCAGAGTACAACAGTTTCACAATAAATCAGACAGTTATAATAACTTGTCCCCATAACTGAATACACAGCGGAATAATAATCAAATACCGAAATACGTCTCGCAATCCAGCTCATCTCCTGAGCTCCACAGCAATCCATCCAGAATCTACTGATAACCAGACTCTAGGCTGCCCGTGTGGAAAATTATGGGCACCTAGATTTTAGAAAAGGGAACAATAAACTCCAGGTCAGTCATGGGACTGGTGTGAGAACTAAAAACAGTTATTTGTATAAAAAGAAATCCTTTTATGCTTTTGGAAAATGAAACTACATAAGGCCTCCCGGCACACACACAATGCAATCGCACACTTGGGGGAGATTTCTCCTTATAGTAGTCAAACATGCTTGATACGCGAAAATCCTTTTGATATTATTATTAGTGCATAGTGTGGAAAACATTTCGAAAGTATAATATTAATCTTAGCCAGCATAGGTACCATTATATTATGCCTACTATAGCTACCATTTAAGAATGGCAGGTTATACAACTGAAATCATAAAGGGCTCGTATTTGATTGATTGGATTTCCAACAAATGGTCAAGGCTAAGGAACTTCCTTTCCGAATGTGTATGCCTCTGGAGGGATGCCCCGAGAACCTAACCGGATCTCTGCCAACACAAGGCCGGGTTACCTCTGTAACTAGGTAACTAACTGTCACGAGTATGCCATCCCCCGGTCGTAACCAACCTTTACCGAGGCGCCTCGAATTCCAATAACCACATAAGTAAATATCTGGGCTCCATACCAGAATATCACTTTTTATTTTATCCACATAAGTAAATATCCGGGCTCCATACCAGAATACCACTTTTTATCCAAAAGGAAATGTACATACCCTGAGGGGCGCGACCCCCATAACCTTGCTGCATCCTTCCTGTTTCGACCATTTTTGGGGTGTGAGGTTCGATGAAGTCTCGTCCCACAAAGCTACGCTTTTCACAAAAGCCATGCTTCGATCAACCAATGATCAACACTTAGCCTGCAACATTACCAAATTGGGAATATATCACTAGTAACAATCAACTACATAACCTCTGAGCTCGTACGTCTCAGAGAAGAGTGTTAAGCTAAGGGAATAAATTCTCCGCCAGCAACAGAAATATATTTGATAGAAACCAGCTTTATATCTCAAAGTGTAATGTCAAACATACATCCATACAAGTCCATCGTGGGTCTGAATGGAACCGAAGGCACTTCGTCTAATTAAGGAAAAAGTCCTTGCAAATCCGGATATCCCCTAATCACGTCCGGACTACCCATCACATAAGGTAATCAAAATCTCTATACCGAAGCAACTCGGTGCAGAGACATTCAACAGGCAATCCTTTCGTTTTCGAAAATACCCGGTCTTCAACCATCGTCTTCAAATGCAATCCCATTTCGTCGTATCATTATTCAAAATGGGTTTTATGACTTAATGTCCTCTCCCGGCTTAACCGAATAATGAGCGCTTATTTTAAAACCAAGTGTAAACATTCAGATCATAGTTAAGTCACAACAAATTTTCCATTTTTAATCTTTTAAACAAAAGATCCACCCTTAAGATTCGATGTGGTTTTCGGATAACCATTTGGAATCCAACCCCGGTCACATCGAAATTAAAATGCCGTCTTAAAGGCCAATATTGATAGTCGGTTATTTAACTATCATACAACATCCACAAACAACCATCAAATTTAAATAATTTCCCAAATTATTTTTTTCAAAATATCTTCGCAAGATATAAATTTTTCTACACTTCAACCCTTTTGAAAACAGTTTTCAATCACTTTCCTCTCGTGGAATAATTCCAAATATTGTTTATTTCCACTGAAAATTACCAAGACTAAATGCTTTAGATTTTCAAAGTAATTTAAATCACTTTATCTAAAAATATATATATACTTTAAAATACTTAGCATAAAAACTATTTAAAACACTTAATTTAAAATACTAGTTATGAAATTTAATAATAATTTTTCATGTAAAAGTTAAGCCAAAACAAGTTTAAAAATAAAGGTTATTGAATTCTATACAAGTTTTCCAAATAAAAACTTTAGTCAAACTATATTTCAAATAAAACTACTTTATAAAATATAAATATTAATAATTATCTTTTTAAAATCATAAAACCAATTAGCCTTTAAAATAATTATTACTATAACTAATTTAATAAATATTTAACTTTAAAATTCTAAACAACTTAAATAAATAATTTCTCAAAACGTTCTTTTAAAACAACTTTACAACTTTTAATTTATACTTAAAAACTCCTTTGAAAACGTACTTGACTTTTCAGGGAAATACACTTTTCTTTCACAACTTTAAAAATAAACCACTATTTATTTTTAAAACAAATTACCCATTCCATTATCAATTCCCACCGTGAATTTTTACTTCCAAAATATCCATTGATATCTTATTTCACATTATAAAACCCAGTTTATAAATTCTATAGTCTCATCTTCTTTTCAAAACACAGTTTCAAACATTTAATTAGTTTTCAAATCGATTTCCCAAAACTAACTCCATTTTTAAAATAAATTCCTTTATTTCTCCCAAAACCATTTAAAATCTGAATTTTAAAATAAATTCTACAACTTTTAAACAATACTACTTAAGTTCTCAAAATCCATTTATTTTCATTTATTAAAAAATCTTTTTCCCCATACTTGGAATTTATTCGATAGGATTTCAAAAATCAACTTTTATCCTTTTCCAAATTCCTACCTTTTATTTATCCAATTCTGTAAAAATTATTTTACTTAAAATTATCTATTTTAATTTCCTTCCAAAAATCCAATTATTATATTTCTGGTGTTTTAAAATACCAAAATATATTCGGCTAAACCATAGCCTTTAATAATTTCAATTACCAATATAATCAATCATAGATTATCAATAAATCATATCATAGTATACAAAATAAATTAAAACATTTGAGGAATCCAGTTGGATCCCTCCAACCTGTTTCCCTGCATCCACAGATGTTAGCACAACAATTTAAAATACCAATTCCACTTCGAGGTGAAATATCGAGGTATATGGGGTCATATCAAATCATCCGCTATTATGCGGCGCATAGGGTCTCATCCGCTATATAATGCGGGAAATCAATCACTCCAATATATATATACTATATATATAACATACCAATCCAACTGATAATAATTATCAATCCAAGCAAACAACCAATAATTTAAATTTAACTGTTTAAATTTAATCGGGTAATCTGATTGAGTGAGAAGTTCTCACGTTTGCTTTTGTTTGCAATCCATTTCCATTCCAGCTTGTTTTCATAAATTTTTTTTGACCTTGTATACCATTTATACAATTTATTAATATTTGCACAATTGGACAATCAATCTCCATTTAATAAATTTTATTTTATCTAATAATTTAATTTCAAACTAATTTTCTTTTAATAAAATATTTTTCTTTTCTTTTTCTTTGAAATCCTCACTTATAAAAATTAATTTATATAGATTCAAAAATCAAATTTTATATAATCTTTCAAACATTTCAAACTCCCATTTTTTTCTGTTTTAAACTAGAGCATGCATGTGGATATATACATTTACTAAACAAAAACAAGATTATTTTATATTTTATTGCTTTAAATTTTAAACAAACTATTATAGTAAGTATATATATATATATATATATTCCTTTTCAGAAAATGACCCAACCATATTTGTTCTACTGTAAAAAATTTCTTGCTTCACTGTCAATATGTTTCTTTAAAATAAAATTTACTACTCTAAAATTTTAAAATATAAACTTAAATTAACTCACGAACTACCCAGAACACACGAGCCTTCGACTTGACCTGCCACAATTCGACGATGCAGTTGCCCTCTCGAGCTCGCGAAACCCTAGCCTTCAAGATGCTCGATCGCTGCGCCTACCATTTACCATTTCCTCGTGCCTTCGCTTGAAACCTCGAGCATGGACAACCCAGGTTTTTTTATTATACAAAGGGAGCCATTTTCGTGAATTAAAACTGAGGATGGGAAAGGGAAAAGAAAATGGCGATTTGAATTGAATTTGTTTTGCTTGGCCATTTTATTTCTTCTGAACGAAATTGTTTGCAAATGAATTGATACGAGATGCAATATTATAATTAACGAAGACGCGTGTTAATGCAGTAGGACAAGTGTTGAGAATTTCTCTATGTGTTGAAAAGCAGAATGAGGGCTTGCAACAATTATTATTTATATTTAAAATTTCAAATTCAAATTTAAATCATCTCGATTATTGCACTCATAATCTCGATTTCCTATCAAGGCGTGCCGCTAGGCGTTTATAATGTTATACCTCTATTCCGAACACAATGGAATAGGTTTCGAGGCCTAACTCGATCGTATGGAGAATATAGCTTTTTGAACCTAGTTATAATATTAATTCCGATTTAAATTTCACCACGTTTACAATCCGTACGATCACACGACAACTCCGAACACCATGAAATTTGAGATCCGATAATAATACACTATTACAGATCCAATGGAACTGGTTTCGTCGAATTCCGAGACTGTGCCTCGGAAGGCTATTTTTAAATATCGATTTAAACGATATAAATTCAAAACTGAACAAATCACTTTCAAATTCAATTTTAAAAGTTCTATTACCTTCAATATTATCAATATAAATTTCCTAAGCCTTTAAAATATTTTTAACAAGCATAAAACTGAAGATTCAATATTTTACCCAACTTCAATAATTAAATTTAATAATTTAATTGCCAAATTCATAGTGATATTTGAAATTCAAGTTAAACTAACATTCAAATATTTAAAATCAATTAAATATTCCAATTTCAAATATCCAAAAATTTTGGGTCGTCACATTCTTTCCCTCTTAAAAGAATTTCGTCCCGAAATTACTAGTTAAGAAGAATGATCCATAACCCGTTTATCATTTTCCCAAAACCAAACAGTTTTATCAACTTGCCAAAACAATTTTTTTATTAAAGATCCATTATCACTTCAACTAACTTTCCAAAATCTTCCATAAGTTCCAACCAATATCATTTTCTCAACAATTCAAAATTTTAAATTATCCCAAATTTCTCAAAAACTTTCTAACTCTCTAAATTTCCAAAAAATTTCGTCAGCGTCTCCTTTGCGCGGCTAGCTCGGTACGACTACAGAATGCCCCTACGATCCCCAAAATTTCAAAAGAAAACAAAAGGCCAAGTGGCTAGACCAGAAAATCATCAAATTTCATACAGAAATTTAATTACATACCTTTTGTCGAGTAATTCAAATTTTATCTTCGAAATTAAAAATCCCAATTCCCTTTTGCTTTTAAACACCTGTATATCCTACTTAGCAATAATTACAACATTCAAAATCATTTATACATTCCTTTACTATAGTTTCAATATCTATTTTATTCAAGCCCATACGATGTCCTTATATCATTCGTACGCAATACCAACTCTGATCGCTCACTCGATCACACAATTTCACTTCCGAACTAGTATCGTCCACCCGACTTCCTAGTGAGGACTCAGATCTGGTTTCTTGATCAGAAACCATCATTCTCCTTGCATAGCCGCAAACTATGATAGAGAATATCCAGAATCAATCAAAAATCCATATCCAGGGTTCGCCGTCGAAAATCGAGTGAAAAATCCCAACTCGGATCGATATAACTATTTCGAAATTCTGTGCTGGAATCTGGATCAAATTGCTATGCGAATAAAGTAATATACATACATCCTACGTACTATCTCAATTGATTACTTTCTTTTATTCACATTTTTATCTTGGTTTCCATTCAAATATTAACTTAGGATATTTTCCCAATTCCATATTTTACTTAAGAATTTCACCATTTATTTCTTAAGTTCAATATAAGTATTTATATACTTCTTATATTTATTTTCACTTCACTACTGAAGTTGATCTATTCTTATTCAAATTGGATCTCCAATTTCCATATGAATTAAATTTACCCTTCATTTTAAATATTAAATTCTATTCATCTCATCTCAAATCCATTTCTTTAATTAGTTCCACTTACTAATTTATTTTTAAATCTCAATGGTTTTTATTTCCAAACTTTAATTATTCTTAGTCCACTTCAAACTTATTCTTCAACTTTACTTTACTTAACCCAATTTAAATCGAATTCGAGTATTCCGTTCAAGTTCCATTTACTTACTATTTCAAGATGAATTTCAACATTTAGTTTTCAATTTCATTTACTTGCAATTGTAAATTCATTTATTCATTCAGAAATATATTTCCACCATAATAAATTTTATTTGAGTAATCATTTCACTTTTACTTCATTATATTTAATTACACTCCAATTCAATTTAAATTTTAAATCTCTATAAGTTTCCCAAATTTAATTTCATTTGCTAATTTCTTTTGATTCACCTCAATTAATTAGCTTACCTTCCCACTTATTTAGGTTTTACACTTACTTTTGTTTATCCCTTTTCAAGTTGAATCTTATTCCAACAAATTTCAAATTTTTATAAGTTATCAAACTTATTTATATTCCGTAACTTTTTAAATAAGATTCCAGAGTCTTTTAAACAATTACTCAACATTTCAAAATCATCTTTGAAATCAATTATATCCAAAATCCTTTGGTTATTTCTTTAATTTCTTATTCAATTTCCATACAACAATGATAATAATTCAATATTATCACTTCCTAACAACCAAGCAACCATATACTATAATAATTTATGGAAAATTATTTCTTTTATATACAAAAATAATTTGGGTAAAATTATTTCATTTACCCTATTTTAAAACAATACTATGTCGTTTTATCTTGTTTAAGAGTTTAGAAACCCCTATCGATATAGTTGGCCAGACTGCACCGACCAGAATCTATAAACACTCAACCGATAAGTTAACACAATATAAAAATAAATTTTTATTCACTAACAAATACGCGCTTATATCTATTAATACACTCAAACTCATTCTAGAGTACTACTGACTCTATCTCTCATGAGTAATCCCCACCAGAGCTAAGGGTATCGCCAACCTAAGCTCTGATAAGACTCTGTAACGACCTAATTTTTCGACGCTCGAAAATCGACATCAATACGTCCATTGTATTAAATGTCGAACAATCGAATGCCGGAAAACCGAACCGTTAGGGTTAAAGAAGAAAGAGGTAGAAGAAGAAATAGAAACAATATCAGAATCTCACAATCGCAGCGGAACAATATATAATAGATAAATGACTAATCTTTAAAACAAAAGAACTAGATATGTTTATACATAACATCATCAGAGTACTACAGTTTCACAATAAATCGGACAGTTATAATAACTTGTCCCCATAACTGAATACACATCGGAATAATAATCAAGTACGTAAATACGTCTCATAATCCAGCTCGTCTCCTGAGCTCCATAGCAATCGATCCAGAATCTACTGATAACCTGACTCTAGGCTACCCGTGTGGAAAATTATGGGCACCCAGAGTTTAGAAAATGGAACAATAAACTCCAAGTCAGTCATGGGACTGGTGTGAGAACTAAAAATAGTTATTTGTACAAAAAGAAATCCGTTTATGCTTTTGGAAAATGAAACTACCATAAGGCCTCCCAGCATACACACAATGCAATCGCACACTTGCGGGAGATTTCTCCTTATAGTAGTCAAACATGCTTGATACGCGAAAGTCCTTTTGATATTATTATTAGTGCATAGTGTGGAAAACATTTAAAAAGTACAATATTAATCTTAGCCAGCATAGGTACCATTATATTATACCTACTATAGCTACCATTTAAGAATGGTAGGTTATACAACTGAAATCGTAAAGGGCTTGTATTTGATTGATTGGATTTCCAACAAATGGTCAAGGCTAAGGAACTTCCTTTCCGAATGGGTACGCCTCTGGAGGGACGCCCCGAGAACCTAACCGGATCTCTGCCAACACAAGGTCGGGTTACCTCTGTAACTAGGTAACTAACTGTCACAAGTATGCCATCCCCCGGTCGTAACCAACCTTTACCGAGGCGCCTCGAATTCCAACAACCACATAAGTAAATATCTGGGCTCCATACCAGAATACCAATTTTTATTTTATCCACATAACCAAATATCTGGGCTCCATACCAGAATACCACTTTTTATCCAGAAGGAAATATACATACCCTGAGAGGCGCAACCCCCATAACTTTGCTGCATCCTTCCTGTTTCGACCATTTCCGGGGTGTGAGGTTCGATGAAGTCTCATCCCACAAAGCTACGCTTTTCACAAAAGCCATGCTTCGATCAACCAATGATCAACACTTAGCATGCCACGTTACCAAATTGGGAATATATCACTAGTAATAATCAACTACATAACCTCTGAGCTCGTACGTCTCAGAGAAGGGTGTTAAGCTAAGAGAGTAAATTCTCCGCCACCAACAAAAATATATTTGATAGAAACCAACTTTAAATCTCAAAGTGTAATGTTAGACATACATCCATACAAGTCCATCCTGGGTCTGAATGGAACCGAAGGCGCTTCGTCCAATTAAGGAAAAAGTCCTTGCAAATCCAGATATCCATAATCACGTCCGGACTCCCCATCACAAAGGGTAATCAAAATCTCTATACCGGAGCAACTCGGTGCAGAGACATTCAACAGGCAATAATTTCGTTTTCGAAAATACCCGATCTTCAACCACCGTCTTCAAATGCAATCCCATTTCGCCGTATCACTATTCGGAATGGGTTTTATGGTTTAATGTCCTCTCCCGGCTTAACCGAATAATGAGCGCTTATTTTAAAAACAAGTGTAAACATTCAGATCATAGTTAAGTCACAACAAATTTTCCATTTTTTACCTTTTAAACAAAAGATCCACCCTTAAGATTCGATGTGGTTTTCGGATAACCATTTGGAATCCGACCCCCGGTCGCTTCGAAATTCAAATGCCGTCTTAAAGGCCAATATGATAGTCGGTTATTTAACTATCATACAACATCCACAAACAACCATCAGATTTAAATAATTTCCCAAATTATTTATTTCAAAATATCTTCGCAATATATAAATTTTTCTACACTTCAACCCATTTGAAAGCAGTTTTTAATCACTTTCCTCTCGTGGAATAAATTCCAAATATTGTTTATTTCCACTAAAAATTACCAGGACTAAATGCTTTAGATTTTTAAAGTAATTTAAATCACTTTATCTAAATATATATATACTTTAAAATACTTAGCATAAAAACTATTTAAAACACTTAATTTAAAATACCAGTTATGAAATTTAATAATAATTTTTCATGTAAAAGTTAAGCCAAAACAAGTTTAAAAATAAAGGTTACTGAATTATATACAAGTTTTCCAAATAAAAACTTTAGTCAAACTATATTTCAAATAAAACTACTTTATAAAATATAAATATTAATAATTATCTTTTTAAAATCATAAAACCAATTAGCCTTTAAAATAATTATTACTATAACTAATTTAATAAATATTTATCTTTAAAATTCTAAACAACTTAAATAAATAATTTCTCAAAACATTCTTTTAAAACAACTTTAAAACTTTTTAATTTATACTTAAAAACTCCTTTGAAAACGTACTTGGCTTTTCAGGGAAATACACTTTTCTTTCACAACTTTAAAAATAAACCACTATTTATTTTTAAAACAAATTACCCATTCCATTATAAATTCCCACCATGAATTTATACTTCCAAAATATCCATTGATATCTTATTTCACTTTATAAAACCAAGTTTATAAATTCTATAGTCTCATCTTCTTTTCAAAACACAGTTTCAAACATTTAATTAGTTTTCAAATCGATTTCCCAAAACTAACTCCATTTTTAAAATAAATTCCTTTATTTCTCCCAAAACCATTTAAAATCTGAATTTCAAAATAAATTCTTCAACTTTTAAACAATACTACTTAAGTTCTCAAAATCCATTTATTTTCATTTATTAAAAAATATTTTTCCCCATACTTGGAATTTATTCGATATGATTTCAAAAATCAACTTTTATCCTTTTCCAAATCCCTTCCTTTTATTTATCCAATTCTCTAAAAATTATTTTACTTAAAATTATCTATTTTAATTTCCTTCCAAAAATCCAATTATTATATTTCTGGTGTTTTAAAATACCAAAATATATTCGGCTAAACCATAGCCTTTAATAATTTCAATTGCAAATATAATCAATCACAGATTATCAATAAATCATATCACATCATATGAAATAAATTCAAACATTTGAGGAATCCAGTTGGATCCCTCCAACCTATTTCCCTGCATCTACAGATGTTAGCACAACAATTTAAAATACCAATTCCACTTCGAGGTGAAATATCGTGGTATATGGTGTAACAACTCACATATTTTACGATTGAATATTTATATGTTTTGTTTAAATATAGCATCGTTAATCAGAATAAAGTCTGAATAGATACTTTTTGTGAACAGTCGAATTGGGACTCGAGACCATTTCCATTGAGTCCAAAATGGTGTTTACAACTTTTTTGAGTATAAACATCGATATGTTTGGAGTTGTGTGAATTTTTCTATTTTTCTATTGGGCTTTGGGTTTGGGTTTCAGCTCATTACTCATCTAATACCCTATACTCCACTAAACTTCCTTCATTCATTTTCATTTCCTAACACTCTCAAGCTTAAGAGAAAAATGGGGGAAAGAATGGGAAATTAGAATTCCAAACCCTAGTTTAATTTGGAAATACAAATTCTAGCTCCAACATCAAAGAGAAGCTAAGGTAAGCATCCTCTTCTTCTTCTCCATTTCAATCTCTCTCCAATTTCAGAAATTTCCTATAACCTAACTTAGGAAATATTGCTTATGATCTTAGATTGGAGCTTCTAGAGTTGAAATTGAAGAGTAGTTGATCTTTCCTTTGCTTTAGAGCTTCTCGTTTATTGTTTTTGGGTTTAAAGGTGAGTTCTTTAACTCGCATCTACGTTTATAGCTATCATTGTCGTTAGGTATGAATTCCTAACATTTGTGCATATTCATTTGCTTTGATTTGAATTGGTTTTGTGAATTTTCCAAATTTTGGTGTTTTGGTCCAATTTTATGAAAATCCTACTATGGATGTTTGGACAGTGATATTTGGGGTGTATCGAAGAGCCTTTAAGGCTGGGTTGTCGCTCGGCGTAAATCCTTAGTCGTCATTGCTCGTTTGATCGCTCCCGATACGTTTTGGCCACTTTGGCATAGGCAAACTATTGCTTGGTCCAGGTGACCAGACGTCTGGAATTCAAGTCCAAACGTCTGGTTATAGGCCCCGGAGAAAAGAAAATCATACGGCTGAAAAATAGAATGGCAGAGACTAATTTCAGACGTCTGAATTATAATTTTAGACGTCTGAAAGGGATTCAGACGTCTGGATTGCCGAACCAGACGTCTGGAAGGTTTTTATGGAATTTCAAAAACCTAAATCCAAACGTCTGGATTGACCCCTAGACGTTTGGAACTGTGTATTTTTGCCTATTTAGGCTTTTCTTGATTGAATTTCCATTGTTTATCGATTTTAGTTGCTCTGATTAGTTGTTATCACTTTTATCGACCTTGATGACTTCTTTTTCGAGATTTTTGGGAATATCCATTTTGATGGATTTGGTATCGATTTCTTTGGATTTAATTCACGTCTTCGTATGTGAATTTTTGGTGATTGATTGTTTCTACAGTCATTTCTATGGTTTATCACTTCTAAATACAAAGGTTTCTACACTAGTAGTAAATACTCAAACTCTTTCATCAAAACGATTTCGACACTATTTTAAATATAAAACTCGTTTTTAAAGCCGTTTTCCAATCTATTAGTATATAGAAACCTTTACCTCATTCGTACGAGAAATCCAATTAAACGACTTAGCAAAACAAGTGGTATGAAACGCTTGCATTTACTTCGTCGGTTAATTCTTAGATTTGTTCGATTGAAATCTTGTGACAATTTTCGAGTGGAAATCTATATTTTGTTCGTAAATATTTAAGTTAAGCTAGTGGTTATGGGACATGAAGCTAAACTCTTATATTTACTGGCTTACTGTGATTCACACTTTTTATTGATCGATGATGATCATTTTGTGATTTAGACTAACGATGTGCGACGTCTATTTTTTTTTGTGGGGACTAAAAACCCCGTTTGTGGAACTTCGGTTCAATTTGGTGGGGTAGCAACCCATGGTCTTCTGGCCATTTGTGGAGCCTCGGCTCAAAATTGATGGTTAGCGACCATGGAATAGTGCTCCGTTTGTGATACACGTGTTGTTGAGTTTTCATGCTCCCGTTTGTGATAGGCCTCCCCCCTTTGTGATTTCTAGATTTCTAGTTGATGATTTCCAGAATTTGTGGTTCACCAATTTTCATGGATTGGCATTGATATGTTTTGTCAATATTTGTGTTTTGGTGAATAATTTAAAGAATATGATTCTTTTTGGTGTTTTGAGATGATTTAAGATATTGTATGATTTTTGTTGTTATTTGATATATACTTGACACAATATGGCATTTTAGTTATCATACGTTTTTGGTCATATCTTTTATCCTATCTCATTTTATCTGATATTTATAGCTAAACTCATCCGTTTATTATTATCTTCTTAAATAATACTCGGGTCAAACCGAGGTATTTCAGGTGCTCCTGCTTGACTTCTTATCAGGGTCCTTCACCTGACTTTTGGCTAACTACTTTAGCATAGTAGTTTTTGTTTGTATACATTTGAGATAGAGACTCATTGTTGTATACTTATTCTTTTGTCTAGCACTTGTATCTATTCTTTTGTGATGTAGTGGATCTTGTATGACCACTACTTTTATGTACACTTCTTTGTGTTATATTCATATCTGTTTCCGCCTTTGTGATATGAATATCTATGACTGATTTGTGTTATGTTTATTTCTATATTTGTTTTTGAAGTCCACATAGCCACTGTGCGGTAGCTTTGAGTTTGTATTTGATATGTCGGATTTCCTCTTGAAATGAAATGTAAGTTATATTATCTGACATATCGGTACTCGCACAAAGCAATTACATAGATGGTCGCTACTCAATAGCCTTATTCTCCATGCTAGTCGATGACATTACCCCGTAGTGTCCTTGGCTAGCGTGAGTATAGAGGTGGGGCGTAACATATGGGGTCATATCATATCATCCGCTATTATGCGGCGCATAGGGTCTCATCCGCTATATAATGCGGGAAATCAATCACTCCAATATATATATATATATACTACTATATATAACATACCAATCCAACCGATAACAATTATCAATCCAAGCAAACAACCAATAATTTAAATTTAACTATTTAAATTAAACCGGGTAATCCGATTGAGTGAGAAGTTCTCACCTTTGCTTTTGTTTGCAATCCATTTCCATTCCAGCTTGTTTTCACAATTTTTTTGACCTTGTATAACATTTATACAATTTATTAATATTTGCACAATTGGACAATCAATCTCCATTTAATAAATTTTATTTTATCTAATAATTTATTTTCAAACTAATTTTCTTTTAATAAAATATTTTTCTTTTGCTTTGAAATCCTCACTTATAAAAATTAATTTATATAGATTCAAAAATCAAATTTTATATAATCTTTCAAACATTTCAAACTCCCATTTTTTATGTTTTAAACTAGAGCATGCATGTGGATATATACATTTACTAAACAAAAACAAGATTATTTTATATCTTACTGCTTTAAATTTTAAACAAATTGTTATAACAAGTATATATATATATATATATATATATTCCTTTTCAGAAAATAACCCAACCAGATTTGTTCTACTATAAAAATTTCTTGCTTCACTATCAATATATTTCTTTAAAATAAAATTTACTACTATAAATTTTTAAAATATAAACTTAAATTAACTCAAAAATACCTTACTGCAATAAGCTAATCTCGATCTCGACACGGCTATTGCTGCCTTTCGTCGCCTGCCGCTCGATCACGCTATCCACTTCCACAATTCAAATGAACTACCCATAACACACAAGCCTTCGACTCGACCTGCCACAATTCGACGATGCAGTCGCCCTCTCGAGCTCGCGAAACCCTAGCCTTCGAGATGCTCGATCGCTCCGCCTACCCTTTACCATTGCCTCGTGCCTTCACTTGAACCTCGAGCGTGGACAACCCAGGTTTTTTTTATTATACAGAGGGAGCCATTTTCGCGATTTAAAACTGAGGATGGGAAAGGGAAAAGAAAAAGGCGATTTGAATTGAATTTGTTTTGCTCGGCCATTTTATTTCTTCTGAACGAAATTGTTTGCAAATGAATTGATACGAGATGAAATATTATAATTAACGAAGACGCGTGTTAATGCAGTAGGACAAGTATTGAGAATTTCTCTACGTGTTGAAAAGCAAAATGAGGGCTTGCAACAATTATTATTTATATTTAAAATTTCAAATTCAAATTTAAATCATCTCGATTATCGTACTCACAATCTCGATCTCCTATCGAGGCGTGCCGCTAGGCATTTATAATGTTATACCCCTATTCCGAGCGCAATGGAAAAGGTTTCGAGGCCTAACTCGATTGTATGGAGAATATAAAGGTTTCTACACTAGTAGTAAATACTCAAACTCTTTCATCAAAACGATTTCGACACTATTTTAAATATAAAGCTCGTTTTTAAAGCCGTTTTCCAATCTATTAGTATATACAAATCTTTACCTCATTCGTACGAGAAATCCAATAAACGACTTAGCAAAACAAGTGGTATGAAATGCTTGCGTTTACTTCGTCGGTTAATTCTTAGACTTGTTTGATTGAAATCTTGTGAGAATTTTCGAGTGGAAATCTACAATTTGTTCGTAAATATTTAAGTTCAGCTAGTGGTTATGGGACATGAAGCTAAACTCTTATATTTACTGGCTTACTGTGATTCACACTTTTTATTGATCAATGATGATCATTTTTTGATTTAGACTAGCGACGTGCGATGTCTATTTGTTTGTGTGGGGACTAAAAACCCTGTTTGTGGAACTTCGGTTCAATTTGGTGGGGTAGCGACCCATGGTCTTCGGGCCGTTTGTGGAGCCTTGGCTCAAAATTGATGGTTAGCGACCATGGAATAGCGTTCCGTTTGTGATACACGTGTTGGTGAGTTTTCATGCTTCCGTTTGTGTTAGGCCTCCCTCCTTTGTGATTTCTAGATTTCTAGTTGATGATTTCTAGAATTTGTGTTTCACCAATTTTCGTGGATTGGCATTGATATGTTTTGTCAATATTTGTGTTTTGGTGAATAATTTAAAGAATGTGATTCATTTTGGTGTTTTGAGATGATTTGAGATATTGTATGATTTTTGTTGTTATTTGATGTATACTTGACACAGTACGGCATTTTTGTTATCATACTTTTTGGTCATATCTTTTATCCTGTCTCATTTTATCTGATATTTATAGCTAGACTGATCCGTTTATTATTATCTTCTTAAATTATACTCGGGTCAAACCGAGGTATTTCAGGTGCTCCTGCATGACTTCTTGTCAGGGTCCTTCACCTGACTTTTGGCTAACTACTTTAGCATAGTAGTTTTTGTTTGTATACATTTGAGATAGAGACTCATTGTTCTATACTTATTCTTTTTTCTAGCACTTGTATCTATTCTTTTGTGATGTAGTGGATCTTGTATGATCACTACTTTTATGTACACTTCAATATGTTATATTCATATCTGTTTCTGCCTTTGTGATATGAATATTTGTGGCTGATTTGTGTTATGTTTATTTCTATATTTGTTTTTGAAGTCCACATAGCCACTGTGTGGTAGCTTTGAGTTTGTATTTGATATGTCAAATTTCCTCTTGAAATGAAATGTAAGTTATATTATTTGACATATCGGTACTCGCACAAAGCAATTACACAGGTGGTCGCTCCTCAATAGCCTTATTCTTCATGCTAGTCGACGGCATTACCCCGTAGTGTCCTTTGCTAGCGTGAGTATAGAGGTGGGGCGTCACAGCTTGGTATCAGAGCCAAACTTCGGAACAATGTAGAATAATCTAGCAAGGATCATTGCCCTAAGTCTTTCTTAGGAATCGTGCCATAGGATTTAATTGGAGTCTTTGTGCCATTCTATCCTATTTCTTTTTATGATGCCTTGTTTTATCAATCAAGTTTGTTTGATATTCATTCTGAGATTAACCTTTTTTCTCTTCTTTCTTTCTTAAAGAAGAGAAATGGTTAAACCAGGTCGTCCCAGCGCCGGCCAATCCAGTTCTACTCCTCAGGATGGAGTATTTATGTCTGCTCAGCAACTTCTAGATCTTGTGAAAAATGCTCAAGCTATCGGACCCATTACAGAGCCTACTCATCCTAAATCTGGGTTTGCACGCTTGTGCAGTGATTACACCAACTTGGGTGGAAGGCCTTTTAAAGGTTCCGAAAGCGTTATAGAAGTCCAGGCTTGGCTTAGAACATGCGATCGCATCTTTTCCCGTATGAAACTTATTGATCTATATCGAGTCCAAGTGGCTTCTAGCATGCTCCAAGAAAGAGCATTAGATTGGTATGAGCTTCTGATCTCGGAGATTATTGAAGCGGATCTTACTTGGGAGCAATTTCGGGAAAGGTTCAAATTAAAATTTGTGCCAGAAGCTGAAAAAGTATCTTTAGCTCGACGCTTCATTGACCTTGTTCAAGGTGAATCTTCTGTGACGGATTATGTCGCATCTTTCGAATCTCTATCTAAATATAGGGTCGAGTATATTAATACCCCATTGAAGAAAAATCAGAGATTTGTCTATAAGTTGAACAAGAACCTCAAAAAGCCATTACTTCTGAAACTAGAAGTTTCTTTTGATCAGCTTGTTGATATCGCTCTTCGACTCGAAGAGGCCGATAAAGAAAGTGATGTTGAAGTCAAACAAAACATCAACAAGAAGTGGCCTTTTAAGTTCAAGCCTAATCCCAACAAGAAAGGGAAGCAAGCAACTTCGGTAGCAAAGACTCCTACCTCTAGTCATGGAGAATGTTACAATTGTGGTTCTAAGGACCATTATGCGAACAAGTGTCCGAAGTCCCTTACTTGTCGCTATTGCAAAAGTTCGGGTCATACTATATCTTCATGTCCCAAACTTCAAAGAAAAAAGGAAGGCAAGATAAACGTTGTGCAAGCCCCTACTAACACTTCTCGTGGTCAAGGTATTTCTCATTCTATCCTTGATGGCATTATTATATTTCGTGATTTTCCTATTCGAGTTCTTTTTGATACGGGTGCCTCTCACTCTTTTATATCATAAGAACTTGTTGATGCCTTGTCTTTGAATGTTATTGGCTTGATGAATTCATTAAGGATTGCGAATCCGGTTGGTGGATCCGCAACACTCAGTTTACTGTGCAAAGATGTTGAGGTTATTTTATGTGATTACTCTTTCCGTGTCGATTTGCATGTTATGCGTTACTTAGGCTTCGGAATGATTTTGGGAATGGATTGGCTTAACCGTTATGAAGCCCATATCCTATGTCCTGAGCGGACTATATATCTTCGACATCCTCAATCTGTTAAGCAAATTTCTCTTGTTCTGAAAAATTCAGATTCCTATTCGAAAGCATCCTTGTATTCTCTAAATCCTCATGATGATGATAATGATGATGAGGAAGATGTTATTTCTCTCATTCACATTGTTTGTGAATTTCCTGACATATTTGAGCCCGTTTTAAGATTACCACCTAAGCGAGCGATTGAGTTCAGAATTAATCTAATCCCTAGAGTTCTACCTATCACTCGTCCTCCTTATCTTATGTCCAATAAGGAAAATGAGGAGATGCGTAAACAATTATCCGAATTGGAAGCGAAGCAATTTATTCAATCTAGTTCCTCTCCATGGGGAGCTTCAGCTATTTTTGTGAAGAAATCTGATGGTACACTTAGGCTTTGCGTTGACTACCGCAAGCTTAATGATCTCACCATCAAGAATAAATATCCCTTACCTCGGATTGATGATCTATTCGATCAACTTAGTGGTGCTAAGGTCTTTTAACAGTTAGACTTAGCAACCGATTTTCATCAACTTCGTATTGCAGAGGATAGCATTCCTTTGACATCATTCCATACTCGTTATGGATCTTATGAATGGTTTGTTATGCCATTTGGTTTGACGAATGCTCCAGCTTATTTCGTCGACCTTATGAATCGATTTTTCAAAGACTTCCTCGATCGATTTGTTCTCATCTTTATCGATGATATTCTTGTTTATTCTAGAACCGAGGAAGAGCATGAAAATCATCTTCGGATTGTGTTGGAAACTCTTAGGAGCAACCAATTGAAAGCAAAATATTCTAAATGCCACTTTTGGCAATCTCGTGTGAAATTTTTGGGGCATATTATTTCTGAATCTGGAATTTCCGTAGATCCTTCAAAGATTGAAGCGATTCAATTTTGGAAGAGACCGGAGAGTGTGACGGAAATTCGTAGCTTTCTCGGATTGGCGGGCTATTACCGTCGATTCATAAAAGACTTTTCTAAAATTTCCGTAACTCTTACTAATTTGACAAAGAATGGAGTTAAGTACATTTGGTCAGGCAAATGTGAAGCTGCTTTTCAGAAACTAAAAGAACTCCTTTCCGATGCTCCTATTCTTGTGATTCCCAATGGGAACCAAGACTTTATTGTTTACACCGATGCTAGTCGTGTTGGTTTGGGAGCCGTTCTCATGCAAAGGGAACGTGTTATCGCTTATGCTTCTAGGCAATTAAAGCCTGCCGAGACTAGATATGCCACTCATGATTTAGAGCTCACGGCTATTGTTTTCGCCCTTAAAATTTGGCATCATTATCTTTTGGGAGAGAAATTTGTTCTCTACACCGATCATAAATCTTTGAAGTATTTATTTTCTCAAAAGGAACTTAATTTGCATCAACAACGTTGGCTCGAGTTCCTTGCATCTTATGATCTTGATATTCTTTATACTCCTGGAAAGGGAAATCGTGTTGCCGATGCCCTTAGTCGAAAGCAACAAGCAGTTGTTTCTATGATGATATCCGAATGGAATGATCTCGAGACTTTTTCCACTTGTGAGATTCGAGATTTTGAATCCAATTCATGTTCATCTCTTGTTTTGTGTAGCCTTGAGGCTCATCCTTCTCTTTTAGACCGCATTCTTGAAGCTCAAAAGCATGATCCCAAATTGGTTCTTCTTAGCCAAAGTTGTAGCTATAAAATTGATATTGAAGGTTTGAAAGACTTTGATATTGATGTTCGTGGCGGTATTCGAAAATTTGGTAGACTTATTGTGCCAAATATTATTGATCTTCGTAAAGACATTTTAGAAGATTCTCATCGTTCTAAATTTACCATTCATCCCGGTAGTAGTAAAATGTATGTATACATGAAGCGACTTTATTATTGGGATGGAATGAAATCTGATATTGCTAACTTTATTAAGCGTTGCATGACTTGCCAACTCGTTAAGGCCGAACATCAAAGGCCCGATGGGTTATTGCAACCTTTGGAAATTCCCGTTTGGAAGTGGGATCAAGTCTCTATGGACTTTATTGACGGTCTTCCCCGTTCTTGTTCGGGTCATGATATCCTGGGTGATAGTAGATAGACTTAAAAAATCTGCCCATTTTCTTCCTGTTCGGTCCAATCAGACCGTACCTATTTTGGCTAAACTCTTTGTCA
Organism: Allium fistulosum; assembly: GCA_030737815.1. Classification (NCBI taxonomy): domain Eukaryota; kingdom Viridiplantae; phylum Streptophyta; class Magnoliopsida; order Asparagales; family Amaryllidaceae; genus Allium; species Allium fistulosum. The sequence continues at coordinate 890,675,330 of CM060902.1, forward strand.
AGGAAATTGTTAGATTGCATGGAGTTCCTACTTCTATTGTTAGCGATCGTGATCCATTGTTTACTAGTGGATTTTGCAAGGGTCTTTAAAAAGCTTTGGGAACAAAGCTTAATTTTAGCACCGCTTATCATCCTTAGTCCGATAGACAAACCGAGCGTGTGAATCAAACTCTTGAAGATCTTCTTCGTGCATGTGTTCTTGATTTTGGCGGAAGTTGGGAAGATCATATTTCTCTTGTTTAGTTTTCCTATAATAATAGCTTCCAATCTAGTATTGGTATGGCACCTTAAGGCCATGCCGATCTCCTTCGTGCTGGCTTGAAGCCGGTGAGAAGCTGGTTTTAGGTCCAGATTTTATTCGGGATGCCACAGAAAAGATTGACCTTATTCATCATAGGATGAAAGAAGCTCAAAGTAGACAAAAATCCTATGCCGATAACCGAAGAAGGAAACTAGAATTTTCTATGGGAGATTTGGTGTTCGTGTTTCACCTATGAAGGGTGTTGTGCGTTTCAGTCGATCGGGAAAATTAGCACCTCGATATATTGGTCCATTTCCCATCACCGAACGTATTGGTTCCGTGGCTTATCACTTTTTGTTACCGGCTCAGTTTTCTGCTATTCATGACGTATTCCACATCTCTCAATTAAGGAAATGCCTTCGAGATTCCGATTCTATTCTTGAGCCCGGTGTTATTGAAGAAATTGAAGTTTCGCCTAATTTGACTTATGAACAACATTCTATTCGTATCATTGCTACGGAGGTTAATCGCCTTCGAAATAAAGATGTTCCTCTTGTGAAAGTTCAATGGTCCTCAAATCCTAAGGATTGCTCTTGGGAATCCAGAGAATTCATCGAGCGAACACATCCGGACTTACTATCTCGTGATTCTTAAGGTGAACTTCTCATTTCAAAATTTCTTCTTTTGTGTTGATATGCTTTAGTATGGTTGTTACTTTTTATTTTACTCTTAATCATTGTGAGGACGCAATTTCTTTAAGGAGGGGAGTCTGTAACAACCCGCATATTTTACGATTGAATATTTAAATGTTTTGTTTAAATATAGCATCGTTAATCGGATTAAAGTCTGAATAGCTACTTTTTGTAAAAAAATTAATTGGGACTCGAGACCAATTCCATTGAGTCCAAAATGGCATTTATAACTTTTTGAGTATAAACATCGATATGTTTGGAGTTGAGAGAATTTTGCTATTTTTCTATTGGGCTTTGGGTTTGGGTTTCAGCTCATTAGTCATATAATACCCTATACTCCACTCAACTTCCTTCATTCATATTCATTTACTAACACTCTCAAGCTTAAAAGAAAAATGGGGGAAAGAATGAGAAATTAGAATTCCAAACCCTAGTTTAATTAGGAAATACAAATTCTAGCTCCAACATCAAAGAGAAGCTAAGGTAAGCATCCTCTTATTCTTCTCCATCTCAATCTCTCTCCAATTTCAGAAATTTCCTATGACCTAACTTAGGAAATATTGCTTATGATCTTAGATTGGAGCTTCTAGAGTTGAAATTAAAGAGTAGTTGATCTTTCCCTTGCTTTAGAGCTTCTCGTTTATTGTTTTTGGGTTTAAAGGTGAGTTCTTTTACTCACATCTACGTCTATAGCTATCATTGTCGTTAGGTATGAATTCCTAACATTTGTGCATATTCATTTGCTTTGATTTGAATTGGTTTTGTGAATTTTCCAAATTTTGGTGTTTTGGTCCAATTTTATGAAAATCCTACAATGGATGTTTGGACAGTGATATTTGGGGTGTATTGAAGAGCCTTTAAGGCTGTGTTGTCGCTCGACGTAAATCCTTAGTCGTCATTGCTCGTCCGATCGCTCCTGATACGTTTTGGCCATTTTGGCCTAGGCAAACTATTGTTTGGTCCAGGTGACCAGACGTCTGGAATTCAAGTCCAGACGTCTGGTTATAGGCCCTGGAGAAAAGAAAATCATACGGTTGAAAAATAGAATGGCGGAGACTAATTTCAGATGTCTGAATTATAATTTCAGACGTCTGAAAGGGATTCAGACGTCTGGATTGCCGAACCAGACGTCTGGAAGGTTTTTATGGAATTTCCAAAACCTAAATCCAGACGTCTGGATTGACCCCTAGATGTTTGGAACTGTGTATTTTTGCATATTTAGGCTTTTCTTGATTGAATTTCCATTGTTTATCGATTTTAGTTGCTTCGATTAGTTGTTATCACTTTTATCGACCTTGATGACTTCTTTTTCGGGATTTTTGGGAATATCCATTTTGATGGATTTGGTATCGATTTCTTTGGATTTAATTCACGTCTTCGTATGTGAATTTTTCGTGATTGATTGTTTCTACAGTCATTTCTATGGTTTATCAGTTCTAAATACAAAGGTTTCTACACTAGTAGTAAATACTCAAACTCTTTTATCAAAACAATTTCGACACTATTTTAAATATAAAGCACGTTTTTAAAGCCGTTTTCCAATCTATTAGTATATACAAACCTTTACCTCATTGGTACGAGAAATTCAATTAAACGAGTTAGCAAAACAAGTGGTATGAAACGCTTGCATTTACTTCGTCGGTTAATTCTTAGATTTGTTCGATTGAAATCTTGTGATAATTTTTGAGTGGAAATCTATATTTTGTTCGTAAATATTTAAGTTAAGCTAGTGATTATGGGACATGAAGCTAAACTCTTATATTTACTGGCTTACTGTGATTCACACTTTTTATTGATCGATGATGATCATTTTGTGATTTAGACTAACGATGTGCGACGTCTGTGGGGACTAAAAACCCCGTTTGTGGAACTTCGGTTCAATTTGGTGGGGTAGCGACCCATGGTCTTCTGACCATTTGTGGAGCCTCGGCTCAAAATTGATGGTTAGCGACCATGGAATAGTGCTCCGTTTGTGATACATGTGTTGGTGAGTTTTCATGCTCCCGTTTGTGATAGGCCTCCCACCTTTGTGATTTCTAGATTTCTAGTTGATGATTTCTAGAATTTGTGGTTCACCAATTTTCATGGATTGGCATTGATATGTTTTGTCAATATTTGTGTTTTGGTGAATAATTTAAAGAATGTGATTCTTTTTGGTGTTTTGAGATGATTTAAGATATTGTATTTTTTTTTTTTATTTGATGTATACTTGACACAATATGGCATTTTAGTTATGATACGTTTTTGGTCATATCTTTTATCCTATTTCATTTTATCTGATATTTATAGCTAAATTGATCTGTTTATTATTATCTTCTTAAATAATACTCGGGTCAAACCGAGGTATTTCAGGTGCTCCTGCTTGACTTCTTATCAGGGTCCTTCACCTGACTTTTGGCTAACTACTTTAGCATAGTAGTTTTTGTTTGTATACATTTGAGATAGAGACTCATTGTTGTATACTTATTCTTTTGTCTAGCACTTGTATCTATTCTTTTGTGATGTAGTGGATCTTGTATGACCACTACTTTTATGTACACTTCTTTGTGTTATATTCATATCTGTTTCCGCCTTTGTGATATGAATATCTATGACTGATTTGTGTTATGTTTATTTCTATATTTGTTTTTGAAGTCCACATAGCCACTGTGCGGTAGCTTTGAGTTTGTATTTGATATGTCGGATTTCCTCTTGAAATGAAATGTAAGTTATATTATCTGACATATCGGTACTCGCACAAAGCAATTACACAGATGGTCGCTACTCAATAGCCTTATTCTCCATGCTAGTCGATGACATTACCCCGTAGTGTCCTTGGCTAGCGTGAGTATAGAGGTGGGGCGTCACATATGGGGTCATATCATATCATCCGCTATTATGCGGCGCATAGGGTCTCATCCGCTATATAATGTGGGAAATCAATCACTCCAATATATATATATACTACTATATATAACATACCAATCCAACCGATAACAATTATCAATCCAAGCAAACAACCAATAATTTAAATTTAACTATTTAAATTAAATCGGGTAATCCGATTGAGTGAGAAGTTCTCACCTTTGCTTTTGTTTGCAATCCATTTCCATTCCAGCTTGTTTTCATGATTTTTTTGACCTTGTATAACATTTATACAATTTATTAATATTTGCACAATTGGACAATCAATCTCCATTTAATAAATTTTAATTTATCTAATAATTTATTTTCAAACTAATTTTCTTTTAATAAAATATTTTTCTTTTCTTTTTCTTTGAAATCCTCACTTATAAAAATTAATTTATATAGATTCAAAAATCAAATTTTATATAATCTTTCAAACATTTCAAACTCCCATTTTTTATGTTTTAAACTAGAGGATGCATGTGGATATATACATTTACTAAACAAAAACAAGATTATTTTATATCTTACTGCTTTAAATTTTAAACAAACTGTTATAACAAGTATATATATATATATATATATATTCCTTTTCAGAAAATAACCCAACCAGATTTTTTCTACTATAAAAAATTTCTTGCTTCACTATCAATATATTTCTTTAAAATAAAATTTACTACTCTAAATTTTTAAAATATAAACTTAAATTAACTCAAAAATACCTTACTGCAATAAGCTAATCTCGATCTCGACACGGCTATTGCTGCCTTGCGTGTCCTGCCACTCGATCACGCTACCCACTTATACAATTCAAATGAACTACCCATAACACACAAGCCTTCGACTCGACCTGCCACAATTCGACGATGAAGTCGCCCTCTCGAGCTCGCGAAACCCTAACCTTCGAGATGCTCGATCGCTGCGCCTACCCTTTACCATTGCCTCGTGTCTTCACTTGAAACCTCGAGCGTGGACAACCCAGGTTTTTTTTATTATACAGAGGGAGCCATTTTCGCGATTTAAAACTGAGGATGGGAAAGGGAAAAGAAAAAGGCGATTTGAATTGAATTTGTTTTGCTCGGCCATTTTATTTCTTCTGAACGAAATTGTTTGCAAATGAATTGATACGAGATGAAATATTATAATTAACGAAGACGCGTGTTAATGCAGTAGGACAAGTGTTGAGAATTTCTCTACGTGTTGAAAAGCAAAATGAGGGCTTGCAATAATTATTATTTATATTTCAAATTTCAAATTCAAATTTAAATCATCTCGATTATCGTACTCACAATCTCGATCTCCTATCGAGGCATGCCGCTAGGCGTTTATAATGTTATACCCCTATTCCGAACGCAATGGAAAAGGTTTCGAGGCCTAACTCGATTGTATGGAGAAGATAGCTTTTTGAACCCAGTTATAATATTAATTCCGATTTAAATTTCAGCGCGTTTACAATTCGTACGATCACACGACAACTCCGAACACCACAAAATTTGAAATTCGATAATAATACACTATTACGGATCCAATGGAACTGGTTTCGTCGAATTCCGAGACTGTGCCTTGGAAGACTATTTTTAAATATCGATTTAAACGATATAAATTCAAAACTGAACAAATCACTTTCAAATTCAATTTTAAAAGTTCTATTACCTTCAGTATTATCAATATAAATTTCCTAAGCCGTTATAATATTTTTTACAAGCGTAAAACTGAAGATTCAATATTTTACCCAACTTCAATAATTACATTTAATAATTTAATTACCAAATTCATAGTGATATTTGAAATTCAAGTTAAACTAACACTCAAATATTTAAAATCAATTAATATTCCAATTTTAAATATCCAAAAATTCTGGGTCGTCACAGCTGTGAGACCTAAAATTGTAGAATTTCTTAGATTTTATCCTTATATTCTTAGTCTCTATAATGTTTAAAAACTCGATAGCATGTACTTCTTGGTATGATGCCAGTCCGAAAGTCACTCTAGACTTTGGATCAGTGTGTCTGGAAGTGCGGATTGTCGGTATCAGAGCTTAGGTTTAAAATTCCTTAAGGTATTGAGAGAAAATACTTAATTTTTTTTGAAAAAAGAGGTTTTTTCCAAAAAAAGATTTTGAAAAAGTTTTTCTTTCACAATGGGTTCCTAGAAGAGAGTGTGTGTGTATGTGTATATATACACACACATATACAATAAGTTTTTCAATGGTTATATCTCTACTACTAATAATGTAAATTCAATGCACATGCTTCAACCGTGTCTTTCAAGAATTCCTAAAATGCCCTTGCATTTCCCGTCAGCCCTCATGCGTATTTCCCATTTTCATTATCGATTCGTAAAAGCGTCTGTTTCCCTAAATTCGACAGCGTACTTGAATTCAATTCCTCAAAACTGTTATTCCATTCGTCACCATCATCCGATCTCACATATCGATTTCTCTCACTTGCGAATCACTGATGCCAACATCACCAGAGGTATAGCATCCGCGTCTAGGGATTTGATGGTCGGCGGAGATAGATCAGGCGTGTTATCACTTTCTGCTTTTAATTGAAGGTATAATTCTTTATAATGTATATACTTCGGTTAAAATATTTGCATGCTTCAATTCACTTCAATTTTTGACATCGTTATTCATTATTTTTGGTTTTGATTGACCTGATTTGTGAACGGTGAACATAAATTTTCCACTTTGATTTCCGATTCATGAAAACAATTGATCCATACAACTTTTGACATCTTTACTCATTATTTTTGGTTCTGCTCTGATTTATGAATCTACGACGTTATTACAATTTTTTCATCTGATTTTTGATTCACGAAAAAAAATTGTTATAAACAGCAACACAAGGTCCATACAGATTTTTAATAAAGAAATAATTTAATCGCTATAGTCACTGATTACACAAATACTGAGTAGTAACTATTTTGATTTGATTAGCGTTTAAAACATCAATTAAACTCCTTACTAACGTGCAACTAAAATTGTAACAACCCACCTTTTGGACGTTTCAAATCGACAACAAACCACACATGTCAGACTCAAACCATTCAAAAGGGAGGATTGTTAATGGTGTAAATAAAAAAAAGGAAAAAAGAAAGAAAACAAAACACAGAATCTCGCAGCGGAATAACAAAATATAATAATCAAATAAACAGTTCATGAAACTGTTTTACAAATAACATTTGATTACACTTTTACAATTCAAATCAGAGTTATACATACATCAGAAATAAACAAATAATGCAGCAGAACACAGAATGTAGTGAAATAATAAATAGCAATAATATATTGAATCTTCGTCTTCATCCTCCAGAAAATAAGTGTCTTCGCTAAACTGAAATACTCGGTCTGACCCGAGCGTAAAGTAAAACAAGAACACTCGAGTCAGGACTAACATTCTTATTTAAGTAAGTCAACTCAAGTGAAATGTACAGATAACTCAATAAGTGAAATGTACAGATAACTCATAAACATCATCTTTCACACTATAAATCAGTTCAGTTCAAATACCGACTTTATGTTCGTTTCCAATCGATTCATTATTAAATCCAACTTCAGATTTCAATTTTTCACTTAAAGCTATTAAGTTATAATCAAACAACAAGTTTAAATCAAAAAAATCCAATTAAAACTTTCATTAAATCAATTAAATTTCAATTTCATAATTTCAAGTTCAAACATAAATTTAAACTTACAATATTCCAATTTTATTTCTAAATCAATTTATTTAAACCCAAAGTGGTTTTATATCGGGTATGTATCATTTAAATCCAAAGTGATTTTGCTAACTATCAGGGAACTTGGAGTGTGAGAACAATAACAACATAAATAACATAACATGTCAATTACCAACATGCGTGAATAATTAACAATTTAATATATACACATGCATAACTAACATATCACATGTGTCACATATCGTAAACAACATAAGTGAATATTTAAAATTCTAACATAACATATAAATATATAACATGACATATATCAAGGAACTTGCAAGGTAATTTACAATAAATTAACATGGCATATCATTTTTCACAAACATAACACATTATTTCCACATAGCATAGGTGACATGTTATTAACATAGCATGTGCAACATATGATTTTATTAACTAACACATTTGTTTCAACATAGCATATGTGATGTATTTCAACAAGGCATATACAAATATTTTTCTAACATAACACATTTTTTTTACATATCATATGTGATGTATTTCAACATAGCATATAAAAATATATTTTTCTAACATAACACATTTTTTTTACATATCATATGTGATGTATTTCACATACATATGTGACAATTAATTAAATCAACATAACATACTACTTGTGACATATAAAACAACATGTGAATGTGAATATCATAACACAAATTCAAGGTAACATAACAACATATATCACATATTCATATCTAAAGCAAACATTTCTTATAACATTTTGATGTTTATTTACCGAACAATAAAAATGTTAATCGTGAGTGATTGCTCACCTTTCGAGGTTAGAGAGTTTTTTTGACAACACAAATATGTAGATCCTAGTTGAAATCCAAACACGACAAGCTAACCAATCTTATCCATAGCAACAATCTAATAGAAAAGCAAAGCACGACAATGCAAATCGAATAGATTGAGTTTTCTTCTTCCTTTTTTTAGAGAGATAAAGCAAGGGGAATTTGTGGATTTATAAATTTTGGAGTTTATGTAGTTTTGAGGATGGAGGAAGTGTGAGCAGAAAGCTTCAGACAGAGGAATGAGAAACAATCTGTACGTACTTTGGTTTTGTCCTCTAGTGGGAAATTGAAAAGTCAACAGGTTGGAAAGTGGGAAGGTGATAAAAGAATACAAAAATAAAGTAAGCTTTTCAAAGAAACGACGTGGTTATGTGTTTAATAAATATAAACATGAACAGGCTAGCATGAATGATGCATGTGCATTAAATCTGAATTGTTAATGGACGAATTAGTGCAGGCAGAAGTTATGAAAAAGAGTGAATACTAAAAGTTGTAACGTGTAAAAATAAATGCTTAAATGCAAATACAAGAGGTATATAAGAATTAGGTCGAATAAAAGTGGGTGAGAGAATGTATAGCTAACAATAAGAATGGAAAATGAATATATAGAGAATAAATGAAAGTTTTATGAAATAAAGAGAGAGGTTTTTTTTTATATGAATAGCTGAAATATGAGAGTAAACAAGGCAGAAAAATATGAATGAGATAGTAGTTAGAAAAAGCAATAGAATATGAAACATGCATGAATATGAATTCATGATGAACATCACCTTTCATACTTCAAAAGGAATTTAGTGTCACATTAATTCAATATGGAAATATTTTTCAATTCAATTAATTTCTTTAACTCCAAATCAACTCAACTTTACACCTATCTAAAAGTTTATTAACATACAGTAAATAAAATTTGAACACGCCAATTAAAGTAACGATGACCACAGCTACATAAAATAAAAGAAGAACCATGATTCCAAATTCCAATTCAAAATCGACGTTTTTCTCAGCGCACAATCATGAACATAAAATATTTAATTTATTCTAAATTTTACGATTAGCATTAAAATCACCTCTATACTGCCAAAGATTACTATTCAACGACTATAAAATATTGCTTCAAAATTCAAATTTTTTTCTTTTTATAAAATTACACTTACTTTAAAAACAACAACGTTTATTTTGTTTTCATTAAAACATACTTTTTTTAACAATAACGTACATTTCTTTCGTTAAATCCATTAATTACAATTAATGGTTTTTTTTGCCTCTTTAATATTGAAAGATTCCAAATCGACATAATTTTAATTAGTTTCAAAATTACACTTTATAGTGGATCCTGTACATTTCATTCAATAAACATCATTAAGTTCAATTAAATTATCTTTCCCTTTTATTGAAAGATTTCAAATTAAATCCACGGCAATAAATTTCAACATTAAAATTTAAAATGGAAAATAATTAATGGATAGATAATAAAACAATTGAATTCTTTTTACAGTAACTTAAATACATTTGTAGAATTGTTGTTTACACATAAGATAATTAAAACAACGAAAGTCTTTTTACAGTAACTTAAATACATTTATAGAACCATTGTTTACACATAAGAGTTATAAATTAACTTGCTTAAATAGATTATTTTCCTACTCTTGTAATCCATCTGTATGCTAAAACATAGTTCAAATATACATATATTTCTTCCTTTAAATCAATCATTCTATTCTTTATTTTAATGAAATTAAACCTACATTCACAAATGAAACATTCATTTCATTTGATATAAATGTTCTTTTCATTAAATCAACTTTCCTTATATATTCATAAGACATAAGCTACGTTTAATTACACCTATTAATTTACAATTTGGTGTCCTCTCTACCATTAATTGAAATTAATCAATTACATTAATTTCAATTGTTTACAAAGGTGAATTTAAAATGAACAAAATAAATGTAATGAGAAATAGAACAATTATTTCCTATCTAATAGTAATTTAAACATAATTACACACAATTGGATATAAACAGAAATTATACATTTCTTACTAAATAATAGTTTCTCGACTCTACAATCAATCTTTCAACTACCAAACATTTCAAATAAATAAACATATGGTTTCTTATTTAATAAAGAAACATTTATTATTCTTCATTAACATTTATTATTCCAATCAATTGGAAATTTACATTCAGACAATTATTAATTTCACTCAAACCAACACTATTAAAATACACACTAGCATTTGTTATCATCCTTACATTATTGCAAACATGTTTCATTAATATAATTTTTACTTAAGCTCATAACTTGGATTATAATTAAATTTGTATCAGTAAAATCTTACAAAAAAATTCCTAACAATTTTATTCAAAAATCTTATTTAATTTAATATTTTTAAATGTTTAAAAATACGGGTCGTTACAATCTCCCCCACTCAAAAATTTTCGTCCCCGAAAAGAAACAAGAAGGAATTCAAAAATTTGTTATATTTTATTTAAAACAGTCAATTTATTAATCTGAAAACGTACCTATTTGTCAGGCAAACAAACTTTATTTATGAAACCAAAAGCAGTAGTTGTTGCTTCTATAACCTGTATTTCACTTATATAATCCAAAGAGTTAAAATTATGTGAAAAAATAATATTTCAGTTGTTTCAAATCAATAGCACAAACAACATACAATATATCACAATCATATGCACCCAAAACTATACAACCATCATAGGCAACAAAGAATCCATCACACATCCATAGCAACCAAAACTAATGGTTTGTTCAGGTTTAGAACTTTTAATCGTACAAGGGTGATAAATAAACTAATAAGTGTACTTTATGCTCAACAGCCTTAGATAATCACTTAATAGATTATTCATACAACCTCAAACAATTAGAAGTATTCTTTTCCAAACTTCCCATCAGCGAAACAACAAGAATTTTAAATTTACTTAAATTTATTCTACTAGTTTTTTTTCTCATCATTTACCTTTCCATTCATTTATTTATATAAAGATCAATCACTTAGATAATTTGTTTTCCATTAAAGATTTAAGTCATTAATGAATCATTTCATAAAATACTACTTAAGCTCCTACTGCCTTACCTAAGTTTATAACTTAATTCTGTTATAGAATAAAAATTTAAGTTTTTGGTATTCGCTCTTGAAGAGAAAAGAAATATTTCAATATATCTAAAAATTCAATTAAAACATTTAATCTCATTCACTTAGTATGAATATAAGATATATTTAAAACATCCTCATAGCATTTTGCAAGGATTTTCCAAAAAGTTTAAACAATGTTAAAAGTTTATATCAAAACATATGATAAGCTTTTTTTAAAAAAAAGTTCCTTAAATTTGATAATTTATTAGACTCATTAATTTAAAATAAGTATAAACTCTAGATTATTAAACTGAAACTAATAGTATACTCAAATCTTAGATTAAATATCCAAATCAAAGTATAAAATTTCATATCTTCATAATTAATTGTACACACTTGTTTTAAAACGAATATTCAAATCATGGAAAAACATTTATTATGGTTTAATACAAAATCCAAATAGTAAATAAACCTATAAATTTACTATTAGTACTTCGAAAGCAAGTAAATATTTCAAACCATACCTCCAAAATAGAGATTCAAATTCATTTGTCAAGTATATTACCATAAATGAACTTCGCAAATCAATTTTTTTTTCATTTATATAATACCTTTAAATTATACATTCAAAGAAACTTATATAAATTTTACTTGAAATATTCATTTGAAAACTTCATTTGCAAATCAATCATCTTTAATACTTTACGAAAAAAATTCATCTGTAAAATTTCTTGCTTCATATATAAATACCATTTAAATTTTTTAAATAACATCTTTATAAATATAGGTAAACTATTTGAAAACAATTATTTACATCATTACTTATATTTAAAAGGAAGTTATTGAAAACCTTAAATCCATTATTTATAAATTTTATTAGTTTTAAATCTAAAAATACTTTTAAACATCATTTATAAATCAATAATCATTAACTTTAAATACATTTTATTTAATTAATAACTTCCCACAATTTTTACAACACTAATAATTTACTATTAAACCATGTTTTACATAAATAATAAATATTTTAAACATTTTAAAGTATTTAGAAATGAAAAAAAATAACCAAAATATCTTTTATATAATACTTTATCAAAATACTTTTATAACTCGATGTTTTAACAAGTTTATCCTCGTTCTTGCAGACTCTGGTCGTACGTTGATCAAGCGTAAGACTAGAATTCTCCAAGTACTTAGTAGACCTGTTTCAACACCCAGTGAAAAATACTTAAAAACAGGTATGAGAAGTACCGCTCAAAATTTGATGTCAAATGATGATATTACGATAGCATTGGCCCGCTGCTGATCCAGAATTTACGCAATGGACACAAAACTTTCCAGAAGATCCTTCCACCTTCCGGATTCCAGAAAAATATCATAGCCATTTTGTAAACAAGGGACCATCGACCCCTGCTGCAGTGGTAACTGCTGATTCAATGATTTACGCAATGGATGCACTTCCTTCCCGGAAGATCCATAAACAACAGATCCCAGGATCGAAAGCGCCTCCATTGGGTAAACTAAAGAACCATCTACCCTGGAAAAAAAATCGAGGAACTCATGAGTTTAAGTCCAGACAACCATATCGGTTCGAATCCATTTCTGAATTCACCCAAGTATATTAGGGTTTATCGGTCGAATCCATTCCTGGATTCCCCAAGTCCATCTGGGTCGAAGCATATCACACTATACTTCTTCGTGGAGGGTACTTCCCATACCGTTTACTTCAAAATATAACATACCATATATAGTACCCTTTCAAAATAATAGCTTCAAATATCGCACTTATATAAATTCCATTATATATAAGATTTCATTTTCAAATAAAGTACTTTCCAAAATCAATAATCTCGAATATATCAAATCATTCTTATATAAATTCCTTTATATGTAAGATTTATCTCTTTAGATTGAATACCTTCTAAAATCAACAGTTTTAAAAATCACCTTATACTTATATAAAGTCCGTCTTATACAAGAATCAAAAATTTTCCAAAATCAATTTCGCTATATGAAAAGCCATATGGGATTGAACATCTTTGCTTTATAAAAGGTTTTGAATTTAGAATAGTTTTGTACATAAAATCGTTTTGTGAAATAGTTTTGTATATAAAATAGTTTTGTAAAATAGTTTGTAAATAAAATAGTTTGTAAAACAGTTTTGTAAAAATAAAATAGTTTGTAAAACAGTTTTGTAAAAATAAAATAGTTTGTAAAACAGTTTTGTAAATAAAATAGTTTGTAAAATAGTTTTGTAAATAAAATAGTTTGTATAAGAAAAATAAAAGAAAATAGTTTTGTAAAATGGTTTTAAATTAATAGTAGTTTTGTATACAAGAAAAATTCCAATTTAAATTACAAAGATATCCAACCCAACGACTTTCAATTTCAGCATCAAAGCATATCAATAATATTAGAACATAAGAGGTACATATGTCATCATTTCACAAAATCACATTCGATCGCTCGCTCGAGTACACAAGTTTGCTTTCGAACTAGTATTTTTCATTCGACTTCCCTAAGGCGAACTTCGATTAGGTTTCTTGACTAGAAACCAACATTCTCCTTGCATAGCCATATACTATGATAGAGAATTCTAGAATCAAACCAAAAATCCATTCAAATATTCGCCATCAAGAATCGAATGAAAAATCCTAACACGAAGTGGTGTAATTCACATAGAACATGTGTACTCAAATCCAGATATTTTTGCGAATAAAACAATATACATACAACATACGTAATTATTCTAATTTGTTTCATCACAATTACATTTCAATTAAATTCATTTTTAATCTCATTGATTAACACAAATATCACTTCATACTTTAATATTTGTTTCACAGAATTTCTCCAATTAATATAAAACATTAATGTATTCATTTTCATAAAATTGTTATATTTCTCTTCACTTTAAATTACATTCATTTCACATGTAATATTTCTCATTTAATACAACATTTATTTGCAAATCTTTTCATAAGGAATTTTCTTAAGTTCATAACCAATTTATAAAACTTAATTCCTTTTAATAAGACATTGTTCGAGTTTAAAGTTATCCCAACTTTATTTATAACCATTTATTACATCCATTAATTTCATAACAATTTACAAGTCATGGATTTTTTTATAATCATTTCACTTTTAATTCATATTTGTTTATCCCATTTACTTTCACCTTTACCTTTCAATTTATTTATGTTAGTTAAATTTATAAACATATTTTTCTCCAATTTACTCACATTTACAACATTTCCTTAATCACAATTTCAATTTAAACATCCGAAGGCTTAAAGTTCACACTTTTATATTATTACATTACATGCCAAGAATGTATACAATAATTCTATTCATTTACTGGACATAGATGTAACAAATTAAACCTTGTTTCACTTGCTTTCAAATTAATGTTATCAAATTCAACTGCATAATTCAACACAATTTCTAAGTTTTAACTCATATATTAATTTAGAAGGTTTCGATTATCCAAAATATCCAGATATTCCATTTTATTTCAATAGTTGAAACTACCGGTCAACAAACAACAAAATTCACAACAACATTTCAATTTCATAAACAAATATCCTAATTATTCATTTTATTCTCTTTAATACACCATTATTAAACTAGTGTTTAGTCCATTATTTCAATCAACAATAATTGCCAATGTTTATAATTTGATTAAATACAACAAATTAACAATAAATGATCATAATTAGATATTACCATTTCATAAAACAAACACATTACAAATAACTATATCAGTTATAAAAATTTATTCCTTTATAAATATCATATAATATTAGGAAAAATAATTTCATTTCAAAACATATATAAAACATTTTTATAACACTAACAAATACGCGCTCTCATATATACATTCAGACAACTCATTCTAGGGTACTACTACCCTATCTCTAATGAGTTAACCCCAACAGGCTAAGGTATGTCTAAACCAAAGCTCTGATACCAACTGTAACAACCCACCTTTTGGATGTTTCAAATCGACAACAAACCACACATGTCAGACTCAAACCATTCAAAAGGGAGGATTGTTAATGGGGTAAATAAGAAAAAAGGAAAAAAAAAAGAAAACAAAACACAGAATCTCGCAGCGTAATAACAAAATATAATAATCAAATAAACAGTTCATGAAGCTGTTTTACAAATAACATTTGATTACACTTTTACAATTCAAATCAGAGTTATACATACATCAGAAATAAACAAATAATGCAGCAGAACACAGAATGTAGTGAAATAATAAATAGCAATAATATATTGAATCTTCGTCTTCATCCTCCAGAAAATAAGTGTCTTCGCTAAACTGAAATACTCGGTCTGACCCGAGCGTAAAGTAAAACAAGAACACTCGAGTCAGGACTAACATTCTTATTTAAGTAAATCAACTCAAGTGAAATGTACAGATAACTCAATAAGTGAAATGTACAGATAACTCATAACATCATCTTTCACACTATAAATCAGTTCAGTTCAAATACCGACTTTATGTTCGTTTCCAATCGATTCATTATTAAATCCAACTTCAGATTTCAATTTTTCACTTAAAGCTATTAAGTTATAATCAAACAACAAGTTTAAATCAAAAAAATCCAATTAAAACTTTCATTAAATCAATTAAATTTCAATTTCATAATTTCAAGTTCAAACATAAATTTAAACTTACAATATTCCAATTTTATTTCTAAATCAATTTATTTAAACCCAAAGTGGTTTTATATCGGGTATGTATCATTTAAATCCGAAGTGATTTTGCTAACTATCAGGGAACTTGGAGTGTGAGAACAATAACAACATAAATAACATAACATGTCAATTACCAACATGCGTGAATAATTAACAATTTAATATATACACATGCATAACTAACTGTAACGACCCGTAAATTTCAACTGTTTGAATAACGTAATTAGTTGAAATTTTGTGAAATTTTAAACGATAAAATTTTGAAATATAAATTTGATATTTGGAATGCGTTTAGTTAAACATAGCGACCGGTAAATTTTCATCCGAAAATATGAAAGTTTATTTCGCGCGTAAATTCACTTCAATTTAATCAGTTAAAAAGAGATGAAAATAAAATGTTTCTGAAACCTAAATATTTTTACATAGAAAAATTCTAAACCATCTTTTGAGCAAGATGTCAGTTTGTCGTTTTTCCAAATTCGGACATCTTTGGCTCCGTCGATCTTATTTTTCAGCGTTTTTCTTGCATTTTCCGCCAGTAGAAAAATTCGAATTTTTATAATCCAATCATACCACGGATATCTGTATACCGTTTTGACCGTCTTGTCGTGCTGATCTTCGCAGTATATTCATTCTTATATTTCAACGTCTGGTACGCAACGAAGCTGCGTAGCGGTCCAATGTATCGGTACCATATTTTGCCTTTTCGTTCTCTTTTGTCTTTTCAAAATTCCCCAACCGAGTAGCCTGTTGCCTTTATTAAATTATGAAACGACTTTTGACCCTTCACATTTCATTTATTTGTATATATATTCTTATGTCTTTTCGCTTTGTTTTTTTTTGTTCATTCCAAAAGAGAGTCCGTTCATTTGAAACTGAACAGTATAACCTATTCATTTTCTTTTCCCCTACCTACTGCATGTATTATCTTCCCTATGTTGCTCTCTCTTCTGTGCTAGTCTTTATAGTGATAATTATAAAGTGTATATATGCATTGTTTATATAAAGTAGTGCCAGTATTTTATAAATTATGTAACCTACATTTATGAGTTACGTGCCCACTTATCTTCTTCCCTACATTACATTGTTTATTCCTTCTGAAAAAAAGAAATGGGCAAAGCTCATAACATTTCAAATTTGCATGCTTTCTTTTTGAAACCTCTGTCATTTTTTTTTCTCTTTTCATTCATGCGCACTCTCACCTCCCACCCGCCTCACGCCAAGGCAATCACCGCCTCCGCCCAGCCAACAGCCCTACCGACCACCTCCACTCCCCTCACCTTTGCCATGCGAGCCCACCCCACGTCACGAGCAACCCGACCCAGCAGCTCCCACCACAACATGCGCCTCTTTGACAGCAACCTTCTCCACCCAATCGGCCTACACCATCCACCACTCCGCCATCTCAGCTCAAGTTTTAAACCACCGGCCTCAACATCTCCTCTTCCTCCACTTGCCGCTAGCCTTCCACCTCAGACGCGCCAGCCATTTTCTCTGTTCCACAAATCGAGCAACATTCACTTCCTTTGGTTAATTAAAGGTACTTATATAGGATCTGCTATATGTATAGTTTTATAGAAGTTGTATATATATTAGATTTTTTTATATATATGATCTGCGGTTGTTTAAGTACATATATTATGAAGTATATATCTTGCGTTTATAGTATTTCATAGTACGATTTTGATATATAAAATATATTAGATTAGTATATATATTTATTTATATCTTTGGATATGAGTTACAGTATACGAGCTTACCACAAAATTTCTGTTTTGATGATATATCATCCATGTTTTACAAACGGTTACCGTATGATATATATTTATATAGGAGTATTAATATGTTATAGATATAAAAAAATGTCTGTTAAGCTTTAATTTAAATGTATATGTGTATGTTATATGGGTGTCTGTTCGTTTAGCGTATAAGTGATATAAGTTATGACAGAGCGTGGTTATATAGATGTTTCGAAATTTGTGTTGGAACTGTCTTGCTTTATGAATATATAAATCTATAGAGTTCATATAAATCTCTTGGCGCGGTTAGTAGCTATATATATTGGTTATATATCGCATATATACTGGTGTTTAAAGTAAGGATTTCAATTATTAGTTCGAAATATATACCGCAGTTTTAAAGCATGCGAGTATTCTATTCGCATATTTAGTTGTATTCAAGCCATGTTATGCTTTGTAAACTACGTCATGTTTCTGTTTTATAAATATATTTCCAGTGGGTAAGCCTACTTAATTTTAATATATGTTAGATATTTGTAGTCTACGTCTATTTTATATATGTGATGGGTGAACTGCAAGCTGTTGGCTATATATTTCGGTTTAAGGATTTGATATTTCGAAAATTATAATGTTTATAAATATATATAGGAAGATTTAGTTTTAATGTATAAGATATAATAGTTTTAATACACATATACGCATGTTTTTCAAAGTTCTGCATGAAGGCTGTCGTGCCACACATATATATATATATATATATATATACAGTAATATTTGATTTCAAGGTAATTATATATATATATATATATCTTTCGGTTAGTTATGTGTTATTATTTTATTTTATGTTAACAAAGTGTTCGCATCTGTATCTTCAAAGATGGTATAGTATAATTAGTTATAAAATTGGCCAGCAGATCTATTCGCATTGTATTATACAGTTATATACGTACTTGTACAATTTGTTTGTCATATAAATTACATCTGTTGAGTATGACTCTATGTTATAAAGAATTAAGTTATATTGATTTATAGTCATTGATTATAAAATGAAATAGGTATGTAAGTTACATATGCTTCTATATTAGTCTATATATCTATTTGTTTATACAAGTATACTATTTTGGGGTTAATGTATAAGTGTTAATAATTTATATATTTAGTTCAATTTATATCAATTAATTCTAATTACTTCGTCAATTCTCATATCAGCTTTATCTGTCGAATTCGTGCCAATTTAGCTTTGCTTTGGATTTGTAACTCATCTCATTGTCGAATCTCTCTAGCCTCGAAAGGTGAGCACTCACTCACGATTAACGTTCTTTTATTTATTAGATTTTATTTCAATTGAAACGACAATTGAAATATGCTGCTATTAGTTAATGACACTGTTATATATGTTATTACCTGTATCAGTTCACCTGTGACATCTGACACCATTATCTGTTAGTTATTTATGCGATGATAATACAGTTTGGCTGATAATTGATTGATTGTTGATATTTATATTGGACGTTAAATTGTTAATGTTAAAATGATAAATAGTATGAAATTGAATTTGATATAGGATAATTAAATGTTAAATTTGATTAACTGACATTTGTATAATATGACCCCTTTAACTGTTGAAATTATCGACACGTAGGATTTGTTTAATTTCATTTTGAACCACTGAATGTATGTTGTTAAATTGATAATGTAGGAAATTGTAAATAGACGACAAGTGAAAACCGTAATGTAATAATCTTTAATCTACATGAAATGATAGTGTAGATTCTAGAAATAATTATATTAATTCGTACAAATAACAATGCGAATTAATACGGTTATTTCGGGATTATTTGAATTGATTATTGGTATTGTTATTGTTTGTTGTTATTGCTTGTTTATTTACTTTGACACCATCCCAGTTATCACACTGCAAGTTCCCTTTGTTATGCTTTGATTTTTGAATTGAATTGGAATCGGGTTGAAATGATAAATACCCAAATTAAACTTTGACCTAGGATAGAAAATTAAATAAAAACCCGATTGGTCAATAATTTGATTTGAAAATAATTGAAGATTTTATTTGAACAAATAATATGGTTTTGAAATGAAGTTGAAATTTGAATTTTAAATGAAAGGAAAATGTTAATATTTAATAATCTGAAACAAAATGTTAACAATGAAATTGATGGAAGTATGTTGTTTAATTTGAGAAATTAATTGAATTTAGTTTGAAATTATTAAACTTTGAAATGATTTAATAATTAAGTTTGAAATTATAATTAAGTTTGAAATTATTAAACTTTGAAATTATTTAATAATTAAGTTTTGAATTATTTAATAATTAAATGAGATTGAATTATTAAATGATTTAATTTAATTGAAATTCTTTAATAAGAAAAATTGAACTTTGAATAAGTGGATTTTACTTCGTAAATAATTGAAATTGAGTTTCTTTATTAATTAAGTTTTTGGAAAAGTATTTAAGTAAGTAAATAAGTGAAATGGAATTTCTTTAACAAGAAATGAAAATGTGATATTTTGGAATTAATGTAAGATTTCTAATTGAAAGAATTGATTTGACGAATTTAGTTTAATTCAAAATTGTAAATTTTGATTTAATGAAGTTGAACTTAAGAATTGATTTAATGAATTGGAAATTTAATGGAAATTGTTTTGAATGGCATAGTAACTTAACGAATATTGAATGAAATCGATAAATGATTTTAAATTGATTTGAATGTTAAATAAGATTTAATTTAAATGTTTTCGAAATGAAACTCGTATTCGAACTTGAATCAATATTTGAATGGTTTTAAATAGATATTGAATTTGAATTATAAGATTTTGAAATGATAATTTGGAAGTTTTGAAACGTAAATTACCGGAAATTGGTTTTGAAAGACAAATGAAATGTTGATTTACGAATTCTATTTGAAATTGAAATTGATTTGGTTTTGAAATAAACAAACGACCAATCGGTGTAATAATTACGAAAGTTATTAAAGAGACCGGAATTCGGTTATGGATATACTCTCTATCTAAACCGAAAACCACTTTAATAACTATACGCGGAGTGATGATCCAGAATGAAGTGGTTGAATGATGTACGTGATGATTGAAGAAAGAGAACGATGATGGATAGCCTTGACACTTGTGTCAAATTGGAAATGACTAAAACAGGAGCTGTGCCGGGCCAATGGAGGATTGATACCTCAAGTGGACACACTTCTTCGAACTACTTATACTTGTTGTCGATTGGTGCACCCTTGATTTTGGGAGTGTTGTTTCACGGTGTTGCGGGCGCTGCGGCGTTGCGTTCTCACCAGTCCGGATCAGGCGAACGGTAGTATCACTACCTTGGGTATAGCCTCATGTGCCTTGTCATACTTGTATTCCATTTATGCGCGACCACTACGAATTTGTTTTGTACCTTGAGTATATGGATTGCCCTCTGGTGACTTCCGGTTTTGGGGAAACTACGGTCTTGTATATGCTTGTGGGAATAAAAATGTGTTAAGGGTGGAATGGGCCATGACTTAACGCTATTTTGATATCTTTATATTACTGATAGACATTATCTACTTATCGTACACTACTACATAGTAGATAGTTTAACGGATCCTTAAAGGATGGTTATTCCAAACATCCTTTGAGTTACTTGTATTTCAATTGCTATTTCACTTGAGTTGGATTTATTAATATAAGAATGTTAATCCTGACTCGAGTGTTTTGTGTTTTTGCTTTACGCTCGGGTCAGACTGAGTAGTTCAGCTTACGAGACTCACCTTTGGAGTTGGAGCTTCGCTTGGAGATCCAGCTATCTATCCAGCTTTCAGATATTCGATGATTCCAGTGATGTATTCTGATTTGTATCTGTTACTCTTCCATTGTATCTGGTTTAACTCTGATGTATCGTATTACTCTTCTGTTGTAAACTCTGATGTATTTTATATATTCATATAGTAGCTTCATGAACTACTATCTCTTTTATTTCCACTGCACTTATTACTCTGTGTCTGTGATCTGTGATTATTTATTTACTGTATATGTTTAGTTTTGCCAAATTTAAATTAACAACGCGGTATTTTGAGCAATTCAACTCCGGCATGAGTGTCTACCTATACACTTATAATGGATGCGAATGGTCCAAAATATCGGGTCGTTACAGTTGGTATCAGAGCTTTGGTAGCTCTAGGCAAAACTTAGCATATAGGGTAAATGTATTTACAGAATCACTCTCATTCGAGTTTCAATCCCTTCCTTTGACTCAATTCCTTTGAATTTTGGAACGTTCCCCTCGGTTCCGAAATTCATTCGTGTCCTTCACTATTTGTCTTCTTTCAATCATGGAGCACCCCATAACTCCATTCTGAATGTTATCTATAATAGATCGGCGGTCTCGCCAATCTTAGAATGATTCGTAAAGGAGTAAACTCCTTTATAATAGGCATCGATTTACCGGAGATTTCTGTATCCTCGGTTTACGATGCTATCTATTACCTGCTATACCTGAATTCTATTTCTTGAGATCGAATGTCGATTTACCTTGGAATTCTACACCAATCTTATTTTTGAAGTCACGGTCGACCCGGTTAAGGTTGCCCGCGGTTTATATAAACCTATCCATCGCCTTATTTTGTTATTTTATTATCTCGTCTTTGTTCAAAACCTATCTTCGAATCGAAATTATCTTTGATTTGAGTCTATCAAAAATTTGAAATCCCTATCCTTATTTTGAAAATTCATTCCTGTATCGTCGAGCAAAGAAATGTATTTGTAAACTAATATATATAAACGTTTAAAATATATTGTGTTGTTTGAGTTGTTGATGTTGATTTGGGTTTCCGATCGATTCGTCTGATCAACGCTATCGATAGGATTTCCAAAACACTTGAACAGAGCAAACTGACACAATATTATTTTCAAATTTGGAAAATGAAATAAATTTGTTTGATTATATTGTGAAAATATAAGTAAAAAATTTCTGGAATTTAATAGGTTAATTAAATTGTTTGTTTGAAATGATAATATTTGATTATCATTTATTGTTCTAAATAAATTTATAAATACGGTTTTTAAATTGATTTGGAATTTGAAATGAATTTAATTCAGAAATTTGAGAATTTAGTTTCCGGTGATTTCGAACTTTGGTTTTAATTTTTTTTTTAAAAAGTATATATATTGAAAGTATTTTCAAATAGGAACCGTTTCCAAAGAAATTTTAAAATGTTGAAACCAGTGCTCTTCTCTTTGTCGCTGGAAAATAATTTCGGTGATGGCGGCCGCATCATCGACATTCATTTTCGAGTTTCGAAGTGGAGATACTATTCTGTAGCTTTGCTACGGTTTTGTTTTGAAAAATATTTTGATTTAAACTTCTTCAGTATAATTTGATTTATATATATAAGTATCTTATTTTAAAATTTAATTTGATTTGATATAAATATATTATATATATCTCTAAAATGTTTAAAGGTTAATCGGAAACCTAATTCTTAAATTTTGTTAAAGGATGATTTTAATTATAAATAAAACCAAAATTTGGAATAAATAATTAAACTCGAATATTTGAATTTGGAAAATTTTATTTGTATATTGTTCAACTGCATTCTAATACAACTTACCTAAATCATTCAGAAGTTGAATATGTAATTGGATAATATATAAGATAAATTGGATTTATAAATAAAATTTGAGTGTTTATAATAAATGTTATACACTAAATTTTGATTATAAAGATGCTAATTGAGTTAGATAGGATAATAAAATAAAACTCAGCTAATAATGAAATAAATTTGTTTTGAAGAATTAATAAATTGAAATTTGATCAACTTATGAAAATACCTTGAATTTGAAAGCAATTAGTAAATATAAATTAATTTAAATCGAAACTTTTATGGTTTAAATTAATTTATAATGGGTTAAATATATGTGAGTAGATATATTAAGTAGAATAAATTTAGTAGTAATTTGGAATAAAGAAGAATTTAAAATTGTTGAAGAAAATATGATTATAATAAAAGGCCATTCAAAATTTATGGTTTTAGAAATTGTAAATTTAAGAAAATGGGATAATAAGATAATGAATTTAGAAATAGTTGAGATTGATTTTAGTGAAATCAAATGGATTAAATCAGTTATTGAATATCAATTAATTTAAATTTGAATTTATATGGTTTAAATAAATTGTTATTTTGTATTTCAAATCTGTTTTTCTTTCTGGTTGTTTCTATTCTCCTACCTCGTTCCTTTTCGGGGACGAAAAGTTTTGAGTGGGGGAGAGTGTAACGACCCGTAAATTTCAACTGTTTGAATAACGTAATTAGTTGAAATTTTGTGAAATTTTAAACGATAAAATTTTGAAATATAAATTTGATATTTGGAATGCGTTTAGTTAAACATAGCGACCGGTAAATTTTCATCCGAAAATATGAAAGTTTATTTCGCGCGTAAATTCACTTCAATTTAATCAGTTAAAAAGAGATGAAAATAAAATGTTTCTGAAACCTAAATATTTTTACATAGAAAAATTCTAAACCATCTTTTGAGCAAGATGTCAGTTTGTCGTTTTTCCAAATTCGGACATCTTTGGCTCCGTCGATCTTATTTTTCAGCGTTTTTCTTGCATTTTCCGCCAGTAGAAAAATTCGAATTTTTATAATCCAATCATACCACGGATATCTGTATACCGTTTTGACCGTCTTGTCGTGCTGATCTTCGCAGTATATTCATTCTTATATTTCAACGTCTGGTACGCAACGAAGCTGCGTAGCGGTCCAATGTATCGGTACCATATTTTGCCTTTTCGTTCTCTTTTGTCTTTTCAAAATTCCCCAACCGAGTAGCCTGTTGCCTTTATTAAATTATGAAACGACTTTTGACCCTTCACATTTCATTTATTTGTATATATATTCTTATGTCTTTTCGCTTTGTTTTTTTTTGTTCATTCCAAAAGAGAGTCCGTTCATTTGAAACTGAACAGTATAACCTATTCATTTTCTTTTCCCCTACCTACTGCATGTATTATCTTCCCTATGTTGCTCTCTCTTCTGTGCTAGTCTTTATAGTGATAATTATAAAGTGTATATATGCATTGTTTATATAAAGTAGTGCCAGTATTTTATAAATTATGTAACCTACATTTATGAGTTACGTGCCCACTTATCTTCTTCCCTACATTACATTGTTTATTCCTTCTGAAAAAAAGAAATGGGCAAAGCTCATAACATTTCAAATTTGCATGCTTTCTTTTTGAAACCTCTGTCATTTTTTTTTCTCTTTTCATTCATGCGCACTCTCACCTCCCACCCGCCTCACGCCAAGGCAATCACCGCCTCCGCCCAGCCAACAGCCCTACCGACCACCTCCACTCCCCTCACCTTTGCCATGCGAGCCCACCCCACGTCACGAGCAACCCGACCCAGCAGCTCCCACCACAACATGCGCCTCTTTGACAGCAACCTTCTCCACCCAATCGGCCTACACCATCCACCACTCCGCCATCTCAGCTCAAGTTTTAAACCACCGGCCTCAACATCTCCTCTTCCTCCACTTGCCGCTAGCCTTCCACCTCAGACGCGCCAGCCATTTTCTCTGTTCCACAAATCGAGCAACATTCACTTCCTTTGGTTAATTAAAGGTACTTATATAGGATCTGCTATATGTATAGTTTTATAGAAGTTGTATATATATTAGATTTTTTTATATATATGATCTGCGGTTGTTTAAGTACATATATTATGAAGTATATATCTTGCGTTTATAGTATTTCATAGTACGATTTTGATATATAAAATATATTAGATTAGTATATATATTTATTTATATCTTTGGATATGAGTTACAGTATACGAGCTTACCACAAAATTTCTGTTTTGATGATATATCATCCATGTTTTACAAACGGTTACCGTATGATATATATTTATATAGGAGTATTAATATGTTATAGATATAAAAAAATGTCTGTTAAGCTTTAATTTAAATGTATATGTGTATGTTATATGGGTGTCTGTTCGTTTAGCGTATAAGTGATATAAGTTATGACAGAGCGTGGTTATATAGATGTTTCGAAATTTGTGTTGGAACTGTCTTGCTTTATGAATATATAAATCTATAGAGTTCATATAAATCTCTTGGCGCGGTTAGTAGCTATATATATTGGTTATATATCGCATATATACTGGTGTTTAAAGTAAGGATTTCAATTATTAGTTCGAAATATATACCGCAGTTTTAAAGCATGCGAGTATTCTATTCGCATATTTAGTTGTATTCAAGCCATGTTATGCTTTGTAAACTACGTCATGTTTCTGTTTTATAAATATATTTCCAGTGGGTAAGCCTACTTAATTTTAATATATGTTAGATATTTGTAGTCTACGTCTATTTTATATATGTGATGGGTGAACTGCAAGCTGTTGGCTATATATTTCGGTTTAAGGATTTGATATTTCGAAAATTATAATGTTTATAAATATATATAGGAAGATTTAGTTTTAATGTATAAGATATAATAGTTTTAATACACATATACGCATGTTTTTCAAAGTTCTGCATGAAGGCTGTCGTGCCACACATATATATATATATATATATATATACAGTAATATTTGATTTCAAGGTAATTATATATATATATATATATCTTTCGGTTAGTTATGTGTTATTATTTTATTTTATGTTAACAAAGTGTTCGCATCTGTATCTTCAAAGATGGTATAGTATAATTAGTTATAAAATTGGCCAGCAGATCTATTCGCATTGTATTATACAGTTATATACGTACTTGTACAATTTGTTTGTCATATAAATTACATCTGTTGAGTATGACTCTATGTTATAAAGAATTAAGTTATATTGATTTATAGTCATTGATTATAAAATGAAATAGGTATGTAAGTTACATATGCTTCTATATTAGTCTATATATCTATTTGTTTATACAAGTATACTATTTTGGGGTTAATGTATAAGTGTTAATAATTTATATATTTAGTTCAATTTATATCAATTAATTCTAATTACTTCGTCAATTCTCATATCAGCTTTATCTGTCGAATTCGTGCCAATTTAGCTTTGCTTTGGATTTGTAACTCATCTCATTGTCGAATCTCTCTAGCCTCGAAAGGTGAGCACTCACTCACGATTAACGTTCTTTTATTTATTAGATTTTATTTCAATTGAAACGACAATTGAAATATGCTGCTATTAGTTAATGACACTGTTATATATGTTATTACCTGTATCAGTTCACCTGTGACATCTGACACCATTATCTGTTAGTTATTTATGCGATGATAATACAGTTTGGCTGATAATTGATTGATTGTTGATATTTATATTGGACGTTAAATTGTTAATGTTAAAATGATAAATAGTATGAAATTGAATTTGATATAGGATAATTAAATGTTAAATTTGATTAACTGACATTTGTATAATATGACCCCTTTAACTGTTGAAATTATCGACACGTAGGATTTGTTTAATTTCATTTTGAACCACTGAATGTATGTTGTTAAATTGATAATGTAGGAAATTGTAAATAGACGACAAGTGAAAACCGTAATGTAATAATCTTTAATCTACATGAAATGATAGTGTAGATTCTAGAAATAATTATATTAATTCGTACAAATAACAATGCGAATTAATACGGTTATTTCGGGATTATTTGAATTGATTATTGGTATTGTTATTGTTTGTTGTTATTGCTTGTTTATTTACTTTGACACCATCCCAGTTATCACACTGCAAGTTCCCTTTGTTATGCTTTGATTTTTGAATTGAATTGGAATCGGGTTGAAATGATAAATACCCAAATTAAACTTTGACCTAGGATAGAAAATTAAATAAAAACCCGATTGGTCAATAATTTGATTTGAAAATAATTGAAGATTTTATTTGAACAAATAATATGGTTTTGAAATGAAGTTGAAATTTGAATTTTAAATGAAAGGAAAATGTTAATATTTAATAATCTGAAACAAAATGTTAACAATGAAATTGATGGAAGTATGTTGTTTAATTTGAGAAATTAATTGAATTTAGTTTGAAATTATTAAACTTTGAAATGATTTAATAATTAAGTTTGAAATTATAATTAAGTTTGAAATTATTAAACTTTGAAATTATTTAATAATTAAGTTTTGAATTATTTAATAATTAAATGAGATTGAATTATTAAATGATTTAATTTAATTGAAATTCTTTAATAAGAAAAATTGAACTTTGAATAAGTGGATTTTACTTCGTAAATAATTGAAATTGAGTTTCTTTATTAATTAAGTTTTTGGAAAAGTATTTAAGTAAGTAAATAAGTGAAATGGAATTTCTTTAACAAGAAATGAAAATGTGATATTTTGGAATTAATGTAAGATTTCTAATTGAAAGAATTGATTTGACGAATTTAGTTTAATTCAAAATTGTAAATTTTGATTTAATGAAGTTGAACTTAAGAATTGATTTAATGAATTGGAAATTTAATGGAAATTGTTTTGAATGGCATAGTAACTTAACGAATATTGAATGAAATCGATAAATGATTTTAAATTGATTTGAATGTTAAATAAGATTTAATTTAAATGTTTTCGAAATGAAACTCGTATTCGAACTTGAATCAATATTTGAATGGTTTTAAATAGATATTGAATTTGAATTATAAGATTTTGAAATGATAATTTGGAAGTTTTGAAACGTAAATTACCGGAAATTGGTTTTGAAAGACAAATGAAATGTTGATTTACGAATTCTATTTGAAATTGAAATTGATTTGGTTTTGAAATAAACAAACGACCAATCGGTGTAATAATTACGAAAGTTATTAAAGAGACCGGAATTCGGTTATGGATATACTCTCTATCTAAACCGAAAACCACTTTAATAACTATACGCGGAGTGATGATCCAGAATGAAGTGGTTGAATGATGTACGTGATGATTGAAGAAAGAGAACGATGATGGATAGCCTTGACACTTGTGTCAAATTGGAAATGACTAAAACAGGAGCTGTGCCGGGCCAATGGAGGATTGATACCTCAAGTGGACACACTTCTTCGAACTACTTATACTTGTTGTCGATTGGTGCACCCTTGATTTTGGGAGTGTTGTTTCACGGTGTTGCGGGCGCTGCGGCGTTGCGTTCTCACCAGTCCGGATCAGGCGAACGGTAGTATCACTACCTTGGGTATAGCCTCATGTGCCTTGTCATACTTGTATTCCATTTATGCGCGACCACTACGAATTTGTTTTGTACCTTGAGTATATGGATTGCCCTCTGGTGACTTCCGGTTTTGGGGAAACTACGGTCTTGTATATGCTTGTGGGAATAAAAATGTGTTAAGGGTGGAATGGGCCATGACTTAACGCTATTTTGATATCTTTATATTACTGATAGACATTATCTACTTATCGTACACTACTACATAGTAGATAGTTTAACGGATCCTTAAAGGATGGTTATTCCAAACATCCTTTGAGTTACTTGTATTTCAATTGCTATTTCACTTGAGTTGGATTTATTAATATAAGAATGTTAATCCTGACTCGAGTGTTTTGTGTTTTTGCTTTACGCTCGGGTCAGACTGAGTAGTTCAGCTTACGAGACTCACCTTTGGAGTTGGAGCTTCGCTTGGAGATCCAGCTATCTATCCAGCTTTCAGATATTCGATGATTCCAGTGATGTATTCTGATTTGTATCTGTTACTCTTCCATTGTATCTGGTTTAACTCTGATGTATCGTATTACTCTTCTGTTGTAAACTCTGATGTATTTTATATATTCATATAGTAGCTTCATGAACTACTATCTCTTTTATTTCCACTGCACTTATTACTCTGTGTCTGTGATCTGTGATTATTTATTTACTGTATATGTTTAGTTTTGCCAAATTTAAATTAACAACGCGGTATTTTGAGCAATTCAACTCCGGCATGAGTGTCTACCTATACACTTATAATGGATGCGAATGGTCCAAAATATCGGGTCGTTACACTAACATATCACATGTGTCACATATCGTAAACAACATAAGTGAATATTTAAAATTCTAACATAACATATAAATATATAACATGACATATATCAAGGAACTTGCAAGGTAATTTACAATAAATTAACATGGCATATCATTTTTCACAAACATAACACATTATTTCCACATAGCATAGGTGACATGTTATTAACATAGCATGTGCAACATATGATTTTATTAACTAACACATTTGTTTCAACATAGCATATGTGATGTATTTCAACAAGGCATATACAAATATTTTTCTAACATAACACATTTTTTTTACATATCATATGTGATGTATTTCAACATAGCATATAAAAATATATTTTTCTAACATAACACATTTTTTTTACATATCATATGTGATGTATTTCACATACATATGTGACAATTAATTAAATCAACATAACATACTACTTGTGACATATAAAACAACATGTGAATGTGAATATCATAACACAAATTCAAGGTAACATAACAACATATATCACATATTCATATCTAAAGCAAACATTTCTTATAACATTTTGATGTTTATTTACCTAACAATAAAAATGTTAATCGTGAGTGATTGCTCATCTTTCGAGGTTAGAGATTTTTTTTGACAACACAAATATGTAGATCCTAGTTGAAATCCAAACACGACAAGCTAACCAATCTTATCCATAGCAACAATCTAATAGAAAAGAAAAGCACGACAATGCAAATCGAACAGATTGAGTTTTCTTCTTCTTTTTTTTAGAGAGATGAAGCAAGGGGAATTTGTGGATTTATAAATTTTGGAGTTTATGTAGTTTTGAGGATGGAGGAAGTGTGAGCAGAAAGCTTCAGATAGAGGAATGAGAAACAATCTGTACGTACTTTGGTTTTGTTCTCTAGTGGGAAATTGAAAAGTCAACAGGTTGGAAAGTGGGAAGGTGATAAAAGAATACAAAAATAAAGTAAGCTTTTCAAAGAAACGACGTGGTTATGTGTTTAATAAATATAAACATGAACAGGCTAGCATGAATGATGCATGTGCATTAAATCTGAATTGTTAATGGACGAATTAGTGTAGGCAGAAGTTATGAAAAAGAGTGAATACTAAAAGTTGTAACGTGTAAAAATAAATGCTTAGATGCAAATACAAGAGGTATATAAGAATTAGGTCGAATAAAAGTGGGTGAGAGAATGTATAGCTAACAATAAGAATGGAAAATGAATATATAGAGAATAAATGAAAGTTTTATGAAATAAAGAGAGAGGTTTTTTTTATATGAATAGCTGAAATGTGAGAGTAAACAAGGCAGAAAAATATGAATGGGATAGTAGTTAGAAAAAGCAATAGAATATGAAACGTGCATGAATATGAATTCATGATGAACATCACCTTTCATACTTCAAAAGGAATTTAATGTCACATTAATTCAATATGGAAATATTTTTCAATTCAATTAATTTCTTTAACTCCAAATCAACTCAACTTTACACTTATCTAAAAGTTTATTAACATACAGTAAATAAAATTTGAACACACCAATTAAAGTAACGAGACCACAGCTACATAAAATAAAAGAAGAACCATGATTCCAAATTCCAATTCAAAATCGGCGTTTTTCTCAGCGCACAATCATGAACATAAAATATTTAATTTATTCTAAATTTTACGATTAGCATTAAAATCACCTTTATACTGCCAAAGATTACTACTCAACGACTATAAAATATTGCTTCAAAATTCAAATTTTTTTCTTTTTATAAAATTACACTTACTTTAAAAACAACAACGTTTATTTTGTTTTCATTAAAACATACTTTTTTTAACAATAACGTACATTTCTTTCGTTAAATCCATTAATTACAATTAATGGTTTTTTTTTTGCCTCTTTAATATTGAAAGATTCCAAATCGACATAATTTTAATTAGTTTCAAAATTACACTTTAAAGTGGATCCTGTACATTTCATTTAATAAACATCATTAAGTTCAATTAAATTATCTTTCCCTTTTATTGAAAGATTTCAAATTAAATCCACGGCAATAAATTTCAACATTAAAATTTAAAATGGAAAATAATTAATGGATAGATAATAAAACAATTGAATTCTTTTTACAGTAACTTAAATACATTTGTAGAATTGTTGTTTACACATAAGATAATTAAAACAACGAAAGTCTTTTTACAGTAACTTAAATACATTTATAGAACCATTGTTTACACATAAGAGTTATAAATTAACTTGCTTAAATAGATTATTTTCCTACTCTTGTAATCCATCTGTATGCTAAAACATAGTTCAAATATACATATATTTCTTCCTTTAAATCAATCATTCTATTCTTTATTTTAATGAAATTAAACCTACGTTCACAAATGAAACATTCATTTCATTTGATATAAATGTTCTTTTCATTAAATCAGCTTTCCTTATATTTTCATAAGACATAAGCTACGTTTAATTACACCTATTAATTTACAATTTGGTGTCCTCTCTACCATTAATTGAAATTAGTCAATTACATTAATTTCAATTGTTTACAAAGGTGAATTTAAAATGAACAAAATAAATGTAATGAGAAATAGAACAATTATTTCCTATCTAATAGTAATTTAAACATAATTACACACAATTGGATACAAACAGAAATTATACATTTCTTACTAAATAATAGTTTCTCATCTCTACAATCAATCTTTCAACTACCAAACATTTCAAATAAATAAACATACGATTTCTTATTTAATAAAGAAACATTTATTATTCTTCATTAACATTTATTATTCCAATCAATTGGAAATTTACATTCAGACAATTGTTAATTTCACTCAAACCAACGCTATTAAAATACACACTAGCATTTGTTATCATCCTTACATTATTGCAAACATGTTTCATTAATATAATTTTTACTTAAGCTCATAACTTGGATTATAATTAAATTTGTATCAGTAAAATCTTACAAAAAAATTCCTAACTATTTTATTCAAAAATCTTATTTAATTTAATATTTTTAAATGTTTAAAAATACGGGTCGTTACAAAAATCCTGACTGATGTGCAATTAAAATCCCAACTGATTCTGATTTTATTGATGAAAAATACAAAATTGCATTTGGTTATACTCCCTACGATTAGATGAATATCTTTGATTCTAGAATGATGGATTTTAAGGCAATACGTATATGATTGTTCTAAGAAGTTTGAGATATTGTTATGCAGCTTTAGTTTGAGATTAATAAATTGAAAATCATGTTATAAATCCTGTTTGGGAGGACTGAGTGCATGAGACGACATGTGTATTATGCATTTTTTGTAGCTTTGAATTTAATTTCTCTGTATTATTTTAAATGTCAATATTTATTACCACTTTCAGTTTTATAAATAATTAGATACATCGACAATGATAAGCTCATTGTGAACATTTTTTCATAATTATTATATATTATTTGCTTCATTTTAAGGAAGACTGCGCGTTGTTGATAGAAATGCATTTATGACTAATTTTCTTCTTTTTAATTAAATTTTATTAACTGTCAAAGTTTCACTGTAATTTCCTTCTGTTTTCATGGAAAAAATTGGATCAAAAAATACAAATCAAGTCGTTGAGGTCCATAAATGAAGGAGTTTTGAATGGTAGTCAAGAATAAGGTTTTCTGTTGATTTGAAATCAGATGTATTTGTTAGAGCATAAAAGGTAAAGTCTTGATTTTCTTTTGATTAATATATATATATATATATATATTCGTTGTATTATGAATTCGCTGCTATGAGATAAGTTTTTATAAGTTGTCATATAATATTTGAGAGAATATATTCGACATTACCTACAGCAATTTGAAGCATTCACCAAAAGTCTTCTCAAGCTATGGCAGGAACCTTAGCCTTCTCCGTGTAGGGATTATATACAGATGTTGAATTTTCTTCAAGCATGGGCTAGATTCTTGGACTATATTAACAAAAGGAGGTATTACGGCAATTCTGTTTTTGTTAGCTAATTATACCGATTGTTTACAGGATTAGAGTTTTCAGCTATATGATTACTACAATAAAATTGAAATTATGATATCATACTAGCACAGGCTAAATAAAGTTGAATCATAGTGCTTTTGTATCAGGGTACCTTTTCACATAGATTTTAAATGTACAACCAAAATTTCTATACATATTAAGTAAATGGCGTAAGTTTCTTACAAATGGTCATTTGGTAATATATGCTTCTAATGGGAACATTTTTTCCTCTCCCTCTTTTGAATATAGATGTGTTGTTGCTATTTGTAAAGAGAATATAAGTTTTATTATGCTGACTCTAGATTTAAGAGATTGCCTTTCGATGCACCTAAAAGAGCTTAAGAGCGGCTCTTAAGCCGTTGATTATTTATTTGGATCGATGATATACATCATCTGATACCTATAGTTAGTCCATCTTAAGAAATAATTAATAAAGGTCACTGTTCTAACATTTTCTTTGTATGACTCTTAAATGTTGATTGTTGCTATCTTGTACCATGGATGAAAAACGATTCTAAAAGCTAGCAGGATTAGCTTGATAAGCTTTTAACAAGGGTGAAGGATCATGAGTTATTTGTTTTCTTTGAACCTTTTTATGTTTAATGTTTGGGAGAACTTGAAACATGTTTATTCTCTAAAACTTCTATTTTAGTTTTAGTTACTGCGTTTGATTCCATCTTACATCTCAATTGCTGCGTAAAAACCCTTAACCACTCGAACATTAATGTCCTCGTCATCGATAATCCATTATCAACACCAGTTATCTGCCATCACTTGATCACCGATGCTATCCATTTCTGAAAATTACACCTCCTACATCTTGCTGTAGTTTACAATCGCATGAATTTATAGACTAGGGTTTACTTATTGTGCTCTGATTCCTCAACTTCTGCTCCTTCGATACCGAACTTCAACCACTTTTAGGTATTTTTTAAACTTTTGCATTATTTTTCTAATTCGTTTCCTTTTACATTGTTGCAAACTAGAGTACGACCTAGATTGTATTTGATGGAACCTTCAATTCAACATTTGAGGATGTATTGTTTAAGTGTTGTCTCACATATAAGGAGTGATAAACATGGATTGAATTGTATTGTTATTTGTAGCCATATATATTTTTTCTTTAACTTTAGACTGATAACCAAATGTTACTCATATCAACCAATGGTTGAATTATAGAAGTGCAGAATTGATAAATAATAACGCGTTGAAGTGAAATGTGCATTGTGAATTTTGTGTTTAAGAAAAGTTGAGTGGTGAAATTGGTGATGTGGGATGATGAAACAATAACTTTAACATGTGAATAGTGAGAAAGCTTCTGCGTATAATATTAGAACCCTTATTGTGACGCCCCACCTCTATACTCACATTAACCAAGGACACTACTGGGTAATGCCGTCGATTAGTACAAAGAATAAGGTTGTTGAGGAGCGACCATCTATGTAATTGCTTTGTGCGAGTACCGATATGTCAGATAGTATGTCATGCATTTCATTTCAAGAGGAAATCTGACATATCAAATACAAACTCAAAGCTACTACACAGTGGCTATGTGGCCTTCGAAAAAAAATATAAAATAAGCATAACGTAAATCGGTCATAGATATTCATATCACTAAGGCGAAAACAGATATGAATATAATCACATAGAAGTGTACAGTAATGGTCTTACAAGATCCACTACATCACAAAAGAATAGGTACAAGTGCTAGACAAAAGAATATGTATACATCAAGGAGTCTCTATCTCGAATGTATAAAAACAAAAACTACTGAGCTAAAGTAGTTAGCCAAAAGTCAGGAGCTAGTCCCTACTAAGATGTCAAGTGGAAGCACCTGAAACACCTTGGTCTGACCCGAGTATTATTTAAAAAGAAAAATAATAAACGGATCTGTCTAGCTATAAATATCATACAAGATGAGATAAGATAAGAGATATGACAAAAATATATGATAACAATAATGTTATACTATGACAAGTATATATTTGATAACAATGAAAATCATACAATATCTCAAATCTCCTCAAATATCCAAAAAGAATATTATATTCTTTACTTATTCACCAAACCTCAAATATTGACAAAACATATCAATGCAAATCGCAAAAATTGGTGAAACATAAATTCCAGAAATCCGTAATTGAAAAACAAGAAAACATAAAAGGGGGAGGAGGCCTATCATAAACGGGAGCATGAAAACTCACCAACATGTGTATCACAAACGATACGCTATCCCATGGGTCGCTAACCCATAAAATGAGCCGAAGCTCCTCCTAACAGGGTATAGTCCCCCTTTGCGGACTATGAGCCGAAGCTCCTCCTAACAGGGTATAGTCCCCCTCCTCCTAACAGGGTATAGTCCCCCATTGTGGACTATGAGCCGAAGCTCTTCCTAACAGGGTATAGTTACCCATTGTGGACTATGAGCCGAAGCTCCTGCTAACAGGGTATAGTCCCCTTTTGCGGACTATGGGACATCGCATATCGCTAGTTTAAACCACAAAATGATCACCATTGATCAATAAGTGTAAATTACATCAAGCTAGTAAATAAATGAGTTTAGCTTCATGTCCATAACCACTGGGTTAACTTAAATATTTACGAACAAATTGTAGATTTCCACTCAAAAATTGTCACAAGTTTTCAATCGAACAAGTCTAAGAATTAACCGACGAAGTAAACGCAAGCATTTCATACCGCTTGTTTTGCTAGGTTGTTTAATTGGATTTCTTGTACGAATGAGGTAAAGGTTTGTATATACTAATAGATTGGAAAACAGTTTTAAAAACGAGCTTTGTATTAAAAGTAGTGTTGAAATCGTTTTTGTGAAAGAGTTTGAGTATTTACTACTAATATAATAACCTTTGTATTTTAAAGTGACAAATCATAGAAATGATTGAAAAAAAACAATCTATCACCAAAATCCACATTCGACGACATGAATTAAAACCATAAAAATCGATATCAAATCCATCAAATGGATATTCCAAAAAATCTAGAAAAGAAGTCATCAAAGTCGATAATAAATGACAACAACTAGCCGATCAACAAAAATTGGAAATCCGCTCAAAAATAGGCAAAATTGAATAGTACCAGACGTTTGGTAAGTTTAGCCAGACGTCTGACCTGGGGTTTTGGAAATTTATAATTTCTTTCTCCTTTTTCTTTTTCTTCCTTGAAGCCTACCAAACGTTTGGTTAGTTTTAACTAGACGTCTGGATCATGGCTCTGCCATTTTTTTTATTTTTCTGCCGTTTTAATTATTCTTCCAGAAGCCCCTACCAGACGTCTGGATTTTTCAACCAAATGTCCGGTTGCCTGGGCCTAGGCAGAATTTGCCTAGGCCAACGATGGCCTAATCAATTCGGAGGCAATCGAACGAGCGAGGGAGGCTAAGGATTTATGCCAAGCGACAACCCAGCCCTATAGGCTCTTCGATACACCCCAAACAACATGTCCAAACATCCAAGATAGGATCATTAAAGATTTTGACTTCAAATACCAAAATTGGAAAATTCACCAAACCAATTCAAATCAAAAGCAATTGAACATGAAATAGATGTTAGGAATTCATACCAAACAACAATGAAAGCTATAGACATAGATGTGAGTTCAAAATCTCACCTTTAAACTCAAATATAGAAATGAGAAGCTCTAAAACAAGCTAAGATTGATTTCACTTCAACAACACCTCTAGAATCTTCAATCTATTATCAAATGAAATGAATTTCCTAAGTTAGGTTATAGGAAAAATCAAGAATTGAAGAGGAATTGAGATCGAGAAGATGAAGAGGATGCTTACCTAAGCTTCTTCTTGATTTTAGAACTAGAACTTTAATTCCTAAGAGAAACCAGGGCTTAGGAATTTTAATTTCCTTTCTTTTCCCCCATTCTTCCTTTTGCTTGAGAGTGTTAGGAAATTATGAAAGGAATGAATAAAGAGGAGTGGAGTTAGGGTATTTGGTAGAGGAGTTTGGGTTATCTTGTTGGGTTGGTGGGCTAGAACCAAACCCAAAAGCCCAAATGGAAATACCAAAATCCTAATCAACTTCAAACATATTATTGTTTATACTCAAAAAAGTTGTAAACATTGTTTTAAACTCAATGAAAGTGGTTTCAAGTCCGGATTCAACTATTTACAAAAAGTCACATTTCAGACGTTAAATTAAATCAACGATGCTATATTTAAATAAAATATTTAAATGTGAAATCGTAAAATATGTGGGTTGTTACATTTATCTACTATTTCAAAACGATTGGGTAAGTTTTAGTATTGTATGAACTAGACTATAAATGTGGTGGAAGTCTTTTTATTTGATAGTGAAACTGGGAGGCAGTTAATTGATGGTAGCCCCCTTCATTATAACCATTATTTATATTATTATATTGGTATGTCCTGGAAGTTGGGAAGAATGATACAAAGCGATACAAAATGTTAGTATATGTCTATAAAAGGAAATCTAAACTGGGTCGTTTAGAAATTTGCATAAGCAAAATGGGAAAAGGTTTACTATAAGTAGAATAAAGAACTATATGAATTATTTTCTTTATCATTTTCGAAATTGTTTAACCATTAACTTCGTGTTATAGGTTTAAATTGGTTCATGACAAGTGCAGTATTAAGTTTTGACGTCATAAGGAACCACTGTTAAGGGCTTCACAAAGTTTTCAAGCATGTTTTTATGCTTGAACTATCCTTGCTAGTATTTAAAAAAAACAACTTGCCGAAGTTCCGAAGAGAAATCGACAAGCTACCCCCGAGTGGACTTTGACCCGTTTAAATCCACCCAGCCCCCATGGGATTTGTTTCATGGCAACTTAAATAGCAGAGCTGCTGGGATTTGAACCTAGGGTAACACACACCTTGCCTGTGAAACATGTGTTGTCCTATAGGTGTTGCCCCCAACTAACTGAGCTACTAGGTCGGGTCACCTTGCCAATATATTGTGTTGGAATTTGTTTTATATTTTGCAAGCTTGCTTATTATTCCCTATGGTATTTACCATTTTAATTAACAGAACTTGGAAATTCCATTTTTTAGAAGTCTAGCAAACAGACAACCCTTCATCAGAATCCTGTTAAGGGAAGTTGCTAGATTTGCACATTATGAAAAGAGAATCACCGAGTTCTTAAAGGTTGACAAGGATAAGCATGCATTGAAAGTTGCAAAAAGAAAGTTGGGAACCTACAAGAGAGCTAAGAGTAAGAGAGAAAAGATGTAAAATGTTCTTAGAAAGACGAGGTAAGTTAAATTTCGTATCGTAATACCCCTATCTACTTCCAATCTCAAACAAACTCATGTTACTGCTTTATGTCCCATGAGTTTCTTCATACATACTTTATTTTAGGATTTAAATTTTAGTAACAAATTTTGTTTCTTTGTGCATTATCTATGACCGATTCACTTTATTCTCATTAATTATTACTAGGATGTATCATGTTATACTGTAGACATCTTGAACTTGAATCTACATCAATTTCTAGGTTGGGGTTGATTCACCAGGTTAGTAAACTGTTTTTACATTATCTCTTATTTTTATTCCTAGGAAACCCGTGATGCATAACATATACTTTAGTAGTTACTTAATCTAAGATACCTAGTTATCCTTACATATTTCCATAATATATTAATTTTGAGTCAAAAAAAAAAACTTTGTTTCACATGTCCTATTAGTTTTATTATTGTTGAAAAATATAAAAAAGTGTGATTTATTAAATAAACTATTTAGTTTTTGTGCAGCATGCAAAAGTTTTCAAAAGGTAACAATTCAACTATAATTGCAGTTTAGATGCTCTTAGGCAGTAGGTATACATGGATGTGTGATTGTGATAACGGTCCGTCGAATTTAAAAAAAATCCAAAACCCATGCTGAATTTAGCAAATATGCATGGTTGAAGTAGAAAACTCTATCAATTTATTTTATTTTATTTTCATTTCATCGTGTTTTCAAGTAGTGCCTATAATTGGATGTGTTAGTTGCTTTCTATGGCATATAAAATGAATACGTTTTCAAAAATTGCCACATACGTAATTTTGTGCTATATACATTATTTATTTTCTATGCATTTTTGTCATTAAAGTGAAGAGCAAGGAATGGTAAGTGAGTTTCTTGGCATTATGCTTGGCATAGCCTTGGCTACATGTAGTGGCTCTAAACTTAGTTGGGTTTTGCTACATTTACAGTATATCATTTCTACGTAGCATAACATTGACCTTCTAAACTTCATACATAATAGAGAAAAACGTATTATGGGTTATTAAATAACTTATGTTATTTAGTATGGCTTTTAGATATATTTTTTATGTTTATGTTAATCCTGAAATTGGCATAAAGGTGTGAACCCAAGAAAACACATTGCAGCTGGCATTTGGTAGATTCATATCATGAAAATATAAACAAGCAAGTTGAGACATGTCTTGCATGACATACCAGAAAATTAATGTTTAAAGGAGCTCAAGTGGCATCTTATACTCTATAATCTTAGTATTGATTGCTTCATGCGACTGACACTATAAATTTTAACCTTACAAAATCTTTTATTTTCTTTTATTTCCATACATTATACTCTACTCCCACTTTTCTGAATCTACCATAAGGTATTTGTCATATACAAGAGTTTTTATTCCCTGTTTTCTTTTCTTTATATGAATCAATTTTCTGTAGTTTTTTCTTTATATTTAAAATAATCATTTCCTACATTTCATAAAGGTAATAAGTTGATATTGAATGGATTCAATCAAATCCTAAAAAATATTCTTTATTAAGGATTGACAAACATATCAACAGTTAATAAATCAATAAATAAGTTACAGTTCTTCAAATTGTTAACCACAATTAAATTATATTCCTTTTTTTCATATTCACCAAATACACACTTATAACTATTATATCTATGTAGATATAAATTATAGAGAAAAAAATTGACACCCCTTCCCTCATTGTTTGTATTCACAAAAAAATGAATGTGCAAGCATGTTAGGATGCTTAAAAAATTTACTATTTGATCTCATTTTTTGTATAATAGTTCATTAGTTCAAACGATGTTACTATAGTAATCATTCTATTATATATAAAGTCCAATAAATGACCATTTATATTCTTGCTTCTCATTCATTCTTACTTCCAATCCTTTTCTCTGCTTGATTTGAGAGAAATTTTTTCGCTTACCCCTCTAATAATTACATACCATTCCAAGCTCCAAATTAAACTTCCATCGTATATTAATAAAATACGCCCTTTCATTTTCTATTTTAGCTATTTAGAAATGTTTCACGCTCATTCTCTCTTCTTACTTTCATTTTCTCAACTTTTTATTTAAAATAAATTTTTAAATCCTTAAATGCTATCATATACTATGTTTTTTCCTTTGGATCCAAGTGGAAAATTTGCTCTTTTGGCTGTAATCGTAGCTTGTTTTATGCTATGATTCATGCTTTTAGGTATGTAATATTATTTTATTTGATTTTATGTTGATTAATATGAATTAGAGGGGCTTGGTGTTGGCACTAAAAGAAATCATTCTGTTATAACAGAAAATGAAATATGCCCTTTCATTTTCTCTCTTCTTACTTTCATTTTCTCAACTTCTTATTTAAAATAAATTTAATTAATAAAATATGCCCTTTCAGTTTCTATTTCATTTTCTCAACTTCTATTATATATAAAGTTCAATAAGTGACCATTTATATTCTTGCTTCTCATTCATTCTTACTTTCAATCATTTTCCCTGGTTGATTTGCGAGAAATATTTTCTCTTACCCCTCTAATAATTACATACCATTCAAAGCTCCAAATTAATTTTCCATCGTATATTAATAAAATATGCCCTTTCATTTTCTATTTCAACTATTTAGAAATATTTTACACTCATTCTCTCTTCTTACTTTCATTTTCTCAACTTCTTATTTTAAATAATTTTTTAAATCCATAAATACTATCATATACTATGTTTTTCCCTTTGGATCCAAGTGAAAAATTTGCTCTTTTGGCTGTAATCGTAGCATGTTTTATGGTATGATTCATGCTTTTGGGTGTGTAATATTATTTTATTTGATTTTATGTTGGTTAATATGAATTAGAACGGCTTGGTGTTGGCACTGAAAGAAATTAATATGTTAAATAAAATATTTCTTAATCTTCCAGAAATGGTCTTTTTTATAGATCATGGTTGGAAAAATCAGGTTAACAGATATCATTCCTCTAAAAAGCTACTTCAATCATCTTTCTTTGGTTGTAGGTAAAAGATTTTGATTTTATTTCCAAGGTAACTCCAGTATACAAGTTTTGATCGGTCTTTTGAACTTTTTTATTCTAATTAGAATATGATTTAATTCACCAACAGTTCTTAATTTTACAATCAGAGTTGGCTCATGGGCCATGCCCATCAGACGCTGGCCTGGGGCAACCCCCTTTAGATGAGCAACCCCCCGCGGAAAAAAAAACCCTACTTCAAAATTCGCGACTCAGAAAGAAATTAATCGCGATTCAGGAATCAGAAACAATATCGCGATTCAGAAACGTATGAAAAACAAAAACGAAAAGAAGAACTAACCCTAGAATCGGTGCCAGCACAAGCCGGCTCTGCCTATCACCATCAGCAAATGCCGATTGTTGCAATGGTCGCACTGCACAGCTGCTCTTTGAGTTTGCTGGTATGTTTTAATTTTTTTATTTTTGGTTGATTGATGATCTTAGAATTAACCGTGAATTGATTTCATAATGAAATCGCTAGAAGCAAGAAACAAGCCATGTTTTGCAGTTTTGCAATTTTATGCAGTTTGAGTTTGCAGCTTTTATTATTTTGCAATTATAAACAAGTCATATGATTGTTTGAGTTTTGAAAAACTGCAAAACTGCTACAAGCCAGTTTTCAATTCATAATTTTTTTAATTTTGAGTTTGCAGTTTTGCAGTTTGTAGTTTTAAAATCAATTGGTGAATTTTATGCAGTTTGCAGTTTTAAAATCAACTGGTGAATTTTATGCAGTTTGCAGTCATATAATTAGTATGCCTGAACTTTGAAATCAACTAGTGAATTAATGGATACCTTTATTGATTTTAAGATTTTCTATATTATTAATTTAGGAATGCGTAGGAAAAATGACGAAGAACGAAGATGATAAAAATCGAATTAGATTTCGAAAGCAAAATTCCGGAGCTCATAATAGAAGAGTTAAAGGAAAAAAATAGGAACTAGAAAAATCACTTATTGGCTCAATTTCTAATTTGTTTCAAGCAAAAATACGAAAATCTCAATGTTCAACTTCAAATATTATTGAAGAAAGTAGTAATGATATTGATGAGAACGTCGAAATCAATGAAGCAATTGATGAAAATGAAATTGTTGAAGCTAATATTGATGAAGATGTTATTGGTAATAGAGATGATAACGTGAATGAAGAAGACATAAATATTAATCGAAATGATATGGATGAAGGTG
Organism: Allium fistulosum; assembly: GCA_030737815.1. Lineage (NCBI taxonomy): Eukaryota > Viridiplantae > Streptophyta > Magnoliopsida > Asparagales > Amaryllidaceae > Allium > Allium fistulosum. Next base: position 890,718,648 of record CM060902.1, read on the forward strand.
ATGAACTAATTGTGCTTGATCTTGAGAAAGATGTCGACTTTAACTATGATCCCGGTTTGTGGGGAAGGATAACCGATACTAAAAGAATAATGTTGGTTAAACGAGGCCCTATCAAAATTTCGAAAGAAAATGATAAATTTCCCAAAAATGAAGACGGTAGACATTTTTCTTCCAAGCATGAAAGAAAGTGGTTAGTTTATTCAAATGAAGTGAACAAAGTATTTTGTTTTTGTTGCAAGTTATTTAGAAGTACACAAAAGACATTCAAATTGGGAAATGAAGGAGTAAATATTGGCATAACATTTCGGCGATGTTACGAGAGCATGAAAATAATCCGGAGCATATTTCAAGTCTTATTAGGTGGGTGGATTTGCACAAAGGCCTTCAACAAAAGGCAACAATTGATAAGAGAGTAGAATCTCTAATTGAGCAAGAGAGACAACGTTTGAAGAAGGTGCTAGTTCGCATAATTGGTGTCATAAAAACTCTTTCTCGAAATAACCTCCCATTTCATGGTTCAAATGAAAATATTTATGAAAAAACAATGGACTTTTTTGTCAACTTGTGGAATTTGTTGCCGAATTTGATCCAATCATGGAGGATCATCTTAGACGTATGGTAAATAATGAAATAAACAATCATTATCTTAGTCATAGTATTCAAAATGAACTAATACTTTTGTTGGCTAAGAAGATCAAAGAAGCGATGCTTGTAAAAGTTTTAAAAGTAAAATACTACTCAATCATTCTTGATTGCACTCCGGATTTGAGTCATAAAGAACAAATGTCAATTATAATAAGGTGTGTGGATGTAGAAGATGATATCAAAGTAGAGGAGTTTTTTCTTGGTTTTATAGAGGTTGACGATACAACGAGACTTGGCCTTTTTAAAAATCTTGAAAGTGTATTAAATGATCTTAAGCTAAACATTGATGATGTGAGAGGCCAAAGCTATGACAATGGATCAAATATGAAAGGTATGATATTTTCAATAAGAATAGATAAATTCATATTAATTATATTATTTAATTTTATCTAACATAACTTGAATTAAATATATAGGTAAGAACCAAGGTGTACAAAAGAGACATCTCGACATAAATCCAAGAGCAATTTATATTTCATGTGGATGTCATAGCTTAAATCTTGCTTTATGTGATATCGCAAAATCATGTGTGAAAGCTAGAAGCTTTTTTGCATATGTTCAAAAGATTTATACTTTGTTTTCCGGCTCAACCCATCGATGGGAAATTCTTAGAAAATATGTTAATGGTTTAACTCCAAAGCATTATCGGCAACTCGTTGGGAAAGTCATATCGAAAGTGTAAGAGCTATAAGAACTCAACCATCAGAGCTAAGAGATGCATTGATCGATATTGAAAATAATTCTAATGATGATATGGCAAGGGTAGAAGCTAAAGGTCTTTGTCAAAATGCTTTAGAAGATTTTGCATTCTTAATTAGTTTATGTGTTTGGTACACTATTTTGGATAATATTAATCGGGTTAGCAAACTACTTCAAAGGGAGGAAATGGACATTGAAGATGCAATTATTAAAATAAAAGAACTCGTTGCATTTTTTGAAATTTTTAGAGAAAAAGGATATGAAAGTATGATAAATGAAGCAAGAGAACTTGCAGATGAAGTTGGCATTGAACCCAAGTTTGCAAAAAAAAAAGAGTTGTTCATAGAAAGAAGCAATTTAACGATGATGTAGAAGTTGATGCTAATGAAACTCAATCGTTGGAAGAAAATTTTAGAATTACATACTTTCTGCATATAATAGACCAAGCTCTTACTTCGCTTAAGGATCGATTTGAACAATTTGAGCTTTATGAAGGAATTTATGGATTTTTGTTGAATGCAAAATTCAAAACCATTGACGATAAACAATTGAAAGAGAATTGTATAAAACTAGAGATTTTTTTAAAACACAACGAAGAGAGTGATATTTGTGGAAAAGGATTGTATTTTGAACTTACTCAACTAAGAAGAATCTTGCCATCGGAAATAACAAAATCAACAAGCATTCTTGATTTTCTAAGATCTTACCAAGATATGAGTGGATTTCTAAATGTATGGATTGTATCCCGAATCATTTTAACTATTCCGGTTACGGTGGGGTCGGCAGAAAGAAGCTCTAAGTTGAAGTTAATAAAAACTTATCTTCGAATCACTATGTCACAAGAAAGATTAAGTGGGTTGGCGATGATTTCCGTTGAAAAAAATTATTTGGATATGTTAGAATATGATGACATAATTGACGAGTTTGCTTCTAAAAACTCGAGAAGGAGTTGTTTTCGTTGAATGTACTATTGTCAAAGATGTGTGTGACATGTTTACATTTTGCTTGAATATATTATATATTTTGGGTGTTTTGTAATGAAATTGTGGAAAAAAAATACGTTGTTAGATTATGGCAACAAAAATATTTCTTGCCTAGGGCAACCCAATGATCCGAACCGGCCCTATTTACAATCATCCTAAATTATTTATGACTTCATTGAGGTGTTGCATTGTATTTCTACCTTGCTTTTAATGTTACTGATCGAAAGAGCCCTAAAAAATCTTGGGTGACTAGATCGATGATGCTCAATTTAAAAGTTTGAACTGTATTTTGTTATTTTTCTTTTTATATAATTCGATGTTGAATTGTTATTTTTGTTCAAAATTGCTGATCTTTTCTTTGAGTTCTATGCCTAACGTTATGTCTTCTTATGATTTTTGTTTCAATTTGTAGGATTATGAGTTTGGTTAATTATTTGCTATAGGTTACTGGATTTATAATAGCTATTTTGAGAAATCTTATTTTTATAACATATAGCTCTTTATTTCCAATGTTTTCATTTGTGAAATTCTTATTTCCATGTATAATAATCCTGCATTTATTTTTCCTTTATATTCTAACAATAGATATTTTCCTTTTTTTTCATTTTCAATACAATAATTTTTGTATTTCCTCAGTCATTTCCCATGTTCAATAGTTTCAATACAAGGATTCTTTTAAAAAAACTTTGATTGTTTTTTTATTTTATTTTGAGTAGAATTTAATTTAGTTCACTAATAATTCTTCACTTTGCATTTATCTTAAATTATTCTGTGAATATATACATATTTTATAGTGGTTGTGTTTCTACCTTACTTTCACTATTACTGTTTTTATGGAAGCATTATTTAACAACCTCCAATAAAACATTTAATTCGATTTAGATCTATTAATAAGTTTAGTTTTTTCTTTGTCTTTTCATTTAATCTAGTGTTCAATTTATTGTTTTGTTCGATCCCATTGAGATCGATTAAAAAATTTGACTTTTATTTTGCTATATTTCTTTTCATTTAATTTGATGTTGAATTTTTTGCTTTTGGTCTAAATTACTAATTTCGTATCTTTGCTTAGGGTTTTTTTTACCTCAAACCATGTCTTCTTCTGATTTTTTTTTTCATTTCATAAGATTATGAGTTTGTTTCTTAATTTATTTCATAAGAGGTTACTTGATTTATAAATAAGTGAACACCATAAATTTTTTTGTTATTTCCAAAATCTATTGTGGTTAAAGTTGAACTATTTTGTACTATCAAAATTTATACACAAATCAAATTTCATTTTATTATTGTTGTGTAAGAATATGAACTTTGTTTCTATATTTGTTTTGTATGTTATAATTGGTTTATTACTATGAAGACATTGAATAATCTTTAGTTCTGTATAATCTATTAGATGTAAGGTTAATTTTTATTCAATTCTTAATGATCTTACAGATGAAGTAATTATCTATTATTTTATACGGAGTTATTTATAAGTTATGCTATTTTCAATTTTACTCTGATTTATTATAGATATATTGGATTGAAAATGTAGATAAGAACAACATTTATAAGTAAACTAACTTCAAATATGAAGGTTCATATCAAGTGATATACCATGCAACTGACAAAAAGAATAAAATATTTATCAATTTCATTTAATTTGAATTTAAACTAATTAAGAACTAATTACAATTAAATTACTTTCATTGAAATTCAATTTAGTGGAAAAATCGACTACACAAGTTCAAATAACTTTTGATTTCTCATACATTAAGATTGCTTTTTTAATTTTACTTAATTACATATTTTATGCACCTTTATTACATCATGTTGTGTAATCCATGCTCATATTATTTGCACATTTTTGAATATGTAGTTAGAAACATTAAATTTATACAATGCGTAGTTGATGTTTGAGTTTCTATAACTCTAGGAGATTTTGTTGGTAGGACATTAATGTATCAAGGGATATGAGGATACAGAAAAAGTCAATTAATAATATGATGTTGTGCATAAAGATAAATTTCTAAACAAAATTTATCTTGTTGGTTTAATGTATTATAATATTATTCTTTTTATTTGTAACTATCATATCTCATTTTCTCAGAAAATTAATTGCAATTGGTAGTAAGAATATCCATGTTCCATGGAATAGTACATTAGAACACTGTTAGTTTTGAAAGAAGTAACGAAAATTTTGGTTGTTATAATTGTTAGTATTAATAAAATATAATGTACAACATATTATATATGTACCCATCAAATAAATGTTTTTTTTTGTTATAATATCTAACCATCCATTCTTTTCTCTCTCTCATAAGTTAGAGAGTTAAAAAAAAATTTGCACTTCAAATTTTTGTTTTACATATTTCCCATCCTTACGTTAATTACATATATAATTACTCTGTAACATACTCACTTCATTTTATCCTCCTGTCTCTTTACTAATATGTTTTTATTACATATTACTAACAGTACATTTAACCTTTTCATGTTCATCCTTCATTATATTTTCCTTTAACCTTTTGAATTAATGTCATTTTATTACTCTAAGTATTCCTTTTACTCCCTTTCAAATCCATTTCTTTGTTATTTTAATTTCATATCTTCTCCGTTCATCTTCATTCTCCATTATCGTAATTTTCTCTTTACATTAATCCAAACATTAATTTGTACCATATTTAACTAGTTTTATTATCTTTTAATTTATTTATCAAATATATGATTAGGTTGAAAGAATTTATTCTAATTATTGTTGATTGTTGAACATCTATTTAGACACCCTAAATTTCTTTATTGATCATACTAATATTGCAAAATTATTACTTATGAGTAATGTTTCTACATTATAATAAAAATTTACTTTTATTTTTCAGTATTGTGGATCTTATATTATTTTCTATTGAGCTTTTTGTCATAACTATATATTAATTGTCCATGGTGGTTTGATGATTTTTCTCCAGCATTTAGGATATTTAATTTCAAGACTATCCAAAGTGGTTCAATGTTGCACAAAATGTACAAAGCTTATGAGTATTATTTAGTGGTTGATATAACTTATTCTAATTATACTAACGCATTTTAATTGTTGTTAAAAAACTGTTTCTTCTTTCTCTTTCTATCTTTTAAGGCCTTGGATTTCAAAATTATCATGGTGGTTGAATGTCGTGCTAATGGTAAAAAATTACATGCGTTGTTAGTAGTAGGTATTGATTTATATCCCACTTTTTATTTATTGATTCAGTGAATTGTAATTTTACTAGGTAAAATTAACAAAAGTAATAATTCCTTTTATGTTGGTAGAAGAAGCAACAATTATTTAGTGAATTGTTAAATGGTGGACCCTTATTTTGACTAAGGGGAATGAAAACAGTCAACTATTACATTAAAAAGGTTTCATTTAGAGAAGAATCAAACAAAACATTCTCCTCTTATATAATATTATTAAAATTACTAAATTATCATTTATAAAATTACATTATTGCACCATTAAATTTGTCTTTTCATCTCTTGACCTTAGACCCTAAATATTTAATCATGACTCTGGAGGAAAACTTATCTCAATCTTAATTTTCTCAATCTTCATCAAAATCAAAAGTAGAAAAAATAATATGGGTATTAATTTCTTTCCTTTTATTCAAAATGCTAATTTTGTTTTTTAAGGAATTTTAATATCTTTCATTTTGATCGAGTATCAAATTAACGCATGAGGTTTTATATTAAATTAAGGTATGAGATTTTGAAATGGTACAGGGATACTATTGATATAAAGAGTTATAACTTTATATTAAAAATGACTATAAGTTTGGAGATTCTCCATTTGACAAATACTTTTTTATATTATTTCTTTTTATACAGGATAATATGTCAAAAAAAGTTGATTTGGTAATATAGCTAATTTCAGTGTATAAACCAAAATAATGGGTACCTATTTTTTGTACGAGAAAAGGAAAGGATCTGTATTTTATTCTTATTCTTTTTTGATAATATTATTTTTTTTAGCAGATGATTATATAAGAACTATCTACTGACAATAGGATTATTATTTGAGAAAGTTAAGTATAATCTTTAATATTTGAACCAAAATTGATTTAATGTGATTTGTCACTAATTTAAATTCAATCAAACTAAATTTAGGGCATAAATGCAACTGATAAATTCATTAATAATAATATGGCAACTAATGATGTAATTATTGTCAAAATGAGTTACTTCTCCATTTATTTTGATTTAACTTTATCATTTACAAAGTATTTTTAATAAACAAAATAAAAGAAGTAAAAGACATATACTTTGTATGTGAATAAAATGAATAATGCTTGATAAAATACACATTCAAGTTGGTTCAATGACCTTGATTTCCATACTGCTATAAAAAATTAATTTATTCCTTCTTAAATTACCTTTTACACAGTGGATACATACATACATACATACATACATACACACACGCGCGTGCACGCGCACACACACACACACATATATAAATCAAAATATTACTAGATTTTTCTATGCTTTGGGACATGTACACATGTGTTCAAAATGACTTTGAAACTCAGCTCATATAATATAATTGTAAAATAAAATAACTTACTCTTCTTTTTCTAATTCTCTTATAATATTTTCACTTACATCGTCCATATTTCCAAAATTTTGCATATTTTCTTGCTCCACTCATTAATTATTTTAACTAAAGTCTTCATATTCAAAATTCTTATCCAATCACTTCAAAATCATTATAGATATTTTCACTCAAGTATTTTCAAATTTAAAACTTTAACATATTAAATAATAATATTGCAACTACAAATGTGTCATTCATTTTTTCAAACAGGTTTGTTATGCATAAGTAAGATGTAACGACCCGTATTTTTAGCTATTTTTTAAATTATTGAATTTAATGTAATTATTGAATATAAATGGTTAAAAATAAAATTTTAATGATTTGGAATTTAAGTATTGGATATGAACTTGAATAAAATTTTGAAATAAACCGATTTCGAAGATTTAAGTAATAACAAGTATTGAAATAAATGCTACGTATTAAATGAGTTTACGATCAATAGTTGGATTAGATAGTAAAGTTGAATTTATTAGATGTAAATAAAGTAATTGATTGATAACGAAAATTCATTTAAAATCCAATATTGAAATTTGTTGAATATTGAACAATTGAATTATTTAAATTCAATATTGGAAAATTATTTGAATAATTGAATAACGGGAATTGAATGACCGTAAAATGGAAATAGTTGTTCTGTAATTTGAATTCGTTTTAAAAGTTAAATCTTATAAGTTCATTAACTAATACTTCAAAAGATAGTGATTTATTGAATTATCCAAATTGATTACACTTAATAATGTAATTATTTAAATAATTGAATTCTGAATTTAATATGACTGAAAATGATATCGAAAGTTGATGTAAATTTCATTTATACAACAATGAAGATTGTTAACATTTAAAATTGGATTTAAAAGTGAATCATTAGAAATTGAAAATTTTATATTATAATCGAGACGTTAAAATAGCGATTTGAGGCACAGTCTTGGATTTCAATGAAACCAGTTCCATTAGATCCGTAATAGTGTGTTATTATCGGATTTTAAATTTCATAGCATTTGGAGTTACCGTTTGGTCATACGGGATATAAACACGTTGCAATTAATATCGAAAATTCAATATATTAATTGGATCCAAAAGGCTATCTTCTTCATACGATCGAATTAAGACTCAAAACCTTTTCCATTGCGTTCGGAATAGGGGTATAACTTTATGAACGCCTAGCGGCATACCTCGATAGGGGTTCGAGATTTTGAGTAACGTAATCGAGACGGTTTGATAATTTAAATAATATATATATTCGTTGACTTGACCTTTTATTCACATCAGCTGCTTTCCCTCACCTCAAATCACTGTAGCCTTCCCTGTTCAAACATGGAAACATCATGTCCTATTCCTCCCTCCGTTCTCTTTTTAAATGCACGCATAGTTACAATAAAGAGAAATAAAAATCATGGCAACTTCAAAAATCTTTTTCTCCCTATATACAAACTTAAAAATCATGAAACTAATTTGTAAATTCCTATTTCTTTTTTCACTTCAACCTGGTATATGTCTTGTGGGGTGCGACCTTCATCCGTGAGGTTCAAATTTTATGTTAGGGAATGTGTCAAAATTAGGGTTGGAGTTTTGTTGTGATTGAAGTATCGATTGGGGATATAGGTGTCGTATTTGGGTTCTCCATGTCGAATAGCATCTAGGTGTCGAGTTTTGTGGTGATCGATCATCTCTTAGGGGTTGCGGCTGTATGGCTTGGGCGTGCTACATGGGTTGTCTCGTTTTGCTGTGTAGGGCCGGGCGAGGCAACATGGTGATGAGCAGATGGAGAATTCGATAAGGAAGTTGACGGCAAAGTCGAAACTTGATTTAGTGCTATGGATCTCCGTGTCACTGCTATGTGTGCATGGTTGAAGTGGGTTTACTATGCGTGTCTGTGCAAGGGAGGGAAGCTATTTGAGGAAGAAAGGGAATGGTGGGCCGGGTCTTGACATTGGGTATGGGTTTGATTTGAATAAAATACAAGTAATATTTGTGTATAATTTAATTAAATTATCGTGTAACTTATAAAATGTTTATCTTATTCATACGATGTCGGAATTGAATGAGACTTTTTACATTGCGATCATAATGACGAGAGATTTGCAATGAAACTTATTTGGATGAATTTGGAGACAGTCAAAATTTGGGCTAAAAATCGGATGTTGTTCGGTTTTAGTTCTAAACCGGAACGTCTCGGTCACAACGAAAATCAAGGTGATTGTTTTATAATGCTCACAATGTACTAGAATATTTTTATGCTAGTTAAATTTGAATTTATGAAGTGATATGAATTTATTGGTCGTTGTTTGATAAATTTGATTGTTATTTGAATTAACCGTTATAAATTAAAATTGACAGTTAAATTTGAAATTGAAATTGAATTGCCAGTAAATTAACCAATATTAATAACTATGAAACTGTTATGAATTATATTGTCCGTTTGTATGATTAATTGTGATGGATGTAAATTGGTTGATATTTGGATGTTTGGATGTTTATTTGTTTATATATATCTTGTTATCACCCTCCATATTATTTATGGTGAATAAAACTATAAATTGAATTATTTCGAATAAATTAAGAAATAGGTCGAAATGATATTTACCCATGACGTTGTGATTTGGATTGAAATGATATATATCCATCCCTGAAATTAAATTGAAATAACTAATCACTTGGCTATAGGATAGACAATTACATACAAACACCGGATTGGTTAAATTAATTGATTTAGAAAATCTTTGAGTTGAAATTATTTAATGGTTTTGATTTAAAAGAAATAAAAATCAAATTTATAGAAATCGAATTAATTATGAATTCGGGCTTGAAATGTTGAAATAAAATTTTGGTTAAAAGAAATTGTTAAATAATTGAAGTTGAGATTTTGAAGTTAAAATCAAAATATGATTGAATTTCATAAATTGATTTGTTTTTAAAAAATTGGATTTTCATTCGGACTATGGATTATTGCCAAATAAAAGTGTTATAAAACTATATTTCAAAATTGAGCTCAGAATTGAATTTTGTGTGAAAATTGGATTTTAAATTGAATATTGAAGGTAAATTTGATTAAGTATTTTAATCGATATTTTTGAAAATCAAACTCGAACTTATATAGATCGAAATAATTTAAATTGAGAATTGAATTGAAATTAATTCAAATTGGAATTTTGAATTGAATTGATTGGAATTGAGACCGAAATTGAATTCATTGGAAATGGAATTGGAATTGAAATGAATATAAACTGGAATCGAAGTTAATTCGAATTGGAATCGGAACTGAATCGAAATGGAAAATGGAATGGATTTGAATTAAGAAGATTTGGAAACTGAATCAATTTGACTTCGAAACTATTTTCAAATAAATTATTTTAGTATAAACTTTTTTAAATCTATATTCTTTAAAATATTCAAATTATTTTGATTTTCCAAATTATTTACTATATAAACCATTTTAATACTCAATTTATTTTATATTAAACTAATTTAACCATTTAAACTATTTTTAACTATTTTAACAATTTAAACTATTTTTAAATAATTTTAATTATTCAAACTATTTTAGACAATTCAAACTATTTTTCAAAAATTCAAACTGGTCAGGAGTAAATCATGGATTTAAATATGAATTGGGTTAAATGAAGTTATAAGTTATAACCCAAATTGGAATTCGAAACGATTTTGAAAGCGAAATCGTGATATTAAGGCGAAAATGATTTTGAACCGAAATAGTATATTTTGACTAAATATGATGATTTCGAAATGGATTTGATTGTGAAGCGAATATGATATTTTGATATCAAGTATGAACTGTTTTCGAAATGTAAAGGTACCAACCGGTGTGTAAAACGATGTTTGGTTGTTAAAGAAACCGGGTCCGGATATGGGCATACTCTCTGTCGATATCGGAACCACTTTAACAACTGTGTATGCGGAGGAGACTCCAGAATGAAGTGGTTGGATTGGCGCCGTTTTCTGGATTTGAAGAAAGAGAGCGATGATGGATAGACCTCGGCACCTGTGCCAATTTGAAATGACTAAAACAGGATGGCTTGACAGGGCCAAGTGGGCTAATTACCCCGAGCGGACATCTGTTCTTCGATTTTCTTAGACTCGATCCATATCATTACTCTTGTTGTTGGTTTCGATTGGTGCACCTTGATTGTGATAGCCTCCCTTTGACTCGATATAGGATGGATGGACGTGGTGGGCGGTCATGGCTATGATGCGTTACCACCAGCCTTGCGACCCGAATTGGTAGTATCCTACCTTAGGCATTGCCTCATGTGCCTTGTCATAATTTTATCCTTATATGAGACCCATAAGACTTTGGTTTAGTGTTGTCATATCACGATGCATCCCTGACTACCGACGTACTGGTGGTGTCAAATGCAAACTGTACGACAATGCCAAAAAATGCATTAAGGGGGATTAATGTAAAGCCTTAACGCTAAGAAAAATATTTATTTTATTGATTAGACATTATATATGTAGCGTATTCTACTACATATAAATACTCAGACGGATCCTTAAGAGATGGAAAATCCCGTAACATTTCTTGAGTTATTGCACGCACGTTATACACTGGATAGGAGATGTGAAAACCCATAAGCATCTCTGACGTCGTGACACTCATATTTTATATGCGATATCGATTGACTTACATAAGGATATTTTAGTCCTGACTCGAGTGTTTTGTTCTTTTCATTATGCTCGGGTCAGTCCTGAGTTTTTCAGCTTATTGAAGACTTATTCTGGAGGATGAAAACGAAGATTTGGTATACCACTACTATTATTATCCCTACATCATGTTGTCTGCTGCATTATTTATTTATCACTGATGTATATATTTAACTCTGATAAATGTTGTATAGATTATAATCAAATGTATTGTATAAACAGCTTTATGAACTGTTTATTTGATTATTATATTTTATCGTTACGCCATGAGATTTTATGTTTGTTTCTTCTTCTTTTTCTCTTATTTTCTTATTTACCCCATTAACAATCCTCCCTTTCGAATGGTTTGAGTTGACATGTGTGGTTTATTGTCGATTTAAACTATCCAAAAACGGCGGGTTGTTACATAAGAAACTTGAAATTGATCAAAATAATTATTTACTTTAGCAAAAATTAATAATTTTAGATTCAAATTGAACAATAACATGATATAGCATTCATGTAACGAATAAAAGATTTGTAAAAATAGTAACAAATTCAAATAATATCTTACTAACCTAATGGAATTTATTTCACGTACACAATCTAAACAAAAATTAAACCTCTAAATAAATACATAAATTCTTGATTATATTCTACATTCTAGTCATGTTAAACCTTAGCTAGATAAGGACTTTTCCCCAAAAACCCATGTACACCAAGTCTATTACTTACATAATTTTGTTTTAGACTTTTATACAAGATTGTGATGAAATTCATAAATTTTGAATATTAAATAACTTTCTTGATCCAGTAATTGTTTTTTCTAATTCTTTTGTTATTTACTCGATATTAATAAATGAAAGAAGTGGTAAAGGAGAAATGAGAGAAGGATCCAATGTAAGGATTTGAGAAGTTCCAGTGTCGTTATTTCCTATTTAATTTGTTGTTTTAATTTTTAATTTTTCCAATACATTATATTGTAATATCAATCTTTGTACTATAGTTTCATCTTAGTGCCTAGCAATATTAGTTTCCTTAGTAACTAAAATTATGTGATATGAAACATTGTTTGGTAAGTAAACCAGATAATTATGTATTATCATTGGGCACTCCTAAGATTTTTAGTTTTGTTGTAATATGTTTTATAGCTCAATTTTTTTGAGTGCTTGAAATTATTCCTTTTACGTCTACTAATCACATGTAGACTAATTTATAATTTTTTCCGTTGTTGTACAAGGATATTGTATATATGATGCAATTCTTTTAATTTATGTTTTTTATATGTGCGCGTAGTTCTTGAATTGAGCCATTGTGTATGAGTTATTTTATTAATAATGATCTCTCAAATCAATATTTTAGCATTGTAGCTTAAAATTTGATGTATGCATCTGCAAAATTATTTATAGGTATATTACGTAATTACTTTAATCTTCTTTCGTATGGTGCATAAATGTAGTTATACAGACGTATATAGTGACACACAAATCTGTTTTCTAGATAAATAATTTTGAATATTCAAAATATAAATTATATTAAAATGTAAAATTTATCTACGAAACAATGGTTTTAATTGAGTTAATCATAAAAAATATACTCAACTAGATTTGCAAATAAATATAGTTGCAATCCGTGTACATTGAACGGGTTCACACTAGTTCATTATTAGTAAGACAACTTACAAAAAACTCTTTATCAGCTTTCGTTAAATGAATCGTAATAGGCATTTTGAGGTAAGGTAAAGTTATGTAGTATTTATACCATCTTCTAACATATCTATTAATATAGTGATGTTAAATAGGCTACCAAAAACAAAGATGGAATGTTTTACAAATATATGCTAATCTATTGTTTACTACAAGTGAAAAGGGACTTTTTTTAAATATTGTTCAGTTTATTTTTGAATATTTAACGGGAAACCATGCTCATGATTTTCAAATCCCTTCAACACAATATCATACATGTTTATAAGCATTTTGGTAAAAAAATATGTAACTTGAAGAAAGTTCATATAGATCAATAATACATATAACGTGCTTAATGAAGACATTCAAATAAATAAATTTCATAATAGTAAATACAAAGAGAATTCTTTTTGTTTTTTAATTAGATGAAGTAGTTTATTAATGCAGTTTCATATTCAACTAATTATGTCCTTAATTTCTTTGAATAATCCATCGTTGTCCATGTAACCTGTTGAAGCACACAAAGGTAGGTGGTAGTTACAAAAGGTTGGTGTTACTCATTGTTACTCGAAAGCTATGATGATTTTGAATAGTCAAATGATTGACATGTTCAATGGAGTTATAAAAGAGATGGCACGACTTTCGAAGTGCATGAGGAAATGCGTAAGCGATTAAGGTTTTTATTTCGCAAAGCACCCATGTTAAATTTTGGTTATATATTCATTGTACAATTAAATAATTTTTTTTAGTCGTGTCATGAAATAATAGAAACAATAGCATAACCTACAAACACCCATAAAATTAGCATGATGGAAATGTGCTTTTTGCGCAAATTCCCACTTCCATTTTCTTTTTGTCGGTATTTTGAATGACGAAGTCGTATTTGTTATGTTGGAAAACGCGGTTTTGCCACCATCAATAGTCAAATGCTTTAGAGTTAACCAAACAGAGTATTAACAATCCAGTACAAAATTAAACTCCCACCAACGTATGCACGCAATTAAGTAATTTTGTATGCTTTTCCTTCTCTTTAAAATGAACAGTAAGGAACCCTATAAAGATCGTATTGATTCTTATCAACAAAGAACAGGTTTAACTGAAGCTGTTCAAACAGGCACGGTGTAGATACTGATGAAGATGAGGCTAACATTATGGATTTTGAGATTGCTAAAATAGTTGACTGTTATGAGTTGCAAAATATTTTAATATTTGCAATATCTTCGCATTGGTATTTGGTACAAAAATGATTTTGGTATTTCATTTTGTATGGATATTTTCTCTCTCAGCGTTATGCACCTATTATATTTTGTGTATTATTAAAAACATTGTGAAAATGCAAGCATAGTGAAAGAGAACCATTCACAAGTACACTAAGCATGTTCCCTACTTAAATATCTAAGTATTGAGCAACCTATTAGTTGAAATGAGTAGGCATCATAAAGATAAACATCTTAACTGTCATATTAAATCATATGATTAAATAAAAATAAATAAAGGTTGCATTGAAAATAGATACCTTGCATTTTTGTTTGAGTAAAAATATAATGTCTCGTAAATTATTTTCCTTTCATGTGCGGTTTGTGTTTTATTTGTATCAATTAATTTAGGTGCTATTTGTATGTATTATGCATAGCACATGTAGATTGCATGTTGTTGTACCAATTATGAACCCATACACGTGCATAACACATGCCACTTTACTCATATAAACATAGTAATATTTGATTTTCACTATTAACAATTCAAACATTCAATAATATGATTCAAACAACTCCATTCGACAATAATTACTAAATTGTATTAAACATAAAATAAATTATACATATTGTTATCCCGCCTTTTGGCAAGGTCGTGACACCAAGAACTTGACTAGAGACCAAAGACAGTTCGTCTAGAAAATCGGTTATACGCAGGTTCACTATGGATATCGACGAATTTTGTCCGAGTTCGGATCGAGCTAAAATTGATATGACACGACAAGCGAAGCTATGAGAGTCAACGTTCCAAATTTCAAGTCAATCCGAGTTCGTACACTCAAGTTACGATCGATGAAAAATTGAATAAAAACAACCTCGCATTCGACTCGCTCAGTTCGCGTCCCTCAGAAATGCCAACTTCGACTCGCTCTGTCTTGAGCCCACTTCGACTCGCTCTGCCTAGAGCCCACTTCGACTTGCTCTGCCTCGAGCCCACTTCGACTCGCTCTTCCTCGAGCCAACTTCGACTCGCTCCGCCTCGAGCCCACTTCGACTCGCTCTTCCTCGAGCCCACTTTGACTCGCTCTGCCTCGAGCCAACTTCGACTCGCTCTGCCTCGAGCCAACTTCGACTCGCTCTACTTCGAGCCTCTGTTCAACTCACTCCATATCCTTTAGAAAACAACAGTTCGACTCCATTTACATCGACTCCTTCGCAAAACCATTGTTCGACTCCATCCAGTTTGACTCCATCAGAGAACCCCATTTCGACTCGCTCCACTTCGCATCCACCCGGAGACTTCTACTTCGTGTCCATCAATGCAAAGCAAGGCACAATAGTCAATATGAATTAACGCCACGACATCAAGTCAAGCAACGACTCGAGCCGGACCGAGTCGAACAGCGATGCAAACGAGAGCGAGTCGAAGAAAAGCGAGTCGAAACAAGAGCGAGTCGAACGAAACAGCCCACCGAGAATCCCAATTCGTATCGATCATATTTCCTAATCTACAAGTCCAAATGCTATGAAATTTTCACAGAAGACAACGTGCATGCTAAAGAATGTCTATGCCAAATTTCGACTCCATTGGATGAAATCTTGATCGATACGAAATCTGTTCGTATCGATCACGAATCGGACCGAAACTTCACGGGCTTGGGCGCGCGGGCCCGGTCACGTACCAGAGAGGCTCTCCTGAGATCTGAGCGAAATATCAGCCTCCTACACCTATAAATAGACCCCCAAAGCCAACAAAAAAGGGGTTCTTCTTCTTCTTAGAGATCTCCAACGCCTAGACTCTGCCAAACACGGATCTGAACTCCATGGTTGTTGCTACCAATGATTTCACTGCTGCAAATCATTGTTATTCATTGTAATTTGCTGAAATCGATTGTAAAAATCAAAGAAAGATCAATAAAGCAAACTACTTCAGAGTGGACGTAGGCAAGATCGCTGAAGCACTATAAATCTTGTGTCTCTGTCTACTTCTTTCTGTTTTAAGTTTATTATTCTTCATTTTTTATCCTCTACAATACTTAGATATGAGATTTGTGATTATATACTGCTGATTTGTGTTCATACACTGGTGCTTTCACGATATTTGGGGTTTGTGACCAATTTTGGCGCAAACACATATTTATTAGTTATTTATATACGTCATAAGTAATTAACCTTTGACTTGAAAAAAAAGAATATATCATAAAGGAATAACCTTTAGTTTTTTTTTGGTAGCATATGCAGAAATGTATAGGATACTAGTACTTGGAGGCATCTTTGTTGGAAGCTTAGCATGTAGGTATTATGAACAAGCAACAAGTGCATCAAGAGGAGGAACTAAGTATGGTCGAGTTCAATTAGTAATACAATATTTTTAGTATAGTAATGGATTCACTGAACCTGAAATGGTGAAGAGATTACCTGGAAATAATGAAGATGCTTCGCTAGTAAGTGGGATTCTAAGTTTGATGGGATTATTTGCAGGAACAGATCCAGTAGTTTCCTTATAGAAGCTTCAAATCAGTCCATAAGGTCATATAGTAGAATTGTTTTATTGTACACTCACAATTTGATGGGTGTTTGTATGTATTGCAAAATAAATATAGTAGTAAATGTCAAGGACCATAGTGGACAAAATAAACACAGCTCCAGCACTAAAGACTCCTTTACGTAAGGACTCACAAGTCCAGCCTAAAGCATATATCACATGTTTGTACTTTGTGTGTTATGAAATTTTAGTTGCACCAGCTATTAAGCATGAGCATGCAATTAAGAAGGTAAGCCATTTAGAAACAAAATAAATGATAGACCATGCTTTATTTTCTCCAGGATTTAGGGGTAGTTCGAAGCACATGCACTTAGATAAAACTATTGGTAAAGATTGACTGGTTAATAGAAACAGGAAAGCTCCGACTCCATAACCAGGGGAAACATTTAAATCATAAACACAGTATGTGATGTTGGCATTAGTTGGATCGTGCACTATCTCACCAGTGCTTCTTTTACGTTCAACAACAATAGTAAAGCCAAAAGCAACGAGACTAAGAGCTATGACAAGTATATGAAAAAGAGTAGAGCTCTTGCCTTCTCATTTTGAAGATTATGCTACAATTTAGCTGCTTTACTTATTAATTGAAAGGATTATATGCTGGTAATAATATTAAAAGATTTGGTTTTGCATTAAGTTATATTCCTTTGTATATGTATAAAAGACATGCTAAATGATAATGAAATTATTAATAAGCAAAATGTGCTCTGTTTTAGTTTGATAGGGAAAATTTGATTTAACTACAGTCCATATGTGCAAAATGAAATTATAAATAAGCAATATGTGTGTAACATGTGTTTTGCACACAAAAATGTTGCAAAAAATATGTGTTTACATAGTAGGTTAATTGATTTTATGTTGTTTATGTACTTTACTATTATTCTAAGGTAATCGAGGTTTTGGTTGAATTCATTTTTTAGAATATGATTTTTATTTTGTGAATAAATATTAATTACGTAGGTTTCATTTGTATAGTAAGTATGAAAGGTATACACATTAATTTCTTGAATACACTTACTAAATTAATTACAACTAATTCATATATATATATATGTATATATATGTGCAAGTACATCTATTCACGTTCTGGGTAGAAGTGTCAACGATAGAGATTTGAATTTTATTTCACATTATAAATGGTTGAACTAAGAAAGTGACTGAACAACTAATTGCAACAATGAATTGCTGAGGAAAGAAAGAACAAGTAATGGGTACCTCAATCATATGAATAAATATAGTAATCATCAAATAAATTATAATCAAGGGAAGAAAACAATGTGCTTATAGATATTATGATATATAAAGCCTAGACACCAATGTGAATAGATGCAGGCCCACATGGCGTGCTTATATACTCGTATATATAAGCATTATACAAAAAACGCTATCACTTATTCTTGCTAATACTATATGTGGAAAAGTTGCTAATAATTCTTGAATCATAGATAGAGAGGACGAACGATCCTGTTGGTTGTAGCTTAGGTGATGCATCTTAGATTCTGGGTGTGAACTTCCCAATTTGGTTCCATCGACATCTGCAGGCGCGAGGACAAGCCAACTATAACCCTAATAGGGGACCTATAGAGCAAGCGTCAGGTGTAGTTCCCACCCAACCACCCACATGCTGCTTATTTTGCCAAGCTATGTAAGGACTTTGCGAGTCTATATAGGAGGGAAACCGTATGTGAGGACCGAGTCGTATGTGGACTCAAAGGCATAGATCCGCACTTGTGAGAGGATTTTCATATTGATAGGCCTTGGAGGTGATGTTAAGGGACAGCTTGCCACCTTGCATTTATAGGGAGAGCTCTGAATTAGTGGGACGTAGTAGTGGTGGAGACCGATGAGGGGGAGATTACACGAGGAGAGTTTAGGAGGCATTTTTTAGATGAAGTTTATTTCCATGGCAAAGCAGTGGAGTGCTTGGAGAAGTTTATACATTTATAGCAAGAAGAGATGTCGGTAAAGGAATATGTAAATTAGTTCAACACGTTGGCTAGGTTTGGTATGGATCTGATAAATACGCCTTACAAGAAAGCACTGAAGTTTGCAAAGATGCTGAATCAACCTTTTTAAGATTTGGCCCATAATCACATTCCCATGGGTGCGAATTTCGAGGGTTTGGTGGAGATGGCCTTGCTAAATGTTGTTTCCAAGGAGGAAGTGGAGAGTGAGCCTAAGAAGTTAGGAGGAAAGACACCCTAGCAAAATCAACGCAAGGGAGGAATGAGCGCCAAAGGGAAGATTAAGAAGCAGAAGCTCCAGTGTAGGAGGTGTGGTAAGAAGGGAATTTGGTAAAGGAGTGCAAGACAAATATCTAAAAGGTCAAATGTTTCAACTGCAATCAATTCGAGCATAGGAGGAAGGATGTCTGGCACCATCGAAGTCCTCTACCCAAGTGATTTCAGCTGAAGTTTTAGATGTTGTACCTAGCTCGAATGCGCTTCTAGTAGCGGATACGGGGAAGAAGGTTGTAATTGTATGTGTGTTAAATTTATTTGATTTACCTTTGCGTACCTTATTTGACACTGGGGCATCATACTCTTATCTCGAGTAGACTTGTAGATAAGTTGCACTTAGACACTAGCATAGTTACAAACCAATTAGTTGTGTCAGACCTAGTTGAAGGATCATCTTGTTTATCTATGATATGTAAGGGTCTGAAATTTGTTATTTTGGTGATCGAGTTCGATTGTGATGCTTTTGTCTTAGGATTTTCTAGGTTTGGGATGATATTCGTTATAGGCTAGATGACCATATTAGGGTGATCTTAGATTGCAATAAGAAGATTGTTCATTTGGATACTTATAGTAGATGCAGTCTAGAGCTTTATTGTGATCCCGGAGATTAAGTTATGTTGAGTTGCCTATATTCTTTAAACCTATCACATGACGAGTTATATTTAGTGCCACTAATTTAAGACTATTCAGATGTCTTTTCCAAGGTCACTGTTCTTCCACCCCAGAGCGAGATCGTGGATCTAATTTATCTTCGAGAGGAAGCCAAACTTGTCGCCTTACCCTTGAGGAATATGGCTCCTAAGGAAAAACGTGAACTGAATAAGTAAGTAAAATGAGCTGTTGGAGAAGGATCATTAGGAAGATTATTTTAGAGTGGGCAGAACCAGTTGTCTTTTCCATCAAGGTGGATGATTCTCTGAGGCTTTGCATCGATTATCGTAAGCAGAATAAGTTGACAAAGAAGAATTGTTACCCATTTCCTTGCATAGACCGATCTCTTTGGTCAGTTGATTAGACCAAAAGTGTTCTCTCATCTTGACTTGGCTACTAGATTGTAACATTCCCCCTTCTGACCGCCTCCAGTCGGTGATTAAACCAACTTGAAACGTTCAAAAAGACGAATTGTTATTTAGTTTATAAGGTTTAAACAGAATCAGCCACAGAAACACAGAATGATAACAATGAATTAAAACAAATGAATCTTTATTTCATTACTATAAATCTTTTTATATACATCAGAGTTTATACCATTTAATACTGATACAGCGGAATATCTTAAAATACAATTTTCTCGAAATAAATGATTCTTTACTCTCTCTCTCTAACTTCGCTGCTCGAAAATCTTCAAGCTGTAAAAATACTCGGTCTGACCCGAGTATTATATTCAAAAGAAAATAATACACAGGTCAGTCTAATTCAAACCAGTTTATTAGTGCATAGGGACAATAATAATTTAAATAGACGACAGTCACAATAATTCCCGTCTATCCGACTCTTTTAACAAAGAAATCGGATAACGAAAATTTAACACTAAACAGTGTTAACAATAAATCAGTAGATTTAAATCATCAACAGAGTTAAACAGTGTTATTGGCTGCCGTACACGCACGCGTGTACGGCCTCGCCAATACGGCATAGAAGATCAATGCATCACGACGCAAAGAAATATCAATTCAAAACTGTCAATTTTTGGGTGGCTGCAGTGCACGCACGCGTGCACTGCCTCGCCAATATGGTAATGTAATACGCCAAAGACCAACAACATCAAAATCAAATGGTATCAACTAAAGTCAAGGCAACATGAAGTCTACGACTCAATTTGCAAGTCCAAACCAATACACAGTGTAAACTAATGCACTGAGCAATGACACAGACAATTCTAACGTGTGTCAAAGAGCATATGCAAGGGTCAAGCATGTGAGATATGCAACAAATATATATGGTGATGCACAGGCAAGACTATGAATGCAACGTACATACTGCAGTGGAGCATAGCATGTGCATATGTGAACAGCAACTGCAAACTGATCATGAACATAACCAAAGCTCAAATACATGTGAACTCAATTGGGCAGTACAAGGTAAGGATATGAGCAATGCAGGTAAGCCAGGTTACTACATGAATGAACTATCATAAGCATGGCAACATGATTATCAGAGACTAGAGGGAAATTCAAAGCTAAATGCAACAACATGAAACTGCAGCACCAAAGTGCATCAAGCAACTCAGTGATGTTCATATGACCAAAGATCAAACAGAATGGCAACAGGCTCAAGTTACAAACTTCTACATCAACCAGAAAAACAAGACCAACATGCTCAAGTCTCAATAATATTCTAGTATACACTGAAGAAACATGTGCAGACTAAACTGGAACAATACACAAAGCAACTGCAACTCAAAGCTCACATGAGACAGAAAATCAACACATATGAATGCAGACAAACAGACTTGAACTGATGGAGGAAGCAAGTGGCTTCAGGAATATCAAAATTCAAAATTTTCACTCTAGCATGTAATTACAATTATAGTGATTATAAGTGAGTGACCACATAAAATGATGAACATGCAGTAAGTCTAAATGCAACAGAAATGCCAAGGTGATGAAATCACAGTTTACAGAAATCGAAATAACAGGTTTTACAAATTTAGTCAAATGCCGAAGTTAACATCGAACCAAAAGAAAAACAAAGATTCAACAGGGAACCGAAGTCAAAATCTTTGAAACCAAGAAATTTACATTTTTTTGTAAAACCCAGTTTCACCAAACCATGAATGACCAAGTGCAGACAAATATGATCAAAGCTATGTGATTTCAAGCTAAAGACCAGAGCAACCAGTGTCACAACTACTGGGATGATTGCCCAAAGACAACTGTTTACACACGGTTCAAATGAAATGCAAGTATTTCAAAAATGTACATATGGTCAGTCCAGTTCTAAACATGCAACAGAAGTGACTTTAAAATGAAGACTGCTTCAAATTAGACTCCAAATAATGCAAAGGCAACATGTTATGATGTCAAAGTCAAGTTCAAGTGACTCAAGATCAAAGACCAGACTTATGAATATGTACAAGATCCACAAAGTGTACACAGTAAAGTCTACAGACAAATGTGCTAACATGAACAGGTTCAGGTGATATACAAGCAGCACAAGACAATATTCAAGTGCAGACTCAAGTGATGCAACTCAGATTGAACAACTACAAGACTTCATAGTACAGACATGTATGTCAACACCCTTCAAGAGTAACTAGTACAACATACTACAGCAATATTATAAATGGTGAAGATCAAACTGCAGTGGCTACAGAATAACTACAGGAAATGAAATGCAACATGTTCAGATGAACCAATATCACAAATGAGTGCAGATAGGTAGCGGTGTGCAGGATGAAAGAATGCAAACCAGAGAACATCTACAAGACTTCATAGTGCAGACAAAATAAAGAATGGTCATACACATATATACATACAAGAATGAATGTATACATATGATCAGAACCTCAACCAGACAAACCAAGCTCGAGGCAATATGAGTACAACGAAAACATGAAGTGAATGCAACAGAAGTTCAAGCCAGACAAACACAATGCAAAAGTAGTCTCAATATAGTAATGACAGCAGACATGAATATTCACAACAAACAACTCAGTGCAGCAAAGACGATAGTGGCAACTACACAAACCTCGATTACCAGTGAACAACCAGACAACATCAATACAATATCTAAAGTCTAGAAACAATGTGATTTAGATCAGGAGTAAAGTTCAAATTCAATGCAGACGCTAACAAGTCGAGATGAACAAATGGAAGTGTTGAAATCGTGAAAGAATACATAAGTCAAGTGATAAAAATTCAAGCTCGTATCTGTAATTTTTGAAATAGTCAAAAACAAATCAAAAGAGGAAAGTTTTTTTTTTTGCCGTAGAACTCAAGCAAAATCGAACGCTACAAAATCAAAGCCGTGTGTATCAAGTTGTAAAAATATCAGGAAAGTGAGAATTAGGAAAGTGACGATTTCATATAAATACAAACCCAAAAATTCATCATCGGCATTGAGATAAAGTCGAACGACCAAAGCACAGTCGAAATCAGAGAAAACATCACACCAAAACAAATCAAATAGCCGAGATAAATCAACATCGAAGAAAATCGAAAAACCAGAAATCAAAGCCACGTTATTCCAACACAAGCGAATATACGAATTCGAACAACGTTCAAGTAAACAGAATTGGAACAAATCAGAAACAGGCTAGGTTTGAATTAGATGTAAGTGAAGGAATCACTTACCTTTCGTCGACGAACCGGAGCAGATGGGGTTGATGCCGCGGCGGTGAAGAACGAGCGAAGAGGAAAACGAACGCGAAGAAGCCCTTTCCAGCGACGCCAATACAAAGGTCTCGAGGCCCTAAATTTGGATGAACGGGGGAGAACGAGAATAATTTGAGGCCGCCATTTTTATTCGTTTTCTCGTTTGCTTTAGGTTTACGGATGAATGAGAGATTGAGGGGTTTTCATGGGTTTAACAGAGAAGGGGAAGGCTTAATTTCAGGCGGAAATAAAGGAAAGTGCGTGATTTTGGGCGTGGGTTAGGGCGTGATTTTAGGCGTAGCTGAAAATGGAGGAAAACGAAGCCGCCATTATTTTTCTTTTCGTTATTTCGTTTCTAGGGTTTACGAATGAATGGGAAACGACGGGTATAGGGTATTAATCAAAATGAATGGGCCGAGATAAAATTTTAAAGCCCAAAACCCTTTAACAATTTTTTTCTTGTTTTCTTCCAAAAGGATTCTAACCGATTCAAAAATTCCAACAACAATTTTTATTAAACGAATTCCAATTCGAATCGAAGCTCCTATAAGCAATTAACTAGCAGAGAAATCGTTTAACAATGATATCAAATCGATGCGAAAACCCCGGTTATTACCGAAATTTAAATTGAATCCGAATAGATTTTCTACGCGTTTATACGTCGTATATTCACAAAACAACTCTGATAAATACGAAAATTGAAATCCGGTAATAATTCAATATTACGGACCCAATGAAACTGGTTTCGTCAAATTCCGAGACTGTGCCTCGGAAGGCTATTTTTAAATTCAATTCAAACGATACAATTTCAAAATTGAACAAATCGCTTTTAAAATCAATTCTGAAGCTTCTATTATCTTCAGTATTATCAATATGAATTTTCCTAGCCTTTAAATTATTTTTAACCGGCTTAAAATTGAAGATTCAAATTTTATTCAACTTTCAATAGATTAAATTCAAAAATTAAATTGCCAATTCATTCTGATAATTTGAAATTCAAGTCAAATCATCGTTCAAATATTTAAAATTAATTAAATCTTTTCAATTCAAATTGTTCAAAATTCAGGGTCGTTACAAACTCCCCTCCTTAACAACTTTTCGTCCACGAAAAGGAAAGGTTGTTAAAATTTCATCAATATTTATACTCTAGTCAATTTTTACTAAACTTAAAACTTATTACAAATAAATGAATATAGGATTCATTTCATTTGTTTAATCTCACTAGTTTTGTTTATCTTCTCTTTTGTTCATTGATTTTCAAAAATCAAAACCCAAAAGTCTTTTACTAAATTTTTAATTTACAACACTCAGATTCAAACTTAAAATTCTTCACGTTAGAGATTTATACAATATATCTCTTCCAAAGCTGTGGACTTTCAAAACATTGCAAAAATTCTCTTCCTTAGTTTATTAGGTAGGAATTTCGTAATTTTAATTTCAAACTATTGATTCGATATTTAAAGTTTGAAAATACTTGCTAACTCGAAATTTAACAAGTCCATCTTTGTTCTCACAGACATTAGGCATACGCTGGCCAGGCGCAGGTCTAAAAATCTCCAAGTACTAAACATACTTGCTTCAATTCCCAGTGAAAATACTTTTTAAAAATTCTTTTAAAAATGGATATGGAAAGCACGTTCCCCCATGGATTACAGTTCCACCCGGCGGTTACGCTACTATCCTAGTAGAGTCGCTTGTGGCTGTAGATTTCTCATCTCTTAAATTTCGCCATGGTTGTCGCCATAGATTGCAGTACACACGGCGGTTACGCTACTATCCCAGTAGAATCGCTCGTGTCTGTAGGCATCACGCCCCTCAAATTTCGCCTGGCATTAGATTGCAGTTTACCCGGCAGTCGCGCCACTATCCCAGTGGAATCGCTTGTAACTATGGGCATCTCGCCCCTCAAATTACGCTAATCATCAATCAACCTAATCTCATCGCGATGATCTATCGCGAAGGATTTCCGATTCAAATAGTCACTCTGACTAAATGGAAATTCTACGTAGCTACGAATTTCAAATGGACACTCATCGAGAGTTCCAAAACCTTCTCAAATAATAAATGGAAGGTACTTTTCCATATCCTCAGTTTAGAAAACATAATATCATATATGTAGTACTTTCATTTCACATTTCATACATATAACATCTATGTAAACATACATAAGATTTCCATAACAATGTCTTTCTAAACTAACGGTTTCAAATTTACCGTATTCATATATATAAGTTCTAAAAACTTACATATTCCATATTCATAACAAAATAGAGGATTTCAAAATTTCCCTCTAAGTCGATTTGGAAATTTAAGGTTATCTCAAACCTAATTCATATTCATAATTCCAATTATTATCGACTTTCACATTCGATTTGAATTTCACGCTACATCGTCAATTCTCAATACAAAATTGATGTCTATCGATATATAACCTCTGAGCTCGTACGTCTCAGAGAAGGGTGTTAAGCTAAGAGAATAAATTCTCCGCCACCAACAGATATATATTTAATAGAGATCAATTGCTATGTCATCAATTCACAATGTTAGACATACAATCCAAATCATCATCTGAAATTCAAAGCTCAACTTATATTGTCTTTGATGTCGAAGTTAAACTCAATTTTAACTCAACGATTCAATCTTTTTGAAAAATTCCAAATTGAACTAATTGTTCAAATTTCTCATTTAACATTTCAACTTCGACTTCGAAAATGAATTTCAAATCATTTATTCCTTACGGAATATATTCACAACATTTCATATTTGGAAAAACATTTCCATACTTATTTAAAAATAAGTAATTCACAAATCCATTTATTTCAACATTTGAAAATATTCGATATACTTAAATCAAAATTAAGTATATATTTCATCTTTAAGGAAATCATTCTCTTTCACATATTCATTTGAGTTAAAATGAATGTTATGTAAAACATCGTTACGACAACTCAAAATCACTAGTATAGGGATTCGAAATTTAGATAGAGGTATAAATCCCAATACTATACAAAACATTTCCTTTCGGAAATCATTTACTATAACAACAGTGTTATAGTCCATCATTTCCTTATATTCGAAAACGTCTATTTCAACAATAAATGTTGAAATCTATGGTTTCGATATTCAATGCCTTTGAAAACATCTTTTTAAAACAATTACTTCGTTTTAAAATATCACTTTTCCAAAACATGTCCATTTTACTCAATAATATATTCACGGTCCAAAATTGTGAATATACATCTTTTAACAAACTATACAGAATTTTACTTATCAAAATAAGTCAGTTTCGAATTTATAAACAACGTTTATAAATTCTATTCCTATTCATAAAGACTTCAATTCATAAAAATTGCTTTATTAACCATTCCTTTATAACTCAATTTTATATCGAATTTTAATTTATAGGTGAATTACTTATAAATTCTTTTATTTCGCAACTTCGATTCATTTTATAACTTCACATTATAAAACTTTTAAATTCCATTACTTATGAAATCCATTAATATTTCATTTTTAACACTTATACAATTCCAATATTATATTAACACTTTCAAATCTTCAATTTAAGCCGTTTATAATAATTCAAAATTTCCAATTTATACTATTATATAAATTTATCAGTTTTCCATTTCCAAGACAATCTACTAGTTCTTTAATAAATCATTCATCGACTTGGTTTTCAATCTAACCGCATTTGATTCATTCACATTGGATTTTACTAACATTCATTCATATTCAATTAGTTCACTTTCACAAATTTATATTCAAGTTATTTTGCTTTCAATTCAAATCAAATTTGGTTCTATATAGATTTCTTACCTTTCAATTTGAATTCAATTTACATAGCTTTCAAATTCCATTAATACAATTTCATTAACACTTAATGAATTTCTATACAATCAACTAGCAACCAATGCACATTTAACCAAATTTATTTACTTTGCTTATATTCAATTTGGTTCAACACACTTAATTCCAATTGGTTTATATTCTAATTCTGATTGAATTCTTATACTCACCATATTCACAAATTCACTTTTACAATTAAAGTTGAATTTCCTTTATATAACTCAAATTCATATTCATTAACTTCACTTTATCAATTCATTTTGATATCAAATTCAATTTGATTCAATATTACTTAAGCCATGTTTCATTTTATCTTCACTTGCATTTATTTTCACTATACAACTTAAGTTTGCCTCTAATTTATTTGAAATTCTAATTTATTTAACTTTTACTGAAGTCAAATTCATATCACATCTCAGAATTCAGATTTTGTTTTACTTAACAAAACTGTTTAACCATTTAACAACTGGTTTTACTTAAACTTTCTCATTTAATAAGTTAAACAACTTATTAAATTTAAACTTTCCAATTCATATTATATAATCACTTATCTTTAAGGTTTAAATTTCCATCTCAATAATTTATCTAATCAGTTCAATTTATTTAACTTTTCTTTAGTTAAATTTCAAATCCATTCAAACAATTTTAAACTTCTTTAGATTTGAAAAACATTCTCTTTAAAGTGTTTCTAGTAACTATTCATATTAAACATCATAAACTAAGCTTTGTGTAAACCAAAGCTCTGATACCACCTTGTAACATTCCCCCTTCTGACCACCTCCAGTCGGTGATTAAACCAACTTGAAACGTTCAAAAAGACGAACTGTTATTTAGTTTATAAGGTTTAAACAGAATCAGCCACAGAAACACAGAATGATAACAATGAATTAAAACAAATGAATCTTTATTTCATTACTATAAATCTTTTTATATACATCAAAGTTTATACCATTTAATACTGATACAGCGGAATATCTTAAAATACAATTTTCTCGAAATAAATGATTCTTTACTCTCTCTCTAACTTCGCTGCTCGAAAATCTTCAAGCTGTAAAAATACTCGGTCTGACCCGAGTATTATATTCAAAAGAAAATAATACACAGGTCAGTCTAATTCAAACCAGTTTATTAGTGCATAGGGGCAATAATAATTTAAATAGACGACAGTCACAATAATTCCCGTCTATCCGACTCTTTTAACAAAGAAATCGGATAACGAAAATTTAACACTAAACAGTGTTAACAATAAATCAGTAGATTTAAATCATCAACAGAGATAAACAGTGTTATTGGCTGCCGTACACGCACGCGTGTACGGCCTTGCCAATACGGCATAGAAGATCAATGCATCACGACGCAAAGAAATATCAATTCAAAACTGTCGATTTTTGGGTGGCTGCAGTGCACGCACGCGTGCACTGCCTCGCCAATATGGTAATGTAATACGCCAAAGACCAACAACATCAAAATCAAATGGTATCAACTAAAGTCAAGGCAACATGAAGTCTACGACTCAATTTGCAAGTCCAAACCAATACACAGTGTAAACTAATGCACTGAGCAATGACACAGACAATTCTAACGTGTGTCAAAGAGCATATGCAAGGGTCAAGCATGTGAGATATGCAACAAATATATATGGTGATGCACAGGCAAGACTATGAATGCAACGTACATACTGCAGTGGAGCATATCATGTGCATATGTGAACAGCAACTACAAACTGATCATGAACATAACCAGAGCTCAAATACATGTGAACTCAATTGGGCAGTACAAGGTAAGGATATGAGCAATGCAGGTAAGCCAGGTTACTACATGAATGAACTATCATAAGCATGGCAACATGATTATCAGAGACTAGAGGGAAATTCAAAGCTAAATGCAACAACATGAAACTGCAGCACCAAAGTGCATCAAGCAACTCAGTGATGTTCATATGACCAAAGATCAAACAGAATGGCAACAGGCTCAAGTTACAAACTTCTACATCAACCAGAAAAACAAGACCAACATGCTCAAGTCTCAACAATATTCTAGTATACACTGAAGAAACATGTGCAGACTAAACTGGAACAATACACAAAGCAACTGCAACTCAAAGCTCACATGAGACAGAAAATCAACACATATGAATGCAGACAAACAGACTTGAACTGATGGAGGAAGCAAGTGGCTTCAGGAATATCAAAATTCAAAAATTTCACTCTAGCATGTAATTACAATTATAGTGATTATAAGTGAGTGACCACATAAAATGATGAACATGCAGTAAGTCTAAATGCAACAGAAATGCCAAGGTGATGAAATCACAGTTTACAGAAATCGAAATAACAGGTTTTACAAATTTAGTCAAATGCCGAAGTTAACATCGAACCAAAAGAAAAACAAAGATTCAACAGGGAACCGAAGTCAAAATCTTTGAAACCAAGAAATTTACATTTTTTTGTAAAACCCAGTTTCACCAAACCATGAATGACCAAGTGCAGACAAATATGATCAAAGCTATGTGATTTCAAGCTAAAGACCAGAGCAACCAGTGTCACAACTACTGGGATGATTGCCCAAAGACAACTATTTACACACGGTTCAAATGAAATGCAAGTATTTCAAAAATGTACATATGGTCAGTCCAGTTCTAAACATGCAACAGAAGTGACTTTAAAATGAAGACTGCTTCAAATTAGACTCCAAATAATGCAAAGGCAACATGTTATGATGTCAAAGTCAAGTTCAAGTGACTCAAGATCAAAGACCAGACTTATGAATATGTACAAGATCCACAAAGTGTACACAGTAAAGTCTACAGACAAATGTGCTAACATGAACAGGTTCAGGTGATATACAAGCAGCACAAGACAATATTCAAGTGCAGACTCAAGTGATGCAACTCAGATTGAACAACTACAAGACTTCATAGTACAGACATGTATGTCAACACCCTTCAAGAGTAACTAGTACAACATACTACAGCAATATTATAAATGGTGAAGATCAAACTGCAGTGGCAACAGAATAACTACAGGAAATGAAATGCAACATGTTCAGATGAACCAATATCACAAATGAGTGCAGACAGGTAGCAGTGTGCAGGATGAAAGAATGCAAACCAGAGAACATCTACAAGACTTCATAGTGCAGACAAAATAAAGAATGGTCATACACATATATACATACAAGAATGAATGTATACATATGATCAGAACCTCAACCAGACAAACCAAGCTCGAGGCAATATGAGTACAACAAAAACATGAAGTGAATGCAACAGAAGTTCAAGCCAGACAAACACAATGCAAAAGTAGTCTCAATATAGTAATGACAGCAGACATGAATATTCACAACAAACAACTCAGTGCAGCAAAGACGATAGTGGCAACTACACAAACCTCGATTACCAGTGAACAACCAGACAACATCAATACAATATCTAAAGTCTAGAAACAATGTGATTTAGATCAGGAGTAAAGTTCAAATTCAATGCAGACGCTAACAAGTCGAGATGAACAAATGGAAGTGTTGAAATCGTGAAAGAATACATAAGTCAAGTGATAAAAATTCAAGCTCGTATCTGCAATTTTTGAAATAGTCAAAAACAAATCAAAAGAGGAAAGTTTTTTTTTTTGCCGTAGAACTCAAGCAAAATCGAACGCTACAAAATCAAAGCCGTGTGTATCAAGTTGTAAAAATATCAGGAAAGTGAGAATTAGGAAAGTGACGATTTCATATAAATACAAACCCAAAAATTCATCATCGGCATTGAGATAAAGTCGAACGACCAAAGCACAGTCGAAATCAGAGAAAACATCACACCAAAACAAATCAAATAGCCGAGATAAATCAACATCGAAGAAAATCGAAAAACCAGAAATCAAAGACACGTTATTCCAACACAAGCGAATATACGAATTCGAACAACGTTCAAGTAAACAGAATTGGAACAAATCAGAAACAGGCTAGGTTTGAATTAGATGTAAGTGAAGGAATCACTTACCTTTCGTCGACGAACCGGAGCAGATGGGGTTGATGCCGCGGCGGTGAAGAACAAGCGAAGAGGAAAACGAACGCGAAGAAGCCCTTTCCAGCGACGCCAATACAAAGGTCTCGAGGCCCTAAATTTGGATGAACGGGGGAGAACGAGAATAATTTGAGGCCGCCATTTTTATTCGTTTTCTCGTTTGCTTTAGGATTACGGATGAATGAGAGATTGAGGGGTTTTCATGGGTTTAACAGAGAAGGGGAAGGCTTAATTTCAGGCGGAAATAAAGGAAAGTGCGTGATTTTGGGCGTGGGTTAGGGCGTGATTTTAGGCGTAGCTGAAAATGGAGGAAAACGAAGCCGCCATTATTTTTCTTTTCGTTATTTCGTTTCTAGGGTTTACGAATGAATGGGAAACCACGGGTATAGGGTATTAATCAAAATGAATGGGCCGAGATAAAATTTTAAAGCCCAAAACCCTTTAACAATTTTTTTCTTGTTTTCTTCCAAAAGGATTCTAACCGATTCAAAAATTCCAACAACAATTTTTATTAAACGAATTCCAATTCGAATCGAAGCTCCTATAAGCAATTAACTAGCAGAGAAATCGTTTAACAATGATATCAAATCGATGCGAAAACCCTGGTTATTATCGAAATTTAAATTGAATCCGAATAGATTTTCTACACGTTTATACGTCGTATATTCACAAAACAACTCTGATAAATACGAAAATTGAAATCCGGTAATAATTCAATATTACGGACCCAATGAAACTGGTTTCGTCAAATTCCGAGACTGTGCCTCGGAAGGCTATTTTTAAATTCAATTCAAACGATACAATTTCAAAATTGAACAAATCGCTTTTAAAATCAATTCTGAAGCTTCTATTATCTTCAGTATTATCAATATGAATTTTCCTAGCCTTTAAATTATTTTTAACCGGCTTAAAATTGAAGATTCAAATTTTATTCAACTTTCAATAGATTAAATTCAAAAATTAAATTGCCAATTCATTCTGATAATTTGAAATTCAAGTCAAATCATCGTTCAAATATTTAAAATTAATTAAATCTTTTCAATTCAAATTGTTCAAAATTCAGGGTCGTTACATAGATTCTATCGGTTGCGTGTGGTCGAGTATAGTATTCACAAGACCGCTTTTCGTACACTCGGTGGATTTTATAAGTGGTTAGTCATGCCCTTTGGACCAGCTAATGCACCCACCTACTTTGTGGATTCGATGAATTGAATTTTTAGAGTGTTACTTAATAAGTTTATAGTGGTATTTGTTGATGACATGTTAGTCTATTCGAAAAGCAAGGAAGAGCATAAGTTGCATCTAAAGGAAATGCTCAATACACTCTGTGGGAATAAGTTGAAGGTGAAGTTTTCCAAATGTCACTTTTGGTGCAAGGAGGTACGCTTTTTTAGGACACGTTGTTTCGGAGAGTGGGCTGGAAGTCGATCCCAATAAAGTTGTTGTAGCACAAGATTGGGGTGTGCCAAAGATTGCCATGGAAGGGAGGAGTTTCCTTGGTTTGGCAGGCCACTAGAGAAATTTCATTAAGGACTTCGCTAAAATTTCTGCTCCTCTGACCTGCCTTACCAAGAAGAATTTGGTTTTCTCATGGGAATCGAAGTGTGAGGATGCTTTTATCAAGCTAAAGGAGGCATTGACCAATGCACCTGTTCTAGTATTACCTATTGGTACGAAGGCATTTACAATGTATACTGACCCTTGCGGTACTGGGTTGGGTGTGGCCTTGATGCAGGAAGGGAGAGTGGTGAGCTATGCCAGTCAACATTTTAAAGTCCATGAGAGAAACTACCCAACCCATGATCTTGAGTTAGCAGCCATTATCTTTGTACTCAAGTCATGGAGGCACTATCTATTAACATAGTGGTTTGAGTTGTGGATCATAAGTCTCTAAAGTATTATTCTCCTAAATGGATTTGATTCTAAGGCAATAGACATGGATGGATTTTTTGGTATCATATGATTTTGATATCTCCTATGCTCCAGGAAAGGGCAATGTCGTAGACGATGCCTTATGTAGAAAGCATGCGATGTTGGGTCCTATGTTCTTAGAGTGGAAGTACTCGGAGTTTATTTCTATATCAATTTCTAACCATCATCCGACATCACTCCAAAATTGTTAGCAGCATTGGATGTGCGGCCTACATTTATGGACTACATTGGGTCAAGTCAGAAGAACGACAAGGAGTTATTAGATATTTTTGAGAAGCTTAGTAGAGGAGAGCAGTTGATTCATTTGAGGCGCTATACCATTGACTCGAAGGGGTGGTTACAGATATATGGTAGATTATGCATTCCTTTCATTATGGATTTGATTGACATGGTACTAGGCGAGTCTCATCGTTCTAGGATGACCATTCATCATGGTGGAGAAAAAATGTACCATGATATGAAAAGTATCTTTTATTGGCCTAGTATGAAGAGGCATGTAGCAGAGTATGTGGCCTGATATATGACTTGCCAAAAGGTAAAGGTGGAGAAAAAGAGGCTGGTTAGGATTGTTGTAGCCATTAGATATTCCACAGTGGAAGTGGGAGAGTGTTTATATGGATTTCATTGAGAGACTACCTAGGAGTAAAAGGGGAATGAGAGTTTTTGGGTCATAGTCGACCGACTGACCGAATGCGCTCATTTCATTCCGGTTAGGAGTATGAGGACTGTTGCATCTTTAGCGATACTAAATGTGAGGGAGATAGTTATGTTACATGGATTTCCTTCTAGCATCGTTAGCGACTGAGATCCTTTTTCACCAACGAGTTTTGGAGGAGTCTTCAGGAGGCTTTAGACACTGAGTTGAGTTTGAGTATCGCTTCTCTTCCAAAGACTAATGGATAGACAGAGAGGATGAACCGGGTATAAGAGGACTTACTTCAGATATGTATCTTAGATTTCAGAGGCTTTAGGGAGGATTAGTTGCTACTAGTGGAATTTACTTATAATAACAGCTATTAGGCAACTATTGGTATGGCACCGTCTGAGGTGTTATGCTGGAGGCCTTGTAGATCACCGTCTTATTGGTGGGACACTACAAATAGGATTAGGTAGACATGATCCGTAGAAGGATGAAAACCGCGAAGGATAGGCAGAAGTGTTGCAGTGACAGGAAACGTATGAAGTTGGAGTTTGTAGTGGGCAACATTATTTTTGTAAAGGTCTAACCGCTTAGGCATATCATGAGATTTGGTAGTTCGGGAAAGTTAGCACTAAGGTTTGTAGTGCCTTTTTCGATTACTGGTAGAGTAGGGAAGTTAGCTTATAGGGTGAAACTTCCTGAAAAGTTAGTGGAAGTACACGATGTTTTCCATGTGTCACACTTGCGAAAGTGTCTACTTGATACAGTTGCTGTAGTCGAGCCGAGTCAGCTAAAGGAGGTGGAAGTAGAGAGGAAGTCACTTGTTTGCCATGCACCCACTCGTATTCTTGAGCATGGTTGTAACAACCCTGGTTTGGAGATTACCTGTATATATTAAATTATGACGGTAGTTATAATTTAATATTGTAAATTAAAATAAAATTGTAAATTTTAATTGTTTATTTGGAATAAACAATGAATTTTGAAAATAAAATAAGAAAAATAAAGTTTGGAACTTTATTTTATTTATTTGGGTTAATAACGATTGGAAAATGGGTTTTATTTGGAGAAAATGCAATAATTCTATTAATTATTGTCAATTACTTCTTTCAATAATTTTTAAAAAAAGTATGAGATTTAAAGGTTGTTTATTTAAATAAAAAGATGAAATCGGTATAAAAATGAGTTTAATTATAAATTTGAGCTTAAAATGGTTTGTAATACTTTTCTAAGTAAGAAAATAATTTTTATGGAATTTTAAAAGTTAAAAATGTAGACTTTTGCATTTAATTGTGGAAATAGTGCATTTTTGTAAAATAAAGGATTTTAATAATAAAAATGTTTCAAAAATATAAATTTATCTTTTTATACGGTGGAAAATGATTTATTTTATATGTGTGTAAGTACAATTTTATTTGTGTGAAAATTTGAAAGAAAGTGGCATTTGTTAATTACATGTGGGTAAATATATATATGCACTTTAGTTTAAGTATGAACTAAAACTTAGACTTATTGATTTCTTTTATTCATTTTGGGTCCATGGCCTATTATAGTCTTAACCAGGTGAGAAAAGAAGAAACTTAGTTACCTGTACATTCATAACTCAGCTCCTCTTCTTCTTTCTTCCTTGAAACAAAAACAGTAAAAGAAAAGGCTCCATTTTCTTTATACCAAGCTTTCAAATTTAAGTCTTTTTTAAAATAAATTACTATTCTTATCAAATAAAGAGAGAAATAAAAGGGTAATCAATCTACAAACTCTATAGTTTCATCAAATCTCGATTTTAGAAAATGGTTTTCTGATTTACTGTTATCTTCTTCTTGCATGCACTGTTTTTGAGTTCTACAGGTTGTTGAAGGCCATTCTCCTCAAAGCTTCAATCTTTTAGCATAAATTCAAGGTTTGATCATCCCTAACAGCAAGGTGAGTTGACTAACTCATGAAATCTAGCAAAAACAATGCTTCAAAGTGCAAAAACTATGAATATATTTGCTTCAGTAGATAAATTTATAAACTTGTTTTCTTTTTGTTCAAAACTGCTCTGTACTGCTTCTTTGGAGGCTTGTATCTATATATTCCGGCAACGAAATGCTGCTGGACTTCTTTCAAATGATAGATTACATGTTATACTTTGTCTCTGCAAAAATTCACTGCAAAATAAGGTCATATGCTATGTCAAAGTGTTGCCTGAGTATCAGTTCGTCGCTTGAAAATTGTTTGGAGGAAAATTTGCATGAGAAGGCCGCATAGGTCGACCGCTAGGTCGACCATGCTTACCCTTAGGTCGACCGTACGGTCGACCTAGGGACAAGAGAGGTCGACCTGGCGGTCGACCTAAGGAGCCTTATCTCCTGTGTGTTTTTGTGTTGCTCCCTTTTGTTTTCGGTTTCGTTTCCTACTTGTTTTCTTGGCTTCTGCTTCTCGTTTTCGAGATATATTTGTGCTGTTTTGAGAGCTATGAAGCCTATCAATAGGCTAGCTAAATTTTGAGAATTTGAAATTCAAATTTGAATTGATTTTTAGTTGAATTTTGAATTGAATTCGAATTGAATTTAAGCTATCGGTTTTGAGGTATTTTCTTTGTTTTTTATGGTTTTCGAGCACGGTTTTCTCCAAACGATTTTGAAATAATTTTAAATAAATTAGCATTTTAAATAATTATTATATAACATTTTTTAATTATTTTTGAGCTATACAGTCCATATATTCTCTATAATAAGGGAATTTTCAAAGTTTGATTACAAATAAGATTTTGGAAATTGATTTTAAAAGCTTGTTTCCAAAGTAAATTATTCTATATATAAAATACACATTTTTGCACTATTTGAGTGAATGAGAAGGAGAATTAAACAGTTTGGTAAAACAAGTGATATGGGACATGTGCGTTTATCTTATTGTTAATTCCCGACTTGTCTGTTTGATCATTTTGACCTTCGGGTCGAGTTTACCGATGAGATGAGGTAAACTTTTTACTACTATGAGTGTGGAATTTACTAGCGGTTAGTATACCATTTAGTGTGAACTTGTGGTATGGGACACACATTAACACTGTTCGGGTTCCTATCCGAGAGTTTGTGACACATTTGTCAAAGAGACGTATTTGCCAATACTGGACCTTCGGGTCATTTGTCCTTCGGGATGTTTCTCTAAGAGACGTTTGTCATTGCGACGTATTTGTCCTTCGAATGTTGTCCTTTGGGATGTTTGTTTAAGAGATGTATTTATTTGTCCTTCGGGATGTTTGTCTAAGAGACGTGGTGTCTTATTTTGGGAGAACGGTACTTGGCGGGCTTCGGCCAAAAGCACGTGCTATATCTTTGAGATGATTTCATTGATTTCCTTGTGATTTTCCGAGTGTATCGCCTTTTTACATTATTGGCCATTTGAGCCGTTCGAGATATTATATATGGTGATTACATCTTTGGAAATTGAACTCCTTATCGAGTTCTATATTTGAGATTTGTGTTTGCCAACACTTGGCGTTTATTTGAGATTTATACTCTCTTGTTTGGAGATATACGAGATTGCCATTTTTGGCGTATTTTATGTTTAAGACTTCTCTATTTAGAGAATATTTTGTGATTGCCATTTATAGAGAGTTTTGAGTTTGAGATTTGGGATTCTCCTATTTTGGAGATATGGTTCATAGAAACCATTTTGGTGGCTTTTGGGATTTCGCTGATAATATGAAGCATTTATTATACTTAGTGTTATTTGGTGAGTTTACCTATTTCGAGGACATACACTTAGTGTAACTACCTTATTTGAAGTAGTAGCATTCTCTTATTATTGTTTCTTCTCATTCGAGAGGATACCTTAAGCTCATATTATCACTTATCCTTATAAACTGATTTTTTAGCTAGACTGACCCATGTATTGTATACTCGGGTCAGACCGAGTTGTTTCAGGTTAGATACCTGGTTTTTGACTTTACTTGATGCTTCCGCCTTGGATATCGGCTTATCTCTTTTTTTAGTTTTATCGTCGTTTTGTATGACTCTGATATGTATTTATTGTTTTGACTCATGTGTATATTATGGTCGTCATACCACTTATGATGTATTATTTGTATTGTATTGGGATGTATCAGTATATATGTGTGTATATATATCTGTTTGCTGTTCTGTGATGTGTTATGTGAGTTGTTGTACTTTGTTCTGATAGATCCTATAGCCACCTCTAGTTTTGTATTAAGCATTTATTGGATATGTCGATCCACTTGAGAAAGGAAATAAAAATATAGAGCACTAATCGACGTATTCAATAGATATTTAAGACAAGACTATAGATGGTCGCTCCTAACCAGTCTTATTCTCCGCATTAACAGACAGTATTACCCAGTAATACTCTTTGTTAATGTGGGTCTCGGGGTGGGGCATCACAGCTTGATAACAGAGCTGAGTTCAGAACAAAATATGATAAACAGAGAACATAAACATATATCATGGTACATCCTAGTATAATACAAGTGTTACAAATTCCTTAATCATCGAGCCCTTTATCTTATCGTGTCCTTTGAGATTGAAGTTTTAGATATGTCTAGGAATATTTTTATTCCGTAGTATTCCAAAAATAGAAATGATGATATCTTACCTAAGGAGTAATTCTAATTGTGATTGTTCTATTCGAGTCCTCTTCGATACGGGTGCTTTACACTCATCTGTATCGGAGAAATTGGTTGATGCTTTTAGATGTTCTTATCTTGCGACTTCTTTGAGGATTGCCGAATCCTATTGAGGGGATCCGCAATATTTGGCATGATATATGAGGATTTAGGATTGTTGCTTATAGCTTATCTTTTCATGCAAATTAGCATGTCGTTTTCTATCTAGAGTTTGAAGTGTTTGAGATGAAGTGGCTTGCCTATTAACAAGCCACATTCCGTGATTCGAAGAATCCTATATTAGGTATCTTTATTCGGCTGATTTGTTGCTTCTTGTCCTCCGGAATGTTAACGATGATTCCGAAGTCTCTGTATTCATTCTTGAGTTTCGAGATGTAGATGATATATTTCGAATGTCTGTCATTGTGATTCTGTTGATTTCAGTGAGTCCATTTCGGGTATGACACCCAATCGGGCAATCGAATATTGTATTGACTACATTCCCGGTTCTTAGCCTTTCGGTCATCCTCCCACGAGGATGTCCACTAGGGAAATGAGGCGATTCATTGAATTTATTTGATATTTCCATTCTTATCCCTTTTGGGATATCCTCTTTGGATACTCAGTTGTTGATATACTTTGTAGTATTACTTCACTCGAAGTAATGATTTGTTGTTAATGTCACTTCTCCTCATTTGAGAAGATATTTACCCTTGCTTTTATATCTCATTTCTCTCTTTTTAATTTATTATGTTGTGCCAGGGTCATTCTTCAGCTTGACCCTACACCGATTTTTCATAAGCTACGAGTCACGGAGGATAGCATTACTCTTACCACATTCCGCATTCATTATGAGTCTTGTGAGTAGTTTGTTATACCGTTTGGAATAATGAACACTCCAGTCTATTCCATCAATCTTGAGGATCGAGTATTCTAGGAATATCTCGATGAGCTCTATTTGCGTTTCTTGATTTTGAGAATAAGTAATAAATTGTGTTTTCAAATTATTCAAAAAAAAATCGAAGGTATGTTTCTAAGAGAAATTGAATTTTGTTTTTGGGAGAAACAAATAATATTTTGAGTATCATATATGACATATTTCTTTTTAAAGAAAATGAACTTTTGTGTTGGGTTGTCCGTCTAGTGCTTTAAGAATCTGGTCAATGCGTTTGGCCAACGTTATCGATAGGAATTTCCTAAATCCTGCAATGAGACAGTCGGACACGGTAAATTGAGTTTTAATAAGTAAAGTTTGGAAATAATTAATATGGTGGAGTATTAATTTTTATTTTAAATGTTTAATGAAGCCATTAAACCATAGTGAGTGTTGGATGAGCGGCGAGGCAGTTTTGATCATTTGATCAACTCTACAGCCATTCGATGAGGTCATTCACTATAAATCAATGGTGAGGCAGTGCCCTTATATTATTTGAAATTTGAGAAATTGAGTATGGTAATTTGGGTAATTAAAGTGAATAATTATAATTAAGGGGATGTCTTAATTAGAAGAAAGTATCATTTGATGCTTTGATTAATAAAATGATGTATTTAAAGTAAAAGAATATTTGAAAAACTAAAAT
Source organism: Allium fistulosum (assembly GCA_030737815.1). Taxonomy (NCBI): domain Eukaryota; kingdom Viridiplantae; phylum Streptophyta; class Magnoliopsida; order Asparagales; family Amaryllidaceae; genus Allium; species Allium fistulosum. Next base: position 890,758,820 of record CM060902.1, read on the forward strand.
TTTAATTGAATATTTTAGTACAAGTTATTAATAATGACTATAAAATTTGTTTTGACACTTATTTATTTGAGTAATAGTAGAGGATAGATATAAAACTCTATCTTAAGAGAAAATAAAGAAGTGTTAGTTTAGAACATTTAGTATAAATTTGTGAGCTAGTTTTTGTTTTAAACTTAATTGGTATTAAAACTTGTGGGTATGAAATTACAAAATTCTTTTGGAAACATGTTTGAATTAATTACCAATTTTAATTAGTTTCATGTTGATAATTAGATGGAAAATTAATTTTTTTGACAAGTGGAAATGTGAATTTGGATTGTTTTGATAAATGAACAATTCATGTAGTATAATCACTTTAAATTGTGGGAATAATTTTAAACTTTATATATATATATATCCTAAAAATTTATTTTGGTGGATAATCAATAATCATCTCTTGATAATGAAAGAGATTAGTTATCTCTTCCAAAATGAGTTTTCATAGTTAATTGTTTTTAAAGCTAGATTTTGGAAAGTAATGAAAATATTTCCACTTAATGAATTGCTTTTTTGATGATTACATAAAGTTGATCATAATGTTGTATATCTTAGCTTTCTGGGGAAAAAGAAAATCATTTAATAAATGATTTAGCAAAAAGCTTGTTTGAAAATGTAGTTTGAGCTTAAAATGGTTTAGGTAAATTTCAAATTTTAAATTGATTTAAAAGCTGAAATTATATTTAGAAAAGTGCTGTATTAGAACAGCGATAACTTGAGATCTATAACTCCAATGAGTTCAACCTTTTTGTAAATGAAAGTGCTTTCAGTAAGCTATAAATTTTCTATTTAACACTTTGGAAGATTTTTATTGTGATTTAGTTTAAAATAGGTTTGAAAGTGGATAGGCATTTCTGCCCTATTACAAAATTCTCTAAGATTTAAGCTGGAAGTATATTTAACATAACTTTCAAACCATTAATCCGATTTTGATGATCTTTATATTGCTGAAATGCTTAGACTAAGTAGAACAACTTTTATTTTATAAAAAAATTCCAGATTTGGTTGTATGCTAGGTCAAAACTTGTCTTCTTTACAGCAGGTCTGAAATGAAATTGATCTATTTCCCTTAATAGTTAAGTGTAGTACTTCTTATTTATGAACATGAACTATTATAATCTATTTGAGTTAAGTACAAGTGAAAGAGGATAGTTGGAATATATTTTGAGCAAAAAGAAAATATATATAAGTTTGTGCAAACTCGCTTTAAAATGCTAAAAAGGAAGGTATGTTTTCGGATTAATTTTTTTTAAAATGTTAAATGATGGTATATTTTGTGTTTCCGACCTTATGGTCGATGTATATTATATAAATCATTTTTGTAATATTGTATACGGCCCTTCGTACAAAGGAGACTCCGTCGATTTTTCTGGAAATTTCTAACACTTAGAAAATTTGAGAAACAAATTGAAAAAAAAAATATGTTGCAAACTAGAGAATACCTATGGAAGAATTAGAGAATAAGCAACTTAAACTTTATTTACTCTAATGTAGAGTAATGAATTTAAAGTTAAAATCTAAGTAAGAAGCTTTGGAAATTTTCAAGTGTTGAACATTGAGAATTTTAAATCATGAAGATAATGGATTGGAAAACTTTAAGAATATTTGATTAGTGAGAGAGAGTTTAAAAATCTATTCCTTGAGTCTTAACTTGCCTTTGTGCAATTATATTATGACTTGCATTTATGCAGTCATATGAGTTTGATGGTATTGGGGGAAAACCACCTATCTCTTATTGGGTTTTCTTTCTGTAACGACCCCGAAATTTAATTTTATTTAAATTGATAATTAAATTAATTTTTGAATTAGATTTGTGAAAATAATCAATGCGGTGAAGCGAGTTTCCCCGATCGTAAATAAATTTGATATAAATCATTTAAATTTTAAAAATAATAAATATGAAGTAAAATAATTTTAGAATCTCATTTAAAATAATAAAACAAATAAACATCATCTCTAATACAAAACAAGTAAAAAGATAAATATGAGCAAAACGAATTTTATAAAGATAAGTATGCACACTTGTAATATGAAACAAAACAGCAACATACATTCATAAGTATGAACACTTGAAAAACAAATAAGAAGACAGTGATACTCAACTATGAAACAAATAATAAATAGGTATGTAGTAGCTTGCAAAATGAACAATGTGAACACTTGAATAAGAAGAAATAAGACAAAGTAAAAGAAGACAGTAAAGTATATTCGTGTACAAGCAAAGAAAATATAGTCAAGTAGGTATAAACTGAAATGTGAACAGGTGAACCTGGAAGACGAACAAGTAAACAAAAATATTTATTAACTTGCAAAACAAGATAAAGCAATTAATGCTTGGATCTTTAGCCACCACAACATATCACTGCAGCCACCAAAATGTTTCATATCAGCCGAGCTAATAAAAAAAATGTAGGCAAGCATAGAAAAATTGTACAAAGCAAATTATATCACATATATAAAATAATACATCTCAGCCGAGACTTACAAATGAAGCAAACAAAAGAAAGTATATAAACATCCATAAGCTTTCAAATGAAACATAAGGTACCAGAGCAATTAATGCTATACTCCTTAGTACACTACAAAACATGTACAGCCGAACCCAAAGGAAAATATATGAATATAAGAAGAAGAAAAACAATATTGTACATGGTAATAAATGCAGCCCCCATATGAAAAATCTCTGATCAGACCTTGTACAAAAGCAAAATGATCATCCTGTAACTTCATTTTCTTATATCCAACTCTTCATCCCAGTTTCGTTCTTGAAGCTGAGAAAACTAAAAGTAGTCATCATTCAAACTTTAACAAAAATCTTCAATTAAAACATCAATACAAATATCTGAAAGAAGAAAATAATAAGTATCATCACTCAAGTTCAAAAGCAATTTCCAGATTCAAGTATCAAATTCCAGGCTCAAAACAAAAATGAAAGCTCCTCTGTTCCCTGTTCTTTATCTCTGCTTCTTCCCATCAAGGTGAGCAAACCTCTAATTCGAAAACCTGAATTTGGTTAGTAACTTGATGACTGTGGTGATCATTGAGCTATGGTGTGAAAATGTTGCATGAATGATTTTTCTTTTGGGAGTCAGTTTGAATGACCTTGTATATAAACCGGCATGCCTTTGTAGATTTTACAAGCTTTGTTAGGTTACAGGCTCATCATATAATTCACCAAAATAATCCCATATCTCTTCGTATAATCAATGATAGGCCTGAATCTTCAAATAAAAATTTATTGTTAAACTGTACCGTTAATGTTAAACCAGATTTCAAGGATTGACGTTGAGAACCTGTTATAAAAATATGAATTCACAGTAAGAAACGACTCAAGGCATTAAATCAATTATTTGGAAATCATGTTTTTATTTTACGAGCTGATTCGTATTTCATGTTTATGATTTTTGATAACCATATTATGATTTTTAAGATTGTATCTGATGAGATATTGCGAGTTAATCAAAAATTGTATTTCCATCAATTTCTGACGATCGAGAAACATTTGAGTGTCGAGATCTTGCTTGAAGCAAGCTTGGCAATGGTTGATTCCAGGAAAAATGTCGAATTTTTTTTCTGTTGCGCGAGTTGGTGGGACGAGCTTAATTTAGGGTTTAACCCTAAGTATGGAGGTGATCGGTAATTGATTAACTGCGACGCGAGCGAAGAATTGGGCCGATCGCACCAAGGGGGATGGGTGCGTGGGGGGGTTTGCGGTGAGGTGGCCGGAGTTTCAGGTGGTATAGTGGTTGGCGTTGGGGGATCGAGGCGATTTCCAGGCGTTGGTTATTTAACGTTTTGGTCGAGGTAGTTTGTTTTTGATCGATGACGAGATTGAGTGGTCTGGGTGGTCGCGAGGCTTGTGAGGGTCGGGGTCGACTTGCAGAGGATCGCGATAGTGGCCGGAGCACCGCCGCGTCAGTGTGCACGTGCACGCATTGGGTTTGTACATCTGGGAAATTTGATTTTGAGGAAGACGAAGTTCTGCTGCTCGAGTTTTGTGGAGTTCGACTCGTGAGTGCCTCGGGGGTTCTAGGGTTTAACTTGAGTTCGTACTCGAGAAATTTGGAGGGGATAGGCTACATTTTTAAAAACTGTGAAATTTAATTAAGTTTTGAAAATAAAACAGGGTAAGAGGGGAGAAGGCTCGGGGATATACCCGAGTAACATTCGGGTAGGAACCGAAGTGAAGATGAAGCCTGTTTTTATAAAAAGTTTTAAAATGATATTTTTGAAATTTAAACAAATTTTGTTAAAAGTTTCTCTTAAACACTACTTTATTTATATCAATGGTTTCTTAACCATATGTCAAAGAGTTTTAGAATTTATTTAATCTAAAATTTGTTTAAGTTAATTTTAAAGATTTAAAAAGGGTTTTAAAATGTAAATGGTAATTAGTGTATTTACAAGATAATGTATATTAAGTTAAAAGGAGTTTTATTATCTTGGAAATTACTTAAGTTAATTAGGAAATTAAGTATAATTAGTTAATTAAATTAATTAAAGATAAAGGTTAATTAAGTGGTTTATGTAAGAATAATTAAGTAATTTAATTAATTAATGGTTATAATTGATTAACTAATAAATTAGAGATAAATGAATTGGGAATTTATTAATTATGAAAATTTAAGGTTAATTAATTAATGAAGGTGATAAAGAATGATAATTAATTGAGGAATAATTAATCAAAGTAATTAATTAAAGATAAATAATTAAAGGGTAATTATTTAATAATTAAAGGTTGATGAATTATAATTAAAGGTTAGTTAATTATTAATGGTTAATTAATAAATGATTAAAGAATAATTAATCAAAACGATTTGTAATTTATTGATGTTAATTAACCAAAATTTGTAGTTTATTCATAAGTAATTAACCTAGTATAAATTAATTAAAATCAGATATTAACTAATCTTACTTATGAATGTTTGGATTCTATTGAATGTTGAATTGTTTAATATCCCTGATATATGATGCTTTGTGATACACCCTGATTTATGTTGTGATCTGTAGTTTACTTACCTGTGATATATATATGTGATCTGTGAATGAACGATAAGCGTATAGTTTATATCGCTTATCAACTATATCCTGTATTTTGTTATGTGATGATTGATGTTGCACTATTGTGTGTAAAACCCCTAGACTACACTGTTACACACACAAATATGGATTTCACGTGGAAATCAGTTAAGTCACAGATAATTTAAATTTGATGATTTTTAAAATTGAAATTTTAATTTCAATTGATTTTGAAATTGGAAATTTGGGTTTAAAGTGAAAAGCTTTTGAAATGGAATTTCAAAGATAAAAGTTATTTTGAATAACTTAATCGAGTTTTGAAAATTTAAATAATTTGATTTAAATTTAAATTCAAGTTTGAAATTGAATCATATGATTTGAAACTAGGGATTAAAAGATGATATACTTGTGTTTGTATGAATTTAACCATTTTAAAAGTATAAGTTGGGAATTTGAATTTAACCCAAGGATTTCAACTCGTATGAATGAATCAGATTTTCTGAAATGAAACTGTTTGTTTTTAAAATGATAAAAGATTTCAGATAAGAAATGAAATTCCAGTTTAATTAAAGGAATTTCAAGATTGAATTGAAAAATGATTTTTCCAAGTTATGAATGAAATTGTTTTGAAAACTATGAATTGAATCTGTTTACTTTTAACAGATTTAAAATGGTGATTTATTTAAAATGATGATTCGAAATGAAATTGTTTTGAAAGCTATAAGTTGAATCTTTATTTTAAAGATTTAACGAGTTAACCGAATTGAAATGGAAAAATTGTTTTGGAAAATCTGTGAATGAATCTTTGTGAAATTAAGTGAACTTTGTGAATTGAATCTTTTCGTTTAAAAAGATTAAAATGGTAATTTGTTAAACCATTTGTAAAGAAAGTTTGGGTTTAAAATTGTGACTTAATTGAAATCCCATTATCCATTTGTTTTTGAATATTGCGCTCACTATTCGGGTTAGCCGGGAAAAGACAATTGTGTCATATAACCCATTCCGAATAGTGATACGTCGTATATGGATAGCATTTGAAGACCGGTGTTGAAGACCGGATATTTTTCGAAAATGAAAGGACAACCTGTCGAATGTCTCTGCACTGAGTCGCGCCGGTATAGAGATTTATATCACTCTTTTGTGACGGGAAGTCCGGACGTGATTGAAAGTTATCCGGAATTGCAAGGGCTTCGTGAGAAGTGCCTTCGGTTCTGTTCGAACCCGGAACAGACTTGTATGGATACATGTCTGACATTACACTTTGAGATATATAGCTGATTTCTTTCAAATACATTTCTGTTTGGTGGCGGAGAATTTATTCTCTTAGCTTAACACCCTTCTCTGAGACGTACGAGCTCAGAGGTTATGTAGTTGAAATTTATCAGCGATATATTCCCAATTTGGTAATGTGGCATGCTGAGTGTTGCTGTGTGATGATCAGTGTTTGATCATTTGCGATATGATCATTTGTTTGATCTTATATCTCTGTGATCATAGGTTGATCATTTGTTTGACCCGAAGCATGGCTTTGTGACAAAGCGTAGCTTTGTGGACGAGACTTCGTCGAGCCTCACACCCCGGAAATGGTCAAAACAGGAAAGATGCAGCAAGGTTCTAGGGAGTAGCGCCCCTTAGTGTATGTCATTCCTTCTGGATAAAGGTGGTATCAAGGTATGGAGCCCAGATACTTAACCTCTGTGGTTGCTGCAAGTTTATTACTTTGTGGTTGTTAGAAATCGGGGATCCTCGGGAAGATCGGTGACGATCGGGGGATGGCATACGCGTGTCAGTAGTTACCTATTTTTGCAGAGGTAACCCGGCCTTGTGTTGGCAGAGATCCGGTTAGGTTCTCGGGTCGTCTATTCCAGGGACGTACCCATCGTGGATAGGAAGTTCCTTAGCCTGACCATTTGTTGGAAATCCAATTCCCAATACGAACTGTGTACGGTATTAGTTGTAGAACCTGCCATTCACTTATGGTGGTCACCACTGTTTGGATGGTAGCTATAGTAGGCATAGTTCGGAATGTCTATGCTGGCTAAGATTTATATTCTACTTTCGAAATGATTTCTACACTATGCACTAGTAATAATAATCCAATGATTTGATTTTTGCGTAGTAAGCATCTTTGACTATCATAAGAAGAAATCTCCTCCAATTCTGCGTTTGCATTGTGTGTGTGGTGGGAGGTCTTATGGTAGTTTCATTTTCCAAAAGCATTGCGAATTTACTTTAAATTCTTTTGCTATTTGTTTTTAAAGATTAACTGTTTTTGTTGCTCACACCAGTCCCACGACTGACTCGGAGTTTATTGTTCACTTCCTAAACTCTGGGTGCCCACTATTTTCCACACGGGCAGTCTAGAGTTGGGTTTTCTCAGATATTCAGGTTTGGTAGATTATCTAGAGCTAGTCAGTTCTTGGAGTTCAAGGACTGACGTTGCTTTTCTTGGAGCATTCTATTGGAGACATTCTATTCCGCTGCTGATGTTATCGTTTTCTTTTCCGCTGCTATTTGTTGTATCATATCTCTGATGTATATTGATATTCATTGTATCACTCTGTTGTATCAGATATTGTATATCAATGTATTATTCTTTTCTTCCGCTGTGTTATTTACTTAACTGTGTAATAAGCTCCCGAGAACCAGATTCGGCATTTGAATCTACGGCATTTTGAGTACAAGTGAAGTACGGGTGCCGATTTTCGAAGGTCGACTTTTGGGTCTTGACAAAGTGGTATCAGAGCTAAGGTTGAACTTTAGCTCAGGAGTATAACATGTGACGACCCGGAATTTTTGTATATTTGAAATTGGAATATTTAATTAATTTTAAATATTTAGAGGATAATTATTAACTTAAATTTCAAATATCGCTGTTTATTGAGTAATTTAATTATTAAATTAAATTATTTGAAGTTGGGTAAAATAGTAAATCGGGTATTCTAAGCTAATTAAAAATATTTTGAAGGCTTGAAAAATTCATATTAATAATACTAAAGGTAATAGAACTTTTAAAATTGAATTTAAAAGTGTTTTGTTCAGTTTTAAAATATATCGTTTAAATTGAATAAAAAAATAGCCTTCCGAGGCACAGTCTCGGAATTCGACGAAACCAGTTTCATTGGATCCGTAATATCGTATTATTATCGGGTTTCAATTTTCGTATTGATGGGAGTAGTTGGGTGGGCATACGACGCATAAACGCGTTGAAATTGTATCGAAAACAAATTAAATTTAAATAAGAAAAAAGGGGGCTTATCACATCAGTTATCTCCTTGAATCATGCCGAAGATCATGAAATAATCGTGCAGAGCATGCCTCGTTCGATTTTAAAAATCCCGTTCTCCTTTTCTTCCTCTTTAAGCCTTCACTTCAACCTGAAACGAAAATTTATTCGCTTAAAGAAAAAAATTGGCAGGCCATTTTGTAGTCGTGAATACTATTTCCTCCTTAAATAAAAATCCTGTGCCCTCCTGTACTCTTCTTCCAATCTAAATCAAAACGAAAGAAGGGGGCTTTCCATTTCAACCGAATTTCGAATCGAGAAATCGAGAGCCGCGGTCGCTAGAAAGGAGAGAGCGCGCGATGAGGGATCGGAATTCGCCTTGAGGGGGGGTCAAGGCAAGCGCATGAGTGGTCGCAGCTGCGACTTAGGGGGAAACTCGGGTGGATCTCGACGATGGAGAGGTCGCGGTCAAGGCAAGTCGACATTGCATTCGATGATGTCGCGAAGGAATGAAGGTTGTGGGCGGCAGTCTCTGGCCGGTGGTTCGATGGTGATTCCATCGGCGATGGCGATTTTTGGTGGGTTCGTCTCTGGAGTTGCTGCGAAGTGTCAGCGAAGGCGGCGTGGTGTTTGGGGTCGCGACTAGGGTCGTGGGCTCGATCGAGCTGTATCACGTGAGGTCTGATCTGAGGTAATTCCAGTCTTGGTTAATTTAATTTAATTCAACTCAATTTATATATATACACACATATATAGTGGCAGTAAGTTACTAGTTTAGCTCTAAAATAATGTTTTACGGAGATTAACTTATTTAATAAACTCATTTAATTACTGTAGTCACTAAAATATTTTATAAAAAGGAAATTTGTGTAAAAATAAATTATTAGTTTAAAACTCCAATTTTTAGTTTAAATAAATTTAGTGGTTGACTAAAATTATAAAATAGATAATAGAATTTGTTTGGTTAACTCAATTATTAATTAACCGTATAAATATTAATACAAGGTCAGAATCATGGAAAATCAAGTCGGTTTGGAATGAATTGCAAATCAGGAGTCAAAGGTGAGTTAATCTCACTCAGTTTAATTTTAAATTTAATTGGTTAAATTTAAATATTGATGGATGATTGAATTGATTAATTTGATTTATGTGGTATATATATATAGTATTATAGCAATATATACATATTGGCATATGTATATATTGGAATTGTTGATATTCCCACAGTATATAGTGGATGAGACCCTATGCGCCGTATAATAGCGGATGATATTTTATAAAACCCATATACCGCGATATTCCACCTTGAAGTGAATTTGGTATTGTGCTAACATCTGTGGATGCAGGGAAACAGGTTGGAGGGATCCAACTGGATTCCTCAAAATATTTCATTCTGTTTAAATATTCTGTGATATGTTTGTTGATATCCTGTGATGATTTATATTGGATAATCTGGTTGGATTGAATTTCCCAGTATAATGAGTTATCAAAAGAAATTGAATTGGATTTTTGGAAAGAAATAAAAGAGTAAAATTCAAGTTAAATAATTCTAGTGAATTCGAATAAATTAAATAAGGAATTGTAAAAGAAATAAAGAAATTTCTTAATTCCAACAAATATGGGGAAAGAGGATTTTGAATTTAACAGGGAAGAAATAAATCTTTAACTAAAGTGATATTATCTAAAATATAAAAGGATTGATTTTATTGAATTTAAAGATTTAATTTAATTAAAATATTAATTGAAGAAGTTTGGAAATCCGAAATTGGTATTTTAGTTAAAAGGGTTTAACTCATAATAAAGAAATAAAATATGGAAGTTAATGTATTTGAAATAATTGAAGTAAATAGGGAAATTTATTTCAAAGTGAAGGAAAATGGAAATCAATTGGAAATTGATCTAAGTGTTTAAAACTTGGATTTTTAAAAGAGAATGAGGTTTTAAAATCTATAAACTGGGTTTATGAAGTGAAATGAAATATCGGTGGATATTTTAAATATAAATTCAAGGTGGGAATTTATTGAGGAATGTAAATGTGTTTAAAAATAAATGGTGATTTATTTTTAAAAGATATGGAAGAAAGTGTATTCCCTGGATAGCCAAGTACGATTTCAAAGAAAATTCTTAAATATAAGTTAAAAGTTTTCATGTTGTTTAAGAAAGGGATGTTTAGAAATTTATTGTTCTAATATTTAAATTCTAAAGTAAATATTTTCCAAATCTATTATCGTAATAATTATTTAAAGGGTGATTAGTATTTTATTTAAAAGTGGGAACTTAATTTTATATTTTATAAAGTAACCTCATTTTAAATATTCACAAAAGTATTATTTTTAATTAAGTATTAAAGTAGTTTTCCAAATTTAAAGGTTAAAGTATATTTATTTTTGGTGTTTTTAAATTATTTTAAAATTAAGAGTATTTTGTACTTGGTGATTCAGTGGAAAAAATTATTTGGGAAATGTATTCCGTAAGCGGAAACTGTTTGAAATTGTTTTCAAATGAGCTTTGAAAATTGGAAATATATCTTGGAAAGATATTTGGGCAAATAAATAATGTGGGAAATTATTTATTGTGTGATGGTTGCTTGTGGATGTTAATTGATAGTTAAATAACCGACTATCAATATTGGCCAAATGCGTTGATCGTTTCGAAGAGACCGGGATCGAGTTTCCGTATACCGGGATTCTAGGTCTGGAGACTCGAATACCACTTCGATCCGGTTTGTACGTTTCGTGTAACGTGTTCGGAGTCGAAGATGGAGCTGTGAAGTGCAAGGGCTAGTCGCTACTAATCCTGAGGATATTTTCAAAATGGATGTAGTAGGAATAGTGCCTTCGGTTCCGTTCGGACCCGGGACGGACTTGTATGGACGAATGCTTGCGTGACATCGTCAGGTGGACGATGGGCATTCTAAGGGATATGTTCTGAAAAGGTATCGTTTAGCCTCGAACCTCATCAACCGGGAATGACTGAAAATCAGGGGTTATGCAGCAAGGCTTCGTGGGTAGCACCCACTTGAGAGTAAGGTCATCCCTGTCTAGATGTCCCTTTTATTTCGGCTTAGTGGTGCGGTTGCTGATCCCAACCGTGGGGTGATTTTATTTGGAATTATCCAGTAAGGGATGATTCCGGCCTTGTGTTGCAGGGGAGCGGGCGTACTCCTCGGTACTGTGATCTAGGCCACGTACTGTGACAGGTGGTACCCCAGTGCCTAGTCATTCGTTGGAAATCCATTCTCCCTACGTGCCTTGTACGAGTTTTGTTTGTATTACCCACGTTGTGGCTAGTATGCTGGAATTTAATCATGTAACAATTTCAGCTATTTTAATAAGTATTTGTGAATAGACACTATTATAATATCAGAGGATTTTGATAAAAAGTGTTTTAGCTATCGTAAGGTAAAAACCCGACATGTTTATTTGTGGCGTGGTCTTACGAGATGCTTTTGTTTTCAAAAGGATTTTTGAAACTTTAATAATCAATTGAGTGTGATTTTCTCACGCTGGTATTCCAGACTGACTCGGGTATTGTTTTATATGATGCTCGGGTCAGACCGAGATAAACAGGTTCAGATTGTAGCTGTGGAGCTCAGGAGACGAGCTGGATGGCAATACGTACTTCCGTATTTGTTTATTGTTCCGCTGTGTATTTGGATGTATATCATTGATGTGATGAACTCTGATGATGTATTCTGTAAATATATTGTATAAACAGATATATTTTTCTGGTTGAGTAAAGATCTGTTTTGTATATATTATATTTTATTCCGCTGCGATGTGAGATTCTGTTGTTGATTTTCTGTTTCTTCTTCTTCTACCTCTTTTTCTTTAACACAAAATGGTTCGATTTTCCGGGTCTGGAAAGTCGGGTCGTTACAGTGGTATCGGAGCTTAGGTTGGCGATAACCTTGGCTCTGGTGGGAATTTTGAGAGTATTAATAGATATGAGCGCGTATTTGTTAGTGAATATAAAATGGTTTTATATTGTGTTGGTTGATTTATTGAGTGGCATATGAACCTTCGTCGGCACAGTCTGCGCAACTGTATCGAAGGGGTTTCTAAACACTCGAATAGAACAATTCGACACAATATTGTTTTGAAATGGGTAGATGAAATAATTTTACCCAAAAATATATTTTGATATAAAAGAAATATTTCTTTAAAATTATTATATATTTGGATGTTGAATGAAAAAAATCTAACAAATAAAATTGAGAGAAAAATATGATAAGATTATAAAATTAAAATGATTTTCATAATCAATGGGAATTTGCATGAGTATAAATTGTACAAATGAATTATAGCTAAAAATTTGATTTAATCAAATTGGAAAATGTAAACCCAGGATATTTTGGAAGTGTTTTCAAAGAGTTTTGAAGATAAACACTAGCATTATTATTTGGAAAAATATTTCTGGAAAGGAAATTGTTTCGAATAAATTTTTGGAAAAAAAAAATAGCAATAAATTCACTACAGTCGCTGGAAAATAATTCGGAGGATGACGGCCGCATCTTCAGGATTCATTTTCGAACTTCTGAGTGACGGATTGCTGCCAAATTGATTTACTTAGAAAAATTTGCTTTGTTTTTGAAATTATCAAAGGAAATTTGTTTGAAATAAAGCCAGGATTGGTTTAAAAATCTGAGAAGTGTGATTTGGAGATGTTGGAGTTTCCAAAATGATTTGAAACTAAAAGCTGGGTGTTTAAAAAGGGAAATCCTGATGAAATAAGTTGTAAGCTTATAACTTGAAATGATTTTCAAATCAGGAAGGGAATATAAGATTTGAATGTTAGCATTAACCTGTAAAGTGAAAAGTTAAAAATGAACTTAACTTGGATTGAGAAATAAAGATTTGACTGGATTGAAATTAATTGAATAGGTTGAGAATAATATCCAGTTGTATTTGAATAAAATTGAATCGAATTGAATTAAATAAATCTGAGTTAAGTTGAATTGGAAGGAAATAAAAATCCAGTTGAGTTATTAAAGGAATTGGATTGGAATAAATAAATTAGAATAACTTGTGAAAGAATTAAAAATCCATGGAAACGTGTAAAATCATAAGTGGTGACCTATAAAACTGAAAGTGGGATGGAAACCCCAAAATAATATTTTGGATGAATTGGAAAATAAACGAATAATTCAAACTTGAATTATAAAATAAATTTAACTCAAGGAAATTAAATGAAGTGATATTTGGAATTAAAAACCAAGTATTGAAATATAAATAGATAATAAATTGGTAAATGAAATATGGAGATGAACCTGAATCGGTTAAATGCAAGTCAGATATAAATTTGATGTGACAAGTATTTTGCTTGTAAATGAATGATGAAATGAATATTCGATGTAAATATTATGGAATGTTCCAAGATTAATAAATGAATTTAAATAAATTGAATATGATTATGGAATGTAAAATAAATTGAATGGAATCAATTAAAATGAAATCGAACAAAATATAAATTGAGTTGGAATTGCTTTTAAAAGTAGTCATGGGGCTAAAGAAAATATTTGTTTGGATGAATGTCGTCGAATTGCATAAATTGATCGTTCGATGTTAATGGGAGTGAATAAATATTCTATGGGCAAATAAAATAAATTAACCTAAGTTAAAAGTAAAATGGATATGAATAAATTGAAAGGAAACGGAATTAAATAAAATTCTATGAATTAATGGAAGTAAATATAATTGGTTTTTGAATCAATTGTAATAAATATAAGTTTGTTTGGATTTAAAATGAATTGGATGTAAGCAATGGAGTGTAAACCATTGGAATTAGATGAAATGGCATCAAAATTGATTGGAAACGAGTGAAGGCAATTGAATTGGGGGTTAAAACTTTATTAATTACTTACAAGTGTTGTTTGGCAGGTATGGCCTATGAAACCAGTGTGTTGGCTATTGAAATTAATTGGAATGATAACAACTTTGAATGTTGTCACTAACCTGTTTAAATTTAGTTAGTACAGGTATCGGGAAGCCGTTTGGCTGGGTTTGATTGTGAAATATGCTAAAATAAATCGCCGCTTGTTTAAAAATTTGCTATAATAAGGTACGCTTACGCAAAAATTCAAAATAGGAGATATGAACTGCATATATTGATATATATTGTGATTTCCGGCCTGAGGCCGATGTATATATATATTTGTGCATCCTGCGATATCGCAGAAGTCCCTCCGTACAAAGGAGACTCTGCCAAAATTTTCCATAAATTTTGAGAGTTAGAAAATTTTTGAAAATTTTCATTTACGATAAATGATTTAAATTTGTTAAGCAAATGAAATTAAAACTGGATATTGAAATCTAATTCAAATGTGAATGTAAGGTGAAGTGAAATCAAAGGAACTAAAGAAAGTAAAGTTCGTAAATAAACTGTTATTTGAGGTTTAAATTAAATAGTAAGTGAAACTAATCCATATTCAAAATGGAAGCCAATTTGAGTTTAAATGAAATTGTAAGGGCTAAGTAAATAGTAATTAAAATAAACTTCAATGAGGAAGTGAAAATAAATATAAACTTCAAAAATGAAGTAAAACAAATCCAAGAAGTATATAAAATGTTTATATTGGACTTAAGAAATGAATGGTGAATTCTTAGGTAAATTTGGTATGGAGGAAAATTATTCTAGGTGAATAATTGAATGACGATTAAAATTTGAAGATGTGAATGGGATAAGTGTGATAAGTGAATAACAATCAAATGAATGTGAATAAAAAGGAGAGTTGATATAACTGATAATCAATTGGAATTTATACGTAGGATGTACGTATATTATTTTATTCGCATAGCTATTTGGTCCAGATGTCGAACACAGAATTTCGAGATAGTTTTATCGATCCGAATTAGGATTTTTCACTCGATTTTCGACGGCGAGCCTGGATATGGATTGTTGATTGATTCTGGAAATTCTCTATCATAGTTTGTGGCTATGCAAGGAGAATGACGGTTTCTGATCAAGAAACCAGATCTGAGTCCGCACTAGGAAGTCGGGTGGGCGATACTAGTTCGGAAGTGAAATTGTGTGATCGATTGAGCGATCGAATGTGATATTGCGTACGGATGATATATATGCATCGTACGAGCATAAGTAAAACAAATATTGAAAATTTGTAAAGAAAAGTATAAAATGACTTTGGAATTGTGATTGAATATTATTGCTTAGTAGGATATACAGGTGTATAAAAGCAATGGAGAAATTGGGATTTTTTGATTTTTAAAGATAAAAATTTAATGGCCCGACCAAAAAGGTATGTATTTGAATTTCTATATGAAATTTGATTGGGTTTTTGATCCAGCCACTTGGCCTTTTGTTTTCTTTTTGAGATTGGGAGGCCATAGAGCCATTTTGTAGTTGTACCGAGCTAGCCGCGCAAAGGAGACGCTGGCGAAATTTTTCGGAAATTTAGGGAGTTAGAAAAATTTTGAGAAAATTTTGATAAGTTAAAATTTGAATTCAAATTTAAATTTGAATTGATAAGTAGGTGATATTGGTTGAACTTATGAATAAGTTTGGGAAGTTAAAAGATGATTAGTGTATCATTAATAAAAGATTGTTTGGGTATTGTTAAAACTGTTTGAATTTGGGAAATAGTTAACGGAGATTAAATCATTCTTCCTAACCAGTAATTTCGGGGACGAAATTCTTTTAAGGGGGGAGGAATGTGACGACCCGGAATTTTTGTATATTTGAAATTGGAATATTTAATTAATTTTAAATATTTAGAGGATAATTATTAACTTAAATTTCAAATATCGCTGTTTATTGAGTAATTTAATTATTAAATTAAATTATTTGAAGTTGGGTAAAATAGTAAATCGGGTATTCTAAGCTAATTAAAAATATTTTGAAGGCTTGAAAAATTCATATTAATAATACTAAAGGTAATAGAACTTTTAAAATTGAATTTAAAAGTGTTTTGTTCAGTTTTAAAATATATCGTTTAAATTGAATAAAAAAATAGCCTTCCGAGGCACAGTCTCGGAATTCGACGAAACCAGTTTCATTGGATCCGTAATATCGTATTATTATCGGGTTTCAATTTTCGTATTGATGGGAGTAGTTGGGTGGGCATACGACGCATAAACGTGTTGAAATTGTATCGAAAACAAATTAAATTTAAATAAGGAAAAAGGGGGCTTATCACATCAGTTATCTCCTTGAATCATGCCGAAGATCACGAAATAATCGTGCAGAGCATGCCTCGTTCGATTTTAAAAATCCCGTTCTCTTTTTCTTCCTCTTTAAGCCTTCACTTCAACCTGAAACGAAAATTTATTCGCTTAAAGAAAAAAATTGGCAGGCCATTTTGTAGTCGTGAATACTATTTCCTCCTCAAATAAAAATCCTGTGCCCTCCTGTACTCTTCTTCCAATCTAAATCAAAACGAAAGAAGGGGGCTTTCCATTTCAACCGAATTTCGAATCGAGAAATCGAGAGCCGCGGTCGCTAGAAAGGAGAGAGCGCGCGATGAGGGATCGGAATTCGCTTGGAGGGGGGGTCAAGGCAAGCGCATGAGTGGTCGCAGCTGCGACTTAGGGGGAAACTCGGGTGGATCTCGACGATGGAGAGGTCGCGGTCAAGGCAAGTCGACATTGCATTCGATGATGTCGCGAAGGAATGAAGGTTGTGGGCGGCAGTCTCTGGCCGGTGGTTCGATGGTGATTCCATCGGCGATGGCGATTTTTGGTGGGTTCGTCTCTGGAGTTGCTGCGAAGTGTCAGCGAAGGCGGCGTGGTGTTTGGGGTCGCGACTAGGGTCGTGGGCTCGATCGAGCTGTATCACGTGAGGTCTGATCTGAGGTAATTCCAGTCTTGGTTAATTTAATTTAATTCAACTCAATTTATATATATACACACATATATAGTGGCAGTAAGTTACTAGTTTAGCTCTAAAATAATGTTTTACGGAGATTAACTTATTTAATAAACTCATTTAATTACTGTAGTCACTAAAATATTTTATAAAAAGGAAATTTGTGTAAAAATAAATTATTAGTTTAAAACTCCAATTTTTAGTTTAAATAAATTTAGTGGTTGACTAAAATTATAAAATAGATAATAGAATTTGTTTGGTTAACTCAATTATTAATTAACCGTATAAATATTAATACAAGGTCAGAATCATGGAAAATCAAGTCGGTTTGGAATGAATTGCAAATCAGGAGTCAAAGGTGAGTTAATCTCACTCAGTTTAATTTTAAATTTAATTGGTTAAATTTAAATATTGATGGATGATTGAATTGATTGATTTGATTTATGTGGTATATATATATAGTATTATAGCAATATATACATATTGGCATATGTATATATTGGAATTGTTGATATTCCCACAGTATATAGTGGATGAGACCCTATGCGCCGTATAATAGCGGATGATATTTTATAAAACCCATATACCGCGATATTCCACCTTGAAGTGAATTTGGTATTGTGCTAACATCTGTGGATGCAGGGAAACAGGTTGGAGGGATCCAACTGGATTCCTCAAAATATTTAATTCTGTTTAAATATTCTGTGATATGTTTGTTGATATCCTGTGATGATTTATATTGGATAATCTGGTTGGATTGAATTTCCCAGTATAATGAGTTATCAAAAGAAATTGAATTGGATTTTTGGAAAGAAATAAAAGAGTAAAATTCAAGTTAAATAATTCTAGTGAATTCGAATAAATTAAATAAGGAATTGTAAAAGAAATAAAGAAATTTCTTAATTCCAACAAATATGGGGAAAGAGGATTTTGAATTTAACAGGGAAGAAATAAATCTTTAACTAAAGTGATATTATCTAAAATATAAAAGGATTGATTTTATTGAATTTAAAGATTTAATTTAATTAAAATATTAATTGAAGAAGTTTGGAAATCCGAAATTGGTATTTTAGTTAAAAGGGTTTAACTCATAATAAAGAAATAAAATATGGAAGTTAATGTATTTGAAATAATTGAAGTAAATAGGGAAATTTATTTCAAAGTGAAGGAAAATGGAAATCAATTGGAAATTGATCTAAGTGTTTAAAACTTGGATTTTTAAAAGAGAATGAGGTTTTAAAATCTATAAACTGGGTTTATGAAGTGAAATGAAATATCGGTGGATATTTTAAATATAAATTCAAGGTGGGAATTTATTGAGGAATGTAAATGTGTTTAAAAATAAATGGTGATTTATTTTTAAAAGATATGGAAGAAAGTGTATTCCCTGGATAGCCAAGTACGATTTCAAAGAAAATTCTTAAATATAAGTTAAAAGTTTTCATATTGTTTAAGAAAGGGATGTTTAGAAATTTATTGTTCTAATATTTAAATTCTAAAGTAAATATTTTCCAAATCTATTATCGTAATAATTATTTAAAGGGTGATTAGTATTTTATTTAAAAGTGGGAACTTAGTTTTATATTTTATAAAGTAACCTCATTTTAAATATTCACAAAAGTATTATTTTTAATTAAGTATTAAAGTAGTTTTCCAAATTTAAAGGTTAAAGTATATTTATTTTTGGTGTTTTTAAATTATTTTAAAATTAAGAGTATTTTGTACTTGGTGATTCAGTGGAAAAAATTATTTGGGAAATGTATTCCGTAAGCGGAAACTGTTTGAAATTGTTTTCAAATGAGCTTTGAAAATTGGAAATATATCTTGGAAAGATATTTGGGCAAATAAATAATGTGGGAAATTATTTATTGTGTGATGGTTGCTTGTGGATGTTAATTGATAGTTAAATAACCGACTATCAATATTGGCCAAATGCGCTGATCGTTTCGAAGAGACCGGGATCGAGTTTCCGTATACCGGGATTCTAGGTCTGGAGACTCGAATACCACTTCAATCCGGTTTGTACGTTTCGT
Organism: Allium fistulosum; assembly: GCA_030737815.1. NCBI lineage: Eukaryota > Viridiplantae > Streptophyta > Magnoliopsida > Asparagales > Amaryllidaceae > Allium > Allium fistulosum. The sequence goes on from CM060902.1 coordinate 890,777,954, forward strand.
GTAACGTGTTCGGAGTCGAAGATGGAGCTGTGAAGTGCAAGGGCTAGTCGCTACTAATCCTGAGGATATTTTCAAAATGGATGTAGTAGGAATAGTGCCTTCGGTTCCGTTCGGACCCGGGACGGACTTGTATGGACGAATGCTTGCGTGACATCGTCAGGTGGACGATGGGCATTCTAAGGGATATGTTCTGAAAAGGTATCGTTTAGCCTCGAACCTCATCAACCAGGAATGACTGAAAATCAGGGGTTATGCAGCAAGGCTTCGTGGGTAGCACCCACTTGAGAGTAAGGTCATCCCTGTCTAGATGTCCCTTTTATTTCGGCTTAGTGGTGCGGTTGCTGATCCCAACTGTGGGGTGATTTTATTTGGAATTATCCAGTAAGGGATGATTCCGGCCTTGTGTTGCAGGGGAGCGGGCGTACTCCTCGGTACTGTGATCTAGGCCACGTACTGTGACAGGTGGTACCCCAGTGCCTAGTCATTCGTTGGAAATCCATTCTCCCTACGTGCCTTGTACGAGTTTTGTTTGTATTACCCACGTTGTGGCTAGTATGCTGGAATTTAATCATGTAACAATTTCAGCTATTTTAATAAGTATTTGTGAATAGACACTATTATAATATCAGAGGATTTTGATAAAAAGTGTTTTAGCTATCGTAAGGTAAAAACCCGACATGTTTATTTGTGGCGTGGTCTTACGAGATGCTTTTGTTTTCAAAAGGATTTTTGAAACTTTAATAATCAATTGAGTGTGATTTTCTCACGCTGGTATTCCAGACTGACTCGGGTATTGTTTTATATGATGCTCGGGTCAGACCGAGATAAACAGGTTCAGATTGTAGCTGTGGAGCTCAGGAGACGAGCTGGATGGCAATACGTACTTCCGTATTTGTTTATTGTTCCGCTGTGTATTTGGATGTATATCATTGATGTGATGAACTATGATGATGTATTCTGTAAATATATTGTATAAACAGATATATTTTTCTGGTTGAGTAAAGATCTGTTTTGTATATATTATATTTTATTCCGCTGCGATGTGAGATTCTGTTGTTGATTTTCTGTTTCTTCTTCTTCTACCTCTTTTTCTTTAACAGAAAATGGTTCGATTTTCCGGGTCTGGAAAGTCGGGTCGTTACATAACACGTTAAGTAGCTCATTAGAGATAGAGTGAGGTAAACTCTAGAATGAGTATTCTCAGATATCCGTCTGAACGTCTCAGTAAATTCTCTTACTATCCACTGATAGTGAGTATGAGTGCAAGAAGAGGACGAGATATGGGACAGGGAAATACGACTATGAATGGTCAATACCCTGTAACAATAAGGAAGTAATCTTTTCTCTATCAATCTCTTTTGTTCGTCATCTTTTCTCAATTCTTCGATATTTTCTGGTAGATCCAGGAAGAAGATTCGATATATTAATATGGGACATAAACTCCAAATAGGCCAAAATTGTTTGTTTGGATGAATTGGTTGCTTTGATTGCTATGGTTGATAGGTATATTTTAGTTTTAAACTAAAAAGTTTTGAAATCGTATCCATCTATCTATCTATTCCTTGGGTCCGGATATGTTCTACGAGTGGTTAGTTATCCCTTTGAACTAACCGATGCCCTTGTATATTTCGTAGATCTGGATAACCTGAGTATCTTGTGAAGTGTTAGACAGATTCGTTTTTGTATCTGTTATTGATATTCTGATTTGGTAAGCCAAATGCAGAATAAATATTCAGTTTGATTAGATGAAACATTCTTCATCTGTCTTTGTTTTCGTGCCTGCGAATTTCGAGGACGAAATTCTTTTAAGGGGGGAAGTTTGTAACGACCCCGAAATTTAATTTTATTTAAATTGATAATTAAATTAATTTTTGAATTAGATTTGTGAAAATAATCAATGCGGTGAAGCGAGTTTCCCCGATCGTAAATAAATTTGATATAAATCATTTAAATTTTAAAAATAATAAATATGAAGTAAAATAATTTTAGAATCTCATTTAAAATAATAAAACAAATAAATATCATCTCTAATACAAAACAAGTAAAAAGATAAATATGAGCAAAACGAATTTTATAAAGATAAGTATGCACACTTGTAATATGAAACAAAACAGCAACATACATTCATAAGTATGAACACTTGAAAAACAAATAAGAAGACAGTGATACTCAACTATGAAACAAATAATAAATAGGTATGTAGTAGCTTGCAAAATGAACAATGTGAACACTTGAATAAGAAGAAATAAGACAAAGTAAAAGAAGACAGTAAAGTATATTCGTGTACAAGCAAAGAAAATATAGTCAAGTAGGTATAAACTGAAATGTGAACAGGTGAACCTGGAAGACGAACAAGTAAACAAAAATATTTATTAACTTGCAAAACAAGATAAAGCAATTAATGCTTGGATCTTTAGCCACCACAACATATCACTGCAGCCACCAAAATGTTTCATATCAGCCGAGCTAATAAAAAAATGTAGGCAAGCATAGAAAAATTGTACAAAGCAAATTATATCACATATATAAAATAATACATCTCAGCCGAGACTTACAAATGAAGCAAACAAAAGAAAGTATATAAACATCCATAAGTTTGCAAATGAAACATAAGGTACCAGAGCAATTAATGCTATACTCCTTAGTACACTACAAAACATGTACAGCCGAACCCAAAGGAAAATATATGAATATAAGAAGAAGAAAAACAATATTGTACATGGTAATAAATGCAGCCCCCATATGAAAAATCTCTGATCAGACCTTGTACAAAAGCAAAATGATCATCCTGTAACTTCATTTTCTTATATCCAACTCTTCATCCCAGTTTCGTTCTTGAAGCTGAGAAAACTAAAAGTAGTCATCATTCAAACTTTAACAAAAATCTTCAATTAAAACATCAATACAAATATCTGAAAGAAGAAAATAATAAGTATCATCACTCAAGTTCAAAAGCAATTTCCAGATTCAAGTATCAAATTCCAGGCTCAAAACAAAAATGAAAGCTCCTCTGTTCCCTGTTCTTTGTCTCTGCTTCTTCCCATCAAGGTGAGCAAACCTCTAATTCGAAAACCTGAATTTGGTTAGTAACTTGATGACTGTGGTGATCATTGAGCTATGGTGTGAAAATGTTGCATGAATGATTTTTCTTTTGGGAGTCAGTTTGAATGACCTTGTATATAAACTGGCATGCCTTTGTAGATTTTACAAGCTTTGTTAGGTTACAGGCTCATCATATAATTCACCAAAATAATCCCATATCTCTTCGTATAATCAATGATAGGCCTGAATCTTCAAATAAAAATTTATTGTTAAACTGTACCGTTAATGTTAAACCAGATTTCAAGGATTGACGTTGAGAACCTGCTATAAAAATATGAATTCACAGTAAGAAACGACTCAAGGCATTAAATCAATTATTTGGAAATCATGTTTTTATTTTACGAGCTGATTCGTATTTCATGTTTATGATTTTTGATAACCATATTATGATTTTTAAGATTGTATCTGATGAGATATTGCGAGTTAATCAAAAATTGTATTTCCATCAATTTCTGACGATCGAGAAACATTTGAGTGTCGAGATCTTGCTTGAAGCAAGCTGGGCAATGGTTGATTCCAGGAAAAATGTCGAATTTTTTTTCTGTTGCGCGAGTTGGTGGGACGAGCTTAATTTAGGGTTTAACCCTAAGTATGGAGGTGATCGGTAATTGATTAACTGCGACGCGAGCGAAGAATTGGGCCAATCGCACCAAGGGGGATGGGTGCGTGGGGGGGTTTGCGGTGAGGTGGCCGGAGTTTCAGGTGGTATAGTGGTTGGCGTTGGGGGATCGAGGCGATTTCCAGGCATTGGTTATTTAACGTTTTGGTCGAGGTAGTTTGTTTTTGATCGATGACGAGATTGAGTGGTCTGGGTGGTCGCGAGGCTTGTGAGGGTCGGGGTCGACTTGCAGAGGATCGCGATAGTGGCCGGAGCGCCGCCGCGTCAGTGTGCACGTGCACGCATTGGGTTTGTACATCTAGGAAATTTGATTTTGAGGAAGACGAAGTTCTGCTGCTCGAGTTTTGTGGAGTTCGACTCGTGAGTGCCTCGGGGGTTCTAGGGTTTAACTCGAGTTCGTACTCGAGAAATTTGGAGGGGATAGGCTACATTTTTAAAAACTGTGAAATTTAATTAAGTTTTGAAAATAAAATAGGGTAAGAGGGGAGAAGGCTCGGGGATATACCCGAGTAACATTCGGGTAGGAACCGAAGTGAAGATGAAGCCTGTTTTTATAAAAAGTTTTAAAATGATATTTTTGAAATTTAAACAAATTTTGTTAAAAGTTTCTCTTAAACACTACTTTATTTATATCAATGGTTTCTTAACCATATGTCAAAGAGTTTTAGAATTTATTTAATCTAAAATTTGTTTAAGTTAATTTTAAAGATTTAAAAAGGGTTTTAAAATGTAAATGGTAATTAGTGTATTTACAAGATAATGTATATTAAGTTAAAAGGAGTTTTATTACTTGGAAATTACTTAAGTTAATTAGGAAATTAAGTATAATTAGTTAATTAAATTAATTAAAGATAAAGGTTAATTAAGTGGTTTATGTAAGAATAATTAAGTAATTTAATTAATTAATGGTTATAATTGATTAACTAATAAATTAGAGATAAATGAATTGGGAATTTATTAATTATGAAAATTTAAGGTTAATTAATTAATGAAGGTGATAAATAATGATAATTAATTGAGGAATAATTAATCAAAGTAATTAATTAAAGATAAATAATTAAAGGGTAATTATTTAATAATTAAAGGTTGATGAATTATAATTAAAGGTTAGTTAATTATTAATGGTTAATTAATAAATGATTAAAGAATAATTAATCAAAACGATTTGTAATTTATTGATGTTAATTAACCAAAATTTGTAGTTTATTCATAAGTAATTAACCTAGTATAAATTAATTAAAATCAGATATTAACTAATCTTACTTATGAATGTTTGGATTCTATTGAATGTTGAATTGTTTAATATCCCTGATATATGATGCTTTGTGATACACCCTGATTTATGTTGTGATCTGTAGTTTACTTACCTGTGATATATATCTGTGATCTGTGAATGAACGATAAGCGTATAGTTTATATCGCTTATCAACTATATCCTGTATTTTGTTATGTGATGATTGATGTTGCACTATTGTGTGTAAAACCCCTAGACTACACTGTTACACACACAAATATGGATTTCACGTGGAAATCGGTTAAGTCACAGATAATTTAAATTTGATGATTTTTAAAATTGAAATTTTAATTTCAATCAATTTTGAAATTGGAAATTTGGGTTTAAAGTGAAAAGCTTTTGAAATGGAATTTCAAAGATAAAAGTTATTTTGAATAACTTAATCGAGTTTTGAAAATTTAAATAATTTGATTTAAATTTAAATTCAAGTTTGAAATTGAATCATATGATTTGAAACTAGGGATTAAAAGATGATATACATGTGTTTGTATGAATTTAACCATTTTAAAAGTATAAGTTGGGAATTTGAATTTAACCCAAGGATTTCAACTCGTATGAATGAATCAGATTTTCTGAAATGAAACTGTTTGTTTTCAAAATGATAAAAGCTTTCAGATAAGAAATGAAATTCCAGTTTAATTAAAGGAATTTCAAGATTGAATTGAAAAATGATTTTTCCAAGTTATGAATGAAATTGTTTTGAAAACTATGAATTGAATCTGTTTACTTTTAACAGATTTAAAATGGTGATTTATTTAAAATGATGATTCGAAATGAAATTGTTTTGAAAGCTATAAGTTGAATCTTTATTTTAAAGATTTAACGAGTTAACCGAATTGAAATGGAAAAATTGTTTTGGAAAATCTGTGAATGAATCTTTGTGAAATTAAGTGAACTTTGTGAATTGAATCTTTTTGTTTAAAAAGATTAAAATGGTAATTTGTTAAACCATTTGTAAAGAAAGTTTGGGTTTAAAATTGTGACTTAATTGAAATCCCATTATCCATTTGTTTTTGAATATTGCGCTCACTATTCGGGTTAGCCGGGAAAAGACAATTGTGTCATATAACCCATTCCGAATAGTGATACGTCGTATATGGATAGCATTTGAAGACCGGTGTTGAAGACCGGATATTTTTCGAAAATGAAAGGACAACCTGTCGAATGTCTCTGCACTGAGTCGCGCCGGTATAGAGATTTATATCACTCTTTTGTGACGGGAAGTCCGGACGTGATTGAAAGTTATCCGGAATTGCAAGGGCTTCGTGAGAAGTGCCTTCGGTTCTGTTCGAACCCGGAACAGACTTGTATGGATACATGTCTGACATTACACTTTGAGATATATAGCTGATTTCTTTCAAATACATTTCTGTTTGGTGGCGGAGAATTTATTCTCTTAGCTTAACACCCTTCTCTGAGACGTACGAGCTCAGAGGTTATGTAGTTGAAATTTATCAGCGATATATTCCCAATTTGGTAATGTGGCATGCTGAGTGTTGCTGTGTGATGATCAGTGTTTGATCATTTGCGATATGATCATTTGTTTGATCTTATATCTCTGTGATCATAGGTTGATCATTTGTTTGACCCGAAGCATGGCTTTGTGACAAAGCGTAGCTTTGTGGACGAGACTTCGTCGAGCCTCACACCCCGGAAATGGTCAAAACAGGAAAGATGCAGCAAGGTTCTAGGGAGTAGCGCCCCTTAGTGTATGTCATTCCTTCTGGATAAAGGTGGTATCATGGTATGGAGCCCAGATACTTAACCTCTGTGGTTGCTGCAAGTTTATTACTTTGTGGTTGTTGGAAATCGGGGATCCTCGGGAAGATCGGTGACGATCGGGGGATGGCATACGCGTGTCAGTAGTTACCTATTTTTGCAGAGGTAACCCGGCCTTGTGTTGGCAGAGATCCGGTTAGGTTCTTGGGTCGTCTATTCCAGGGACGTACCCATCGTGGATAGGAAGTTCCTTAGCCTGACCATTTGTTGGAAATCCAATTCCCAATACGAACTGTGTATGGTATTAGTTGTAGAACCTGCCATTCACTTATGGTGGTCACCACTGTTTGGATGGTAGCTATAGTAGGCATAGTTCGGAATGTCTATGCTGGCTAAGATTTATATTCTACTTTCGAAATGATTTCTACACTATGCACTAGTAATAATAATCCAATGATTTGATTTTTGCGTAGTAAGCATCTTTGACTATCATAAGAAGAAATCTCCTCCAATTCTGCGTTTGCATTGTGTGTGTGGTGGGAGGTCTTATGGTAGTTTCATTTTCCAAAAGCATTGCGAATTTACTTTAAATTCTTTTGCTATTTGTTTTTAAAGATTAACTGTTTTTGTTGCTCACACCAGTCCCACGACTGACTCGGAGTTTATTGTTCACTTCCTAAACTCTGGGTGCCCACTATTTTCCACACGGGCAGTCTAGAGTTGGGTTTTCTCAGATATTCAGGTTTGGTAGATTATCTAGAGCTAGTCAGTTCTTGGAGTTCATGGACTGACGTTGCTTATCTTGGAGCATTCTATTGGAGACATTCTATTCCGCTGCTGATGTTATCGTTTTCTTTTCCGCTGCTATTTGTTGTATCATATCTCTGATGTATATTGATATTCATTGTATCACTCTGTTGTATCAGATATTGTATATCAATGTATTATTCTTTTCTTCCGCTATGTTATTTACTTAACTGTGTTATAAGCTCCCGAGAACCAGATTCGGCATTTGAATCTACGGCATTTTGAGTACAAGTGAAGTACGGGTGCCGATTTTCGAAGGTCGACTTTTGGGTCTTGACACTTTCCGTAATAGTGGTCAATCTAATATCGGTATGACTCTCTTCGTAGTGTTACACGGAAAGTTGTATCGATTATCATCTTGTGGGTTGGAGTTCGGGATAAAGTTGAGATTAAATCCCGACTTTGTTCGTGAAGCTTCTTAAGAATCGATCTCACCCGATTTATATATATATATATATATATATTGCGTAACATCCTATCCGTGTTTTGCTTCGAAGGTGAAACGCCATCGAAATAGGGATGTATTGCTCGTATAAATTCAATGGTCCGCAAATCCTAGTAATTCCACTTGGAAAACCATAGAATTAATCGAGCAATCTTAAGTTGGTTTTCTATCATCTTGTGTTGAAGGTGAAAAATTTTAAACTCGAGCTTATCTATCTTCCTTTGCTTGATGAAATAATTATGTTGAATATAGCTCTTTTCTAGAAAATTATGGGGACGCAATTTTTATAAGGGGGAGTCTGTAACAACCCTGGTTTGGAGATTACCTGTATATATTAAATTATGATGGTAGTTATAATTTAATATTGTAAATAAAAATAAATTGGAAATTTTAATCGTTTATTTGGAATAAACAATGAATTTTGAAAATAAAATGGTAAAAATAAAGTTTGGAACTTTATTTTATTTATTTGGGTTAATAATGATTGGAAAATGGGTTTTATTTGGAGAAAATACAATAATTGTATTAATTATTGCCAATTACTTTTTTAATAATTTTTAAAAGAAGTATGAGATTTTTGAAGGTTGTTTGTTTAAATAAAAAGATGGAAATTGGTTCAAAAATGAGTTTAATTATAAATTTGAATTTAAAATGGTTTGTAATATTTTTCTAAGTAAGAAAATAATTTTTATGGAATTTTAAAAGTTTAAAATGTAGACTTTTGCATTTAATTGTGGAAATAGTGCATTTTTGTAAAATAAAGGATTTTAATAATAAAATTGTTTTAAAAATATAAATTTATTTTTTTATATGGTGGAAAGTGATTTATTTTATAAGTGTGTAAGTAGAATTTTATTTGTGTGAAAATTTGAAAGAAAGTGACATTTGTTAATTACATATGGGTATATATATATATATATATATATATATATATATGCATTTTAGTTTAAGTGTGAATTAAAACTTAGACTTATTAATTTCTTTTATTCATTTTGGGTCCAAGGCTCATTATAGTCTTAACCATGTGAGAAAAGAAGAAACTTAGTTACCTGTACGTTCATAACTCAACTCCTCTTCTTCTTTCTTCCTTGAAACAAAAACAGTAAAAGAAAAAAGCTCCATTTTCTTTATAACAAGCTTTCAAATTCAAGTCTTTTTCAAATAAATTACTGTTCTTATCAAATCTAGAGAGAATTAAAAGGGTAATCAATCTCCAAACTCTATAGTTTCATCAAATCTCGATTTTAGAAAATGGTTTTCTAATTTACTGTTATCTTCTTCTTGCATGCACTGTTTTTGAGTTCTACAGGGTGTTGAAGGCCATTATCTCCCCAAAGCTTTAGTCTTTTAGCATAAATTCGAGGTTTGATCATCCCTAATGGCAATGTGAGTTGATTAACTCACGAAATCTAGCAAAAACAATGCTTCAAAGTGCAAAAACTGTGAATATATTTGCTTCGGTAGATAAATTTATAAACTTGTTTTCTTTTTGTTCAAAACTGCTCTGTACTACTTCTTTGGACGCTTGTATCTATAGATTCCGGCAACAAAATGCTGCCAGACTTCTTTCAGATGATAGATTGCATGTTATACTTTGTCTCTGCAAAAATTCACTGCAAAATAAGGTCATATGCTATGTCAAAGTGTTGCCTAAATATCAGTTCGTCGCTTGAAAATTGTCTGGAGGAAAATTTGCGTGAGAAGGTCGCTACGGTCGACCGCTAGGTCGACCATGCTTACCCTTAGATCGACCTTACGGTCGACTTAGGGATAAGAGAGGTCGACCTAAGGAGCCTTGTCTCCTGTGTGTTTTTGTGTTGCTTCCTTTTGTTTCCGGTTTCGTTTCCTACTTGTTTTCTTGGCTTCTACTTCTCGTTTTTGAGATATATTTGTGCTGTTTTGATAGCTATGATGCCAATCAATAAGCTAGCTAAATTTTGAGAATTTGAAATTCAAATTTGAATTGATTTTGAGTTGAATTTTGAATTGAATTCGAATTGAATTTGAGCAATCAGTTTTGTGGTATTTTCTTTGTTTTTTATGGATTTCGAGCACGGTTTTCTCCAAACGATTTTGAAATAATTTTTAAAATAAATTGGCATTTTAAATAATTATTATATAATATTTTTAAATTATTTTTGAGCTATACAGTCCATATATTCTCTATAATAAGGGAATTTTCAAAGTTTGATTCCAAATACGATTTTGGAAATTGGTTTTAAATGCTTGTTCCCAAATTAAATTATTTATATATAAAATACACGTTTTTTCACTATTCGAGCGAATGAGAAGGAGAATTAAACGGTTTGGTAAAACACGTGGTATGGGACATGTGCGTTTATCTTATCGGTTAATTCCCAACTTGTCTGTTTTGATCGTTTTGAACTTCGGATCGAGTTTACCGATGAGATGAGCTAAACTTTTTACTGCTTTGAGTGTGAAATTTCCAAGCGGTTAGTAAACCGTTTAGTGCGAATGTGTGGTATGTGACACACGTTAACACTATTCGGGTTTCTATCCGAGAGTTTGTGACACATTTGTCTAAGAGGTGTATTTGCCAGTACTGGACCTTCGGGTCATTTGTCCTTCGGGATGTTTGTCTAAGAGGCGTTTTTCATTGCGACATATTTGTCCTTCGAGATGTTGTCCTTCGGGATGTTTGTCTAAGAGACGTATTTATTTGTCCTTCGATATGTTTGTCTAAGAGATGTGGCGCCTTATTTTGGGAGAACAGTACTTGGCAGGCTTCGGCCATAAGCACGTGCTATATCTTTGAGATGATTTCATTGATTTCCTTGTGATTTTCCGAGTGCATCGCCTTTTTACATTATCGGCCATTTGAACCGTTCGAGATATTATATATGGCGATTACATCTTTGGAAATTGAACTCCTTATCGATTTCTAGATTTGAGATTTGGGTTTGCCAACACTTGGCGTTTATTTGAGATTTATACTCTCCTATTTGGAGATATATGAGATTGCCATTTTTGGCATATTTTGTGTTTGACACTTCTCTATTTAGAGAATATTTTTGTGACTGCCATTTATGGCGAGTTTTGAGTTTGAGATTTGGGATTCTCTTATTTTGGAGATATGGTTCATAGAAACCATTTTGGTGGCTTTTGGGATTTCACCGATGATATGAGGCATTTATTATACTTAGTGTTATTTGGTGTGTTTACCTATTTCAAGGACATACACTTAGTGTAACTACCTTATTTGAAGTAATGGCATGCTCTTATTATTGTTTCTTCTTATTTGAGAGGATACCTTATCCTTTACATTATGCTCATATTATCACTTATCCTTATAAACTGATTTTTTTAGCTAGACTGACCTGTGTATTTTATACTCGAGTCAAACCAAATTGTTTCAGGTTAGATACCCGCTTTTGAACTTTACTTGATGCTACCGCCTTGGATATCGGCTTATCTTTTTGTAGTTTTATAGTCGTTTTGTATGACTCTGATATGTATTTATTGTTTTGACTTGTGTGTATATTGTGGTCGTCATACCACTTATGATGTATTATTTGTATTGTATTGGGATGTATCAGTATATATGTGTGTGTATATATCTGTTCGATGTTCTGTGATGTGTTATGCATTTGAGTTGTTGTATTTTTTTCGATAGATCCTATAGCCACCTATAGTTTTGTATTAAGAAATTATTGGATATGTCGATCCACTTGAGAAAGAAAATAAAAATATAGAGCACTAATCGACGTATTCAATAGATATTTAGGATAAGACTATAGATGGTCCCTCCTAACCAGCCCTATTCTCCGCATTAGCAGACAGTATTACCCAGTAATACTCTTTGTTAATGTGGGTTTCGGGGTTGGGCATCATAATGGTACAAAGCAATTCCGTAATAAAGTGATCAAGCTTGTTAAGATCTAGTAGGGAGACGACCCAATGGAGAGTACATGGGAGTCTAAGGAGAAGATCCAAGCAACCCATCCAAAACTCTTTTTTGGTATGTTTCCATTTTAGTTAAATAAGTATAAAATACTTATGTGTTTAAGTTCTAGCTTAGTATACCCTATAGGTAGGGACAATTGGGTGCTAGGAATGATTGTGAATGTGTCACTATGACATGTTTTGGATGATGGTTGCTAATGTATGTATAGATTAGGTTGACCTTTGCACACTTAGGCAAATATAATCTCGAGTTAGCAGACACTCACACCATCACTTTTTTATTTAACTAAGTTATATGCATATGGTTGTTGAATATGGATTGAATGGTTGCACATACATATTGATCTGCCAGTATATTTTCATAAGATGTTGCATACAGTTAGATATATAGCATAAGCACTTGCATTTCAGGAGGTTGACTAGATTAGGAAAAAATGCCTAATTTTTGGATTAGTATAGGTTTACATGCATTCCATGCTTATATGTACATATTACATTAGAATTTGAACTAAGGACAATGATTGACAATCGTTGATGGATGAGTAGATGGTTGTAAGTATTAATTTTCATACGTACAAGTTGCATGTTTCCATCCTTAGATATTTTGGGGACAAAATCCTTTTAAAGGAGGAGAATGTAACACCTCGCAAAAATTAACTAGAAATTTAGTAAAAGAATTAAACTAAATAAAACAAGGGTAAAAACAAAATTTTCACAAATGACCGAATTTGGCTATGAAATTTGCATCATTACGTTCATATCGATTTTCTGGACAATTTTCATATATAAAGTTTTGTAATCGGAGCTACTATGAAAAGTCATTAACTTTTGAAATTCAGAATAAAAAATAATTAAATAATCAAACAAGGAAACAAATATTTTATAAAGGGAAAGCTCCACCGGCCGACACCTTACTTTGGACCGGTCGACCCCTAGTGGTCGACCGCTCCAATCAAAATGGTCGACCGGTCAAAGAGTTTAGGCTAGAGTTTGGGTTGGCCGAACAACCTAGATTTTAAATAAAATAATCTAACGACTGACATTACTTCATACCCCGATAAACATAACATAAAATGATACTCAGAATCCTAATTTTGTTGACAAAACTCTAGCCCTCTGAATACTCGGACCTTTTCCTCTTTTAATTAGTTTTCTTCAAAAAAAACAAAATTAAAATCGAAAGATTAAAGGAGGAAGAATCCAATCAATTCAATTTGGGGTCCTACACCAATTGGAGGCGATTCCAAGCGAACTAAAAGGGGATAGCTTTCTAAAGGTGAGTGGGTTCATAACTAATATGATGATTTAAATTTAATTAAGTTTATTATAACCTATTTGATCCGGAACTGTTTAATTTAATGTTTATCTAATAACTGTAGTGGATTGGGAATTGGATAGTAATTTAACCCATATGAATATGATCCCTTTCTTTTTTAATCTAGATTTGGTGAAAGATAAATTGGTTGGATAAAAGTTGATTTAGGTTGAGTGCTCTCTTTTTGTTAGGTTGAATATGGGTAGATATAACCCTGTTGATTCTAAACCTAAGCTAATTTGATTTACTAATAATGAATATATAATTGTATATGAAATTATATATGAAATTTTGAAACGATTGTAAATTGTAGATTCATAGATTAGGGTTTACTGTAATGAATAATTTCTAATTAACAAAGAACAAACGATAATTAAATCGAAAAAAATTTAATACAGCTCCAACCGATCGATAGGCTCACTGGAGCCAGTTGACAACAAGCCAACCGCTCCAATAACTATCGTTCGACCGGTTAATGATTTACAGGCGAGAATGAACCTGGGCCTAAGGCCCAGGTTTATAACTTTATATATATATATATATATATTATGAATGTTAGTGTATTAGAAGGGAAGTTAGTTCCCTAAGTTTTCAACTCTAGGACGTTACAGACTGAATAGATGTGTACAATGACAATGTGGCCTAGACACCATTTATTTAGCATGTTCGATATTCGATTAGGACCAATTTTATCGAAAATTATACTCATAGGAGGTTCTACGATGTACGCATAATACTGATAAAGATCCCTGTAGAAGTGTGTGGCCTGACACTAACCAAAGATTCCTTGGCATATGTGACGATGAGGACGTGATACTTTGTTGTGATTAATGCCTGACATGGTGCCATAAGTGGCGTTGCGTTACCATTGAGAGTGGACACGGATGCAGTAGACCTTAAGACACCTTTCCCGCGAGTCGGCATTGCAGGCTCCACCTTAATGCATAAATACGATATGTGTAGTCGTTATTTGGGAATGTAGTCCCAAGGTTGATATTGTAGGATAACCTATGTTGGAATAAATCCAGAGGCTATTAGTCTGATCTGTTATTGATTTGAGGTTCCATTAGTTGTTCGACCCTAAATATAAACCTTCACAAGATGTTGGTGTAGGTGTATTTCGAACTATACCCCTTAGATAAATGAAACTAACTTAGTATGTAGTTCACAAACACAAATAGGACACCTTCGGCCACAAAGAATATTAATGAAGTTAATTGCATTGATCACCATATGTTAATGATGTAACTCATTCACCGGACTTTTGTCTGACCCACTCCTTTCCTTTTCATCTTCCCCGCCATGGGAGGATAGGGCAGCAGGTGATTGGTTCAGATCTAAAACGTGAAAAGGCGAGCTTGGTTTTGGCATTTCTTATTACTTTTTATTACTCTCCTTTTAACTATTTATCATACACAGTATTTATCAGACTATATGCTATATTTCTGTATACTCTGGATTATGACTACGTTTATTTTTGAGACCGTGTTTTCTGGAATATTTTCTAAGGTGGCTATTTTCTATATTTTACTTTTTGCCTTCCACTGTGAGATCTAAAAGTCTAGAATGTCTTAGATTTTATCCTTATATTCTTAGTCTCTGTAATGTTTAAAAACCCAATAGCTCGTACCTCTTGGCATGATGTGATTTTGAAAGTCACTCTAGACTTTGAATCAGTATGTCTGGAGGTATGGGTTGTCACAACTAATTTTTCTACAATAAAATTCCTTCGGTGTGAAGGTGACATTTCTTTAAATAACAATTTGTTTCCCAGTG
Source organism: Allium fistulosum (assembly GCA_030737815.1). Classification (NCBI taxonomy): domain Eukaryota; kingdom Viridiplantae; phylum Streptophyta; class Magnoliopsida; order Asparagales; family Amaryllidaceae; genus Allium; species Allium fistulosum. Next base: position 890,792,955 of record CM060902.1, read on the forward strand.
CAGTGGAATCGACGTTCAAAATATTTAATGAACTATCTATCAGACTGACATAAAATAGGTCTAGTTTTATGTTCATGAAACTTAAGTTCGTAACGTAAATTTGGACAACCATGTATCTTAAAATATTTCAGATTGGGGTTCTTTCTTAGTTCATATCATACGAACTTGCAAACTGTGTTTTTAGATAATTTTAAAATTTAATCTATGTGCTTACTCTTAAGTACATATCCTTATAGAAAGAAGTAACTCTACATCACTCAAAATAAATCGTACTTTGTCCTAACAAAGACCGATTACTCCTTATTGATACATTATTATATAACATAAGAAGAAGAGATTGTGAGAGTGAATCTTATTTTCTTTTTAGGTACTATTGGAACTCTTATTCAATATACTCACCTGTTTGGTCAAATCAAATTATTTTATCTTTTGCATGCTCATGTTTTCTACTTTTGTTTATATTCTTTGAGCTTTTGTGTACCAAATACACATGTTCATATCTATGATAATTCATCAGTGAATTTAACAAAGTATATGGATCACTTTGGTATCATTAAACTTTGGACAGTTTATATCTATATGTATCCATACAAAGAGTTCGTTGACACTTTGTCGCTCCCACTGAATGGGAGCTTTACCCTTAGTCATTTGAGATGCAATTCACTAGTACCAAGTGATTTATAATTATAAGATTAAGTAATTATTTTTCAATTATACGACTTAGTCTATAATCCTAAACTTTATTGTTAACTATTTTAGATGCTTTAGTATCTTTTATAGCTAACACATCACTATTCTTATTTAAACAAAAACCATCATCAATATGTTAAAGCATAGATTTATTTTATAACAAATATTCATAATATTCATATTAAAACAAACTTCTATTTTCGATAAATAATGAAAAATAGTTATTATTTCCCAAATAATCCTTAGCATACATGATGAAAGTAATGTTTCAAAACTTGATGTGTCCATTAGTAAATCTCGTATGATATGCTCCCAATATTTATGATGTTAGAATTAATGTTTGAAATACGAAGCTCCATTCAACCGATTACTATAGGCTGCTTATTTCTTTTTATGTAACCAATTTATACTTAAGACTTTTGAACCAAATATCTCAAACTCAAAGAAATAAGTTTTGTAGAAAACATTTATCTACAAGATAAAATACATTTTAATACAATTCATATTTCTTATTCCCTGTTAAGCATCCATAAATATTTTAACCAATTGTTTTTCTGATGTTTCTTCATGAAGCATAAATGACCACTCACTCTCTACATCCCACCTATGCCAATTACCATTCTCAAAATTTTGCTTTCTTCAAAAGGCCTAACTATTCAAAAGAGAAATTACTTACTACAAGGTGACATCGAATTCTTTATAGAATGCATTATGTCATCTTTAGCGTTTTAAGGGTATCAAATATGTTGCATTTAAGTAAATAGATCAAACTAACATTTCAGTTATCGAATTTTAAGTCTGGTTGTAGTCCTTTGGCCTAGTGTTGTCTTTAGCAGAACATGGTCCTTATTAATTAAATCATATTGAACATTTGGTACCACACTATGGTTTATTTGCTCATTTCAAGTGAAATATTTTCATAGAGATTTCATATATTATGAAAGTAAATATTCACCGTACAACTTTTGTTTATGATCGAATATGGACCAAGTATCCATACTCTTTTATTGCTTTAAAGTTCAAGACTCATGGATGATAATACATAGTCTCAAGCAAATTAACTCCTAAGTGATCGAGATATGAATGTTTTAATGGTTGTACAATTTAGGCTCTTACATGGTTCTTGAAGCGATTGCTAAAAGATTTATTAGTAAGTATATAATAAAATTCTTCCTTAATCTTTGATTCAGTTCATTTATTAAAAAAATTATCAATTAACTTTGCAAACTTATTTTAGTAGCTTTTATAATATCACATATGTTCTTATACTTGTTACATTGGTTTATTATATTTTATTAATAAGGCTCCCACTAAATTCTGCATCTCTAAAAAACCCTTAAAGAGATACGTGAATTTCATATATTCCTTCAATGGGTGTTAGGATATGTTTATCATGTTACTACAATCTTAAGATTGCTAAACAAATTTCCATCCCCATAAATGGTAAGTAACACATTACTAATTATGTCTCATATATAACTTGTAACTTACTTTTAGTTATGTTCCAAATCATCTTCATGATCTTGAGGTTGCTCAAAAAATCATGAAGTATGTTAAATACCCTAAACCCATCATTTCTTAAGATCCTAAAGGGAGTTATGTAACCCTTTAGGTTGCCTAACAAAGTTACATAAACATTATTACTTAAATAATATAAATACCACCTTAGATATTTGATGGCTTGAGGTTGCTCAACAACCATAGGTATGTAAGGTACTCTATTTATATCATAAATGATCAAAAGCATTATTATTTTAAATTTATAATTTAAAAATAATTTTGTAGTATCATCAACGATTTAAGGGATATGAATATAATAAGTATAACTCATGGTATAACGTATCTTTTATATACATCCAATGTACACTCCCTTTAGTCTCATGGGTTTTATTTATTTAACCTCCCAATTATTTATACACATAATACACACACACATTTAATTATTATAACATTTGCAATTTATTAAGTTATATTTATATAATTTTATTAAACAAACAATTTAATTACATAAATATAAATATAACATTTATGTTTATTCTAATTTGAAATAATTTACAATTTTGTATTTTCTAACTTTTATAACATTATGTAATTATTTAATTTAAACAATTTTAAATCAATTTTATAATATTCAAGTGCACTTACTTGAATTAACTTAAGACTCAAAAACACTTTTGAGTCTTCCACATGGGCATATCCTAAAAACAGACCATTTCGAAGAACTAGGTAAAGGCTAGGAGATCATAACCTTTTCCACTCAAGAGTGGTCCATAATTAGAGTAACTATCCTTAGAAGAGTAATGCCCAACATGTTGGTTAATTATTCACATAAGCACAATGCAGGCTTTGATACTATTACTGGATTAGGTGCATTGGTATAGCAAGGGAAAAATGGTGAATTTTAAACACGATATCATATTTTGTGTTTATGTGAATAAAATTTTATTTATAATAAATCAAATTTAACATTTATTAATAAAGTGTTTGAATGATATTTTAATATGTTTAATTTCATTAAAATATTTATTTGTATTGTAATGTTTAAAGTAATATTTTATTATTGATTTATTAAAAAGATAATTTATTAATTTAATTTTTCTTTAAGTTTGTATTTAATGTTATGAGATATTCACATTAAAACTAAGAACAACTTACTAATATTAAATTATAAACTAATCTAAAGGTATAGAGGGAAAATTGACTGTTATGTCCTATGTATGGTTAATAAATGTCAATATCTGATAAATATCTATATATAATTTCAAGGAATGTATATGGATAATTATATTTATATTAATATAACTTATGTATATAGACAGATCAATAATTAAATTTATTTTGACCATGTATATGTATTAGTTAAACATATAAATATACAAATATAAAAATTCTATATTTATTTATAATATAATGATTAAAATTTATAAAAAATTATTCTATATGTACCGTTAAATTTATTTAATGATTACTTCTGATTTTCAATTAAAATATATTTAATAAGTTTAAAATTCAAAATAAGCAATTGACGTTTTAAACTGGTTACCTACATATTTAAATAAATATATTTATTTATGTGTAAAAAAATTATTCTTACTTAGCATAAATCATCAATATAACATATATAAATTTTTTAAAAATAAAATATTTGTATATATTTACTCGATTCAAAATACAAATTTAAAATTTTAAAATTAGTTTGAATTATTAAAAATAAAATTTTCTTTTTATTATAAGCCGAAAGTAAATAGTATTTTTTTAGAAATTTTCATACGGAAGCTTCCTTTATATATATTTGTACAAACTTTTTTATTAACAATGTCGAGAACAATAAAGTATTTTTTATATTAATAAAACCAAAAGTTATTTATAATATAAATATGAAAAATGCTTATATATATGTGTGTGTGTTTGTGTGTGTCTGAACGTGTATATGTGGCTATATATCATTATGATCAGATCAGAAAAACCAAAAGTTTTTAATAATATAAATATGAACAGCGCTTTATATATATATATATATATATATATATATATATATAGAGTAATAGCATAGTTTTTAAGGATACTAAATTGGGAATCAATCAATTAATAATTAATTAATTTAGGTAAAATTAAATATTTAATTAGTTTGAAAATTAAAGATGAATAATTATTTATGGATGAGTGGCGAATAAATGGTTGATGGATCATTTATTTAGATTTAATATAATAAATTATGATTTTTTGTGGTAATTAAATTTATTTTAAGATAAATGAATTATTTTTAGTAAAATAAAATTATATGGAAATTTTAGTAAAGTTGGAAATATTTTCTAAAATGAGAGAATGGAATGAAATTTTTTAATTAAATATAAAAATATGTTTTTTCCTCCATATGCAAAATGTTAATAAAATAAGCTTATCGATTTAAATTAATTTCCATATCATAGGTTTATATACACATACACACGTATGTATGTATGTATATATACATATATATGTATATATCTGTGTGTCAGTATATCAAGACATTTCATGTAAAAGAAGAGTAATAAAATATTTATTTCCTAAGGTTTTTTTCGAACCAGATTCAAACTTCTTTATAGCCTATTAGAACCAAAAAGTCTTTACAAAGGGCAAAAAGAAAGCAACTTTCCCAACCATATACAACCACCAAAAATCAAGAAAAACAAAATACTAAACCCCTCCAACCATAGCCCAAACAGGCCCATCCCTAGCTCACACAGGCCATACTCATCCATCACCCCGAAGCCCAGCAACAATTTCGACATCCATAATCGAACTTTCTCAAAATCACGTGCCTCACATGTATCTGTTCCCTAAAAGCCCATTCAACATGAGATGTCTCCTTCATTTTCTCTCATAAACGCATCTTTAACTCCTCCTTTCCTTTTCTAGTTCGTAAGATTTACTAATGGAGTTTATTATAACTACTCAAAACAGGATTAAAACAAGATTTTTCCTTTGGATTTAAACTCCTTGCAACCAGATCCAATCAGTTTTGACCTTTTTATCGTAGATTTTATTGAACAACGAAGCAGTTGCTATTGATCGGATCTAGAGTTAACAAGCCTATCTTTAGCAACTCTATAAGATCATCCCCCTCTACTAGTAGACATACTCTTCGTACAAAATTTTCTCTGTTTTATAAGTCCATTCTTTCTTATGTGTTGTTTCTTCGCAAGACATTAAATCATCTCACTGAGTCTCAGTGGATCCCACATTTGATTTAGCTTAAATTATTTTTTTTAATTTCCTGCATAAAACTTTATTAATAAAAAATGTAAAGGTAATACAGGTACAATTTCTTACCACACCACTAAGGACAGAGCTGCGGATCGATAGTTCACTGATTTTAACCCCAAATGACTTCGACCGGTGATCTATTTAACCTCATTCTCTGCTAGATTCAATCTCAGTGATGCTGTTACTATTCACATGTTTAGATTTCCATATTATAATTTCCACAGAATATCTAATTTTCTTGCATATGTGTTGTGAATATCTTTAAAATACTAGAATTACGCTCTTGCCATATGCACCACATAGAGGTCGATTGAGCAACTTTAGCAATGTTACTTTTTTTTTGAGAAATTATTACCTATTATGTCAATTTCTGCATGTAATTCAAGTCGATTAGTAATTGTTATTGGCCATCTCAGCTTGGCACAACACCTTTTCCACATTGTTGCCGTATATGCATTTGAAAAATAGATGATCGACGCCTTCGCACATTTCATGGCATTGTACATATAAAGGGTTTACTACAATATGTTGCACTAATCTTTGCTTTGGTGGTAGAAAATTATTGATTGCTCTGAACAAGGACACTGCCATTCTAGGAATATGAATTTTATGACATATACATTTAGCCCTTGGTTTATGTTCAAAAGACATTTTGATTGTTTCCCAAACATATTTAAAACTATACTGACTATTTTTTGAGCATGTCTAAACCAAATAGTCCTTGTCATTGTCTTCGAAAATTTTGTCTTGTTCTATTTCATTCCTTTTAAGCAATAAGAAATTGAAATCGATACTTTTCCATTGTCTTTTGTCTATTATTCTCCCATATAATCAGACTTTCGGTTCTAGTTCTTATTATTGGATCAGTACCCAATCTGTTTACCAGTCTCCCCCCCTGTAATCATGGCTCATACCATAACGAAGTCATTCTACCATCCACGGTCCTTTTTTCAGACATGAAATTGCTGTTGGTCTTAGCTTAAGAACAAATTTCCATGTTCCTGAGTTGTCGTTCCTAGCTTCTAATTCCCAAAATGATTTCTTCTTTCTATGTTTCAGTTGCATTAATTTCACCCACTATCCTTCTTGATTAATCACCTCCCATACTAATTTAATTCCCAAAGCATTGTTCATATCGCTTAAATTTTCTTAACCTAGTCCTCGTCCTCCTTTATCGTGCATATGATCTCCTATGGTATTTTTCTAGTCCTTCCTTTCCATAAGAAATCAAACAAATATGCTTTATTTTATTTAACGTTCCAGCTGGAATCTGAAAGCACTGTATGCGGTAATTTGATAAGGTATATTGTACCCTTTAATCAGTTCAAATCTTCCTACTATGCTTAAATTTTTTTCCTCCCAACCATCAATTTTCTATTTTATTTTATCTAGAAGATTTGCATAATCTTTACCTTTCAAGTTTACACTTGAGAGAGGTATTCTGAGATACATAACTAGCAACGATCCTTGTTTGATATTAAAAGTTTCTTCAATCTCATTTTACAAACAACTCCTTCACCAGAAAACAAACTAGTTTTTTCACAATTAAGTCTCAGACCCATGCGATCACACGTAGGTCTAAAGACCTCTTTGATAGCTTCTGCACCCCATGTATCTGCTTTCACAAAAACAAGAATATCGTCTACGAAAGTAATATGCGTTAGATTATTTGTGCCTGAATGAGTCACCTTTTACTAACCAACCTTAACTTTCCCGTCCATAAGAAGAGTGAAAAATTCCATGACAATAGTGAACAGCAGTGGGGATGAAGGATCTCCTTGCCGCAATCCATTTGAACTTTCAAAGAAACCCATAGCACTACCTTGATTGATGATAAAAAACATGGGAGAATTGATAAGTTCTACTATCAAATTAATCCATTTATTCGGAAACTTCATACTCTGTAGCACATGAATTACAAATTGTTTATTCATAGTATCATATGCCTTTCCAAGATCAATTTTGATACACACATTATCATTATCTTTTTTCTGGAAACCTCTAACCATTTCTTGTGCGTAAAGAATACCATCCCTTATGGATCTATTGGGTATGAATGCACATTGTTTCGAGATCAATGAAACCAAGCATAATTTTAGTTTTTTGCATATGATCTTAGCCAAAACTTTATAAATCATGTTACAACATGCTATTGGCTTGAATTACTGAATCGTTGTTGCCCCACTTGTTTTAGGAACCATATGCAAAAAGGGTGATTTATTACTTTTGTAATTTTCCCACTTGAGAAAGTATCATTCACTGCATCAAGCAATAAACCTTTGGTAAAGTCCCAATGCGTCTTAAAGATTTTGGAATTAAACCATCCATGCTAGGTACTTTGTCATCTTTCACGCTGAAAATGGCATCTTTGATCTTATTCAAGCCAATTTGAACATTGAGAAAATCTATACCGTAATCGGATATAATTGTCTTATAAATCAACTTTGGTATAGTCAAATGCGTATTTTGGTTATATAATTCAGCATAAAATTCTACAGCTTTACTTGCAAATTCATCCAAATCCTGGCTTAACGATCCGTTGCTAGAAATATTGTGAGTCCAATTTTTTAGACATCTCTTATTTGACATCTTAGCATAGAAAAGGGCCGTAGCCTCATCGCCCAGGAGCATCCAATTGCACTTCTTCGTTTGCCTTATATTAATAACTTCTTACTGTGTGGCCCCCTCAAGCTTCACTTTTACTTGCTGGAGATCATATTTAATTGTCATTACTGTCTATCTCTAATGATGTTTGCAATCTTTTACACTCCTTTCCTTGTATTGTTTTTATCCTTCGACCATTGCATAAGAATCCCCTTAATTGCTTTTAGTCTACGAATGAGATGATACATTGGTCTACCCTCTATTTCAATATGCCATCCCTTCTTCACTTTATCCAAGTAGTCCTCATATAAATTCTAGTGATTTATAAATTAAAAGGTTTCAATAGGTTTTTCTTTTGTTCTACCGGCATAACTAGAATTGGAGAGTGATCGCTAACACCTAAAGGTAGATATTCACAATCGTATTCGGGAAAAATTGCATCCATTGAAAATTCATAAATCCTCTATCATTCTAGTTAAAACATTTCTTTCAGGACTCGACCACCATGAAAATTGAAAACCATGTACTTTGAGCTCAACTACTCCAGTTTTCAGCATCCATGCTTCTAATTCTAACATCTTACTTAACGATGCTGGTTTCCCACCTCTTTTCCTTTTGAAAATCTAATAGAGTTTAAAATCTTCTAAGATTATCCATGGTCTATAGATAGTAAAGGCATCATCTCCCAGATTCACACATAATTTACTTCTTAAAAAAATCAATGTTTTGGCATATACAAGGGTGCAATTACATCTAGCACCCCCCTCACTCAACATTTCCAATTGAATAGGTTGATCACTCATACTAATAATGTTACACCTCCACTCGTCTAAGTTTAAAAGAATGAAATTTTGGCATTTGTAATAGCAAGCTACATTACTAATTATCTCCCATTTACTGTCCATCCTTCTATTTAACTCCTAGATCTCATTTGATCTCATTTTATTCCCCAATATCCCAAAACACCCAATCTTGTACTTATTGATTAATTTACAAACCTCACCTAGTTTATTAAGCCTGTTAAAGCCCTTTACATTCCAATAAGTGATAGACATTATTTACTTCTTGAAGAACTTCGAAGAACCCTGCTATGCTTGGCACCTTGCCCTTCCGTGGCCTTACATTTTTCTTCCATTCTGGATTTGTGATTACCAGTTGATCCTTTTTAATTATTTCAAATTTTTTCCTCAGATTCGCATGGCTCGTGGATTCCATTAGTAATTGTGTATTTGAGGGCCCGCCTTATCATTTCCCCAGCAACACTCTTTTCCTTTCTGTCGCTCTTTTGTGCTTTGGTCTGGGACTATGCGTTTTCCGAATCATATGAACTGTCTATACTCATAGGGTTACTCTTCTTTATTGGTTCTAGTATTGGTTTCGAAACCTGTAGAACATGAAAATTATTATTATCATAAATTTTATCATCAAGATTTGACAAACAAACGGAATGTAGATTCAAAAGAAATAAGCTAGAGGGTGTTTCTGTAGTAGAATCATAGTCCAGTGATGAATGTCCGATGTTTTAGAATTAGCATAGGAGCTATAGGTGACTTTCCCTCAAGCTGTATTGATTCTATGGCTCCTTTAGGGTCTAAGGTTGTAGTAATATGTATCAATATAGTAGGAAGGCTGGTTGCCCCCTCCAAACGCTTAGTTATGGACTTATGTTTATGCTTCTTAGATTCTGCTACTCGCTCTTCTTCCCTCTGCCCTTTTGGGTCTACCTTCTCACTCTTTTCCTCCATCATTTCCTTGCTGCATCATCTCTGATTACTCCCCTTGAGGATTATCTGTTTAGCCATCATTAATTTTGTAATAGTTGCCTCTATCTTTTCTAATGTTTTAATATCTACTCTTGCTCTGCTTTCATTATTAGAAATAGGCATCTCTTCCCCCTCCTTTTGGTTGCCTTCCTGCTCCGATTTCATATCCGTCGCATCCTCTTCCAAACTTTTTGAGTCCTCCTTGCTATCAACTTTCTCCTTTTCTTTCTTATTTTAAAAATGCACCCCTTCCTCTGCTTTCTCCTTGGTTTTGGGGACCCAAGTCTTTCATTGAACATTGACTGACCATATGCCCAAAGCAGCAACAGTTTTCGCTTATGGGTGGAGAATTTTCATATATAACCTCTAATGAAAATTCCATTCCATTTTCATCTATTGCCTCAATGATCTTTGGGAAACCCAACTCAGCCTTCATGTCTACCAAAACTCTTGCAAATGTTATCCTAGTTTTGTTCTTGGTTGCCTCGTCCATCTTAATGGAACACCACTAGTGGTTACTAAGGTGCTAATTGCCTTGTTACCCCACAATTCAAAACTCAAACCAATAAGTCCAATCCATACTGGCATTGTTGTTAACAAATCCCGCTTAGATCTTATAGAGGGGATTAGTTTTTCATGATGATTAGATTTTTGTCAAGAAACCAAGGTCCAGCCTCAAACATTTTTATAGTCTGCTTCATTCCCAAATCTAATTACATAGAAACCATTTTTTCTGGTTTGGACTTAAAAGTTTTCTCCGCTTTCCATATTTTTTAGCAAATGCTTCAAAGGCTTTATAGAATGGCCTTTGACCCACCATATAAAGAAGTACGCAATTCTTCCATCCTGCTTCCACTTCTCTGACTACCTTAAAAGACAGCATCCCTCCTCTCCTACCCTTCTCTACCATTGGCTCAATAAACTCCAGATCTAAGGCTAATTCACCTCCCCCAGATTTGGCCTTGACAGCTTCGCAATAAGATGTCTTTTTTGCATCTATAAGCATAGAAAATTTGAATTGTTTTGGTCTTTAGAGTGTAGGTCTTCTTTTGTCTTTCATTGCTTTGCTAACAAATTCAAATCCTACGTCCCTTGTTGTAGTTTTAGTTGATACTCCACCACCAGATCCATGTCCAGATCCTCCAGCTCCCGATCCCTTAGCATTTGATCCTATAGTTCTTCCACAAACCCCTTTACCGCCTCCTCTTTCCAAACCAATCCACCCACTTGCTGGTTGTTTCTCATTCCTCCTCCCTACCTCCACCCATCCCTCCTCATCTAGTAACATGATGGTTGTTTGAAAATACAAACAGAGATTACAAAAAGAGAAATAAAATCGCTATAGAAATTAAATAATAGATTTAATCTGAGAAATAAAGGAAGAAAGAAGATGAAAGCATGGAAAAATGTGGAAAACAACAAAATTAGTCGCTGGCTATATTAGGGTTTTATTCCACCGTTTTTAATTGATTCAAATTATTTAGGTGAAATCTAGAAACAATATAATATGAATGAAAGGAGAAATATTTATGCATTGGACATCATATAATTATTAGTTTTTTAATTAAAAAATAAAATTAATAATAAAGAAAAAGAGATATTTGTTAGGAAAATTTCTAGAGAGGGGCTCAAATATTAAAAAACCCATCCCACTCATCATTCTTGTTTAACATAAAAACCAAAAAACCTAAACCCTCTCGTCCAAGGCAAAAAGGATTCAAATTTTTATTTTTAATCAAAACTAAAACAAGGATTCTCTATTTCTAAGTGTAAGTATCTCTAAACTAGCCCTATTTCATCTCTTTCTTTTTAGTTTATATAAATAGTTATTTAGGAACTTTTGATTTTTTAGCAATTGGAAGGGAAATGAGAAGCAATTGGAGAGCTAGCTATTAGAGAGCTTGAAGATTGCTAATTTGTAGTTTTAGGTGAGTGAAGCTATATATTTTTTTCGTTGTAATGACCCGCCTTTTCAAACCCAAGAAGTCGACACCAATAGGTCCACGTTATTCACATGCTGAACAACTAAGTGCTGTAAAGACAGATTGTTAAAGGGTTCTCACTTTCTTTTTGGTGGCGAGCAAGAGACTCTTACTCCTACACGTCCTGGTGAGGTAGTATAAGGCCTTGATGGGTTGGTTTGCTAGGTGCTTACAGTCACGAGACTGGCCGTAAAAGCAGATTTGAGGTACTAGTGTAGTGCCATGGTGGTGCTGGGATGGTTGAAAAGCCTACCTGTCATAACTGACGGATGGTTGAGAATCCTACATTCGTTACAGGGTGGTATCAGAGCGCAAGGTTATGCGAGAACCTTGGCACTGATGGGAGAAACTCATTTGAGATCGGGTAAGTGAGACTGTAACGGCCCGAATTTTTCGTCGTTTGATTTTGAATATTTAAATGGTTTTAAATATTGATTTGGAATATAAATTGGTTTTTGAATAGAAGATTTGGTTGAAATTATAGAATGAATTTAAATTTCAAATATAACGATTTATCGTAATACGGAAAGGGTGAATAATTGGAATTTGAGTTGAAGATGAATCAAAACGATTTCTACCATTGATATAAATTCTATTTGAATTAGAATTGAGTTAGTAAGTTTTAAATACTGAAATTTTAAGTAATTTCGTCAATTTTTGAAATCGTCGATTTAATCGACACGTTAAAATAGCGATCCGGGACACAGTCTTGAAATTCGACGAAACCAGTTCCATTGTATCCGTAGTAGTGTATTATTATCGGATTTCAAATTTCATAGCGTTTGGTGTTACCGCTTGGTCGTATGGGATAGAAACGCGTAGAAATTAATATTGAAAATTTATTATTATAATTGAGATTCAAAAAGCTATCTTCCGCATACGATCGAATTTGGCTTCGAAACTTGTTCCATTGGGTTCAGAATAGTGGTATAACATTAGGAACGCTAGGCGGCACGCCTTGATAGGGATTGTAGATTTTTAGTTACTCAATACGAAATATTTTGAATATAAAATTAAAAACAAAAGGCAAACCATATATTATCTCGAGACACCCTATACTTCTGAAACGTGCCAACCTACACTTCTGAAACATGCCGTCCTCACCATTTATAATCACGTGTTTGTTCCTCTTCCTTCTCTAACACGAGCAGTTCGAATTTCCTAAAAGAAAAAAGAAATCTCGAACAAATAAAATTGCGACTAAGTTGTTCGACCTCTGGCCAAACTCGACCGCAACAACGTGGGAAGGGGGGAACACGAAGTCACGATGGCACACATATGTTGGAGGGTCGAGGAGGAGGCACGTAGGCGGCGCCGCGCGTGGAGGTGGGAAGGTCGAACGATAGCTAAGGTTTGGGGAAGCTCGAATCGTGCGAGGCTGCAGGCGAAGCGATGGGAGGAGGCTCTGGTGGGGTTTGGCGAGCTAGGTGGTGGCGTCTCGAGATCAAAAAGGCTTGGTGGAGGATGAAGTCACGTTCATGATTCAAGGTAGCCAAGTTACGAGCAGTTGTACAGATATGGTTAGGCTTAACAATGGTAATTAGCTTAGTTAATGATGTTCGTTTAAGGAATTAATTATATTATATAATTCGTATAGCTTATAAATGCAATATCAAATTCATACGAGGTTGAAACTAGTTGCATTGCAATCGTGATGACGAGGGCTTCACATTTTATTACAAATGGGTTTGGGATTTTTCGAAGTCAGCTGGGATATTAAACAATTTAAAATTTTGGTGTTCGGCAAATTAAAAATCAAGGCGAGTTAATCTCACTCATTTTTGGATTACTGAGTTTAATTTACAATAATAAATTTTTATTATTGGTTGATTGGATGAATTTTCAAATTATTATTAGTTGGATGTTATATTATATATAGTAGTATATATATTAGTAGTTGGATATATTTCCCGCCGATTGGAGCGGATGAGACACTATGCGCCCCGCATAATAGCGGATGACCCTATATTACCATGATATCCCACGTCGAAGCGGGATTGGTATTTTATGTTATATAACATCTGTGGATGCGGGGAAACAGGTTGGAAGGATCCAACTGGATTCCTCAAATATATTGATTGTTTTTCATATATAGTGATATATGATGTGATTGGATAATTTGTGACGGATTATTGTATGATTTGATATACTAGATGCTATAGTAGCACTGGCCCTAATTTTGGTATTATAAAAACCATAAATAATATTTTTGATTTTAAAAATGGAATTCGAAAGCAATTTTGGAAATGAAAATATTTATATTAATTTGGGATTAATTAAAAAGGAATTGATTTGAATAAAATAAATAAATTTGATTTTAGATATTAATTTAGCTATTTCGTAAAATGGTTTCAAATAGAAAATTTAATTTGAGTATTTTTAAACAATGGGTTTTAAATTAGGATTTCTGGAATATGAAATGGGAGTCGAAATGGAGATTTGAAAGGTTTTGGAATATAGTTCGGATTTATTAAGAAATAGATTTATAAATGGGATTTTAAATAGAAATCGATTTATAAATGGTGTTGTTTAATATGAATCTGTGATTAACAGAGAAATGAGAGTTGAGTTCATAAATTTATAAACGATGTTTATAAATAAGGGGAAATGATTATCGGTTGATAAATTGGAATTATAAATTCACAGCGTGAATTTATATTGAGACATGGAAATCAGTTTTGGAAAATAGTGGATTCTATTTTTGAAATGTGAGAATGGTTATGAAATTGAAACGTAATCTATGTGATGTGAATCGAGAGGGATTTATAAATTAAAATTGGTAATATTAGATTTAAAAAAAAAAGATTTTTTCGAGAAATTAAGTTTGTATTAAAGATGGGATTTTTCTTTATAAAACTATATAGTTAAAGCTGTTTTAGTATTTATATATTTCGGAAAATGGATTTTTCAAATATCTAATATTAATTGAAATAAATTCTTATTTTTATAGTAAGCTTAGTAAATATATTAGTATTATGGACAAATGAATTGGAAATTACTTATTGTTGTTATTTAAAAGGGGTTTGATATTTTAATAATTACTTAAATGGTTTGAAATTTATTACTATTCTTTAAAAATACTTATTTTTAAATATAGAGCTTTGGAAATTGGTTGAAGTTAATTATATATACTCTCGACATTTGTAAATCGGGTTTTATTTAATGAATGAGATTTTATAAGAGAAATCTTATAATGAAATTCTGGAGACTTAAGAAATTTCCAAAAATATTTTAGATGCGGGAACTTCGAAAATGAATAAGAATTCATAAAAGAAGTTATAAATTATTAGATGGGATTTTAAATAAGTATAATCAGTTTCAGAAATTGTAAAAAGGAATTAATAAGAATTCCTGAGATTTATAATATAAGTTATAAAATATTCTTAAGTGTTGATATTAGAAATGATTTTGGAAAATAGACTTGAAATATTTTCCTAAGTATTGAAATGGAAAGTTTTGGAAACATTTTAGCGACGAAATGATTTGTATAGAAATATCTTCCTAAATAATGAATTATAAAGGGGATTTTAAATTATTTCTAAGTGCTGAGATGGTTTGAAAATATCCTATTATGGATAAGTATTTTAGTTGTTTCAAATATTGAAATGTTGAAAGAGATTTGAGTATAGTCTTTGTAAAGATATTTTGAAATAAATATTTTGAAAGATTTATAATATGGGCGTAGTGATTACTTATGTGTGTAATTTAATAGTTAAATAACCGACTATCAAATTTGGTCAAATTCGTTAATTGTTTCGAAGAGACCGGGATCAGATTTAATTATCCGAAAACCACTTCGATTTGATTTGTGCGTTACGAATTATGATATCGTGAAGATAATGAAGACAGTGATTTTGGAGATTCGGTTTGTTCAGACCCAGAACAACTTGTATGGATGAATGCTATCATTGCATTGTTGCTTGGAAAGTGGTGTTAGCATTCCAAGTGGGATTGCTATTCAAAAAGGTAAACGTAGCCTCAAGCCACATCTACGGGAAATGACAAAAACAGGGCATGCAGCAAGGCCAAGTGGGTCGCTCCCATTAGGGTATGATCATCACTCATCTAGAGTGGACATCTATGATCACTTTCATTTGTATGTGTTCGGGCCCATTAGTGGTGATCATATTCGGTACTAGTAGTCAAGTGTTAGGTTAGTCTTGTATGGCAGGGGTATAAGATGTTCTTGTCAGACCCCGGTGCATTTTATCTAGAGATGCACCATCGGAAGATAGTTCCTTACCTTGTCATAGTATGGAATCCATTCTCCAATAAGCATTGTACGGTTTTAGTTGTATACCAATTATGCTGAAACGTGAAATGCAAGTATTTCAGCTATTTTATATTTTTATTCTATAGACGCTATTATAATATCAGATGATTTTGATATAAAATATTTTGGTTATCGTAAGGTAAAAACCCATCGTATTTATGTGTGGCGTGGTCTTACGAGATACCTTTGTTTTGAAAAGGATTTTGATAATAGTAATAATTCAAATTGAGTATGTTTGCTCACGCTGGTTTTCCAGACTGACTCGGGTGTTATTTTATTATAATGCTTGGGTCAGACCATGTATTATAGATTCAGGTTAGGATACTATGGAACTCAGGAGACAAGTTGGATGAGTCTCAGGCGTATATCACGTACTTGATTATATTCCGCCGTGTGTGTCAGGCTGTATAGTCAGCACTGGTGAGGACAAGTTATAATAACTGTCCATATTGATGTATTGATTGTCGTACTCTGATGATTGTGTGTATATTAATAGTTACAGTTCTCTTTGTATAAAAATCTATTGTTATATATTATATTTTGTTCCACTGCGATTGTGAGATTCTATGTTATTGTTTCTGTCTTCTTCTATCGTTTTCTTCTTTACCCCTAATGATCTGGTATTTCCGGCACTCGATTACTTGGCGTGCTATACAGTGAATGTATTAATGTCGATTTTCGAGGGTCGAAAATCCCTGTTCGTTACATTAGGTATTAGAGCTGAAGGTTAAGCGAGAGCCTTGGCTTTGGTGGGGATTACTCATTAGAGATAGAGTTAGTAGTACTCTAGAATGAGTTTGAGTGTATAATAGATATGAGCACGTATTTGTTAGTGAATATAAATTGTTTTATATAATGTTGACTTATCTGTTGAGTGGTTTATGAATTCTGGTTGAATAGTGGGACGCCACAAAATCGATAGGAATTTTTAAACACTTGAACTAGGTATACCGATACAGTATTGTTTTGAAGCGGGTAAATGAAATAATTTTACCCAACTATATTTTGATATGAAAGAAATAATTTTCTAGAAATTGTTATAGTATATTGGTGTGTTTGGTTGTTATTATTATAATACAAACCAGATTATAAAATTTGAAATGGTTATATATAACCAAATAGGGATTATATAAGAATAATTTATGCAAATGAATTATAGATAAAAATGGATTCAAACCAGAGTTCGAAGATTTAAAATCCCGGAAAGTTTGGAAAATATTTTTCCAAAGTATTGTGAAAATTAGAATAGTATTATTTTTGATAATATTTTTGAGATAAAAATGGTTTTAAATGGATTTTGGAAGTAAGTAAGCATTGAACTCACTTCAGTCGCTGGAAAATAATTCTGGTGATGGCGGCCACATCATCAGTCTTCATTTTCGAGTTTCTAAGTGACGGATTGCTACCGTAGTAATTGGATATGAGGATTTTTGTTTGGAAACAAAGGTTGTTTTGGAATTCCGAGGGAATTTGTTTTGGATAAAAACCAGGTTTTGTTTAAATTTAAAAAGTGTGATTTGGTATACAGATATACATATATATATATATATATATTTATGATTTCAAAGTGATTTGAAATAAAACCGAGTGTTTGAATTTTGGAATTCTTATTTAAATGTTTTAGAAAATATCAGGAAATAAGTTATTGAACTTATAAGTTGAGAGTGATATTAGTAAGGAAAGAAGTGTGAAAAATGGAATTTTTGAATTGAGTTTTAACTTAAGTAAGTTAAAATGAGTTGTATGAATTGAAATTTAACTTAAGCTAAGTTAAATAAAATTGGATTGAATTAGAAATGATATCGAATGGAATTGAATATAGAGTTTGAATTATAAAGTGACTATATAACTATAAGTTATAAAATTTTGATTGGAATAAAATTTAAGTGGAAATTTACGGAATTGTGAATAAATAAGTTTGAATAGCTTACAAAATTTGATTCAATGGAATAAATACATATTTAAGCTATAAGTGATGTATAATCGTGAGTTAAAAATATTTTAAATGTGAAAAATAAGTTGTGTAACTTATAAATTGGAATACTGGAACAGAAAAACCAAAATAAAAATGGCTTGATATTTTGGTGAAGAAATAAAAATTCAACTTGAATTATAAAATGAATTTGAACTCAAGTCAAACCAATTGAAGTGATTTTTGAAATAAAAATCAGATATTGAATTATAAAATGGAAGATAACTTGGTTAATTAAAATGGATGGTGGATTGTAATTGAAATTAAATGTGGAACTCGAGTTATAAATGAAATTCAACTTAAATTAAATATATTTTGAAATGTTTTCGAATAAAATAGAAATGGATTGAAATGGTGATGACTTAAGTTATAAATAATTTCAATTTAAGTGTAAATAAATTGAATATGGCTTGGGTATTATTTAAATGAATTCGATTATGAAATTAAGTTTTGAAGTGGAAATGAATATATGTATTGTATAAAAGGTTATAATAAACCTTAATATTAATTTTATGAGATGATTCTCAAGTCATATAGTGTAAATTGAGATATACCAAGTAAATGGAAATGTGAATCAATCAAAGGTAAATAAATCGAATAACAATCAATTTAAAATGAAATGGAATTTGATTGCAATGGAAATGAACTTAAGTTATATGGTTCAAAAGATTGAAAGTAAACGAATTAACTTAGGTTAATATTTTTGGATGGAAGCTTGGCTCAAATAAATCTATGAGATGATTTATAAATAAATTGGCATGGATTGGTTTGTTGTTGAATATAAAATTGAGGAAACAAGATTTTGTGAATAAATTGAATGTGGATTAAAAAAAAGTTGATAAATTGAATTAGAATCAATTTAAAATAGCTATAAGCTTAAGTGACTATTTTATTAAATGAATATCATCGAATTTGCATGGAAAAATTGTCGTTTGTCGTAAACGGAAGTAAACAAAATTTTGTGAATCAATGGAAAGTGAATAAATTGATTTAGAATCAATTTGAAATGGATATGAATATGTTGTGTATAAATATGAGTTGAATGTTAATAAATGTTATGTAAATCATTAGGAATTGAATGAAATGGCGTATAAATTGAATTTGAAATGAATAACTAAATGCTGGAACCCTATATTTGCATGTACCTTCTAAAATACATGATATACCATGTTAGCATTATGAAAGCATGTGCTCAAAGTAGTTAAAGGAATGTAAAGTTATTAAATTTCATAAATTATGAAACCGATGTGTTTATTTGAGTAAGTACAAGTACATGGGGTTGTTTGGCTTGATTTTGGTTGCGCAAATTGCATATAAATTAAGCGAACTCGCTTAATAATGCTAATATAAGGTACGCCTACACAATAAATCAAGAGATAATAATATATTGATATATATTGTGTTTCCCGACCGTGGGGGTCGATGTATATCTTTTTATCATTTTTGTCATATTGCAAAAGGATCTCCGTACAAGGGAGGCTCTGCTAAAAAAATTCGGAAATTTTGGGTGCTAGAAAATTTTTGTAAATTTTTAGAAAATTTTTGTTAACCAAAAAATTGATTTTTGAATTGTATTTGAAATGAAGGGTTTTGAATTAGAAATGAAAGCTAATTGTTTTGGTTGGAACAAAAGGATTTAGAAAAGTGAAATATTGAATTTTCACTAAGTGGGTTTTTGAAAAGTAATGGGTTAGGAACATTTTTCCTACCTTAGCAATTTTGGGGACGAAATTCTTTTAAGGGGGAAGGAATGTAACGATCCGGATTTTTCGTCATTTTATTTTGAATATTTAAATGGTTTTAAATATTGATTTGGAATATAAATTGGTTTTTGACTATGAAGATTTTGGTTGAAACTATAGAATGAATTTAAATTTAAAATATAACGATTTATCGTAATACGAAAAAGGTAAATAAATGGAATTTGAGTTGAAGATGAATCGAAACAATTTCTAATGTTGATATAAATTCTATTTGAATTAGAATTGAGCTAGTAAATTTTAAGTAATTTCGTCAATTTTTAAAATCGTCGATTTAATCGACGCGTTAAAATAGCGATCTGGGGCACAGTCTCAGAATTCGACAAAACCAGTTCCATTGGATCTATAATAGTGTATTATTATTGGATTTAAAATTTCGTAGTGTTTGGTGTTATCATTTGATCGTACGGGATAGAAACGCTTAGAAATTAATATTGAAAATTTAATATTATAATTGAGATTCAAAAAGCTATCTTCCGCATACGATCGAATTAGGCTTCGAAACTTGTTCCATTTGGTTCGGAATAGTGGTATAACATTAGGAACCCCAGGCGGCACACCTCGATAGGGATTGTAGATTTTTAATTACCCAATACGAGATATTTTGAATATGAAATTAAAAATAAAAGGTCAAACTCTATATTATCTTGAGATACCCTATACTTCTGAAACGCGCCACCCTACACTTCTAAAACACGTCATCCTCACCATTTATAATCACGTGTTTGTTCCTCTTCCTTCACTAACACAAGCAGTTCGAATTTCCTAAAAACAAAAAAAGAGATCTCGAACAAATAAAATTGCGACGAAGTCATTTGACCTCTGGCCGAACTCGAGCGCAGCAATGTGGGAAGGGGGGACACGAAGTCGCGATGGCGCGCATACGTTGGAGGGTCAAGGCGGAGGCGCGTAGGCGGCACCGCACGTGGAGGTGGGAAGGTCGAACGATAGTTAGGGTTTGGGGAAGCTCGAGTCGTGCAAGGCTGTAGGCGAGGCGATGGGAGGAGGCTCTGGTGGGGTTTGGCGAGTTAGGTGGTGGCGTATCGAGGTCAAAAAGGCATGGTGGAGGATGAAGTCGCGTTCATGATTCAAGGTAGCCAGGTTACGAGCAGTTGTACAGATACGGTTAGGCTTAACAATGGTAATTAGCTTAGTTAATGATGTTCATTTAAGAATTAATTATATTATATAATTCGTATAGCTTATAAATGCAATAACAAATTCATACGAGGTTGAAGTCAAACAAAACTAGTTGCATTGCAATCATGATGACGAGAGCTTCACATTTTATTACAAATTGGTTTGGGATTTTTCGAAGTCGGTTGGGATTTTAAAAAAATTAAAATCTGGGCGTTTGGCAAATTAAAAATCAAGGCGAGTTAATCTCACTCATTTTTGGATTATTGAGTTTAATTTACAATAATAAAAAATTTATTATTGGATGAATTTATAAATTATTATTAGTTGGATGTTATATTATATATAGTAGTATATATATTAGTAGTTGGATATATTTCCCGCCGATTGGAGCGGATGAGACACTATGCGCCCCGCATAATAGCGGATGACCCTATATTACCATGATATCCCACGTCGAAGCGGGATTGGTATTTTATGTTATATAACATCTGTGGATGCGGGGAAACAGGTTGGAAGGATCCAACTGGATTCCTCAAATATATTGATTGTTTTTCATATATAGTGATATATGATGTGATTGGATAATCTAACATGGATTATTATGTGATTTGATATATTGGATGCTATAGTACCACTGGCCCTAATTTTGGTATTATCAATACCATAAATAATATTTTTGATTTTAAAAATGGAATTCAAAAACGATTTTGGAAATGAAAATATTTATATTAATTTGGGATTAATTAAAAAGGAATTGATTTGGATAAAATAAATAAATTTGATTTTAGATATTTATTTAGCTATTTCGTAAAATGGTTTCAAATAGAAAATTTAATTTGAGTATATTTAAATAGTGGGTTTTAAATTAGGATTTCTGGAATATGAAATGGGAGTCGAAATGGAGATTTGAAAGGTTTTGGAATATAGTTCGGATTTATTAAGAAATAGATTTATAAATGGGATTTTAAATACAAATCGATTTATAAATGGAGTTGTTTAATATGAATCTGTGATAACAGAGAAATGAGAGTTGAGTTCATAAATTTATAAACGATGTTTATAAATAAGGGGAAATGATTATCGGTTGATAAATTGGAAATATAAATTCACAGTGTGAATTTATATTGAGATATGGAAATCGGTTTTTGGAAAATAGTGGATTCTATTTTTGAAATGTGAGAATGGTTATGAAATTGAAACGTAATCGATGTGATGTGAATAGAGAGGGATTTATAAATTGAAATTGGTAATATTAAATTTAAAAAAAATAGTTTTTTTTCGAGAAATTAAGTTTGTTTTAAAAATGGGATTTTATTTATAAAACTATATAGTTAAACTCGTTTTAGTATTTAAATATTCAGAAAATGGATTTTTCAAATATCTAATATTAATTGAAATAAATTCTTATTTTTATAATAAGCTTTGTAAATTGATTAGTATTATGTACAAATTAATTGGAAATTACTTATTATTGTTATTTAAAAGGGGTTTGATATTTTAATAATTACTTAAATGGTTTGAAAATTTATTACTATTCTTTAAAAATACTTATTTTATAAATATAGAGTTTTGGAAATTGGTTGAAGTTATTTATAAATACTCTGAAGATTTGTAAATCGGGTTTTATTTAATGAATGAGACTTTATAAGAGAAATCTTATAATGGAATTCTGGAGACTTGAGAAATTTCCAAATATATTTTAGATATGGGAACTTCGATGAAATTCATAAAAGAAGTTATAAATTGTTAGATGGGATAATAAATAAGTATAATCAGTTCGAAAACTGTAAAAAGGAATTAATAAGAATTCCCGAGATTTATGAGATAAGTTATAAAATATTCTTAAGTGTTGATATTAGAAATGATTTTGGAAAATAGACTTGCAATATTTTCCTAAGTATTGAAATGGAAGGTTTTGGAAACATTTTAGTAACGAAATGATTTGTATAGAAATATCTTCCTAAGTAATGAATTATAAAGGGGATTTTGAATTATTTTTAACTACTGAGATGGTTTGAAAATATCCTGTTATGTATAAGTATTTTAGTTGTTTCAAATATTGAAATATTGAAAGAGATTTGAGTATAGTCTTTGTAAAGATATTTTGAAATAAATATTTTGAAAGATTTATAATATGGGCCTAGTGATTGATTATGTGTGTAATTTGATAGTTAAATAACCGACTATCAAATCTGGCCAAATTCGTTAATCGTTTCGAAGAGATTGGGATCAAATTTATTTATCTGAAAACTACCTCGATCCAATTTGTGCGTTACGATTGTGATATCGTAAAGATAATGAAGACGGTGATTTTGGAGATTCGGTTTGTTTAGACCTTGAACAACTTTTATAGATGAATGTTATAATTGCATTGTTGCCTAGAAGGCAGTGTTAGCATTCCAATTGGGATTGCTATTCAAAAAGGTAAACGTAGCCTTAAGCCTCATCAACCGGGAAATGACAAAAACAGGGCATGCAACAAGGCCAAGTGGGTTGCTCCCATTAGGGTATGATCATCACTCATCTAGAGTGGACATCTACCATCACTTTCATTTGTATGCGTTCGGGCCCATTAGTGGTGATCATATTTGGTACTAGTAGTCAAGTGCTAGGCCAGTCTTCTGTGGCAGGGGTACAAGATGTTCTTCATCAGACCCCGGTGCATTTTATCTAGAGATGCACCATTGGAAGGTAGTTCCTTACCTTGTCATAGTATGGAATCCATTCTCCAATAAGCGTTGTACGGTTTTAGTTGAATACCAATTATGCTGAAACGTGAAATGCAAGCATTTCAGCTATTTTATATTTATATTCTATAGACACTATTATAATATTAGATGATTTTGATATAAAATGTTTTGGTTATCGTAAGGTAAAAACCCGTCGTATTTATATGTGGCGTGGTCTTACGAGATACCTTTGTTTTCAAAAGGATTTTGATAATAGTAATAATTCAAATTGAGTGTGTTAGCTCATGCTGGTTTTCCAGACTAACTCGGGTGTTATTTTATTATAATGCTCGGGTCAAACCGAGTATTACAGATTCAGGTTAGGATGCTATGGAGCTCAGGAGATGAGCTGGAGGAGTCTCAGGCATATATCACTTACTTGATTATATTCCTCCATGTGTGTCAGGCTGTATAGTCAGCACTGGTGAGGACAAGTTATAATAACTGTCCATATTGATGCATTGATTGTCGTACTCTGATGATTTTGTGTATATTAATAGTTACAGTTCTCTTTGTATAAAAATTTGTTGTTATATATTATATTTTGTTCCACTACGATTGTGAGATTCTGTGTAATTGTTTCTGTCTTCTTATATCCTTTTCTTCTTCACCCCTAATGATTTGGTATTTTCGGCACTCGATTGCTCGGCATGCTATACAGTGAACGTATTGATGTCGATTTTCGAGGGTCGAAAATCTCCATTCGTTATAGAGACCCTAGAATGAGTGTGAGCATATTATATAATGTTTTATATTGTGTTGATTTGTCTGTCGAGTAGCTTGGGAACTCTGATCGAGACGTGGAATGCCACGGTGCTGGTAGGGGTTCCTAAATAGTTGAACAAGGAAAACTGACACAGTATTGTTTTGAAATTGGGTAAATGAAATAATTTTACCTAGAAATATATTTTGCATATAAAGAATGATTTCAAAAATGGCATAAGATTTTGAGATATTGTTGTTAGGAGATAATAATATTCAATTATTATCATTTAGGATTTGTTTAGTCATACTTGTCCAGTTTGAGCATTGACTATTGTTAGTGTGTATAAGTAGCTTTCCTTTTTAAGATTTGGGTTGGGTAAGTAGAAATAGGGATGACATTGAAGGGAACACCTTGTGAATTAAGTTTCACAATTTGACTATAAGGCGTTCGTTGTTAATGTTAAGGTAGAATTTGATGTAATAAACGATGTTTATTAAAAAGTTTGAATATTTTTCAATAAATATTTAGAAGATGATTTTATAAAGTTGATTTATGTTATCCCGCCTTTTGGTCAAGGCTGAGATATCCACAAATTGGCTGGAAATGATGGATATCAGGAATGGAGATCAATTGGAAACAAGGCTACGATCGATGTTGTCAAAATTTGACCGGGCTTCAATCAAGACAGGATCGATTGGGAATGATGCAAAAGGCTAGGAGAGGCTACGTTTAAAATTTCAGGTCAATTGAAGTTCAAATGCTCAAGATATGATCGATGCAAGTCAAGCAAGGCTTCCATTCGTATCCATCAGATCGCTTCCTTTGTATCCATCCCCGAGACTTCGTTCGTATCCATCGCCTTGCAACCATCCTATTTGTATCCATCAACCCTCGGACCTCATCTCGTATCCATCTAGCTTAGTATCCATCACAGTTGATCCTCCTCGTATCCATCAATGAGCAAGCTCATTTCACATCGGTCCATCTCGTGTCCATCGATGAACATGCCTCTCTTCGTATCCATCCAGTCGTATCCATCAATGAGCAAGCTCATTTCGCATCGGTCCATCTCGTGTCCATCGGTGAACAGGCCTCTCTTCGTATACATCAGATCCACTCTCTTTGTATCCATCCATATCCACTCTCTTCGTATCCATCCACATACGTCCATTTCGTATCAATCAAGCCTCAAACATACTTCGTATCGGTCAACAACAGGTCGATACGAAACCTCCCCATCGATATGAAATGGAACACAGGGCATCGATACGAAATATAGTGCTGATGATCGATACGAAGTAGAGCACGGATGATCGATATGAAGAGGAGCGCCAAGCATCGATCCGAAGGACATAGCACTCGATGGATACGAAGGGGGAAACAGTCAACTCGGCATGAAAAGTGGGTTGATCCGAGGAGTTAGCACCACGTCAACTTGCAGGCACGTGCCCAGATCGATACGAAGGGGATCGATGCGAACTAAACAGCCTACATAAAATCCAAACTTGCGTCGATCATATCTCACAATCTACGAGTCCAAATGCTATGAAATTTTCAGAGAAGCTTGCGTACATCATCAACAATGTTCATGCTCAATTTCGACTCGATTGGGCCAAATCTTGATTGATACGAAATTGGTTCATATCGATCACGGACTGAGTGCAAATCACGTGGGATCGATCGCGTGGGCCCACACACGTGCCAGAAGAGGTCTCCCGAGATCTGAGCGAGATATTTGCAGCCTACGCCTATAAATAGCATCCCAGAGCCTATAGAAAAGGGACTTTGTATTCTTCTACGTCCAGACCCTGCAGGAACCATCATTGTACTCAAAATTTGCTGTTGTAATCATTTGTAACTCGTTGTAGTCAGCAAGCAAACATCAATAAAATCATCAACTTTTAAAGTAGATGTAGGCCGGATTGCCGAACCACTATAAAATCTGTATCCTTTACTGCTTTCCTTTTAATTTTCTGAGTGTTCTTCGTTTTTAATTCTCTACATACTTGTTATCTGTAATCTGTGATTGTGAACTGGTGCTTTCATCGACAATTGGGTGTTTGTAACCAATTTTGGCGCAAACATTTTGGTTCTTTCACTGAGAACGCTAGCGCTCAGGAATTCTACAACCAGGACTTCCGATCTAAAAGCTTAAAGACTTGGATCTGGAAAGCTATGGTAAGACAATCAACAAGAAGACAAAGAGCTGGAAGGAGTCAGCATGAAGAGAGCCAGGAGGCTTCCTCTGGAACAAATCACACCTCAATCTTCATCACCCGGGATGAGATGGAGATGATGATGGAAGCTATGCAGGAAGGAATGCTGAAAGGTCATGAGGAGATGATGTAGAACCTACTGCAACAATCTGGACAAGCCAGAATGCAGAATCAAGGGAACAATGCTGCAGGAGATGCTGGAGATAGAGATCAGGAGCGCGGAACAACCAGAGTTCAGAATGGAGCAGGACCGTCAGGAGCAGCACCAGAACTTGGGGGCACACATCAGGAGGACGTTGATCCAACCTCAAGCAGGATACTACGTGGAGCTGTTCAATATGGCTTTGGTAGAGGAATGGATGCCCGTCCAGGAGACCAGATTCCAAGATTCACTCGTGAACTCAAGGGGCAGGTCGGAAGCAACAGACAAGGGCTACAGCTTAACGACAGTGACAGATTAGCGGAGATGGTCAGACGAGCCATGAGAGGTGGACTAGTGAATAGAGATCTGGAAGATGTGAATCGGAGTCCCTTTGCTCCTACGATCAAGCAAGCCAGGAGTCCACCAGAATTCAAGTTACCAACACTGGAGATGTATGACGGGAGAACAGATACCGATGTTCACTTGACATGGTACATTAGGCATATGGAAGTACTGGGAGCATCAGAGGAGGTCATGGCACGATGCTTCCCTTTGTATCTGACGGATATAGCGGCGTTATGGTTCAGATAGCTGGAGAGTGGCTCTATTGGCACATGGACAGAGTTGATTGAAAGGTTTATGAGACAGTTTCGGGTCCACATAGCCAGACCCAAGAACGTGATGACTTTAACATCAATGAAACAATGGAAAGGAGAATCACTTAGAGATTTCTTGACCATATTCAACGCGGTAGTGGCTTCGGTGGATCGACCTGATCCGTCGATGGTTTTGATGGCAGCGGTTTCAGGAATTGCAAACAATTCGGATTTCAAGATATCATTGGAACGGGACCCACCGAGGGACCTTGGGGAGTTCTATCATGAGGCGGAGAGATATCTAAGGCAGGAAGATGCGCAGGCTGAGAGAGAAGGGAGAGAGGGTGAAGCTTATGCAGTAAGTTATGGAGGTCCATCCAGACAAAATCCAAACAAAGACGACAAAGGCAAAAGAAAATGAATGATAACGGTAGCACTTCAAAAAGGCCACGGAGGGAGTTAAAGTTTTTTTTCTTACACGGATCTGACTGAAACTCTGGAAAGGATTTATTTGGACACTCGAGGGCGCCTCCAGTATCGAAGGCCAACAAGAAGGGAACCTTCTAATTACGAACGGGCATTGGGAAGGCATTGCCTATCCCATGAGCTGGATGGGCACAACATGAATGAATGTAGGCATTTGAGGGATATCGTTGAGGAGCATGTAAGGAATGGTCATCAACAATAGTATGTAAGGAATCGAGCTGTGGCAGTGGAACAGGAACGACCACCGCCCACCTCGAACGAGGATGGCACTGGACCTAGGCAACGTCAGCTTGTTATCAACTAAGTAAATTTGTGGCGTTGAATAAGTAATAGTGCTCGAAGTAATATGGCTAAGTCGCTTACACATGTATGGGATCGAGGATGGTCCCTAGACATGCTCTGAGACGATGACAAACCATATTGCTCGAGTCTATGAAATCCTGTTTTCTTTCTATTTTCCTACAAACTTTGGTTCTCTCTTTGGTTGCGCGGACATTTGTTTAGTTTTCCCTGTTTGTTTGGACTTTCAATTTGTTAACTAGATTCTGTATCAAGTGGATTTGGATTAATGTAATAAATAATACAGGTCTCGCGATTACAGTCTCGACCAGAGAGATGGGGCAGTAATTGCAAATATAAAAAGAACTTGGCCGGAGAGCCGAGGCCGGAGAATATAAAAGTTATAAAAGTCCTTGGTCGGAGAGCCGAGGCCGGTGAATATAAAAGTCCATGAGCCGGAGAGCTGAGGCGGAGAATATAAAAGTCCTTGGCCAGAGAGCCGAGGCCGGAGAATATAAAAGTCCTTGGCCGGAGAGCCGAGGCCGGAGAATATAAAAGTCCTTGGCCGATGAGCCGATGCCGGAGAATATAAAAGTCCTTGGCCAGAGAGCCAAGGCCGAAGAATATAAAAATCCTTGGCCGAAGAGCCGAGGCTGGCGAATATAAAAAATCCTTGACTGGAGGGCCAAGGCCGGAGAGCATAGAAGCCATCGACCGGAGAGTCGGGATCGGAGCAGAACAACGCGACCCGGCGAGGCCTATGGTTTTGAAGTCAAACACAGAGAGATCATGGATTCGGATTTCGGCTTTGGATAAATGGACCCAGAGGTGTCTTGGATTTGGCAAAGGACTCGAAGCGGTCCCGAATTTGGATATCAACTCAGAAATGTTATGGATTTGGCTACTGGATATTGGATATAGATGGATTAAAGCTCGGTTGATGGATTTGGATAGCTATGGAATTGGCTAAGGATTTGGTTACTGAATTCGGAATTGGACATCGACTCGGAGCAGTCGCGAATTTGGATCAGGTTATGGCTGCAGCATCGGATAAGATGGCTTAGTAATGGATCTGACTAAGAATCGGATGATATGGCTATGGATGAAATATGCACTTCGGATGCCGGATTTGGAGCTTTTCAAAACACACCTTCTTACCATAAGGCATGTCTTGGGGGGCAAATGTTATCCCGCCTTTTGGTCAAGGCTGGAATATCCACAAATTGGCTGGAAAGGATGGATATCAAGAATGGAGATCAATTGGAAACATGGCTACGATCGATGTTGTCAAAATTTGACCGGGCTTCAATCAAGACAGGATCGATTGGGAATGATGCACAAGGCTAGGAGAGGCTACGTTTAAAATTTCAGGTCAATCGAAGTTCAGATGCTCA
This sequence comes from Allium fistulosum, assembly GCA_030737815.1. Lineage (NCBI taxonomy): Eukaryota > Viridiplantae > Streptophyta > Magnoliopsida > Asparagales > Amaryllidaceae > Allium > Allium fistulosum. Next base: position 890,822,433 of record CM060902.1, read on the forward strand.
AGATATGATCAATGCAAGTCAAGCAAGGCTTCCATTCGTATCCATCAGATCGCCTCCTTCGTATCCATCCCATTCGAATCCATCCACGAGACTTCGTTCGTATCCATCGCCTTGCAACCATCCTGTTCGTATCCATCAACCCTCGGACCTCATCTCGTATCCATCCGGCTTAGTATCCATCACAGTCGATCCTCCTCGTATCCATCAATGAACAAGCTCATTTTGCATCCGTCCATCCCGTGTCCATCGGTGAACAGGCCTCTCTTCGTATCCATCCAGATCCACTCTCTTCGTATCCATCAAGACCTACTCTCTTCGTATCCATCAGATCCACTCTCTTCGTATCCACCCAGATCCACTCTCTTCGTATCCATCCACATACGTCCATTTCGTATTAATTAAGTCTCAAACATACTTCGTATCGGTCAACAACAGGTCGATACGAAACCTCCCCATCGATACGAAATGGAACATAAGGCATCAATACGAAATAGAGTGCTGAGGATCGATACGAAGTAGAGCGCAGATGATCAATACGAAGAGGAGCGCCAAGCATCGATCCAAAGGACATAGCACTCGATGGATACGAAGGGGGAAGCGGTCAACTCGGCATGAAAAGTGGGTTGATCCGAGGAGTTAGCACCACGTCAACTTGCAGGCATGTGCCCAGATCGATACAAAGGGGATCGATGCGAACTAAACAGCCTATATAAAACCCAAACTTGCGTCGATCATATCTCACAATCTACGAGTCCAAATGCTATGAAATTTTCATAGAAGCTTGTGTACATCATCAACAATGTTCATGCTTGATTTCGACTCGATTGGGCCAAATCTTGATCGATATGTACTTGGTTCGTGTCAAACACGAACTAAGTGCAAATCACGTGGGATTGATCGCGTAGGCCCACATACATGCCAGAAGAGGTCTCCCGAGATCTGAGCGAGATATTTATAGCCTACGCCTATAAATAGCATCCCAGAGCCTATGTAAAAGGGACTTTGGATTCATCTATGTCCAGACCCTGTAGGAACCATCATTGTACTCGAAATTTTCTGTTGTAATCAATTGTAACCCATTGTAGTCAGCAAGCAAACATTAATAAAATCATCAACTTCAAAGTGGATGTAGGCCGGATTGCCGAACCACTATAAAACCTGAGTCCTTTACTGCTTCCCTTTTAATTTTCTGAGTGTTCATCATTTTTAATTCTCTACATACTTGTTATTTGTAATCTGTGATTGTGAACTGGTGCTTTCATCGACAATTGGGTGTTTGTGACCAATTTTGGCGCAAACAATTTAATAAACAGAGTTTATAAGAAGGTGTCTTTTAATTAAAAAGAATTTAAGTTAAAACTTGTGGACTAAAATCCAGGTGCTTTTGAAAAATGATTTTTAAGTTTTTGAAAGATAAAAATAGTATTATTTGAAAAAAAAAAGGGTTAAGGAAATTCTGGGAATGGAAATGTAAAGAATGGGGTGTTTTCTTTGGATTGGTTCAAGAGGAGGAGTCTCGATTTGTTTCATGATGATCGGAATAATCTTCTAAGTGACGATCAGATGTTTGCATACGTGAATCTTGTGGTGCACTTGGTAAATTATTTTGTTTATCACTGTACAATCGAAACAAGTTCAAATCCGAACGAATCCAAAGCTAGTTGGTGATAAATGTTTGTTGCAAAAATGAAAATTATTGTTTCAAAAATGAGATTTTGAGATAAAATTAATATTTTTAAGTTAACTTGTTCGAGTGGCTCGAAATAAACTTAATATGGGGAAAGAGATGTGTTCGGATAGATACCACTTCTCTTGAGTATCATTTTCTTGGTAAATGAATGTATGATACTGTTTGGTAGTACCTAGTTCCTTAGTATCATTTTGGAGTTACTCGGGCTATATATATATTTTCTATGATTGAAATATGTAAAAGCTTCAATTCAAAAAGTTTTTGAAATAAGACCGGTATTTAGGTCTTGAGTTTTCTTAGGAAAACTAGTGTGTGGCCCGTGCTACGCACACGGGCAGATAAGTAAGGATAGATGACGTAGTTTTTAGTTATTTGTTACTGCTTGCAGGTATATATTTTATGTGATATACTGTTTGGAATTTGATACTCACATTGTATTTGTTTATTTGTGACTTATGTAACGCCAATAGATAATGTTGTTGTACTAAGTTTCTCTTTAGGTAACTTCCATAGCCAATCAGTTTGCTAATTATGTTGGACATCTGTAATTTTTATAATTTTTGGAGTTCGTATATTTAATTCTTTCTTCTTTTAACTGTGACGACCCAGATTTTCGGGTTCGGAAATCGACATCCATACTTCACTCATATTCGAATGCCACAGATTCAAACGTTCGAATCCGATTCGCCGAAGCTTATAACACATTAAGTACAACAACACAGCGGAAGAAAATGAATATCATTGATACACAATCAGTTGATACAATATGGTTACAACAATATCAGAGGCAATATACAATAGCAGAAGAGATAACAACAGAAGAGATAACTCCAACATGATCTTCAAAAGAGAATGAATCCACATACAGCAACTCTATAGCTAAAGTTCTTACTCAACCTTTAGCTCTGATACCAAATGTGACGACCCGATGAAAAACTCATCTTCCTCAAATCTTCAAGCAACACCAGATACCCATTATCACGCGTGCACGTGCACAACCAAAATGGCCACCTCCGATCAACTACGACACCATCAGCAAGTCATCGCTGACCACCACTACCCCTTCGACTACCCAAATCGATGAATTCGTGCCAAAATCGAGATCGAGCCCATCAACACTTTCCTGGAACCCACTGATCATCCCAAAAATGCCTCGTGCTGCCACCAACGTCCATCTGAAGCCACGCAATCATGACCACAGCTACGCCATGAAACAACACGCCGATCCCTCTGGGTCCGATCGCCTCTAGTCCACCATCGATGACGCAGTAGCCACTCGAACCCAGTCGACAAAACTGTTAATCGAACCCTAGTCCGACGAACCCACGCCGCGCCGATCATCTGAAAAATCCCTAACTATTTTTCCATCGATCTACGACACCCACGCCACCTTCCACCATGATCACGACGCATATAAACTTGCCGATCGACGGCAATCGACCATAATACCAATTTTGATCAACTCAAGATTTCTCGTCAATTACATGCTTAAAATTCTTGAAACAATTACCAAAAATCATAAATTTGCAATACAAATCTAGTTGTGTAATCAAAATTTAAAATTAAGATAATTGATTTTCGACATATATATGATCTTTACTGTTAATTTTATATTTTGAAATAATTAATCCAATAAACATACTTAAATTTATTTTTAAAATGAATGTTACATGGTTACCACCCTTTTTTGTTTATAGATCATCACCTAAATCAGATTGAGGGAAGAAGAATTTGAATTTCTTTGTGGTATTAGTCTGTGAAATGTTAAACAGAGAAATATATATACCTGTAACAGACATATATACAGTCCCATATACATATACAGACATATTCATACCCATACAACTACATTTCACAACATTCATCCATTATTGATCACAGGCAAACCAAGATATGTATATAGCTTTAAGAATTTGCTTACCTGGAAAAAATTGAACAGAGGAACAGGCTTGATTTTGTTTTCTTGGAACCTGATGTATATTGAAGCTGAAACTTTGATTTGGGGAGGAAGATATAAATTTATTTTAAGCAGTTTTTAAAACTGTGAACATAATAGAGACAGGAATATGTATACACACAGATATGCATATCAATATACAGTATAATCCAAACTATAATCTAGTTAAAACATCCATGCAAACCAATATTCACAATATTATTTGACAGATTTATCACAAGCATCAAGAAAAAAAACAGTTTTAGGCTTTTAAAAACAGAAGTTTACTCACTTTCATTAATCAATTCTTCTTTAATCACTTTCATTAATTAACTTAAAATCTTTAAGTTAGATTAAGGATTATAAAACATTTTATTTTCTCAATTATTCACTTAAGTACTTGATTAATTATCCTTAATTGCTTAATGTAATTAATTAAAGAGTAGTTAATTAATGTTATTAATTAATTGATGTAACTAATCAAAGGATAATTAAGTAGTTAAAGATTAATTATTTAAAATTTAAGGATAATTAATCAAGTAATTAAGTGAATAATTGAGAAAATAAAATGTTTTATAATCCTTAATCTAACTTAAAGATTTTAAGTTAATTAATGAAAGTGATTAAAGAAGAATTGATTAATGAAAGTGAGTAAACTTCTATTTTTAAAAGCCTAAAACTGTTTTTTTTCTTGATGCTTGTGATAAATCTGTCAAATAATATTGTGAATATTGGTTTGCATGGATGTTTTAACTAGATTATAGTTGGATTATACTGTATATTGCTATGCATATCTGTGTGTATACATATTCCTGTCTCTATTATGTTCACAGTTTTAAAAACTGCTTAAAATAAATTTATATCTTCCTCCCCAAATCAAAGTTTCAGCTTCAATATACATTAGGTTCTAGGAAAACAAAATCAAGCCTGTTCCTCTGTTCAATTTTTTCCAGGTAAGCAAATTCTTAAAGCTATATACATATCTTGGTTTGCCTGTGATCAATAATGGATGAATGTTGTGAAATGTAGTTGTATGGGTATGAATATGTCTGTATATGTATATGGGACTGTATATATGTCTGTTACAGGTATATATATTTCTCTGTTTAACATTTCACAGACTAATACCACAAAGAAATTCAAATTCTTCTTCCCTCAATCTGATTTAGGTGATGATCTATAAACGAAAAAGGGTGGTAACCATGTAACATTCATTTTAAAAATAAATTTAAGTATGTTTATTGGATTAATTATTTCAAAATATAAAATTAACAGTAAAGATCATATATATGTCGAAAATCAATTATCTTAATTTTAAATTTTGATTACACAACTAGATTTGTATTGCAAATTTATGATTTTTGGTAATTGTTTCAAGAATTTTAAGCATGTAATTGACGAGAAATCTTGAGTTGATCAAAATTGGTATTATGGTCGATTGCCATCGATTGGCAAGTTTATATGCGTCCTGATCATGGTGGAAGGTGGCTTGGGTGTCGTAGATCGATGGAAAAATAGTTAGGGATTTTTCAGATGATCGGCGCGACATGGGTTCGTCGGACTAGGGTTCGATTAACAGTTTTGTCGACTAATTACATTAATTGCCCCTTAATTAATCCCATAAATAAATTAACCTTAATCAATCTTTAATTAAGTAATTATACTTTAAAATAATTACCCCTAAGCGCGACCCTTTAATAACCTTGCCGCAACTTTCCTGTTTCGACCATTTCCGAGTTGTGAGGTTCGACGAAGTCTCGTCCACAAAACTACGCTTTTCACAAAAGCCATGCTTCGATCAACAAATGATCAGCAGCACTTCGTATGCCACATTACCAAATTGGGAATGTATCACAGTAACCATCAACTACATAACCTCTGAGCTCGTACGTCTCAGAGAAGGGTGTTAAGCTAAGAAAATAAATTCTCCGCCATCAACAGAAATGTATTTGATAGAAACCAGCTTTACATCTCAAAGTGTAACGTCAGACATACATCCATACAAGTCTAATGTTAATTAACCAGAATTAGTAATTCATTCATATGTAATTAATCTGGTTTAAGTTAATTATAATCAGGTTTTAAATTTTGAAGTATTTCCAGGTTTTAAAATTTTAACAGAAACATAAACCAGGTTTTGGGAAGTTTTTAAATGCAAATGAATGGTAAAAGAAAAAAGTAAAACAAGTTTTTCAAAGGTAAGTATGTACCAAGTTTTAAAGTTTTAAAACAAGTTTCAAAGTTTAAATTTTAAAGATAAATGTTTTGAACTTGTTTTGGTTTTTGAAATTCCCAAGTGTTTCAAAATAAAATAAAATGGTGTAATTCAGAAGTGATTAAGGAAGTATATTAAACTTTAGTTAATAAAATTATCTTTTTCTATATATTTATTTCCAAATTAATTCACAATTAGATCAAAATTTTTATATTATTTACCAATTTTATATTTGACTCAAAATCGGGATCGTTACATTAACTATGATAAAAGCGAGGATACTTGTATTAGAATCCTATATACATTCGAGCTAAAGTAGAAAATGTTTATGTTTCCGGTTTATGTAATTAAACTAGTTAAGGTATGCAAATGTATGAAGTATAATGTTTATGAGTCATAAGGTCGGATCTTAGGAGTTTATTACTCTCGTTTCTATTAGTAGTGGATTTTTGTCGTATGCATGGTGGACGGGATTCTTTAATTCAAATTGTTATCCAAACAACATTTATCTGCTTCGTCGCCTTTGTATACCAGAATAAAATGCAAGTTCATTTGCTTGCAGAACTTTTTTATCTTATGTTGCACAAACGTGGGATCCAAATGCATATCGTGTAATATGGAACATTTAACTTAGAGGGATAAAAAAATTGAAGGATGGGACACTGAAATGTACTGAGGCTACATATATTTCAGTTAATGTACAAAAACAAAACCACTATTTTAGTTTCATGAGCGATAGAAAAACAGTTGTTGTTACTGAAAATTCTTTAATTTAGGTTGTAAGCTGGCTGAAAATAACCTTTCCATTTATTTGTAAATAGTCATACTTAAAGAAGTGTATATCTGAATTTCCAAATCAACAGTAAAGCGGAAATTATTTTTACATTAATTGTAAACATGGATGATATAGAGTAGCTATAGTAAACCACAGGGAGACAGAACATACAGTTGTTAATAATAAACCTAATTTTCCAACTTCAAAAATGGTAACATTAAAAAAAAGGGTAGATACAAAGTTGTTATACTGAGCCACATGGAGACAAAATACATAATTGCTAATATAAATGGTACTGTAGGATAAAATCAGTTAGATAGGAGTTCATGAGCATGTGTAGTGCAGTGAATCTTTTTCTTCCTTCCTTGTATTGACTATTTCTATTAAGTACAACTACATATATTATTTATGTATATTATGACTTCAATTTCAGAGGATTGTGTTAGAGTTTTATTATGACTTCAATTTCTTTAACGACCTGAAATATTCAACCATTCGCATCCATACATGTCGGATTTGAATTGCTCAAAATATCAGATTGTTAATTTAAATTTGGCAAAACTCAGCATATATAATAAATAAATAATCACAGAATCACAGACACAGAGTAATATAACAATAATGCAGCAGAAACAAAAGAATAGTAGTTCATGAAGCTACTATATATATATAAAAGAGTTAAACAAGATACAACAGAAGTCTCGAATACAATAGTCAAATACAAGAACAGAATACATCACTGGAATCAACTGAATATCTGAAAGCTGGATAGATAGCTGGATCTCCAAGCGAAGCTCCAACTCCAAAGGTGAGTCTTGAATACTGGTACACTCAGTCTGACCCGAGCGTAAAGAAACACAAAACACTCGAGTCAGGATTAACATTATTGTATCAATAAATCCAACTCAAGCGAAATAACGACTGAAATACAAGTAACTCAAAGGATGTTTGGGATAACCATCCTCTAAGGATCCGTTAAACTATCTACTATGTAGTAGTGTACGCTAAGTAGATAATGCCTATCAGTAATATAAAGTATCAAAATAGCGTTAAGGCATTACCATTATCCCCCTTAACACATTTATATAAGCGTCATAGTCTATACAGCACTTTAAACTCCACCGTAAACTAGTGGGCTATCAGGGAGTACTCCATAGGTATAACACAAAACAAATCATAGTGGTCGCGCATAGGGATACGAGTATGACAAGGCACATGAGGCAATACCCAAGGTAGTGAAACTACCGTTTGCCTGATCCGGACTGGTGAGAACGCATCGCCGCAACGATCGCAACGCCGCGAAACAACACTCCCAAATCATGGGTGCGCACCAATAAAAAATAAGTAATGAGTAGTTTACGAAGACGTGTGTCCGCTAGAGGTAGCTAACCTCACTGGTCCGGCACGGCTCCTGTCTAAGTCATTTCCAATTTGACACAAGTGTCAAGGTCATCCATTATCGTTCTCTTTCTTCAAATCCAGCAACGTCATCATTCCAACCAATTCATTCTGGATCACACTCCGCGTATAATAGTTATTAAAGTGGTTTTCGGTTTGGACAGAGAGTATGTCCCCAACCGATCCCGGACTCTTCAATAACTACGTAATTATTACACCGATTGGTCATTTAATGAACTTTCAAAATAGTTTATATTTCAAAACCGAAATATCATTGCCATTTCAAAACCATATCCATACGATATCATTTTCACTTCAAATAAATCCATTTCCAAAATCATATCACTTCCCAAAGTTATATCGCTTTCGAAATTGTAAGTCTTTTAAATCAAAACACTTTGGAAATCAAAACCTTGAAATTCATAACACTTTGAAACTATAGCTTGAAATCATAACATTTTGGAATCCATAACACTTTCCTCTTAAACAGTTTAGATATTAAAATTTGTGTATAAAATAAAATAGTTTATAAAATAAAAATAGTTTATATAAGATAGTTATAAGTTAAAATAGTTTATAATAAAATAATATATTTTGAAAATGATTTATATAAAATAGCTTATATTAAAATAATTTATAAAGTAAAATATAAATAGTTGTAGATATAGTTTAAAAATACTTATAAAATAAAATAGCTTCCACAAATCGACTCAAATTAACTCGACTTCCAAATTCAACTTAATTCAATCCCAATTCATAAATTTCAACTCAATTCAATTTCTCAATAAATCATTTCGAATTATAACGATTTCAAATACAGATTTGAAACACAAAATAAACCATTAAATTTCAATATATTTCAAAGCTTTAAATATTCCACATTTCAAAAACTAAATTTGATAATTCCATTTATCTCAATTTAATTTCATTACATTTAGTTTCTGAGATATTTCTTTAATCATTTCAATACATCTAAATACAACTTCAATTTACAAATTTAAATAAACAAAATATTCCATTTTAATTTATATAAGTTTGAAATATTCATTTAAGCTTCTTTTTGATCAAATTCAAGTTATAAAACATATCTTAAATTTTCAAATTTAATAGATTTCAAATCAAACTTATTTAAGTATAATTCTTAAATAATTAAAAATTCCAAATCAAATTCAAATTTTATCTTTCAACATGAAACATTATAAACTCTATATTTAAAAATATAAATTTTACATAAATACTTAAACATATTTTATATTGATTCAAATCAACTTTATAAATCAACTTTAATAAATCCTTAAAATCAATATTTGTTAAAACCATATATTTAGTTTCAAAACAATAGAAATCAATTTCAGAATATTTATATATATAGACCAACGGTGTCTGTATAAAATTTTCTACCCTATGGTCAAGTGATACGGATATTTATCATTTCAATCCGTAATTTAAATATATACGGGTATATATCTTTTCAACCCGTAATCCCAAATTTAATTCAATGAAAATTGCTTGGGTTTATCATTTCAACCCATAACGATTTTCTCCTATTCTACAGATCGTTCGGGTATGTATCATTTCAACCCATAGTAAATTCTATATTGATAGGGAACTTGCAGAGTGATAACATATATGATAAAAATATAACAACAGTAACATGCATATATCATCAGTGATAAATAACAGATAATGGTGTCAAATGTCACAGGTGAACAGATACAGATAATGGTGTCAAATGTCACAGGTGAACAGATACAGATAATGGCATATATATAGCAATATAAATAACAGATAATGGTGTCAGATGTCACAGGTGAACAAATACAGATGATGACATATATATAGCAATGTAAATAACTAGCAGCAGCATATTTCAATTGTCGTTTCAATTGAAATCAAATTTAATAAATAAAAGAACGTTAATCGTGAGTGATTGCTCACCTTTCGAGGCTAGATAAATTTGACACAGAAATGAGCTACGAATCCAGCGCAAAGTGAGATGGGTACAAATTCGATGAAGAAAACAGGCACGAGGGACCAAAAGCTGATAGATAAAGAATCAACAAAATCAAATTAGAACCGATTGATGATGACAAGTGGTATAAATGAATATATATATATATATATATATGAACAAACAATTTTAACTTCATAAGCTTTACAAATATGAAAATTGAGTCATATACACTATCTTTATGAATAGCAACTCATATATAAAATAATCTATTATAAATTTAAACATCAACTTAACAGTTAACGTGCATATATAACTGAACCTTACTATATTATAAAATTAGCTTATATATACTATACAACATAAAATACCGTTATATCAATAAATATATAGTACTCATATATAACTGTTTAAGAAAAATTCAATAAGCACTGTATAGGAAAATAATAATTATGAATAGAATTACAACACTTCCCTTATAATATAATATACATATACCTTAGCTTAGAGCCGATACCTACCCAGCAAATCATAAAACAAAACAAAACATGCAAACTAACACACTGTTGGGTAAACATTAATACTTTGTAATATAAACTACTTTATATCTATGTATATACAGAAAACAAAATTTAAATAAACCAATATTATTACTGACATGTTATACCACAACATATAATAACTACTTTAACAAGGCTACTGTATAAAGGTACATATACATACATACATACATATATATATGTATATATATATATATAGGCTATAACCGAGTGGATTCAAAATTTCAAAACATAAATAATATAATACTGTATACTTATAAAAATATTGTAACACCTAGATATATATAAAATATCAGAAATAAACCTATATTTAAACCCATGCAGTATACAACAAATATATAAACTCAAACCATTAACCACTTAAATATAAAATAACAATATATATAACCTTTTACACTTATAAATTACAACTGTATAAGCATATATACTAAAAAAATGACAATATATATATATAAATATCTCTACTTAACATATCAATATAACTTTGTATATATATATACGTACAGATCTATAATCAATATTATAACTTATATGCACGAGATTCCAAGTTATAGAAATAATATAATTGACAAATATTGTATGATAAAACTGATAGTACATACATCTATAACTTACAGATCACATATACAAGTTGTGTTAAATTTTTTTAAACAAAATATATAAACATACATACACAGCTTGAAACAATGATGCACACTCATATGCTTATAAACATTGGTAGATTAATGACCTATTTAAACCGATGTAGGCAAGCTATATATATACGAACACAACTATATAAAACTTATATATTTTTATATATAAATTACATATTGTTATCATAAAAATATATATACATACCATTGCACCTACGCCGGCTTCGATAAGAATAAAGTCAAAGGCGCGTAAGCCGAACCAGAGAGCAAAAGTCAGGGCGAGGCGAGTGATCTCTGCTGATTGGTGGAGCGGGTGGAGTAGGCTGTTGCTCGGTGGTTGCAGGCGGCGGGCCCAGGGATAAGGCGGTGATAGGAAGGAGGGGCGTAGCTTGCTCTTGGGTGTGGTGGAAGGCCTGGTCGGTGGGAAAGCATGTGATGGATGGAGATAGTCATGGGTGAGGAGGGTGGTTGGGTGTTGCGGCTATGGGTGGTAGGGTAGGTGCGGCTTCATAGGCGACATTCCTTTTGGTTGCAAATTTCTTTTTTTTAGACAGAACAGTTTGTGATGGTGGATGAGCAAGTAAGCTAATAGATGAAGACTAGATCTGGGAGGAAGAATGTAACGACCCACTATTTTGGACCATTCAAATCGACAATAATCCACACATGTCAGACTTGAATAATACAAAATAACAGATTGTAATAAAATTTGGAGCAAATAAAATCATTCACAGAATCACAGACACAGAAATATCAGAATAACTCGCAGCGGAATTTAAAAATACCATAGTGGTTCATGAAGCCACTAAATACATAGTCTAAAATCAAATACAAAATACATAGTCTGAAACCCAATATAGTTCTGAAACAAATACAGTAGAAATCCCAAATACACAAGTCTCTAAAACAAAAGCTGAAATAAGACAACTGAAACTGAAATAGGAAGATAACTAGATAGGCAGAATCTCCAGTGATTCCGAGCTCCAGAAAAATGAATCCAAAGCTGTGAATACTCAGGCTGACCCGAGCGTAAAATAAAACATAACACTCGAGTCAGGATATACATACTTATACAGTGTAAACCAACTCAAATGAACTGTAGTAAAGGTACAAGTAACTTAGAAGATGCTTGGGACCGCCCATCCTCTAAGGATCCGTTAAACTATCTACTATGTAGTAATATTCGCTATTATAATAGTGTCTACATAAGTAAAGTATAATCATATCGGAAAATAGCGTTAAGGGGATGGAGAACCTTAACGCGGTCGGATCTTAAAATCATAATCGTAGTAAAGCTCGGTATGGTAGGTGACACGGCACAACTAGGCAATGCCAGGGTAGATATACCAATTACGCACACGGACTGATGGATACGCATAGCAGCCACTACCGTTCCACCTCGAACAACATTCCCAAATCGGAGGATGGCCATCTAGTCAAATCAGTAAGAGTATAATATCGAAGGAATGTGTCCGAGAAGAGGTGCTACCTCACTGGTCCGAGATCGCTCCTGTTTTAGCCACCTTATGCCAACTCACGGGAGTTGGGTCCACGTAATACCTTAAGGACGTCGCCACCATCCTACTTCATTCTGGAATCTCCACCGCGTACACGGTTGTCAAAGTGGTTTTCGGTATCGACAGAGAGTATGTCCATATCCGATCCCGGTCTCTTTGCCAACCAATCGTTATTATAACCCGTGGTTATAGATTTAAAACAATTTATCAAATATACTTAGAATTAAATCATTTAAAAACAAAACATTATTCCTTTAAACACCAAATATTAAATTTCCAAAAACTAACCCCTCGGAGTTCACTTATTCACTTAAACAAAAGCATTAAAATTTTCAGCTTCCACGGCATTTAAAAGTGTGGCGGTAAGTTATATTCGAAAACAATTTTATTTCAACAAAACAAAATTTTAATTGTTATATCAGTTCAGTTTAAACAAAATCATATTTCAGTCTACTGCAGTCCTTAACAAGTGCTACAGTAGCTTTTTATTAGTTCAAGTTAAATTTTAGTTTCTGCTACAACAGCACTTACCAAGTACTATCATAGCTTTAGTTCATTTTAGTCTTTTGGTTCATTTATAAAATCCACAACACTTAACAAGTGCTACAGATTCTACCTAGTTAAAACTTATAAAATCATACATTAAAAATGTTCATTTCAATCCTTTAACTAATTTTATTTCAAAGAAATTTTACAAGTAAAACCAAAACTTACCAATTTGCTTATTACATTCATTTCAACACTTAAACTTAAACTTCAATTTTCCACAAATTTAAAACTAAATTTCAATTTCAATTAAATTAACTTAAGTTTCCATCTTTCTTTTTTTTCTTTTTCCAAAATTTCAAAATTTAAGTTTCGTTTTAAAATCAATATTCCTCCATTTATTTATATTTATCACATAGAAAAATCATTTCTATTTTAAATAAATCATTTAAAAATTCGGTTTAAATCAAATTTAAATATTATTACAAATTTTAAATTATCTAAAAATATTCAGAAAATACATAAAAATAACCACGGGTCTGTATAATATTTTCTAGCCTAATTCAAGTGATACGGATACTATATCATTTCAATCCGTAATTTACAAAGAAAAATCCGGGTTTTATCATTTCAAACCCGCAATCCCAAGTAAATAAAATTTAATTGAAAATCGCTCGGGCCTATCATTTCAGCCCATAACGACCTTCCCTTATTCTAAAGTCCGTTCGGGTATGTATCATTTCAACCCATAGTGATTCTATTCTACAGGGAACTTGCAGTGTGATTTAACAGAATAGAATAACAGTAAAATAAGAACAGATATAACAGATGATACGATATGCAGTTTTAACAATTAACATCAACTATAAATAAATCACAGGTAGCTATAACATCATTTATTTATTTATTTATTTCTACACATTCAGTTGCGGTCGTTTCACAATCATATAAGTATGGATATTCGTGTGAGATTTACTCACCTCTACGGAGCTGGAGATTCGGAAAGAAAGAAGTACGAAGTAAATCGAAAGCACGCGGATAGCACGATCAGTCGTTAGCGGATGTGCCAACTGGATTCAAACCAAAAGCACAGTAAATAATCAAATCTAAGATTGCACGAATAACAAATTTTCAATGAAACGAACAATGAAAAAGTAACAGGTTGAAAATTTGAAAACACTAGCACGACCACTTTTGAAATACCGATTATAACTTTTAAAATCGCAAAGTGACAAAACAAATTTTTTTTCTTTTTACAAAGGTCACAGGTAAAACATATCTAACTTAAACAAACTCTGGAAGCTATACTATCAAATACAAGGACGAAACAACTTTTTCTCATTCCTCTTTTCCAAAGCCAGAGGCAAGATAAACAAAAGTTAGTATAAAATAGGCTCGGCTACCAAACAAAAGGAACAAAGCAATATCTTTTCACTTCTCGGCATGGAGGCCAATGAAGACGGTTCGGTCTGGGGTTTCGCGGGGTGATGGTGGAGTTCCGGTGGTGGGCTCGGCATGGTGGCCTGGGGACGAACTGGGCTTGGGTCTGGTTGTGTGGTGGAGGGCTGTTGCTCGGTGGAGGACTGGAAAATGATGGCGTGCGTAGGTCTGGCGAAGGGATACGGAGGCGTGGTGGAGACGTTGTAACGACCCGGAATTTTCGAACCCGAAAATTCCAGATAGTTAGAAGAAAAAGAAAGAGATAGAAGGAAGAAACAGAAAGAAGAAAGAAGAACAGAGAACACAACATCTCACATTCGCAGCGGATTAAATGTAATTAACAAATATAACTGATATTATTATTTGTTATTATATTTAATCCGCTGCGAATGTGAGATGTTGTGTTCTCTGTTCTTCTTTCTTCTTTCTGTTTCTTTCTTCTATCTCTTTTCCTTTTCTTCTAACTATCTGGAATTTTCGGGTTCGAAAATTCCGGGTCGTTACAGACGTGGTGGTTGGTCCCGTGGTGGACAGGGTGGGGTTCGGTGATGGTCTCAGCATGTGGTAGTGGATGGAGACGTGAGTTCGGTGGTGGGCTGGATGAAGGTAGGTTCAGGCGAAGGGTTTGGGTCGGCGATGGCAGTGGTTCGCCTGGATGGTAGGCTGGGGTTCGTTCGGCGTGGGGTCACGTGGTGGCAGGCTGGGGTTCGTTCGGCGTGGGGTCACGTGGTGGCAGGCTGGGGTTCGTTCGGCGTGGGATTGCCTGGTTGGACGGTCACGGTTGGGGTGGGAAAGATGATGTTGGAGGCATGGCGAATAGGCGTGGGGATAGTAGGGTTTCCTGAGGTGGTAGGCTTCAGGTAGCCAAGATTTGAAAAATAAAATAAAAGCAAAACGAATGTAGCTAGAACAGCAAACAAAAAACCAAGGCCACAACTTTCTTTATACAAATGGAAAAATGAGGAAGGTGTGGAATTGGCCAACAGCAAACAGGGAAACAAAATATAATTGAAAGGAGGAGGTATGCTTACCCTATTAGATGCACACGAGACTCTGAACAAAAGCTACAGAGAAAGCTTTTGTGAATGGAGCTTTTTGAACGAAACAAAAATGAACAGCTGCCAATAATTTTTGTAGAAAGAAGGCAAAAGCAGGGTTTTGATCGGTTAGAGGAATTTAAGGCAAAATAAATGTTGAACGAAACGTAAGGGAGATAAAGGGGTAAGTGGACTATTTCTCACGTGCAATTCAATGCAAGATATGACATTTTCAACCTGAAATATACAGCTGAAATAAGTGGACCATGGAACAATGCACGTACAGTGTAACGCCCAAAGTAACGTACAACCGTTACTTGTTTCTTTTATTTAAAAAAAAAATGCTAACGGTTTCTTAAAATAAAACGTATCTTTTTAAACCAAATTAAAATAGCTATTATCATCATTACTAAAATTTGATTCTAATGTAAAGTTAAGAACGGACAAAACGTAACAAAATGTAACGCTTTAAATTTTCGTTTTATACAAATTACTACACTTAATATTTAAATTAATATTTCGAAATGTTTTATTTTTTATAAAAAAAAAATTCATTTAAAATATCGGGCTGTTACACTCTCCCCCACTCAAAGCTTTTCGTCCTCGAAAAGGAACGAAGAAAGGAAACAAAGAAAGATAAGATAGAATAGCAAAAGTACCTGAAATAAACAATTCCGGATTCGAAACACGAATGCTCTCCTCCGTCTCCCAGGTGCAATCCCGTTCATCAGTGCTCCACTGCACTTTGACCAGGTTGACAGATTTTCTTCTTAGCTCCGTCGTACCTCGATCGACGATACGAAGTGGCTTCCTCTCAACAGTCAAATTTGGCTCGATATCCAAACTATCAAGAGCAGAAGGCTGAATAATAAGAGATGGATCATGCAGATAGCGACGAAGATGAGATACATGAAAGACGTTGTGTATTCCAGAAAATTTCTCGGGTAAATCTAGACGATAAGCAAGAGAGCCAATTCTTTCCAAAATGCGGAAAGGACCAACAAATCTAGGAGATAGCTTTCCTCTACGACCAAAACGAATAACATTCCTTAAGGGGGAGACCTTAAGGAAAACCAAATCACCAACTGCAAACTCTAAACTCCATCTTCGACGATCGGCGTACTTCTTCTGTCTATCCTGAGCAATCCTCATCTTCCTCTTAATCTCTTCGACTCTCTCTGAAGCTTCCAAAACCATCTCAGGACCAAGAACTAAACGATTACCGGATTCAATCCAACAAGAAGGAGATCTACAAGGTCGTCCGTAAAGAGCAGAAAATGGAGATGTCTCAATACTGGCTTGATAACTATTGTTATAAGTGAATTCGACAAGATGGAGATGATCTTCCCAAGATCCTCCATAATCAAGCACACAAGCACGAAGAAGATCTTCTAAAATCTGATTCACCCTTTCCGTTTGACCGTCGGTCTGTGGATGGTAAGCAGTGCTCAGATTTAGATGAGTACCCAAAGAATCCTGAAAGGCTTTCCAAAATCTACTAGTAAAGATAGGATCACGATCACAAACGATACTGAGAGGAACTCCGTGGAGACGAACAATCTCCCTCATGTAAATCTCAGACAAACTAGAAGCTGAACGGGTAGACTTGACCGGAACGAAATGAGCTGATTTGGTCAATCTATCCACAATAACCCAGATACTCTCGTTACCCTTCCTACTCCTCGGTAAACCATCAATGAAATCCATAGAAACTTGTTCCCACTTCCAATTGGGAATCTCAAGAGGCTGCAATAAACCAGGGGTCTTCTGATGATCTGCCTTGACTTGCTGACAAGTCGCACACCTATTGACGAAAATGGAGATATCCCGCTTCATACCTTTCCACCAATATAACTTCTTCATATCCTGATACATCTTGGTCACGCCTGGATGAATAGAAAGTCTGGACTGATGATTCTCCCGAAGTAACTCCTGTCTCAATCCATCAACATTCGGGACACAAATCCTATTATTAATCCTCAATACACCCTTATCGTCAATCTGAGCTCCATTACCATCAAGACTACTACTTCCAACTCTACTTCGAACATTCTCCTTAATCGATCTAAGCATCTGATCCTCATCCTGTCTAGCCATAATACGATCCACAAGAGGTGAAGAAACAACAATCTGACACAACAAAGCTTTCTTCCTACTCAAAGCATCCGCCACTACATTTGCTTTTCCAGGTGTATAGTTGATGTCGAGGTCATAAGAAGCAAGGAACTCTAACCACCTAACTTGTCTCTGATTCAAATCCTTCTGAGAGAAAATATACCTCAAAGACTGATGATCTGTGAAAAGCTCAAACTTGGTACCCAACAGATGATGTCTCCAAAGCTTCAAAGCGAAAACAACTGCAAGCAACTCTAGATCATGGGCAGCATAATTTACTTCATGAGTCTTCAACTGTCTACTAGCATAAGCAATCACTCTACCATCCTGCATCAGAATAGCTCCCAAACCTTCTCTACAAGCATCAGTGTATACCGTTAATCCCTCATCTCCATTTGGAACGGTAAGAACAGGTGCGGAAGTAAGCTTGTCTTTTAACTCATTGAATGCGGCTTCACACTTACTACTCCAAATAAACTTAGCATTCTTCCGAGTTAAAGCAGTGAGAGGTGCAGCAATCCGAGCGAAATTCTCAATGAATCTCCGGTAATAACCGGCGAGGCCCAGAAAACTACGGATATCAGTAGGAGTCTTAGGAGTTTCCCAATCCTGTACAGAATAGGGAAAAAGAAGGATAATAGGAAAGATAGAGTAAATTGAAATGAAGCAAATGAAGAGAAAGAAAGAAAAACTTACATTGATCGCAGCGATCTTGACTGGATCAACTGAAACTCCATTACTAGAAACAATATGCCCAAGAAATCGGACTTCATCCTTCCAGAAATGGCATTTGGAAAATTTAGCTTTTAACTGATGCTTTCGAAGAGTCTCAAGAACAGATTTCAAATGTGACTCATGTTCTTCTTCAGACTTAGAGAAAATGAGGATATCATCCACAAAGACTAGAACAAATTTATTAAGCACATCACGGAAAACACGATTCATCAAGTCAACAAAGAAAGCGGGAGCATTAGTCAAACCAAAAGGCATGACTAACCATTCGAAGAATCCATTCTCAGTACGGAAAGCAGTCTTAGGGATACTTTCCTCGGCAACTCTGAGTTGGTGAAAACCTGTGGCAAGATCAAGCTGAGAGAAAATAGTAGCACCATAAAGCTGATCAAACATGTCATTGATGCGAGGCATTGGATATCTATTTTTCATAGTGAGTTTGTTCAACTCCCTATAATCAACACACATCCGAAGAGAACCATCGGACTTGGTGACGAAAACCACCGCAGCTCCCCATTCAGAAAAACTAGGTCTGATCAGACCCTTGGAAGATAGGTCTTCAATTTGTTTCCTTAACTCAACCTTCTCGCGGGGTGCCATTCTTCTAGGAGGAAGAACTATAGGTCGAGCTCCAGGAATGAGATCAATGCGGAAATCAATTTCCCGCTTGGGAGGTAAAGCAGTAACTTCACCAAATACATCCGGGTAGTGATTAACTACACGGGTCGACTGAAGATCATCAATAGAAGCATCAAGAGAAAAGATAAAGCTACCAGCATAATCGTGAGGCATACGGCCCTGAATAAGCAAAGAATTTCCTCGATCATCCTTAAGAGAAACAATTCGGGATTTACACGAGATACGGGCATCGTGTCTATCAAGCCAATCACTTCCAAGCAACAAATCAAAAGCATCGAAACCAAGGATATAGAAATCGCCACTAAAACTATGATCGGAATGGAGGAGTTTCACATGTTTACAAATCTTATTAAGATTTGCGGGACCACCAATAGGATTAGAAACAAATAAAGGAACAGAAGCATACTAAGGGGAAAGGAGATGTTCAAACTTATTACACAGGTCATCAGAAATAAAACTATGCGAAGCACCAGTATCAAATAAAACACGAACTGGATGATGAAATAAAGTAAAGGTGCCTTGAAGAGTACCTTGACTATCGCTAGGAGCAGGAGTAGGTGCAGGAGCAGGTGATGAAGCAGATGTGACAGCAAATACGCCAAATGGCTTTCCCTTCTGATATAAAGGACAGTCCTTCCTAAAATGACCCGGTTGAAGACAAACATGACAAAGATCGTTCCTGGTAACCTGGGGTGGAGGAATAGCAGCACTGGACGGATTAGGGCAACTATTGGCATAATGTCCCTTTTGGTCACATTTGAAGCAAGTAATGGAGGAAAGATCAATAGGGTGTCTCTGGGAAGGAGCAGATGCTGAAGATCCCAAGCCCGCATGTTTGATCCAATTCTTCTTCTGCTGGTGGAAGTTGGGCTTTCTCTTCTTGGAATTTGCAGAGGAAGATCGTGAGACATGAGTACCAGAAGTAGCAGGACCCTTGGAAGTAGGGTTCTCATAGCGGATAGCCATATCCATGAGCTCAGTAAATGTGCCATGAACATGTGAAATAAGGCGATCGTAGAATTCTGGGCGAGCTCCAGAAATGAACTTCTCATTCTTTTTTAGCTGAGTGTCGATAAGACCAGGACCGAATTTGGAAAGTTCATTGAACTTCCGTTCATACTCTGAGAAGGACATGGTATCCTGCTTGAGGTCCATGAATTCACGGTAAAGCTGAGATTTTCCGGCTTCGGGCATCCATTTTGCCACAAAAGCCTCCCTGAAAGAAGATACAAATCGAACTTAAGATAGATTCGAAAAGAAAGGAAATGGGGAAAAATTCAAGTTAACACAAAGGATACCTGAACTGCTCCCATGAAAGATCACCTTCGTTAGTGCGAGTCGTAACAGACTCCCACCAATCTAGGGCTGACTCTTGCAGCTGCCATGCTGCTAACTGACGCTTCTGGGCATCAGTGATCTCTAAACCAGTAAAGATTCTTTCCAAACTTCTTAGCCATTGTTGGGCTTCGATGATACTTTCTGAACCGGTGAACTTAGTGCCACCGAGCTGAGAGAATTCTTTGCAAAGAACAGTAAACTTAACGGGTGCAACAGGTGGAGGAACTGGGGCAATACCACGAACCCTACCTCTAGCATTTCCACGATTCATCCTGGAAATATCAAGAATAAATTTAGGACAAGGTACAGAGAAGACAAAGATAAGTTAAGATAAAATACGATAAGGTCACTTGGGTGAATATCCTAATAACAAAATTCCTAACAAGGTAGATACAGAAGGAAGAAAATTTAGAAAATTTCTTCTTAAAACAAGAAAACTTTATATCAAAATAATCTTTAAAAAAAAAATCATTTGAAAAATCATTTTAAAATCATTTTATACTTTGAAAAATACGTTCACTCACAAGGAAATGATTCTGAGTTTGATTTCACTCATTCTAGGGTATTTCTACCCTATCTCTAATGAGTTTTGCTCCATAGGCTAAGGTTTGCCTAAAACCAAAGCTCTGATACCAAATGTAACGACCCACTATTTTGGACCATTCAAATCGACAATAATCCACACATGTCAGACTTGAATAATACAAAATAACAGATTGTAATAAAATTTGGAGCAAATAAAATCATTCACAGAATCACAGACACAGAAATATCAGAATAACTCGCAGCGGAATTTAAAAATACCATAGTGGTTCATGAAGCCACTAAATACATAGTCTAAAATCAAATACAAAATACATAGTCTGAAACCCAATATAGTTCTGAAACAAATACAGTAGAAATCCCAAATACACAAGTCTCTAAAACAAAAGCTGAAATAAGACAACTGAAACTGAAATAGGAAGATAACTAGATAGGCAGAATCTCCAGTGATTCCGAGCTCCAGAAAAATGAATCCAAAGCTGTGAATACTCAGGCTGACCCGAGCGTAAAATAAAACATAACACTCGAGTCAGGATATACATACTTATACAGTGTAAACCAACTCAAATGAACTGTAGTAAAGGTACAAGTAACTTAGAAGATGCTTGGGACCGCCCATCCTCTAAGGATCCGTTAAACTATCTACTATGTAGTAATATTCGCTATTATAATAGTGTCTACATAAGTAAAGTATAATCATATCGGAAAATAGCGTTAAGGGGATGGAGAACCTTAACGCGGTCGGATCTTAAAATCATAATCGTAGTAAAGCTCGGTATGGTAGGTGACACGGCACAACTAGGCAATGCCAGGGTAGATATACCAATTACGCACACGGACTGATGGATACGCATAGCAGCCACTACCGTTCCACCTCGAACAACATTCCCAAATCGGAGGATGGCCATCTAGTCAAATCAGTAAGAGTATAATATCGAAGGAATGTGTCCGAGAAGAGGTGCTACCTCACTGGTCCGAGATCGCTCCTGTTTTAGCCACCTTATGCCAACTCACGGGAGTTGGGTCCACGTAATACCTTAAGGACGTCGCCACCATCCTACTTCATTCTGGAATCTCCACCGCGTACACGGTTGTCAAAGTGGTTTTCGGTATCGACAGAGAGTATGTCCATATCCGATCCCGGTCTCTTTGCCAACCAATCGTTATTATAACCCGTGGTTATAGATTTAAAACAATTTATCAAATATACTTAGAATTAAATCATTTAAAAACAAAACATTATTCCTTTAAACACCAAATATTAAATTTCCAAAAACTAACCCCTCGGAGTTCACTTATTCACTTAAACAAAAGCATTAAAATTTTCAGCTTCCACGGCATTTAAAAGTGTGGCGGTAAGTTATATTCGAAAACAATTTTATTTCAACAAAACAAAATTTTAATTGTTATATCAGTTCAGTTTAAACAAAATCATATTTCAGTCTACTGCAGTCCTTAACAAGTGCTACAGTAGCTTTTTATTAGTTCAAGTTAAATTTTAGTTTCTGCTACAACAGCACTTACCAAGTACTATCATAGCTTTAGTTCATTTTAGTCTTTTGGTTCATTTATAAAATCCACAACACTTAACAAGTGCTACAGATTCTACCTAGTTAAAACTTATAAAATCATACATTAAAAATGTTCATTTCAATCCTTTAACTAATTTTATTTCAAAGAAATTTTACAAGTAAAACCAAAACTTACCAATTTGCTTATTACATTCATTTCAACACTTAAACTTAAACTTCAATTTTCCACAAATTTAAAACTAAATTTCAATTTCAATTAAATTAACTTAAGTTTCCATCTTTCTTTTTTTTCTTTTTCCAAAATTTCAAAATTTAAGTTTCGTTTTAAAATCAATATTCCTCCATTTATTTATATTTATCACATAGAAAAATCATTTCTATTTTAAATAAATCATTTAAAAATTCGGTTTAAATCAAATTTAAATATTATTACAAATTTTAAATTATCTAAAAATATTCAGAAAATACATAAAAATAACCACGGGTCTGTATAATATTTTCTAGCCTAATTCAAGTGATACGGATACTATATCATTTCAATCCGTAATTTACAAAGAAAAATCCGGGTTTTATCATTTCAAACCCGCAATCCCAAGTAAATAAAATTTAATTGAAAATCGCTCGGGCCTATCATTTCAGCCCATAACGACCTTCCCTTATTCTAAAGTCCGTTCGGGTATGTATCATTTCAACCCATAGTGATTCTATTCTACAGGGAACTTGCAGTGTGATTTAACAGAATAGAATAACAGTAAAATAAGAACAGATATAACAGATGATACGATATGCAGTTTTAACAATTAACATCAACTATAAATAAATCACAGGTAGCTATAACATCATTTATTTATTTATTTATTTCTACACATTCAGTTGCGGTCGTTTCACAATCATATAAGTATGGATATTCGTGTGAGATTTACTCACCTCTACGGAGCTGGAGATTCGGAAAGAAAGAAGTACGAAGTAAATCGAAAGCACGCGGATAGCACGATCAGTCGTTAGCGGATGTGCCAACTGGATTCAAACCAAAAGCACAGTAAATAATCAAATCTAAGATTGCACGAATAACAAATTTTCAATGAAACGAACAATGAAAAAGTAACAGGTTGAAAATTTGAAAACACTAGCACGACCACTTTTGAAATACCGATTATAACTTTTAAAATCGCAAAGTGACAAAACAAATTTTTTTTCTTTTTACAAAGGTCACAGGTAAAACATATCTAACTTAAACAAACTCTGGAAGCTATACTATCAAATACAAGGACGAAACAACTTTTTCTCATTCCTCTTTTCCAAAGCCAGAGGCAAGATAAACAAAAGTTAGTATAAAATAGGCTCGGCTACCAAACAAAAGGAACAAAGCAATATCTTTTCACTTCTCGGCATGGAGGCCAATGAAGACGGTTCGGTCTGGGGTTTCGCGGGGTGATGGTGGAGTTCCGGTGGTGGGCTCGGCATGGTGGCCTGGGGACGAACTGGGCTTGGGTCTGGTTGTGTGGTGGAGGGCTGTTGCTCGGTGGAGGACTGGAAAATGATGGCGTGCGTAGGTCTGGCGAAGGGATACGGAGGCGTGGTGGAGACGTTGTAACGACCCGGAATTTTCGAACCCGAAAATTCCAGATAGTTAGAAGAAAAAGAAAGAGATAGAAGGAAGAAACAGAAAGAAGAAAGAAGAACAGAGAACACAACATCTCACATTCGCAGCGGATTAAATGTAATTAACAAATATAACTGATATTATTATTTGTTATTATATTTAATCCGCTGCGAATGTGAGATGTTGTGTTCTCTGTTCTTCTTTCTTCTTTCTGTTTCTTTCTTCTATCTCTTTTCCTTTTCTTCTAACTATCTGGAATTTTCGGGTTCGAAAATTCCGGGTCGTTACAGACGTGGTGGTTGGTCCCGTGGTGGACAGGGTGGGGTTCGGTGATGGTCTCAGCATGTGGTAGTGGATGGAGACGTGAGTTCGGTGGTGGGCTGGATGAAGGTAGGTTCAGGCGAAGGGTTTGGGTCGGCGATGGCAGTGGTTCGCCTGGATGGTAGGCTGGGGTTCGTTCGGCGTGGGGTCACGTGGTGGCAGGCTGGGGTTCGTTCGGCGTGGGGTCACGTGGTGGCAGGCTGGGGTTCGTTCGGCGTGGGATTGCCTGGTTGGACGGTCACGGTTGGGGTGGGAAAGATGATGTTGGAGGCATGGCGAATAGGCGTGGGGATAGTAGGGTTTCCTGAGGTGGTAGGCTTCAGGTAGCCAAGATTTGAAAAATAAAATAAAAGCAAAACGAATGTAGCTAGAACAGCAAACAAAAAACCAAGGCCACAACTTTCTTTATACAAATGGAAAAATGAGGAAGGTGTGGAATTGGCCAACAGCAAACAGGGAAACAAAATATAATTGAAAGGAGGAGGTATGCTTACCCTATTAGATGCACACGAGACTCTGAACAAAAGCTACAGAGAAAGCTTTTGTGAATGGAGCTTTTTGAACGAAACAAAAATGAACAGCTGCCAATAATTTTTGTAGAAAGAAGGCAAAAGCAGGGTTTTGATCGGTTAGAGGAATTTAAGGCAAAATAAATGTTGAACGAAACGTAAGGGAGATAAAGGGGTAAGTGGACTATTTCTCACGTGCAATTCAATGCAAGATATGACATTTTCAACCTGAAATATACAGCTGAAATAAGTGGACCATGGAACAATGCACGTACAGTGTAACGCCCAAAGTAACGTACAACCGTTACTTGTTTCTTTTATTTAAAAAAAAAATGCTAACGGTTTCTTAAAATAAAACGTATCTTTTTAAACCAAATTAAAATAGCTATTATCATCATTACTAAAATTTGATTCTAATGTAAAGTTAAGAACGGACAAAACGTAACAAAATGTAACGCTTTAAATTTTCGTTTTATACAAATTACTACACTTAATATTTAAATTAATATTTCGAAATGTTTTATTTTTTATAAAAAAAAAATTCATTTAAAATATCGGGCTGTTACACTCTCCCCCACTCAAAGCTTTTCGTCCTCGAAAAGGAACGAAGAAAGGAAACAAAGAAAGATAAGATAGAATAGCAAAAGTACCTGAAATAAACAATTCCGGATTCGAAACACGAATGCTCTCCTCCGTCTCCCAGGTGCAATCCCGTTCATCAGTGCTCCACTGCACTTTGACCAGGTTGACAGATTTTCTTCTTAGCTCCGTCGTACCTCGATCGACGATACGAAGTGGCTTCCTCTCAACAGTCAAATTTGGCTCGATATCCAAACTATCAAGAGCAGAAGGCTGAATAATAAGAGATGGATCATGCAGATAGCGACGAAGATGAGATACATGAAAGACGTTGTGTATTCCAGAAAATTTCTCGGGTAAATCTAGACGATAAGCAAGAGAGCCAATTCTTTCCAAAATGCGGAAAGGACCAACAAATCTAGGAGATAGCTTTCCTCTACGACCAAAACGAATAACATTCCTTAAGGGGGAGACCTTAAGGAAAACCAAATCACCAACTGCAAACTCTAAACTCCATCTTCGACGATCGGCGTACTTCTTCTGTCTATCCTGAGCAATCCTCATCTTCCTCTTAATCTCTTCGACTCTCTCTGAAGCTTCCAAAACCATCTCAGGACCAAGAACTAAACGATTACCGGATTCAATCCAACAAGAAGGAGATCTACAAGGTCGTCCGTAAAGAGCAGAAAATGGAGATGTCTCAATACTGGCTTGATAACTATTGTTATAAGTGAATTCGACAAGATGGAGATGATCTTCCCAAGATCCTCCATAATCAAGCACACAAGCACGAAGAAGATCTTCTAAAATCTGATTCACCCTTTCCGTTTGACCGTCGGTCTGTGGATGGTAAGCAGTGCTCAGATTTAGATGAGTACCCAAAGAATCCTGAAAGGCTTTCCAAAATCTACTAGTAAAGATAGGATCACGATCACAAACGATACTGAGAGGAACTCCGTGGAGACGAACAATCTCCCTCATGTAAATCTCAGACAAACTAGAAGCTGAACGGGTAGACTTGACCGGAACGAAATGAGCTGATTTGGTCAATCTATCCACAATAACCCAGATACTCTCGTTACCCTTCCTACTCCTCGGTAAACCATCAATGAAATCCATAGAAACTTGTTCCCACTTCCAATTGGGAATCTCAAGAGGCTGCAATAAACCAGGGGTCTTCTGATGATCTGCCTTGACTTGCTGACAAGTCGCACACCTATTGACGAAAATGGAGATATCCCGCTTCATACCTTTCCACCAATATAACTTCTTCATATCCTGATACATCTTGGTCACGCTTGGATGAATAGAAAGTCTGGACTGATGATTCTCCCGAAGTAACTCCTGTCTCAATCCATCAACATTCGGGACACAAATCCTATTATTAATCCTCAATACACCCTTATCGTCAATCTGAGCTCCATTACCATCAAGACTACTACTTCCAACTCTACTTCGAACATTCTCCTTAATCGATCTAAGCATCTGATCCTCATCCTGTCTAGCCATAATACGATCCACAAGAGGTGAAGAAACAACAATCTGACACAACAAAGCTTTCTTCCTACTCAAAGCATCCGCCACTACATTTGCTTTTCCAGGTGTATAGTTGATGTCGAGGTCATAAGAAGCAAGGAACTCTAACCACCTAACTTGTCTCTGATTCAAATCCTTCTGAGAGAAAATATACCTCAAAGACTGATGATCTGTGAAAAGCTCAAACTTGGTACCCAACAGATGATGTCTCCAAAGCTTCAAAGCGAAAACAACTGCAAGCAACTCTAGATCATGGGCAGCATAATTTACTTCATGAGTCTTCAACTGTCTACTAGCATAAGCAATCACTCTACCATCCTGCATCAGAATAGCTCCCAAACCTTCTCTACAAGCATCAGTGTATACCGTTAATCCCTCATCTCCATTTGGAACGGTAAGAACAGGTGCGGAAGTAAGCTTGTCTTTTAACTCATTGAATGCGGCTTCACACTTACTACTCCAAATAAACTTAGCATTCTTCCGAGTTAAAGCAGTGAGAGGTGCAGCAATCCGAGCGAAATTCTCAATGAATCTCCGGTAATAACCGGCGAGGCCCAGAAAACTACGGATATCAGTAGGAGTCTTAGGAGTTTCCCAATCCTGTACAGAATAGGGAAAAAGAAGGATAATAGGAAAGATAGAGTAAATTGAAATGAAGCAAATGAAGAGAAAGAAAGAAAAACTTACATTGATCGCAGCGATCTTGACTGGATCAACTGAAACTCCATTACTAGAAACAATATGCCCAAGAAATCGGACTTCATCCTTCCAGAAATGGCATTTGGAAAATTTAGCTTTTAACTGATGCTTTCGAAGAGTCTCAAGAACAGATTTCAAATGTGACTCATGTTCTTCTTCAGACTTAGAGAAAATGAGGATATCATCCACAAAGACTAGAACAAATTTATTAAGCACATCACGGAAAACACGATTCATCAAGTCAACAAAGAAAGCGGGAGCATTAGTCAAACCAAAAGGCATGACTAACCATTCGAAGAATCCATTCTCAGTACGGAAAGCAGTCTTAGGGATACTTTCCTCGGCAACTCTGAGTTGGTGAAAACCTGTGGCAAGATCAAGCTGAGAGAAAATAGTAGCACCATAAAGCTGATCAAACATGTCATTGATGCGAGGCATTGGATATCTATTTTTCATAGTGAGTTTGTTCAACTCCCTATAATCAACACACATCCGAAGAGAACCATCGGACTTGGTGACGAAAACCACCGCAGCTCCCCATTCAGAAAAACTAGGTCTGATCAGACCCTTGGAAGATAGGTCTTCAATTTGTTTCCTTAACTCAACCTTCTCGCGGGGTGCCATTCTTCTAGGAGGAAGAACTATAGGTCGAGCTCCAGGAATGAGATCAATGCGGAAATCAATTTCCCGCTTGGGAGGTAAAGCAGTAACTTCACCAAATACATCCGGGTAGTGATTAACTACACGGGTCGACTGAAGATCATCAATAGAAGCATCAAGAGAAAAGATAAAGCTACCAGCATAATCGTGAGGCATACGGCCCTGAATAAGCAAAGAATTTCCTCGATCATCCTTAAGAGAAACAATTCGGGATTTACACGAGATACGGGCATCGTGTCTATCAAGCCAATCACTTCCAAGCAACAAATCAAAAGCATCGAAACCAAGGATATAGAAATCGCCACTAAAACTATGATCGGAATGGAGGAGTTTCACATGTTTACAAATCTTATTAAGATTTGCGGGACCACCAATAGGATTAGAAACAAATAAAGGAACAGAAGCATACTAAGGGGAAAGGAGATGTTCAAACTTATTACACAGGTCATCAGAAATAAAACTATGCGAAGCACCAGTATCAAATAAAACACGAACTGGATGATGAAATAAAGTAAAGGTGCCTTGAAGAGTACCTTGACTATCGCTAGGAGCAGGAGTAGGTGCAGGAGCAGGTGATGAAGCAGATGTGACAGCAAATACGCCAAATGGCTTTCCCTTCTGATATAAAGGACAGTCCTTCCTAAAATGACCCGGTTGAAGACAAACATGACAAAGATCGTTCCTGGTAACCTGGGGTGGAGGAATAGCAGCACTGGACGGATTAGGGCAACTATTGGCATAATGTCCCTTTTGGTCACATTTGAAGCAAGTAATGGAGGAAAGATCAATAGGGTGTCTCTGGGAAGGAGCAGATGCTGAAGATCCCAAGCCCGCATGTTTGATCCAATTCTTCTTCTGCTGGTGGAAGTTGGGCTTTCTCTTCTTGGAATTTGCAGAGGAAGATCGTGAGACATGAGTACCAGAAGTAGCAGGACCCTTGGAAGTAGGGTTCTCATAGCGGATAGCCATATCCATGAGCTCAGTAAATGTGCCATGAACATGTGAAATAAGGCGATCGTAGAATTCTGGGCGAGCTCCAGAAATGAACTTCTCATTCTTTTTTAGCTGAGTGTCGATAAGACCAGGACCGAATTTGGAAAGTTCATTGAACTTCCGTTCATACTCTGAGAAGGACATGGTATCCTGCTTGAGGTCCATGAATTCACGGTAAAGCTGAGATTTTCCGGCTTCGGGCATCCATTTTGCCACAAAAGCCTCCCTGAAAGAAGATACAAATCGAACTTAAGATAGATTCGAAAAGAAAGGAAATGGGGAAAAATTCAAGTTAACACAAAGGATACCTGAACTGCTCCCATGAAAGATCACCTTCGTTAGTGCGAGTCGTAACAGACTCCCACCAATCTAGGGCTGACTCTTGCAGCTGCCATGCTGCTAACTGACGCTTCTGGGCATCAGTGATCTCTAAACCAGTAAAGATTCTTTCCAAACTTCTTAGCCATTGTTGGGCTTCGATGATACTTTCTGAACCGGTGAACTTAGTGCCACCGAGCTGAGAGAATTCTTTGCAAAGAACAGTAAACTTAACGGGTGCAACAGGTGGAGGAACTGGGGCAATACCACGAACCCTACCTCTAGCATTTCCACGATTCATCCTGGAAATATCAAGAATAAATTTAGGACAAGGTACAGAGAAGACAAAGATAAGTTAAGATAAAATACGATAAGGTCACTTGGGTGAATATCCTAATAACAAAATTCCTAACAAGGTAGATACAGAAGGAAGAAAATTTAGAAAATTTCTTCTTAAAACAAGAAAACTTTATATCAAAATAATCTTTAAAAAAAAAATCATTTGAAAAATCATTTTAAAATCATTTTATACTTTGAAAAATACGTTCACTCACAAGGAAATGATTCTGAGTTTGATTTCACTCATTCTAGGGTATTTCTACCCTATCTCTAATGAGTTTTGCTCCATAGGCTAAGGTTTGCCTAAAACCAAAGCTCTGATACCAAATGTAACGACCCACTATTTTGGACCATTCAAATCGACAATAATCCACACATGTCAGACTTGAATAATACAAAATAACAGATTGTAATAAAATTTGGAGCAAATAAAATCATTCACAGAATCACAGACACAGAAATATCAGAATAACTCGCAGCGGAATTTAAAAATACCATAGTGGTTCATGAAGCCACTAAATACATAGTCTAAAATCAAATACAAAATACATAGTCTGAAACCCAATATAGTTCTGAAACAAATACAGTAGAAATCCCAAATACACAAGTCTCTAAAACAAAAGCTGAAATAAGACAACTGAAACTGAAATAGGAAGATAACTAGATAGGCAGAATCTCCAGTGATTCCGAGCTCCAGAAAAATGAATCCAAAGCTGTGAATACTCAGGCTGACCCGAGCGTAAAATAAAACATAACACTCGAGTCAGGATATACATACTTATACAGTGTAAACCAACTCAAATGAACTGTAGTAAAGGTACAAGTAACTTAGAAGATGCTTGGGACCGCCCATCCTCTAAGGATCCGTTAAACTATCTACTATGTAGTAATATTCGCTATTATAATAGTGTCTACATAAGTAAAGTATAATCATATCGGAAAATAGCGTTAAGGGGATGGAGAACCTTAACGCGGTCGGATCTTAAAATCATAATCGTAGTAAAGCTCGGTATGGTAGGTGACACGGCACAACTAGGCAATGCCAGGGTAGATATACCAATTACGCACACGGACTGATGGATACGCATAGCAGCCACTACCGTTCCACCTCGAACAACATTCCCAAATCGGAGGATGGCCATCTAGTCAAATCAGTAAGAGTATAATATCGAAGGAATGTGTCCGAGAAGAGGTGCTACCTCACTGGTCCGAGATCGCTCCTGTTTTAGCCACCTTATGCCAACTCACGGGAGTTGGGTCCACGTAATACCTTAAGGACGTCGCCACCATCCTACTTCATTCTGGAATCTCCACCGCGTACACGGTTGTCAAAGTGGTTTTCGGTATCGACAGAGAGTATGTCCATATCCGATCCCGGTCTCTTTGCCAACCAATCGTTATTATAACCCGTGGTTATAGATTTAAAACAATTTATCAAATATACTTAGAATTAAATCATTTAAAAACAAAACATTATTCCTTTAAACACCAAATATTAAATTTCCAAAAACTAACCCCTCGGAGTTCACTTATTCACTTAAACAAAAGCATTAAAATTTTCAGCTTCCACGGCATTTAAAAGTGTGGCGGTAAGTTATATTCGAAAACAATTTTATTTCAACAAAACAAAATTTTAATTGTTATATCAGTTCAGTTTAAACAAAATCATATTTCAGTCTACTGCAGTCCTTAACAAGTGCTACAGTAGCTTTTTATTAGTTCAAGTTAAATTTTAGTTTCTGCTACAACAGCACTTACCAAGTACTATCATAGCTTTAGTTCATTTTAGTCTTTTGGTTCATTTATAAAATCCACAACACTTAACAAGTGCTACAGATTCTACCTAGTTAAAACTTATAAAATCATACATTAAAAATGTTCATTTCAATCCTTTAACTAATTTTATTTCAAAGAAATTTTACAAGTAAAACCAAAACTTACCAATTTGCTTATTACATTCATTTCAACACTTAAACTTAAACTTCAATTTTCCACAAATTTAAAACTAAATTTCAATTTCAATTAAATTAACTTAAGTTTCCATCTTTCTTTTTTTTCTTTTTCCAAAATTTCAAAATTTAAGTTTCGTTTTAAAATCAATATTCCTCCATTTATTTATATTTATCACATAGAAAAATCATTTCTATTTTAAATAAATCATTTAAAAATTCGGTTTAAATCAAATTTAAATATTATTACAAATTTTAAATTATCTAAAAATATTCAGAAAATACATAAAAATAACCACGGGTCTGTATAATATTTTCTAGCCTAATTCAAGTGATACGGATACTATATCATTTCAATCCGTAATTTACAAAGAAAAATCCGGGTTTTATCATTTCAAACCCGCAATCCCAAGTAAATAAAATTTAATTGAAAATCGCTCGGGCCTATCATTTCAGCCCATAACGACCTTCCCTTATTCTAAAGTCCGTTCGGGTATGTATCATTTCAACCCATAGTGATTCTATTCTACAGGGAACTTGCAGTGTGATTTAACAGAATAGAATAACAGTAAAATAAGAACAGATATAACAGATGATACGATATGCAGTTTTAACAATTAACATCAACTATAAATAAATCACAGGTAGCTATAACATCATTTATTTATTTATTTATTTCTACACATTCAGTTGCGGTCGTTTCACAATCATATAAGTATGGATATTCGTGTGAGATTTACTCACCTCTACGGAGCTGGAGATTCGGAAAGAAAGAAGTACGAAGTAAATCGAAAGCACGCGGATAGCACGATCAGTCGTTAGCGGATGTGCCAACTGGATTCAAACCAAAAGCACAGTAAATAATCAAATCTAAGATTGCACGAATAACAAATTTTCAATGAAACGAACAATGAAAAAGTAACAGGTTGAAAATTTGAAAACACTAGCACGACCACTTTTGAAATACCGATTATAACTTTTAAAATCGCAAAGTGACAAAACAAATTTTTTTTCTTTTTACAAAGGTCACAGGTAAAACATATCTAACTTAAACAAACTCTGGAAGCTATACTATCAAATACAAGGACGAAACAACTTTTTCTCATTCCTCTTTTCCAAAGCCAGAGGCAAGATAAACAAAAGTTAGTATAAAATAGGCTCGGCTACCAAACAAAAGGAACAAAGCAATATCTTTTCACTTCTCGGCATGGAGGCCAATGAAGACGGTTCGGTCTGGGGTTTCGCGGGGTGATGGTGGAGTTCCGGTGGTGGGCTCGGCATGGTGGCCTGGGGACGAACTGGGCTTGGGTCTGGTTGTGTGGTGGAGGGCTGTTGCTCGGTGGAGGACTGGAAAATGATGGCGTGCGTAGGTCTGGCGAAGGGATACGGAGGCGTGGTGGAGACGTGGTGGTTGGTCCCGTGGTGGACAGGGTGGGGTTCGGTGATGGTCTCAGCATGTGGTAGTGGATGGAGACGTGAGTTCGGTGGTGGGCTGGATGAAGGTAGGTTCAGGCGAAGGGTTTGGGTCGGCGATGGCAGTGGTTCGCCTGGATGGTAGGCTGGGGTTCGTTCGGCGTGGGGTCACGTGGTGGCAGGCTGGGGTTCGTTCGGCGTGGGGTCACGTGGTGGCAGGCTGGGGTTCGTTCGGCGTGGGATTGCCTGGTTGGACGGTCACGGTTGGGGTGGGAAAGATGGTGTTGGAGGCATGGCGAATAGGCGTGGGGATAGTAGGGTTTCCTGGAGTGGTGGGCTTCAGGTAGCCAAGATTTGAACAATAAAATAAAAGCAAAACGAATGTAGCTAGAACAGCAAACAAAAAACCAAGGCCACAACTTTCTTTATACAAATGGAAAAAGGAGGAAGGTGTGGAATTGGCCAACAGCAAACAGGGAAACAAAATATAATTGAAAGGAGGAGGTATGCTTACCCTATTAGATGCACACGAGACTCTGAACAAAAGCTACAGAGAAAGCTTTTGTGAATGGAGCTTTTTGAACGAAACAAAAATGAACAGCTGCCAATAATTTTTGTAGAAAGAAGGCAAAAGCAGGGTTTTGATCGGTTAGAGGAATTTAAGGCAAAATAAATGTTGAACGAAACGTAAGGGAGATAAAGGGGTAAGTGGACTATTTCTCTCATGCAATTCAATGCAAGATTTGACATTTTCAACCTGAAATATACAGCTGAAATAAGTGGACCATGGAACAATGCACGTACAGTGTAACGCCCAAAGTAACGTACAACCGTTACTTGTTTCTTTTATTTAAAAAAAAAAATGCTAACGGTTTCTTAAAATAAAACGTATCTTTTTAAACCAAATTAAAATAGCTATTATCATCATTACTAAAATTTGATTCTAATGTAAAGTTAAGAACGGACAAAACGTAACAAAATGTAACGCTTTAAATTTTCGTTTTATACAAATTACTACACTTAATATTTAAATTAATATTTCGAAATGTTTTATTTTTTATAAAAAAAAAATTCGTTTAAAATATCGGGCTGTTACAAAGAAGGGGTAAGTTTAAGTGGAAACAAAATAACATATGGAAGCATGACAGAGAGGAAATGAAGAGACCCTAAACAAAAGGAATGACAAATAATAAATTTGAATTGAAAAAAAAGTAACAGCTGGCCATTGAATCATCAACCGTTGTTAAAGCAATTAATATTTGTGTGCACAGCAAGTTTCGATATTTTAAACCCCGAAGTAAAGTAAAGTCGCCTTTTCGGTATCGATATGTTGCACTGTTTTATTATTTCTATCGCGTACCGGACACTGAAATTGCTAATTGAGTATACCATAGAGATCAGCACGACGAGAGGATCAAAATGGTATACAGATATTAATGGTATGATTATCCTATAAAAATTCGATAACCGGTATCGAAAATGCTGCAAATTTGTCAGAAATAAGATAAACGGAGCAATAAAAGTCCAAATTTGAAAAAACGAAATATGACATCTCACTCAGAAGATGATTTACAAATTTTCTATAGAAAAATATTCAGGTTTGGAAAACATTTTATTATCATCAATTTTACTGATATAAATTGGAATAAAATTACACTAGAAAATAAACATCCAAATTATATGATGAAAATTTACCAATTGCTATGATTAATTAGACGCGTTCCAAATATCAAATTTTTATTTCAAAATTTTATCGTTTAAAATTTCAAAAAATTTCAACTAATTACGTTATTAAAACAGTTAAAATTTACGGGTCGTTACACTCTCCCCCACTCAAAACTTTTCGTCCCCGAAAAGGAAGGAGGTAGGAGAATAGAACAACCAGAAAGAAAATAGATTGGAATACAAGTAAAACAATTAATTTAAACCATATAAATTTCAATTTAAATTAATTAATATTTACTAATTTGGTTAAATCCCTTTGAGTTCACTTAAGTTAAATCAATTTATCTATTTCTAAATTCATTATCTTATTATCTAGTCATCCTCAATTAACAATTTCTAAATCATTAATTTGTATACTCATTTATTGTACTCATATTTTATTCAACAAATTTAATTCTTTTATTCCAAATTATTATTAAGTTTATTCCACTTAATATATCTTATTACATATATTTAAACCATATAAATTAATTTAAACAATATAAATTTCAATTTAAATTAATTTATATTCAATAATTGGTTTAAATTTAAGGTATTTCCATAAGTTGATCTAATTTCAATTTGTTAATTCTTTCAGAACAAAATTTATTATATTCATCTCATTCAATTAACTTATTATTCTATCATCTTTATTAGCATTTTTTTATAATTAAAATCTAAGTGTATAACATTTATTATAAACACTCAAATTTTATTAACTTCTGAATAATTTAGGTAAGTTATATTGAAATGCAATTTAGTACTACACAAATAAAATTTTCAAATTCAATTATTTCAAGTTTAAATATTTATCCAAAATTTTTGACTTCAGTTTATAATTGAAATCATCCTTAAATCATAAACTTAAGAATTTAAATCTCCGATTTACTTCAAACAATTTTGAGATAAATATATATAGTATATATCAGATCAAAATTAAATCTTTATATATATAATAAATCAGGTCATACCACAGAAATTCAAATCAAATTAAATTTCCAAACAAAGTGTAGCAAAGCTACTGAATGGTCTCTTCACTTCGAAACTCGAAAATGAATGTCGATGATGCGGCCGTCATCACCGAAATTATTTTCCAATGACAAAAGAGAAGAGTACTGATTTAAGCATTTTAAAATTTCCTTGGAACCAATTTTTATTAGAAAATACTTTAAATAACAGACACTTAAAACTTAAAAAAAAAGTTTGAAATCACCGGAAATTAAATTCTTAAATTCTCAATTTTAAATTCATTTCAAATTCCAAATCAATTTATAAACCAAGCTTATAAATTCATTTAGAACAATAAATGATAATCAATTATTATCATTTCAAATAACCAATTTAATTAACCTATTTAAATTCCAGAAAATTTTACTTATATATATATAATATAATCATACAAATTTATTTCATTTACCAAATTTGAAAATAATATTGTGTCAGTTTGCTCTGTTCAAGTGTTTTGGAAATCCTATCGATAGCGTTGATCAGACGAATCGATCGAAAACCCGAATCAACTTCAACAACTCAAACAACACAATATATAAAACATTTTAATATTAATTACAAATACACTCCCTCACTCGATAATTCAAGAATGGATTGCAAAGGAAAGATGAGATTCAAAGTAGAGGAACTCTAATCAAATAGAATTCAACTAAAAGATAGACTCGATAGGAAGATAAGATGATTGAATTTCAAATTGGAAGATGGATAAATTTATATAAATCACGGGTAACCTTAACCGAGTCAACCGTGACTTTAAGAATACGATCGATGCGAAATTCTGAATCAAATCGACATCAGATCACAAGAGATAGAATTCGAGATAACAAGAGATAGTAGCATCTAATCCGAGGATACAGAAATCTCGGCGAATCAATGCTGTTGTAAAGGAGTTTCACCCCTTTACAAATCATTCTAGGACTGGCGGGACCGCCGATTCATTATAGAGATCATTCGAAGTGGAGTTATGGGATACTCCAGAATCAAAAAGACACGAATAGGGGAGACACGAATGGACTTTGGAACCGAAGGGAACGTTCCAAAATTCCAAGAAACCGAGTCAAAGAAGAAGGTATTCAAGCTCAAACGAAAGTGATCCTTTAATTGAATTTACTCTATATGCTGAGTTTTGCCTAAAACCAGAGCTCTGATACCAACTGTAACGGGACGTCACTAGTGGGGTAACGCCCACCGTAGCATACAACTGTACCTGTGTTCTGCCTTTAAGGCCAGCCTCTCAACTGCACCAACCCCGCAGGGACATATAGGAGTAAGAGTCAACCGTTCGCTACCAAACCCAAAAGCGAGAACCCCCTATCATGCTGCACCGGCCAAGTGCATAGGCAGACACACATGTCAGATTTGAATTATTCAAAATATCATATTGTTAATATAAATTTGGCAAAACTCAGCATATATAATAAATAAATAATCACAGAATCACAGACACAGAGTAATATAACAATAATGCAGCGGAAATAAAAGAATAGTAGTCATGAAGCTACTATATATATAACAGAGTTAAACAAGATACAACAGAAGTCTCGAATACAATAGTCAAATACAAGAACAAAATACATCACTGGAATCAACTGAATATCTGAAAGCTGGATAGATAGCTGGATCTCCAAGCGAAGCTCCAACTCCAAAGGTGAGTCTCGAATACTGGTACACTCAGTCTGACCCGAGCGTAAAGAAACACAAAATACTCGAGTCAGGATTAACATTCTTGTATCAATAAATCCAACTCAAGTGAAATAACGACTGAAATACAAGTAACTCAAAGGATGTTTGGGATAACCATCCTCTAAGGATCCGTTAAAGTATCTACTATGTAGTAGTGTACACTAAGTAGATAATGCCTATCAGTAATATAAAGTATCAAAATAGCGTTAAGGAATTACCATTATCCCCCTTAACACATTTATATAAGCGTCATAGTATATACAGCACTATAAACTCCACCGTAAACTAGTGGGCTATCAAGGAGTACTCCATAGGTATAACACAAAACAAATCGTAGTGGTCGTGCATAGGGATACGAGTATGACAAGGCACATGAGGAAATACCCAAGGTAGTGAAACTACCGTTTGCCTGATCCGGACTAGTGAGAACTAGGGGTGGGCATTTAACCGACCAAACCGACTTAACCGACCAAACCAACCAAACCGATCTTAATCGAACCGTTTTAACCGAAAAAATTGGTTAACCGAACTTTAGGTTAACCGACCGATGTTAACCGACCAAAATCGGTTCGGTTAAAGGTTAACCGCAGTTTTATATCGGTTAACCGTTAACCGAAACTATTTTTTAAATTATCGGGCCTGCCCAATCCAATTCTTTTCTCTACCCGACCCATTGCTCTTTTCCTAACCCTTAACCATTCGTGCTTGCCCTAGTTTCCCTAGCCGCTATTCAGTATTCTCAAAACATAATTCGTTCTTCTCAGAATCTCAATCATGATAATCAAGTAATCAACTCATCGTCTCATCCTCTGCC
The DNA here is from genome assembly GCA_030737815.1 of Allium fistulosum. Classification (NCBI taxonomy): domain Eukaryota; kingdom Viridiplantae; phylum Streptophyta; class Magnoliopsida; order Asparagales; family Amaryllidaceae; genus Allium; species Allium fistulosum. The sequence continues at coordinate 890,861,100 of CM060902.1, forward strand.
AGTCTGCCAAGTGCTGCCTTGCTTTTCAATCTTTGCTTACTAGATCGTCGATTTCAGCAATGGTTAATACTAGTAGGAAGAAAAAATGTGAGTTTGATTTTCATTTTGCATCGCTTCAATCGTGATTTGGTTGCTTCTTTCTGTATATGATTTTCATTTTGCATCATCGATTTTCATGCCTAATTATGTCTCCAGTTTTAGTTTCATAGTTTCAGCATTTTACAGTATATATCATGTTCTATGCTTTGTATATATACAGTAATGTGTGCTCCTGTTTTGATATATAATAAACTGAAAATAATTTGCAATTAATATAATCTGATTCAAACATAAGATTAATATAATATTTCATGCGCGTGCTCCTGTTCGGATACAAATAGAACTGAAACTATAAAGTTCCAGCTTTCATGTATATATAAATTAAGCTACGTATGTTTGCAATAAATTTTTTGACAATTTATCTATGCTTTTAATAAAAGATTTATAGTAGTGTATGTTTACTCTAATAAAAAGCAATCATTGAAAATGAAAACAACTAATGTGATAACTGGCACTTTAAAAAAGGAAAAAAAATGAAAACAACTAATGTGATATCCTGTTCAACACTTCCAGTATAGTTTAATTCTATAACTGGCACTTCAAAAAAGGAAAAAAAGGCTTTCTAGATTTTTTTTATTTAAAACTTTATTGGCAATAAATAAAACTGCTTATATACTTAGTTTTCAAAATTTTGACCATACTTTTCTCATATAAAAAGTTTAGAAACTTTACATATATGTGAGTTTACAATTAAGTTTATTAGAGTTGAATCTTTGGTCTGTTCAATCTTGTATCTAGTAATTGATTTCGAAATCTAAAACTATTAAATATAAAAGCAAGTTGTGTATTTTGTATGAACAATAATTAATAGTATTTAAAATCAATATCAAAATTGCTGCGGTAATGCAGCATTTATTCTGTTATTCAGTTGGGTTTTATTCTTGAATTGTGTCACGAATACACAGATCCTTCCTTATTCTATCCAAAATGCCATACTAAAACATGACAATAATGAGAGCAAATTTACGCATCAAATCTGAATGTGCTCTCTCAATCTTGTTACTAATTTGTATAATATTTGAGATCTTATATTATAAATTTTTTCAATTTTCTGCATTTGTTAGTTCCCTCTGTTAGTTGTATCCATTATATTTTTTCATCTAGATGTAGTAGTAGCTGCGTCTGCTAGATGTAGTAATAGCTGCATCTGCTAGACGCTACAATTAGTTGCATGTGCTAACTAAATTTGGATGTAGTAATAACAACGTCTAATGAATGCAGCAATAGATGCATCGGTAAGCTTAGTTGTATATGCTAGTTGCATTGGCTACCTACAACAAATTACTGCATTCGGAGACAATAATAGTTGTTTCTACTGGATGTAGCAAAAGCTACATTTTCTAGATGCAACAATTAGTTGCATATTCCAGATTCAGCAATTAGCTATACAAACTAGTTGCATTTCTTTGCCACATCTAGATTCAACAATGATTGCATCTGCTTGATGTGCTGATTAGCTGCAGCTACTATATGCAATAATAATTGCATTTGATAGATGCAAAAAATAGTTGTATCTGAACAATTTAGTTATAATCATGCCAGTTCGATGCATAATGTTTATATTCACTTCAGTTTATTAATAGTCAAAGAATATGAGGTATGAACTATAATTCACTTCACAGTAATTCACTTCAGTAACTTTAATTGAATTCTTATTATATTACAACTTCAGTAATTCACTTCAGAAATTCACTTCACAATAATCCATTACTGTCATGTTTATATTGCAACTTTAACTGACTTCACATTAATTCACTTCAGTAATTTTAACTGGATTCTTATTATTTTATTTTTAGTAAATGTCAAAGAATACGAGGATGTATTTACAACGTGTTGTGTGTGTTTATCTAATCTAATGTTATATATGCATATGTATGAACTATGAAATCTGAACGTGTTATGTTTATGTTGTTGTGTTATGTGTGTGTTGAACTTGAATTTTAGTTTTTGCTATTATCATGTTATGTTATGTGTGTTCAAATCAAATAATGGATGTATGTTGAACTTGAATTTCTAATAGGTGGTATACCTGCCCGTGCACTGCCATTTTTTTCTGTTTTGTTTTGGTCATTGATGTCTGGTAAGCCTTGGACCTGTATTAGATTTCAATTGTTTTTTCATAACTTTATTTCAGGTATTATGGTATATAATGATTTCAATATTCAAGTGGCTTAGAGTTGGATAGTTCGAAGCTTCTATATATGCTCGTTTTAAGTCCAGCCATGCTATTGTTTCTATCCTCTTTGCTTGATCTCCGGATGGTTCTCTTGGTGCAGATAATTGCTTGCGTTCATGAAAGCAACCTTTATTTTTTCAGCTGTTGTGGCTCTGTTCTTCAGATAGTGAAGTTGGTGATGCTGTTTTTGCTGTCTTTCTCGGTTTGGCTGGCATTATAGTTTGTATGATTTTTTTAGTCGACCAGTGATGTGTTTGTTTATATGTTCGAATTATTGACTTGACTGTGTTGGGATGTGTGTTATTTTCATTAGTTACTGTTCTTTGAGTTAGTTAGTAGCATGCTATTGTTTGTGCACATATCCGAACAATTTATTTTCAATGCAAACATTTCAAATTTGCAAACAATCAATCGGTTAACCATTCTAACTTTACCGGTTAACCGATTAACCGTTTAACCGTGAATAATAGTCGGTTAACCGTTCTATATGACCGGTTAACCACGGTTTAAATGTTGTGGTTCGGTCGATACTACAAACAATAATTAACCGAATATCGGTTAACCGAACCGCACAGTAGTTTAGGTTAACCGCAAAAATTAACCAATTTGTGCGGTTAATCGACCGCGCCCACCCCTAGTGAGAACGCATCGCCGCAACGATCGCAACACCGCGAAACAACACTCCCAAATCAAGGGTGCGCACCAATCAAAAACAAGTAATGAGTAGTTTACGAAGAAGTGTGTCCACTAGAGGTAGCTAACCTCACTGGCCCGGCACGGCTCCTGTTTAAGTCATTTCCAATTTGACACAAGCGTCAAGGTCATCCATTATCATTCTCTTTCTTCAAATCCAGCAATGTCATCATTCCAACCACTTCATTTTGGATCACACTGCGCGTATAATAGTTATTAAAGTGGTTTTTGGTTTGGACAGAGAGTATGTCCCCAACCGATGCCGGAGTCTTCAATAACTACGTAATTATTACACCGATTGGTCATTTAATGAACTTTCAAAATAGTTTATATTTCAAAACCGAAATATCATTGCCATTTCAAAACCATATCCATACGATATCATTTTCACTTCAAATAAATCCATTTCCAAAATCATATCACTTCCCAAAGTTATATCGCTTTTGAAATTGTAAGTCTTTTAAATCAAAACACTTTGGAAATCAAAACCTTGAAATTCATAACACTTTGAAACTATAGCTTGAAATCATAACATTTTGGAATCCATAACACTTTCCTCTTAAACGGTTTAGATATTAAAATTTGTGTATAAAATAAAATAGTTTATAAAATAAAAATAGTTTATATAAGATAATTATAAGTTAAAATAGTTTATAATAAAATAATATATTTTGAAAATGATTTATATAAAATAGCTTATATTAAAATAATTTATAAAGTAAAATATAAATAGTTGTAGATATAGTTTAAAAATACTTATAAAATAAAATAGCTTCCACAAATCGACTCAAATTAACTCGACTTCCAAATTCAACTTAATTCAATCCCAATTCATAAATTTCAACTCAATTCAATTTCTCAATAAATCATTTCGAATTATAACGATTTCAAATACAGATTTGAAACTCAAAATAAACCACTAAATTTCAATATATTTCAAAGCTTTAAATATTCCACATTTCAAAAACTAAATTTGATAATTCCATTTATCTCAATTTAATTTCATTACATTTAGTTTCTGAGATATTTCTTTAATCATTTCAATACATCTAAATACATCTTCAATTTACAAATTTATATAAACAAAATATCCCATTTAAATTTATATAAGTTTAAAATATTCATTTAAGCCTCTTTTTAATCAAATTCAAGTTATAAAACATATCTTAAAATTTCAAATTTAATAGATTTCAAATCAAACTTATTTAAGTATAATTCTTAAATAATTAAAAATTCCAATTCAAATTAAAATTTTATCTTTCTACCTGAAACATTATAAACTCTATATTTAAAAATATAAATTTTACATAAATACTTAAACATATTTTATATTGATTCAAATCAACTTTATAAATCAACTTTAATAAATCCTTAAAATCAATATTTGTTAAAACCATATATTTCTTTTCAAAACCATAGAAATCAATTTCAGAATATTTATATATATAGACCAACGGTGTCTGTATAAAATTTTCTACCCTATGGTCAAGTGATATGGATATTTATCATTTCAATCCGTAATTTAAATATATACTGGTATATATCTTTTCAACCCGTAATCCCAAATTTAATTAAATGAAAATTGCTTGGGTTTATCATTTCAACCCATAACGATTTTCTCCTATTCTACAGATCGTTCGGGTATGTATCATTTCACCCATAGTGAATTCTATATTAACAGGGAACTTGCAGAGTCATAACAGATATGATAAAAATATAACAACAGTAACATGCATATATCATCAGTGATAAATAACAGATAATGGTGTCAGATGTCACAGGTGAACAAATACAGATAATGGCATATATATAGAAATATAAATAACAGATAATGGTGTCAGATGTCACAAGTGAACAAATAAAGATGATGACATATATATAGCAATGCAAATAACTAGCAGCAACATATTTCAATTGCCGTTTCCATTGAAATCAAATTTAATAAATAAAAGAACGTTAATCGTGAGTGATTGCTCACCTTTCGAGGCTAGATAAATTTGACACAGAAATGAGCTACGAATCCAGCGCAAAGTGAGATGGGTACAAATTCGATGAAGAAAACAGGCACGATGGACCAAAAGCTGATATATAAAGAATCAACGAAATCAAATTAGAACCGATTGATGATGACAAGTGGTATAAGTGAATATATATATATATATATATGAACAAACAATTTTAACTTCATAAGCTTTACTAATATGAAAATTGAGTCATATGCACTATCTTTATGAATAACAGCTCATATATAAAATAATCTATTATAAATTTAAACATCAACTTAACAGTTAACGTGCATATATAACTGAACCTTACTTTATTATAAAATTAGCTTATATATATACTACACAACATAAAATACCGTTATATCAATAAATATATAGTACTCATATATAACTGTTTAAGAAAAATTCAATACGCACTGTATAGGAAAATAATAATTATGAATAGAATTCATACAACACTTCCCTTATAATATAATATACATATACCTTAGCTTAGAGCCGATACCTACCCAGCAAATCATAAAACAAAACAAAACATGCAAACTAACACACTGTTGGGTAAACATTACTACTTTGTAATATAAACTACTTTATATCTATGTATATACAGAAAACAAAATTTAAATAAACCAATATTATTACTGACATGTTATACCACAACATATAATAACTACTTTAACAAGGCTACTGTATAAAGGTACATATACATATACATATACATATACATATACATATATATATAGGCTATAACCGAGTGGATTCAAAATTTCAAAACATAAATAATATAATACTGTATACTTATAAAAATATTGTAACACCTAGATATATATAAAATATGAGAAATGAACCTATATCTAAACCCATGCAGTATAAAACAAATATATAAACTCAAACCATTAACCACTTACATATAAAATAACAATATATATATATATATAACCTTTTACACTTATAAATTACAACTGTATAAGCATATATACTAAAAAAAATGACAATATATATATAAATACCTCTACTTAACAGATCAATATAACTTTGTATATATATACGTACAGATCTATAATCAATATTATAACTTATATGCACGAGATTCCAAGTTATAGAAATAACATAATTGACAAATATTGTATGATAAAACTGATAGTACATACATCTATAACTTACAGATCACATATACAAGTTGTGTAAAAAAAATTTAAACAAAATATATAAACATACATACACAGCTTGAAACAATGATGCACACTCATATGCTTATAAACACTGGTAGATTAATAACCTATATAAACCGATGTAGGCAAGCTATATATATACGAACACAGCTATATAAAACTTATATATTTTTATATATAAATTACATATTGTTATCAAAAATATATATATATATACATACTAATGCACCTACGTTGGCTTCGATAAGAATAGAGGCAAAGGCGCGTAGGCCGAACCGGAGAGCGAAAGTCAGGGCGAGGTGAGTGATCTCGGCTGATTGGTGGAGCGGGTAGAGTAGGCTGTTGCTCGGTGGTTGCAGGCGGCGGGCACAGGGCTAAGGCGGTGATAGGAAGGAGGGGCACAACTTGCTCTTGGGTGTGGTGGAAGGCCTGGTCGGTGGGAAAGCATGTGATGGATGGAGATAGTCATGGGTGAGGAGGGTGGTTGGGTGTTGCGGCTATGGGTGGTAGGGTAGGTGAGGCTTCAAAGGTGACATTCCTTTTGGTTGCAAATTTCTTTTTATTAGACAGAACAGTTTGTGATGATGGATGAGGAAGTAAGCTAATAGATGAAGACTAGATCTGGGAGGAAGAAGGGGTAAGTTTAAGTGGAAACAAAATAACATATGGAAGCATGACAAAGAGGAAATGAAGAGACCCTAAACAAAAGGAATGACAAATAATAAATTTGAATTGAAAAAAAAGTAACAGCTGGCCATTGAATCATCAACCGTTGTTAAAGCAATTAATATTTGTGTGCACAACAAGTTCGATATTTTAAACCCCGAAGTAAAGTAAAGTCGCCTTTTCGGTATCGATATGTTGCACCGTTTTATTATTTCTGTCGCGTACCGGACACTGAAATTGCCAATTGAGTATACCATAGAGATCAACACGACGAGAGGATCAAAATGGTATACGGATATTATTGGTACGATTATCCTATAAAAATTCGATAACCGGTACCGAAAATGCTGCAAATCTATCAGAAATAAGATAAACGGAGCAATAGAAGTCCAAATTTGAAGAAACGAAATATGACGTCTCACTCAGAAGATGATTTACAAATTTTGTATAGAAAAATATTCAGGTTTGGAAAATATTTTATTATCATCAATTTTTACTGATATAAATGGAATAAAATTACACTAGAAAATAAACTTCCAAATTATCTGATGAAAATTTACCAATTGCTATGATTAATTAGATGCATTCCAAATATCAAATTTTTATTTCAAAATTTTAAGTTTAAAATTTCAAAAAATTTCAACTAATTACGTTATTAAAATAGTTAAAATTTACGGGTCGTTACAATTTCAGAGGATTGTGTTAGAGGTTTGTTCTTCTTTGAAATGGTTATTACTGTTAAGGTAGGGTATAATATGATTGTTTAATGTTTATAAATTCATGCACAGTTGTATATATTTTTGGCAAAATTTCAATCATAAAGTAATATTAGAATTATTTGTTCTTTGACTTTATTGAAAGGAAAACATGTAAGTTACTTGACAACCATCAGTGAAAAAATAAAATGAGACATATTAGTTTTTAAAATATAATTTGTGGGTTGGTTATATTTATGCGACATAAATATTAAAGCTCGGTACGTTAACATCGTACTATAATGGTTACTTTTTTAATAATGAATTCACATAGATGAGATTGGCCCAAAGGCGTTGTAGATAGAATATTTCAATACATCATTGTCACAAAAGGAATATCCGATTGAGGTTACTTTATTACTACTTGTTGACTTAAAATTCAATTATCAATGAATCCATCCCTCTTTTCTTTGAGGTTAATAATGAAATAGAGTTGGAACTTAAAATTGGTATCCATTTAAAATCACGAATATCAAAAAATAAATATTTGTACCTTCATCCACTATCAAAAAACAAAACACGTATATTCGGACACCTGACCGCAGCTGCTTCCATCGGAGTCTTTTACGCATTTGATTATCTTTGTTCACACAAAACCTGACAAAGTTTGCGCTTACTTTAGAAAACAAACGTATGTAAAAATAGTACAATAAAATCCTCCAAAGTGCTTAGCATTAGAGCAGGTGATTCAACAGCAGTACATAGATGTTTTTATGGCATTTTAACACTCTCAAGGCAAAACTTTTGTATTTGCCCAACGTTTAGGATAATCAGCACAATTTTTTTTAAAATCCAAGTCCAATCTGATGATAATTCAGATGTCAAATGCCAATCGAAAGGATGTTAAGCTAAGATGGCTCTGGCACCATGTTAGAATTTGCAATGCAGTGCTGCCTTTTTGATTTTGATGACTCAATAGAGGAAGAAAATGTAAATTGAGTTTATTGCCATTGAAATAATACTCAGTACAATGATATATTTGGTACAGCAATCGGTATTTATATTACATATGAATACTATGGCAATGGGCTAAAAGAAAGAAAGAAAAATAAAAACATTATTTAGTTCGACAATTGTGAACCCAATAAGTATAACTTAATTATTAAAAACTTTACCATAAACATACGCCGCGTTGGGTGCCATGGCGCATGCCTTGACGTGCTTTTCATAACTATGTGACTAACAACATTTAACTCTAGTGTTAACGATTGTGGATCTGCCATTACATTGGTGCCAATCCCCATTCTATGGCACACCGTTCTAGCCACCAGTAGCCACCAAGAGCAGTCATATCGGTTAGCTCCAAATCCTAAACCATGAGCATCACCCTTTCCTAGTTGCACCACTGTGTCATGTTTAGCTCAATAACCATTGTCGGTAGAAAACATGACTTGAGCTTGGCTCTTGGTTTTAGCATCACACATGTACTTTAGAGCTTAGAACCTGCAAGCAGTTGGATAATTTTGTTCTTTAAAAGCATGCAAGTAGTTAAAAGCCTGTACCATGATCTATAAGAGGAAAAAATAAATATGTACATTTATAAGTTTAGCAAATCTGTACGCTTAGTATGTGAAAAACAAACATTTTGTATTCAACACTAACATAACAAACTTCAAGGGATTAAATGTGGAATATAATCATTTTAACGAAACAGCAAATAGTGAATACTTATTCTTCCAACAACACACACACACACCAACATTCCCAAATTTTTACATTATCCAACAGATCACGCTTCGCCCATGCAAATAATCCCCAAAAATCAAACTTTATTTTGCTAAAGATGGTTGTCTCGTGCGTTGTATATTATAATGAGTTTAGTAAAGGTAACAAAAACCTATTTTTATATGCATTAATAGATATCAAGATAACTTTTAAAGACATGAATCAGGATTAAATTCTTCTATATCACTCTAAAAAATTATGTATAAATTTGTTGAGCAAGCCAATTGCTAATATCATACATGCATGACAGCTTTAAAAGCATTATGTACCAAAAGATTTAAATAAATCAAAATTATCCAACATCTTTTTTGAAAGAGCATAAAACACACCTAAATGTATATAAACACATCTACAGTAATAAAAGTCAATGGTACACTCATGTGAAAGATATTTCAGCATTATATATCATGTGTAAAGACATTACAATAAAAATTTATATTATGTGTAATTTAGCTTAATAAACATGTATTTGTTATTTTATCAAGATAATAATTTATTGTATTCACCGCTCAGAACTAGTTTTTATTATCATATTTTTTTTAACTTGTACTTTTTTTATTATTATAACAAAAATAAATTTTATTCATATTAAAACTTACTATTTATATCCAAAAATTAATTAATCGTTAGTAAATATGACAATATCCGTCTACGTCAACGGACTCGAATATCAGATATCTAAAAATTATTTTGTAGACAGATGCAAATATGACACTATGTACAACTGGAAGCATCTGCCGACAAAATTAATTTAACCTCATAATCTCTGATTAATTATAAGTACATGTAGAATAGTATATACATAATGCCTAATGTACTATTTATGTCAAGCATTTCCATTACTAATAAAAAAAGTCAATATTACAAAAATAAATGTTTTGGGTCAAGTGGCAAGTGCTAGTCTTGCTACTGTTTTCTATGGCTAAACTATGAAGAAATATTTAATGAATTTATATTTATAACAATTACCAATCTTAAAATCTCCAATATCTAAAGCAATCTTCATTACATTATTTCTAACTAAATTAACTCATTTGTTTCCATTTTGGAATATGAAATGTCTACATTAAAAGCAATCTTCATTTATCAATTTCTAACCGTGGCAGTTCATTTATTTCCATTTTGATTTCAAAATTTCTTCATTAAAGCAGTCCTTATTAAACAATTTATTGTATGTTCGATATTTAAAGTTAAAACTTGGTTGTATATATTTAACCTCAGTAAAAGTATTATCCATGACCTAAATAGTTTTAACGTTTGATTTTCTATAGTATAGTATATGCAGTATTGGTTTGTAGCAATGTAGAAGCATAAGGAACATATAAAATAAGTTCTGTGATTCTGTGTGGCCATCAACAATAAGAATTAGCCAACATATAGTTTCTAAAAGCATAAGCGGAAAGAACAATAAAAACATTCATGAAGAATAACAATAAACTAAAGGGCTACCAATGAATAACATATAAAAGGTATAGATTACAAAATAGCTTCCAAGTGTTTAAGGTGATTATGGATGCCAGATAAATGTGAGCACATCATAAGTCCTAATCTCGATCTATAGGACTACTGGACAAAAGAAACTTTGGTCATGCATTTCTAGTAAAAGTGCATAACAGAGCAATTTTGGAATTCAAATATATGTAATAGTAAACAATGCATCTAAAGGAAACACAGAAAAATAATGAAATTGTTAAAAAAAGGCAATAAATGAAAAATACATGTTAGTTATTTAATTCTAAATTCACGGATCATTCCATGTAAATGATAAGTATGATAAAAAATTATTCATCATTGCCTTGTTTCATTTCAAATCACACAATCGATGCAGCATTAATGAGATTAACTTCTAAACATTCAGGAGAAATTAGTCGTCATTAAATGTCTTCATTATTGCAAAGTACCGATAATCCTGCTAGTATTTTTCAATCAAAATTTTAATAATCAAAAGAAAAAATAGAGACTGTAAGGTATGTATTTATGATACAAATTTTTTTTAAACAGGAAAGTGGGAAAAAATGACACTTGTCATATTTATACAATCAAAATACTTAATCAGTAATCAAAATATGAGATGACCAAGATACAGTGGGAGGTGCAAGTTTGATCTTATGCTCTACGGTAAGAAGGATCAAAATTGTAAATTTGTTAAGACTTGGGTTCTACAACTATTGGTATTGGCACAACTATTGCTATGGGTCTTGTAAGTACTGCAATGGGTCTTGCAACTACTGCAACACAATGGAGCACAAACAGTGAACGTGTATATTTAACCTCAATGCTGCATGTTCAAAATACCAAACCTCAGTATATGCTCACGAGTAGCTTGATTTAAATGCAATGTATTGAAGATAATGTACTAATAAACTATAGTGCTGTATTTACTCATAATACTATGAATGTCAATATTTGGCATTTAGAGGTCCACTACTATCCATAAGCTAGAAGTGACCGCTAGATTTAGTTTTAGGAGCTATTTTATGATAACTACCGGAACACAGAATTAAGTAAAGGTAAAACAGTATATAATTTATTTGCAACATAACTTAGCTGAAAGATCACAGTAAATTGAGTAAGTGTATCTGAGTGGATATGTTTGAGAATAATAACATTTTTCATACCTAAAGAAGTAGGTGCTTATTGTCATAAACTATGTACCAATGTTAATTTTTGTTTACAAATTTTCACATTAAATTTACCACACAAAAGTTACTCCAATAATTTAAATTACTAAAAAGCTTTCTAACATAACGGTTTCAGTCTTAACAAAGTATACATATATTCTAGTTCCAAACGGTGAAAGAGGTTTGATTTTATCATAAATATATACCAATAAATTTTAGTATGTGATAGGTCTGGATAGCCGTTCATTGTTTAAGACTTTGTGTACACCTATTCCCTGTGTATTACTTTCAAAAACTCACAGAGATGATACTATATTGGGTTTACAAATTTTTTTGCCATCTCCATCATATCCCTTATAAAAGAAAGACAAAAATATCATCTATGGAAGAATTTTGATATCATGCCATTTGGCAAGGCCGTGACACCGAGAAATTGACTAAAAACCAAAGGTAGTTTGTCCCGAAGATCGGTTATACACTACTTCGCTATGGATATCGATGAATTTTGTCTGAGTCCGGATCAAGCTTAAATTGATATAACATGATAAGCAAAGCTATGAGAGTCAGCATTCCAAATTTCAAGTCAATCCGAGTTCGTATGCTCGAGTTACAATCGATACAAAATTGGATAAAACCCAACCACCGGTCGACTCGCTCAGTTCGAATCCATCAGGAAAGCCAACTTCGACTTGCTCCCTTCGACTCGCTTCGCAACCATCAGAGGCGCCAACTTCGACTCGCTCCCTTCGACTCGCTTCGCAACCATCAGAAGCGGCACCTTTGACTCGCTCCGTTCGACTCGCTTCACAACCATCAAAAGAGGCACCTTAGACTCGCTTCGCAACCATCAGAAGCGGCACCTTCAACTCGCTCCGCTTCGCCTCCATCAGATGCCTCCTTCGACTCGCTCGATCAATGCACACTTCGACTCGCTCTGCCTCGAGCCATACTTCGACTCGCTACACTTCATCGACTTCGCATCCATCTGAAAACTTCTACTTCGTGTCCATCGATGTGGAGCAAAGCACAGATACAAATTAACGCCACATCAACGAGTCAAACAGAACTGAGTCAAATGAAAAGCGAGTCGAAACAGAAGCGAGTCGAACCAAACAGCAGCCGAGAATCTCATTTCATATCGATCATATCTCCTAATCTACAAGTCCAAATGTTATGAAATTTTCACAGAAGACTACGTGCATGCTAAAGAATGTCCACGCCAAATTTCGACTCTATTGGATGAAATCTTGATCGATACGAAATCTGTTCGTATCGATCACGGATCGGACCGAAACTTCACGGGCTTAGGCGTGCGGGCCTGGTCACGTGCCAGAGAGGGTCTCCCGAGATCTGAGCGGAATACCAGCCTCCTACACCTATATATAGACCCCCGAGGCCAACATAAAAGGGGTTCTTCTTCTTCTTTGAGATCTCCAACGCCCAGACTCTGCCGGATCCAGATCTGAACTCCATTGCTGCTGCTACCAACGAATTTCACTGCTGCAAATCATAATTACCTACTGTAATTCATTGAATTCACTTGTAATCGTCAAAGATAGATCAATAAAGCAAACTACTTCAGAGTGGACGTAGGCAAGATCGCCGAACCACTATAAACCTTGTGTCTCTATCTATTTCTTTCCATTTTAAGTTTATTATTCTTCACTTTTTATCCTCTACATTACTTAGATTTGAGATCTAATATTACATACTGCTAATTTGTGTTCATACATTGGTGCTTTCATGATATTTGGGGTTTGTGCCTAATTTTTGGGCAAACACTTTGGTGCTTTCACCGAGAAGGCTAATTCAGGATTCTATCATTTGGAAATTGAATTTGAAGGCTTAAAGAACTTAGATTTGAAAAGCTATGACAAGACAATCAAATCGAAGACAGAGGCCAGAGAGAGGTCAGCACGAAGGAAGTCAAGAGGCTTCCTCATGTGCAAATCAGACATCAATCTTCATCACCAGGGATGAGATAGAGACAATGATGAAGAGACAAGAGGAAATGATCCAGAACTTGCTTCTTCAGATTGGGCAACTTGGAGCACAAAATCAAGGAGCAACCAGAGTTCAGAACAGAGCAGGACCGTCTGGCATAGCGCCAGAGCTAGGGGGCAATAACCCAGAGCATGTTGGCCCAATCTCGAGCGGAGTACCAGGTGGAACTGCGCAACACGACATTGACAGAGAAATGAATGCTCAGCCAGGAGAGCAGACTCCAGGAATCCCTCGTGGACTTGGGGGGCAAATCGGAAACAACGGACAAGGACTACAACTTGGAGATAGTGACAGATTGGCAGAGATGGTCAGACAAGCCATGAGAGGCGGACTAGTGAATAGAGATCTGGAGGACGTGAATAGGAGTCCCTTCGCTCTTACGATCAGGCAAGCTAGGAATCCACCAGAATTCAAGCTACCATCATTGGAGACGTACGATGGAAGGACATATCCTGCAGTGCATCTGACACGATACATGAGGCATATGGAGGTGTTGGGGGCATCGGAGGAGGTCATGGCCCGGTGCTTCCCATTGTATTTGACAGACATCGCAGCGCTATTGTTTAGACAGCTGGAGAGTGGCTCCATAGGAACATGGACCGATCTGACTGAGAGGTTTATGAGGCAATTCAGAGTTCACATTTCGAGACCCAAGAATGTGATGAGTCTAGCAGCACTGAAGCAAAGAACCGGGGAGTCTTTGAGGAACTTTTTGACGCGATTCAATGCAGCGGCAGCATCAGTGGATCGACCCGATCCATCCATGGTTTTGATGGCAGCTGTATCCGGCATAGCTGATGGCACAGAGTTCAAGAATTCGTTAACAAGGGATCCCCCTATGGATTTAGGAGAATTTTATCACGAGGCTGAAGGATTTTTACGATTAGAGGATGCAAATGCTGAAAGAGAGGAAGGAGAAGGAACCAAGGTTTATGCAGTCAAGGGTGAAAATCCTCCTAGAACAGATTCAGGGACTGGTAAAGGGAAACGAAAGGCTGAAGATAATAGTGACGAACCGACGCGACCTCGGAAGGAACCAAGATTGACCTCTTATACGGAATTGAATGAGACTTTGGAGCGAATTTACAGGACACCAGGGGGCATATTCCTTATCGAAAGCCAATGAGAAGGGATCCGACCAACAATGAAAGAAGGTCAGACAAGTACGGTTTATTCCACGAGCTGAATGGTCATAGCACGAATGATTGCCGACACTTGAAGGATGAGGTTGAGGGACATATCCGGAACGGTCTGCTATCGCAGTATGTAAGAAGGGGAACAACAACGGTGGAACGGGAGCGACCACCACCTGCACTTACTTGGGACGGCTCAGGATCGCAGCGTCAGCTTGTCATCAATTGATTGGGGTAATGATGAATAAGTAGCAAACTCCACATCAACATGATTAAGTCATTTACAGATGTACAGGACCGCGAACGATCCTCAGCCATGCTCTGATACGACTACTAATCGCAACGGTGTAGGTGTTTGCACTTTGACATCCTTGTTTTCCTTTTTACTTTCCATTTCTAATATTTAAACCTGATTTTTTTGAACATTTCCGTTGAAAAACTCATTTTGAATGAAAGTATGCCATTTGTGATACCATGACGGCTAAGCCACTTACACATGTAAGGGATCGCGAACGGTCCTCAGGCATGCTCTGAGACGGCGATAAACTGCCACCACAAACAACTCAGAAACTCACTCGAACGTGAAATCTGACATTGATAATACTATGTCCGTTCCCCCTCCCCCCCCACGGGCACACAAAATTCACCTCGAACGGCACCCGACCGCGAACGGTCACAATTCGCCTCGAACGGCACCCGACCGCGAACGGTCACAAATCGCCTCGAATGGCACCCGACCGCAGACGGTCACAATTCGCCTCGAACGGCACCCGACCGTGAACGGTCACAAATCGCCTCAAACGGCACCCGACCGCGAACGGTCACAAAAATCGCCTTGAACGGCACCCCGACCACGAACGGTCACCATCCGCCGCGAACGGCATCCGACCGCGAACGGTCACATATCACCCCGAATGACATACAATCCCGAACGATCATCATTCGCGGTCAGATAAAACTATCAATTTCTTTGCAGGTCATCAAAAAGATATGAACATCCAGCTCATGGCATTACAAAGCAACAACTTTCATCGAAAGGACGATAACTATTCAGAGTAAGGATTGCAGCATTTCAAAGCACATCATGTTTCAACAAGACGTACTTTGGGAGGCAAATGTTATCCCGCCTTTTGGCAAGGCCGTGACACCGAGAAATTGACTAAAAACCGAAGGTAGTTCGTCCCAGAGATCGGTTATACACTGCTTCGCTATGGATATCGATGAATTTTGTCCGAGTCCAGATCGAGCTTAAATTGATATAACATGACAAGCAAAGCTATGAGAGTCAACATTCCAAATTTCAAGTCAATCCGAGTTCGTATGCTCAAGTTACGAACGATATAAAATTGGATAAAAACTAACCACCGGTCGACTCGCTCAGTTCGAATCCATCAGGGAAGCCAACTTTGACTCGCTCCCTTCGACTTGCTTCGCAACCATCAGAGGCGCCAACTTTGACTCGCTCCCTTCGACTCGCTTCGCAACCATCAGAAGCGGCACCTTCGACTTGCTCCCTTCGACTCGCTTCGCAACCATCAGAAGCGGCACCTTCGACTCGCTCCCTTCGACTCGCTTCGCAACCATCAGAAGCGGCACCTTCAATTCGCTCCCTTCGACTCGCTTCGCAACCATCAGAAGCGGCACCTTCGACTCGCTCCGCTTTGCCTCCATCAGATGCCTCCTTCGACTCGCTCGACCAATGCACACTTCGACTCCCTCCGCCTCGAGCCATACTTCGACTCGCTCCACTTCGTGGACTTCGCATCCATCCGAAAACTTCTACTTCATGTCCATCGATGTGGAGCAAAGAACAGATACAAATTAACGCCACGTCACCGAGTCGAACAGAACCGAGTCGAATGAAAAGCGAGTCGAAACAAAAGCGAGTCGAACCAAACAGCAATCGAGAATCTCATTTCGTATCGATCATATCTCCTAATCTACAAGTCCAAATGTAATGAAATTTTCATAGAAGACTACGTGCATGCTAAAGAATGTCCACGCCAAATCTCAACTCCATTGGATGAAATCTTGATCGATATGAAATCTGTTCGTATCGATCACGGATCGGACCGAAACTTCACGGGCTTGGGCGTGCGGGCCTGGTCACGTGCTAGAGAGGGTCTCCCGAGATCTGAGTGGAATACCAGCCTCCTACACCTATAAATAGACCCCCAAGGCCAACAGAAAAGGGGTTCTTCTTCTTCTTCTTTGACATCTCCAACGCCCAGACTCTGCCAGATCCAGACCTGAACTCCATTGTTGCTGCTACTAACGAATTTCACTGCTGCAAATCATAATTACCTGCTGTAATTCATTGAATTCACTTGTAATCGTCAAAGATAGATCAATAAAGCAAACTACTTCAGAGTGGACATAGGCAAGATCGCCGAACCACTATAAACCTTGTGCCTGTCTATTTCTTTCCATTTTAAGTTTATTACTCTTCACTTTTTATCCTCTACATTACTTAGATCTGAGATCTGTGATTACATACTGCTAATTTGTGTTCATACACTGGTGCTTTCACGATATTTGGGGTTTGTGCCTAATTTTGGGGCAAACAAATTTTTTATTAACAAAACCAAGTTTGTGTCACAATTATGTGTCTGTGAACCTGATATACATTTAAAAAAATGTTAAAGTTATACTAAAGTAGATAAATTTAACAATCGCTAAATACCTAATGATTGGAGCAATATTTTAACACCATTTTCGAGCAATTAAAAGTCAAAATCAACATTTTAACAGTATATTGGAGCACATTTGAAACAAAATGTTATCAAATTATGAAATGTTTTACGTAACAGTTCATTTCAATTGAAAACTTTTACTGAAAACCTAAACCCTTCGGTAATGTCATCATATTTACCATGTCCATTTTCATTTCAAAAATACTCTATTTATTAATTGATAATTTAATATTATCTCCATCAGGAATCTGAGACATGAAAATCTTTAGAAACTGGACTATTTAATCATATTAAGATATGCAATTTTAATTCATTCTAGATTTCATATAAGATTCACTCATTTTTTTTCTCAATTCCAATTCATATTACCTTTTCAGTGGTTGTTACATGCCCAGTTTGCTATTTACTTAGTGACTTTGTATGTACAGTTATTTAGGTGGACTAATTAATATACTTTATAGCAGTAAGATCAATTATGTATTTTATTTACACACCAATTTTTTTCACAACTAACGAAGTTAATTTTTTGAAGGGAAAAAACTTAAAATCCCCATCCACGTATACCATCCTAGATCATTGGTCGCGTCTGGAATAATTCTCAAAACTTCTAACGTGTTTTTTATATCTGTATTGGTATATCTGAAAAGAATCTCATTACCACTTCATAACATAATCATTCTTTTTCGACCAAAAAAATGAAGGGTAAAATAATAGAGAAAAAGTTTCTTACCTTTTCACCTTTGATGAAGTAGTCAAGTAGGCAATCACAACCCAAATAGATTCATCTTGTACTGAACATGCCCAACAAAAGCAAAGTTTCCCTTATCTTTCCTCGAAATTAGACTCTTCAGACTTGGAAAAGTGGACCAACCATTTCCTAACTACTATTGAAAATGCAAGGTAGTCAGAAATTATTATAATATGTAAAGTTTCATATTTATCACCAATTGTAAGATTGAGAAAAAAATGTCATGTAGGAGACAGTAGGTACAATAGGTAATCGAATTATATCTACCAACGAAACATGTAAAATAACTAAAATTCAAATGCTGAATATCAAAATTAACAAACCAGTAATCAGTTAGAGATGAATTAATTTTTTTTCAACACGGTTAACAAATAATGCATGTCCAACATGATAGCATCTCCCTAAACATGTGTAATACAATTAGTGTGAATCTAGTTTAGTTCGATTGATTTGGGAAAGGTTACAAAAAAACATAATAAGGTGAACCTCTGACTGTGATTTAAAAGAACATAGAAATCAGTGATAGTGAAATCTTCAGCGAGCATATGCAAATAAATGTTGAGAATTAAGGAATAAAACAACAATGAATGAAGGTTGAAACAACCATTTTATATATATAAAAAAGAACTACATGCATTTACCAGATTACATACTGAATAAAATTCAGGCCAAAGAAACTGTTACTGCTAAATTGTAAGATTTATCCACCTTTATCAAATTTTGTTAAAAAGGGTATGTAAAAAAAGGATATATGTACCATATAGTAGAACAAATATCATGAAATCAAGTTTTATGACCCAACCCACCGACTGTGTGGTCAGTTATATGCGTAATACCCAACTCCATCGAAAAGGATTAACAAATTATTTACATGAAAGCCTTTTATTTGAAATAGATAAAAGGGATGTAGCACAAATTTGGAGTAACAAATAATTAGATAAAGTATTATTGTAAATCCTACCAACTATGTGTTCAAATATATAAAAATCCGTGATTCGAGCAATAAAAATCAACAAATAACTGACCTAGTTCTAGTAAATCCCCAATTCGACTTCGCGATTTCACCAGTAGTATAACATCTCTAATGTTGATTGTTTTGTGGTAAGATTAGTCGATAGAAAAAGAAAGAAAGAAGGAGTAGGGTTTGTAGAGCGTGGATAAAGAAGTGAGGAGGACGAAAACGAATATGGTTTTGGAATTCAAAGTAATGGTTTTAGGAAAAAACACATCGTCCCGACTGGAATTCAAAGCAGTGGATTTAGGAGAAAACACATTGTTTACCGACTGATAATGTTATGCTTCCAAAAATACCCTAAGTGAAAGAGGACACATGTCCTCATATAAGCGATCTAGTCTTTCTTTTCCTATATAAGTAATAGATAAATGTAAAATGGAATAGTTGAACCAAATAGTGGTATAACTCTTAGGATGTAGCGAAGTAGTATCCAAGTTGAACCTAAGTTTAGTTTTATGAATTGTTTTCATAAATAATTTAGTGGAAATAGAATCGGCATTAGAGGGAACCAATTAAATAAGTGCGTAGGTTGGACGTAGATCATCTCTCGTTTCCATATAGTTTGATCTAATATTCGAGTACATAGCTTTCAGACGTTTCACACCATTCCAAATAAGGACCTATTACTAGATTTTTGATGGTGAGCACTTGATGAGGAATTTTGGTATGGGACCAAAGTTTTCTATCATAGTAAATGACTATGTAGGGAGAACATAGGTTCCTAATCAAATGACCTGACTGGAGCCTGCACAAGAGAATCGGTGAGCGATACTAGTTCGAAAAAAAGTAACATGTTCGAGTAGAGGTTGAATAAGATTTTTTTATAAGAATGATCTATGTCCATCATGCAAATTGGTATATAGTGTTAAGTGTTTTCTAGAATGGGTTAAGGTGTAATTTCCATGATGAAATTCTTTTAAGGAGGGAAGAATGTAGCGACTTGGAATTTCATTGCTTTCATTTGCGATTATTTAATTAATTTTAAATATTCAATATATTGGTTTTATAATGAAAATAAAGTTTTTTTAATAATAAATAATGATGGTGAAATGGTTACCGAATTTTCGACGTTTCATCGTATAAAAGTTGTTTGAAATGTTGTGATCCTTGTTTATATTTAGAAAAAAACATTTAAGTGGTTAAGAATGTAAATTATTTAGTATACATTGGTATATACATATGTATACATACTTAAGTATTGACTTGTATATGCTAAAAGATGCCTTAGAAGACATGATGTGACACTTCGGCGACTCAAGTACAAACATGTTTAAACATGTTTTCTTTGACATGATGTGAGAGGGAACAGGCGGTGGGCTAAAATGGCATGTGTGGTTGAGGGTGTTAGGTGGCAAAATAATGTGGAGGGTAGAAGTAAAAGGTAGATAGGTAATTCTCTTTTTTCTCTTGTTTATAAATAGCCTTCCATTCCTTCAATTTTTCTCCTCTTCCTTTTATCATATTTTCCTCATTTCCGACCCAAATAGAGTTTTTCTTTTTTTCAAATCGTGTAAAATTTCAATGGCTACCGCTTTTATTTGTACCACTTCTTCAAATTTTGACACTATCTATGTCAAAAATGCATTTTTTTTCAGACACATTTTTGTACTCAGATTTTCTAGTCCGAAAATAGCAGTCTTTGTTTTGACCATATCTCCAAAAAAAATCCAAATTGAATTATTCATTTTTTGAAATGATAGGGAAAAGAATTTTCAAGAAGTTTTATTTTGACCGCTTTTTAAAATTCCAAGAGTAACAAGGTCAAAAATCAAGGAGAAGATGACCCATTTTCGAGTGATTTTTGTGTGGTTTTCCAAGCTTTACAAGTTCGAAAGCATTTCAAGTTTTCAAAGATTTTAGGTAAGTAAACTTTTTATCTCTTTTTTGAAAGATGTGATCTTTAGTCATTTCTTATTTTTTGGTGATATATTGGTTGAATAATGAGCTATTGTGTTGGTTGATTGGTTATGTGGATGTTTACTTGAACGTAGTAAATTAGATTTGTGATTTGAAGGTTAAAGGTTAGTTATGCATGTAAAAGTAGGATTTTGATTATGTTTGGATTTGGAGTATGTAAATGTGATTTATTGATATGTTTGTTTAGGTTAACGATGAAGAATTATTTTGTGAAAATACGAGCTTTGGTTTTAAAAAGCAAATTATATTTGGTTTATACGTTAGAAACTAAGTTAGTTTCAAAATACTTACCTTGGGGTTTGAAAGATTAGAAACTTTTCAAATGTATGGTTTTCAAAGAAGAAAGTACAGAAACATTTTTAAATTATGACACCCATAGCAATAGTCGCTATGAATGCAGTTTCGCTTTAAAAAGCTGACTTTTGGAAAAATTGTTTTCTAAATTTAAAAGTGTTTTGCAAATGTTTTATAAAACATAATATTGACGCTTTAGAAAGTTAATTAAATTTTTAATAGTTAATATTAATTAGTTAGGTTTTTAAAAATTAATAATAAATTAAGTATTAAACAAGGTTTATTAACTTTAACTAATGAGGTTTAGTTTCTAACTAATTATCTTCTAAAGATAAGATTAATTTTGATAAATTATTAATTATAGGGTTAGTTAGCTATTTATTTAATTAATTAAGTGTTAAATTATTTCTAGTTATAAATTAATTAAGGTTTTAATTATAAAGAATTATTTATTAAAGGTTTAATTTATTATTTAAGTTTTAATTAAAAGATTAATTAATTAATTAATTGAGATTAATTAATAGTTAATTATTAATAAAGGGTTTTAAATTATAATTTAATAATTAATAAAGGATCGATTAAGGGTTTAATTTATAAATAAATTATTTATTAAAGGTTTAATTATTTATTAATTTATAATTAGATTAAGTTCAGATTTAATAAAGATTGAATTAAGATTAATTATGATTTAATAAAGGGTTTAACTTGTAATTAATTATTTTAAAAGAGGTTCAAGTTTAAAATCGATTTGTTTTTCCAAGCATCAATTTTTTTAAAAGGGAACTTTCTTTTACAAACGATAGTGTTGAACATAAGGAACTCAAGTGTCAATACCAATAAGTAGCCAACCTCTATGAATGAGTTATGTAAATTGTTGATTGTGTGGACATCTAATAGTAGAATAAATCCCCGTTCTGCTATAATGTAATTCATTTAATTGTTGCGGACATAGGTTAGTAGAATAAATCACCGTTCTGCTATAGAGTGGTTGTTTGATTGTATGGATGTATGTATTAGCAGAATAAATCCTCGTTCTGCTATAAGTTAATTGTTTGATTATTGGACACCTATTTAGCAGGACAAATCACCATCCTACTATTTTGTTATTTGGACATGTATATGCCAGTTAGTTTATATTAACATGTTTTTCCTGATTTGGATATGAAGTGTATTTACATATATGTTGACTTAATTACATAAATTGTTGAATGACTTGAAAGTGAGATTGAAATTAAATGTTAACTTTAACTAGTACCATTGGGATTGCTAAGCTTCCTTTTGAATTTAAAATTTATAAGTTTGAATTAACTTCAATCCTTTAATCAATTTTGTGGTTTTAAGTTTATAAATGATTTTCAAGTTATATAATTATTTAATAAAGGTATTTATAAATAATAACTTGTTTATTAAAGGAGGCTTTACTAAATAAAAAGGGTTTATTTAAAGTGATTTTCAAAAGATGTTTTGGAAATGATGTTTGTAAAGGATTTTGAAAATCACTTTAAATAAACCCTTTTTATTTAGCATAGCCCTTTTTTATAAACAAGTTATTATTTATATATACCTTTATTAAATAATTATATAACTTGGAAATCATTTATAAACTTTAAACCCCAAAATTGATTAAAGGATTGAAGTTAATTCAAAATCATAATTTATAAATTCAAAAAGAGGCTTAGCAATCCCAATGGTACTAGTTAAAGTTACCATTTAATTTCAATCTCACTTTCAAGTCATTCAACAGTTTATTTACATAAGTCAACATATATGTAAATACACTTCATATCCAAACCAGGAAAAACATGTCAATATAAACTAATTGGCATATACATGTCCAAATAACTCAATAGTAGGATGGTGATTTATCCTTCTAAATAGGTGTCCAACAATCAAATAATTAACTTATAGCAAAACCAGGATTTATTCTGCTAATACATATGTCCATACAATCAAATAACCAAACTATAGAAAAACATAGATTTATTCTGCTAACCTATGCCACAACAATCAAATCGATTACATTATACCAGAACGAGGATTTATTCTCTATTAGATGTCCATAAAATCAACAATTTACATAACTCATTCAAAGAGGTTGGCTACTTATTGGTATTGACACTTGAATTCCTTATGTTTAACACTATCCTTTGTAAAAGAAATTTCCCTTTTAAACAAATTGATTCTTGGAAAAACAAAGCTATTTTAAACTTGAACCTCTTTTAAAACAATCAATTACAAGTTAAACCCTTTATTAAATTTAAGTATAAATTAATAAATATTAAATCTTTAGTAAATAATTTATTTATAAATTAAACCCTTAATTGAACCTTTATTAATTATTAAATAATAATTTTAAAACCTTTATTAATAATTAACTATTAATTAATCTCAATTAATTAATTAAATAATCTTTTAATTAAAACATAAATAATAAATTAAACCTTTAATAAATAGTTATTTATAATTTAAAACCTTAATTAATTTGTAATTAAAAATAATAACACTTGATTAATTAATTAATAAATAATCAATCCTATAATTAATTAATAGTTTATTAAAATTAATCTTATCTTTAGAAGATAATTAATTAGAAACTAAACCTCATTAATTAAAGTTAATAAACCTTGTTTAATACTTAATTTATTATTAATTTTATAAAACCTAATTAATTAATAATTGATTACTAAAAACTTAATTAACTTTTTAAAACAACATTACTAAGTTTTATAAAACATTCACAAAACACTTTTAAGTTTAGAAACCATTTTTTCCAAAAATCGGATTTTTAAAGCGAAACTGCATTCATAGCGACTGCTGCTATGGTGCCATAACTTAAAAATATTTCCTTACTTTCTTCTTTGAAAACCTTACACTTGAAAACTTTTTAACCTTTCAAACCCTAAGGTGAGTATTTTGAAACTAACATAGTTTCTAACTTTTTTAAAAAAAAAATTTGATTTTTAAAACCAAAGCTCGTATTTTCACAAAAGAATTCCTCATCGATAACTGCTAACTTTCCTTAGCAAACAAACATATAAACATATCAATAACAACATTTACATACTCCAAACCCAAACATAATTAACCTTCAAATCAAAAATCAAACTTACCAATTTCAAGTAAACATCCACATAACCAATCAACCAACACAATAGCTCATCAATTCAACCAATATATCACCATACTATAAGAAATGACTAAAGATCGCATCTTTCAAAAAAGAAATAAAAAGTGTACTCACCCAAAATCTTTGAAAACTTGAAATGCTTTAGAACTTATAAAGCCTGGAAAACCGCACAAAAATCACTCGAAAATGGGTCATCTTCTCCTTGATTTTTGGCCATGTTACTCTCGAATTTTAAAAAGTAGTCAAAAAAAGTTCCTGAAAATTCTTTTCTCTATTATCTCAAATAAAGAATCACTCAATTTGGATTTATATTGAGGGGGATATGGTCAAAAGGAGTGCTATTTTCAGACTAGAAAATCTGAGTCCAAAAATGGGTCTGAGAGAAATGCATTTTTACATAGGTAACATCAAAATTTGAAGAAGTGGTACATATAAAAGTTGTGTCCACTGAAATTTTACATGGTTTGAAAAAAAGAAGACCTCCATTTGTATTAGAGATGAGGAAAATATGATTGGAGGAAGATGAGAAAAAATGAAGGAATGGAAGACTATTTATAAACAAGTGATAAAAGAGATTTACCTATCTACCTTTATACTTCTACCCTCCACATTGTTTTTCCAC
This sequence comes from Allium fistulosum, assembly GCA_030737815.1. Classification (NCBI taxonomy): domain Eukaryota; kingdom Viridiplantae; phylum Streptophyta; class Magnoliopsida; order Asparagales; family Amaryllidaceae; genus Allium; species Allium fistulosum. Next base: position 890,886,566 of record CM060902.1, read on the forward strand.
CTCAACACCCTCCACCACACATGCCATTTCACTGCACCACCTTGTCCTCCCCTCATCATGTCAAAGAAAACATGTCTAAACATGTTTGTACTTGAGTCGTCGAAGTGTCACATCATGTCTCTTAAGGTATCTTTTAATATATACAAGTATATACTTAACTATATATACCTACATATACACCAATATATACTAACTAATTTACATTCTTAACCATTTAAATGTTGTTTCAAATATAAACAAGGCTCATAATATTTCAAACAACTTTTATACGATGAAACGTTAAAAATTAGAAAAATGGTTTTCGATCACATTTTCTGTTTTTCATCGAATTAAATATTTTAATAAACTAAATTTGAAAACTATTTCACCATCATTATTATTATTTAAAAGTGTTTTATTTTCATTATAAAACATATATATTGAATATTTAAAATTAAGTAAATATTCACAAATCAAAGAAGTGAAATTTCGGGTTGTTACATCCTCTCTTTTCCAATTCGCTGTTTTGAAGTTTCACGAAAGCCTTAGCTTTGAATTTTGGTGATATTTGTTGAATTATTGAGATGGAGGAAAACTGTAAATTGAATTAGCAATGAACCTCTTAGCTCTCATCTATTCGTTGTTTATGAACTAAAATGTTTTATCTATGCAATAATTTAGTCTTTGGTTGGTATTGATTGATGGAAGTAAAACTGAAGCTGTATTGAATGTTGATTAATACGATATGAATGTTGGAATGCCCCCAAAACAAAGGAGGCTATGGAAACTTTTTTACAAATCGAATGTTTTGAAAAAAAAATCCATTTTGAAAGACTTTTGAGAATGCACAATAGCGGTTGCTGCGTAGGCTGCACAGCAACTTGAGGTGCTGTGCTAAGTTGCACAACAGCCTGGGGCTACTGTGCAGGCCTTTCCTGCTTAGTTTTGGGCTCGGCCTTCTTAAAAATAAAAAATTTATCTGACAGTTTTTAGAAAAAAAAATTAACAATCAGTTTGTTTAAAATTATTTAAAAGAAAAAGTTTAGTTCTCTACACAATGAATTTGATTAATAATGGTTTTGTATAAGAAAAGAATTTTTATTTAAAATTTAAAATATCCTTTTAAAATTAAAAGTAATTGATGTGATTTTTTTAAAAGTTAAATTAATAATCAAATATTTAATATTTATCTAACTTTAACTAATTCAAACATAATAAATAGAGTTCTATGTTTTATTTTAATACACAAGTATTATTGGTGCTTTTATATTAATGCAAAAAAAGGTGTAGATGCGTTTCTTTCTGTGGACTAGTATTTAAAAACAACGGTTTTCTAATTATACTTTTGTGGGATTTTGAGAAATATACTGAGTTTAACGAAGGATTTTTGGAAGATGTTTTGGAAAGGAAACATTGCCATAGTTGATTTTATTTTAAGATGTGTTTGGAGTTATAAATACTTATGGATTTAATGGCATTTTTCTAAAATAAAATAATGTTTTTTTTAAATCCCCTTTTGCATTTGGGTTGCGATATGGACTCTGTTTTACCAATGGGCCATAACTCCATCTTGGCTAACTTGATTTAGGTTCACTACCTGAATTAGTGGTATGTTTTTTGTCCATCTACTACCATTTGTCAACGGTTTGCAACATTGGGCTATTCTTCTTTACGTTGGGGTTCTCAATTGGCATGTCATAGACTACGAAGGATGGAGGCATGAGGGCCCTTTGTGTAGTTTCGTGAATGGGTATCTTACAACTACGCTTTATACCATCCTGGTTATCCTGGGTTGATCACTGTTGTGTTATGGTGTCATGATTAGTTACGGTGCCAATGTCTCCGCACACCCTCGAGCTCTACCACTACAATTTTACAATATCAACATCTAATTATTTGGTATAGATTTCTTTATGAGTTAGGTTATATTTATCCCACAATTACTTGATGTTATCTTGTTACATTTTTATATTATCAATATAAAGTTAGTTAACTGTTTAGTTAAGTTTCTTTTAAGACCCGATATGTTTGGAAAACTTTTGTATGGATTTATTTATTATCATATCGCTTTACGTATGATAGTTGTAGTAGGTATCTTATTGATTTATATATACAGTATTTTGGCTTAGCATCGTTGATTATTTTAGATGAGTTGATTATTTAAACTAAAAATTTACATATATGGTACATAAACTTATACCCTGTGTTGACTTATACATGTGGCATATTTTACATATTATGTTGATCAAATACTTTTCTTCTTGTTAATAGATCTTACTTCACTCACACTAGAAATAGTCTAACTCGTGTGATTTGTTTTAAAATCCTCGGGTCGGTCTGAGGATTTAGTTGGTAGGTTAGGTTAGCATGGACTGTAGCGGCACTCTTACCCTTTCCATGTTTTAGGGTTTTGGACTATGCAGCACTGGACTTAGTTGTAGTAGTTATTTATTATGCTATTATGGAAAATGTATGTTATTATGTATTTTGGGAGATGACATTATGTTTTATGGACTATGTATTTTAGTTATTTACTATTATGATATGTATTATTTATTTAACTGTTACAATTATGCTGACTCATATATTATGTTATATTTTGTATTATATTACATGGGAAATTATTCTTGTATCGTTGCTTTGAATCGAGATTGGGCACGAATGGTAAGTTAACAAGTTCTAAGTTTTTCGTACCAATGTTAATCCAAGAGAATGAGTACAACATTTAACCCCATCGAGTCTCAATCGCTGTGCTTTCCGATAAGAGTACTTACTCTTGCTTAGCATAGGTATATGGCCTGGGTGTTACATATATTATTATGATTAGATATGAAAAACAAATAAATGAAATATTTTTTTTGAGAATATATGTATATGTTTATACACACAGACACATATTTAAATATTAAATGTATTTTTTAATAATTGAAATAATTTCAAAACTAAAAGTTTTTTATTGGCCAAAAATAAAATTAGATATATATACACACACATATAGATAAACATATTTAATTATACATACATATATATATATATATGTATATATAAATTATATGTATGTATGAAATATCAAATGGAAGCAGTTACCTTTCACCATTAATGTCTCGTCAAAAACCAAACATATCGTTTGCTAGTATTTCCTCCTAGAGCTTCACGTTCTCCTTAACATCATTTTGCAAGGCTAAAAGCAAGGCTTTATTAATGGTTGAAATATGACATCAAAATTAAGAAAAAGTGTCTCAAAATCGGTGTTGTGGCTAGAGTATTTAAAGCCAGAGATCAACATCTTTCCCTTCCCCTTTACCTCTAGCCCTGGAAGACCAAACCAAGTCTCCCTTAATTGAATTTTATAGCTGGCCTTAGTATGAACCAAGCATATGTAAAGGCCTCATTAACTCCTATTTGAATCGATGTCTAATTATTTACTTTCTAGCTCTGTAATTGGTCGAAATGCAGTATAATTTTTAAGCATTGTTCCGATCGATTTTAAGCTTCAAATAGATAATTAAAAATGTCATAAAATATTAATATAATATTTGTATTAATTTATTATTACTTTATAACATCTATAAATTAATTTTATTATTTTTCAAATTCGAAAATAATTACAATGTGGTTGGTTAACTCATTGGTGTGGGCTTGTTGAAGCACAATATTGGGCCAAGTTCAACACCTACAGACCATCTAACTAAAATCCGCTTTTTGTTCTAAATTAAGCTAACTTAATAATGATATTTTATACATATATTCTTTCCATCATCACTATATCATAGATATCTAGAGTTTAGTTTAAGTCAAATTGTATTATTAATATCCCTATTTAGTTACATATACCACTTTAAAGTCCTTGGTTCAATCCCACAACATTTATCGATTTTCCAATTTACTTTGGCCAAAGATTTTTACTTTAAGTTGACCACTAATTACGGTAATACTAACCTTCTACAATGAAAGTGACGAATCCCCTCTTGGATAGTGTTTCACTTCAAGTAGTTCAACGTGTACTCAACTATGGTCGTAACAAGGTATTCATGCCACGTATTTAACCATAATCAAAGTATAGCCAAGCTACTTATGATTAATAGTACCCTTAAGTCTGAAGACTACTGCATGTCGTAATCTAAGATCTTCTATTTTGATTTAGTTATATAACCCCTTGATGTCCCGATGGCCTTGAGTAAATCACCATCCATTGTATGGACAATGTTACAGACACTAGTCTCAACAGATGTATCCGTATCCTTTTTCGATACATCATGTCTAGGAAGATTTAAGGAGTAAGTGTTTATTCATATATCTAAACATATATGTATCGATTCAATACTCATGATTACGAACACATTCGAAACTGCAATCGATAAAATACTTACCCTAAAGATTTCCTGTTATATATGTTTAATGTATTTAACTCATTATTCATATCTCTATATAACAACTTATATAAAAGAAAATAAAACTAGAACCTTACATCATTTCTTATAAGATTGTCTTGTAAGAGCTAAGTTACCTAATAAATTACATAATTTCGCCTAGGGCACACCCTTAACTCTATCAGGCATGACTTGCAGACGTGGTCCTTGAGTAAGGGTGAGAGAGATCAGGCCACCATTCAAAAGTAGGTCATACACTACTTAACATAATCAGGTGTTGCAATGAGACCACCAAGTCAACATCCCTGGGTGTTGACTTGGAGTCGTAGGCTATTTGTGGCTCCAGATTTGTATCTGTTGACATTTAATGCCAATTCAACATTCAAACGTCGGCTACGTAAATTTAAATAGCACTAATGTTGGTTATTACTCGTGCTCGATTTTTATGCAGGTTTTGGGTATTGAGGTGCTTAGATATAACATCATTATATGGTTGTATTTGCATTACATTTTAGGTACGACCGGGATTGGGAGATCTATGATACTTTTGACCATGGATATCGATTATGGATATTCGGGTAGCACTGGCTTAGTGTATCACTCAAATATGATTCATACGAGGTGTTTGGGATTTGTGGATGCTTGGATGTGTAGCATTTCTATAGTTGTATATGCCTTATATTACAGGTTCGACTTGGATAGGAGATTTATAACTACTTTACCATGGAATGTAGCATTACCCCGACACCATCTATTCATGTTGTTGATACCATATGTAGTTTGTTGTCGCTTTACCTTATAATATTTTTACATAAACCCATTGCATGTTGGGATGTATATATGTATTTAGCTACAACATTATGAGGCTAGTTCTGCTTACTATATTTCTGTATGACTACCATTTTCTCTCTTTTATTACCTATTTGGAATTTATGATTGTTAACACCATAGGTATTTTGATTATAATAACCATATAAATATTATGGCTAATGAATTTTCAAGTTGTCTAGATTATAGTTAGGAAAATACAGGTATACTACTTGAAAATACTACAGGAATATACAAGTACATATTACTTATACTTCAAAATGGATCGATGCAGGACTTAAGAAGTAGATCAAGAAAAATCAATGCTAGGAGGACAAGAGCATGACTAAGGGAATGCAGAAGATTCAAGGAAAAGGCTAGGAGGGCATAGGAGACTTAAGGAACAAATACTGAAAGAGCACAAGATAACCAGTTGGTTAAAGTGTGTTTAACGAGTCTTAAAAATATTTGTTAACGACCTCGTAGCACATATTTGAAATCTCTCTTTTAAAAGATCTTTATTTTCATCTTTAAAACCATTAAAAGTACAATTTTGATTTTAAATGATATAATGTTCAAAATAATTTTATAAATTGTTTTTCAAAATCAATTAGCATATGCCGATGTACCGTAGGAATATATGCCGAAATAGTATCTTTGATAAGTTTAAAAAATCGAGACGGATATGTTGACATACCCATGAGGCATATTTCGACATACTAACCATTAATAAGACTTTGGAATTTAAATGGATAGATAAATCCTTTTACCCTTTCGCCAGAAAACACTTCTCTTCGTCTACTATATAAAGGCTCTGGAAAACAGATTTTTAGACCAATTCTCATACAATTTTCTTACTATTTGTTCTCTAATATTTCTTGATCGAATTCTCTTACTACTTTATGCATATGCTTTGTGAATCCATATTCTTTCATCTCATCGTTCATGGATTTTCAAACCACAAAAGTGATAGAGTCAGGGTTATGCCCTAAGGGTAATTATGTAACTTGTTATACATATCTAACTCGATAACCAACCTTATTCATAATAAGAGTGTTTGATTTCTGTAATATACTTTATTGTATTATGATATAATTAATTAAGTAATTAGTTCAAAGTATATTAAATATAAAATCCTTAAATGATAAGTTATGTGATAGTGATTACAATGTGTTGTAATCATGAGAGATATATTGGATTAAAATAATGGTTTTTTTAAATATTCCTAGCCATGATGATTGAAGATGGGATACTGATACATTTGTTGAGATTAAAGTGCATATCTCTCTTTAAATGTTAGGCAGTGTATTACTTGTGGCTACCGGGGCACCAATGGGTTACATGTGGGTTGCGGAGCTATGGATCTCAAGGCTAATTAAGTATTGAAAGGGGTGAATGGTGTTTTCTAACTTATGTAAATCTTTTTAATTTTCTTTCAGGTTTGGTATTAAATCACAGATTGTCAACACAGAAGTATACTAACAATCAACCACAGGTGCAATCATAGATAAAAATAAAACTAGTAAAGTAAAGAGTTAGAGAGATGACACCAATGATTTTATACTAGTTCAGATTTCTCCTGCATCTAGTCCAGTACAATTGCTTGTACGGATTTTTTTCAAATTCCTATCTTTAACCGGTAGAAGGAAAACCAAAATTTCGAGGCTAGGAGACACACCATCCTGAAATTCCGAGCTCAGGGTAGACTCACTTAATTTGAATGGGCTATAAGCACACGCACTATATTTCATTGCTACTAAGCACACCCACTTGATTTGAATGGGCTACAAGCACACCGAAAGCTAATACAAATATAGTTCATAGTTTTTCCAAAGACAATTTCTTGAACTTAGGATACAATGGATCCTATAGCCACTTGGACAACACTTTGATCATTGAATTGAGAGAGAGATGTTTCCAAAATAGTAAGAAAGTAGTATTGAATCAGTACAATGAAATATGAATTTAGTCTAAGTGATTTTGAAGAGAATAAAGTACATTTTCAATGGAGTTTTCGAGAGAGTAAGTGGAGGGAAGAAAAGAAGTAATTAGTTATCAAAAAATTCATTTGAACTCCAATTTATATAGTAAATCAACAAATGTGTATGTTCATGAAGATTTGCGATGAATAGACACTTCCATTCAAAATTTGAAAAACCAAATAATGGCATGTATGTAACATACCGTCTGTCTATATGTCGACATATGCATGTATATTTTGAAAACCTTTTTTTAAAATGTTTTGAAAATCCTTTACTTTGTAAAATATTTTGATACTTTGTAAAATAGTTTGATCATAGTTTATAAACATTTTGAACTTTGGAAAGCCTTTATAAAATATTTTGAAATATATTTTGAAAATATATTTTGTTTTAAAAATAAAAAAGATAAAAAAATAGGAGATAGAGATCAAATACTGCTATCGAAGACTTTAAAAATATAAGCTATGGCTCTAAACACCAAATTATAATCTTGAGATCTTCATATCTTGGTCTTTGAACTCATGAGTATTCATGTCTTTCTCTTGAATCATTATACTCTACAGTCTTCGATTCAACAACTATGTAATTTTCTGCACTAAAAACTATATAACTTGGCAAAACATTAGTACATCTATTTTATATGATTGTTAATGGTTATTATCATCAAAATCAATAATTGAGGTATTAACAGTCTCCCTCCTATTGATGATGACAACCATTATATATTCCTGTATATAACATATGATATAACTCCTCCTGAGTTACATAACTCTCCTTGAATATATGCATGTGTATGTTATATACTTCTCCCCTTTTGTCATCAATATGGGTGAAAAATAAAATCCCTCCTAAATAAAATGCTTAGAAACTATAGAGTCAAAATAAAAAAATTAAGCACTAATATAATTGAAGCATTATATGATGATTATAAGATGATTATGATATAAATGATGATAATTAAAACTAAATGTTATGGTATAATAATATGATAATAGAAGCTATGTTTATTAATTCTAATTTATTTATTTAAATCATATTATAAATCCAATCATACAATTAAAATGAAAATAAACAAATCCAAATATTAATCCATCCAAACCTAAGAGTATTAATTTATACAAAATAATTTATATATTTATGTATTTATAATTTAAAACAAATCGAACAACTAGACATTCCTTTGAAATTCAACCCAAGCGTCAGATCCAAAGATTGGATTTGCTTTGATGGCATCCCAATCTTCATTATCCTTGTTGATAGAGCATTCCGGATTGTTTGTTTGATCAACTTTGATTAAGGGAGAAATCAACCATCAAAGGGCATCAAAATGCTTTTCTTTCTCTTTATCATCTGCATTTGACCTAATTCTAAATTGCCTTTGATTTCTTAAGATAAAGGTAAGAATAACTTTGAAAGATTGAAGTGTTATTTCAAGGTTTTCACACAATTCTTTTGTGTGGAGAAGACATTTTTGTTAACAAAATGTTTGAGAATGAAAAGAAAATAAAACAATGAGTAAAATTTCTAGAAGAAATAGGCTTATATAGGAGTGAAAAGTCGTTTAGAAAGTTTGAATAGATGGTAGTTATTTTATTTTTAAATTTTGAATTTTTGCCAAATGGCTAACATATGTTGACATATACAATGTATGTATGTCGACATACATACCGGAAAATGAAAATTTTATGTTTTTTATAGTTTTTATTTTTATTTAATTTCATTCTATTTAACGACTTCCAAAGACTATTAGAACAGTATGTAACAACAAAAACAATTTCTCATTGATAAGAAAAGATGGTACATAGCACAAAAGAAAAATACATAAAGATAACATGAATCAAACTTGAACAATACACCAAAATAAATGCTAGATATTATAAGAAAGTAACTAGATAAGCTTAAAAATATGTAGATGATGACAACGAATTTCCACCAAGCTTGCAAATAATTTTTTCAAAGTATTTGTCCACTTTGTTTGAGAGGGAAGTGAACTTTTTACTAAAGGTACATTTTATGCTTCTTTTGGGTTTTAAGAAGTTTCTCTTGGTTCTTTAGAATCTCCTTGATGGAAGGTGAGATGGATTTTTGAAGCTTTCTAAAGAAGTATCCATTTCCTCATTTTCCTCCTCTTCCTTATCCTCTTCTGCCATTTCCATTTCATCTCCTTCTTCTTCTATTGAATTTATTGCTCCTCTTCCCATGCCAATCTTTCTTCTTTTTCAATAAGAGTTTCATATGGTCCGAAATATGGAGGAATATGCATAAGAGAAATGTTGGTCTTGTCGAAAATGTTTCGAGCTAGAGTTGATTCTCCTCCTAAATCAACACCACAATATATGAAAATTACAGTGAGATACACACCATGGTAGAGTGTGTTCTCATGTCTAGAAACATTCTACTGAACAAAGTCATCTAAGATGACTTATGCCCAATTGATATCGTAAATTCTGTAATTGGCGAATAGAGCTTTAAAAACTTTTTGAGTATGGTTATTGTAACTACCGTCCTCGGAATGATATTTTGTTGTAAAATGAGACTCATAAGTCTCTATTTTGGTCTAAGATTTTTTTGTTTAAAATTGAATTCTTCATCACTTTCAAAAATATCATGAAAAACTTCATGATTTTGTTCATCAATTTGAAAAATAGAGAGGTCAATTCCACTAGATTTGCAATCAAGTATATGACCCAAAGTTTACAATTTAAAACAATTTGAGTGTCCTTTACACTACTCCAAATTTGACCCTTTTCTCCTTGAAATTTTTTTCCATTCAAATTCGCATAAAACATTTTAGTCAAATCCGGTTAACACACAAAATCATTTTGAGAAGAGTCGACTAAACCAAGAATTTCATTTTGAAAGCAAAGATCTTGAAGACCGTAAAAGGAAAATCATCAAACTTTGCAAATCCTTTGGGAAAAACTTTTCTGGAAGTAGTATACTCCATATAGGTATCAATGGCTTTTTTGTTATTGAAAAGAAAGACTTTGATTAAGGGCCTTATGGTTTTAGGAGTTTGACTTAAGGATGCCATTATTGAGTTATTGAAGAGATAAGAGAATGAAGAGATTTTTTTGAATTTTGAAATAAAGTGAGTAAATGAATGGATAAAGATAGATTGAATTATTAGAGAATGAAGGGTCATGTTCTCTGGTCAAAAAGATGTCTTTTAAGAGCATGGGAATAAGTACAAAAGAGAGAGAAATTAAAATTTGAATTAGAAATGAAATTTCAAATTTCTGGCAAGTATGTCGACATATATGCTCTATGTATGTCGACATATGGGCTGTAAATTTCAAAAAATAAAACTAAATAAAATATTCTTATATATATATTTATATACTTATATGCAACCACTATTATTACTAATATATATTTTATTCCTAAATTAAAAAAATTAAATGTAAAATGTACCACTTTTTGCTCCTTTCCTTCAATCTGTTCTGATTATTCTACTATTTCCGTGAAACACATATTCACATCCTCAATATCCGGTTCATTGTCACTTGAGGAAGTATCTAATCATCCAATGTTGATGTATAAGCCTTCTTTTTTCTGGATGAATCAGTAACTGGTGAGATCTTTGATTTATCCTAATGCGGATAGTCTCTTTGCAAATGATCGAGTTTCATCGCGATTGAAACATCTTATTGCAGTTACAGTTCCAAGAGTCCTATTTTCAGGTCTCCGAAAGTTGTTCATCTCTCTATACTTCAGGAACTTTCTAAAATTTCTGGTCATGAAAGCAATTTCTTCGTCATTATCATCATCTGAATCATGATCGTCGGTTATTGCATTGAAAGCGATGGATTTCTTTTCTGTCCTACAATTGTGCTTCATAGGACATTCAATTTCCTCTTAACTCTTCAATTTTTAGAGTACTAATATCATTATCCTCTTCTATTGCAAGTGTCTTTTGATCCTACTCTACAGAGAATGAATTGTGGATTTTTTTAACTTGATCCTCTTTAGAAAAGTTTTTACATAATACTACTAAAGAATGCACTATATCTTGAAATCTACAGTACATGTCAGAAATAAACTCTTTTGGGTTCATTTTAAACAACAGAAACTGATTAGTTAGTATGGAAATTTTGGTCTGTTTAACTTTACTAGTGTCCTCATGTGTAACTTGCAATGTACTCCAAATTTCATACGCAGACTTACAAATAGAGACTCTATTAAATTCATTTTTATCTAATGAGCAAAATAAAATAGTCATGGCATTAGAATTATTTTGTGCAAGTGCCTTTTGTCAACGGTCCATTCTAAAAAGCTAGTCCGGGCCTCTATATCCTCATTCTGTGTAATATTCCAAATATCTAAATCATTAGACTGTAAACAAATCTTCATCCTACATGATCGATAAGTGTAATTACCGCCACTAAAAAGTGGGGGTCTAGCAGTAGACTGTCCTTCAACAGAAGTGTTGACAAGTGTACTAATAGTGTTGCTAGCCATTTAAACTTTTCAAAAATCGAATTATGAGTTTTTGAAAATCTAGTGCTCTAGTACCAGATGTGGGTTGTGGAATTATGGAGCTTAAGACTAATTAAACACTAGAGGGGGTAAATAGTGTTTAACTTATGTAAATCTTTTTAAATTTCTTTCAAGTTAAATATTAAATCACATAATAGAAACACAGAATTATACTATTAAACAATCAAAAATGCAATCATAGATAAAAATAAAAGCAGTAAAGTAAAGAGTTAGAGAGATGATACCAGGGATTTTATACTTGTTTGGATTTCTCCTACATCTAGTCCCATACAATTTCTTGCATAGATTTCTTTTCAAATGCCAATCTTTAACCGATAAGAAGGCAACCATAAATATAATCTTGATTTTGAGGCTACGAGACACCCTCTTGAATTTTCGAGCTTAAGGTAGACTCACTTGATTTAAATGGGCTATAAGCACAACCACTAGATTTTCAAGCTACTAAGCACACCTACTTGATTTGAACAGGCAACAAGCACACCCAAAGCAAATATAAATAGGGTTGATAGTTTTTCCAAAGATAATTTCTTGAACTTTGGGTATGTAACGACCTGGATTTTTAGCCATCTGATATTAGGTAATTAACTAATTTTAAATTACTGGGATATTAATTTTTGGAAGTCAAAGAGATAAATTTTCTGATGTTTAAAATGTCTGTATATATAAATTGATTAAACTATGTTTAATTTTTAAATATAAATTTCTGGATATGATAAATTTATAGAAATATGTATATAAACTCCACCAATTAAAATTCAAGGTAGAATATCCATATATTTGTATATAAATATAAATATATACAAGTTAATGATGTTCAAATATATATATATATATATATAAGCATATATGTATATATATGTATATATGACATATAAATTAATGAATATGAAAACTTGTATAAATGTGTGTATATATATAATGTCAAATATATGTGAAGTAATGTAGATATGTACAAAATGTAAATAAAATAAAATAAAAAATATATATATAAATAAGGAGTTAGATACTTGTGTGTTGCTCTATACTTGTACATGTTATATAAAATAGTGTATGTGGGCAAAAGCTTGCATATGGTCTAAAGTATAAGGAATATATATATATATATATAAATGTATATATATATACTTATAAGTATAAGGGAAACATAATGAAGAAAACATATCTAGTCAAGCATATAATAAATCAAATATAAAGAAAAAAAATCAAATTAGCCAAAATAAAAATAAATAAATAAATAAATAAAGATGCTAGGCCTGTATATGAGAAATAGGCTTTAGCTTTTTGTCTACTTGTCCCTCTCCATATATATATATATACCATGCCTATGTTATTCACGTTAACATTCTACGGTCTAATATTAAAAAAAAAAGAGAAGAACTGCTATTTACAACCATGGAAAAGCTAAGCATTCAAGCTCCAACAAAATAGTGCAGCAGTGTCTCATTTTCAAAAAGAACTGTGACTAAACATTTTAATTTTGTTTACTGGCCAATACATATGTTTGTTTAACTGTAAATTTTGGGTGAATAAATGATATGCTAAGTGTGTATATATGGATGCATAGTGGATATGTGTATGTATGTTTGATTTCAACATGATCATTCCTACAAGACACTATTTATCTTCTACCCATGCTACTCTGTTCATATTCTATTTTCTTAAAACAGTTAAGAGCTTCAACTTGGAAAATCAATAACTAAGTATCTATTTAGTTTTAATCATTGATTCCAAAAGGAAAGTTATTTGTTTTTGAGTGTAGATTGTTTTAAAAATTATTTCATCAAGTTTCGACAAGTATTGAGAGAACAAAACCCATATTACAATAGGTAGGTTGGTTGAGGAAAAAATTTGACCATCGCAATTTAACGAATGAATTATATGTTTGGAATCGTTATTAAAAATCATGAATTTTGATGGTTGTTTGGAAATTTTTAGTGGCATGGGAAGGAAGAAACGTGGAGATGAACTGAGTTGAGGGTAAGGTCAAATTCCAGCGATGCGGTAGATTTTAGGGCTCGGCGTCGGGCGTGGAGGAGTGCTAGGAAGTGGCGCACGTGAGAAAAATACAATGGTGATTTTTATGGGGACATGGTGGCTTGACGAGGCATCTTTAGGGTTTAGGCCATGTTTTTGGAGGGTTCGGTTTTGGGCAAATGGCGGCGTCATTAGGTGAACGGAGACGTGCGCACGTGGGGGAAATAATCGAGGAAGTGATAGCGAGGCCGTAGGCGAAGTTCGGTGGTCGATGGGGGCCTGGGTCGGTATGATGGTGGTTGTTCTAGGTTTGGGTCTGGGTTCGAAATTTTGAACTAGGAAGGTTGCCGTAGTTTCAGGTGGTGGAACGAAGTGTCGTGGTCGAGAGCGATGTGGTTGGATGGATGGCGGCGTGGTTCGATGATCGGAGCGTGCATACACGTGCACACGTTCGTGCACCTGAGTAATTTTGAATAAGAGTGAAGGAGGAAAAAGGGAAGGGGGAAGACAAGTAGTGGGATGAACTGTTCGACCTGTCTTTTTTTGGTTTGTGGGCTAAGTGGGCTGGACTTATGTTTCTTTTTTTTAAAGGGTGATTTAATAAATGTTATATTGTCAATAACTTTTTTACAACATATTTCCCTTTTAATTTAAAACCAATTGACATGAGTTTTTTTTGCATTGCATCCTATCACCTAGTAAAATAATCTGGAATTAATTTGGTAAATCTTCTGAAATTTAAATTTTAATTATTTGTAATAATTAAAGTGAGTTAATAAATTAAGTCTTAATTTATTAATCTTATGATTAATAAATAAATTATTTATTAAATTGGTTGTTTGATTTTAATTAACTAATAATAAATTGTTTTTATAATTTCTTAAATTCATAAGCAATTTGGATTAATGATATAAATGGATTCGGTAAATTAAAAAAAAAACAAGCCTGATTTTGAATTGTTCAATATCAATTATTAATTGTTAATTTAGTTAATGGTTTTTGTTTTGGTTTATTGCTCTTGAATATTATTTCAATTGTTCTTTGTCTGTGCCATTTAGTAGTCAAACCGGTTAAAATGTTAGAAAAAAACGTTGGCACGTTTATTGAAATACTCATATGTAGAAAATTCTCATATGAGAATATTGACACTATGGACATAAAATTATTATTTAAAACAATTTGGTCTTTAAAAATTTATCGTTTTGAGTTCGAAGAGATCGGGATCGGATATCAGTGTTATCCAGAACCACTTCGATTCAATAACCACTACGAACCTTTACGGTTTTGATTATAGAGTCCAATATGCTGGAATTTAATTGATTTAACCAATTTGGTTATTTTAATAAGTATTTTATACTTAGACACTATTATTATATCACTGGATTTTTTGTAAAAGTGTTTGCCAATCGTAAGATAAAAACCCGTCATGTATATGTGACGCGGTCTTACGAGTTACCTTGGTTTTCGAAGGATTTTGATAACTTAAGTAATTCAAAATTAAGTGTGTTTACTCACGTTGGTACAGCCTGACTCGGGTGTTAATTAACTGTAATGCTCGGGTTAGACCGAGTATTACAGATTAAGGTTAGGATGCTTTGGAGCTCAGGAGACGAGCTGGAAAGCAGAGGTGTATTGCACGTATTTGATCATATTCTGCTATGTAGTGTAGGCTGTATATTCTGCATTTGAGGATAAGTAATTGTAACTGTCCAGATTTATATATTGATTATACTCTGATAATTTTTATGGATGATAACCGATACAAATTCTTTTGTATAAAAGCTGTTATTGTACATTATATGTTTTTCCGCTGCGATTGAGAGATTCTGTGTTGTTGTTATTTCTATTTCCTTTTATATCTCTTTTCTTCTTAACTCTAACAATTTGGTATTTCCGGCACTCGATTGCTCGACACTCTATACAGTGAACGTATTATGTCAATTTTCGGGGGTCGAAAATCCCCCGGTCGTTACACGTGGTATCAAAGATGGAGGTTAAGCGAGAACCTTAGCTCTGGTGGGGATTACTCATTAGAGATAGGGTCAGTAGTACCCTAGAATGAGTTTAGTGTATTATATATATGAGGGCATACTTGTTATTTTCTTATATAATGATTTTAAAAACGGTTTAAAATAATATTTTGATATAAAAGAAGTAATTTTTATGAATTATTATAGTATAATGAGGTGATTGGTTGTTATTATAATCAAATAAGATTTTAAAATTTAAGTGGTAATATATATAACCAAATATAAATTTGGGTAAGAATGAATTATGCAAATAAGTTAAGCTAAAAGTAGATTCAAACCTGAATTTAAATTCCGGAAATTTCGGAAGAGTTTTCAAGTGTTTAAAATGAAATAAGTTTACCCTGATTATATTTTATATATAGAAATAATTTTTCAGGAAATTATTATGGATTATAAAGTGTGTTTGTCTTCTAGGTATGATAATATTGATTATTATCATAAATTGGCTGTTGTGTCTTACTAAAGGATGTTTATTGCAAAATAAACAATGATAAAATATTTGGAATATTTTAAGGAAAGGAATTATATAAGCATAATTTATAAATATGACTTATAAATTAAAATGAATTTAAATTGAGAAGTTTTGAATCTAAGTCCCGGAAATTTTGAAATGTGTTTCAAAGTGTTTTGAAGGAATAATAAGTAATATTATTTAGAATATTTTGATGTGGGAAATTTTGTTTTGAAAACAAGGGTTATTTTGAAAATTCTGAAGGACTTTGTTTGGGTAGAAAGCCAGAGTGGGTTTAAAATTTAAAGTTGATTTGGTATGTAAATAGGATATATATGTATGATTTCAAAGTTGATTTGAAATAAATACTAGGTGTTGAATTCTGGAATCCCCCTTGAAATGAGAAGTATAACCCAAAAGAAACATAAGTTTTTGAACTTATAAGTGGGAAGTTATATTAATAAGAAACTTAAATTTGGAAGGTAAAAATTTAAATTGAGTAAGTATAAATGGATTGGACGAATTGGGAATTAACTCAGGCCAAGTTAAATAAGTTTTGAACATATAACCTGAAATTGGAAATTTCAAGGTGGAATTAAAATTTAACGTATGGAAGTTAAATATATTAAATTGTAAAAGAAAAGGTATAGATTTGATAAGAGTTACAAAAGGAGTTATGTGTGTATAAATGATTTCAAAATGATTTTTGAAATAAAACGAGTTTCGAATTTTGGAAATTTGTGATAGATGCTATTGATTGATGTTTAGATGATTTGGATGTTTATCCATTTTGATATATCCTGCTATCATCCTGTATATTATTTATAATATATAAAATTGTAAATCGAATTATTTCGAATAAATTAAGAAACAGGTTATAACGATATATACCTATGACATTTATTTTGGATTGAAATGATATATATCCATCCCTGAAATTAAATAGAAATAAAACTTTGATTTGAAATTATTTAAATGATTTTGAATTTTAAGGAATAAAATCAAATTTATGGAAATGGAATCATTTTGAACTTGAGTTTGTAATCTTAAAAATGAACTTGTCAACCAGAATTGTTTAAAGAATCGGGTTTGAAATTTTGAAGTTATAATTAGGAACTCAATTGAATTCCAAAAAAAATTGATTTTTTTGAAAAGATTTGAACTCTTACTAGAACCTTGAAATAAATCCAAGTAAAAGTAATTTAAGTGGATATTTCGACATTTGGGCTCGGAATTGATTTTTTTTAAGATTTGGATTTTTAAATTGAATATTGAAGGTTAATTTGTTTTAAGTGATTTAATCGATATTATGAAAATCAAACTCGAATTTATATAAATCGAAATGGTTTAGAATTGAGAATGGAATTGAAATTAATTCAAACTGGAATTGAATTGAATTAAATGGAATTGAAATCGAAATCGAATTAATTTGGAATCGAAATTGAAATTGATTTGAATTAAAATTGGAATCGAAGTTAATTCGAATTGGAATCGGGTCTGAATCAATTTAAATGGAAATGGGAATTGAAATTGATTTGAATTAGAAGATTGGGAATTGAATTAGTTTGACTTTAAAACTATTTTCAAATAGATTATTTTAATATACCTATTTAAAATCTATCTTTGTAAATATTTAAATTATTTTGATTTTCCAAGCTATTTACTATACAAACCATTCTTTTTAGAACCCAAACTATCTTATATTACCTATTTAACTATTTTAAAACTATTCAAGCTATTTTCTAAATTCAAACTGGTCAGAGTGGAAATTGTTTATATATTTAAATAATGGATTTAAATACAAATTGGGCTAAGTTGAAGTATTAACCCGAATGGAAATTCGAAGCAATTTTGAATTGGAACTGAAATCGAGATATTAAGGAAAAAATGATTTTGAAGTGAAATAGTATATTTTGAGTAAATACGATGATTTTAAAATAAAGATTTAATAGTTACTATAACTGAAATTTACTTATAAGAAGTAAGAAATGTTACAAATAACTTTGTAAAGTAATCGAACTTGGAAATTTTTATTTGGCATTAATAAGATTTTATATGTTAGTTATATATTCAAACTCCCCTTGTTAAATTTATAACCAGAAAGAAATGATCTTTGAAAGATATTTGAAATACTAAATGGAGTATATAAATATGAAGCGGATCCAAAAATTATTGATCCAAAATTATTCGAGTTGAAAAGAATGATCTCATATGCATATGAAACTGAAATAGTTTTGGAACCTATTGATTTTAAAGGCATTGATTTTGGAAAATAGTCAACTTTTGAATTTGGGTAAACCGAATTTAAAACCATCGATTTTGAAGGTATCGATTTTGTATAGATAAAATTTTATATGTGATACATATAAAGTATGTGATTTGAAAGGTACTATATATATAGTATGATATGTTTTGAAACCAAAAGTATGGAAAGGCACCCCCACAAAAGTTGAAACTTAGAATAGGAGATCCACTAGGTGGTTCTGCCAAGGAATCCACAGGGTGGGTTCAATGAGAATTGGGATCCTAGAGGACGTCCAGACAAAACTAATGAGTTCCTGGTGATCAATTGTTGGGTAGCGTAAATCGAGGGGTATTATACCTATAGTTACGTTAGGTTTTGCTGTGATAGCAACGTAACCTTTGTGTAACTGCGATCTATCGTGGTTCCATAGCGTAATTCGGGAGGTAGTGATTGCCTACAATCTACGTTTGATTTCGCTATGATAGCGACGTAACATCAGTAGATTGCGATCTATGTGGTTTGGTTCCATACCGTAATTCGGGAGGCAGTGATTGCCTACAATCTACGTTTGATTTCGTTGTGATAGCGACGTAACATTGGTAGATTGCGATCTATGTGGTTTGGTTCCATACTGTAATTCGGGAGGCAATGATTGCCTACAGTCTACGTTTGGTTTCATTGGGATAGTGACGCAACCTTTGTGTAGCTGCGATCTATGTGGTATAGTTTCGTTCGATAGCGTAATTCGAGGGGCAGAGATTACCTATAGACTACTTACCATTTTGCTGTGATAGCAACACAACCTTTGTGTAGCTGTGAACTATGGTGTTCCCATGGCGTAAGTCGAGAGGTGTTGATGCCTACAGTTTTCTTATGATTTCGCTGGGATGGCGACGCAATCAACGAGTTAGCTGCGATCCATGGTGGTAAGAAGGAAAGAGGGGCGGTACTTTCCATATCATTTTTGAAAAAGTTTTCAAGTATTTTAAATGGGTGTTGAAACGGGTCTACTAAGTACTTATAGATTTTCAATCCTACGCCTGATCAACGTATGACTAAATTTCTGTAAGAACAAGGATGGATTTGTTAAGACATCGAGTTATGAAAAATGTTTTAATATAAAATTAGCTTGGTAATACTACGTGATTTAAAGTGTTTGTATCTTAAAAATACATAGTAAAGGAATAAGAGGGTTAAAATGTTAAAGAATGATTTATTTAATAATATACATCAAAATTCTAGTTCTTGCTTCATTTTGAGGACAGAAAAGTTCTAAGGGGAGGAATGTAACGACCCGGATTTTTAGCCATCTGATATTGGGTAATTAACTAATTTTAAATTACTGGGATATTAATTTTTATAAGTCGAATAGATAAATTTTCTGATGTTTAAAATGTCTGTATATATAAATTGATTAAACTATGTTTAATTTTTAAATATAAATTTCTGGATATGATAAATTTTATAGAATTATGTATATAAACTCCACCATTTAAAATTCAAGGTAGAATATAAATATATTTGTATATAAATATAAAGATATACAAGTTAATGATGTTCAAATATATATATATATAAGTATATAAGCATATATATATATATATGCCATATGAAGTAATGAATATGAAAACTTGTATAAATGTGTGTGTGTGTGTGTGTATGATGACAAATATATGTGAAGTAATGTAGATATGTACAAAATGTAAATAAAATAAAATAATATATATATATATATATATAAATAAGGAGTTAGATACTTGTGTGTTGTTCTACACTTGTACATGTTATATAAAATAGTGTAAGTGGGCAAAACCTTGCATATGGTCTAAAGTATAGGGAATGTATATATATATATATAAAGGTTTATATATACATATATAAGCATAAGGGAAACATAATGATGAAAACATATCTAGTCAAGCATATAATAAATCAAATCTTTCACTCTAGTTTTCAAATCAACACAAGTTTTTAAATCAAGTCAAGAAAAAAAATCAAATCAGCCAAAAAAATTAAAATAAATAAATAAATAAAGATGTAAGGCCTGTAGTGAGAAATAGGCTTCAGCCTTTTGTCTACTTATCCCTCTCCATATATATATACCCTGCTTATGTTATTCACGTTAACATTCTACAATCTAATATTCAAACAAAAAAAGAGAAGAACTACCATTTACAACCATGGAAAAGCTAAGCATTCAAGCTCCAACAAAATAGTGCAGCAGTGTCTCATTTTCAAAAAGAACTGTGAGTAAACATTTTAATTTTGTTTACTGGCCAATACATATGCTTGTTTAACTATAAATTTTAGGTGAATAAATGACGTGCTAAGTGTGTATATATGGATGCATAGTGGATATGTGTATGTATGTTTGATTTCAACGTGATCATTCCTACCAGACACTATTTATCTTCTACCCAAGCTACTCTGTTCATATTTTATTTGCTTAAAACAGTTAAGAGCTTCAATTTGGAAAATCAATAACTAAGTATCTATTTAGTTTTAATCATTTATTCCAAAAGGAAAGTTATTTATTTTTGAGTGTAGATTGTTATAATAATTATTTCATCAAGTTTCTACAAGTATAGAGAGAACAAAACCCATATTACAGTAGGTAGGTTGGTTGAGGGAAAAATTCGACCATCGCAGTTTAACGAATGAATTATATGTTTGGAATCGTTATTAAAAATCATGAATTTTGATGGTAGTTTGGAAATTTTTAGTGGCATGAGAAGGAAGAAACATGGAGATGAACTGAGTTGGGGGTAAGGTCAAATTCCGGCGATGCGGTCGATTTGTGGGCTCGGCGTTGGGCGTGGAGGAGTGCTAGGAAGTGGCGCATGTGAGAAAAATACAATGGTGATTTTTAGGGGGACATGGTGGCCTGACGAGGCGTCTTCAGGGTTTAGTCCATGTTTTTGGAGGGTTCGGTTTTGGGAAAATGGTGGCGTCGTTAGGTGAATGGAGACGTGTGCACATGGGGGAAACAATCGAGGAAGTGATGGCGAGGCCGTAGGCGACATATGCATGTATATTTCGAAAACTTGTTTCTTTCAAAATGTTTTCAAAATCCTATACTTTGTAAAATATTTTGATGCTTTGTAAAATAGTTTTAACATAGTTTATAAACATTTTGAAATTTTAAAAACATTTATAAAATATTTAGAAATATATTTTGAAAATTTATTTTGTTTTAAAAATATAAAAGATAGAAAAATAGGAGATAAGGATCAAAGATTGCTATCAAGGACTTTAACAATATAAGTTATGACTCTATACACTAAATTATAATCTTGAGATCGTCATATCTTAGCCTTTGAACTCGTGAGTTTTTATCCTGTACTGCCTTTGATTCAACACTTGTGTAATTTTCTATAACTATACACTATATAACTTAGCAAAATATTAGTATCTATACTTTACATGATTGTATATGGTTTTTGTCATCAAAGTTAATAATTGAGGTATTAACATTACATATTGATGGTTAATGGATAAATATAGAATTATTCACTTAAAAAGTTTTCTATTGGTTAATATAACTAAGGTCAAGGAGAGAATCTCGAAGTGACGATGTTACACAGTTCCCTCAACTTAAGAATATCGTGGAACTTCAATATAGATACTCTGCTTTGATCATAGTTAAATTATGGCATGATGATCAATCAAGCGACCATAGATAGGTGTGAGTTGAAGTATTGGAAGTGAAACAGTATTTTAAAAGATAATTTGCCTCCTTAGTTACAAGGGGTTAGTATCATGGTCAATTGTAGTCATCCCAAAGTCAATGTCTCTAGCTAGAGCCATATGATTAATAATAATTATTATTATTGAACCTAGGATTTTGTGTTTGTACTAATCAAGTTAAATGTGGACGATATTGAAATATTGACCAAAACCAAATTTCGTAAGTCCTAATGTGATATAGTTTTGAGGAAGAGAATTAGTGTATATAATCATTACCACCAGGTACCGCTTATAATAGTAAAATTGGAATTTAGCAAAAAGACATGCGAGTGATAAATTTAGCCAAAATATCATACTGCTAACTAACATAACGTGTGAATGTTAATATCTGAATTGTTCGATATTAAGACTGAATTTACACCTTTGAGTTGCATAACTGTAATGATGACATTTTGGAAAACCACACAATTTAATTAATTTATTATTATTATAAATTAACTAAATTAATTAATATTTTGAAATATTAATTATATATTTTATTTTATTTTTGAATTACTATTTAATGAAAAATGTACATATAAAAGTTATGTATGCACATATCGATATACGATATCGATAAAATATTTAAATTTAATTTATAGCAATTAATTACTAAATAGTTTTAGAATTTTAAGGACCCAATTAGCCCCTACCTTGGTCGGCCATATATGAGAAGGGTAGGGGATTTGATTGAGACTTAATAAGAAATTAAAGAGGGAAGGTTTTAAGGAAGGAACTGAAAAGGTTTCAATAGTTCCTTTAAAGTAAGATTTCTTTCATTCATTCATCCATTCTTCCTGACAATTTATTTTCTCCCGCTCTCCTCTCTTTCCTTAGGTTGAAAATTCATGGCTTCCAAGTTATAAAAAAATTGCCAAAATAAGGTAAAATAAATCGAATAAAATAAATAAAAAAATTTCTTGAGGTGATTAAATCGGATCTAGGAATATTTCTTCATTTATGGTGTGATTTTTTAGCTACATCATAAGTAAGTATCCAATCTTCTTTTAATATATTTTTTATAGTTTAAATCTTATATTTTATACAACAAATTTTTATATGCTTATATTGCCTAATCTTTTGTTTGCTATTGTTTTTGAAATTAAATATTTGATAAGAAAAGGTTTCTCAGGTTTAAAACTAATTTTAATTAGTTGAGATAATCTTATTACATATTTTGTATACAAATATGAATGAAATACATGCATAAACTATTTGAAATTATTTTATGAAATTGAATGTAGGTTTCATGTTTATACATGTTATTTTGAATATCGAATACTTTTAGTTGTTATATACATGTGCTTTTATATATTATTTAGTTTAAAATTTATAGAAAATAGACTTTTGTGTAAAATCATATATCTAGTATTGATTTATTTTCTAACTCAAAACTAAGTTTTGATAAAATATTTATCAGTTAAAATATACAAGTGAACTAAAGTAAGATTGACATAGAATTATAAATATACCTATCGATAAATCTATTTACATGCTGTGGATTCAAGACCCATGTAAGCACCTAATTATACAACTACCAGATATGTTCGTACCTTGGTCACTTGCATGCATATTTCCCTAAAACCATGTATTATCTTTTATGAGTTTTGAACTCTATAATAATACAAGAATATGAATATTTATCCATATTCAATAACATATAAATATTATATGGTGAACGGTTTCAATTCACATTGTATGAGACTTCGATGAAATTAGTTTATTTGAAATAGCAAATAAAGCATAATGTGAGATCGTGTACTCAATACGATTGATTACAATAAGGACCTTATTGTGTTTGATGTAGCACTAGACCAATAACTATAAGATGTACCTAGGAGTTCGATCACTTACATGTCAGTTTGATAATTTTCATGAAATGCAACTTTTGATACGCTTAAAAGCTAAGGATGACCAAATGCACTTTTGTAAAAAGTTCGTTAAAGTCTTATAGTAAAGGCTTCCTTTTAAATGGTTCGACCGTTTTAAAAGGAAGATGAATGTACGAGAATAGATGTAACTTAGGTACAGTTGAAATGAAGAGAGTGAATGGCCACCTTTACTTCATGAAGAGACATGGGAAATAAAAATTGTGTAAAATCTAAAAGATGCTTAATATTGAGTGAGAAATGTGATTTTTATTCCAACTGTATTTTCATATACAGAATTGTTTTCTATGAAAGTTATTTCTTCAAGTTCAAGATATTAGATTTGAAACTCTCAACTATAAAAGAGTTAGAGTGTATGAATATAAATTGCCCATAAGTAGTTGATTAGAGCTTCGTATTTCATACGCTATTACAGTAATGGCATAAAATAGTTGAGTATAACATATAACACTTCGTAGTGGATACATCAAGTTAGAAAATTATTCTCGTAAACATACCAAATATTATTTAATAATAATTGTTTTTTAGTTTTGACTGAAAATAAACATAGTTTTATTTCAGTATGAATATTGTAAATATTCATTATATAAAACTGTAATAATGGTATTTGTTATCATAACAGAATTATGCCTTAGAAAATATAGAAGTATCTAAAATCTTACAATTATTTTGGAATTACAGAGTAAGCCACGGTTTTGAGAACAATTGTTTAATCATATGATTATGAATCATGCGATATTGGTGGATTATATCTTAAAATATTAAAGGTGAAATACCCGTTTATTGGGAGCGACAAAAGAGTCAATGAACTCTTCAGATTGATACATATAGATATATCTGATCCAAAGTCTAATAGTACCAAAATGCTTCCACATACTTTGTTAAAATTCACAGATGAATCATTATAGAAATGAACATGGGTATTTGATGCACAAGTAGTATATCTATGATAAGTTCATAGAATTAATACAGAAGTAAAAAACATAACATGCAAAGGAAATAAAAAAAATTCAATTTGACCAAATATGTGAGTGTTGGAAAGGGTTCCAAAAATATTATAAAAGGAATAAGATTCAATCTCGAATGTCTCTCCTTCTTATGATACATAATGATGTGTCAATAAGGAGTTATCACACTTTGTTGGAAAAAGTGCGATTAATGAAGAGTGAAGTTGAGTTAACTTCTTTGTGGAAGGTCATGTACTTAATAGTAAGAACATACGATAAAATTAATTTCATCTAAGAGCATAGTTTACATGATTACACAAGATAAAAGTTGATAACAAATCCTTAAATACTCTAGGCCAAAGATTTACAGGTTGTGTGAGTCGAGATGCTACATGTAATAATTGCTCGTAAGGTTTCTTGTGTGGACCACCTCAAAGGATTTTGGGATCGATCAATATTGTTTGACTAATTTATGTTATGAACATAAGTTTCATAAACTTAAAACCAAACCGGTTTTTTATATACATAAGGCAATTCATATAATGTTTATGAATACATATTCTATTACATCGAGAAATATAATTGTTTTTTCCAAGAAATACCAACATCATGAATAAAGAAATTCTTTTAGAAATTATTCGTAGTAAATTGGATTTGGATACGATCCAAGGGTAAAACTAATTAAAAAGGATGAAATGCAATTGACCAAATCTAAACAGGCACAACAAATTAGATGTCCAATAAGAACTCTCGTACATTATAGAGAAACTACGATTTTCTTATTGATATGAGAAAATAATTCCTCAATTGTTAATAAGCCATTAAGAGTGTTAACTCTACCTTATGGCATGATGCGAAAATTAAAAATGGATTTCAAGTACATTATCAAAATATAATTTTGATGGTTGTACTCGAAGGGATATGATTTAAACCATTTTGCAATCAATATATTACCTGGGTTTTGGATACTGGATTTGGAACTTGTATCCGTAGTTCGTTACAAGGACTTAGGAATAGGAAAAATGTGACAGAGGGTGAGATGAGATTTCTAGTTGCCAATGGATCTCGAGTAGATGCAACTACAGTTGAAGACTGTCACTTAGCTTTGCAATGGATTATATAAATAATGGCTATTATGTTAAAAAATTTATTTGCTGAATTATTTTGTACCTAGATTATCTTACACTTGAATATTTTTCATTGTGTTGATAATGTTACGAACATTATGTGTAACGACCCACTATTTTGGACCATTCAAATCGACAATAATCCACACATGTCTGGCTTGAATAATTCAAAATAACAGATTGTAAATAAATTTGGAGCAAATGAAATCAAATACACAGAATCACAGACACAGAACATATCAGAATAACTCGCAGCGGAATATAAAAAACCATAGTAGTTCATGAAGCTACTATAACAAACTCTCAAAACATAATACATAATATCTGCTTGAAAACATATACAATAGACATCTCAAATAAATAGAAGTTTATGAATACCAGAACTGAAATAGAACAACTGAACTGAAAGGAACAGATAACTAGACAAGCAGAATCTCCAGCGATTCCTAGCTCCAGAAAGAAATCCAAAGCTAAGCTGTAAATACTCAGGCTGACCCGAGCGTAAAGTAAAACACAAAACACTCGAGTCAGGACAATATATACTTATATAATGTAAACCAACTCAAGTGAACTGTAGTAGAAATGCACAATAACTCAAAGGATGCTTGGGATCGCCCATCCTTTAAGGATCAGTTAAACTATAAATTAAATACATCCCGTGGTTAAAATTTCAAAATGGTATTTTATACTTCGAAATCAAATATCATTTCAAAATTCAATATCCTTATAAAATCCATTTCAAAATATCAAAATATCATATTTCAAAATAGTTTATATTTCGAAACAAATTACTTCATTTTAAATCACAAAAATGAAGTTAGTATATTTAATAATTAAAATTTTAAATTTCCAAAAATTTAAATTTTCAAAGTTCATTCGTTCACTTCAATTAATTAAAACAATGAAATTTCAACTTTCGCAGCATTTAGAAAATGCTACGGAAAGTCACATTTAAAACAGTTCAATTTAACAAAAGACAGCATTTAAAATGCTGTAATATGGTTACATTAGTTTCAAATAAACTTAGTTAAATTCAACCATTATAACATTTACAAAAATGCTATAATAGCCTTTAATTAAATTTAGCCATTTGGTTCATTATTATCAACTACAGGTTCATTATTATCAACTACAACATTTACAAATGTTGTATTATCATTTACATTAGAATTTAATAGCATTTCAGAAATGCAGTTAACTAACTTCAAATATTCAGTATAATTTCACAAACAATTATATTTTTATATAAATCATTTTTTTTACTTATAAAATCATATAATTTCACTTTTAAAACAATCATTCAAATACCCTTATATTCATGATTTTATAAAGTTAAAACTCCATTCAAAAATCAAAATTTAATAATAATTCACTTATTAAATTCCAATATTAAGTTATAAATTCATTAAATTAAATTAACTTAACACTTAAGTTTAAATTTTCAAATATAACTTAATTCCATTTTTATTTACTTAACTTAAAAATTCACTTTTAAGCCAAATTCACAAATTTCCAATTTTAGTTATATTTCAAAATTTCAACTTAAATATTCATTCATTTCACATTTTAACTTTATTAAAAAAAACATTTAATATATTATAAAATCATTTAAATTCACTTTAATCCAAATTATCATGAATTTATCACATTTCATATTTAATTTAAATTCCAATTATCACCAAATTAAAATTTCCCAAAATAACTTACATTTCTAATTTTCTAATTTTACCATTAATTTATTTCACTTATAAATTTTCAGAAAATCAATAATGCTTTACAAAGATCATTTTTATTTAGTTTAAGTCAAAATATTATAATATTTACATTTCTAAAATAATTAAAAAAAATTATAAAACATATTTTAACAACGGGTCTGTATTTCATTTTCTAGCCTAGGTAAAGTGATACGGGTAATTTATCATTTCAACCCGTAATTTACAAAGATACTCGGGTTTGATCATTTCAAACCCGCAATCCCAAGTAAATGAAAATAATTGAAAATCATTCAGGCATATCATTTCAGCCCATAACAATTTTCTCCTATTCTAAAGTCCGTTCGGGTATGTATCATTTCAACCCATAGTGATTCTAATCTAAAGGGAACTTGCAGTGTGATAAACTGATAAAAATAACAGAACAACATAATATAACAGTAACATATGATATAACAGGTGTTTAAGCATGGGTGAACATCATATAATCATAACATAGCAGATATAATATGGTGATGCATTTTACAGATTCAAAAGTGGTCAATTTACTAGTTATATAAGTATACACTGTCTGGTGAGAATAACTCACTTGTTTAAAGCTGGAGATAGCCACAAAAGCACACAATACTGACACTACGAAGGCACGACAACACGGGAATGACTTGAGAGTGGAGAGCGAGATCCAAGTTATAGATCTTGTGTTACAACCCAAAAACAAAACCAAAATAATAGTTAAAAATCAATACGATTGAATTTGAATAACTTTGAAACAAAAAGCAGTTTGAATACGAAACTTTTTACCTTGCTTTCTCTACTTGTTTGCATGGCCTAGGGGATCAATTAGGTCAGGTTTGTACTTGGTTTGGATCAGGTATGGGTCTGGAAAAGGTAAGGCTACAAGGTAGAACATGATGGAGGAAGTTACAACACAGGGATGTGAAGGGGTTTAGGCTAAAACATGGTTTTTGGCAACCAAAAGGGCTCGGTCATGGGGTTATATGCTTGGCCAGTCAAGCTCAGGTCTGGACAGAGGTTGGAGTGGTGTGGGGAGGTCTGGAAAAGGTGGTGGTGGCAGCCTATGGTGGTGGTGGTGGTGTAAAATGAAGGGAAGGTTGCATACATGGCTCGGGTAGGCGATAATTGTAGAGTTTTCAATGTTTTTGTGGAGTTTTGCTCAAGGGGAGGCCATGGCACTTTCATGTCAGTGGAGAATGATGGTTTGGCCGTGGATTTAGTGGGGAGGAAGGGATGGTGGTCGATGGTGGTGATGGTGAGGCTATGGGCCGAGCAAAGCATGAAGATTTCAAGGCAATTTACACAGGAAAATCAATAAAAGAAGGTGAAAAAGAATAGAAAAGAGGAAGACATTACAATTCTTTTTCTTCAGATCTGAAAACATATGTGAATGAGGAATGAGAAAGTGATGTTTTCACGTGAATTGCAAAATGAGATATGCATCTGAAAGAATGAGGAGTTAAGGCCAATTGAATGAAAAGTAATGTTGAAATGTGAAAAGGTGGGAATTCAAAAGGCCTTAGGAAATAAAAAGCCACAAACCTTTCAAATCACTTTTATTTCTTTTTAATAAGTTTAAATAACTGAAAATAATTAAAAATTCAGTTTCAATTCGAAAATGTAACAAATATACAAAATATAAATAAATAAATATTAATTATATATGATTAAAATAAGAAAATAGTACAAAATGAAAACTAGTCTAGAAAATTTGAAAATAAATGAAATAAACTTAGGGAAAATTGTATGGACTTGGAAAAATATTTATAAATAAAGATAAGAACATAAAATAAAAATGCATTCACAAAAATAAATAAATAAATTTTAATTAAATAAAATTTAAATGAAGAATATAGTAGAAAAATAGAAACTAGTCTTTAATAAATGCAATAAATTTTGGAAAAGTTTTATTATCACTTCAAAAATATTAAAAGACAAAAATATACATAAAATAACATATTAACACATTTTAAAATAAAATATGACAAAGAAAATATGATTTATAAAATTTAAAATAGGCAAAATTGCAAAATAAAACAAATTATACTCAAAATTGAAATGTACATAACTTTTACAATTTAATTCCGTTTTCAACGAAACAAAAAGCAGTATTCATGTTATTAAGTCTATTTTCATAATAAAAGATAAAATTTAAGATTTTAAACAATTTAAATTTGAAGTTTTAAAAGTCAAAGTTTGACCAGTTTGACTAGAAATCCCTTTTTCAGGAAATGTTCAATTTATACCAGTTTGAAATTAAAAGTTACATAATAATCAACATTTATATTTAAAAATGAAATGTTTGAAATAAAACAAGTTTAAAATAGTTTTCAAAATATAATAAAGTCAAATAAAATATATACAAAATCTAGGGCTGTTACACTCTCCCCCACTCAAATCTTTTCGTCCTCGAAAAGGAATGAAGTATGGAAAATACAGAAAAAGATAGAATGGAATAGGATTAAGACAAGATGACAAGAATATTAAAATTATACCTGATAACTATTGTTATGGGTAAGTTTAATAAGGTGGAGAATAGGAATAGCTAGAAGGGAAAATAGGATGAAAGACAAGGATGAGCCATTAATTTAAAATTGTTGGTTGAAGAGGTAAAATATTTAAAACACTTTAAAATCGTTTAAAAAGGAAATAACTAATCAAAGTATCATTTATATAATATTTTATCAAAATACTTTTATAACTCGATGTCTTAACAAGTTTATCCTTGTTCCTGTAGACTCTGGTAGTGCGTTGATCAGGCGCAAAACTAGAATTCTCCAGGTACTTAGTAGACTTGTTTCAACACCCAGTGAAAATACTGGAAAAACTTTTAAAAACAGATATGGAAAGTACAATCCAAACAAAACGAATCAAATCATGGATCGCAGATACACAATGGTTACGCCTGGGTCCCCCAGGAAACATCCGTACCTTTTAAGCATTCACTGCCTTGCTAATTTCGCCATGCAACAAAACGGTGGACCGCAGGATACATAAAAATGGTTACGCCTGGATCCCCCAGGAAACATCCATACCCCTTAAGCAATCTCTGCCTTGCGGATTACGCCACTAACACGACCATAGATCGCAGATACACAATGGTTACGCCTGGATCCCCCAGGAAACATCCGTACCTTTTAAGCAATCACTGCCTTACGAATTACGCTATGCAGTCGAGTTCGTAAGACCATGGGTAACGCCATGGAATTCGAAGGACACTCGAGTATCATATCCGGAAAACCAAAAATCAGAGAGAATAATATCGATAGAATGAATCCAAGATGTGGCCACAAATCGGATATCAAGCAGAAGGCACTTTCCATATCTTTACTTCGAAAATATGTATCATATAGTACCTTTTCAAATCACTTTCAAATATCGTACTTATATAAAATCCATTATATATAAGATTTAATTTTCAAATCAAATACTTTCCAAAATCAATAGTATATCAAATCATACTTATATAGACTTCAATTATATAAGATTTCACTTTCAAATTGAGTACCTTTTCAAATCTATAGTTTTCGAATCAATTTCATACTCATACAAATCAATTTTATATAAGTTCGACAACTCCCAAATCAAGTGTTTAGTAACATAAGGTTCTCAAATTTAAATTTGTTTCAATATCAGTTCAATTTCAAAATCATATACAATTTCACCAAATTATTTTCTTCTCAAATTAAATATCTTTAGTTTCAAAGTTTCCAAAATAATAGATTTTTGAAAATAAATCCAAATTTCCAAATCAATATAATTTAAGTCAACCAATTCATTTCCAAAATCAAATGTTTTCAAAATCATCTTATACTTACGTAAGGTCCGTCTTATATAAGGATCAAATTTTCCAAAATAAATTTCGCTGTATGAAGAGCCATATGGGATTTGAATATCTTTGCTTTTATAGGTTATATATCTTTTTAATTTAAATTGGAAAAGTAAGCAAAGATATTCTAACCCGACAGCTTTCAATTTCAGCGTCAAAATATATCACTGATATTAGAATATAAGATGTACACACGTCATCATTTCGCAAAATCACATTTGATCGCTCGCTCGATCACACAAGTTCGCTTTCGAACTAGTATTGTCCATTCGATTTCCCTAATGCGGACTTCGATATGGTTTCTCGACTAGAAGCCATCAGTCTCCTTGCATAGCCATATACTATGATAGAGAATTCTGGAATCAAGCCCAAAATCCATATCAAATATTCGCCATCAAGAATCGAATGAAAAATCCTAACACGAAATGGTGTAATCCACCTCGAACTTGTGTACTCAAACTTGGATCAAATTAATTATGCGAATAAAACAGCATACGTACAACTTATATATTTATTTCAACTTGTTAAATATATAGTTTCATAAAGATGTTACTAAGTTAAAACATTTAAACTAAATTTTATTCAAAATATTTTGAAGACCAAATTCTTTTCAAAACATTTCAAATCTAAATTTCATATTAGAAAATTTTAAAATTGCTTTATTCATTTACTTAACCAAACAGTTTCAACTTATTTAAATCATATTACGTCATACTTAAACATTCAAAACAAACTTATATACTTTATCAAATTACTTTTCAAAATTTCTTAGCTTTGAAAAGTTAACCTTGATTTGGAAGTGCTCGAACCTTTAAAATAGTTGAAGAAATCATATTTCAATCCAAGAGCTGGAAATCACAATTAAATCAGTAAATCCATTCCAAAAATAGGGTTATATCAAATCAAATCCAAAACTCAAGGACTGAACACCGGTTCATTTCAAATCGTTTCAAATATATTTACATATATCTTTCGAATATCAAATCATACTTCGGAATTTGAAATCAAAAATGGTTTCACAAAATCACTCGCATAACAAAGCTATTAAAGTGGCCTCTCCCTCACTCAGAAACTCGAAAATCAATGTCGATGATGCGTGCACTCATCACCGAAATTATTTTCCAGCGACACAAGTGAGTTCTGGACTTCCATTTACTTTGAAAACTTCTTTGAAATTCCTTCAAAATCATTAAAACCCATTAAAATCATTGAAACATTACTTATTCGGAAAAATAATTTCAATCATATTATTTATTATTTCAAAATCTTAAAACCAGTTCCAAAATGCCGGAGTTCAATCACTTAAATTCAGATTCAAAACTTCAGTTATAAATCATTTTATATGAAACCATTTCTTATAAAATTTTCACAATTTCAAATCCTTTCAAAACTTCAAATTCTCAAAAAAATTTAAAAGGTATATAATCCTTATCAAGAACATTTCATCTTTATATAAAAATATGGTCATCCTTATCAAAATAAAACTACAATGAATACAAAATTTTTAAAAGCCAATCAACCACAAACTTTCCAAGGGACGATTCAAGGATGGATTCCAAAGCAAAACAGAGATTCAAATTTAGAAGGACTCTAATCAAATAGAATTCTAATTCGAAGATAGGCTCAAAGGAAGATAAGATAATTAAATTACCAAATAGAAGATGGATAAGCCTATATGAATCGCGGGCGACCTTAACCGGTCAACCGTGACTTCAGGAATATAATCGATGCGAAAATCTAAGGCAAATCGACCTTCGATTGCCAGAGATAGAATCTAAATATAGCAGAAGATAGAAAACATCGTAAACCGAGGATACAGAAATATCCGATGAATCAATGCCAATTATAATCATTCAAAGATTGGCGGAATCGCCACCCTATAAAGGTCATACAAAGTGGAGTGATGCAATGCTCCAAAATCAAAAGAATACAATTAGGGGAGATAGGAATGGATTTCAGAACAAGTGAGCATTCCAAAATTCAAAGGAATCTTATTCGATAAGAATCCAAACGAAGATTAGAGAAATATAACCTATATCGATACAGAAAAATTCCCATTCGAAATTTGGAAAGACTCGAATTCATAACATACGAAAACAGAAGCATAAATATCTTTAGTTGGACAACTTTAGCTAAGCAAAAGATACAACAGAGTTTACTCAAAACAACCTAACGAACTACAGATTTTGCCATACTCAAAATAGATTCCTATCAACAATGGATCTAGATCAATCAAGAGAGAAGTTCAAAATTTTAGAGGATCCTAATCAAAGAAATTACTAACAAGGTGGATACAAAAGGAACGAAGTTTAAGAAATATTTTACTTTCAAAGCAAGGAAATTTATATCAAAATAATCTTTGAAAATTCTTTAAAAATCATTTGAAAATCATTTTATACTTCGAAAATACGTTCTCTCACAAAGAAATGATTCTGAGATAGATTTCACTCATTCTAGGGTATTTCTACCCTATCTCTAATGAGTTTTTGCTCCGCAGGCTAAGGTTTGCCTAAAACCAAAGCTCTGATACCAACTGTAACGACCCACTATTTTGGACCATTCAAATCGACAATAATCCACACATGTCTGGCTTGAATAATTCAAAATAACAGATTGTAAATAAATTTGGAGCAAATGAAATCAAATACACAGAATCACAGACACAGAACATATCAGAATAACTCGCAGCGGAATATAAAAAACCATAGTAGTTCATGAAGCTACTATAACAAACTCTCAAAACATAATACATAATATCTGCTTGAAAACATATACAATAGACATCTCAAATAAATAGAAGTTTATGAATACCAGAACTGAAATAGAACAACTGAACTGAAAGGAACAGATAACTAGACAAGCAGAATCTCCAGCGATTCCTAGCTCTAGAAAGAAATCCAAAGCTAAGCTGTAAATACTCAGGCTGACCCGAGCGTAAAGTAAAACACAAAACACTCGAGTCAGGACAATATATACTTATATAATGTAAACCAACTCAAGTGAACTGTAGTAGAAATGCACAATAACTCAAAGGATGCTTGGGATCGCCCATCCTTTAAGGATCAGTTAAACTATAAATTAAATACATCCCGTGGTTAAAATTTCAAAATGGTATTTTATACTTCGAAATCAAATATCATTTCAAAATTCAATATCCTTATAAAATCCATTTCAAAATATCATATTTCAAAATAGTTTATATTTCGAAACAAATTACTTCATTTTAAATCACAAAAATGAAGTTAGTATATTTAATAATTAAAATTTTAAATTTCCAAAAATTTAAATTTTCAAAGTTCATTCGTTCACTTCAATTAATTAAAACAATGAAATTTCAACTTTCGCAGCATTTAGAAAATGCTACGGAAAGTCACATTTAAAACAGTTCAATTTAACAAAAGACAGCATTTAAAATGCTGTAATATGGTTACATTAGTTTCAAATAAACTTAGTTAAATTCAACCATTATAACATTTACAAAAATGCTATAATAGCCTTTAATTAAATTTAGCCATTTGGTTCATTATTATCAACTACAGGTTCATTATTATCAACTACAACATTTACAAATGTTGTATTATCATTTACATTAGAATTTAATAGCATTTCAGAAATGCAGTTAACTAACTTCAAATATTCAGTATAATTTCACAAACAATTATATTTTTATATAAATCATTTTTTTTACTTATAAAATCATATAATTTCACTTTTAAAACAATCATTCAAATACCCTTATATTCATGATTTTATAAAGTTAAAACTCCATTCAAAAATCAAAATTTAATAATAATTCACTTATTAAATTCCAATATTAAGTTATAAATTCATTAAATTAAATTAACTTAACACTTAAGTTTAAATTTTCAAATATAACTTAATTCCATTTTTATTTACTTAACTTAAAAATTCACTTTTAAGCCAAATTCACAAATTTCCAATTTTAGTTATATTTCAAAATTTCAACTTAAATATTCATTCATTTCACATTTTAACTTTATTAAAAAAAACATTTAATA
This sequence comes from Allium fistulosum, assembly GCA_030737815.1. Taxonomy (NCBI): domain Eukaryota; kingdom Viridiplantae; phylum Streptophyta; class Magnoliopsida; order Asparagales; family Amaryllidaceae; genus Allium; species Allium fistulosum. The sequence continues at coordinate 890,922,168 of CM060902.1, forward strand.
TATTATAAAATCATTTAAATTCACTTTAATCCAAATTATCATGAATTTATCACATTTCATATTTAATTTAAATTCCAATTATCACCAAATTAAAATTTCCCAAAATAACTTACATTTCTAATTTTCTAATTTTACCATTAATTTATTTCACTTATAAATTTTCAGAAAATCAATAATGCTTTACAAAGATCATTTTTATTTAGTTTAAGTCAAAATATTATAATATTTACATTTCTAAAATAATTAAAAAAAATTATAAAACATATTTTAACAACGGGTCTGTATTTCATTTTCTAGCCTAGGTAAAGTGATACGGGTAATTTATCATTTCAACCCGTAATTTACAAAGATACTCGGGTTTGATCATTTCAAACCCGCAATCCCAAGTAAATGAAAATAATTGAAAATCATTTAGGCATATCATTTCAGCCCATAACGATTTTCTCCTATTCTAAAGTCCGTTCGGGTATGTATCATTTCAACCCATAGTGATTCTAATCTAAAGGGAACTTGCAGTGTGATAAACTGATAAAAATAACATAACAACATAATATAACAGTAACATATGATATAACAGGTGTTTAAGCATGGGTGAACATCATATAATCATAACATAGCAGATATAATATGGTGATGCATTTTACAGATTCAAAAGTGGTCAATTTACTAGTTATATAGGTATACACTGTCTAGTGAGAATAACTCACTTGTTTAAAGCTGGAGATAGCCACAAAAGCACACAATACTGACACTACGAAGGCACGACAACACGGGAATGACTTGAGAGTGGAGAGCGAGATCCAAGTTATAGATCTTGTGTTACAACCCAAAAACAAAACCAAAATAATAGTTAAAAATCAATACGATTGAATTTGAATAACTTTGAAACAAAAAGCAGTTTGAATACGAAACTTTTTACCTTGCTTTCTCTACTTGTTTGCATGGCCTAGGGGATCAATTAGGTCAGGTTTGTACTTGGTTTGGATCAGGTATGGGTCTGGAAAAGGTAAGGCTACAAGGTAGAACATGATGGAGGAAGTTACAACACAGGGATGTGAAGGGGTTTAGGCTAAAACATGGTTTTTGGCAACCAAAAGGGCTCGGTCATGGGGTTATATGCTTGGCCAGTCAAGCTCAGGTCTGGACAGAGGTTGGAGTGGTGTGGGGAGGTCTGGAAAAGGTGGTGGTGGCAGCCTATGGTGGTGGTGGTGGTGTAAAATGAAGGGAAGGTTGCATACATGGCTCGGGTAGGCGATAATTGTAGAGTTTTCAATGTTTTTGTGGAGTTTTGCTCAAGGGGAGGCCATGGCACTTTCATGTCAGTGGAGAATGATGGTTTGGCCGTGGATTTAGTGGGGAGGAAGGGATGGTGGTCGATGGTGGTGATGGTGAGGCTATGGGCCGAGCAAAGCATGAAGATTTCAAGGCAATTTACACAAGAAAATCAATAAAAGAAGGTGAAAAAGAATAGAAAAGAGGAAGACATTACAATTCTTTTTCTTCAGATCTGAAAACATATGTGAATGAGGAATGAGAAAGTGATGTTTTCACGTGAATTGCAAAATGAGATATGCAGCTGAAAGAATGAGGAGTTAAGGCCAATTGAATGAAAAGTAATGTTGAAATGTGAAAAGGTGGGAATTCAAAAGGCCTTAGGAAATAAAAAGCCACAAACCTTTCAAATCACTTTTATTTCTTTTTAATAAGTTTAAATAACTGAAATTATTAAAAATTCAGTTTCAATTCGAAAATGTAACAAATATACAAAATATAAATAAATAAATATTAATTATATATGATTAAAATAAGAAAATAGTACAAAATGAAAACTAGTCTAGAAAATTTGAAAATAAATGAAATAAACTTAGGGAAAATTGTATGGACTTGGAAAAATATTTATAAATAAATATAAGAACATAAAATAAAAATGCATTCACAAAAATAAATAAATAAATTTTAATTAAATAAAATTTAAATGAAGAATATAGTAGAAAAATAGAAATTAGTCTTTAATAAATGCAATAAATTTTGGAAAAGTTTTATTATCACTTCAAAAATATTAAAAGACAAAAATATACATAAAATAACATATTAACACATTTTAAAATAAAATATGACAAAGAAAATATGATTTATAAAATTTAAAATAGGCAAAATTGCAAAATAAAACAAATTATACTCAAAATTGAAATGTACATAACTTTTACAATTTAATTCCGTTTTCAACGAAACAAAAAGCAGTATTCATGTTATTAAGTCTATTTTCATAATAAAAGATAAAATTTAAGATTTTAAACAATTTAAATTTGAAGTTTTAAAAGTCAAAGTTTGACCAGTTTGACCAGAAATCCCTTTTTCAGGAAATGTTCAATTTATACCAGTTTGAAATTAAAAGTTACATAATAATCAACATTTATATTTAAAAATGAAATGTTTGAAATAAAACAAGTTTAAAATAGTTTTCAAAATATAATAAAGTCAAATAAAATATATACAAAATCTAGGGCTGTTACATTATGTTGGATGGAAATAAAATCTGTAATGTTGTTTTGGATAATGGCTTTTATGTTCTTAATTCTAATTATATCTGTGCTGTGAATAATTCTTCTAATGTTGACATTAATAATAATTATCCGTGTCAGTGAAGGCTAGGTCTTATAAGTAAAACGAGATTACATAAATTGAAAACCATACCACCGTTTGATTCTAAATCACTTGATACATGTAAGTCATGTCTTAAAGAAAAAATGACCAAAAACCCCTTTAGTAGGAGCAATAAAAGAGTTAATGAACACTTGGGCCTTGTACATACTGATGTGTATAGCCCAATACCGATAGTTACCAAAGATAATACCTTTTATTTTATAACTTTTATCAATGATTTCTTAAGACTAGGATATGCATACCATATGAAGAACAAATCTGATGTTTGTGAGAAATCTAAATTGTATAAGAACGAGGTTGACAAACAAACATACCATAAGATTAAAATACTCTGATCTAACCAAGGAGGAAAGTATGTTGGACAAGAGCTCCAACAATACTTAAATGATAATGGAATTATCTTCCAGTTTATTCCACCTTATACTTCATAATAAAATGGTGTTCTGGAAAGAAGAAATCGAACCCTATTAGACATGGTTCGTTTTATGATGAGTAAAGCTAAATTACCTCTTTCCTATTGGCGATATACACTAGAAACTGCATCATATATGTTGAATTTGATACCCATAAAAATATGCCTAAGACGCCACATGAGATGTGGCATGTGAAGAAACCCCACCTCAATTATTCAAAGGTGTAGGTTGTCCTACCTATGTTAAGAACATTGGCTCGAACAAACTTGAGGGAAGATTGAAATGACCCAAAAATTTTAATGTTTCGAATAGGAATATTTAATTTATTTTAATATTCGAATTTGATTCGAATTTAATAAATAATAAGAAAATCAATTTTTATTAAAAGGACTCGATTTTAAATGACGTATTTTTATTTCAATTTACGGTATTTTTCCTATAATTCTTAATTTAGAAAATATTTAAATTACCGTTTGGCATATTTTACGGCAAACGTTGGTATTTTTGAAATTTCACAAAATAAGATAATCGGTGTATTTTATTGTTGTTTTGGGATTGTGTCGCATTTTTATGCGCGATTGTATTTTTTTGTCGTTCGCGGTTCATATGCGAATGAAATTCTATGTGGCGGAGTGCTGGAAATTGCAAAATAAACCTAGTGCTACCCTAAGACAATTCAACGCTCTTACTTTTCTTCTTCCCTCTTTCTTGTTCGTTTATCACTTCCTGTAAAACAAAAGAAAGTGACCACCTCCATTCAAAAATAAAAATAAAAAGATTTACTCAACGAAAAATTATAAAGTTGGAATCTTTGAGTTCATTTTGATGAGATCTTCCGATCTATATGAGTTTGGCTGCATGCGGTGTGGTTTTGAAATGGTCGACGTGAATGAAGGAGTCTGGAGTTTGGGTTTGCTCGCACTTAGGGAGGGGTTAGGCGACAAGTATGAGGGCATCGCGCTTGTTATGTCAAAGAGCATCTCCAGGCCAATTTTGGTGGGGTCCGGTTGCTGATTGGGGGTCGCGACCTAGAGATGGTCGAGAGTAAGGTTTTGGGTCATGGTCTATAGGGGCCGATCGAGTTCAACCTAGGGGTGTGAGGAAGGAAGCTTATGCATTGTGGAGTTGTTGCAAATTGTCGGTGTTGGTTTTCATGGAGTGAAGAGGGAGAATTGATGGAGGAATACACGACTGTTCACGTGATGTGTGTGTCCAGAAGGAGAGGGATTGGGGAAGGAGAGTTAGTGGAAGGGTAGTTAAATTTAATAATGTAATTAGCAAATTAAATTTAATTAAATTTTGAGTCTCAAAAATTATAAAATGAATATCTCTCTCATACGAGGTCCACTCGAGATGCGGTCTTTTGTGTTTCCCTCATAGGAGCGACATCTACGCTCTGGATATGATTTCGTCGAGTTTGGAGCAAGTGCAATTTTGAACTAAAATCGAGAGTCATTTGATTTTAGATCAAATCGGAATGCTTAAGCGTCCGCTCGAATTTTGGTGAGTTTACTCACCTCTGATTGAATACTATATGATATATAGTAGTTTATGTTTCAATGATTTATTGGTTTGGTTTGCTTGAATTTCCGCTTTGAAAAGCGAATGACATTTAAAATGAAATACATAGAATTTTGTAGAGAAATCTTGATTTCTCATCGTTGTAATTTTAAATTTCAGTTACATACCTGTTGATTTTAATTCCATTTATATACATGTTGTATAAATTGTTAAATGCTAAAATTTGATGGTTGGCCATATTGGATAGACATTGATATATGTTAAAAGTTGAACCTTTTAGTAATAAAAGTAATAATAGCATTGGTTAAGTGCTATGGTAGTTCTGGACCTCATTTTACTATTTTGAAATACCATGGTTTTCATTTTGATTTAAAAATGGTTGTGATTCGGAGAATTATTTTAAATCCGACTTTTGGATTTTCTATGATATTTTGTTTAAAATGGGTTTTGAACTCTCTATTTTACTTCAACCTTTTATTAGTATTTTCTAATATATATAGAAATGTTTTAAAAGTATTTTGGGAAGTATTTATTTTTGTAGAAAGTTATTATAATAATAAATTTTTATTTTAAAGGAAAATAAAAGGGAATATACCTTTTATAATAAAGTGATTTTTGTTTTTAAAAGAAGATAGAAATATTTTGGGATAAATATTTATGGAACGTTTTATATAGATGTTATTTTATAATTAGAAGAATAGTTTTATAAATGTTTTTTTATAGATAAAAGAACAGATTTATAAATAATAGTTTTAAAAGGGAAATTATACCATTTTGAGGAATTTGACAATAAATCACATTTGTGAATTTATTGTGATATGTGAAATGATCATTTTATGGAAAGTATTTGGTCCTATTCTGAATACAAAGATTTGTGTTAAGCATAAAAGGAATTTTATAACTATATTTGAAGATTTATAAAAGGAGTTTTAATTATATTTGAGACTTATAAAAGGAGATTTATAAAGGATATTTTACAAAGGAGACTTATAAATGAGGTTCCATAAAGGAATTTATAAAAAAGGAGTTTTAAAAATATAAAAGAGATTTATAAAAGGAATGAGATTTAATTTCCTAAATGATCTTTTAAATTACGATGGTATGGAAAGTATTCTTTTTATACTTAACACCAAATTCCGAGGTATGGAAATTCATCTCTATCTTGAGAATTAAGAATATGTGTCGAGACAAGGATAGTTTTTTAACTTGTCCATCATTTTTAATCGAGGGAGAGTACTATTTGAAATTGAAAAGTGGTAGTAAGTATATTTAGTTTGATTTTCATACAATCTGTTTACTTACACCAAAAGGATTTTTTTTGAGTTTATTGTTATCAATGTTTTTACATGACATTTTCTTTAATCCAAATAAGTATGGTTTTGAAAAATGAAATCTTCCTTAAGGTTTCTGAATATACTTATACCGTTGAGATAAGTATATGGTACATTTTCTAAGTATTGGAAATGTAGCATTCTGTGAATATACTCATATTGTTGATATAAGTATATGGAAAAGTTTTCTAAGTTTTGAAAATGAAATGTTTTATGAGTATACTTATACAGTTGAGATAAGTATATCAATATTTTTCAAGTATTGAAAAGAGTAGAGAGGGTTCGTGAATATATCTTTGTAAAAGTATTTTAATACAAGGATTTACAAAGTGGTTTTAATTAATGAAAATGATTAATTAAAGATGGTTAGTGGTTGCTTATGTGGTTAACCATGTTTGATTTAATCCATGATTGGATAGTTTGTTAATTTGATAGTTAGATAATCGACTATCATATCTTGGCTAGTTTTTAAACTATCGTTGTCGGTTCAGAGAGATCGGGATCAGATATATTATCCGAAAACCACTTAGAACCGGTATAAGCGTTCAAATTGGAGATATCTTGAAGATGATCAAAGAAGGAGTTCTTTGAAATGCAAGGACTACTTGCTAGTAATCCTGAGGGTGTAATAGAAGTAGTACCTTTGTTTTATTCAACCCCATAATAACATGTATGGATGAATGCTGGCATTGCATTGTTGTTTGAAGGGCTGTGTTAGCATTCCAAGTGGGATATGCTAAAAAGGTAAAATGTTGCTTCGAGCCTCACCCTCGGTAATGACTAAAGCAAGGACGTGCCGTAAAGCTAAGTGGGTCGCTCCCATAAAGGTATGATCATCGCCTGATCCAGATCAATATTTATGGATTTATGTATGCTAGTGGCTCGGTACGGTTGTTGGTCAGCAACCGAGGGTTGATCATATTCGGTACCACCAAAGAATGGGTAGGCCGGTCTTGAGTAGCAAAGGTGCAATTAAAGCAACCTCGGTATATTTTCTTTAGAGGTGTAATGTACGGAAGGTAGACCCTTACCTTGTCATGTATAGAATCCATTCTCCAATACGTGCCTTTCAGACTTGATTGTATACTATGTATGCTGGAATGTAATTATGTAACCATTTCGGCTATGATTCAATATTTATTTAAACCCTAGACATTATATCACAAGATTTCCTATATAATGGTTTGGTTATCGTAAGGTAAAAATCCATCCGTGTTTATGTGCGGCATGATCTTATGGGATACCTTCATTTTTAAAAGGTTTTTATAACATTAAAATTCCATATGATTCGTGTTTCTCATGCTGGTTTACCAGAATGATCCGGGCGTTATTTTCTTATAATGCTCGGGTCAGCATATTTCTAGATTTAGTTATAGATGTTTTGGAGGTTCGGAAGATGAGCGGATGCCTCCAAGATGTATTCATGTATATTTTCATTTCCACTGCATTTGTTGTTTTGTATTATTCAGCATTTGTGAGGACATGTTGTTATAACTATCCAGGCTGATGGTAGATTAGCTTACTCTTATTGATGTATATATATTACAGTTCTTTTATAAAGATTTGTTGTATATTATATATAACTCGTTAGGATGTGAGATTATGTTCTGCATTTTCTTTCTTTCACCTCAACAATATGTCTTTCTGACACTAAGATGCTCAACACGTGAATACCATGGATGTATTAGTGTCGACTTTTGAGGGTCAAAAAGGCATGCCGTTAAAAAGATTAACTCTATGTAAATTTCTAGGATATCCTAAGAATTTTATGGGATATATTTTCTACAATACCAAGGAACAAAAGGACGTTGTTTCCACATACCTTATCTTTTTAAAAAGTATTTTCTGTCAAAAAAATTAACGGCAAAGTTGTAGACTTGGACGAGATCCGTGAAACAAACATGGAGGCTGAGCTAGCGGGAGAATCAAATTCACCATTATATGAAAATATGTACTCTATTAGAAGGTCTAATAAGGAATCTCGCACACCAGAGAGATGCTGTGGATTTCTTATAGACGGAGAGAAAGATGACTAAGTCTTAGAAGATGATACTCCTCCCTCATTCCAATAGGCAATACAGAGTAAAGACTCTGCACTTTGGCTTAGAGCTATGAATTCAAAAATTAATTCCATGTATGAAAACAAGTTATGGACTTTGGCTAACATAGCCAAACGGATAACAACAACTGGCTGCAAAAGGATGTGTAAGAAAAGATGAATGTAGATTGAAAAGCATATACTTATAAAGCTAGATTAGTAGCGAAAAGGTTTCATCAAATTCAAGGTGTTGATAATGATGAAACGTGTTTTCCTTTTGCAATGCTTAAGTCCATTAGGATAATGTTAGCTATTGATGTATTCTATGACTATAAAATATGGCAAATGGATGGGAAAATGGCATTCCTAAATGGTGATTTAGAAAAGACCATTTACTTGTCGCAACCCAAGGGTTTCGAGGTTAGAGGGAGTAAGGGCAAGGCTTGTAAGTTGTTAAGATACATTTATGGTCTTAAACAAGATTCAAGAAGTTGGAATAAGTGTTTTGATAAAGTAATCAAACGGTTTGGTTTTTATCAGAACATAGAGGAAGCATGCATATATCGAAAAGAACAAGGAAGTGATATAGTACTCTTAGTTCTATATGTCAATGATTTGTTACTGATTAGCAATGACCTTGTGTCATTGCAATCAGTGAAAGCGTGACTATCCAAGAACTTCTCCATGAATGATTTGTGAGAAGCAATATATATACAAGGTATTAAGATTTATAGAGATAGATCTAAGAGGATGCTAGCATTGTCTTGATCCCCGTATGTAGAAACCAGATTGAAAAGGTTCGGGATGGAGAACTCCAAGAATGGAAATGTTCTGACGCAATCTGGAATCATTCTTTCTAAGAAGAACGCTCCTCATACCAATGAGGAGAATGAGTATATAAAGGGCAGTTGGTTTAATAGTGTACGCCATGCTATTTACCAGATCAGATATGGCTTATGCATTAGGATGCGTAAGCCAACACCAATCTAATTTTGGAAAAAACATTGGATTGTAGTAAAGTGTATAATTAAATATTTAAGAAATACTAAGGACTTATTCCTTATATATGGGAATGAAGACCTCCTTATGAAGGGGTATGCGGACCCTATCTTCCAAAGTGATAATGTAACACCCCGCAAAAATAAACCGGAAATTTAATAAAAGAATTACATTCACAAACATTCAAATTTGGCTACAAAACTTACACCGTTGCATTCATATGATATTTTGGATAATTTTCATATATATGTTTTGTAATTGGAGCTTGAATGAAAATGTTATTAACGTTTGAAAAATCGAAATTGAAAATAATTAAATAATTAAACAAGAGAATAAATATTTTATAATAAGAAAGCTCCACAGGTCGACACCGTAGATTGGATCAGTCAACCCCTAGCGGTCGACCGCTTCAAATTGAGCAGTCGACCAAGAACTACGAGATCGCCCCTTTCATTCTGTTATAGCTTTTGGGCTAGGTTTGTGTTGACTGAATGGCCCGGTTTTTATAATATTTGATCGAATGATTGTCGTTAGATTCTACACCTATAAATAGAACCTTAAGCTGATAGTCAAAACCTTAATTAAATCTGAGTATAACAAAATTCTACCTCTCTCAAACCTGAACCCTCTTCCTCTTTAAATAAAAAATTCCTCAAAAAAAACTAAAACTAAATTCAAGAGATTAAAGAAGGAGAAATCAAGTAGAATCAAGGAGAGTTCTACACCCAGCGGAGGCAATTCCAAACAAATTAAAAATGGGATAGCTTTCTATAGATGAGTGGGTTCATAACTAATATAAGGATTTACATCAATTGATTTTATGATACCTTATTTGATTCAGAGTTGTTTAATTGAATGTTTACCTAATAATTGTAGTGGAATGGGAATTTTATAATAATTTAACATATATGAATATGTTGCCTTTCTTTTAATCTAGATTTGGTTAAAGTAAAATTGGTTAAAGTAAAATTGGTTGAAGAAAAGTTGATTTCGGATAAATATACACTTTTTGTTAAATAGATATAACCTTGTCGATCGTAAATCCAAACTAATTTGGTTTATTGAAATTGAATATGAAATTGAGTACGAAATTATGAAACGATTATAAATTGTAGATCTATAGACTAAGGTTAACTATAATGAAAAATCAGACTAGGGTTTACTGTAATGAAAAGTTTTTAATTAACAGAGAACAAACTAATTAAACTAAAGAAAGAAGAAAAACAACTACGATCAGTCGATATGCTCATTGGAGCAGGTCGACAACAAGCGGTCGACTTCTCCAATGACCAGCGGTCGATCGGTTATCGCAGTACATGAGCAAGCTGAACCTTGGCCTAAGGCCCAAGTTATAAGTTTACTTATTTAAATATATTACTATATATGAATGTTAGTACAAGTAGGGAAATTCGCTCCCTAGGTTTGCGACTCTTGGAAGTTACGGAATTGGATAGCTGTGTACGCAGGCAGCGGGGACTAGACACTATTTATTCTACGGGGTCAATATTCGACTGAGGCAATTCTATTACACATTACACTCACAGAAGATTTTACGGTGTACGTACCACAATGACAATGATGCTTGGAGATATGTATGGCCCGACACTAACATGAATTTCCTTAGTGTGCACGGCAATAAGGATGTGATACCGTATTATTGATGGATGCCCGACGCACTAAGTGGTGCACGTTACCATTGAGTGTGGACAAGGATGCAGTGGACCCTAAGCCGTTTTTGCATGAGTTAGCATTGCGGGCTCCACCTCGATGCGCAAATACAATACGTGTAGTCATAATTTGGAAATGTAGTACCAAGGTTAATATTCCTATGCTAGAATAGTTCCGGTAGCTATTAGCCGATCCATAGTTATTCGGAGGTTCGATTAGTTGTTCGATCCTAAGTATGAGCCTATACAAGATGTTGGTGTAGGTGTGTTTAGAACTATACTCCCTAGGTTAACAAAACCTACCTTAGTAAGCAGTTCAAATACAAGGAGAACACCCTAGGTGACAAAGAGTACTAATGAAGTTAATTACGCATGATCGTCATATATTAATGATGTATCCCATTCACCAGAATTTTGTCTTACCCACCCATTTCCATTCTTTTTCCCCAACTATAGGAGGAAAGGGTAGCACGTGATATGCCCAGGGATTAGTATGTGGAGAGCCGAGCTTGGCAGTGGAGTTGCTTATTATTTTCCATTACTTTCCATATATCTACTTATCGTACTTAGATTTATCAGACTTTATGTGGTGTTTCTGTAACCTATGGATTATGACTACGTATTTTTTAAGACTGTGTTTTCTGTGATATTTTCTAAGATGCTTATTTTTGTATTTATATTTTCCTGCCTTCCACTATGAGATCTAAAAGTGAAGAATGTTTTAGATTTTAAACTTATATTTTTAGTCTCTATAATGTTTAAAATCTAATAGCTCATACTTCTTGGCACCGACGCGAGTTCGAAAGCCACCCTTGGATGAGTATGTCAAGTGGTACGGGTTATCATACTTGGTATCAGAGCCTAGGTTTAAAGTTTCTTAGGAGTTAGATGCGTATTAAGAGAAAGTACTTGAATTTTTTTTAAAGTTTTCTAGAAGGCTTTGCAAAAGGTTTTTCAAAATGGATTTCTAAAGAGTGTGTGTGTGTATTGAGAGATAAAATGTTTTTAAATGGTTATGTATATATGCATAATATGAAAAGAAACGGCTATCACTTTTTCTTACCAATACTATATGTGGAAAATTTACTAATAATCCCTTAATCATGGATAGAGAGGATGAGCGATCCTACTGGTTGCAAATCACAAATCAGGTGATGCAGCTGAGATTCTGGGTGCGAACGTCTGAATTTTTCCCACTGGTATTTGCAAGCAAGAGGACAACCCGAGCTTAACCCTAATAGGGGACCCATAGAGTAGGCGCCATGTGTAGTTCCTACCCATCCACTTGCCGCCTATTTCACCAAGCTTGTAAGGACTGTGAGAGCATAAAAGGGAATTCGTATGTGGAGACTGAGTCGTATGTGAACTTGAAGACATAGATCCGCACTTGTGAGAGGATTTTGGATTGATGGGTCTTGGAGACAGCTTGCCACCTGGCACTTACAAGGAGAGGCTCTGAATTGGTGGGATTGGTAGTGGCGGAGAACGACGAGGAAGAGATTACTTAGGGCGAGTTTAAGAGGCATTTTGAGATGAATTTTTTTTCTATGGCATAGAAGGGAGTACAGTTGAAGAATTCATACATTTGTAGCAAGGAGAGATGTCAGTGAAGGAATATGTAAATCAGTTCAATAAGTTAGCTAGGTTCGGTATGGAGCTAATAAACACCCCTCATAGTAAAGCTCTAAAGTTTGCAAAGGGGCCGAATCCACCTCTTCGAGATTTATCCCTTAATTATATTCCTATGGGTGCAAATTTCGAGGGTTTGGTCAAAATGGCCTTGTTGAACATTGTTTCCAAGGAAAAAGTGAATAGTGAGCCTAAGAAGGAAGAAGGAAAGACATCATAGCAGAGTCAATGCAAGGGTTGAATAGGGGTCAAAGGGAAGATTAAGAAGCAGGAGCTGCAATATAGGAAATGCGGTAAAATGGGAATTTTGTGAAGGAGTGTAAGATAGACGTATCAAAGATCAAACATTATAACTATAATCAATTTGGGCACATAAGAAGGGAGTGTTCGGCATCAGCGAAGACCTCTACCCAAGTGGTAACATCTTACATGTTGGATGTTGTTCCAGCTCGAGTGCACCCCTAGTAGCGGACAAGGATAGAAGGTCGTAATTGAAGGTGTGTTAAATTTATCTGATTTACCTATTCGTACCTTATTTGACACTGGTGCATCACACTCTTTTGTCTTGAGTAGACTTGTAGATGAGTTGCACTTAGACACTAGCATAGTTACAGACCCTATATTTAGATGAAACTATGTTGGAGGATCGGCTTATTTATCTATGATATGTAGGAGTTTGAAATAGTTTATTTTGGGGGTCAAGTTCGATTGCGATGCTTTTGTCTTAGGATTTTCTAAGTTTGGGTTGATTTTGAGTATGGATTGGATAACCATGTATAGGGCTAAGTTAGATTATGATAGGAAGGTTGTTCGTTTGGGTACTTGTAGTGGACATAGTCTAGAGGTTTATTGTGACCCTAGAGGTTCAGTTCTGTTGAGTTACCTATATTCTTTATACCTATCACATGACGAGTTAAATTCATTATTAGTAGTTAGAGACTATCCAGATATCTTTTTGAAGGTCATTGGTCTTCCACCCTAGAGAGAGACCGAGTTTCGAATTTATCATGTAGAGAATGCCAGACCTATTGCCTTACCCTTGAGGAATATGGCTCTTAAAGAGATACGCAAGCCAAATAAGCAAGTGAATGAGCAATTGGAGAAGGGCTTCATTAGGATGAGTATTTCAGAGTGAGGAGCACCAATTGTATTTGCCACCAAGGAGGATGGTTGTCTGAGGCTTTACATCGATTATCATGAGCTGAATAAGCTGATAAAGAAGAATCGTTAAATGTTGCCCTACATAGACAACTCTTTGATCATTTGGTTGGAGCGAAGGTATTCTACCAGCCTGACTTGGATACCAGATTCCATTAGTTGCGTGTGGTCGAGGATAGTATTTAGAAGACCTCTTTTCATAGACCTGATGGAATTTAAGGTTGATTAGTCATGCCCTTTGGTGAAATGACCCACTTAAAATTTTTTTTTTTTAAACATTCAGTGGCCATTTAATCAAGAAAATATTTAATTCAAATTTTTCTTCTATCCAGGACCTTTCTGCCAATAAATATTGGTTTAATCATTTTATCTTGAACTTATATATATGAAGATATATAAGTCATCTTCTACCTAAATCAGAGTATAGAAATTTTGAAGGTAGAAACCTGTTTGAGTATTGCTTAAAGAAATACTCTCTACATAGCAATAGTGTTTCTTTTTCAAAACTAGGTTTTTCCCAATGGCTTAGGTTAATGCATTACTATTGATTCTATGTCTCAAGGCTCCTTATTTTACATAAATTCTTCTGATTTTCTTACTGGGTAACTATGCTTTTACTTGTGCATGTGTGTGTGTGCATGTTTCTGTGCATGTGTGTTCAAACTCAGGCTATAAGAAAGTGGATCCTAAGTGAACACAAGCAACATCTAGGCGTAATGGAAACGCGCCTAACTTATACATGAGAGGTCACAAGTTCGAGTGCTATGCTGGTCGGTTCAACCCAATTTTTGTTTTTTTTTCTTTTTATTTTTCCCTTGTTTACATAATTGCCTGAGTCTACCCTGTATTTGGCTATGAAACAGATCTAAAACTTAATTAAAAACACTTGGGTGCTGTCTTAACCCAGGCTCAAGAAAATGGCTATGTTAGCCTTGTTCTGGTTTGCACTACTCTGATACAAGGTATCTGCTATATCATTTTCTTTTCAAAGTAACTCAAGCCCTTTTTATCAGATTTTAATTTTGACTTGAACATGGATTTTCCTATGCCAGTTCTATAGATATACTTGCAAACCACAAATTCTTTCAAACTCGGATTTTCTACCATTATAGCCTAACTGTTCTTGAAGCTTGAAATTCATTTTTTCTTAGCAAAGCATCAAAACAAAGCACATAGTTCAGCTATTACATGTAAGTTCAACACTTACCAAACAGTGAATAATAATACATTGGTTTTTCTAGGCAACTTAAACAAATATCTTAACATAGTTCAACATTAATATCTAATTTAGCTTCAGCAAAGACTTTTAAAAACATAGCATCCAAATCTTAAGCAGTTTAACATCCAAAGCCTGATCAAAGCAATCCCTATTTCCCTGCAAAATCACCATGAACTGCCCCATATAAATATGAGACACCCAATGGTGCATAAACACAAAAGGGTCAGACTATTTGTCTGGTGTGAATAATCTAACTGAAAACATGATTTATTTCAATTCTATTTATATTCCAGTACCTTGCAAGAATAAGAAACTCAATATCTTCTGTGTGCATGTTTTTTGTGAAGCATGTGCATTCATATTAGTGCCAAACAGATTATATATGATCACAATGATTTAGTTCATAGAAAACAACCACAAGATTCACCAATAAAGCACCAAAACAACCAAATGCAAACATCAATTCAGTTATCATCTCCTTTTCAACTTTACTGGCCATCAGGGATTTTGCCCAGACCTCTCCTGAATCTATTCCTAGAATTCATTATCAAATATAACAGGGTCTTTAGCTACTTTCTTCTTTTTAAACACACACTGCCTGGGACCTTTCTCTGTTAACCCAGCACACTCAGGCCCCTGGGTATAAATATACCATGTGTGAACTTGCAATATTCCCATTGCCAAGCTATACTTTGGTAGCCCTAAGATCCCAAGTCCTTAGTTAAATTACTAAGTGTTTTAATATTTTACATAGCAGTGCTAATCCCTTCTGCATCTCACTTCTTAATCAGATAAACATAAATGATGCAAGCAACATATATTCATCCAGAGTTTGGTAAGTTAAATTCTCAGAAGCAACCATTTTATCATAAAAGAGTGAGGTGACCTCTTAGCACATTATTTTGCCTATGGGTTTCACTGGATCAAGATGTAAGCATATGGTCCTGAGTAATTTGCCATATATATATATATATATATTCTTCCTTACCTCTGGTTCAATCAGATTCATGATCTGGCTAAACCACAAGTATATTTGATTTGGGTATTTCATAAAACATAGAAGCTCAGCACATGTACAACATTGCACTTCTACATTTTCTTTTGTTTTAATTAATATGAGACATAATCAACAACACAATGTCACAGCCCATATTTCTTTCTGCCTTCAGACCATATACCCACTACTTGAATCCGGGGATTTTACAAACAACTTACAAAGAAAACTTATAAAAGAAAACACCCAATCTCAAAGTTAACCCATATCTCAGACAACCATTTTAGTTCATGAATCCATGACTCTTATTTTTCTGGGTAAATCAGATAGAGGTTTTACCCTTAAACAAATCATTAACAAGCCAAAGTCATCCAATCATAAAACATAACTTGTAAAAGAAAATTAGTTCAAACTGGCTGCCTCAATATTCAGGTCTTAATGCCAAAGTTTTCAGTGAGATTACTCACCTTAATCCTTCTTCTTCCTATGCCTTATGAACCCCTTTTTAGTCTTCTGCCTTCTCCTATTTTCTCTGGTTTATGCCTTGTATATTTTTCTTTTTAAGAGGTAGAGCAATCATAAAACCTTACCACACCAGGTCTTCTTATATGAACTCTGGCTGCTACTAGGGTTTAAGGAAATTACCAAATGCCAATTTTACCCTACCAACTATGATCTGCCTCTTATTCTAACATTTTTAGAGAAAATGGGTAAATAGTCCTGGTATATTTTCCAGAAAATATACCTCATTGCCCCGGTCATGTTATTTGCATGATTTCTGTTTTCTGTTTTTTTTTTAAAGTAAAAAGGAATTGCTAAAAATGGATAAAGTGCTTGTCCAAGAGCTCATACCATTTTCATGCAAATGTTAATTTTTCTTTTTATTTCTGCAAGTATTATTTAGTGCACATGTATAATACATGTATGCCTACCCTGGCCTAAGTCCTTTTTTTTAAGGCTTGATGATTTCTGCCTACATGTATATATACTTGTAATTCATATATCCTATTATTTCCATTGATTGTTGCTTATTTTATCACACAGAAAACTGTGTACATGTTTGTGCACTGCCTTGTGCACATGTGCATGTTTTATACTTGGTATCTGCAAATCAATTTCCTATTCCTATTTTTTTCAATGCAATTTCAAACAAATACAAACTAAATTAAATCATGAAATTACTCACAAAAATCAGGGTTATCACATATTCCCCTCCTTTTAGGAATTGTGTCCCACAATTCTTTCATACTTAACTTAAGTATCATTTCTTCAGAAAAATGAATTTTTTTTTTTCTGATTTCAAAACCATTTTCAAACCAATCACCTATTAAGCACTATGCATATCAACACAAGATAAAAAAATCACAATGCATATTCAACCAACACATTCATTAGTATGTACATATATATATAGATTTACCTTTTCTTCAATCAAACAGCTGGGGATAATCATTTCTGATTTTATCCTCCACTTCCCACGTGCAATCATTTGGGTCTAGACTCCATTGTACTTTTACTAATTTAATTTCTTTGTTTCTCAATTTCTTAGTTTCTCTAGAAACTATGCCCACTGGTTCCTTTTCATAGATCATTCTAGGATCAATCTGCACATCTTTAGAGGATTCTAATATTGCTTCCTTATCATGAACCCATCTCCTTAGTTGAGACACATGAAAGACATCATGCATTGCTCTCATTTCTTCTGGCAATTCTAATTTATAGACTACTGTCCCTATTCTTTCTAGAATTTTATATGGTCCTATATATCTAGGAATCAACTTTCCTTGTTTCCCAAACCTTAGAACCTTTTTCATGGGTGATATCTTGATGAACACATAATCCCCAACATCATATTGTACTGCTTTCCTCCTTTGATCTGCATATTTCTTTTGCCTATCTTGGGCAGAGGCAATTCTTTTTCTGATCAAGGCTACCTTTTCAGAAGTCTCCTTCACATTTTCTGGTCCTAAGACCACTTTTTCTCCAGATTCATGCCAACTTGAAGGTGATAAACATGGCCTTCCATAGAGAGCTTCAAAGGGGGCCATGCCTATGCTACTGTGATGGGTGTTATTGTATGCAAATTCAGCTAGATATATGTAATCTTCCCAGCTTCCTCCCCATTCCAATACACATGCTCTCAACATGTCTTCAAGCAATTTGTTCACAATTTTTGTTTGACCATCAGATTGAGGATGGTATGCTGTACTCAAACATAAATCAGTCCCCATTGCCTTGTGAAAGCTCTACCAAAATTTTGAAGTGAAGATGGTATCTCTATCACTTACTATAGTCTTTGGTACACCATGCAGTCTGACTACTTCTTTAATAAACAACTGGGCTAGGGTATTAGCATTTCTTTCTGACCTTACTGGCATAAAGTGGGCTGACTTGGTTAACCTATCAACCACTACCCAAATACTATCATTTCCCCTCCTAGTTCTAGGCAAACCATCAATAAAATCCATTGATATGTCTTCCCATTTCCACTGTGGTATTTGTAAAGGTTGAAGCATTCCTGAGGGTTTTTGATACTCAGCCTTCACCTGCTGGCAAACCATACATTTTGATACATAGGTTGCCACCGCACTCTTCATACCACTCCACCAATAATCTCTCTTGAGGTTGTGATACATTCTTGTGCTTCCTGGGTGTATAGTATATTTGCTTTTATGGTAAGCATCCAAAATTTCTTGCTTCAACTCATCCATTGCTGGAACACATATTCTTTCTCCTTTCTTCAGATGGCCCTGCTCATCCAACTGAAAACCTTCTACTGTCTCACCATTTACTATTTGTGTCTTCTTTCCTAATAAAAATGGATCTTGGTTTTGTAGCATTGCAACTTTATTTTTCAATTCTGATCCCAGAGTAATAAAACTTAATTTTCCCATTTCTACCTTCCCACTGCATAAGCTCATGTTTTCTATGTTATCACTTTTTATCTCTGAATCAATTAATATTGATAAAGTGTTGAACTCCTCTATCATTAATCTAGCCACTTTAGCATGTTGTCTACTTAGGGCATCTGCTACTTTATTAGCCTTACCTGGTGTGTATAATATTTCAAAATCATATGAGGCTAAGAGTTCAATCCATCTTTGCTGCCTCATATTTAATTCTTTTTGTGAAAACAAATATTTGAGTGATTTATGGTCTGTATATACTTCAAATTTTGCCCCTAACAAGTAGTGTCTCCATAACTTAAGGGCATACACTACAGCAGCCAATTCAAGGTCATGAGTAGCATACTTTACTTCACTTGATTTCAACTGCCTAGAAGCATAAGCTATTACCTGATGTTGTTGCATCAACACTGCTCCAAGCCCTTGTCCACTTGCATCAGTATACACCACCAAGTTTTCATTTCCCTCAGGTACTTTTAGAATTGGTGCTTGTACCAGTGCTTCTTTTAATTTCCCAAAGGCATTTTCACATTCCTCAGTCCAAGTGAACACTTGATTCTTCCTAGTCAATCTGGTTAATGGAATTGAGATTTTTGCAAAATCTTTTATAAATCTTCTATAGTAACCAGCCATTCCCATGAATGATCTGACTTCAGTGACATTGGTAGGCCTTTTCCAAGCTTGCACTGCAATGACTTTATTGGAGTCCACAGCTATTCCTTTTTCTGATATAATATGACCTAGAAAGTTCACTTCATTCTGCCAAAAAGTGCATTTTGAAAACTTTGCTTTCAAGTCTTCCTGTCTCAATTTCCCAAATACTATATGCAAATGGTTCTCATGCTCTCTAACTGACTTAGAATAAATTAGTATATCATCAATAAATATTAATACAAACTTATCCAAGTATTCTCTGAAAATCCTATTCATCAAATCAACAAAATAGGAAGGAGCATTTGTTAAGCCAAATGGCATCACCAAAAATTCATAAAGTCCATATCTGGTGTTAAAAGCTGTATACTTAATGCTTTCCTCTTCTACTTTCATCTGATGAAAGCCTGAAGCTAAATCAAGTCTAGAAAATATTTTTGCACCACTCAATTGATCAAAGAGATCATCAATTCTTGGTAAGGGGTATTTATTTTTAACTGTGACTTTATTTAATTCCCTATAGTCAATACATAATCTCAGGGATCCATCATGTTTCCTAACAAAGACTACTGGTGCTCCCCATGATGAGCTACTGGGTCTAATAAAACCTTTTTCTTCTAGTTCAACTAATTGCTTTTTCAACTCCATCAATTCCTTAGGCCCCATTCTAGTTGGTCTTTTAACCACTGGGCTAGCTCCTGGAATTATTCTAATTGAAAATTCAACTGGCCTGTGATTAGGAACTCCTCTTACTTCCCCAAACACATCATCATATTGATTAACTATGGGGATCTCTTCTAATGCAGGCATGGGTTTTTCATTTGACAATGCAGAAAGGTTGGCTATACTTCTATTTTTGTTTGCCTCACAAAGAACAATTATTCTTTGTCCATCAGAAACCTTCAATGATATGGTGGATGTCTCCATATTTATGATAGCCTTATATCTACTCAACCAATCAACTCCTAAAATAATTCCTATGTCTGGATATTGCAACACATATAGGTTTGACTCAAACACATGTCCTCCTATATTTAATCCCAATTGCATGCACATCATACCCATGACACATGAACTACCTATAGGGCTTCTAATTAGCAGTGGTTTATCAACAATCATACAATTCAATTTTAATTGCTGTGCAATATCATGAGAGATCAATGAGTGTGTAGCCCCAGTATCATATACTACTGTTAAAGGTATTGAATGGATAAGCAAAGTACCTTCAACTTGACCATGCTTTTCAACATTTGATCCCTCAGCTGCCTTGCCTTTCCCTTCCAAAGCCCCTAATTTTCCTTGCTTAAAATCTGGGCAGTTCCTTTTTATGTGACCTTCCTTCCCACAATGGTGACAATTGAAGGATGCTGGTCTAGGATTGGTGCACCTATTTTTCATGTGCCCCTCTTGTCCACAGTTGTAACAAGTGATCCTCTTCTTAACTTCAGCAGTTCTAGCTTCTTCTGGTTTCTTAGTGGAAGTTATGTCTGTTTTCTTTTTATCATAAGGGTGAAATTTACCCTTTCCCTTCTTGTTCTGATTATTTTTGAATGCCCTGAAATTCTCTCTAGCTTTATCATGTTGTTCAATGCTCAGAGTCAAATCCAAAACTTGATCAAAAGTTTTATCCTTATATGGTAGCATGGCTCTACTAAGGCTAGAGTTCAACCCTTGGATATATCTGCCATTCTTAGCTTCCTCAGTAGTGATGAGCACTTCACCATACTTTGCCAATGATTCAAACTTCTGAGTGTACTCAGTGACACTCATAGTCCCTTGCCTCAATTTGATGAATTCCTCCAGTAAAGATTCCTTAGCTGATGCAGGGATAAATCTGCCTTCCAACATTGCTTTAAACTGATCCCATGTCACTTCTCCTTCAGGTCTTCCAGCTATGATAACTTCCCACCAATCCAAAGCTGCTCCTCTCAATTGCCTGGATGCAATTTGCCTCTTCCTTTGGTCTTCAACTTGCATGTCTGCAAAGATTCTTTCCAGAATTCTAAGCCAATTTTGAACCCCCATAACTCCTTCTGTGCCATCAAAGGTTTTGCCTCCAAGATTAGTAAAAGTCTTGAGTAGTTTGGAAAGTTCCTCATGTGGATTTTCCTGCCTGTTGCCTACTCCATCTCTTATGGCCCTCATGAATTCTTGCACATTCACCATGGGTGGTTCACTTGTTCCTACATTTTGATGTCTGGGTCCTACCATAGCTCTATGGATATAACACTTAGGTTAGTCTGTTTTGCCTAATGCTCTATAGATTAATTCATTTTAATTTATCACTTATTCTGTCATAATAGATATCAATAGTGTAAATATATATAAAAACAAAACATCCAAAGCAGTAAATACTTCTATACATCCAATGCAAACAAATTCATACAAAATTTTTGCTATGTTATTTAACAACATAGCTCTGATACCAAATGAAATGACCCACTTAAAATTTTTTTTTTTAAACATTCAGTGGCCATTTAATCAAGAAAATATTTAATTCAAATTTTTCTTCTATCCAGGACCTTTCTGCCAATAAATATTGGTTTAATCATTTTATCTTGAACTTATATATATGAAGATATATAAGTCATCTTCTACCTAAATCAGAGTATAGAAATTTTGAAGGTAGAAACCTGTTTGAGTATTGCTTAAAGAAATACTCTCTACATAGCAATAGTGTTTCTTTTTCAAAACTAGGTTTTTCCCAATGGCTTAGGTTAATGCATTACTATTGATTCTATGTCTCAAGGCTCCTTATTTTACATAAATTCTTCTGATTTTCTTACTGGGTAACTATGCTTTTACTTGTGCATGTGTGTGTGTGCATGTTTCTGTGCATGTGTGTTCAAACTCAGGCTATAAGAAAGTGGATCCTAAGTGAACACAAGCAACATCTAGGCGTAATGGAAACGCGCCTAACTTATACATGAGAGGTCACAAGTTCGAGTGCTATGCTGGTCGGTTCAACCCAAATTTTGTTTTTTTTTTCTTTTTATTTTTCCCTTGTTTACATAATTGCCTGAGTCTACCCTGTATTTGGCTATGAAACAGATCTAAAACTTAATTAAAAACACTTGGGTGTTGTCTTAACCCAGGCTCAAGAAAATGGCTATGTTAGCCTTGTTCTGGTTTGCACTACTCTGATACAAGGTATCTACTATATCATTTTCTTTTCAAAGTAACTCAAGCCCTTTTTATCAGATTTTAATTTTGACTTGAACATGGATTTTCCTATGCCAGTTCTATAGATATACTTGCAAACCACAAATTTTTCAAACTCGGATTTTCTACCATTATAGCCTAACTGTTCTTGAAGCTTGAAATTCATTTTTTCTTAGCAAAGCATCAAAACAAAGCACATAGTTCAGCTATTACATGTAAGTTCAACACTTACCAAACAGTGAATAATAATACATTGGTTTTTCTAGGCAACTTAAACAAATATCTTAACATAGTTCAACATTAATATCTAATTTAGCTTCAGCAAAGACTTTTAAAAACATAGCATCCAAATCTTAAGCAGTTTAACATCCAAAGCCTGATCAAAGCAATCCCTATTTCCCTGCAAAATCACCATGAACTGCCCCATATAAATATGAGACACCCAATGGTGCATAAACACAAAAGGGTCAGACTATTTTTCTGGTGTGAATAATCTAACTGAAAACATGATTTATTTCAATTCTATTTATATTCCAGTACCTTGCAAGAATAAGAAACTCAATATCTTCTGTGTGCATGTTTTTTGTGAAGCATGTGCATTCATATTAGTGCCAAACAGATTATATATGATCACAATGATTTAGTTCATAGAAAACAACCACAAGATTCACCAATAAAGCACCAAAACAACCAAATGCAAACATCAATTCAGTTATCATCTCCTTTTCAACTTTACTGGCCATCAGGGATTTTGCCCAGACCTCTCCTGAATCTATTCCTAGAATTCATTATCAAATATAACAGGGTCTTTAGCTACTTTCTTCTTTTTAAACACACACTGCCTGGGACCTTTCTCTGTTAACCCAGCACACTCAGGCCCCTGGGTATAAATATACCATGTGTGAACTTGCAATATTCCCATTGCCAAGCTATACTTTGGTAGCCCTAAGATCCCAAGTCCTTAGTTAAATTACTAAGTGTTTTAATATTTTACATAGCAGTGCTAATCCCTTCTGCATCTCACTTCTTAATCAGATAAACATAAATGATGCAAGCAACATATATTCATCCAGAGTTTGGTAAGTTAAATTCTCAGAAGCAACCATTTTATCATAAAAGAGTGAGGTGACCTCTTAGCACATTATTTTGCCTATGGGTTTCACTGGATCAAGATGTAAGCATATGGTCCTGAGTAATTTGCCAGATATATATATATATTCTTCCTTACCTCTGGTTCAATCAGATTCATGATCTGGCTAAACCACAAGTATATTTGATTTGGGTATTTCATAAAACATAGAAGCTCAGCACATGTACAACATTGCACTTCTACATTTTCTTTTGTTTTAATTAATATGAGACATAAGCAACAACACAATGTCACAGCCCATATTTCTTTCTGCCTTCAGACCATATACCCACTACTTGAATCCGGGGATTTTACAAACAACTTACAAAGAAAACTTATAAAAGAAAACACCCAATCTCAAAGTTAACCCATATCTCAGACAACCATTTTAGTTCATGAATCCATGACTCTTATTTTTCTGGGTAAATCAGATAGAGGTTTTACCCTTAAACAAATCATTAACAAGCCAAAGTCATCCAATCATAAAACATAACTTGTAAAAGAAAATTAGTTCAAACTGGCTGCCTCAATATTCAGGTCTTAATGCCAAAGTTTTCAGTGAGATTACTCACCTTAATCCTTCTTCTTCCTATGCCTTATGAACCCCTTTTTAGTCTTCTGCCTTCTCCTATTTTCTCTGGTTTATGCCTTGTATATTTTTCTTTTTAAGAGGTAGAGCAATCATAAAACCTTACCACACCAGGTCTTCTTATATGAACTCTGGCTGCTACTAGGGTTTAAGGAAATTACCAAATGCCAATTTTACCCTACCAACTATGATCTGCCTCTTATTCTAACATTTTTAGAGAAAATGGGTAAATAGTCCTGGTATATTTTCCAGAAAATATACCTCATTGCCCCGGTCATGTTATTTGCATGATTTCTGTTTTCTGTTTTTTTTTTAAAGTAAAAAGGAATTGCTAAAAATGGATAAAGTGCTTGTCCAAGAGCTCATACCATTTTCATGCAAATGTTAATTTTTCTTTTTATTTCTGCAAGTATTATTTAGTGCACATGTATAATACATGTATGCCTACCCTGGCCTAAGTCCTTTTTTTTAAGGCTTGATGATTTCTGCCTACATGTATATATACTTGTAATTCATATATCCTATTATTTCCATTGATTGTTGCTTATTTTATCACACAGAAAACTGTGTACATGTTTGTGCACTGCCTTGTGCACATGTGCATGTTTTATACTTGGTATCTGCAAATCAATTTCCTATTCCTATTTTTTTCAATGCAATTTCAAACAAATACAAACTAAATTAAATCATGAAATTACTCACAAAAATCAGGGTTATCACATTTGGACTGACCAATGCATCCGCCCACTTTGCTGATCTGCTATGTCGAGTTTTTAGAAGGTTTCTAAATAATTTCATAGTGTTATTTTTTGATGACATATCAGCCTATTTAAAAAGCGAGAAAGAGCATATGTCGCATTTAGGAGAAGTTCCCAATACACTCCGTGGGCATAAGTTGAAGGCGAAGTTTTCCAAATGTCACTTTTGACACAAGGAGGTACCGTTTTTGGGACAAGTTGTCTCTAAGAGTGGGCTAGTGGTAGATTTTAGTAAAGTTGCTATAGTACATGACTTGCACATGCCGAAGAGTGCCATGGAAGCAAGGAGTTTCCTTGGTTTGGCGGGCTACTATAGGAAGTTTATTAAGAACATCGCTAAAATCTCTACTCCTCTGACCCGCCTTACCAAGAAGAATTTGGATTTCTCGTGGAGTCGAAGTGTGAGGATGCTTTTATCAAGCTAAATGAGGCATTAACTAATGGACATGTTCTAGTATTACCGAATGGTACGAAGGCACTCACACTGTATACTGCCACTTGCGGTACGAGGTTCAGCGCGATCTTGACCAAGGAAGGGAGAGTGGTGAGCCATGCTAGTCAACTGTTGAAAGTCCACAAGAGAAATTTTACTACCCATGATCTTTAGTTGGCAGTCATTTGTCTTTGCACTCAGGTTATGGAGTCACCATCTATTAGGGGAGTGGTTTGATTGTATATGGATCATAAGTCTCTGAAGTATTTATTCCCTTAGAAGGATTAGAATTTAAGGCAGTAGAGGGGAAGGAGTTTTTAGCATCGTATGATTTCGATATTCCCTATTCTCGCAAAGGCAATAGTATAATTGATGCCTTGAGTAGGAAGCATGCGATGCTGAGTCCTATGTTCTTAGAGTGGAAGAACATGGAGTTTATCTTTACATTCTTTTTCCGACCATCATTAGACATAACTCCAGGATTGTTAGCAGCTTTGGATGTGCAGCCTACACTTATGGACCACATTGGGTCATGTAAGAAGCACAATAAGGATTTAGTGGATATTATTAAGAAGCGCTCTATATAAGAGCAGTTGAGTTATTTGAGGCGCTATACCATTGACTCAAAGGGGTGGTTACGAATGGATGGTAGATTATGTATTCTTCTAATTATGGATTTGTTTACATGTACTAGCAGAATCTCATCATTCTAGGATGACCATTCATCTCAGCGGAGATAAAATATACCATGATATGAAGAGTGTCTTTTATTGGCTGGTATGAAGAGGCATGTGGCAGTGTATGTGGCCCGATGTATGACTTGCCAGAGGGTAACGGTAGAGCAGAAGAAGCCGAGAGGATTGTAGCAGCCATTTGATATTCCTCAGTGAAAGTAGGAGAGTGTTTCAATGGATTTCATCGATGGACTACCTAGGATTAAGAGGGTTGATGAGAGCATTTGGGTCATAGTCGACGAAAGACAAAATGCGCTCATTTTGTTTAAATTAGGAGCATGAGGACTATTGTGTCTACGGTAATACTATATGGGAGAGAGATAGTTAGATTACATGGAGTTCCTTCTAGCATCATTAGCGACTGAGGTCCGCTCTCACCAGTGAGTTTTGAAGGAGTTTACAGGAGGATTTAGGCTCTGAGTTGAGTTTGAGTACCGCTTATCGTCCACAGACTGATGGACAGATGGAGAGGGTGAACCAAGTGTTGGAGGACTTGCTTTAGATGTGTATCTTGGATTTTGAAGGTTCTTGGAAGGATTACATGCCATTAATGGTGTATACCTATAATAACATCTATCAGGCAAGTATTAGGATGCACCGTTTGATATGTTATATGGGAGGCCTTGTAGATCACCGTCTTGTGGTGGGACACTAAGGATAGGATTATTCTTGGACCACGTATGGTGAGGGAGACATCGAAGAAGGTAGACTTGATCTATAGAAGGATGAAAACCACATAAGATAGGCATAAGCCTTATGCTGATAGGAGACGCAAAAAATTGAGTTCGTAGTAGGTGACATGGTTTTTGTGAAGGTCTCATTGCTTAGGCATTTCATGAGATTTGGTAGTTCAGGGAAGTTAGTAGCAATGTTTGTAGGGCCTTTTCCAATCAATGGTAGATAAGGAAATTAGCTTATAGGATGAAGCTTCCTTAGAAGTTAGCAGACATACACGACATTTATCATATCGTATACATGTAGAAGCGTCTACACGATACAACTGATGTGGTCAAGCTTAGTCAACTAGAGTAGGTAGAGATAGAGAGGGAGTCACTTGTTTGCCGTGCACCCACTCTTATTCTTGAACGTGGTACAAAGCGTCTCCATAATAAAGTTATCTAACTTGTTAAGGTCCAGTGGGAAGACGATCCAACAAAGAGTATATGAGAGCTAGAGGAGAAGTTCTAAGCTACCCATCCAGAATTCGTTTCTAGTATGTTTCTATTCTAGTTGAATAAGTATAAAATACTTATGGGTTTAGGTTCTATCCTAGTATACCTCATAGGTATGGACAAGTGGATGCTAGGAATGGTTGCAAACGTGTCATTAGGACACATTTTGGATGATGTATGCTAATGGATGTATATATATGATTAATTTTTACACACTTTGGCAAATATATTCTCGAGTTAGTAGACACTCACATCATTACTTGTTTTATTATACTAAGTTAATTGCATATAGTTATGGCTCATGGATTGAATAGTTGAACATACATGTAGAATTACCAGTATATTTACATTAGGATGTTGTATACAATTGGATACATGGCAAAAGCATTTGCATTTTAGGAGGTTGACCAGATCAGGAGACCGCCTAATTTTTGCATTAGTATAGGTTCATATGCATTTCATGCCTACTTGTACATGTTGCATTAGAATTTCTAACTATGGACAATGGTCGCCAATGGTTGATGGATGAGTAAATGGTTGTTATTATTAACTTCCATACGCACGAGTTTCATTTTTCCATTCTTGGATATTTCAGGAACAAAATCCTTTTAAGGGTGTAACACCCTGCCAAAATTAATCGATAATTTAATAAAAGAATTAAATTTAAATATAACAAGGGTAAGAATATAATTTTCACAAACTTCTGAATTTGGCTACGGAACTTGGACCATTGCATTCGTCGAGATTTTTTGGACAATTTTCATATATAATGTTTTGTAATCGGAGCTAGTATGAAAAGTTATTAATGTTTAAAAATTCAAATAAAAAATAATTATATAGTAAAACAAGGAAAGAAATATTTTACAAAAAGAAAGCTCCAACGGTTGACACCGTAGATTGGACCAGTCTACCCCTAGCGGTCTCCGCTCCAAACCAAGCGGTTCAAATGGTCGTAGCTATCGATCTATGGTTTGTGTTGGCTAAATTGGCCGGATTTTATAATATTTGATCGAACGGCTATCGTTAGATTATACCTCTATGAATAGAACCCTAAGCTGATAGGTAAAACCCCAATTAAATCTGAGCGTAACAAAACTTCTCTCAAACCTGAACTCTCTTTCTCTTCAAATCTAAAATTCTTCAAAATAAAACTAAAACTAAATTCAAGAGATAGAATAAGGAGAAATCAAGTAGAATCAAGAAGACTTCTACACCAAGTGGAGGCGCTTCCAAGCGAATTATAAAGGGGATAGCTTTCTAGAGGTGAGTAGGTTCATAATTAATATGAGGATTTACATATAATTTATTTTGATCTAGAGTTGTTTAATTGAATGTTTATCTAATAACTGTAGTGGATTGGGAATTTGATAATAAGTTAATACATATGAATATGATTCCTTTCTTTTTTTAGATTTGGTTAAATTAAAATTGGTTGAAGAAAAGTTGACTTAGAATAAACGCACCCCTTTTTTATATTGAATATTTATAGATATAACCCTGTTGATCCTAATCTAAGCTAATTTGGTTTACTAAAATTGAATATGAAATTGAGTATGAAAATGCAAAATTGTTATAAATTATAGATTTACAGACTATGGTTTACCGTACTGAAAAATCAAACTAAGGTTGACTGTAATGAAAATTTTGTAATTAACAGAGAACGAACTAATTAAATCAAAAAAAAATAACTATGTCCAGTCGACAGGCTCACTGGAGCCGGTCGATAGTAATCGATCGACCGCTCCAGTGACTAGCGGTCGACTAGCTATCGTAGTATAGGCGCAATCTGAACCTCGTTCCAAGGACCAAGTTATAATTTTTTATATGTTGATATATATTATAGGAATGTTAGTATAAGTATGGAAATCAGCTCCCTTGGTTTGTGACTCTAGGATGTTACGGATTGGATAGAAGTGTATGTGGGTCACGAGGCATATACATTATTTATTCGATGGGGTCGATATTCAACTGAGATGTTTCTATCGCAAATTGCACTCATAAGTGGTTCTATGGTGTATGCACAACACTGACGATGATGCCTTGAGAAGTGTATGGCCTGGTACTAACATGAGTTTCCTTTGGTATGCACGACGATGAGGATGTGGTACTGTGTTGTTGACTGATGCCCGACATAGAGCGATAAGTGGCACCATGTTACTATTGAGAGTGGACACAGATGCAGCGGACCCTAAGATGTCTTTGGCATGAGTCGGCATTGCGGGCTCCACCTCAATGTGCAAATACAATACGTGTAATCATAATTTGGAAATGTAGTCCCAAGGTTGATATTGTAGGTGATTCTGTGTCTACATAGTTCCAGTAGCTATAAGCAGATCCATAGTTATTTTGAGGTTAGATTAGTTGTTCAATCCTAAGTCTGACCCTATACAAGTTGTTAGTGCATGTGTGTTTAGAACTATACCCTCTAAGTTAACGAAACCTACCTTAGTAAGCAGTTTAAAAATACAAGTAGAACACCGTAGGTCACACAAAGTACTAATGAAGTTAATTGCATGCGATCACCATATATTAATGATGTAACTCATTCATCAACTTTTGTCTGACCCACCCTTTTCCTTTCTTTTCCCCCACTATAGGAGGACATGGCAGTAGGCGATAGGCCTAGGGATTAGTACGTGGAGAAACAAGCTTGGAAGTGAGTTGCTTATTATTTTCCATTGTTCTCCATGTAACTATTTATCGTACTTAGTATTTATCAGACTTTATGCTGTATTTCTGTAAACTCTGCATTATGAATACGTATGTATTAAAACTGTGTTTTTTCTAGGATATTTTCCTAGATAACTATTTTCTATATCTATATTTTTCTACCTTTCGCCATGATATCTAAAAGTGAAAAATGTTTTAGATATTATCCTTATATTTTTAGTCTCTGTAATGTTTAAAAACCAGATAGCTTGTACTTCTTGGCACCGAAATGAGTCCGAAAGCCACCATAGGCTTTGGATCGGTGTGTCGGAAGGTGCAGGTTATTATAGATATCAACAATAGTAAGTCTGTATTAGGTTATGATTTTACATTAAATGGTAGGGCCATTAGTTGGAAATGTTCCAATAGGAAACACTCCTGATTCAATGATAGAGGCTGAATATATCGCCCTCAACAAAGCAGCAAAAGAAGTGGTCTGCATGCGCAAATTTTTAAGCGAGCTAGAGGTGATTCCTAACATTGAAGAGCCAATGAAATTATTTTGTGATAATAATGTTGCGATGCAGATCATGGAGGAATTTAGAGAACACAAGAAATCATGACACATCTTCAAAAGTTCCACCTTATCATAAAAAATTTCGATAAGAAAGAAGTCATAATTCTAAGTGTAGATAAAAAGGAAAGCATAGTAGATCCATTCATAAAGGGTCTAACTTGATCGATTCTCAGCAAACTAATCGAAGTGATGGGATTGATATTCCATAATTGGCCCCAAGTGCAAGTCGGATTTTGGTGGATTTGGAGTATCCCTAGCAAAAATTCCATAATTTATTGTAAATTATTAACTCCGTAACAAAATCTCATTTGAAATACAAAGAGTTTTTCTTTCTATTATATACTGTCATACTATGTTATTTTAATTAATTATTTAATTTAAGTATATTTAATAGAAAATCCTTAAATTATAAGTTATGTGGTATTAATTACAATTTATTGTAATCATGAGATATTTATCATATCAAAAATAACATATTATTTTAATATTCCCAGCGAAGATGTTTCAAGATAGGATATCAATACATCAATTGAGAGTAGAGTAAGTAACGTTCTCTAAATGTTGGGCAGTGTATTACTCATGGCTATTGGAGGCACCAAGGGATTACATACTGATAGTAATTGGATAACTATGGAATGACTCACTCAAGAGTTTTCTGCTGATTAATATAACTAAGGTCAAACAGAAAATATCGATATGATAAAATTACACAGTTCTCTTGACTTGAGAATATTGTTCATCTTCAATATGAAAGCTCCGTTTTGACTAAAGTTAGATCATGGCACAACGTCCATCGAATGACTATACTTGGGTTGAGTGGAAGTATAGGAAGTGAAAAATTATTCAAGAGAGGATTCGCCTCCTCATTTATATGAGGTTTGTATCACGATCAACTGTAGTCAACTTAAAGTCAAAGTCTCGGGCCAGAGTAGTTCGATTAGTCATAATTTTTATTATTGAACCAAGGACTTTATGTTTGGAATATACAAGTTGGAGGTGGACAATATTGGAATTTTGACCAAAACCAAATTCCATAAATCCTAATGTCATATAGTTTTAACAAAGAGAATTAATGTAAATAATCATTACTACCAGGTATCGCTTTGGATTTTACTGAAAAATGTAAAAGCAATAAATTCAGCCAAACTATCACACTACTAACTAAAGTGTCATACAAACTTTAATATTTATACTATTCGATATTAATCGCTGAGTGAATTTACACCTTAAAGTCACATAACCGCATTGTTGAATGCTTGAAATACCACACGATTTATTTAATTTATAATTATTGTAAATTAATTAAATAATACTTATGAAATTATTTAGTTTGATTTTGGGTGCCATTAGTAGTTAATTGGGTGCATGTATAAAAGTTACTTATGTACGTATCGATATATGATACTGATAAATATTAAAATTGGATTTAAATAAGTTAATTATAAAATAAGTTTGGAAATTTTATTCGCTTATTTTGCTCCTTGTTTAGGCCATCCATAGAGTGGAGGGTTGACTCAAATAATGATTTGAATTAGTACAAGAGATTGAGTGAACATAGGAGATTTGATCCCCATTTTTTTACTTCTTCTAGATGCTTATTTAAAGCTCCGTACTCTCATTCATTCTGCCTCTCTCCATTGCTTCCTACCCTAGCCAAAACCTCCAAGGACCCAAATCAAAAAAATTACAATGAAAATTCAAACCAAAGTAATTTAAACATAGGGTGGTATTCATCTCTAGTCTACTGCAACACTTGGAGGTGTCTAGATCAGATCTAAAGGAGATTGATTCAACATTCAAGGTGCACTTCACAGTTTATGGTATTTGGTAATATCTTTTATTCTAATGTTGTCTATAATCATATATATTGTTCATTTCATTCATGCTGCATAGATCCCTATTGATCATATAAATTTATATATTTGTTTGTTGTCCAATCACATGTTTAGATATACATCAAAATTGTTTAAAAAACTTCAAGTATCATTACAATGTATATAATATTTTCGGCCAAGCTTAAAATATTTATGAAGTATTTTTTGAAAATTTAAAATGATATTAATTTATTTTTAACAATTTTATAATATACGATACATAATTATAGATACAAAATTCAATATTTTATTTATTAAAGTATTCTAAAATTAATTAATAAACATATATGTTTTTGGTATTTTAAAAAATATTGTTATTTCCATATTATATTAAATTATATATATATATAATTATTATATAAATATATATTAATGTTTTGTTGGAAAGTAGTAATAATCTTTTGCCCAATCTGTGCAGATTTGACAAAACTAAAAACTTATATATTATTATTTTTGTATTATACTAAATAAATAAATATATTTTTAAATTATTATATATACCTTGATATATGATTAAAAATTAAAAATAATTTTTGCCAAATGTGTACAGATTTGGCAAAATAGAAAAATATCAAAAACTTTTTGGTTGAAAAAAACATTTTAAACATATATATACACACACTAATTAATATATATATATATATATATTGAACTATAATGTAAACATATGTGTATATACATTTTGGAATTAATAAGAAAATATTTTTAAGATTATGTATTTGTGTGTGTGTGCATGCATGTATTATTTATAATTTGAATTCAAAATTTAAAAGGATATTTACCTTAATCTAGATCTGATTTGATTTTAAATTAACATAAGTTGTTTCAGATATTAATCCAAACCACTCTGAGTTGGTTAAAATATTTATTTGAATAAAGTTAACTATAATTATTATTTTACTCATATATACGTATAATATTTAAATGAGAACATGGATAACAAAATTGTATATAAAGGACAAATGTGCCTATTATGGTGTAAATCTCAACACTTATATACGTGCACATTAAACCATGTATACATTTATATGTTGCACGTGCACTATACACGTATACGTGTATTTGATACACATATACATTATATATATGTTATATAGTTAAAATTAGATCTTTTATATAAACCAATTAAATAAAATAAAGATTTTATTTAAATTATTTAGATTGGATCTAAATTAATTTAGATTTCATATGCCTAGTAAAATCTAAAATGGAATTTTTTTTGAAATTTACCTATTTACCCCACTATGTGCTGGTATGGTACCTTAACTAGGTATGGTTGGGTAAAGAAAGCAGAAGAGATTTGGATCTGTGTTTGAATTGGTAAGAAAGAATGAGTAAAAGGATGTAATTTTGCCCCCTTTTCTCTCTATAAATACCAAGGCAGTTAATTCATTTTATACTTTTGCTCCTCCACTTTAGCCGTCATCTCCAAGCCATGCTCCCCCTTGGCCGAACTCCCTACACCCAATTAAATCAAATAAATCAATTTTGATCGTAGGAATTGTGATAGTTGTAATCATGTACTTTGTTACATATATCTAATTTTATTGCCAATTTTTTTCCCTAATAATGGTATTTGATTTCTATCACATACTTTGTTATATTATGATACAATTAATTAGGTAATTAATTTAAAGTATATAGAATAGAAAATCCTTAAATAATATGTTACGTGATAATAATTTCAAATAGTTGTAATCATGTGAAATTTACCACAATATAGAATAGTATATAGTTTTAAATATTCCTGATCAAGGTACATCGAGAAAGGATACGACTTATCCGTTGAGACCAGAGTACATAATGCTTTCCAAATGTTAGATAGTGTATTGCTCATGGCTGCTAGGGGACACAAGGATAACATACGTGTAGTTATTGGATAAATATGGAATGAATCATCCAAGAGTTTCCTATTGGTTAATAACAACTAGGCCAAACAAGAAATCTCGTAGTAACGATGTTATACAATTCTCCCAACTTTAGAATACTGTTGTGCTTCAATATGGATACTCCACTTTGATTATAGTCAAATCATGGCATATCGACTATTGAGCGACTATAGTCAGGTTTGACTTGAAGCATTGGAAGTGAAATGCTATTTAATAGAGAATTCATTTCCTCTGTTGTACGAGATCAGCGCCACGGTCAATTGTAGTTAACTCAAAGTTAAAATCTCTGGCCAGAGTAGTACGGCTATTAATTAACGTATTATTGAACCAATGACTTTATTAATGGACTAATTGATTTGAATGTGGATGCTATTGGAATTTGTCAAAGACCAAGTTCCGTACATCCTAAAGTGATATATCAGTGACGAAGAGAACATGCGTTGTAACAACCGCTATTTTGGACCATTCGCATCCGCACATGTCGAACTTGAATGATTCAAAATACCGAATTGTTAATTTAAATTTGGCAAAACTGAACATATACAGTAAATAAATAATCACATATCACAGACACAGAGTAATAAATGCAGCGGAAACAAAAGATAGTAGTTCATGAAGCTACTATATACATATCAGAGTTAAATAAGGTACAGCAGATGTCTCGAATACAATAGTCCAATACAAGAATCAGAATACAATCATTGGAATCAACTGGATATCTGAAAGCTGGATAGATAGCTGAATCTCCAAGCGAAGCTCCAACTCCAAAGGTGAGTCTCGAATACTGGTACACTCAGTCTGACCCGAGCGTAAAGCAAAACACAAAACACTCGAGTCAGGATTAACATTCTTATATCAATAAATCCAACTCAAGTGAAATAGCAACTGAAATACAAGTAACTCAAAGGATGTTTGGAATAACCATCCTTTAAGGATCCGTTAAACTATCTACTATGTAGTAGTGTACGATAAGTAGATAATGCCTATCAGTAATATAAAGTATCAAGATAGTGTTAAGGCGTTACCATTATTCCCCTTAACACATTTTATATAAGCGTTATAGTCTATACAGCACTGTAAACTCCACCGTAAACTAGTGGGATATCAGGGAGTACTCCATAGGTATAACGCAAAACAAATCGTAGTGGTCGCGTATAAAGGGATACAAGTATGACAAGGCACATGAGGCAATACCCAAGGTAGTGAAACTACCGTTTGCCTGATCCGGACTGGTGAGAACGCATCGACGCAGCGATCGCAACACCGCGAAACAACACTCCCAAAATCAAGGGTGCACCAATCGACAACAAGTAATGAGTAGTTTTCGAAGAAGTGTGTTCGCTCGAGGTAGCTAACCCCCATTTGGCCCGGCACGACTCTTGTTTTAGTCATTTCCAATTTGACACAAGTGTCAAGGCTATCCATTATCGTTCTCTTTCTTTAGTCAACACGTTCATCATTCCAAGCACTTCATTTTGGATCACACTTCGCGTATAGTTATTAAAGTGGTTTCGATTTAGACAGTGAGTATGTCCCTAACCGATTCCGGTCTCTTTAATAACTTTCGTAATTATTACACCGATTGGTCGTTTAATATATTTCAAAACCAAACTAAATTCAATTTTAATTAGAATTTGTAAACCGACATTTCATTTGTCTTTCTAAATCAATTTCCATAATTTACGTTTCAAAACTTCCAAATTCATAATTTGAAAATCTTATAATTCAATTTCAATTTCTTTTAAAACAATTCAAATATTGATTCAAGTGCGTATATAAGTTTCATTCTAAAATCATTTAAATTAATTTAATTTAACATTCAAATCAATTTAAATTCATTAATCGATTCATTCAATATTTGTTAAGTTAATTTATCCTTCAAAACAATTTCTATTTAACTTCCAATTTATTAAATCAATTATTTAAGTTCAACTCCATTGTATCAAAACTTACAAATTGCATTAAATTTAATTCATCAAATCAAATTCTTTACATTTCAAGTCTTACATTAATTTCAATAAAACACATTTTATTTCTTGTTAGAGAAATTCAATTTCACTTATTTATTTACTTAGTTACAATTTCAAAACTCAATTAATAAAGAAACTTAATTTCACTTATTCAAGAAGTTCAATTTCACTTAATAAAGAATTCAATTTTATTTAATTTTTAAATAATTCAATCTTATTTAATTATTAAATAATTCAATCTTATTTAATTATTAAATAATTTCAAAACTTTAATTATTAACTAATTTCAAACTTAATTATTAATAATTCCAAATTTTAAAACAACGTTCTTTCATCAGCTACTATGTTAATATTTTGATTCAGATTATTAAATATTAACATTTTCTTTCAATAAAATTCAATTTCTAACTTCGATTCAAAACCATATTATTTATTTGAATAAAATCTTCATTTTATTTTTAAATCAAATTATTGACCAATCGATTTTTATTTAATTCTCTATCCTAGGTCAAAGTTTAATTTGGGTATTTATCATTTCAACCCGATTCCATTTCAATTCAAAAATCAAGCATAGCAAAGGGAACTTGCAGTGTGATTATTGGGATGGTGTCAAAGTAATAAACAAGCAATAGCAGACATCAATAACAATCCAATAATTAATTCAAATAATCCCGAAATAATCCTATTAATTCACATTGTTGTTTGTGCAAATTAATATAATTATTTCTAGAATCTACACTATCATTTCATGTAGATTAAAGATTATTACGCTAATATTTATACGGTTCTTCAATTGATATTTATTATCCAATTTCATACTACATCAATTTTACAACATACATTCAATGGTTCAAGGTGTACATAACCAAATTTCTACGTGTCAATTAATCTAACATTTAAATAAGATCATATTATGCAAATGTCATCAAATCAAATTTAGCATATATCAAATCTAACTATCCTACATCAATTTCAATTTCAAATTATTTATCACTTACACATTAACAATTTTACGTCCAATGTCAACATCAAACAATCAATCATTATCAACCAAACTGAATTATCATTGTATAAATAACAGATAGTGGTGTCAAATGTCAAAGGTGAACTGATACAGGTAATAACAGTGTAAATAACTAACAGCAGCATATTTCAATTTGTCATTTCAATTGAAATCAAATTTAATAAATAAAAGAACGTTAATCGTGAGTGATTGCTCGCCTTTTGAGGCTAGGGAGCGAGAATAGACAACGAAGTTGAGTTACAAATTGCAAGCACGGCTTCCGAAATAAACTAGATTGGCACGAATCGACGAGCAAAGCTGTTAAATAGGAATTGCCGAAATCAAATCAAAACATTCAACATAGCAACAAATAAAAAAAACATGTCCTGCGTCAAAGTTTAACAATATAATTCTATGTGCTACCGAGATCGAAATGGTCTGAAATTTGGTATGAATAAAGATCAAAACATGTATTTCAAACTGCAAAAGAATCACTTGATTTGGACAAGAGACGAGAAAAGTTACGATGTCACGAACATAGACTCAGGCCATGTTGCGATTGTCAAATGTTCAGGTCTGAAAACCCCTCTGGGTCTGACTTTCAGGTAAGAAATAGAGGACACCTCGTATGAAGCTAAACTTTTATATACAAAAAGTAGAAAACTTTATCTTTTAAACAAAAAGAGAATCACTGTATTCCGACCTAAGACAAAAGAGATACGATGCGTCAAACATGAACTCAGGTCGAGTTTGCAGCAGTGTAAAATAATTTCAAGTACAAAAGAACAGCTGCTTGGGTCAAACTTCCAGATCCTCGACCACTAATCAAACGATGTCGGATTTTGCTGAAATTTGACATGCATAAACTAGGTAACTTCGACTCTTTTATAAAAATAGAATCAACCCATTTCGATATAACATGAGTGAGATATGATATCGTGAACATGAAGTCTAACTGCTGTTCAGAAAAAAAAAACATGCAAACAAGTGCAAAATCAGTTTGGTTGCAACTTTCTATGATAAGATTGGAAATCTGAGTTATGCAAATATATATAGACAATATATAATAGATATCATATATTTATACATTTCAAACATCAACTTGTAAATCATATCTGACATATCACATAACATATATATATAAATATATGCACAGACATATACTATCTGACATGCTTTTTGGAATACAATATGGTTTTAAATCATATACTTTATATACGGCCGCAATGTAAAAATTAATTGAAAAGATAGTTTAAACAAT
Organism: Allium fistulosum; assembly: GCA_030737815.1. Classification (NCBI taxonomy): domain Eukaryota; kingdom Viridiplantae; phylum Streptophyta; class Magnoliopsida; order Asparagales; family Amaryllidaceae; genus Allium; species Allium fistulosum. Next base: position 890,960,558 of record CM060902.1, read on the forward strand.
ATACCGGAATGATGATAGAGAAGCAAAGCGACAGTGACAGAGTAGTGACCCAAGGTGTTGCACGCGTGGACAGATGGCCCACGAGTGACTACATGGCTCGACGAAGTCGAGTGAGTTCAAGGCGGAGGAGGCTGCGCGTTTGAGGTCGGGCCGAAGTGGTGAACGCATGGGAAGAGGAGCGCAACACAGAGGCACCGGCGGCCAGAGGAGAGGAGCATTCAGTTGCAGCGTGAGGCTGCTGCCGACCGGAGACGCAGGAGTGATGTGAAGGGCGGGCGGAAGGCCAAAGGGAAGAGGGAGGATGTGCGGGTCTCGAGTTGGCTGGGTTTTGGCGTGAGCATGGCTTCATGGGTGGAAGAAATTGAGGAGTGAAGATTGGTGAGGCGGAGCTTCTATTTTTTTTTTCAAGGCAGCAGGCGAAAGAAAATAAGGAACGAAGAAGAAGAGTTGGAAAGAAATAAGGAATGAAGAGTAACAGCTGGGGAATGAAGAGTAACAGCTGTCAAGAGATATACAAGTATACGAATAGTTTTAAACTATTTCCAAGGCACCAAAAAAAAATATAATAAAAAAATTACATAAATGTCTCCGGAAAATAGAGAGCCAGTAGCTACTAGTTTTCCAACGTAGAGAAAATCAATGGTCACTGAAATCCAGTGCAGAATTACGTAACCGATACAGAAATCATTTTACTAATTTCATGGCATGTCAGGGTTCGAAAGACAGAAGTGAATATACCATTGAGATCAGCACGACGAGGCGATCAAAACGGTATACAGATATCAGTGGTATGGTTAAATTATAAAAATTCGAATTTTCTACCAGCGGAAAAATGCGGCAAAACGCAGAAAAATAAGATCGACGGAGCTAAAGAAATCCGAATTTGGAAAAACGAAAAATGACGTCTTGCTCAGAAGATGATTTAAAATTTTTCTATATAAAACTATTCATGTTTCAAAAACATTTTATTTTCATCAATTCCCAACTGATTTAATTTGAAATAAAATTACACACGAAAATAAACTTTCATATTTTCGGATGAAAATTTACCAGTTGCTATGTTTAACTAGACGTATTCCAAATATCAAATTTTTATTTCAAAATTTATCGTTTAAAATTTCACAAAATTTCAACTAAATAAAACCACTGAAATTTACGGGTCATTACATTCTTCCCCACTCAAAACTTTTCATCCTCGAAAAGGAAGAAGGTAGGAGAATAAAACCAACTAGAAAGAAAATATATTAAAAGACAAGATAAAACAATTAAACCATATAATTTCAAATTAAACTAATTAATATTTAACAATTTGGTTTAATTCAATTGGTTTCACTTAAGTTAAATCAATCTATCTATTTCTAAATTCATTATCTTACTATCTAGTCATCCTCAATTAACACTTTCTAAATCATCAATTTGTATAATCAATTATTATACTCATATTTTATTCAACAGATTTAATTCTTTTATTCCAAATTATTATTAAGTTTATTTCACTTAATATATCTTATTACATATTTTTAAACCATATAAATTAATTTAAACCATATAAATTTCAATTTAAATTAATTTATATTTTTTCCAATTTGGTTAAATCAATTTATATTAAATCAATATATAGTCATTCGATTTAAATTTGTTAGTTCAACTGTTAATTCTAATCATATAAATTTCATTTTAAATCAATTAATATTCAATAATTGATCTTAATTCAAGGTATTTCATTAAACTGATTCAATTCAATTTGTTAAATTTTTCAGAACAAAATTTACTTTATTTATCTCATTCAATTAGCTTATTATTCTATCATCTTTATTAGCATTTTTTTATAATTAAAATCTAAGTGCATAACATTTATTATAAACACTCAAATTTTATTTATAAAATTATTTTATATTGTATATTATCCAATTACATTTTAACTTCTGAATAATTTAGGTAAGTTATTTTGATATGCAATTTAGTACTATACAAATAAAATTTTCAAATTCAATTATTTCAAGTTTAAATACTTATTCAAAATTCAGTTTTATTTATAATTGAAAACATCTTTTAACATGATTTTTAAGAATTTAATTTTCGTTTAATTTCAAACCCTTTAGAAATAATTATGTATATATTATATATATTAAATCAAATTAAATTAAAAATAATATACCCATATATATATATATATATAAATCAAGTCATACTTAAGAAATTCAAATCAAAATATTTTTGCCAAAACAAAACCCTAGCAAAGCTACAGAATGGTCTCTTCACTTCGAAACTCGAAAATGAATGTCGATGATGCGGCCGTCATCACCGAAATTATTTTCCAGCGACAAAGAGAAGAGCGCTGATTTAAACATTTTATATTCTTTGAAATGATTTCTATTTGAAATTATTTTAAAACTATGCACTTTAAAACTTTCAAATCAAAGTTTGAAATCATCGGAATTTAAATTCTCAAATTTCAATTTAAATTCACTTCAAACTCCAAATCAAATTACAACTAAATTTTATAAATTCATTTATTTATATTATGCAATAGTCAATGGTTTACAAACAATAAATGAAAATCAATTATTATCATTTCTGACAACAAATTGGTTAACAATTTAAATTCTGAAAACTTTATACTTATATATAATATAATCATCCAAAATTATTTTATTTAATAAATTTGAAACAATATTGTGTCAGTTTGCTCTGCTCAAGTGTTTTGGAAATTCTATCGATAGCGTTGATCAGACGAATCGATCGAAAATCCAAATCAACATCAACAACTCAAACAACACAATAAAACATTTTAAATATAGATTTACAAATACACTTCCTCGCTCAACAATACAGAAATAAATTTTCAAGGCAAGGATAGAGATTCAAATTTGATGGACTCAAATTGAAGAGAAATTTGATTCGAAGATAAGTTCAGAACAGGAGATAAGATAATTATATTAACAGAATCGGGAGACAGATAAGCTTATTTAATTTATGGGCAACCTTAACCGGATCAACCGTGACTTCAAGAATAAGATCAATGTAGAATTCCGAGGCAAATCGACATTGATCTCAAGAGATAGAATTCGGCATAACCAAAGAGGTCAGCATCTAAACCGAGGATATATAAATCTCCGGTGAATCGATGCTATCATAAAAGAGTTTTACCCCTTTACAAATCAATTTGAGATTGGCGGGACCGCCAACTCATTATAAAGATCATTCGAAGTGGAGTTATTGGATACTTCAGAATTGAAAGAAGACGAATAGTGAGGGACACGAATGAATTTTGAAAACGTAGGGAACGTTCCAAAATTCAAGGGAATTGAGTCCAAAGGAAGAGATTGAAACTCGAATGAGAGTGATTCTGTAAATACACTTACCCTATATGTTAAGTTTTGCCTAGAGCTACCAAAGCTCTGATACCAACTGTAACGGACCGCTTCAGTGGGGTAACGCCTACCGTAGCATACAGCAGTACCTATGTTCTGCCTTTACAGCCAGCCTCTCGACTGCACCAACCCCGCAGGGACATGTAGGAGTAAGAGTCATCCGCTCGCTACCAAACCAAATGTTAGAACCCCCTATCATGCTTCACCCGCCAAGTGCATAGGCAGACACACATGTCGAACTTGAATGATTCAAAATACCGAATTGTTAATTTAAATTTGGCAAAACTGAACATATGCAGTAAATAAATAATCACAGATCACAGACACAGAGTAATAAATGCAGCGGAAACAAAAGATAGTAGTTCATGAAGCTACTATATACATATTTGAGTTAAATAAGGTACACCAGATGTCTCGAATACAATAGTCCAATACAAGAATCAGAATACAATCACTAGAACTGGATATCTGAAAGCTGGATAGATAGTTGAATCTCCAAGCGAAGCTCCAACTCCAAAGGTGAGTCTCGAATACTGGTACACGCAGTCTGAACCGAGCGTAAAGCAAAACACAAAACACTTGAGTCAGGATTAACATTCTTATATCAATAAATCCAACTCAAGTGAAATAGCAACTGAAATACAAGTAACTCAAAGGATGTTTGGAGTAACCACTCTTTAAGGATCCGTTAAACTATCTACTATGTAGTAGTGTACAATAAGTAGATAATGCCTATCAGTAATATAAAGTATCAAGATAGTGTTAAGGCGTTACCATTATTCCCCTTAACACATTTTATATAAACGTTATAGTCTATACAGCACTGTAAACTCCACCGTAAACTAGTGGGATATCAGGGAGTACTCCATAGTTATAGCGCAAAACAAATCGTAGTGGTCGCGTATAAAGGGATACAAGTATGACAAGGCACATGAGGCAATACCCAAGGTAGTGAAACTACCGTTTGCCTGATCTGGACTGGTGAGAACGCATCGCCGCAGCGATCGCAACACCGCGAAACAACACTCCCAAAATCAAGGGTGCACTAATCGACAACAAGTAATGAGTAGTTTTCGAAGAAGTGTGTTCGCTCGAGGTAGCTAACCCCCATTTGCCCGGCACGGCTCCTGTTTTAGTCATTTCCAATTTGACACAAGTGTCAATGCTATCCATTATTGTTCTCTTTCTTCAGTCAACACGTTCATCATTCCAAGCACTTCATTCTGGATCACACTCCGCATATAGTTATTAAAGTGGTTTCGGTTTAGACAGTGAGTATGTCCCTAACCGATTCCGGTCTCTTTAGTAACTTTCGTAATTATTACACCGATTGGTCGTTTAATATATTTCAAAACCAAACTAAATTCAATTTTAATTAGAATTTGTAAACCGATATTTCATTTGTCTTTCTAAATCAATTTCCATAATTTACGTTTCAAAACTTCCAAATTCATAATTTCAAAATCTTATAATTCAATTTCAATTTCTTTTAAAACAATTCAAATATTGATTCAAGTGCGTATATAAGTTTTCTAAAATCATTTAAATTAATTTAATTTAACATTCAAATCAATTTAAATTCATTAATCGATCCATTCAATATTTGTTAAGTTAATTTATCCTTCAAAACAATTTCTATTTAACTTCCAATTTATTAAATCAATTATTTAAGTTCAACTCCATTGTATCAAAACTTACAAATTGCATTAAATTTAATTCATCAAATCAAATTCTTTACATTTCAAGTCTTACATTAATTTCAATAAAACACATTTTATTTCTTGTTAGAGAAATTCAATTTCACTTATTTATTTACTTAGTTACAATTTCAAAACTCAATTAATAAAGAAACTTAATTTCACTTATTCAAGAAGTTCAATTTCACTTAATAAAGAATTCAATTTTATTTAATTTTTAAATAATTCAATCTTATTTAATTATTAAATAATTTCAAAACTTTAATTATTAAATAATTTCAAACTTAATTATTAATAATTCCAAATTTTAAAACAACGTTCTTTCATCAGCTACTATGTTAATATTTTGATTCAGATTATTAAATATTAACATTTTCTTTCAATAAAATTCAATTTCTAACTTCGTTTCAAAACCATATTATTTATTCAAATAAAATCTTCATTTTATTTTTAAATCAAATTATTGACCAATCAATTTTTATTTAATTCTCTATCCTAGGTCAAAGTTTAATTTGGGTATTTATCATTTCAACCCGATTCCATTTCAATTCAAAAATCAAGCATAGCAAAGGGAACTTGCAGTGTGATTATTGGGATGGTGTCAAAGTAATAAACAAGCAATAGCAGACATCAATAACAATCCAATAATTAATTCAAATAATCCCGAAATAATCCTATTAATTCACATTGTTGTTTGTGCAAATTAATATAATTATTTCTAGAATCTACACTATCATTTTATGTAGATTAAAGATTATTACGCTAATATTTATACGGTTCTTCAATTGATATTTATTATCCAATTTCATACTACATCAATTTTACAACATACATTCAATGGTTCAAGGTGTACATAACCAAATTTCTACGTGTCAATTAATCTAACATTTAAATAAGGTCATTTTATGCAAATGTCATCAAATCAAACTTAGCATATATCAAATCTAACTATCCTACGTCAATTTCAATTTCAAATTATTTATCACTTACACATTAACAATTTTACATCCAATGTCAACATCAAACAATCAATCATTATCAACCAAACTGAATTATCATTGTATAAATAACAGATAGTGGTGTCAGATGTCAAAGGTGAACTGATACCGGTAATAACAGTGTAACTAACTAACAGCAGCATATTTCAATTTGTCATTTCAATTGAAATCAAATTTAATAAATAAAAGAACGTTAATCGTGAGTGATTGCTCACCTTTTGAGGCTAGGGAGCGAGAATAGACAACGAAGTTGAGTTACAAATTGCAAGCACGGCTTCCGAAATAAACTAGATTGGCATGAATCGACGAGCAAAGCTGTTAAATAGGAATTGCCGAAATCAAATCAAAACATTCAACATAGCAACAAATAAAAAAAACATGTCCTGCATCAATGTTTAACAATATAATTCTATGTGCTACCGAGATCGAAATGGTCTGAAATTTGGTATGAATAAAGATCAAAACATGTATTTCAAACTGCAAAAGAATCACTTGATTTGGACAAGAGACGAGAAAAGTTACGATGTCACGAACATAGACTCAGGCCATGTTGCGACTGTCAAATGTTCAGGTCTGAAAACCCCTCTGGGTCTGACTTTCAGGTAAGAAACAGAGCACTGAACCACTGTATTCCAACCTAAGACAAAAGAGATACGATGCGTCAAACATGAACTCAGGTCGTGTTTGCAGTAGTGTAAAATAATTTCATGTACAAAAGAACAGCTGCCTGGGTCAAACTTCCAGATCCTCGACCACTAATCAAACGATGTCAGATTTTGCTGAAATTTGACATGCATAAACTAGGTAACTTCGACTCTTTTATAAAAATGGAATCAACTCATTCCGATAAAACATGAGTGAGATATGATATCGTGAACATGAAGTCTAACTGCTGTTCAGAAAAAAAAAATAAACATGCAAACAAGTGCAAAATCAGTTTAGTTGCAACTTTCTATGATAAGATTGGAAATCTGAGTTATGCAAATATATATAGACAATATATAATAGATATCATATATTTATACATTTCAAACCATCAACTTGTAAATCATATCTGACATATCACATTAGATATATATATATATATAAATATATGCACAGACATATACTATCTGACATGCTTTTTGGAATACAGTATGGTTTTAAATCATATACTTTATATATGGACGCAATGTAAAAATTAATTGTAAAGATAGTTTAAACAGTATACCGAAATAATGATAGGGAAGCAAAGCGACAGTAACAGAGCAACGACCCAAGGTGTTGCACGCGTGGACAGATGGTCCACGAGTGACTGCATGGCTCGGCGAAGTCGAGTGAGTTCAAGGCGGAGGAGGCTGCGCGTTTGAGGTCGGGCCGAAGTGGTGAACGCATGGGAAGAGGAGCGCAACACAGAGGCGCCGGCGGCCAGAGGAGAGGAGCATTCAGTTGCGGCGTGAGGCTGCTGCCGACGGAGACGGAGGAGTGATGTGAAGGGCGGGCGGAAGGCCAAAGGGAAGAGGGAGGATGTGTGGGTCTCGAGTTGGCTGGGTTTTGGCGTGAGCATGGCTTCGTGGGTGGAAGAAATAGAGGAGAGAAGATTGGTGAGGTGGAGCTGCTCTTTTTTTTTCAAGGCAGCAGGCGAAAGAAAATAAGGAACGAAGAAGAAGAGTTGGAAAGAAATAAGGAATGAAGAGTAACAGCTGGGGAATGAAGAGTAACAGCTGTCAAGAGATATACAAGTATACGGATAGTTTTAAACTATTTCCAAGGCACCAAAAAAAATATAATAAAAAAAATACATAAATGTCTCCGGAAAATAGAGAGCCAGTAGCTAGTAGTTTTCCAACGTAGAGAAAATCAATGGTCACTGAAATCCAGTGCAGAATTACGTAACCGATACGGAAATCTTTTTACTAATTTCATGGCATGTCAGGGTTCGAAAGACAGAAGTGAATATACCATTGAGATCAGCACGACGAGGTGATCAAAACGGTATACAGATATCAGTGGTATGGTTGAATTATAAAAATTCGAATTTTCTACCAGCGGAAAAATGCGGCAAAACGTAGAAAAATAAGATCGACGGAGCTAAAGAAGTCCGAATTTGGAAAAACAAAAAATGCCGTCTTGCTCAGAAGATGATTCAAAATTTTTCTATATAAAAATATTCAGGTTTCGAAAACATTTTATTTTCATCAATTCCCAACTGATTTAATTTGAAACAAAATTACACACGAAAATAAACTTTCATATTTTCGGATGAAAATTTATCAGTTGCTATGTTTAACTAGACGTATTCCAATTATCAAATTTTTATTTCAAAATTTATCATTTAAAATTTCACAAAATTTCAACTAAATAAAACCACTGAAATATACGGGTCGTTACATGCGTAGTAATCATTACTAAAAGGTATTGCTAAAAATTGTAAAATTGGATTTTACCGATTTGATTTGTAAGCGATGAATAAAGTCAAACTATCACACCACTAGCTAAGTAGACATGTGAATTAGTATTTGAATTGTTCAAATATTAATCATTGACTAAATTCATTCACGTGAGTCGCACAACTGAATCTATTCTGTATTCGAAACAACGTTCGATTTAATTGATTTATAATAGTTATAAATTAATTAATACTGATGAAATATTAATTTTTGTTGTAATTCATATATGGGGTGTATTTAGTAAATAAATAAGCCAATAGAAATATTTTAGGTGCTATTAGTAATTAATTGAATGCGTATAAAAGTTATATATATGTATCGGTATACGATATCGATGTAAATTCAAATTTGATTTAAATAGAATTCATTATAAATGGTTTTGGTAATAATTAATCCATTATTGGACCAATACAGGCCAGCAAAAAAAGAGGTAAAAAGAGGGAGAGTGATATGGATATGGGTTTTAATTCCTAGGAAAGTAATATGGAGATTTAGTCTTCTAGTTTTTCCTTATAAATACAAATCCAAGCCACCACTTTTAGTTTAAACATTTTGCATCCTTCCTCATTACTTTTGGCTGCACTTACCAACTCCCTAACTAGCCAGTTGTCGACCCCATTTATCCAAATAGAAAGACCTACAATAATTTCAAGTGGTGACCCATCGATTGCTAGAAATAGTGGTGCTAATATATGAGATCTAGTAGAACAATATTTCAAGGTGTGAGTCTAAGGTATCAATCACTTTAGGTAAATTCTGCAAGGATTTTTTTTCCAAACACCATTCATAAATTTTAAAATTCATTTCCATCCCTTGTCAAAAACAAATCTTACGAAAAACCCTTGTCATTATTTTCAATGAAAATTTGCGTTCTGCACTATATATATTTGTAGTCTACTCTGAAAATATTGCATTCGCATCCTACAATGCAATATTTGCAATTCTAACTGCGCATTTTTATAAAATAAAAATTTGAAGTATACACTGTATATATTTACACTCTACATTTCAAATTTTTGAAATTCTGCATATTTTATGAAAATAAAAATTTGCAGTCTACATTGCAAATATTTCCATTCTACGCTGCAATCATCTACAGTACATATTTTTGTTGAAAATATTGATAGAGGTGTCTCGTGAAACTTATTTTTGAGAAGGATTTTATAGGTATTAAATTTGAAAATAAGTGGCGGATCCTAATTTCCATAATTCTGTATTCACAATATATGTTTTATAGTTACATTTATAATGATTTTATATTTGTGTTAATGTCTCCTTTTAGTAATAAATGCATTGAATCTCATTAAACAATAATTTTGCTTAAAACAATTTATTTAATATAAAGTTAGAAATCGAATCTGTATGTAAATATTATAATTTGGCCATTTATATACACCTTAATTTATATTATAATTTTCTAATAAATTTTAATAATTTTTAATAATTGTATATTAATTTTAAAATCTAAATTCATTTTAGTCATATATAAAAATATAAATAAATATATTAAATTATTTCGAAATAAATTTTGACTGATTAAATATATTTTTATTTAAAAATTTCAGACTAAGTTATATATATATATATATATTATTTAATACAATGTACATCTTTAATGTTATAATACACACACACACATACATTTATTAAAATTAGCTTTCAAATTAAAAAAAATCATACCGACCAAATAATGTTTTACATATATATAATATTCAAATATTTATTTTATAATATATATATTATTTATACATATTAAAACAATGTTACATATTTTAAATAAATAAATAAATATAAACATAATAAATAAATTAATTAATTTTTTTGTACTAGTTAATTTTATATAAATATACGCATTTAAACTTAATTGGAGATGTTTGTACTAATAAATTTAAAATCTGATTCGAATACTAAAATGCTTTACTAATTCCAAACTAAATATTTTAAATATAAATTTAAAATTTATTGACTTTGTCAAAACAAGACTAGTTTTATTTTATTTTCTATAAATACTTTCAAATTTATATATATGTTTACATATTTTATAAATATATTAAACAATGTTTTGAGACAATTAACACATACATAAATAACCAATGCTTACATAGTGGATATAAATCCAAATATCTACTTATGTAAACATTACCTATGTAGACTTTGCTTTGTTGCATATTATAGTTATACACACACATGAGTATATATTGATATACTCAAAACGCATAAATATTAAATTAATTAACATACAATAATTAAATCAAGAAAATTAATTAAAATATGTTTTTATTTAGACTAACAAGATTGGATTTGGTACAACCATTAGACTTCATAGGTCCACTAAGATCCAATTTGGAAAAAAAATTGAAATTCAACCATTTTACTCACGGCTAGACCAGGCAAGTTTCTACAATGTTATTAGAGCCTATATGCAGTCTAATTAGCAACTTTAGGGCAAACTAACTAACGCTTACTTGTCCGACTAGGTGTTTAAAAAAGTAGTGTCTAAGCTTAAGGTTGAATAATCATGTATTCTTCCCTACTTAGCTATCGGCCTGGCTCGACTTGGTGGAATCAGTCCAAAAGGTTAGGCTAGTTGTAAAGGCTTAAATTGATAAGGGCCTTAGGCTTATTTTCAAAATTAAGTTTGAAGATTTAAAACAAATTTTGAATTTAATAGTCAAATTTAAAATATGAAATATTTTTTTTTGTAAAAGTTACAAAATATTTTTCAAAATTATTTTTAAATTAAATTTAGTAATTTCAAAAAATATTTAATATTTAAAAAATAAGAAAACAAGATACACTGATTATTAATGATGTACTTATGTTAAAATCAGTTTTAGGTTTGTTGTTTAATTTTTGGTATAGGATTTGAAACGACATCATTTATAATTAGTATAAAATGATGTTGGGAATGTCCCAAATGATATACACAAACACCATATTAAAATGTGAGCATGTAAGATGGTTTCCCTATGCATTGGCTATAAGAATTATTATTCATGTTGTATTTCTACAGTAACACATCTTGCTTATGAATTCGATACATGGAGGAAGTATCAAATCCATATAATATTGATAAATGATAGTTAAGAGTATTCTCATGTATTTGATGAAATAATAGATAATTGTTCATGGGAACAACGAATGCCTTATGAAGGAGTATTTGGACTCGAACTTTATAAGTAATATCAAATATATTATATCAATCACAAATCATATTCAAACTTAGTAATAAAAACTTTGGAAATGTTCCAAATAGTGGTGGCTGGTTCACAAAATGATAACATCAAATGTTGAGAATCATATGAAGTTGTTTTGTGCAAACAGTACTGCTATACAGATTGCAAAAGAACCTAAGGCTCACAAAATGTCTGGATACTTACTTAAAAAGTCCACATGATAAAGGCAGTTTATCATCAATGGAGAGTTGTAAGCTGATAGAGTGGATAGAATAAAACTGCAGCAGATTAATTAACGGACTAACTCGATCAATTCTAAGCTAACAAATCATAGGGGTAGGATTGAGATTGTAATGCCCACTATTTTCAACATTTGAATTCAATTACAAACGCCACAAAATACGATTGCAACTAATTTCTAATATTAAAAGCAGTGGATCGTTTGTTTTACAATTTAAAATTTCAAAACTACGAAAATAAAACAAAGCCTTGCAGCGGAATCAGTCATCGGAATATATGAACATTAAGTTAATATCACAATTATTACAAGATTTACCACATCAATTCCCATTTGAATACATCAATTATCAACAATTTATGAATAACGTAACAACTGTATAAAAGGATATACGAAATCAGGAATCTACAACATAGCCTGCATCCACCTTTCCATTCCCTCTTCTACTCCTACTTGCAACTTCACAACTGTATAGATATATACATAATAAAAAGGAAAAGGTTTCAACTATGTTTGGACAGTTTCTAACCCTATACACTATGCCTATAGGCTCGATAGCCATTGCATAGGAAAAGGCTGCATATGTACCCCTTTTAGGGGATTAAGCCCACATAGTTTTGTTTTTTTCTTCTCTTTCATCCAAATAGTCATTACCACATAACAACCATAACATTCATGTAACCATCACAACAAATGAAACCACCATAGCGAACGCAATTAATGCAAGAAGGAAACACCACTCCTACTAAGCCATTTCTAATCAATCATCATAAATATGGGGTAACGACAAAAATTGCACACTTAGCCATTAAACATTACAAACATTTGAAAACACACAATATCAACCCTAAATATCAAATAAGCTAATCACAACATACACACACATGCACAAACACTACATACCAATTATCAACCGTTAGTAATACACCATCGATGTAAGTATAAATATATAGTGTACTTAACCACTATACTAGTAACATACACACCAACATAATAAAACCATAGCTAACTACACATGTAGTAATAACGGCAAAATATCACATACATATCCAAAAGCGATTTCATCATCATAAAATAACATATGTGATAAATAAAATTATTTACTAATCACATAGTACATATATACAAAAACATCATATTCATGACCACCATTTTCTCTTAAGTATAATATAATTTTATTACTATTTATTATAAAATCACCTTTTGTTTATCTTAAAACAGTAATAATTATCCCTAAATGACGAAACATTTCAAAGTATTTTATTGTAATCTCATTACTTCAAATCTCACCAAACACCATATTTTATATCAAAAATAGTAATTTACAAAAAATTACTTTCAAAGTAATAATATCATTATTTTACATCAAAATAATAATATACATATTAAATCTCTTTAATATTCTCCAAGACTAGTTCATTACTATTTATCTCAAAACAGTGTAATTTTCATGAAAACCATATTATTATTTATGAAATCACATTTTATTAACATAATAATAACAAGCTTTCCAATTTTAGTTTATAGTATATTTTCCGTCATTATTTATGAACTTCCCTAGAAATTCATAAATAATAACCTTATTAAATTTCTTTCATTAATCTCATTTTTATTCATTAAACAACTGTTATTTGCCAACATCACACAAAATTATAAATAATCATGCCTATCATTTATTTATCTTATTCCCTTATTATTACGCAATTTCACCTATTTTATTAATCAATTACATTCAATAATATAATATAAATAATCTATCCAAGACAAAACATATTCAAAATATCCATTATATCAAAATAATCACCAATATATCACAGCACATCTCCATAATATAATTTTTCATAAAAGGATAAGCTTTTAATATTTTAAAATCTAACTAATTAGATAAGCCATACCAACGTGCCTTTTCTAATAGTCTCCAAATTTAGCAAACCTAGTGCTGTATCCTTCGAAATTTCACTACAAGTCCAAAAGAAGAAACCGCACGTTAATCGAAGTTCATATGTGGAAGATATGGAGGTTAGAAGTTATACAGTCGATATAGTAATTTACCAATTTAATAATTAAATTAATTATAAATTTCACTACCTATATTAACCTTAACATTTTGATTTCCACCCAACTCCAAATTTGATCCCACTTTGCCACTACCTTGGTCACCTATGCTACCACCGACCACATCCATCGGCTTTTTCATCTCAAGACGCACAAACTGGCACCAGCACCACCATCCGCAATGCTCCTCCCCTATGCCTCAAAACCTCTGAGTGTCATAGTTCTAGGCTATATTTTGGCCAAGTCCAGCATCGATTGATAAAATTCCAACCGCTATTCCACTCTACTCTTCGAGGGCTACAAATTCATGTCTTCAATTTTGCCTAAAACTCGATATATCGAATGTGCCCAATTTGAAATTAGGGTTCACCGATTTGAGCTTTGACTGTGATTTCTGGTTGCCTCGAGCACATTTACGACAAACGAACATTACTCATCAACTCCATTTTTTGAGAGCCTTGAAATGATATATAATTTGATAGGGTTTGAATACTCTGATTTTTAAATCAATTTTGGATTAAAAATAATCATTTGCCATTTGCAGGTGATTAGTGAAATTTTTGGAAATAGATAGAAAAATAAAGATGGAGGTAACGATGTTGTCAACACCCAAAGACCTGTTGAAATATTGAGATCTAGCAGGAAGTATCTTAAAAACAGTAAGAACAATAAGATTTTTAAAGTGCTTCGGCAATCTTTGGCCTACGTCCACTGTAGGTTTTATTGTATAGATTTGAGAATTACTAGTACAAAGGATTTATTGTTCTAAATCCTAGAACAGCCAAAAGTAGCTTCCTTAGTGACTTTAATAGAGGAGAGATAGAAGATGATAAGCAAAAAAGTCCTTCTTCAGTTGATACAGGGTCTATATTTATAGGGAAAATATCCAGCAAAATCGAAAGCCCATGAAATACCAAGTCCTGATCTAGATTCGAGAATGCAGAAGTGAGTAACAGGGCCCAAATACCAACAAAAACCACTCAATACCGAGTGGAATCGATCAGTACCGACCAGTTTTTATGGGGGATAACTCCCCTTCTTCTTCCCATTGACTTTCTATCTCTGATTCTCTATGTTCCAAACACTATTCCTTTGAGATTGAGTTATTTTTTATAGGTTCTGATATTGCTCGTTCTTGTATGATTTCTTTGCTTTCTTCCAGGGACTCCTTTGAGTTGTTCATCTATTCCTCAAGAAATGTACTTCATGACAACCACTCGAGCTAGATCTCCATGTACAAGAGTTTTGGAGTACCCACATGCAATGCAAAGTGGTCGGTGCCAAGTGGTAGGGCTCGATACCAAGTGGTGCACTTTTCTTTAATTCTTCTAGAATTCCTTGAGTTGTTCCTATTGCTCTTCTAAGCATGTTCCTAAGTCTGCTTAGTCAAAAAGTGTAACATCCCGAAAATTTTCGACTTTCGAAAATTCAACATCGATACTCACTTTATCGACTGCTGAGCCATCGAATGCCGGAAACCCGAAAAGTTATGGTTTTAAGAAAGAAGAAAAAGGTAGAAGAAGAAGATAGAAGAAAAAGAAAGAAGAACAACAACAGAACAAGAGCAGAAACAGAAACAGAAAACAATATTAGAATCTCACATATCGCAGCGGAACAACATATAATAGATAAATGAATATCATTTAAAAACAAAAGAATTATATCTGTTATTACATTACATCACATCATATCATCAGAGTCAATAAACAACAATGGACAGTTATATAAACTTGTCCTCATACAGAATACACAGCGGAATAAATACTATCAGATACAAATACTACGTCTCGTCATCCAGCTTGCTTCCAAAGCTCCAGAATATCCAGAATATCCTGATAATATAACTCTAGGCTGCCCGTGTGGAAATTGGTGGGCACCTAGAGTTTAGAAGGGAACAATAAACTCCGAGTCAGTCATGGTGACTGGTGTGAGATCGTAAAACAGTTATTCTTTATAACAACAAAAATAATTTTTTAAAGTCAATTCGCAATGCTTTTGGAAAATGAAACTACCATAAGACCTCCCACCACACACACAATGCAAACGCAGACTTGGAGGAGATTTCTTCTTATGATAGTCAAAGATGCTTACTACGCAAAAATCAAATTCTTTTTGATATTATTATTAGGGCACAGTGGAAAACATTTCGAAAGTAGAATATAAATCTTAGCCAGCATAGGTACCATTATATTATGCCTGCTATAGCTGCCTCCTGAGGAGACAGGTTATACAATTGAAATCGTAAAGGCTCGTATTGTTTCTTTGGATTTCCAACAAATGGTCAGGCTAAGGAACTTCCTTTTCCACGATGGGTACGTCCCTGGAATAGACGACCCGAGAACCTAACCGGATCTCTGCCAACACAAGGCCGGGTTACCTCTGCAAAAATAGGTAACTACTGACACGCGTATGCCATCCCCCGATCGTAACCGATCTTCCCGAGGATCCCTGATTCGCAACAACCACAAAGAAATAAATTTGCAGCAACCACAGAGGTTAAGTATCTGGGCTCCATACCATGATACCACCTTTATCCAGAAGGAATGACATACACTAAGGGGCGCTACTCCCTAGAACCTTGCCGCATCCTTCCTGTTTCGACCATTTCCGGGGTGTGAGGCTCGACGAAGTCTCGTCCACAAAGTTACGCTTTCACAAAAAGCCCTGCTTCGGGTCAAAAAAAATGATCAACCTATGATCACAAAGATATAAGATCAAACAAATGATCATATCACAAATGATCAAACACGGATCATTTCACAGCAACACTCAGTGTGCCACGTTACCAAATTGGGATATATCGCTGATAAATTTCAACTACATAACCTCTGAGCTCGTACGTCTCAGAGAAGGGTGTTAAGCTAAGAGAATAAATTCTCCGCCACCAACAGAAATGTATTTGAAAGAAATCAGCTTTATATCTCAAATTGTAACGTCAGACACACAATCCATACAAGTCTGTTCCGGGATCGAACAGAACCGAAGGCACTTCTCACGAAGCCCTTGCATATCCGGATAATTTTCAATCACGTCAGGACTTCCCGTCACTAAGGGTGATAAAACCTCTAAATCGGAGATCAGCCGATGTAGAGTAACTCGACGGTAATCCTTCCGTTTTCAAAAATATCCGGTCTTCAACACCGGTCTTCGAATGCAATTCATACGACGTATCACATATTCGGAATGGGTTATACGACCCCATGGTCCTTTCCCGGCTAACCCGAATAGTGAGCGATTATTCAAAAATAAGTGTGGCATTCAAATTCATCCAATTCACAACAAATACCATTCAGGGTAATTATTGATAGTCGGTTATTTAACTATCAATAAAGATGCGCAACATCATCAGATTCCAAATAATTTTCCAAATTATTTCATCTGCAAAAATATCTTTACTAGATATAAAATTTCCACACTTCAAAATATAAATCAACGTTTATTTTCTAAAACAATTCCCCTTTCTTTTATAAATTCCATAGTGAATTTATATTTCAAAATATCTACTGATATACGATTTTCAAATCGTTTTCAATATTCAAATTCAATTTATCTTTACAAAGATAAATTCTCAAAACGTTTCATTTCATTTTGGAAAAGTATTTCCATACTTATTCAAAAATAAGTATTTCGCAAATCTATTTATTTTCAACATTTGAAAATATTCAATATACTTAAATCAAATTAAGTATATATTTCATTCTTTAAAGAAATCTATTTTCTATAACAACATCAATTTGAGTCAAAACGAATGTTACGTAAAACATCGTTACGACGACTCAAAATCACTAGTATAGGGATTCGGATTTAGATAGATATATAAATCCCAATACTACATTAAAAAAACATTTCCTTTCGGAAATCATTTACTATAACAACAGTGTTATAGTCCACCATTTCCTTATTTCTCGAAAACGTCTATTTCAACAATGAATGTTGAAATCTATGATTTCGATTCATAATACATTTTAAAACATCTTTAAAACGTTTAACTTTATTTTAATATCCCTTCTTCGAAAATAAGTCCATTTTACTTAACAATATATTCACTATCCAAAATCGTGAATATATCTCCTTTAACAATCTTCTATATTTAATTTATCAAGTCCAATTGATTTCGAATTTATAAAACAACGTTTATAAATTCACCTTTATATTTTCTAACAACTTCGATTTATAAAATTCTCCTTTTGTTAACTTCTAAAATTACTTATCAAAATAAGTGACTTCGGATTTATAAACAACGTTTATAAATCACATTTATACTTCATAACAATTTCAACTTATAAAATCATTTTATTAGCAAATTCTGTTCAAATCTCATCTAAGTGCAAAGATCTAATTTATAACCAAATTCCTTATAAATCTTCTATCCTACAACTTCTATACAATTTATACTCCACAATTTATAAATCTATAAATCTCGTTCACATATGATTTTTATTATCACTTCATTTTTAACACTTATAAAAACTCGTTTTATAATTCCAATATCTTAATTTATAAAATGTCAACTTTATAAACCTTTTAAGCAGACCGTTTATAATATTTTAAAAATCTCAATTTAAACCATTTTATAAATAAATCAACTATTTAATCCAAAAATCACTTTTCGATTATATTTCACAAAGATCTTAACTTCTATAACTTTAAGATTTGAACGTTTATTTATTTAAAATAAATCACTTCAAAAATTTAATAAAACGTATAATTTCAAAGATCACTTTAAAAATCCTTTTAAAGTAAAAATCGTTTATTTTTAAACTTTAAAATTGAACCCGATGATGCAACGCACCAATTAGTCCATCACAACATTCAATATCATATATCAATATGATAACAACATATACAACAAATATCTGCAAATAATAATATTGGTGAGGCATCCAGTTGGATCCCTCCAACCTGTTTCCCTGCATCCACAGACGTTAGCACAATACCAATTCCGCTCCAGTACGGAATTATCGCGGTATATGGGTTTTATAAAAATCCGCTTACTAACAGCGCAATAGGGTCTCATCCGCTATACGAGGCGGGAAATCAATCAATCCAATATATACATATGCCAATATGTATATATTGCTATATATAGATATATATCCTACTATATCTAATATCACAATCAATAGCAATCAATCAAATCAATAACTGAAAATATTCCACATTCAATTGGAGTGAGAAAATCTCACCTTAGCTTTTATTAGCAATCCCATTTTCCATTTTGACCATTTCTCCATTTTTAACCTTGTATAAATAATTATACAATTCTATAAATATTCGAATAAATCGAACCATCAAATTTTCATTTCAACAAATTTAATCAAAGATTTATTTTTATTTTTACCATCTAATAAATTCTAATTAGCTAGTTTTAAAATAAACACTTGCCTAATATTTTCAGTTTGCAACTAAAATAGTTATATAAATTTTATACTAGGATTAATCACATTTAAAATTACTGCTTGAATTAAAAATAGGTGTATGCCCTACTGTAAAAATTACTTACAGGTTGTATATATATATATATAAATATATATACACTCATAAAAATATCCTATATAGATTTCAATAAATTTGATTTAACTAATTTCCTTTGACAAATCTTTAATGACTTATAATTAAATTGGTCAATTAAACAAATTAATCATCTAAGTGTATCATCTAAAATATAAACTAGTAGAAAATGTGCATACATTTTATTTCCAAAAAAATTCACATAGGTTTTTTTTTATACCTAAACTATAAACATATGATACTTATTCTATTATCACTATATTACTATTTTTCAAAACAAGGAAATTACCAGACAGCGACAAAGCTCAAACAACGACTGCATCACCACCATCTTCACTTATCCGTCCACACTGGCCCCACGAGCATCTCCTCCACTCAATCGAGTCGCGAGAACCCTACGCGACATCGCGACCTTCAGCTCGTGCCCTAGCTCGCTACTCACGAACGTCCCAAAACGAACGAGCTTGCCTCGTAGTCGATGCCGCCCACGCTGACCAATGTCGCATCGTCACTCGCGAGCCTCGCGACTCCATTGCGAACGAGAAACCCACCACCTCCTTCGACCAATCCCACGTACGCGTGCACGAGCGCGCTTCCCAGTCGCGAATCCCTCTTTCCTGGCGCGAAACCCCCCTCCCAAATCTCAGACGAAATTACGACGAACTACGAGTCTGTCAACCCTATTCGCATGCGAACCCCAAATCTTGCTCGAACGGCAGTCGCCATTTTTATCGTGATTCGATTTTTCTTTTGAATTTGAATTTGAGTTGAAATGAGGCTTCGACTTGATTTTATTTGTGAACGAGAAAAAGGGGTACGCGGCCATTTATTTTTATCTTCTGATTTGAAAACGAACAGATTTTTGTTTCGAACGAGATGATTTCGTTTCTTCTTGCGTGATATCAGGAAAAGAAGGGGAGACAAAGGGAACGTGCCTACACGATCTTCCCCACGATTATAGGCGTGTTAAATGGAGATAACGTGTATTGATATTGACCAAGTAAAATAATTTAAATTTAGATTTAAATTGAAATTCAATTTAAATTCCAAGGCGTTTAACCGTCGTACGGTTACATATTAGCTTCGAAAAATACGAAAATTGAAACCCGACAATAATTCAACGTTACGGACCCAATGGAACTGGTTTCGTCAAATTCCGAGACTGTGCCTCGGACGGCTATTTTCTGAATTCAATTCGAACGATATAAATTCAAAACCGAACAGAACAGTTTCAAATTCAATTCTGAAAGTTCTATTACCTTCAGAATTATCAATACGAATTATAAAAGCTTTCGAAATATTTTTCTTCAGCTTAAAATTGAAGATTTAAATTTTTATTCACCTTACAATAGATTAAATTTTATAATTTAATCGTCAAATTCAAAGTTATTTCGGGGATTCGAATTAAATTACCGTTCAAATATTTAAAATAAATTAAATATTCTCAATTTAATTTGGTCAAAATTCTGGGTCGTTACAGACTTCCCTCCTTAAAAGAATTTCGTCCTCGAAATTACAAGTTAGGAAAAAATGGTCCTTAACTCGTCTACTATTTTTCACAATCTAAATAGTTTTATCAATTCATCAAAACAAATCTTTCTACTAAAGATTCGTTATTAATTCAACTAAATTTCTAAACCTTTCATAGTTTTCAAACATCATTGTTTTCTTCAAAATTCAAATTCGAGTTTAAATTCAAATTTTAAACTTTCAAAATTTCTCAAAAATTTTATAACACCCTAAATTTCCGAAATTTTTTGCCAGCGTCTCCTTTGCGCGGCTAATACGGCACGACTACAAAACGTCCCTACGGACTCTCAGATTTCAAAAAGAAAGAGAAAAAGCCAAGTGGCTAGACAAGAAATCAGCAAATCTCATATTGAAATTGAAATACTTACCTTTTTGTCGAGCAATTCAAATTTATCTTTGAAATCAAAATTCCAATTCCTTTATAACACCTGTATATCCTACTAGCCATAATATCTAGTTACATATATTCAAACCATTTTGCACATTCTGTTACAAAATTTTCAATATAACTGCTTATATCATCATTACTTCACTATTGAAGTTACACCTATTCAATTTTGTTCAATCTTTACATTTCAATTTCATTTGAATTCAATTCACAATTCCAATCTAATTTGGATTCGGTTTATCTCCTAAATATTGAATTTTATCAGCTTTCATTCATAACTGATTATTTTAAATTAGTTTCAATTACTAATTCAAATTGATATCAATTCAATTTATTTTAATTCTACTTTGGTTAAATCTACTTATCTTTAAACTGGATTTCCAATTTCCATACGAATTTCAATTCATCTTTCATTTTCAATTATTCAATTCAATTCATTTGCTTACGAATTCGAAATGAATTTCAACTTTCAATTTCATTTTCATTTAATTGATTCACTTATACTTGCTTTGATTTAACTTCATTCTTTTAAGTTAAATTTATTCTACCAAAATTCAATTGGTATAGGTTATCAACTTACAATATTTCATAAATATTTTTATATAGTATTCCAGAGTCTTTTCAACCTTTTCAAAAATCATTTTTGAAAACAAATTAAATTATCTTTTGAATTTCAAAACAAAACCCAAATTTTTCAAACAACTTCCATTTAAAACAATTTGGCAGCAATTTCTCTTTTGGAAACCCGAAAATGAACACCGGTGATGTCGCGATCATCATCGGAATTATTTTCCAGCGACCGAAAAGAGTTTAGAGCTTTTATCCCTCCAAAATACTTTTCCAAAATCCTTTGAATTTCATTTTCAAGCCAAAAAGAATTTAAACTTTTCAAATCTCCAAAATTTTCAAATTCTTCATAAAACATTTCCAAAAACTTCTCTAGAATTCCATTTTAAATTACAATTCACATTTATAATTTACATTCTTTAAATTTCATTAGTATATGGATTTATTTCTTATTCAATTTCATATAATAATGATAACATTTCAATATTATCACTTTCTAACAACCAAACATCCATATACTATAATAATTCATAGAAAAACATTTCTTTTCTATACAAAAATAGTTTTGGGCAAAATTATTTCATTTACCCTATTTAAAACAATACTGTGCCGAGTTGTTCTATACAAGTGTTTAGGGATCCCTATCGATAGAGTTGTACGGACAATACCGACCAGAATCCATATACCAATCAACAAACCAATCATCACAATATAAAACAATTTTATATTCACTAACAAATACGCACTCGTATCTATTATTACACTCGACTCATTCTAGAGTACTACTGACTCTATCTCTAATGAGTAACACCCAACAGAGCAGGGTTGTCGCTTAACCATATGCTCTGATACCAAATGTAACATCCCGAAAATTTTCGACTTTCGAAAATTCAACATCGATACTCACTTTATCGACTGCTGAGCCATCGAATGCCGGAAACCCGAAAAGTTATGGTTTTAAGAAAGAAGAAAAAGGTAGAAGAAGAAGATAGAAGAAAAAGAAAGAAGAACAACAACAGAACAAGAGCAGAAACAGAAACAGAAAACAATATCAGAATCTCACATATCGCAGCGGAACAACATATAATAGATAAATGAATATCATTTAAAACCAAAAGAATTATATCTGTTATTACATTACATCACATCATATCATCAGAGTCAATAAACAACAATGGACAGTTATATAAACTTGTCCTCATACAGAATACACAGCGGAATAAATACTATCAGATACAAATACTACGTCTCGTCATCCAGCTTGCTTCCAAAGCTCCAGAATATCCAGAATATCCTGATAATATAACTCTAGGCTGCCCGTGTGGAAATTGGTGGGCACCCAGAGTTTAGAAGGGAACAATAAACTCCGAGTCAGTCATGGTGACTGGTGTGAGATCGTAAAACAGTTATTCTTTATAACAACAAAAATAATTTTTTAAAGTCAATTCGCAATGCTTTTGGAAAATGAAACTACCATAAGACCTCCCACCACACACACAATGCAAACGCAGACTTGGAGAAGATTTCTTCTTATGATAGTCAAAGATGCTTACTACGCAAAAATCAAATTCTTTTTGATATTATTATTAGTGCATAGTGGAAAACATTTCGAAAGTAGAATATAAATCTTAGTCAGCATAGGTACCATTATATTATGCCTGCTATAGCTGCCTCCTGAGGAGACAGGTTATACAATTGAAATCGTAAAGGCTCGTATTGTTTCTTTGGATTTCCAACAAATGGTCAGGCTAAGGAACTTCCTTTTCCACGATGGGTACGTCCCTGGAATAGACGACCCGAGAACCTAACCGGATCTCTGCCAACACAAGGCCGGGTTACCTCTGCAAAAATAGGTAACTACTGACACGCGTATGCCATCCCCCGATCGTAACCGATCTTCCCGAGGATCCCCGATTCGCAACAACCACAAAGAAATAAATTTGCAGCAACCACAGAGGTTAAGTATTTGGGCTCCATACCATGATACCACCTTTATCCAGAAGGAATGACATACACAAAGGGGCGCTACTCCCTAGAACCTTGCTGCATCCTTCCTGTTTCGACCATTTCCGGGGTGTGAGGCTCGACGAAGTCTCGTCCACAAAGCTACGCTTTCACAAAAAGCCCTGCTTCGGGTCAAACAAAATGATCAACCTATGATCACAAAGATATAAGATCAAACAAATGATCATATCACAAATGATCAAACACTGATCATTTCACAGCAACACTCAGTGTGCCACATTACCAAATTGGGATATATCGCTGATAAATTTCAACTACATAACCTCTGAGCTCGTACGTCTCAAAGAAGGGTGTTAAGCTAAGAGAATAAATTCTCCGCCACCAACAGAAATGTATTTGAAAGAAATCAGCTTTATATCTCAAATTGTAACGTCAGACACACAATCCATACAAGTCTGTTCCGGGATCGAACAGAACCGAAGGCACTTCTCACGAAGCCCTTGCATATCCGGATAATTTTCAATCACGTCAGGACTTCCCGTCACTAAGGGTGATAAAACCTCTAAATCGGAGATCAGCCGATGTAGAGTAACTCGACGGTAATCCTTCCGTTTTCAAAAATATCCGGTCTTCAACACCGGTCTTCGAATGCAATTCATACGACGTATCACATATTCGGAATGGGTTATACGACCCCATGGTCCTTTCCCGGCTAACCCGAATAGTGAGCGATTATTCAAAAATAAGTGTGGCATTCAAATTCATCCAATTCACAACAAATACCATTCAGGGTAATTATTGATAGTCGGTTATTTAACTATCAATAAAGATGCGCAACATCATTAGATTTCAAATAATTTTCCAAATTATTTCATCTGCAAAAATATCTTTACTAGATATAAAATTTCCACACTTCAAAATATAAATCAACGTTTATTTTCTAAAACAATTCCCCTTTCTTTTATAAATTCCATAGTGAATTTATATTTCAAAATATCTACTGATATACGATTTTCAAATCGTTTTCAATATTCAAATTCAATTTATCTTTACAAAGATAAATTCTCAAAACGTTTCATTTCATTTTGGAAAAGTATTTCCATACTTATTCAAAAATAAGTATTTCGCAAATCTATTTATTTTCAACATTTGAAAATATTCAATATACTTAAATCAAATTAGGTATATATTTCATTCTTTAAAGAAATCTATTTTCTATAACAACATCAATTTGAGTCAAAACGAATGTTACGTAAAACATCGTTACGACGACTCAAAATCACTAGTATAGGGATTCGGATTTAGATAGATATATAAATCCCAATACTACATTAAAAAAACATTTCCTTTCGGAAATCATTTACTATAACAACAGTGTTATAGTCCACCATTTCCTTATTTCTCGAAAACGTCTATTTCAACAATGAATGTTGAAATCTATGATTTCGATTCATAATACATTTTAAAACATCTTTAAAACGTTTAACTTTATTTTAATATCCCTTCTTCGAAAATAAGTCCATTTTACTTAACAATATATTCACTATCCAAAATCGTGAATATATCTCCTTTAACAACCTTCTATATTTAATTTATCAAGTCCAATTGATTTCGAATTTATAAAACAACGTTTATAAATTCACCTTTATATTTTCTAACAACTTCGATTTATAAAATTCTCCTTTTGTTAACTTCTAAAATTACTTATCAAAATAAGTGACTTCGGATTTATAAACAACGTTTATAAATCACATTTATACTTCATAACAATTTCAACTTATAAAATCATTTTATTAGCAAATTCTGTTCAAATCTCATCTAAGTGCAAAGATCTAATTTATAACCAAATTCCTTATAAATCTTCTATCCTACAACTTCTATACAATTTATACTCCACAATTTATAAATCTATAAATCTCGTTCACATATGATTTTTATTATCACTTCATTTTTAACACTTATAAAAACTCGTTTTATAATTCCAATATCTTAATTTATAAAATGTCAACTTTATAAACCTTTTAAGCAGACCGTTTATAATATTTTAAAAATCTCAATTTAAACCATTTTATAAATAAATCAACTATTTAATCCAAAAATCACTTTTCGATTATATTTCACAAAGATCTTAACTTCTATAACTTTAAGATTTGAACGTTTATTTATTTAAAATAAATCACTTCAAAAATTTAATAAAACGTATAATTTCAAAGATCACTTTAAAAATCCTTTTAAAGTAAAAATCATTTATTTTTAAACTTTAAAATTGAACCCGATGATGCAACGCACCAATTAGTCCATCACAACATTCAATATCATATATCAATATGATAACAACATATACAACAAATATCTGCAAATAATAATATTGGTGAGGAATCCAGTTGGATCCCTCCAACCTGTTTCCCTGCATCCACAGACGTTAGCACAATACCAATTCCGCTCCAGTACGGAATTATCGCGGTATATGGGTTTTATAAAAATCCGCTTACTAACGGCGCAATAGGGTCTCATCCGCTATACGAGGCGGGAAATCAATCAATCCAATATATACATATGCCAATATGTATATATTGCTATATATAGATATATATCCTACTATATCTAATATCACAATCAATAGCAATCAATCAAATCAATAACTGAAAATATTCCACATTCAATTGGAGTGAGAAAATCTCACCTTAGCTTTTATTAGCAATCCCATTTTCCATTTTGACCATTTCTCCATTTTTAACCTTGTATAAATAATTATACAATTCTATAAATATTCGAATAAATCGAACCATCAAATTTTCATTTCAACAAATTTAATCAAAGATTTATTTTTATTTTTACCATCTAATAAATTCTAATTAGCTAGTTTTAAAATAAACACTTGCCTAATATTTTCAGTTTGCAACTAAAATAGTTATATAAATTTTATACTAGGATTAATCACATTTAAAATTACTGCTTGAATTAAAAATAGGTGTATGCCCTACTGTAAAAATTACTTACAGGTTGTATATATATATAAATATATATATACACTCATAAAAATATCCTATATAGATTTCAATAAATTTGATTTAGCTAATTTCCTTTGACAAATCTTTAATGACTTATAATTAAATTGGTCAATTAAACAAATTAATCATCTAAGTGTATCATCTAAAATATAGACTAGTAGAAAATGTGCATACATTTTATTTCCAAAAAAATTCACATAGGTTTTTTTTTATACCTAAACTATAAACATATGATACTTATTCTATTATCACTATATTACTATTTTTCAAAACAAGGAAATTACCAGACAGCGACAAAGCTCAAACAACGACTGCATCACCACCATCTTCACTTATCCGTCCACACTGGCCCCACGAGCATCTCCTCCACTCAATCGAGTCGCGAGAACCCTACGCGACATCGCGACCTTCAGCTCGTGCCCTAGCTCGCTACTCACGAACGTCCCAAAACGAACGAGCTTGCCTCGTAGTCGATGCCGCCCACGCTGACCAATGTCGCATCGTCACTCACGAGCCTCGCGACTCCATTGCGAACGAGAAACCCACCACCTCCTTCGACCAATCCCACGTACGCGTGCACGAGCGCGCTTCCCAGTCGCGAATCCCTCTTTCCTGGCGCGAAACCCCCCTCCCAAATCTCAGACGAAATTGCGACGAACTACGAGTCTGTCAACCCTATTCGCATGCGAACCCCAAATCTTGCTCGAACGCCAGTCGCCATTTTTATCGTGATTCGATTTTTCTTTTGAATTTGAATTTGAGTTGAAATGAGGCTTCGACTTGATTTTATTTGTGAACGAGAAAAAGGGGTACGCGGCCATTTATTTTTATCTTCTGATTTGAAAACGAACAGATTTTTGTTTCGAACGAGATGATTTCGTTTCTTCTTGCGTGATATCAGGAAAAGAAGGGGAGACAAAGGGAACGTGCCTACACGATCTTCCCCACGATTATAGGCGTGTTAAATGGAGATAACGTGTATTGATATTGACCAAGTAAAATAATTTAAATTTAGATTTAAATTGAAATTCAATTTAAATTCCAAGGCGTTTAACCGTCGTACGGTTACATATTAGCTTCGAAAAATACGAAAATTGAAACCCGAAAATAATTCAACGTTACGGACCCAATGGAACTGGTTTCGTCAAATTCCGAGACTGTGCCTCGGACGGCTATTTTCTGAATTCAATTCGAACGATATAAATTCAAAACCGAACAGAACAGTTTCAAATTCAATTCTGAAAGTTCTATTACCTTCAGAATTATCAATACGAATTATAAAAGCTTTCGAAATATTTTTCTTCAGCTTAAAATTGAAGATTTAAATTTTTATTCACCTTACAATAGATTAAATTTTATAATTTAATCGTCAAATTCAAAGTTATTTCGGGGATTCGAATTAAATTACCGTTCAAATATTTAAAATAAATTAAATATTCTCAATTTAATTTGGTCAAAATTCTGGGTCGTTACAAAAAGCTAGTAAATATTTGCCTCCATAGAGTATGCTTTTGTTTAAAACAAAGCGTGCTCTCGAACAAGACAAACGTTTACTATTATCCATGTACGTCGGTTGGTTATTCAGGAGTTGTTTTAAAGTGTTGTCTTTGTTCCGCAGATACCCGTTTATCCGCTCTTCATAGTTGAAATTGCATCCTCCATGCTAAGGACAAGATCTACACTTTGGAGATCGTTACATGCCTCAACCAGGTGTACTCTTCCTCCCATGTGCTTTTCCTTAATTTTTTGGTTGAAAAATTCAACTTGGTACCGAGTGGTTCCTCTCGGTACCGAGTACTTTTGCTTTTCCCTGAGTACTATAAGTACTCAGAACTTGAAAATTTTCGTCACTATTTCGGTTGCTCCTGCCCAATAGGTCTTTCCACCGAGATCTTCATGCCGACTACTGACCACTTGCAACTTCCTTCTCCTCGACTAAACCGCTCATCATCGATGCCTTCAGGTGACCGCCAAAGTCCCCAACATGTTGCCGCTACTTAATCCCAGCTTTGACTATTGCATTATGCTCAAAGAACCAACCATTGAATGCTCTGCCTCTAGCATGAACTTGAATCTCGGTCGACTAAGGTCAGCGGTGCCTCCATGTAGTGGTGGTCGACGTTTGAGGTGACGATTTTGGGGGATTCTAGCATGAGTAGGCTATTTACATAGGATGGTCCGTTCGTGGTGTATAGGACATTGGACTCATACTGCGTAGATTAATACTTTCATTTGCTCTTGGTTGACCTTCAGAATTCGATTGGTCGGTACACGTCAACATCCATTAAATCATGGGCGTAGGTCACACGGGTTTAATATTCGAAATAAAACATACTTGGCTGTGATGGACACCAAGTTTTCCTATCCAAAATGACTCGCCGATCACCTTATTTCCAGTCCGGAGCTGGTAGATTTACTCCTCTCGAACCTGGGTCCTTCATAGCTCAGGCTTCACCTACCATACCTGTCGATCCCAGGCGTTCTATCATCGTCGCGTTACAATGCATGGTTGTTCCGACAAAGCCAGTGAAAATTCCGCTTCCTCCTCTAAATGAGTTATCCTTCTAAGGGTCCAGGGTGACCCGCCACAGCTAGTTCCAACAATTCTTACTCCGAAGATGCATTAGAACATATGTCACCAACATGGGATCCTTGAGGGAGACGTTCTCCCAACACAGGCCCAACAAGCACATAGTCCTCCATTAG
Source organism: Allium fistulosum (assembly GCA_030737815.1). NCBI lineage: Eukaryota > Viridiplantae > Streptophyta > Magnoliopsida > Asparagales > Amaryllidaceae > Allium > Allium fistulosum. The sequence goes on from CM060902.1 coordinate 890,990,203, forward strand.
GAAATATGATGTGTAATAGATACATGTGCTTGGATGGCACTGTGCTGCCCTTCAATACGTTTCTCTATATGATTCTCCAAGAACTCGGGTTGGCTCCGTCTCAAGTTCATCCCAATGGGTACACTCTCTTTAGTTCCTTATACGTGTTCTTTGTGAACCATTTTCGATGGTCTTCGACTTTCAACGAGCTAAGTTATCTATTCCACTTCAAACAAAGGCATGACTTGCCATCTTATATGATTATCAAGGCCTGATGTAGATGCAAGGCATCGAGAAGCTTAATAAAAAATGTTCTTACTTCAAGAATGAATATTTTTTCGTCTGATGACCGTTTGGCTTTAACTAGCGTTGGCTTTTGGATGTAAGATTATTTCATTTTCTTCCTTCTGCACTTGAATTTTCCCCGTCTCTACGTCTAATTTTTGACCCAATTCCTTTGTAAATATTCATGCTCGTGATATTAACAAAGAGCATGGTGGCACCATGGATGTTCTGAAAAGAGTTCCAATCCAAGATCGCTCTACTCCATACACTCCGATGAATGAAAACCTTCATCGCTGCAATCTTCTTCTCCTCAATCGCTTCGCCATTCCTGGTGAAATTTCTCCAACAGCTCTAGGATACCAACCAATTCTTCAACCCCTATGCGTGGTCCTGGCTATATTCTCCATGGGGAAGATGAAGGTCCATCGGGTATGACACATGTTGATGAGCCAAATGAAAGAGTAGCAGAAGAACCAACCACTTGCGAAATCCCAAGAGAAGTGGATGATGAAGTTAGAATGCAACTGATTCTAGAAAAGGGTGAAGGTGAAACGAGAAGAGAAGAGAAAGAAGATATAAGAGTAGAGGAAGGTGAAGGGGAAGGAAAAAACGATGGGGAAGGCGATAGTGATTATGATGCTAGTCCAGAGGGAGATGAGTCATGCAACGAGATGTCTCGTGAAGGCATTGAACTTTCCGTCTTGCCCCATCTGAAGCACGTTCTCATTAGATCTCCCAAAAAGGATGCATAAACAAGAACAACACCAATAATAATAATGATTCCTTTGGTTGAATCTTTTGGGGATGTCTTTGTCTCCTTAAGCGACTTCGATATTTCCATTGGTGATCTCGTTAAGGAGGGCTCTCCAAACTTTAGCTTCTCACCCGAGGGTATCCTGGATGAAGGTGGCGTAACTCAATCTTGACTTCCATATAAACCTAGTCTGTAGGGTATTTAGGGGGGTCATCTGCACTCTATACTTCATTAGGATCACAAATACACATCTCTGCATTCATTTGAATCCTAAAATTCCAGAACCTATACCATCTTTCTTCTTGTTTCAGGTTCCATGGCACAAGATAGATATGGTAAACTCAAGCATGGCACTAGAGAATTGAGCGGGAAATTTCTGACCCATGTCTACACTACTCTAGTTACCATGTTCGTTACGAGACCGAGAAAGAGAGATATAAAAGGAAAGAATGAGAAGCGGAAGATAACCACTAGGTTGAGAGATAGAGAAGAAGAAAAGGCAGGCTGAAGAGAGGATGCCTTTTGAACAAACCAAGTGACATAAGTAGTTACAAGATCGCCACGTCTCCTTTTCCAGTACTCCTCTACCTCGCTCTAGTGAAATCTATGTGGATCGAGTAATATGATTACTTATACTAAATAAAAACTTATATCAAACTAGCAGTATGAAAATTGCAATAAGTAAAGTGCACCAGAAAGTTTTATACTAGTTCGAACTTCCCATTCTACGTCTGGTCCTAGACTCCTTTTGGAATTAACTAACAATACCCCCACTTATCCAAAAGGAACATGTTTACAATCTTCCTAAGCTGCCGAATAGGACTTCGACTATAGATGGTAGCAAAATTCTTGATTGATTGTATTCTAGACAACACAGATAAGTCTATTTAAATACATCCTTCCAATAATGTCCTTGAGATGATGATTTGAACGTGTAGTTGTAGGATGTAAATAGTTGTGAATATTTGTAAATCACAAGTATAAATCAGAAAGATAGAAAGAATTAGTAAATTAAAAAGTGAAATCTCAACTCTATTTATAGATTTGAAAAGTTCTAAATCAATAACTACAACTAAATAATTGCAACTCTTGAGAAAGAAGACGACTCTTTAAAATTTGAATTTTCGCGAAAAGTTCTCTATGTTCATCGAGTCCAGAAGTCTGAGCAAAAGTTCTCAAATGTCTGGATGAATATAAAAAATTCCAGAAAGCACAGGAACAAAAAACTAGTCATCCTAACGTTTGGAATTTTCATACCAGACGTCTATATTGAATATAGACGTCTGGAATTGAACTAAAAAGTTCTTTAAATTGTAAGTATTCAAACATCTGTGATGAAAGTGACAGACGTCTAGAACTAAACTATTTTGTTCATTTTATATTGTATTATAATTTAAACATACACATACGTGTGGGATAAAAATTCCAGATGTCTTAAATTGAACTGTTTTGTTCATTTACTTTGAAATGCTATATTTTCTTTATAAAATGATATTTTGGCTATTTTCTATGAATAAACATGTATTATAAAATAGTTATATTGCAAAGATAATTTCCAAAATTTATTTGTGTGTGTATGTAATCATCAAATTGAAGATCGTACATAAAATCTGGACCGAAAAAAATTACGATATAAAACCTATTTGTTTTCTTCAATTTCAGCCTGGTTTTGATGCCCATCATCATATCTTGTATATGTTCATAAACATATAATGATTGTATATATACATATGGAAATATATAGTTGTCTCATTGAAACTAAAAATGGCAGGATCTAATATTCTCCCCCGTTTTGATGATGATAACTATATATTTCAATTAATAAGAATGCAAAGTATGTATTACTCCCATTATCAATATGCCTGGATTTTCTCCTCCTTATTCATTAACAAAAAGGAATATATATAGCTAACTTGTAAAATAGCAAAAACATAACAAGATCATAAATAAAACAAATATAACATATAAAATGGTGATATGGCTCATACAACAAAACATCATATAATATAACAAGAACATAATATAAATAGCCCACTTATAAGTAGAACAATACAACTATAACATCACAACTAAAACAACAAGTATCCATAACAATACCATAATAAGGAAACATCATGTACACACAACAAATATCCATCCAACTATGTACAAACATAATCCAAATTTTTAACGGTACACAAACAAGACTTACCACAGGTTCATCACAAACACAAACTTATCACACAACAACAATACATCACAACAACAATAACTGAAACATATTAAAATCCTAAAAGTGTTGAGAATGGAGGATGTCCAAAAAGCATAGAATTCGTCCAAAAAATGAAAGCCCGATAGAATGTACGTCCATGAAAGCTAACTGGAAATAATGAAAATTTGATGTATGAATAATATGTGTTTTTTAGAGTGATAAAGTAAAAGAAGGTTAGTAAATTTAGAATTTTACCTTTCCAATCACCCCAAGTTAGCGATGATGGTAGTGAATGTCCACCGCTTAAATTCTTCCACATCTTTTTGAGAATTGTTTTAACGTTTTTGGTCTCATTTTCGTTTCGACCGATACTTGTTTCAATTTGGTCAAGACGAGATTGACTTGTGAAAAGCCTTTGGAAATTTGATGTTTAAGTTTCTTTTAATTCTTTGATGGAGTGATATCGGATTGAAGTTTCTCCTTTTTAGTATAGTGTTTGTAATCACCCTTAATGATTTGTATGGATTCGTTTTCACTTTCTTCTTGTGGTTCTGCATTTTCTGCTTCACCAATACCTTCTACACCATGCTCAATTTCCCTATTCTCCTCGATCATTGGACCTTTTTCTTCTCATTGTCGGTTTTATAGCTCCAAAGAGGGGTATTTAGGAGCAGATTTTGGTAGGTGCATTAAACTAAAGAATCTATTTTCGACAAGTTGAATTATGCTACGATCGGTTCCATGTCCTTGAATATTATAGGCAGTGAGTATCCTAATGATGTAAAGAGCATAGACCAAAGTTGTTTCATAATATCAAAATACGTCCGTAGCTCATTGTAAATAAATTATGCCTAATCTATTTTGATGTTACCAAAAATAGCATAAAATGCTTTAAATTCATTGTCATAGACAACTTCATGGTTACCTTGTCTTGTAAATATAGTTTTTATCAACATTTGAGGAGGATTCTAGGTCTAGGGTGATGGTTGATGGATTTGAATTCAATTTTATCGTCTTCCCATAAGTGATGTTAAATTGGATCATGATTTTTATAAACTCTACATCATCTAAATCAATGCCATCATGATCATGTTTAAGAATTCAAGCTATGTCACTAACTTTAATAGTGAGAATGTTTCCAAAAACACTAGTCTAAAAAACACTTTTATCTTGATGTAATCTAATAGCTTGATTATTTACGTTGGGTAAGAAAAGGACACTAAGGTCACAAATTTGAACTTGATTATCTCTATAATCTATTAAAGTAGTTATTTGAGCTTGATTGGTAAAAGCTAATAGATTTTATTGAGGATATTTATGAAGATCATGAAAAAATACCATGAAAAACCTTCAATTAAGGTAGATGCTTGAATCTAGCCATAGCCCTATTTTCATGATATACCCAAGTCTCTAGTTGATCTTAAGTTAGAGGAGCATTAGGAGGAGGAGCACTTGAGGATTCAACATTCTTTCCCTTTCTTTTTGTATTTTTAGGAGGCATTTTAGTTTATAAATGGAGTTTAAAAATTGAGATTTTGGAAACTAGGATTTGATGAGGAGGTTTAAACGTGAATAAGGAATGAATGGGAAGCTGTTTAAGATGAAGAGGTGGGTTAAATTAATGAAAGGGTAGGTGAAAAGTAAGTTTGAATATTTATTTTTGAATTCAGCAACTTTTCAGACTTATGGACTAAAATAATCAGACGTCTACTAGGGACAAGTTTCAAAATAGAGAACACTAGAACAATTTGAACTCTTTCCAGATGTTTGGAATTTTTGATCCAGATGTTTGTTTTGAGGTAAAAAATTAAAATTTTACGGCCTTCAGCAGTCTAAACATCTGAAACTTTTTTCTAAGCGTCTGACATGTTGCGTTTTCAGACATGTACACTCTAGTGTACATAAGTTAACCTTTATTTTTAAAATTTGATTTTATATTTGATTTTAATTGATATATAACAAATAATTTTATTATTTTTATTTTATTACAACAAATAATATATATGTATGTATGTATGTATAATATACATAAACATGATATGATATTGATAAAAAAAATTCTTTACTTTTCTTCACTCGATTCGAATTCAACGGTAGGAAAGCATTCCCATGAACTAGGTTCAATCTTCGTTTGCTCATTCAGAGGTTTAAGTAGAGACCATATATTTGTTTGAATTGGAGTGTGATTACAATCTTTGTTTGATGGTCCTTGTTCCCATGAATTTCTTGGAGTTGAATCATATTTATTTATCGGTGTTTCCGTTAGTTGAGGTGAGTCTTTCCATATGCTATTTTTTGTTGGTGAATGTCCGCAAATAGCCATAACACATCTTTCCAGAAAATTTAGATGTGCTCCTTGTCCTCTTTGCTCATAATATATTTCCTTCTGTGCTTCCATCATCTCTTATTGGTAATGAAATATTACATCGATTTTGGTATTGGAAGATGATGATTCGAGATTGACAGACCATTTGACTATCTTACCCTTGGAGAGTAACTAGTGTGATAGGTCGGTGATGGAATGATATTTACCGAAGAAGATTTATTTAATGGTGGAGTTGTTTTGGTTGGTGTTGAATGAGAGCTTTTTGAAGATGGCGAGCTATAATCGATAGATGAATAAGCTAAGTCGTAGTTTGAAGACATTGTTTGAGTTTTAAGTTGCCTTGTAATAAATATATTTGAATCTAGATATATATATATATATATATATATATATATATAATCTAAAAACTGCTGTTTAGATATAACATATATTTGTTGAATTTAGAATTATATATAAAGGCTGAAATCACTTTAAAATTATAACCATCTATATTTTATTTCTATCTTTGTTTTTAATGGCTGATATAACATAGGTTTACGGTCTTACAATTTTTGTGTATTTTTATAAGTTGTTAGTTTAATTATTATAGCATTCCCAGTTATTTTAAAAAAATTGTGTAGGATTTTTACTCCATTGTAACCAAAACAATTTTGATATGTAGTGTAATTATTATAATTCATGTAGTGATACAATGCCAAGTTCACTTCTTAGCTTAATAAATGAATTTTCATTTAGTGGTTTTGTGAAAATATCTGCGATTTTATTTTCAAATGATACAAAATTTAGTGATATCACAATTTTTCTATGTTGTCACGTAGGAAATGATGATGTACATCAATTTATTTGGTATGAGAATGATTTATTGGATTTTTTGACAAGTTAATAACACTTGTATTATCACAATAAATTGGAGATTTACTTATATCCCGTAGTCACGAAGAGTTTGCTGCATGTATATCACTTGTTCACACGCCAAAGCGGCAGATATATATTTTGCTTCACATCGATAATGAAACACATTTTGCTTTTTGTTTAACCATGTTACTAGAGACTGTCTGGTAAAGTGACAAGTACCGCTCTACTCTTCCTATCCTTTTGACATCCTTCGAAGTCAGCGTCGTTGTATGACACAAGTTCAGAAGGACATTCTTTCAGATAGAAGAGGCCGTACTCTCTAGTGTTGCTTAAATAACACAGAATTCATTTCATGCTCACAAATGTGATTCTTTGGGATTTGCTTGAAACCGTACACACATGTAGACACTCATCATGATTTCATGGCGACTACCGATTATATATAATAAAGATCCAATCATACTTTGATATAATTTTTGATCCATACTTTTTCCATTTTCATCTTTATCGAGATGAGTCGTAGTGCTCATAGGTGTTGGTTTACTGGATGTGTTTTCCATTCCATAACATTTTATTAAATTAGTACAATATTTTTCCTGATTAATAAAAATACCATTTTTTAGTTGTTTAATTTGTAGACTAAGAAAATATGAGAGCTCCCATATTTGACATCTCTAATTCACTAGTCATTATTTTTGAAAACACTTTGCACAAATTTTCATTTGTAGATCCAAATACGATGTCGTCTACATAAATTTGTGTTATTAACAAATCTTTCTTATCTCTTTTAATAAATAAAGTTTGATCAACTTTTCCAATCTCAAATCCAGAATCCATAAGATAGCCTTTTAGTCGCTTATACCAAGCACGTGGTGCTTGTTTCAAACCATATAGAGATTTCTTAAGTTTATAGACATGATCAGGATATTTTTCATGTTTAAAAAGAGGTGGTTGTTCTACAGAAACATGTTCTCTAATAAAACGTTTAAAAATGCACTTTTAGCATCCATTTGATAAAGTTCAAAATTATGATGACAAGAGAAAGCTAGTAAGATTCGTATTGCTTCAATCTTTCAATAGGAGCAAAATTTTCTTCATAGTCTATCCCATCTTCCTGATTATATCCTTATGCAACTAATCTGGCCTTATTTCGAGTTATATTACCATTTTCACCAGCTTTATTTTTATAAACCATTTAGTTTTAATCACTGTTGAGCATTTGGTCTTGGAACCAATTCCCAAACATCATTTCGTTCAAATTGATTTAACTGTTCATGCATGGCTAAAATCCAATAATCATTTGTTGAAGCATCCTTAGGATTTTTAGGTTCTATATTAGATAGAAAATCTACATGTCCCATTTGATTTAATTGGTGTTTTGTTCTGACGTTAGTATTTACTTTACCAATTATATTTTCAATTGGACGATCTTTTAAAATTCGTATAGGAGTTCGAAGTTCATTTTCAATTGTATTTTCTTCATTTTGAGTTATAATATTTTGAGGTGGATCTTGTATAGCTTGTTGCTCTACAAAATCTTCTTCATCATTTTTATAATTATTGAATTTTCGTCAAATGATACGTGTAAGGTTTCCTCTATAGTTTTTGTGTGTTTATTATGTATTTTATATGCTTTGCTTTCTGAATATCCAATAAATATTCCTACATCGGATTTTGGATCGAATTTTCCTAATTGATCTTTTGTATTTAAAATAAAACATTTTGATCCAAAAATTCTTAGATATGATTTATTTGGTTTTCTACAGTTAAAAAGTTCGTATGGTGTATGTTTGGTTAAGGGTCAAATGGTGACACGATTTAAGACATAACATGTTGTAGATACGACTTCTACCCAGAAATATTTTGATAGTTGACTACCACTAAGAAGAGTTCTAGCACATTCCTATAACATTCGATTCTTTCTTTTTATGACTCCATTTTGTTGTGGAGTTCTAGGAAATGAGAAATTATGACTAATAACCTTTTTATTGCAAAAAATTTCAGAAATTCCATTTTCAAATTCACCACTATGATCACTTCTACTATTTTTAATTTTTAAACTTTTTAAGTTTTGAATTCTTTTAGTAAAATTTTTAAATGACTCAAAAGTATCACTTTTTTTTTCCAAAAAAAACGCCCATGTATATCTTAGAAAATCATTTACAATTGCAAAAAATTATTAATTATAATTTATAGATTGAACTTGAGTGGGACCGAATAGATCCAAATGTAGTAGTCCAAGAGGTTGTAATGTATAAATGATTTTCTTGGGTTTAAAAGAATTTTTAGTTAGTTTTCCTAATTGACATGCATCTTTGTAATTTATTTTTGGAAGACCTTTTACCAAATTGTTTTTGGATAGTTTACTAATAGCTTTAAAATTTATGTGACAAAATCTTTTAAGCCATAGGCATGGATCATTATCTTTGGCTATTAAACACATATCTTTATTGTGATTGATTTTCATATCTAAAATATAAATATTTCTTTCTCTAACTCCCTTGAATATATATTTTTACTTTGATCGAAAATTTCACATTTATCTTTTAAGAAGGATATATTAAAACCTTTATTACATAATTGACTAATACATAATAAATTATGTTTTAAATTTTTAACTAATAATACATTAGTAATAAGAGGTGAATTTAATATATCATTGTTGCTCACGTCTCCTTTTCCGATGACATATCCTTTAGAGATATATTTATAAGTAACGGAACCTCCATCAGGGTGAATGTAACGACCCGCCATTTTGGACCATTCGCGTCCATTATAAGTGTATAGGTAGACACTCATGCCGGAGTTGAATTGCTCAAAATACCGCGTTGTTAATTTAAATTTGGCAAAACTGAACATATACAGTAAATAGATATAATCACAGATCACAGACACAGAGAAATAAATGCAGCGGAAATAAAAGAGATAGTAGTTCATGAAGCTACTATATGAATATATAAAAATACATCAGAGTTTACAACAGAAGAGTAATACGATACATCAGATACAAATCAGAATACATCACTGGAATCATCGAGTACTGAAAGCAGAATAGATGGCTGGATCTTCAAGCAAAGCTCCAACTCCAAAGGTGAGTCTCGAATACTGGCACACTCAGTCTGACCCGAGCGTAAAGCAAAAACACAAGACACTCGAGTCAGGATTAACATTCTTATATTAATAAATCCAACTCAAGTGAAATAGCAATTGAAATACAAGTAACTCAAAGGATGTTTGGAATAACCATCCTTTAAGGATCCGTTAAACTATCTACTAGGTAGTAATGTACGCTAAGTAGATAATGTCTATCAGTAATATAAAGATATCAAAGTAGGGTTAAGCAGGGCCCATACACCTCTTAACCTGTTTATTCCCAAAAGCGTATACAAGACCGTAGTTTCCCCAAAACCGGAAGTCACCAGAGGGCAATCCATATACTAAAGGTACAAATCAAAATCGTAGTGGTCGCGAATAGGATAATCAGTATGACAAGGTACATGAGGCGATACCAACTAGGATACTAGTAGTTGCCTGATCCGGACTGATGTTGGGCATAGCAGCTACCACCCCAACACCGCGAAACAACACTCCCAAAATCGAGGGGTGCACCCAAATCGAATCACAAAAGTAATAGATATGGTATCGAAGAAGTGTGTCCGCTAGAGATGGCGATCCTCAATGGCCCGGCGCGGCTCCTGTTTTAGTCATGTCAAGGGTCATCCAAAATCGTTCTCTTTCTTCAGTCAACGCGTTCATCAAAACCATCCACTTCGTTCTGGATCAACACTCCGCGTATAGTTATTAAAGTGGTTTCGGTTCAGATAGAGAGTATATCCATTACCGATCCCGGTCTCTTTAATAACTTTCGTAATTATTACACCGATTGGTCGTTTATATATTTCAAAAACCAAATCAATTTAAATTTCAAATAGAATTCGTAAATCAACTTTTCACTTGTTTTTCAAAAACCAATTTCCATACTTTACGTTTCAAAACTTCCAAATTTTCATTTCAAAAAGCTTATAATTCAATTTCAATCCCTTTTCAAACAATTCAAGTATCAATTTAAATTCGTATATAAGATTCATTCCGAAAACATTTAAATCAAATTAATTTAACATTCAAATCAGTTTAACTTCATTTATCGATTTTTATTCAATATTCGTTAAGTAAATTTATCATTCAAATCAATTCTATTTAATTTCCAATTTATTAACTCAATTACTTAAGTTCAGCTTCATTATATCAAAACTTACAATTTTGAATTAAATTAAATTCGTCAAATCAATTCTTTCAATTACAAGTCTTACATTGATTCCAAAAATATCACATTTCATTTCTTGTTAAAGAAATTCAATTTCAATTATTTATTTACTTACTTTAAATAATTTTCCAAAACTTAATTAATAAAGAATCTCAATTTCACTTATTAACAAAGTTCAAATTCACTTATCCAAGAGCTCAATTTTACTTATCAAAGGATTCAATTCAATTTGATCATTAAATCATTCAATCTTATTTAATTATTAAATAATTCAAACTTAATTATTAAATAATTTCAAAGTTTAAAAATTTCAAACTTAATTATTAAATCATTTCGAAGTTTACTAATTTCAAACTTAATTATTAAATCATTTCGAAGTTTACTAATTTCAAACTTAATTCAATAATTTCTCAGATTAAACAACATTCTTCCATCAATTACATTGTTAATAATTTGTTTCAGATTATTATATATTAACATTTTCCTTTCATTAAAATTCAAATTTCAATTTCATTTCAAAACAATATTATTTATTCAAATAAAATCTTCGTTTATTTTTAAATCAAATTATTGACCAATCGGGTTTTATTTAATTTTCTATCCTAAGTCAAAGTTCAATTTTGGGTATATATCATTTCAACCCGATTCCAATTCAATTCAAAATCAAAACATATCAAAGGGAACTTGCAGTGTGATAACTGGGATGGTGTCAAAGTAAATAAACAAGCAATAACAACGAACAATAACAATACAATAATCAATTTAATAATCCCGAAATAACCGTATTAATTCGCACTGTTATTTGTACGAATTAATATAATTATTTCTAGAATCTACACTATCATTTCATGTAGATCAAAGATTATTACATTTATTACTTATACGGTTTTTCACTTGTCATCTATTTACCATTTCATACATCGTCAATTTACACATACACTCAGTAGTTCAAATTGTAATTAAACAAATCCAACGTGTCAATAAATTCAACAGTTAAAGGGGTCATATTATACAAATGTCCGTTAATCAAATTTAACATTTAACTATCCTATATCAAGTTCAATTGTGTAAAGACCCGCAAATCCGTCTTCTGAAAACTCGACACCGATACGTCCACTGTACCAAATGTCGAAAAATCGAATGGCGGAAACGCGAAACTTTAGGGTTAAAAGAAGAGGTAGAAGAAAAAGAAAGAAGAACAACAACAGAACAAGAGCAGAAATAGAAAACAATATCAGAATCTCACATATCGCAGCGGAACAACATATAATAGATAAATGAGTAATCTTTAAAACAAAGAACTATACCATTTTATACATACATCAATCATCAGAGTCAATATACAACTCAATACAACAATGGACAGTTATATAAACTTGTCCTCATACAGAATACACAGCGGAATAAATACTATCAGATACAAATACTACGTCTCGAACTCCAGCTTATCTCCAAGCTCCAGAATATCCAGATAACCTAATAATCTAACTCTAGACTGCCCGTGTGGAAATTGGTGGGCACCCAGAGTTTAGAAGGGAAACAATAAACTCCGAGTCAGTCATGGTGACTGGTGTGAGATCGTAAAACAGTTTATCTTTAAAATAAATAGCAGAAAATTTTAAAGTCAATTCGCAATGCCTTTGGAAAATGAAACTACCATAAGACCTCCCACCACACACACAATGCAAACGCAGAATTGGAGGAGATTTCTTCTTATGATAGTCAAAGATGCTTACTACGCAAAATCAAATCATTTTTGATATTATTATTAGTGCATAGTGTAGAAATCATTTCGAAAGTATAATATTAATCTTAGCCAACATACGACCAGTATCGTATGCCTACTATAGCTACTATGTTCAATAGCAGGTTACCGCCACATTCCATAGCAGGTAATACAACTAAAACCGTACACGTCGTGTATTGTTTCTTTGGATTTCCAACAAATGGTCAGGCTAAGGAACTTCCTATCCACGATGGGTACGTCCCTGGAATAGACGACCCGAGAAATAACCTAACATTACGGTTAGATCTCTGCCAACACAAGGCCGGGTTACCTCTGCAAAAGTAGGTAACTACTGACACGCGTATGCCATCCCCCGATCGTCACCGATCTTCCCGAGGATCCCCGATTCGCAACAAACCACATAGATAAAAATAATGCAGTAACCACAGAGGTTAAGTATCTGGGCTCCATACCATGATACCACCTTTATCCAGAAGGAATGACATACACTAAGGGGCGCTACTCCCTAGAACCTTGCTGCATCCTTCCTGTTTCGACCATTTCCGGGGTGTGAGGCTCGACAAAGTCTCGTCCACAAAGCTACGCTTTCTACAAAAAGCCCTGCTTCGGGTCAAACAAAATGATCAACCTATGATCACAAAGATATAAGATCAAACAAATGATCATATCACAAATGATCAAACACTGATCATTTCACAGCAACACTCAGTATGCCACGTTACCAAATTGGGATATATCGCTGATGAATTTCAACTACATAACCTCTGAGCTCGTACGTCTCAGAGAAGGGTGTTAAGCTAAGAGAATAAATTCTCCGCCACCAACAGAAATGTATTTGAAAGAAATCAGCTTTATATCTCAAATTGTAACGTCAGACACACAATCCATACAAGTCTGTTCCGGGATCGAACAGAACCGAAGGCACTTCTCACGAAGCCCTTGCATATCCGGATAATTTTCAATCACGTCAGGACTTCCCGTCACTAAGGGTGATAAAACCTCTAAATCGAAGATCAGTCGATGTAGAGTAACTCGACGGTAATCCTTCCGTTTTCAAAAATATCCGGTCTTCAACACCGGTCTTCAAATGCGATTCATAACGACGTATCACATATTCGGAATGGGTTATACGACCCCATGGTCCTTTCCCGGTTAACCCGAATAGTGAGCGTTAATTCAAAAATAAGTGTGGCATTCAAATTCATCCAATTCACAACAAATACCTATCTAAAGGTAATTATTGATAGTCGGTTATTTAACTATCAATAAAGATGCGCAACATCATCAGATTCCAAATAATTTTCCCAAATTATTTTATCTTCCAAAATATCTTTACTAGATATATAATTTCCACACTTAACCGTTTGAAAAACAAATTTCAAATATTCACATTTCATTTTATCTTTAAAAGATAAAATTCAAAACAGTTCATTTCATATTGGAAAAGCGTTTCCATACTTATTTAAAAATAAGTATTTCACAAATCATTTATTTTCAACATTTAGAAAATATTCGATATACTTAAATCAAATTAAGTATAAATTCATTCTTTAAGGAAATCATTCTCTTTAAACACATTTATTTGAGTCAAAACGAATGTTACGTAAAACATCGTTACGACGACTCAAAATCACTAGTATAGGGATTCGGAATTAGATAGATATATAAATCCCAATACTACATCAAAACATTTCCTTTCGGAAATCATTTACTATAACAACAGTGTTATAGTCCACCATTTCCTTAAATTTCTCGAAAACGTCTATTTCAACAATAAATGTTGAAATCTATGATTTCGATAGTTCACACGTTTTAAAACATCTTTTTAAAACAACTTCATTTAACAATATTCCTTTTCCCAAAATATATTGATTTTATTCAATAATATATACTCACTGTCCAAAATCGTGAATATAATCACTATCCCAATTTTAACAATTTCTACACATTTAACTTAAAGGATAATTCGCTGTCCAAAATCACGAATATATCTCCTTTAATAACTTCAATGTTAAATTATCAAATTCTATTGATTTTTGATTTATAAAACAATGTTTATAAATCCCATTTTCTATTTATAAAACTTCGATTTCTAAATTATCCAATTCAACTTATATAACTCAATTATATACCGGAAGTCTATATTATAAGTTAAGAACTTATAATTCATTTATTTACAACATCTATTCATTTCTCATCTAAATGTCAAAATCCGATTTATAAGATAATTGCTTATAAATCTTTTTGTTTTACAAAATCTATTCATTTAATAACTTCCCAATCTATAAATCTATAAATTTCTATCCACTTATGGAATCCATTTTTATTTGACTTTAACACTTAATAAAACTCATTTCAAAATTCCAATATTTTTAATTTATAAAAATATCAATTTTAATAAATCTTTTTATATGAATTGTTTAAAATACTTCAACAATTCCAATTTAAACTACTTCATAATCTTTATCTATTATTTATTTCAAAAATAACATTTTTGTCGTATTTCACAAAAATCACAATTTTACTAACATTTAAAATTTTAACATTTATTTATTTAAAATAAACCAATTCAAAAATTTCAATAAAACGTATATTTCTACAAATCACTTTAAAAATCCTTTTAAATGAAAAGTCGTTATTTTTACATTTCAAAACTGAATCTGATGATGCCGCAACACCAATCAGTCCATCACAACAGTCAATATCATATATCATCATATGATAACAGAATATATCAAAATATCTGTAAATAATCAATACGGTGAGGAATCCAGTTGGATCCCTCCAACCTGTTTCCCTGCATCCAAAGATGTTAGCACAATACCAATTCCGCTCCAATACGGAATTATCGCGGTATATAGGTTTTTATAAATCCGCTTACTAACGGCGCAATAGGGTCTCATCCGCTATACGAGGCGGGAAATCAAATCAATCCAATATATACATATGCCAATATGTATATACTGCTATATATAGATATATCCTAAAATATCTAATATCACATCCAAACAGTCAATAATCAATCAATAACTGTAAATAATTCCACATTCAAATTTGAGTGAGAAGATCTCACCGTGATTTTAATTCTGATTCCAGCGTTTTATTTCGAATAAATTAAACAGCCGTTTAATTTTATCCAAAATTTTCACTAGCTCCAATCGACTCCAAATTAGTTGCATTGCGTAGTGCTCGACAAAACGAAGCCAACGCAATTCGTTTCGTTTCATTCCGACCTCGCAGCAAAAAGATATGCCATTTCAAAGTTTGAACGAATTTAAAATAAACTAATTTACATTTTCTTTTTAAATTTATAACCTAGATAGCATCACAGCCGTTGATCACGAGATGGGAAAATCCTGGCCGCATCCTTCTTCTTCCTCTCCTTCACGTTTTCCCTCCCAGGCAACTCAAAACCCATGGCCGCCATTTCCTCCTTGAATTATCCTCCCTCCACGACGACATCTAGCTCGATCGAGATGTTCCATGACGCATGCCCACACGAGACCCCCCTTCAGCCTCTGACCGCACCTCCCCAGAGCCCCCCTGTGCACGCACGACGAGGCCGAATGGCCACCCAACGCGACGCCATAGCCTCCTCCACATGATACTAAACCCCATCATCACCGTACGGATTTGTTCGCCTCGTCGTCCTCCACGATTTCCTAGTTGAAGCCTTCGTCTGAAAGTCGACCGATTGGGAGATAAATGAGGATGAACGTGGGAGCTTCCTGGCCGTGGGTTTCAATGGAGGCGGCTGCAGTTTTTTTAAAAGCCCTAGGGTTGAATTTTCTTTGCAAATGAAAGAGTGGAGGGGTTTATATAGAAAAAAACGACGAACACTATTCACTTCGGATTTTCCGAACTCGAAATCGAGCGTGCCGGTTAGCGTTTCTAAGGTTTACCCCGCGTTCCGAACGCAATGGAACAGGTTTCGGAAGCTAATTCGATCGTCTGTGTGAGATATGACAATAAACGATCGATTTAAATTAAACTGATTTAAATTGATTTCGAGGCGTTTCGACTTGCCCCGAACAAACCGTAAATCCAAAAATTACGAAATTTGAAATCTTACAATAATATCACATTACGGATCCGATGAAACTGGTTTCGTCGAAATCCGAGACCGTTTGAAAAATGACTATTTTAACTCGCCGAATAAAAATTAAAATGATATCGGTGCGTTTCGAGTTGCCAGGGTCAAACGACAACTCCGATTGCTACGAAAATTGAAATCTGATAATAACTAACTATTACGGATCCAATGGAACTGGTCTCGTTCAATTCTGAGACTGTCCGAAAATTGGCTATTTTTACAGTCGATAATTAAATATCAAAATATTCAATTTTTCATAGATTTACTCCAAATTCGATTCTGAAAGTTCTATAACCTTTCTATAACTCCAGTATGATAAAATAAAATTTTCCAAATCATTTTCAATCATATTTAATCCAGATTTCAATTATTTCTGGAATTTCACTATTTAACTATTGATTTAATTATCCAATTAAATCCAATATTCGAAAAATAAATCATTCGACTTCTAAATTCCATTTATTAATATTTAAAATTAATTAAATATTCGAGTTTTAATTATCAAAAATTCTGGGTCGTTACAAACTTCCCCCCTTAAAAGAATTTCGTCCTCGAAATTACAAGTTAGGAAGAAAGGTCCTTAACTCGTCTACTATTTTTCAACATCTAATAGTTTTATCAATTTATCACAACAAATCTTTCTACTAAAGATTCGTTATTATTCATACTAAATTTTCAACTTCAACTATAAGTTTCTAACAACATTGCTTTACTTCAAAATTCGAATTCGAGTTTAAATTCAAATTTTAACTGTCAAAATTTCTCAAAAATTTTCTAACGCCTTAAATTTTCAGAAAATTTCGCCAGCGTCTCCTTTGCGCGGTTAACATGGCACGACTACAAAACGTCCCTACGGACTCTCAGATTTCAAAAAGAAAAAGAAAAAGCCAAGCGGCTAGTCCAGAAATCATCAAAAACTCATATTATAATTCAAATACGTACCTTTTGTCGAGCAATTCAAATTATCTGTGAAATCAAATTCAATTTCCTTTATACCTGTATATCCTACTAGCCATAATATCTAGTTGCATATATTCAAACCATTTCGTACATTCAATTACAAAATTTTCAATATAACTGCTTATATCATTTTTAAATTAGTTTTAATTACTAATTCATTTCAAATTCTAATCTACTAACAAATTCAGATTTGCTTCCAACATTCAATTTCAATTCCAGTTTCATTCACTTTTGTTCATTTCCAAAATTTGATTTCAATTTACCCTTTGGTTAAATCTACTGTCATTTAAACTGGATTTCCAATTCGAATTCATTTTACTTTTCTTCAAATTTTATCAATTCAACTTCATTAACACTTAATGAATTTATATACAATCAACTAACAATCATCAAACAATCAATGCATATTCAACATAACCATTATTATTTGATTTCCATTCAATTTAGTTCAACACCTTTAATTTCAATTGACTTACATTCAATTTATTCAATTTCTTCAATGAATTAACATTTACATTCAATTGATTCATTAGTTCAATAGCTAATCCATTTCACATTTCATGTTGAAGTTCATTTATATAACTCAAGTTCATATTCATTTAATTCATTTTAATTATTTACTTCGACCCCAAAATCAATTCCAATCAACACTTAAGTTATATCCCACTAAACATCGTTTGTTTAACTTAACTTACATTTCCACTTATAAATCCAAAATTCAAATTTCAATCCTATTTAACTTTTACCAAGGTCAAATTTCTTCACTTATTTAAAATTCATATTCCACAATCTCAACTTAGATTTAATTGATTCACTTATACTTACTTAAATTTAACTTCATCCTTTAAGTTGAATTTATTCTATCAATATTAAATTTGTATAAGTTATCAACTTATTAATTATTCCCATAAATATTTTAAATATAGCATTCCAGAGTTTACCAACATTTCAAAACCAATTTTTTTTTTTGAAACAATTCAATTTATCTTTTGAATTTTCTAAAACAAAATCCAAATTTTTCAAACAACTTCCTTTTAAAACAATCGGCAGCAATTCCTCTTTTGGAAACCCGAAAATGAACACCAATGATGTCGCGATCATCATCGGAATTATTTTCCAGCGACCGAAAAGAGTTTAGAGCTTTTCATTTCCTCAAAATACTTTTCAAAACCTTTGAAATTCATTTTCAAATCAAAAAGGAATTTAAACTTTACAAATCTCCAAAATTTTCGAATTCTTTTCAAACATTTCCAAAAACTTCTCTGGAATTCCATTTCAAATTACAAATCACATTTATAATTTTCATTCTCAGATTTCATTCGTATGTGAATAAATTTTCTTAACTTTGGAGTTACGATTTGAATTTCTTATTCAATTTCATATAAAAATGATAACATTTCTATATTATCACTTTTCTAACATCCATGCAACCATATACTATAGTACTTCATAAAAAAAAACATTTCTTTTCTATACAAAAATAGTTTTGGGCAAAATTATCTCATTTACCCTATTCAAAACAATACTGTGCCGAATTGTTCTATATAAGTGTTTAGAGATCCCTATCGATAGAGTTGTACGGACAATACCGACCAGAATCCATATACCACTCAACAAACCAATCATCACAATATAAAACAATTTTTATATTCACTAACAAATACGCACTCGTATCTATTATTACACTCAACTCATTCTAGAGTACTGCTGACTCTATCTCTAATGAGTAACACCCAACAGAGCAGGGTTGTCGCTTAACCATATGCTTTGATACCAACTGTAAAGACCCGCAAATCCGTCTTCTGAAAACTCGACACCGATACGTCCACTGTACCAAATGTCGAAAAATCGAATGGCGGAAACGCGAAACTTTAGGGTTAAAAGAAGAGGTAGAAGAAAAAGAAAGAAGAACAACAACAGAACAAGAGCAGAAACAGAAAACAATATCAGAATCTCACATATCGCAGCGGAACAACATATAATAGATAAATGAGTAATCTTTAAAACAAAGAACTATATCATTTTATACATACATCAATCATCAGAGTCAATATACAACTCAATACAACAATGGACAGTTATATAAACTTGTCCTCATACAGAATACACAGCGGAATAAATACTATCAGATACAAATACTACGTCTCGAACTCCAGCTTATCTCCAAGCTCCAGAATATCCAGATAACCTAATAATCTAACTCTAGACTGCCCGTGTGGAAATTGGTGGGCACCCAGAGTTTAGAAGGGAAACAATAAACTCCGAGTCAGTCATGGTGACTGGTGTGAGATCGTAAAACAGTTTATCTTTAAAATAAATAGCAGAAAATTTTAAAGTCAATTCGCAATGCCTTTGGAAAATGAAACTACCATAAGACCTCCCACCACACACACAATGCAAACGCAGAATTGGAGGAGATTTCTTCTTATGATAGTCAAAGATGCTTACTACGCAAAATCAAATCATTTTTGATATTATTATTAGTGCATAGTGTAGAAATCATTTCGAAAGTATAATATTAATCTTAGCCAACATACGACCAGTATCGTATGCCTACTATAGCTACTATGTTCAATAGCAGGTTACCGCCACATTCCATAGCAGGTAATACAACTAAAACCGTACACGTCGCGTATTGTTTCTTTGGATTTCCAACAAATGGTCAGGCTAAGGAACTTCCTATCCACGATGGGTACGTCCCTGGAATAGACGACCCGAGAAATAACCTAACATTACGGTTAGATCTCTGCCAACACAAGGCCGGGTTACCTCTGCAAAAGTAGGTAACTACTGACACGCGTATGCCATCCCCCGATCGTCACCGATCTTCCCGAGGATCCCCGATTCGCAACAAACCACATAGATAAAAATAATGCAGTAACCACAGAGGTTAAGTATCTGGGCTCCATACCATGATACCACCTTTATCCAGAAGGAATGACATACACTAAGGGGCGCTACTCCCTAGAACCTTGCTGCATCCTTCCTGTTTCGACCATTTCCGGGGTGTGAGGCTCGACAAAGTCTCGTCCACAAAGCTACGCTTTCTACAAAAAGCCCTGCTTCGGGTTAAACAAAATGATCAACCTATGATCACAAAGATATAAGATCAAACAAATGATCATATCACAAATGATCAAACACTGATCATTTCACAGCAACACTCAGTATGCCACGTTACCAAATTGGGATATATCGCTGATGAATTTCAACTACATAACCTCTGAGCTCGTACGTCTCAGAGAAGGGTGTTAAGCTAAGAGAATAAATTCTCCGCCACCAACAGAAATGTATTTGAAAGAAATCAGCTTTATATCTCAAATTGTAACGTCAGACACACAATCCATACAAGTCTGTTCCGGGATCGAACAGAACCGAAGGCACTTCTCACGAAGCCCTTGCATATCCGGATAATTTTCAATCACGTCAGGACTTCCTGTCACTAAGGGTGATAAAACCTCTAAATCGAAGATCAGTCGATGTAGAGTAACTCGACGGTAATCCTTCCGTTTTCAAAAATATCCGGTCTTCAACACCGGTCTTCAAATGCGATTCATAACGACGTATCACATATTCGGAATGGGTTATACGACCCCATGGTCCTTTCCCGGTTAACCCGAATAGTGAGCGTTAATTCAAAAATAAGTGTGGCATTCAAATTCATCCAATTCACAACAAATACCTATCTAAAGGTAATTATTGATAGTCGGTTATTTAACTATCAATAAAGATGCGCAACATCATCAGATTCCAAATAATTTTCCCAAATTATTTTATCTTCCAAAATATCTTTACTAGATATATAATTTCCACACTTAACCGTTTGAAAAACAAATTTCAAATATTCACATTTCATTTTATCTTTAAAAGATAAAATTCAAAACAGTTCATTTCATATTGGAAAAGCGTTTCCATACTTATTTAAAAATAAGTATTTCACAAATCATTTATTTTCAACATTTAGAAAATATTCGATATACTTAAATCAAATTAAGTATAAATTCATTCTTTAAGGAAATCATTCTCTTTAAACACATTTATTTGAGTCAAAACGAATGTTACGTAAAACATCGTTACGACGACTCAAAATCACTAGTATAGGGATTCGGAATTAGATAGATATATAAATCCCAATACTACATCAAAACATTTCCTTTCGGAAATCATTTACTATAACAACAGTGTTATAGTCCACCATTTCCTTAAATTTCTCGAAAACGTCTATTTCAACAATAAATGTTGAAATCTATGATTTCGATAGTTCACACGTTTTAAAACATCTTTTTAAAACAACTTCATTTAACAATATTCCTTTTCCCAAAATATATTGATTTTATTCAATAATATATACTCACTGTCCAAAATCGTGAATATAATCACTATCCCAATTTTAACAATTTCTACACATTTAACTTAAAGGATAATTCGCTGTCCAAAATCACGAATATATCTCCTTTAATAACTTCAATGTTAAATTATCAAATTCTATTGATTTTTGATTTATAAAACAATGTTTATAAATCCCATTTTCTATTTATAAAACTTCGATTTCTAAATTATCCAATTCAACTTATATAACTCAATTATATACCGGAAGTCTATATTATAAGTTAAGAACTTATAATTCATTTATTTACAACATCTATTCATTTCTCATCTAAATGTCAAAATCCGATTTATAAGATAATTGCTTATAAATCTTTTTGTTTTACAAAATCTATTCATTTAATAACTTCCCAATCTATAAATCTATAAATTTCTATCCACTTATGGAATCCATTTTTATTTGACTTTAACACTTAATAAAACTCATTTCAAAATTCCAATATTTTTAATTTATAAAAATATCAATTTTAATAAATCTTTTTATATGAATTGTTTAAAATACTTCAACAATTCCAATTTAAACTACTTCATAATCTTTATCTATTATTTATTTCAAAAATAACATTTTTGTCGTATTTCACAAAAATCACAATTTTACTAACATTTAAAATTTTAACATTTATTTATTTAAAATAAACCAATTCAAAAATTTCAATAAAACGTATATTTCTACAAATCACTTTAAAAATCCTTTTAAATGAAAAGTCGTTATTTTTACATTTCAAAACTGAATCTGATGATGCCGCAACACCAATCAGTCCATCACAACAGTCAATATCATATATCATCATATGATAACAGAATATATCAAAATATCTGTAAATAATCAATACGGTGAGGAATCCAGTTGGATCCCTCCAACCTGTTTCCCTGCATCCAAAGATGTTAGCACAATACCAATTCCGCTCCAATACGGAATTATCGCGGTATATAGGTTTTTATAAATCCGCTTACTAACGGCGCAATAGGGTCTCATCCGCTATACGAGGCGGGAAATCAAATCAATCCAATATATACATATGCCAATATGTATATACTGCTATATATAGATATATCCTAAAATATCTAATATCACATCCAAACAGTCAATAATCAATCAATAACTGTAAATAATTCCACATTCAAATTTGAGTGAGAAGATCTCACCGTGATTTTAATTCTGATTCCAGCGTTTTATTTCGAATAAATTAAACAGCCGTTTAATTTTATCCAAAATTTTCACTAGCTCCAATCGACTCCAAATTAGTTGCATTGCGTAGTGCTCGACAAAACGAAGCCAACGCAATTCGTTTCGTTTCATTCCGACCTCGCAGCAAAAAGATATGCCATTTCAAAGTTTGAACGAATTTAAAATAAACTAATTTACATTTTCTTTTTAAATTTATAACCTAGATAGCATCACAGCCGTTGATCACGAGATGGGCAAATCCTGGCCGCATCCTTCTTCTTCCTCTCCTTCACGTTTTCCCTCCTAGGCAACTCAAAACCCATGGCCGCCATTTCCTCCTTGAATTATCCTCCCTCCACGACGACATCTAGCTCGATCGAGATGTTCCATGACGCATGCCCACACGAGACCCCCCTTCAGCCTCTGACCGCACCTCCCCAGAGCCCCCCTGTGCACGCACGACGAGGCCGAATGGCCACCCAACGCGACGCCATAGCCTCCTCCACATGATACTAAACCCCATCATCACCGTACGGATTTGTTCGCCTCGTCGTCCTCCACGATTTCCTAGTTGAAGCCTTCGTCTGAAAGTCGACCGATTGGGAGATAAATGAGGATGAACGTGGGAGCTTCCTGGCCGTGGGTTTCAATGGAGGCGGCTGCAGTTTTTTTAAAAGCCCTAGGGTTGAATTTTCTTTGCAAATGAAAGAGTGGAGGGGTTTATATAGAAAAAACGACGAACACTATTCACTTCGGATTTTCCGAACTCGAAATCGAGCGTGCCGGTTAGCGTTTCTAAGGTTTACCCCGCGTTCCGAACGCAATGGAACAGGTTTCGGAAGCTAATTCGATCGTCTGTGTGAGATATGACAATAAACGATCGATTTAAATTAAACTGATTTAAATTGATTTCGAGGCGTTTCGACTTGCCCCGAACAAACCGTAAATCCAAAAATTACGAAATTTGAAATCTTACAATAATATCACATTACGGATCCGATGAAACTGGTTTCGTCGAAATCCGAGACCGTTTGAAAAATGACTATTTTAACTCGCCGAATAAAAATTAAAATGATATCGGTGCGTTTCGAGTTGCCAGGGTCAAACGACAACTCCGATTGCTACGAAAATTGAAATCCGATAATAACTAACTATTACGGATCCAATGGAACTGGTCTCGTTCAATTCTGAGACTGTCCGAAAATTGGCTATTTTTACAGTCGATAATTAAATATCAAAATATTCAATTTTTCATAGATTTACTCCAAATTCGATTCTGAAAGTTCTATAACCTTTCTATAACTCCAGTATGATAAAATAAAATTTTCCAAATCATTTTCAATCATATTTAATCCAGATTTCAATTATTTCTGGAATTTCACTATTTAACTATTGATTTAATTATCCAATTAAATCCAATATTCGAAAAATAAATCATTCGACTTCTAAATTCCATTTATTAATATTTAAAATTAATTAAATATTCGAGTTTTAATTATCAAAAATTCTGGGTCGTTACAAATTGCATACTATTTATCATTCTAACATTAACAATTTAACGTCCAATATAAACATCAACAATCAATCAATTATCAGCCAAACTGTATTATCATCGTATAAATAATTAACAGATAATGGTGTCAGATGTCACAGGTGAACTGATACAGGCAATAGCATATATAACAGTGTAGCAGCATATTTCAATTGTCGTTTCAATAGAAATCAAATTTAATAAATAAAAGAACGTTAATCGTGAGTGAGTGCTCACCTTTCGAGGTTAGAGGAGAGATGAACGAGAAACGGATTGAGTTACGAATCCCAGCACAAATTTCAAAGCAAAGCTAAATTGGTGCGACTTCGATGAAGAAAGCAGGCACGACGAACAAAAGCTGATAAATGGGAATCGATGAGAACTAAAATATTTCATATATACTTAAATTTCCAAAATCAACATACAACTTAAACACAACTCAAATCAAAATAAAATCTATATTTATACATATATTTAGCCCAATATACAAACAAAATCTTTATTTTCAAATTCAAAATCATTGTTTACATTTTAAAACCCATAAAATAAAGTATTATCATACAAAGTACAGTTTCAAATAAATAAATGAAAGCAACTATCTACCACTTATATAACTTAAAATCTATATATAGAATATATATTACAAACTATCTCTTAACTTAAAATATATACATTATAAGGGAAAACAATGTATGCATATTTATACAGACAAGAATGCAGGCTCTTTTCATATGCTGCCCAAAATAAATATCTAGGCTAGGTGAATATGCAATGCAGACCCATATATAAACGAAATTACTTATACACATATCATTGTTTTTAAAAACCATATCTATATCAAAACAAGCACTGCCATACACATGAAAATACTGTGTAAATCATCAAAACAAAATATACACTAGCCTACTAATATATATGAATATATTACGTACGTATAAACAACTGTAAAGTGAAATAAAGATATACGTATGTATAAAAAAAAACCTTACATACTTATTATAATCACAAATATAAAAAGATACGTGAGCCTAAAGGTATATACAGTAAAATATTTGATAAACAATACTATACCATCAATCTTCCACATATATATGCACGTACTCATACAAATGCTAGCTGGACCGAAGAGGCAAGCGGCAAAGGTTGTTCGGAGGGGAAGACATAGCGAAGCACCGAGCTGCCTTGTATAGCTGCTTGGGTTTGTTTGGTGTGGCTCGGTGGGCTGTGGATCTGGGCGTGGAGGCTATACATGGGTGAGCTCGAGCAAGGAGGAGGAAGAGGCTGTTCACGGAGGAGGTGCTCGGGATTAGCAGGCTATGGCATGTGCTGTCATGAGGCAAGGTGGAGCGGGACTAGGTGATGGTCGGCAAGGTGATGGAGCATGGGAGAGCGGAAGGGTGCAGGGGAGTGTCTTCGGTGGGGAGTGCGTGCTTGGTCAGGGCGGTGCAGGTCGGAGAAGGGAAGGTCGGGCGGAGAGGCAAAAGGAAGCAGGGATCCCTTGGAAAACGAAAGTGACAGAAGTGAAAATGGGAAAGCAAAGGTGATATAATTAATGATAATGACCATACGTTGCTTCAGGGAAATAATTATAGCAATAAATTTTGTTCTGGGCAACACGTTTGAATTTTGAAACTGAAGGAAAGTGTAAAGTCGCAAATTCGCCGTACCGTTACAACGAACAATTCAGTGTTTCCGTCGCGCAACGGATCTCAAAATACAGAAATAAATATACCGTTGAGATCAGCGCGGCGAGACGATCAAAACGGTATACAGATATCAGTGGTACGATCATCCGATAAAAATCGATATCGGTACCAGAATACTGTTATTTTGCAGAAAATAAGAACGACGGAGCAATAGATGTCCAAATTTGGAAAAACGACGAACTGGTATCTTGCTCAGAAGATGGTTTAGAATTTTTCTATGTAAAAATATTTTGGTTTTGAAAACGTTTTATTTTCAACGCTTTTTAACTGATTAAATTGAAGTGAATTTACGCGCGAAATAAACTTCCGTGTTTTTGGACGAAAATTTACCAGTTGCTATGTTTAACTAGACGTATTCCAAATATTAAATTTTTATTTCAAAATTTTATCGTTTAAAATTTCACAAAATTTCAACTAATTACGTTATTATAATGGTTGAAATTTACGGGTCGTTACACTCTCCCCCACTCAAAACTTTTCGTCCCCGAAAAGGAACGAGGTAGGAGAATAGAAACAACTAGAAAGAAAACAGATTTGAAATACAAAATAACAATTAATTTAAACCATAAAATTCAAATTTAAATTAATTGATATTTAATAATTGATTTAATCCATTTGATTTTACTAAAATCCATCTCAACTATTTCTTAATTCATTATCTTACTATCCAATTATCCTAAATTTACAATTTCTAAAACCATAAATTTGAATAGTCTTTTATTATAATCATTTTTATTTTCAACAGATTTAATTCTTTAATTCCAAATTATTATTAAATTTATTCTACTTAGTATATCTTATCACATATATTTAACCCATATAAATTAATTTAAACCGTACAAGTTTCGATTTAAATTACTTTATATTTACTAATTGCTTTTAAATTCAAGTTATTTTCATAAGTTGATCAAATTTCAGTTTATTAATTCTTTCAAAACAAATTTATTAATTTTCCTCAAAACAAATTTATTCCATATTAACTGAGTTTACTTATTATCCTATCTAATTCTATTAACATCTTTATAATCCAAATTTAGTGTATAACATTTATTATAAACACTCAAATTTTATTTATAAATTCAATTTATATTATATATTATCCAATTACATATTCAACTTCTGAATGACTTAGGTAAGTTGTATTAGAATGCAGTTGAACAATATACCAATAAAATTTTCCAAATTCAATTATTCGAGTTTAAATATTTATTTCAAATTTTGGTTTTATTTATAATTAAAATCATCTTTTAACGAAATTTAAGAATGAGATTTCCGATTAACTTTAAACAATTTAGAGTTATATATCATATATTTATATCCAATCAAATTAAATTTTAAATAAGATACCTATATATGTATAAATCAAAATATACTGAAGAAATTCAAATCAAAAATATTTTTCAAAACAAAACCGTAGCTAAGCTACAGAATAGTATCTCCACTTCGAAACTCGAAAATGAATGTCGATGATGCGGCCGCCATCACCGAAATTATTTTCCAGCGACAAAGAGAAGAGCACTGATTTCAACATAAAAAAAAATTCTTTGAAAACGATTTCTATTTGAAAATACTTCCAATACTAAATACTTTAAAAATTTTAAAAACCAAAGTTCGAAATCACCGGAAACTAAATTCTCAAATTTCTGAATTAAGTTCATTTTAAGTTCCAAATCAATTTATAAACCATAATTATAAATTCATTTAGAATAATAAATGATAATCAAATATTATCATTTCAAACAACCAATTTAGTTAACTTATTAAATTTCAGAAAATTTTACTTATATTTTTTAATATAGTCAAACAAATTTGAATACAATATTGTGTCAGTTTGCTCTGCTCAAGTGTTTTGGAAATTCTATCGATAGCGTTGATCAGACGAATCGATCGAAAACCCAAATCAACATTTGAAACTCAAACAACACAATATATAAAACATTTTAAAATTAATTTACAATACACTTCCTCACTTAACGATACAAAAATGGATTTCAAAGCCAGGATAGGGATTCAAATTTTTGATAGACTCAAATCAAAGAGAATTTCGATTCGAAGATAGGTTTGAACAAGGACGAGATGATTAAATAACAAAATAAGGCGATGGATAAGTTTATATAAATCGCGGGCAACCTTAACCGGGTCGACCGTGACTTCAAAATAAGATCGGTGTAGAATTCCGAGGTAAATCGACATTCGATCTCAAGAATTAGAATTCAGGTATAGCAGGTAATAGATAGCATCGTAAACCGAGGATACAGAAGTCTCCGGTGAATCGATGCTTATTGTAAAGGAGTTTCACCCCTTTACAAATCATTCGAAGTTTGGCGAGACCGCCGATCTATTATAGATAACTTTCAGAATGGAGTTATGGGATGCTACAGGATTGAAAGAAGACGAATAGTGAGGGACACGAATGAATTTCGGAACCGAGGGGAACGTTCCAAATTCAAAGGGATTTGAGTCAAGGGAAGAGATTTGAAACTCGAATGAGAGTGATTCTGTAAATACATTTACCCTATATGTTGAGTTTTGCCTAGAGCTACCAAAGCTCTGATACCAACTGTAACGACCCGCCATTTTGGACCATTCGCGTCCATTATAAGTGTATAGGTAGACACTCATGCCGGAGTTGAATTGCTCAAAATACCGCGTTGTTAATTTAAATTTGGCAAAACTGAACATATACAGTAAATAGATATAATCACAGATCACAGACACAGAGAAATAAATGCAGCGGAAATAAAAGAGATAGTAGTTCATGAAGCTACTATATGAATATATAAAAATACATCAGAGTTTACAACAGAAGAGTAATACGATACATCAGATACAAATCAGAATACATCACTGGAATCATCGAGTACTGAAAGCAGAATAGATGGCTGGATCTTCAAGCAAAGCTCCAACTCCAAAGGTGAGTCTCGAATACTGGCACACTCAGTCTGACCCGAGCGTAAAGCAAAAACACAAGACACTCGAGTCAGGATTAACATTCTTATATTAATAAATCCAACTCAAGTGAAATAGCAATTGAAATACAAGTAACTCAAAGGATGTTTGGAATAACCATCCTTTAAGGATCCGTTAAACTATCTACTAGGTAGTAATGTACGCTAAGTAGATAATGTCTATCAGTAATATAAAGATATCAAAGTAGGGTTAAGCAGGGCCCATACACCTCTTAACCTGTTTATTCCCAAAAGCGTATACAAGACCGTAGTTTCCCCAAAACCGGAAGTCACCAGAGGGCAATCCATATACTAAAGGTACAAATCAAAATCGTAGTGGTCGCGAATAGGATAATCAGTATGACAAGGTACATGAGGCGATACCAACTAGGATACTAGTAGTTGCCTGATCCGGACTGATGTTGGGCATAGCAGCTACCACCCCAACACCGCGAAACAACACTCCCAAAATCGAGGGGTGCACCCAAATCGAATCACAAAAGTAATAGATATGGTATCGAAGAAGTGTGTCCGCTAGAGATGGCGATCCTCAATGGCCCGGCGCGGCTCCTGTTTTAGTCATGTCAAGGGTCATCCAAAATCGTTCTCTTTCTTCAGTCAACGCGTTCATCAAAACCATCCACTTCGTTCTGGATCAACACTCCGCGTATAGTTATTAAAGTGGTTTCGGTTCAGATAGAGAGTATATCCATTACCGATCCCGGTCTCTTTAATAACTTTCGTAATTATTACACCGATTGGTCGTTTATATATTTCAAAAACCAAATCAATTTAAATTTCAAATAGAATTCGTAAATCAACTTTTCACTTGTTTTTCAAAAACCAATTTCCATACTTTACGTTTCAAAACTTCCAAATTTTCATTTCAAAAAGCTTATAATTCAATTTCAATCCCTTTTCAAACAATTCAAGTATCAATTTAAATTCGTATATAAGATTCATTCCGAAAACATTTAAATCAAATTAATTTAACATTCAAATCAGTTTAACTTCATTTATCGATTTTTATTCAATATTCGTTAAGTAAATTTATCATTCAAATCAATTCTATTTAATTTCCAATTTACTAACTCAATTACTTAAGTTCAGCTTCATTATATCAAAACTTACAATTTTGAATTAAATTAAATTCGTCAAATCAATTCTTTCAATTACAAGTCTTACATTGATTCCAAAAATATCACATTTCATTTCTTGTTAAAGAAATTCAATTTCAATTATTTATTTACTTACTTTAAATAATTTTCCAAAACTTAATTAATAAAGAATCTCAATTTCACTTATTAACAAAGTTCAAATTCACTTATCCAAGAGCTCAATTTTACTTATCAAAGGATTCAATTCAATTTGATCATTAAATCATTCAATCTTATTTAATTATTAAATAATTCAAACTTAATTATTAAATAATTTCAAAGTTTAAAAATTTCAAACTTAATTATTAAATCATTTCGAAGTTTACTAATTTCAAACTTAATTATTAAATCATTTCGAAGTTTACTAATTTCAAACTTAATTCAATAATTTCTCAGATTAAACAACATTCTTCCATCAATTACATTGTTAATAATTTGTTTCAGATTATTATATATTAACATTTTCCTTTCATTAAAATTCAAATTTCAATTTCATTTCAAAACAATATTATTTATTCAAATAAAATCTTCGTTTATTTTTAAATCAAATTATTGACCAATCGGGTTTTATTTAATTTTCTATCCTAAGTCAAAGTTCAATTTTGGGTATATATCATTTCAACCCGATTCCAATTCAATTCAAAATCAAAACATATCAAAGGGAACTTGCAGTGTGATAACTGGGATGGTGTCAAAGTAAATAAACAAGCAATAACAACGAACAATAACAATACAATAATCAATTTAATAATCCCGAAATAACCGTATTAATTCGCACTGTTATTTGTACGAATTAATATAATTATTTCTAGAATCTACACTATCATTTCATGTAGATCAAAGATTATTACATTTATTACTTATACGGTTTTTCACTTGTCATCTATTTACCATTTCATACATCGTCAATTTACACATACACTCAGTAGTTCAAATTGTAATTAAACAAATCCAACGTGTCAATAAATTCAACAGTTAAAGGGGTCATATTATACAAATGTCCGTTAATCAAATTTAACATTTAACTATCCTATATCAAGTTCAATTGCATACTATTTATCATTCTAACATTAACAATTTAACGTCCAATATAAACATCAACAATCAATCAATTATCAGCCAAACTGTATTATCATCGTATAAATAATTAACAGATAATGGTGTCAGATGTCACAGGTGAACTGATACAGGCAATAGCATATATAACAGTGTAGCAGCATATTTCAATTGTCGTTTCAATTGAAATCAAATTTAATAAATAAAAGAACGTTAATCGTGAGTGAGTGCTCACCTTTCGAGGTTAGAGGAGAGATGAACAAGAAACGGATTGAGTTACGAATCCCAGCACAAATTTCAAAGCAAAGCTAAATTGGTGCGACTTCGATGAAGAAAGCAGGCACGACGAACAAAAGCTGATAAATGGGAATCGATGAGAACTAAAATATTTCATATATACTTAAATTTCCAAAATCAACATACAACTTAAACACAACTCAAATCAAAATAAAATCTATATTTATACATATATTTAGCCCAATATACAAACAAAATCTTTATTTTCAAATTCAAAATCATTGTTTACATTTTAAAACCCATAAAATAAAGTATTATCATACAAAGTACAGTTTCAAATAAATAAATGAAAGCAACTATCTACCACTTATATAACTTAAAATCTATATATAGAATATATATTACAAACTATCTCTTAACTTAAAATATATACATTATAAGGGAAAACAATGTATGCATATTTATACAGACAAGAATGCAGGCTCTTTTCATATGCTGCCCAAAATAAATATCTAGGCTAGGTGAATATGCAATGCAGACCCATATATAAACGAAATTACTTATACACATATCATTGTTTTTAAAAACCATATCTATATCAAAACAAGCACTGCCATACACATGAAAATACTGTGTAAATCATCAAAACAAAATATACACTAGCCTACTAATATATATGAATATATTACGTACGTATAAACAACTGTAAAGTGAAATAAAGATATACGTATGTATAAAAAAAAACCTTACATACTTATTATAATCACAAATATAAAAAGATACGTGAGCCTAAAGGTATATACAGTAAAATATTTGATAAACAATACTATACCATCAATCTTCCACATATATATGCACGTACTCATACAAATGCTAGCTGGACCGAAGAGGCAAGCGGCAAAGGTTGTTCGGAGGGGAAGACATAGCGAAGCACCGGGCTGCCTTGTATAGCTGCTTGGGTTTGTTTGGTGTGGCTCGGTGGGCTGTGGATCTGGGCGTGGAGGCTATACATGGGTGAGCTCGAGCAAGGAGGAGGAAGAGGCTGTTCATGGAGGAGGTGCTCGGGATTAGCAGGCTATGGCATGTGCTGTCATGAGGCAAGGTGGAGCGGGACTAGGTGATGGTCGGCAAGGTGATGGAGCATGGGAGAGCGGAAGGGTGCAGGGGAGTGTCTTCGGTGGGGAGTGCGTGCTTGGTCAGGGCGGTGCAGGTCGGAGAAGGGAAGGTCGGGCGGAGAGGCAAAAGGAAGCAGGGATCCCTTGGAAAACGAAAGTGACAGAAGTGAAAATGGGAAAGCAAAGGTGATATAATTAATGATAATGACCATACGTTGCTTCAGGGAAATAATTATAGCAATAAATTTTGTTCTGGGCAACACGTTTGAATTTTGAAACTGAAGGAAAGTGTAAAGTCGCAAATTCGCCGTACCGTTACAACGAACAATTCAGTGTTTCCGTCGCGCAACGGATCTCAAAATACAGAAATAAATATACCGTTGAGATCAGCGCGGCGAGACGATCAAAACGGTATACAGATATCAGTGGTACGATCATCCGATAAAAATCGATATCGGTACCAGAATACTGTTATTTTGCAGAAAATAAGAACGACGGAGCAATAGATGTCCAAATTTGGAAAAACGACGAACTGGTATCTTGCTCAGAAGATGGTTTAGAATTTTTCTATGTAAAAATATTTTGGTTTTGAAAACGTTTTATTTTCAACGCTTTTTAACTGATTAAATTGAAGTGAATTTACGCGCGAAATAAACTTCCGTGTTTTTGGACGAAAATTTACCAGTTGCTATGTTTAACTAGACGTATTCCAAATATTAAATTTTTATTTCAAAATTTTATCGTTTAAAATTTCACAAAATTTCAACTAATTACGTTATTAAAATGGTTGAAATTTACGGGTCGTTACAGTGAATAAATTTGTTAGCATGTCTTTGCGAGTATCCATTTTCCTCTCTTTTTACCAGGTACCTCCAAAAATATTAAAATGTTATTGGTACCCACTATCTCCGTTAGGGTCCTAATAGTTTGGTCTTAGGAAGCCAAACCCAATAGGGTTTAGAGTTCCCTTTGAAAATGAATTTAAAATTTAATAATAAAAGTATATATACTTATTTCTTATCAAATAATTGTTAGTATTTGGAACCCAAATTTTTATAGTCTTAGACTTATTTATTTGTTTCCTTTGACTATCATTTTTCTTTTATAAATTAGTATATAGTGAACTATAATTTTTAGTCCTAATTTTAACATCTTTTCTAGGTTTTTATATCCTAATCCCCTTTTACTAGAAATAGATTGTGAATTTTCTATAATTTTTGAAAGATTCTCTCTACCTTTATTAAAGTTAGAAACATTTTTAATAATGTTTCCTAACTTGGTTTTAAGACTATATATTTCTAATTTTAATATTTTATTACTAGAATTTATTTTGTGATTTTCTTCTATTAATATATCATTTTTAATTTTTTGAGTTTCTATTTCATCACTTTACATAGTGAACTGTGTTGATATATTGGTACATGAATCCTAAGATTTTACTAACTCTTATTCTAGTGTTTTCTTTTCATCTTTTCGCATGTCTATTTCCAATTCACTTCTATTCAATTTTGCTAATATATATTTATATTTTCTATTCAAATCTTTTAGCTTATCTAATAACTTAGAATTTATCTCAAGTAGATCATCAATAAAAGTTCACTTACATCATCATTAGTAGCCATGAAGCATACATTTGCTTGTTCGGAATCACTGTCACTATCTGACGACGAAGAAGAGTCTGAATCATCCTAAGTTACTGAAAATGCCTTCATTTTCTTCTTATAGAATTTCTCATTTTTATTTTTAAAGCTGTTCTTCTTTCTTTCTGGACAGTCTCTTTTTGTGTGACCCATCTTATCACATTCATAGCATTTGAGTGAGAAAATTGACTAATTGTTGTTACTATTTCTGTTGTTGCCAAACTTCTTATTCTTTTTGAATTTTAGAAACTTTCTGAAATTTTTAGCTAAGAATGCAATATCTTCATCATCTTTGTTGGAGTTTTCATTTTCTGGTTGAAATGTAATTGTTTTTGTATCTTGCGTTTGTACTCATTTTGCCTGCAAATTCACTTCATATGACATGAGATTTCCTATTAACTGTTTTGATTTAATGGTAGAAATATCATTAGCTTCTTCAATAGCTAAGAGCTTTCGTTCCCACTCATCCACTAAAAAGTTTAAGATTTTTGAAACAATATCAAAATTAGTGTATTTTTCTCCTAGTGCCAAAAATGAGTGATATATGTCTTAAAATCTTGAGTACATATCATTTATAGTTTCATCTCACTTCATTTTAAAATTCAAAAATTGATTTTTAAGCATTGAAATTTTACTTTGTTTGACCTTGTTTGTACCTTCATGTGTTACTTTAAGAGTACGGAAAATTTCATATGTTGATGTGCACATGCTAACTCTATTAAACTCATTTTTATCTAAAGAACAAAACAACATATTCATAGCTTTAGCATTTGCAGTAATATCGAGTTTCTATGTGTTTAGCCATTGTACATAAGCAGTGGTAGGTACAATGTGTTCTTGTTGAGTGATATTCCAAGTGCCAAAGCCATTTTCTTGCATATATATCCTCATCATAGTTGACCAATAATTGCAATTTTGTCCGTTAAATAGTGATGGTCGTGCAGTAGACTGACCTTCAAAAAAACTTGATGCAGTATTATTATCCATTTTACTTGAATATCAAAAATTATGTTACAGTTAAATGGTAACCTTGCTCTGATACCACATGGAAGTCTATGTGAATCAAGTAATATGACTATCTCTACTAAATAGAAACTTATATCAAACTAACAATATATAAATTGCAATAAGTAAAGTGCATCAGAGATTTTTATGTTGGTTAGAACTTTTTAAAACTCCTTTGTTGGATCCTGCCTTTTTTAGTTTCAATGAGACAACTATATATTTCCATATATATAAATACAATCATTATATGTGCAGGAATATATACAAGGAAATATGACGATCGACATCAAAACCGGGCTAAAAGTGATGAAAACAAATAGGTTTTTTATTGTAATTTTTTCGGTCTAGATTTATGTACAATCTCCAATTTGATGATTACACACACAAAAATATATTTTGAAAATTATCTTTGTAATATAAATATTTCATAATACATGTTTATTCAAATAAAATAGACATATTATCATTTTATAAAGAAAATATAGCATTTCAAAGTAAATGAACAAAATAGTTCAATTTCAGACGTCTAGAATTTTTATCCCAGCTATCCGTGGATGACTAAATTATAATACAATATAAAATATACAAAATAGTTCAATTCCAAATGTCTGTCACTTTCATCACAGACGTCTGAATACTTTTAGTTTAAAAGAACTTTTTAGTTCAATTCCAGACGTTCGAATATTTTATACTTGACATCTATATTTAATTGATGTTTGGTACAAAAATTCCAGACGTCTGGATGACTTATTTTTTGTTCCTATGCTTTCTGAAATTTTTTATATTCATCCAGATATCTGGGAACTTTTCTCAAACTTCTAGACCTGATGAACAGAGGCAACTCTTCATAAAAATTCAAATTTCGAAGAGTCGTCTTCTTTATCAAGAGTTGCAATTATTCAAATGGTTGCAACTATTGATTTAGAACTTTTCAAATCTATAAATAGATTTGAGATTTCACTTTTAAATTTACTAATTCTATCTGTCTTTTTGATCTATACTTACTTATGATTTACTTATATTCTCAACTATTTGCTTCCTACAATTGCACATTCAAATCATCATCTCAAGGAGATTATAGGAAGGGTGTACTCAAATAGACTTATCCATATTGTCTAAAACATAATCGGTCAACAAATTTACTACCATCTATATTCAAAGTCCTGTTGAAGTTGTTACAGGTAGGTCGTCTTATTCGGTAGCTTAGGCGGTTAGTAAACCCGTTCCTCTGGGTTAAGTGAGGGTATAGTTAGTTAATTCTAGAAGGAGTCTGGGACTGGACATAGAATAGGAAGTTCTAACCAATAAAAAATATCTGATGCACTTTACTTATTACAATTTTTATATTGGCAGTTTGATATAAGTTTTATTTAGTAGAGATAATCATATTACTCGATCCACATAAACTTTCATCAAGTCCTCAAACCATTGCACTCGACCAAATTTCAACCACCCGCTCTTTAACTACAACCATGCCCCTTCAATCCAAGGGAATAACTACCCCTCCCGCCCCTGCCCCTAGTGCTCCACCTTACTTGTAGGCCAATTTTCCTGGCCTCTTCCTACAAGGTGTCATGTTTGATCCTGACATCCAAGATATTTCAAAGAATGAAGCAGACCGGGATGTCCAACGAATCCAAAAGCACATTGACCAAGGCTATTGTTTGCATCCAAATTGGTCACAAACACCCAAGAGTAGATTTATGTAGAGAAGTAAGTGAAGAAGGTAAAATTAAAACTAAGGAATATAATAAACTGATAGCCAAATAGAAGTAATAATCAGAAACACGGAGATTTATAGTGGTTTGATGTTGTGTGCCTACGTTCACTTTGAATATTATCTTTATTGATCAATTAACAATCTGATTACAATAGGAAGGAATAGGAAAAACTTGATTACAGTAAAGAATAAAGTAACCAGCAGCGTAAAAATCCTTAGAATGACCCCTTAGGCCAGTATTTATAGGTGAAGACGACCACCAATCTCTCTGAACTTCGGCTACAGGACCTTCTAACCCATACGGACCACCAAAGGGGTCGCTCGGACCAAATCCCCATGAAGAGGGGTCGTTACCGATCTCTTTATTATTTTATTTTTGGGCAACGATCCCTATGGTGACTTCTGCATGCTTCAATATGCTAGCTCTTTAAATCTTATGTCATTTGGACTTAAGTAGCATAAGCTATTATGTGATCTTTGATTTAGTATTGTTTGTGCACTATCTTCTACCGATCCCTCTCATAGGTTGGATGCCGATCCCTCTTCAACAGAGCCTATCTAACTATATCTCCTAGCAAATCATGCTGATCCCTTCTCAATATACTATACCAAGTCCTCCTCTATGAAATGAAGCATGCCAATCCAAGTTAATAAACCATGCCGACCTCTTCCTCGCTAATCACAGTATGCCAATCCACCCTCATTCAACTATGCCAATCCCTCGTTTTCAATCATGCTGAATCCTTACTTACTCAACCACACAACCCCTTCCTTGCTCAACCACGTCGATCCCTTCCTTGCTCAACCATGCCGATCCCTTTATTTGACTAAGCTATATCCCATATTTCAAGCATCCTGCATTATTTACCTACCAATTTAATTCTGGCTTTATATAACCATTTGTACTTTACTTTCGGGTTCCATAACCATTGCTCTGTGGTCATCGTACTTGATAACAGTCGAATCAATCTTGTGCAATCATTTCCATATAGCCGATTTAGAATACCGGGTAACACTTGCCCCCCAAAGTACGTCTTGTGAGTAACATGATGTGCTTTGAATCGAAACACGTTTAATCTATCGGAAAGAGGTCCATCTAGCTTCCTGAGTGATTACTATTCCTTTGTCGAATCGTTTTCCCAAGGCGTTGAATTTTTCATTGATTGACATGACGCTTGTCTGATTTCCAATAATATAAATCCAATGTTATATTTTGTCAATATATATAAGTCTGGTTCTGCGAAACTTGTTAGCTTTCGTTCTCTGGTCCAACCCTGAATTTGAAGGTTTCAGGTTTGATTTCAATTTCTATTGATTTCAAAAAATCGAATTTTTAAGTCATCAAGTGCACATTCATATGCATGCATCTGTTGTCGGCTCCCGGACGTGTTTGAACATTTATTGGTCGTCGCCAATTTCTATAGTATTTTGTATGTTCATGTTCATAGCCAACTTTTACAACCATGCTTGTTTTTTATTTTTCTTCCCTCATTTTCCTTTTGTTTTTTCTAAATCTTTATGGGTCAACATGCATTATGCCGATCCCTCTTTCCAATCATGCTAATAGGGACGACAAGCTTCTATGCCGATGTCTTTATCCTCAATTTGCGCTTAGAACTTTGGGCCGAACCCTTAGCCCATGTATATAAAGCAGTGCGCTTTCTTCCCTTCTCCTTCACTTATTTCATTTCCATGCTTTTTACTCTGAACCCTTGCTCTAACTCATGAACCTAAACATAAATTTTCTTTTAATCGCGGTCGATTCTCCTAACCTTACATCCCTTCATAAGTTTACTTTGCCTTCCCTTTGAATTCACGTATCTCCAAACACTAGCCTTTACTTTAATTCGAATATCCATATTGGTAAGATTTTGAAATACACCTTTAATCATACGATGAGAAATTGGGTTTTAAGCTGTTGGTAATTAAGTGGGTTTCTGAGGCCATGATGATGAGCGGCCTTGGAGAGGTTAATAATTACAGAAAAGAGGGTCGGTAGATTGAGTTAGGGGAAGGAAGAGGAGAGGAAGAGAGGAGAAGAGAGGAGGAGAGAAGAGAAGTGAGGAGGAGAGAAGAGGGTTTGACGAGGGACTTTGATGGAAGAAAAGTCAAGAGTTGAAGTATAAAGAGGACGACATATGAAAATAGTGCAAAGGCGGAGATCGGTGGTATTGGGTTTGAGAGGGAGAGATTGGCCTTAGTGAAACTAGGTAAGGGATCGGTAGCATATGTTTTGTTTGAAGGGGTCGGTAGTTTGAGGAGTGACGGCTCTGTGGTGACGCCATAGGAGATGGGTATGTTTATCCATGGCGATCTGTTGGTCTTAGTTGAGGAGAGTGATCGGTAGAGGGTGTCATTTTGAGGGATCGGTCATAGTGGAATAGGGATCGATATTCCCTAGAGGAAATGAGGGATCGGTATTCCCTGGTCGAAATGAGGGATCGGTATAAGGTCTTTGGGATAGGGATCGGCATACTCGTTGGGATCAGCATAAATCAAGATTATCTCTCTGAACTTGTAAACCAATCCAACTTAATTTGTTTGAACAATCACCATTAACTTGCCTTACTGACATTGGATATATGATGACGATGAACAACATAACATGCATATCCACTGTTGAACTTGAGATTGAACAATCAAATTCCTAGAACTTTCAATATGGACTAAAAACTTGCAAATAAACTTAACTGACAAACTTCACAATTCGATATGCCGATAGTCAATCCCAAAGCTTTCAGAACTGATCAATCTTCTTGCCAGTTGAGACGGTCAACGATGACGGTTTCTTTGGTCGAACTCCCAAGTCTCGTCGTTTTATTTCGTTCTTCTGATTTGTAACTATTTATATCTGTTATACATTGCACTTGTAATGACCCCAAATTTTATATAAATTTAAATTGATAATTTATTGATTTTTTTGAATAAAAATTGTAAAATTTATTGATTAAGTGATACGAGTTTCCCCGAATCAAAATTAATTTTGAATAAATCATTTAAATTTGAAAATATAAAATATATGTATATATTTATTTTGATTTGAATTTAAATTGTAAGTAAATGGTTTAAGAAATTAAAATATATATGATGTTAAAATATAAAGTAAAATAAAAATAGAAGTTCACTTATTTTATAAAGTAATAATTAATACTTAAGCTATGAATAAAAAATAAAAACATTGATATATAAGATGAATTATAGGATTGTAAAATATAAAGTAACCCATAGATAAAATCTAATAACATATTAAAATTTACATTATAAAGTAATGAGACAAGTCAAAGGAAACAAAACCATATCCTCAAATATGAACAAACAAATAATATAAAGGTCTATATACAAGCAAATAAAAGAAGACAGTCAAATACAAAGGATAAAAATATAAACAAGTAACATACATATAGGAAAGCCTGTATGAGAAGACAACATGATGTATTTGAGTTGAACAAACAAATTAAAAGGACAAATATGTTTAAGTATTCAAACAAGAGAGGTCAGAGGACACTCAAATTTATCTTTATATGTGTACAGCCGATATATATTTGTACAAAGAATAAGTATAATGTACAAAGTAATTAATGTAGCACAAAAGCAAGGTTGTATCAGCCACCAAGAAAAAGAAAAATCTCTGATCAATGGTACAAACAACGTCACTCAGCACAAATAAAAATATTAACTTGTACAAGCAAATATCAATACCCTGTAACTTCATTTTTATATACATTAGCTTCTCTTCATTTTCATTTCGTCCATCAAAACTGTGTAAACCTGAAACAAATATCATTTAAACTTAAACAATAATCCAACCTAAACAACAATTTAGCTCAGATCAAACCAAAGATCAAAGAGGAAGATTTCAACTTGCCAGTTTACAACCTGTTTCAACATAAATGCAGCTCTGTTCTTTCTTCTTCAAAACTGTGAGTAACATTTTGTTTTAAAACTTTAAAATATGATTTTGTGGCAAGCATCTGTGATAGGTATATTGTATATATGTGTGTTCCCTGAGAACAAATGAGTGATGAAAGAATGTCTGTTTTGTGACAGTGAACTTTATATTTGTTCCCACTTCAAAAATCTATATCCCTTAATCTAGATCATATCTGATGATAAGGTAAACCATGAATCTGTTTATTTTGTAGTATAGTTCAGGTTAAAAATAGTTTGTGGATAAGTTTTGCCGTGCAGTTCATTCTCAGTAAGTTTTACAGTAAAACATCCTACTTTGGTGTAAATTCAATGTTTTTAAATCATGAATTCAGGAATGAAATTAGGATGCTCGTGTAAAAATATGAATTTTAGTGGCAAGATTATAATTTTTAGTAATCTATATCATGAAAAATCGAAGGATGAACGATTTCCATTCAAAAATTAATTTCCGTTCATCTAGTCAACGAGAGACGTTGTGATTTGACTGGGAGATGCGGGTGAACTTGGCGAAGGTGGTGACCGTGGCCAAAATTTGATTTGATGCCTTGATAGTGGGAAATGGTCGAATTTAGGGTTTAAGAGCGGCATTGAGAAGTCGTTGAACGCGATCGAACTGGTGAGGGGTGGCGCGACCGGAACGTTCGATCTTTGGTGGGAAGGTAGTGTGATGGGTGCGTTTCCTGATGGAGAAGGATACGGTGGGTCTAGAGGTGTCAGTGGAGGGCAGTTCGTCGAAGCTTGGACTTGAGTTTATTTCGTTGGTTCGGTTGGAAGATCGATTTACGAAAAGGCAAATTCAAGGCTTGGTCGAGTGTCGATGGTGACCAGTGTAAGAAGAGGCGTCGACTCAGGGGTTCACAGGGCCGAAATGGTCAACGGAGCACTGGTGCACGTGCACCGTGTGCACGTGATAACTCGGCATGGCTGAATCAGGGGTAGGCGAGGAGAATATGATTAGTTCCAGGATGGGTTTTCGCATGCATTGATGGTCGTTTGGAAGGTGTCGTGTTGGTCGGAGACGTTCTCTCCGGTTTCGTGGTATCGTTTCGAGTGATTTGGAATTGATTTCCTGGAAGCTGAGAGGTGATGAGGAAGAAGGTTGGAGGTTCGACTCGAAGACGTACTCGAGAGGATGGAGATTTGTCTCGGGAAGGAACTCGGGCTAGAAGAATGATTTGCCGGGTATTACTTTGTGTGTTCGCGAGTGTGTTATCAGGTTTTGAAATTTAAGTAAACCATTTTAAAGATTTTCAATTAAAATTTGAAAAAGAATAAGAAGAAGAAGAAAAGAAGGGGATTGACTCGGGTTTTAGGGGAGAGTTTTCCAGGCTTGTCTCGTGTAGAATGATGGGGATTAGCAAGTTTCTAAGTTTTATTAAATCAAGTTTTAAAACTAATTACTTGAACTATTCTTTCAAATAATAATTATTTATTTTAAAGCTTGGTTAAGAAAAGGATATGAAATTTATTTTAACTTCGATTAAATTAAATCCTAAGTTTATTTAAACTTAGTTAATAACGTAATTAAGTAGAAATCAAAAGATGAAGTGTTTTATCATTAATTTAACTTAAAGGTCTTAAGTTAAAATTATTAATTAATGATAAATTAATTTAAAGATTAGTAGTAATTGAGATAGATTAGTGAAATTAATTGACATTGATAATCTAAAGGTAATTACTTAGTATAAGTAATTAGTGGTTAGTTAATAGTGGTTAGTTAATTTAAAGATCATTAACTAGTGATTATGAGGTGATTAATTAAGGTAATTAATTTAAGATAATTATTTAGTTAAAAGAAATTAATTAATGGTTAGAGTTAATTAAGTATTAGGGAATTTAATTATTATGATTAATTAAGGATAATCAAATAAATGGAGATTAATTTAATTAATATGATTAATTAAGTATAATTAAATTAATTAAAGTAATTAATTAAATTATTTATATCAAATGATTTGTAATTAATTAATTAATCAGGATTGGATAATTAATTCATAAGTAATTGGTTTAATTGGAAATAAATTGAATTAATTAGGATTTAAACATTTAATTAATCCTGCTTATAAATGGTTATTGAATGCTTACCTTACTTATGAATGATTATATTGTATGAGATTCTTGAATTGCTTGTGATATATCCTGATTTGTGTATGATCTGTAATGTAGTTAATTATCTGTGATGTAAATTATATATCCGTGATCTG
Organism: Allium fistulosum; assembly: GCA_030737815.1. NCBI lineage: Eukaryota > Viridiplantae > Streptophyta > Magnoliopsida > Asparagales > Amaryllidaceae > Allium > Allium fistulosum. Next base: position 891,033,460 of record CM060902.1, read on the forward strand.
TGAATGAACGATGAGCATTATAGTTTATACTGCTTATCAACTATATTTATGTATTTTGATCTGTGATGATTCATTGTGTTGCACTATTGTGTGAAAACCATGGACTACACTTTTACACACACAAATATGGATTTCACGTGAAAATCGGTTAAGTCACAGATAATTTAAATTTGATGTTTTTGAAATTGAAAATTTAATTTCAATTGATTTTGGAAATGGATTGGGTTTAAAGTGAAAAGCTTTTGAAATGGAATTTCAAAGATAAAACTTATTTTCGAATAACTTGATCAAGTTTTGAAATTTAAATAATTTGATTTGAATTCAAGTTTGAAATTGAATTCTATGATTCGAAACTAGGGATTTAAGATGCTGTACAAGTTATATGAATTTAGACCATTTTAAAAGTATAATTTTGAGAATTTAGATTTAACCCAAGAACCTTAACTCATATAAATGAATCAGATTTCCAAAATGAAAACTGTTTGTTTTCAAAAGAAAAAAAGCTTTTGGATAAGAAAAGAAATTTCAGTTTAATTAAAGGAATTTCAAGTTTGAATTGAAAAAATGGTTTTTCAAGTTATGAATGAATTCTTTTTAAAAGCTATGAATTGAATCTGCTTATTTTTAACTGATTTAAAATGATGTTTGGTTTAAACCATTTGAAATGGAATTGTTTTGAAAACTATGAATTAAATCTTTGATTTAAAGATTTAACGAATTAATCAAATTGAAATGGAAATTAATTTGGAAAATCTGTGAATGAATCTTTTGTTTAAAAGATTAAAGTGTGGAAAATTGTTAAACTGTTGAAGGTTGTTAAAATGAATCTTTTTGTTTAAAGATTTGAAAATGGTAATCTGTTAAACCATTTAAAGAAAAGTTTTGAGTAATAAGTTGTGACTTAATTGAAATACCAGTATCCATATGTTTTTAAAGATTGCGCTCGTTATTCGGTTTAGCCGGGAGAGGACCTTTGTGTCATATAACCCATTCCGAATAATGATACGTCGTATATGGATAGCATTTGAAGACCGGTGGTGAAGACCGGATATTTTTGAAAATGAAAGGACAACTCGTCGAATGTCTCTGCATCGACTGGTCCCCGATATAGAGATTTTAGCATCCTTTGTGATGGGAAGTCCGGACGTGATTAGAAAATTATCCGGATTTGCAAGGGCTTCTTCGGAAGTGCCTTCGGTTCTGTTCGAACCCGGAACAGACTTGTATGGTTACATGTCTGACATTACACTTTGAGATATAAAGCAGATTTCTTTCAAATACATTTCTATTGGTGGCGGAGAATTTATTCTCTTAGATTAACACCCTTCTCTGAGACGTACGAGCTCAGAGGTTATGTAGTTGAAGGTTATCAGCGATATATTCCCAATTTGGTAATGTGACATGCTGAGTGTTGTTGTGTGATGATCATTGTTTGATCATTTGTGATATGATCATTTGTTTGATCATTTATCTTTGTGATCATTACTTTGATCATCTGTTGACCCAAAGCATGGCTTTGTGACAAAGCGTAGCTTTGTGGACGAGACCTCTTCGGACCTCACAACCCGAAAATGATCGAAACAGGAATATGCGGCAAGGTTATGAGGGTCGCGCCCTTTAGGGTATGTCATTTCCTTCTGGAAAAGGGTGGTATCAGGTATGGAGCCCTGGTATTTAACCTATGTGGATACTCCGATCTCATTTATTGTGTGATTGTGTGTTTATCGAGGCGCCTCGGATAAAGGTCCCAAAGGACCGGGAGGTGGCATATTCGTGAGTTACCTGTTTATAGGGGTAACCCGGCCTTGTGTTAGCAGAGAGCAGTTTGTCTCTCGGGACGTCCAGCCAGAGGCGATCCCATTCGGCAGTAGGAAAGGACGTTCCTTAGCCTGACCATTTGTTGGAAATCCATCTTCCAATACGAACCTTGTACGGTATTAGTTGTAGAACCTGCTATTTAACATAGCAGCTATAGTAGACATAATATAATGGTACCTATGCTGGCTAAGATTAATATTGTATTTTCGAAATGATTTTCTACACTATGCACTAATGATAATATCAGAATGATTTTGCGTAGTAAGCATGTTTGACTATCATAAGAAGAAATCTCCTCCAATTCTACGTTTGCATTGTGTGTGTGGCAGGAGGTCTTATGGTAGTTTCATTTTCTAAAAGTATTGCGGATTTCAATGTTTATAACCTTTTGTGTTTGTTTTAAAGATAAACTATTTTTGTTGCTCACACCAGTCCCATGACTGATCCGGAGTTTATTGTTCCTTTCCTAAACTCTGGGTGCCCACCATTTTCCACACGGGCAGTCTAGAGTTGGGTTTCTCAGATATTCAGGTTTAGTAGATTATCTGGAGCTGGTTTAGTTCTTGGAGTTCAGGACTGCACTTGCTTCTCTTTGTGGTTCGAGCTTGACATTGAAGATCATTTTGGAGTCACTCTCTCTGACTGATCATTTGGAGTTATCATTTTCTGTTTTCCGCTGTATCATTATTTATCTCTGATACTGTTGTATCATATTGATATCATTGTTGTATATCATTCTGGATATTGTATTCATTGGAGTTGTATATGATATCATCTATTTATTTTTTCCGCTGTGTTGTTATACTTAATGGTGTTATAAGCTCCGGAGAACCAGATTCGGCGTTTGAATCTACGGCATTCGAGTACGATGTAAAGTACGGATGCCGATTTTCGAAGGCCGAGTTTTTGGGTCTTCACATTTGGTATCAGAGCTGAGGGTTGAACTTTAGCTCAGGAGTATAACACATTAAGTAGCTCATTAGAGATAGGGTGAAGTATACCCTAGAATGAGTATTTCTCATATATCCGTCCGTATGTCTCAGTAAATTCTCTTACTATCCACTGATAGTGAGTATGAGTGTAAGAAGAGGATGAGATAGGGGACATGGGAGTATGACTATAAATGGTCAATGCCCTGTAACAATAAGGAAACAATCTTTTCTCTATCAATCTCTTTTGTTCGTCATCTTTTCTCAATTCTTCGATAGTTCCTGGTAGATCCAGGAAAGAGATTCGATATACTAATATAGGACGTAAACTCCAACTAGGCCAAAATTGTTTGTTTAGATGTATTGGTTGCTTTGTTTGCTATGGTTGATAGGTACAAATTTGGTTTCTAAACTGAAAATTTTGGAAATGTATCCATATATCTATCTATTCTTTGGGTCCGGATATATTCTACGAATGAACTAACCGATGCCACTGCATACTTCGTAGATCTGGATAACCCGAGCATTTTGAGAAGTGTTAAACAGATTCTTTCTTGCATCTGTTATTGATATTCTGATTTGGTAACCCAAATGCAGAATAGATGTTCAGTTTGAGTTGATGAATTGTTCTTCATCCATCTTGTGTCTCCTTGGCAATTTCGAGGACGAAATTCTTTTAAGGAGGGAAGTTTGTAACGACCCCAAATTTTATATAAATTTAAATTGATAATTTATTGAATTTTTTGAATAAAAATTGTAAAATTTATTGATTAAGTGATACGAGTTTCCCCGAATCAAAATTAATTTTGTATAAATCATTTAAATTTGAAAATATAAAATATATGTATATATTTATTTTGATTTGAATTTAAATTGTAAGTAAATGGTTTAAGAAATGAAAATATATATGATGTTAAAATATAAAGTAAAATAAAAATAGAAGTTCACTTATTTTATAAAGTAATAATTAATACTTAAGCTATGAATAAAGAATAAAAACATTGATATATAAGATGAATTATAGGATTGTAAAATATTAAGTAACCCATAGATAAAATCTAATAACATATTAAAATTTACATTATAAAGTAATGAGCACAAGTCAAAGGAAACAAAACCATATCCTCAAATATGAACAAACAAATATTATAAAGGTCTATATACAAGCAAATAAAAGAAGACAGTCAAATACAAAGGATAAAAATATAAACAAGTAACATACATATAGGAAAGCCTGTATGAGAAGACAACATGATGTATTTGAGTTGAACAAACAAATTAAAAGGACAAATATGTTTAAGTATTCAAACAAGAGAGGTCAGAGGACACTCAAATTTATCTTTATATGTGTACAGCCGATATATATTTGTACAAAGAATAAGTATAATGTACAAAGTAATTAATGTAGCACAAAAGCAAGGTTGTATCAGCCACCAAGCAAAAGAAAAATCTCTGATCAATGATACAAACAACGTCACTCAGCACAAATAAAAATATTAACTTGTACAAGCAAATATCAATACCCTGTAACTTCATTTTTATATACATTAGCTTCTCTTCATTTTCATTTCGTCCATCAAAACTGTGTAAACCTGAAACAAATATCATTTAAACTTAAACAATAATCCAACCTAAACAATAATTTAGCTCAGATCAAACCAAAGATCAAAGAGGAAGATTTCAACTTGCCAGTTTACAACCTGTTTCAACATAAATGCAGCTCTGTTCTTTCTTCTTCAAAACTGTGAGTAACATTTTGTTTTAAAACTTTAAAATATGATTTTGTGGCAAGCATCTGTGATAGGTATATTGTATATATGTGTGTTCCCTGAGAACAAATGAGTGATGAAAGAATGTCTGTTTTGTGACAGTGAACTTTATATTCAACCCCACTTCAAAAATCTATATCCCTTAATCTAGATCATATCTGATGATAAGGTAAACCATGAATCTATTTATTTTGTAGTATAGTTCAGGTTAAAAATAGTTTGTGGATAAGTTTTGCCGTGTAGTTCATTCTCAGTAAGTTTTACAGTAAAACATCCTACTTTGGTGTAAATTCAAATTTTTTTAAATCATGAATTCAGGAATGAAATTAGGATGCTCGTGTAAAAATATGAATTTTAGTGGCAAGATTATAATTTTTAGTAATCTATATCATGAAAAATCGAAGGATGAACGATTTCCATTCAAAAATTAATTTCCGTTCATCTAGTCAACGAGAGACGTTGTGATTTGACTGGGAGATGCGGGTGAACTTGGCGAAGGTGGTGACCGTGGCCAAAATTTGATTTGATGCCTTGATAGTGGGAAATGGTCGAATTTAGGGTTTAAGAGCGGCATTGAGAAGTCGTTGAACGCGATCGAACTGGTGAGGGGTGGCGCGACCGGAACGTTCGATCTTTGGTGGGAAGGTAGTGTGATGGGTGCGTTTCCTGATGGAGAAGGATACGGTGGGTCTAGAGGTGTCAGTGGAGGGCAGTTCGTCGAAGCTTGGACTTGAGTTTATTTCGATGGTTCGGTTGGAAGATCGATTTACGAAAAGGCAAATTCAAGGCTTGGTCGAGTGTCGATGGTGACCAGTGTAGGAAGAGGCGTCGACTCAGGGGTTCACGGGGCCGAAATGGTCAACGGAGCACAGGTGCACGTGCACTGTGCGCACGTGATAACTAGGCATGGCTGAATCAGGGGTAGGCGAGGAGAATAGGATTAGTTCCAGGATGGGTTTTCGCATGCATTGATGGTCGTTTGGAAGGTGTCGTGTTGGTCGGAGACGTTCTCTCCGGTTTCGTGGTATCGTTTCGAGTGATTTGGAATTGATTTCCTGGAAGCTGAGAGGTGATGAGGAAGAAGGTTGGAGGTTCGACTCGAAGACGTACTCGAGAGGATGGAGATTTGTCTCGGGAAGGAACTCGGGCTAGAAGAATGATTTGCCGGGTATTACTTCGTGTGTTCGCGAGTGTGTTATCAGGTTTTGAAATTTAAGTAAACCATTTTAAAGATTTTCAATTAAAATTTGAAAAAGAATAAGAAGAAGAAGAAAAGAAGGGGATTGACTCGGGTTTTAGGGGAGAGTTTTCCAGGCTTGTCTCGTGTAGAATGATGGGGATTAGCAAGTTTCTAAGTTTTATTAAATCAAGTTTTAAAACTAATTACTTGAACTATTCTTTCAAATAATAATTATTTATTTTAAAGCTTGGTTAAGAAAAGGATATGAAATTTATTTTAACTTCGATTAAATTAAATCTTAAGTTTATTTAAACTTAGTTAATAACGTAATTAAGTAGAAATCAAAAGATGAAGTGTTTTATCATTAATTTAACTTAAAGGTCTTAAGTTAAAATTATTAATTAATGATAAATTAATTTAAAGATTAGTAGTAATTGAGATAGATTAGTGAAATTAATTATAAGCTAATCACTTAATGAGATTATTATATAAATTAATTGACATTGATAATCAAAAGGTAATTACTTAGTATAAGTAATTAGTGGTTAGTTAATAATTGTAATTAATTTAAAGATCATTAACTAGTGATTATGAGGTGATTAATTAAGGTAATTAATTTAAGATAATTATTTAGTTAAAAGAAATTAATTAATGGTTAGAGTTAATTAAGTATTAGGGAATTTAATTATTATGATTAATTAAGGATAATCAAATAAATGGAGATTAATTTAATTAATATGATTAATTAAGTATAATTAAATTAATTAAAGTAATTAATTAAATTATTTATATCAAATGATTTGTAATTAATTAATTAATCAGGATTGGATAATTAATTCATAAGTAATTGGTTTAATTGGAAATAAATTGAATTAATTAGGATTTAAACATTTTAATCCTGCTTATAAATGGTTATTGAATGCTTACCTTACTTATGAATGATTATATTGTATGAGATTCTTGAATTGCTTGTGATATATCCTGATTTGTGTGTGATCTGTAATGTAGTTAATTATCTGTGATGTAAATTATATATCCGTGATCTGTGAATGAACGATGAGCATTATAGTTTATACTGCTTATCAACTATATTTCTGTATTTTGATCTGTGATGATTCATTGTGTTGCACTATTGTGTGAAAACCATGGACTACACTTTTACACACACAAATATGGATTTCACGTGGAAATCGGTTAAGTCACAGATAATTTAAATTTGATGTTTTTGAAATTGAAAATTTAATTTCAATTGATTTTGGAAATGGATTGGGTTTAAAGTGAAAAGCTTTTGAAATGGAATTTCAAAGATAAAACTTATTTTTGAATAACTTGATCAAGTTTTGAAATTTAAATAATTTGATTTGAATTCAAGTTTGAAATTGAATTCTATGATTCGAAACTAGGGATTTAAGATGATGTACAAGTTATATGAATTTAGACCATTTTAAAAGTATAATTTTGAGAATTTAGATTTAACCCAAGAACCTTAACTCGTATAAATGAATCAGATTTCCAAAATGAAAACTGTTTGTTTTCAAAAGAAAAAAAGCTTTCGGATAAGAAAAGAAATTTTAGTTTAATTAAAGTAATTTCAAGTTTGAATTGAAAAAATGGTTTTTCAAGTTATGAATGAATTCTTTTTAAAAGCTATGAATTGAATCTGCTTATTTTTAACAGATTTAAAATGATGTTTGGTTTAAACCATTTGAAATGGAATTGTTTTGAAAACTATGAATTAAATCTTTGATTTAAAGATTTAACGAATTAATCAAATTGAAATGGAAATTAATTTGGAAAATCTGTGAATGAATCTTTTGTTTAAAAGATTAAAGTGTGGAGAATTGTTAAACCGTTGAAGGTTGTTAAAATGAATCTTTTTGTTTAAAGATTTGAAAATGGTAATCTGTTAAACCATTTAAAGAAAAGTTTTGAGTAATAAGTTGTGACTTAATTGAAATCCCAGTATCCATATGTTTTTAAAGATTGCGCTCGTTATTCGGTTTAGCCGGGAGAGGACCTTTGTGTCATATAACCCATTCCGAATAATGATACGTCGTATATGGATAGCATTTGAAGACCGGTGGTGAAGACCGGATATTTTTGAAAATGAAAGGACAACTCGTCGAATGTCTCTGCATCGACTGGTCCCCGATATAGAGATTTTAGCATCCTTTGTGATGGGAAGTCCGGACGTGATTAGAAAATTATCCGGATTTGCAAGGGCTTCTTCGGAAGTGCCTTCGGTTCTGTTCGAACCCGGAACAGACTTGTATGGTTACATGTCTGACATTACACTTTGAGATATAAAGCAGATTTCTTTCAAATACATTTCTATTGGTGGCGGAGAATTTATTCTCTTAGCTTAACACCCTTCTCTGAGACGTACGAGCTCAGAGGTTATGTAGTTGAAGGTTATCAGCGATATATTCCCAATTTGGTAATGTGACATGCTGAGTGTTGTTGTGTGATGATCATTGTTTGATCATTTGTGATATGATCATTTGTTTGATCATTTATCTTTGTGATCATTACTTTGATCATCTATTGACCCAAAGCATGGCTTTGTGACAAAGCGTAGCTTTGTGGACGAGACCTCTTCGGACCTCACAACCCGAAAATGATCGAAACAGGAATATGCGGCAAGGTTATGAGGGTCGCGCCCTTTAGGGCATGTCATTTCCTTCTGGAAAAGGGTGGTATCAGGTATGGAGCCCTGGTATTTAACCTATGTGGATACTCCGATCTCATTTATTGTGTGATTGTGTGTTTATCGAGGCGCCTCGGATAAAGGTCCCAAAGGACCGGGAGGTGGCATATTCGTGAGTTTCCTGTTATAGGGGTAACCCGGCCTTGTGTTAGCAGAGAGCAGTTTGTCTCTCGGGACGTCCAGCCAGAGGCGATCCCATTCGGCAGTAGGAAAGGACGTTCCTTAGCCTGACCATTTGTTGGAAATCCATCTTCCAATACGAACCTTGTACGGTATTAGTTGTAGAACCTGCTATTTAACATAGCAGCTATAGTAGGCATAATATAATGGTACCTATGCTGGCTAAGATTAATATTGTATTTTCGAAATGATTTTCTACACTATGCACTAATGATAATATCAGAATGATTTTGCGTAGTAAGCATGTTTGACTATCATAAGAAGAAATCTCCTCCAATTCTGCGTTTGCATTGTGTGTGTGGCAGGAGGTCTTATGGTAGTTTCATTTTCTAAAAGCATTGAGGATTTCATTGTTTATAACCTTTTGTGTTTGTTTTAAAGATAAACTATTTTTGTTGCTCACACCAGTCCCATGACTGATCCGGAGTTTATTGTTCCTTTCCTAAACTCTGGGTGCCCACCATTTTCCACACGGGCAGTCTAGAGTTGGGTTTCTCAGATATTCAGGTTTAGTAGATTATCTGGAAATGGTATAGTTCTTGGAGTTCAGGACTGCACTTGCTTCTCTTTGTGGTTCGAGCTTGACATTGAAGATCATTTTGGAGTCACTCTCTCTGACTGATCATTTGGAGTTATCATTTTCTGTTTTCCGCTGTATCATTATTTATCTCTGATACTGTTGTATCATATTGATATCATTGTTGTATATCATTCTAGATATTGTATTCATTGGAGTTGTATATGATATCATCTATTTATTTTTTCCGCTGTGTTGTTATACTTAATGGTGTTATAAGCTCCGAAGAACCAGATTCGGCGTTTGAATCTACGGCATTCGAGTACGATGTAAAGTACAGATGCCGATTTTCGAAGGCCGAGTTTTTGGGTCTTCACATTTGGTATCAGAGCTGAGGGTTGAACTTTAGCTCAGGAGTATAACACATTAAGTAGCTCATTAGAGATAGGGTGAAGTATACCCTAGAATGAGTATTTCTAATATATTCGTCCGTATGTCTCAGTAAATTCTCTTACTATCCACTGATAGTGAGTATGAGTGCAAGAAGAGGACGAGATAGGGGACATGGGAGTATGACTATAAATGGTCAATGCCCTGTAACAATAAGGAAACAATCTTTTCTCTATCAATCTCTTTTGTTCGTCATCTTTTCTCAATTCTTCGATAGTTCCTGGTAGATCCAGGAAAGAGATTCGATATACTAATATAGGACGTAAACTCCAACTAGGCCAAAATTGTTTGTTTAGATGTATTGGTTGCTTTGTTTGCTATGGTTGATAGGTACAAATTTGGTTTCTAAACTGAAAATTTTGGAAATGTATCCATATATCTATCTATTCTTTGGGTCCGGATATATTCTACGAATGGTTAGTTATCACTTCGAACTAACCGATGCCACTGCATACTTCGTAGATCTGGATAACCCGAGCATTTTGAGAAGTGTTAAACAGATTCTTTCTTGCATCTGTTATTGATATTCTGATTTGGTAACCCAAATGCAGAATAGATGTTCAGTTTGAGTTGATGAATTGTTCTTCATCCATCTTGTGTCTCCTTGGCAATTTCGAGGACGAAATTCTTTTAAGGAGGGAAGTTTGTAACGACCCCAAATTTTATATAAATTTAAATTGATAATTTATTGAATTTTTTGAATAAAAATTGTAAAATTTATTGATTAAGTGATACGAGTTTCCCCGAATCAAAATTAATTTTGTATAAATCATTTAAATTTGAAAATATAAAATATATGTATATATTTATTTTGATTTGAATTTAAATTGTAAGTAAATGGTTTAAGAGATGAAAATATATATGATGTTAAAATATAAAGTAAAATAAAAATAGAAGTTCACTTATTTTATAAAGTAATAATTAATACTTAAGCTATGAATAAAAAATAAAAACATTGATATATAAGATGAATTATAGGATTGTAAAATATTAAGTAACCCATAGATAAAATCTAATAACATATTAAAATTTACATTATAAAGTAATGAGACAAGTCAAAGGAAACAAAACCATATCCTCAAATATGAACAAACAAATAATATAAAGGTCTATATACAAGCAAATAAAAGAAGACAGTCAAATACAAAGGATAAAAATATAAACAAGTAACATACATATAGGAAAGCCTATATGAGAAGACAACATGATGTATTTGAGTTGAACAAACAAATTAAAAGGACAAATATGTTTAAGTATTCAAACAAGAGAGGTCAGAGGACACTCAAATTTATCTTTATATGTGTACAGCCGATATATATTTGTACAAAGAATAAGTATAATGTACAAAGTAATTAATGTAGCACAAAAGCAAGGTTGTATCAGCCACCAAGCAAAAGAAAAATCTCTGATCAATGGTACAAACAACGTCACTCAGCACAAATAAAAATATTAACTTGTACAAGCAAATATCAATACCCTATAACTTCATTTTTATATACATTAGCTTCTCTTCATTTTCATTTCGTCCATCAAAACTGTGTAAATCTGAAACAAATATCATTTAAACTTAAACAATAATCCAACCTAAACAACAATTTAGCTCAGATCAAACCAAAGATCAAAGAGGAAGATTTCAACTTGCCAGTTTACAACCTGTTTCAACATAAATGCAGCTCCGTTCTTTCTTCTTCAAAACTGTGAGTAACATTTTGTTTTAAAACTTTAAAATATGATTTTGTGGCAAGCATCTGTGATAGGTATATTGTATATATGTGTGTTCCCTGAGAACAAATGAGTGATGAAAGAATGTCTGTTTTGTGACAGTGAACTTTATATTCATCCCCACTTCAAAAATCTATATCCCTTAATCTAGATCATATCTGATGATAAGGTAAACCATGAATCTATTTATTTTGTAGTATAGTTCAGGTTAAAAATAGTTTGTGGATAAGTTTTGCCGTGCAGTTCATTCTCAGTAAGTTTTACAGTAAAACATCCTACTTTGGTGTAAATTCAATGTTTTTAAATCATGAATTCAGGAATGAAATTAGGATGCTCGTGTAAAAATATGAATTTTAGTGGCAAGATTATAATTTTTAGTAATCTATATCATGAAAAATCGAAGGATGAACGATTTCCATTCAAAAATTAATTTCCGTTCATCTAGTCAACGAGAGACGTTGTGATTTGACTGGGAGATGCGGGTAAACTTGGCGAAGGTGGTGACCGTGGCCAAAATTTGATTTGATGCCTTGATAGTGGGAAATGGTCGAATTTAGGGTTTAAGAGCGGCATTGAGAAGTCGTTGAATGCGATCGAACTGGTGAGGGGTGGCGCGACCGGAACGTTCGATCTTTGGTGGGAAGGTAGTGTGATGGGTGCGTTTCCTGATGGAGAAGGATACGGTGGGTCTAGAGGTGTCAGTGGAGGGCAGTTCGTCGAAGCTTGGACTTGAGTTTATTTCGATGGTTCGGTTGGAAGATCGATTTACGAAAAGGCAAATTCAAGGCTTGGTCGAGTGTCGATGGTGACCAGTGTAGGAAGAGGCATCGACTCAGGGGTTCACGGGGCTGAAATGGTCAACGGAGCACTGGTGCACGTGCACCGTGTGCACGTGATAACTCGGCATGGCTGAATCAGGGGTAGGCGAGGAGAATAGGATTAGTTCCATGATGGGTTTTCGCATGCATTGATGGTCGTTTTGAAGGTGTCGTGTTGGTCGGAGACGTTCTCTCCGGTTTCGTGGTATCGTTTCGAGTGATTTGGAATTGATTTCCTGGAAGCTGAGAGGTGATGAGGAAGAAGGTTGGAGGTTCGACTCGAAGACGTACTCGAGAGGATGGAGATTTGTCTCGGGAAGGAACTCGGGCTAGAAGAATGATTTGCCGGGTATTACTTCGTGTGTTCGCGAGTGTGTTATCAGGTTTTGAAATTTAAGTAAACCATTTTAAAGATTTTCAATTAAAATTTGAAAAAGAATAAGAAGAAGAAGAAAAGAAGGGGATTGACTCGGGTTTTAGGGGAGAGTTTTCCAGGCTTGTCTCGTGTAGAATGATGGGGATTAACAAGTTTCTAAGTTTTATTAAATCAAGTTTTAAAACTAATTACTTGAACTATTCTTTCAAATAATAATTATTTATTTTAAAGCTTGGTTAAGAAAAGGATATGAAATTTATTTTAACTTCGATTAAATTAAATCTTAAGTTTATTTAAACTTAGTTAATAACGTAATTAAGTAGAAATCAAAAGATGAAGTGTTTTATCATTAATTTAACTTAAAGGTCTTAAGTTAAAATTATTAATTAATGATAAATTAATTAAAAGATTAGTAGTAATTAAGATAGATTAGTGAAATTAATTATAAGCTAATCACTTAATGAGATTATTATATAAATTAATTGACATTGATAATCAAAAGGTAATTACTTAGTATAAGTAATTAGTGGTTAGTTAATAATTGTAATTAATTTAAAGATCATTAACTAGTGATTATGAGGTGATTAATTAAGGTAATTAATTTAAGATAATTATTTAGTTAAAAGAAATTAATTAATGGTTAGAGTTAATTAAGTATTAGGGAATTTAATTATTATGATTAATTAAGGATAATCAAATAAATGGAGATTAATTTAATTAATATGATTAATTAAGTATAATTAAATTAATTAAAGTAATTAATTAAATTATTTATATCAAATGATTTGTAATTAATTAATTAATCAGGATTGGATAATTAATTCATAAGTAATTGGTTTAATTGGAAATAAATTGAATTAATTAGGATTTAAACATTTAATTAATCCTGCTTATAAATGGTTATTGAATGCTTACCTTACTTATGAATGATTATATTGTATGAGATTCTTGAATTGCTTGTGATATATCCTGATTTGTGTGTGATCTGTAATGTAGTTAATTATCTGTGATGTAAATTATATATCCGTGATCTGTGAATGAACGATGAGCATTATAGTTTATACTGCTTATCAACTATATTTCTGTATTTTGATCTGTGATGATTCATTGTGTTGCACTATTGTGTGAAAACCATGGACTACACTTTTACACACACAAATATGGATTTCACGTGGAAATCGGTTAAGTCACAGATAATTTAAATTTGATGTTTTTGAAATTGAAAATTTAATTTCAATTGATTTTGGAAATGGATTGGGTTTAAAGTGAAAAGCTTTTGAAATGGAATTTCAAAGATAAAACTTATTTTCGAATAACTTGATCAAGTTTTGAAATTTAAATAATTTGATTTGAATTCAAGTTTGAAATTGAATTCTATGATTCGAAACTAGGGATTTAAGATGATGTACAAGTTATATGAATTTAGACCATTTTAAAAGTATAATTTTGAGAATTTAGATTTAACCCAAGAACCTTAACTCGTATAAATGAATCAGATTTCCAAAATGAAAACTGTTTGTTTTCAAAAGAAAAAAAGCTTTCGGATAAGAAAAGAAATTTCAGTTTAATTAAAGGAATTTCAAGTTTGAATTGAAAAAATGGTTTTTCAAGTTATGAATGAATTCTTTTTAAAAGCTATGAATTGAATCTGCTTATTTTTAACAGATTTAAAATGATGTTTGGTTTAAACCATTTGAAATGGAATTGTTTTGAAAACTATGAATTAAATCTTTGATTTAAAGATTTAACGAATTAATCAAATTGAAATGGAAATTAATTTGGAAAATCTGTGAATGAATCTTTTGTTTAAAAGATTAAAGTGTGGAAAATTGTTAAACCATTGAAGGTTGTTAAAATGAATCTTTTTATTTAAAGATTTGAAAATGGTAATCTGTTAAACCATTTAAAGAAAAGTTTTGAGTAATAAGTTGTGACTTAATTGAAATCCCAGTATCCATATGTTTTTAAAGATTGCGCTCGTTATTCGGTTTAGCCGGGAGAGGACCTTTGTGTCATATAACCCATTCCGAATAATGATACGTCGTATATGGATAGCATTTGAAGACCGGTGGTGAAGACCGGATATTTTTGAAAATGAAAGGACAACTCGTCGAATGTCTCTGCATCGACCGGTCCCCGATATAGAGATTTTAGCATCCTTTGTGATGGGAAGTCCGGACGTGATTAGAAAATTATCCGGATTTGCAAGGGCTTCTTCGGAAGTGCCTTCGGTTCTGTTCGAACCCGGAACAGACTTGTATGGTTACATGTCTGACATTACACTTTGAGATATAAAGCAGATTTCTTTCAAATACATTTCTATTGGTGGCGGAGAATTTATTCTCTTAGCTTAACACCCTTCTCTGAGACGTACGAGCTCAGAGGTTATGTAGTTGAAGGTTATCAGCGATATATTCCCAATTTGGTAATGTGACATGCTGAGTGTTGTTGTGTGATGATCATTGTTTGATCATTTGTGATATGATCATTTGTTTGATCATTTATCTTTGTGATCATTACTTTGATCATCTGTTGACCCAAAGCATGGCTTTGTGACAAAGCGTAGCTTTGTGGACGAGACCTCTTCGGACCTCACAACCCGAAAATGATCGAAACAGGAATATGCGGCAAGGTTATGAGGGTCGCGCCCTTTAGGGTATGTCATTTCCTTCTGGAAAAGGGTGGTATCAGGTATGGAGCCCTGGTATTTAACCTATGTGGATACTCCGATCTCATTTATTGTGTGATTGTGTGTTTATCGAGGCGCCTCGGATAAAGGTCCCAAAGGACCGGGAGGTGGCATATTCGTGAGTTACCTGTTATAGGGGTAACCCGGCCTTGTGTTAGCAGAGAGCAATTTGTCTCTCGGGACGTCCAGCCAGAGGCGATCCCATTCGGCAGTAGGAAAGGACGTTCCTTAGCCTGACCATTTGTTGGAAATCCATCTTCCAATACGAACCTTGTACGGTATTAGTTGTAGAACCTGCTATTTAACATAGCAGCTATAGTAGGCATAATATAATGGTACCTATGCTGGCTAAGATTAATATTGTATTTTCGAAATGATTTTCTACACTATGCACTAATGATAATATCAGAATGATTTTGCGTAGTAAGCATGTTTGACTATCATAAGAAGAAATCTCCTCCAATTCTGCGTTTGCATTGTGTGTGTGGCAGGAGGTCTTATGGTAGTTTCATTTTCTAAAAGCATTGCGGATTTCAATGTTTATAACCTTTTGTGTTTGTTTTAAAGATAAACTATTTTTGTTGCTCACACCAGTCCCATGACTGATCCGGAGTTTATTGTTCCTTTCCTAAACTCTGGGTGCCCACCATTTTCCACACGGGCAGTCTAGAGTTGGGTTTCTCAGATATTCAGGTTTAGTAGATTATCTGGAAATGGTTTAGTTCTTGGAGTTCAGGACTGCACTTGCTTCTCTTTGTGGTTCGAGCTTGACATTGAAGATCATTTTGGAGTCACTCTCTCTGACTGATCATTTGGAGTTATCATTTTCTGTTTTCCGCTGTATCATTATTTATCTCTGATACTGTTGTATCATATTGATATCATTGTTGTATATCATTCTGGATATTGTATTCATTGGAGTTGTATATGATATCATCTATTTATTTTTTCCGCTGTGTTGTTATACTTAATGGTGTTATAAGCTCCGGAGAACCAGATTCGGCGTTTGAATCTACGGCATTCGAGTACGATGTAAAGTACGGATGCCGATTTTCGAAGGCCGAGTTTTTGGGTCTTCACATTTGGTATCAGAGCTGAGGGTTGAACTTTAGCTCAGGAGTATAACACATTAAGTAGCTCATTAGAGATAGGGTGAAGTATACCCTAGAATGAGTATTTCTCATATATCCGTCCGTATGTCTCAGTAAATTCTCTTACTATCCACTGATAGTGAGTATGAGTGCAAGAAGAGGACGGGATAGGGGACATGGGAGTACGACTATAAATGGTCAATGCCCTGTAACAATAAGGAAACAATCTTTTCTCTATCAATCTATTTTGTTCGTCATCTTTTCTCAATTCTTCGATAGTTCCTGGTAGATCCAGGAAAGATATTCGATATACTAATATAGGACGTAAACTCCAACTAGGCCAAAATTGTTTGTTTAGATGTATTGGTTGCTTTGTTTGCTATGGTTGATAGGTACAAATTTGGTTTCTAAACTGAAAATTTTGGAAATGCATCCATATATCTATCTATTCTTTGGGTCCGGATATATTCTACGAATGGTTAGTTATCACTTCGAACTAACCGATGCCACTGCATACTTCGTAGATCTGGATTACTCGAGCATTTTGAGAAGTGTTAAACAGATTCTTTCTTGCATCTATTATTGATATTCTGATTGGTAACCCAAATGCAGAATAGATGTTCAGTTTGAGTTGATGAATTGTTCTTCATCCATCTTGTGTCTCCTTGGCAATTTCGAGGACGAAATTCTTTTAAGGAGGGAAGTTTGTAACGACCCCAAATTTTATATAAATTTAAATTGATAATTTATTGAATTTTTTGAATAAAAATTGTAAAATTTATTTATTAAGTGATACGAGTTTCCCCGAATCAAAATTAATTTTGTATAAATCATTTAAATTTGAAAATATAAAATATATGTATATATTTATTTTGATTTGAATTTAAATTGTAAGTAAATGGTGTAAGAAATGAAAATATATATGATGTTAAAATATAAAGTAAAATAAAAATAGAAGTTCACTTATTTTATAAAGTAATAATTAATACTTAAGCTATGAATAAAAAATAAAAACATTGATATATAAGATGAATTATAGGATTGTAAAATATTAAGTAACCCATAGATAAAATCTAATAACATATTAAAATTTACATTATAAAGTAATGAGACAAGTCAAAGGAAACAAAACCATATCCTCAAATATGAACAAACAAATAATATAAAGGTCTATATACAAGCAAATAAAAGAAGACAGTCAAATACAAAGGATAAAAATATAAACAAGTAACATACATATAGGAAAGCCTGTATGAGAAGACAACATGATGTATTTGAGTTGAACAAACAAATTAAAAGGACAAATATGTTTAAGTATTCAAACAAGAGAGGTCAGAGGACACTCAAATTTATCTTTATATGTGTACAGCCTATATATATTTGTACAAAGAATAAGTATAATGTACAAAGTAATTAATGTAGCACAAAAGCAAGGTTGTATCAGCCACCAAGCAAAAGAAAAATCTCTGATCAATGGTACAAACAACGTCACTCAGCACAAATAAAAATATTAACTTGTACAAGCAAATATCAATACCCTGTAACTTCATTTTTATATACGTTAGCTTCTCTTCATTTTCATTTCGTCCATCAAAACTGTGTAAACCTGAAACAAATATCATTTAAACTTAAACAATAATCCAACCTAAACAACAATTTAGCTCAGATCAAACCAAAGATCAAAGAGGAAGATTTCAACTTGCCAGTTTACAACCTGTTTCAACATAAATGCAGCTCTGTTCTTTCTTCTTCAAAACTATGAGTAACATTTTGTTTTAAAACTTTAAAATATGATTTTGTGGCAAGCATCTGTGATAGGTATATTGTATATATGTGTGTTCCCTGAGAACAAATGAGTGATGAAAGAATGTCTGTTTTGTGACAGTGAACTTTATATTCATCCCCACTTCAAAAATCTATATCCCTTAATCTAGATCATATCTGATGATAAGGTAAACCATGAATCTGTTTATTTTGTAGTATAGTTCAGGTTAAAAATAGTTTGTGGATAAGTTTTGCCGTGCAGTTCATTCTCAGTAAGTTTTACAGTAAAACATCCTACTTTGGTGTAAATTCAATGTTTTTAAATCATGAATTCAGGAATGAAATTAGGATGCTCGTGTAAAAATATGAATTTTAGTGGCAAGATTATAATTTTTAGTAATCTATATCATGAAAAATCGAAGGATGAACGATTTCCATTCAAAAATTAATTTCCGTTCATCTAGTCAACGAGAGA
This sequence comes from Allium fistulosum, assembly GCA_030737815.1. Classification (NCBI taxonomy): domain Eukaryota; kingdom Viridiplantae; phylum Streptophyta; class Magnoliopsida; order Asparagales; family Amaryllidaceae; genus Allium; species Allium fistulosum. Next base: position 891,051,945 of record CM060902.1, read on the forward strand.
CGTTGTGATTTGACTGGGAGATGCGGGTGAACTTGGCGAAGGTGGTGACCGTGGCCAAAATTTGATTTGATGCCTTGATAGTGGGAAATGGTCGAATTTAGGGTTTAAGAGCGGCATTGAGAAGTCGTTGAACGCGATCGAACTGGTGAGGGGTGGCGCGACCGGAACGTTCGATCTTTGGTGGGAAGGTAGTGTGATGGGTGCGTTTCCTGATGGAGAAGGATACGGTGGGTCTAGAGGTGTCAGTGGAGGGCAGTTCGTCGAAGCTTGGACTTGAGTTTATTTCGATGGTTCGGTTGGAAGATCGATTTACGAAAAGGCAAATTCAAGGCTTGGTCGAGTGTCGATGGTGACCAGTGTAGGAAGAGGCGTCGACTCAGGGGTTCACGGGGCCGAAATGGTCAACGGAGCACAGGTGCACGTGCACTGTGCGCACGTGATAACTCGGCATGGCTGAATCAGGGGTAGGCGAGGAGAATAGGATTAGTTCTTGGATGGGTTTTCGCATGCATTGATGGTCGTTTGGAAGGAGTCGTGTTGGTCGGAGACGTTCTCTCCGGTTTCGTGGTATCGTTTCGAGTGATTTGGAATTGATTTCCTGGAAGCTGAGAGGTGATGAGGAAGAAGGTTGGAGGTTCGACTCGAAGACGTACTCGAGAGGATGGAGATTTGTCTCGGGAAGGAACTCGGGCAAGAAGAATGATTTGCCGGGTATTACTTCGTGTGTTCGCGAGTGTGTTATCAGGTTTTGAAATTTAAGTAAACCATTTTAAAGATTTTCAATTAAAATTTGAAAAAGAATAAGAAGAAGAAGAAAAGAAGAGGATTGCCTCGGGTTTTAGGGGAGAGTTTTCCAGGCTTGTCTCGTGTAGAATGATGGGGATTAGCAAGTTTCTAAGTTTTATTAAATCAAGTTTTAAAACTAATTACTTGAACTATTCTTTCAAATAATAATTATTTATTTTAAAGCTTGGTTAAGAAAAGGATATGAAATTTATTTTAACTTCGATTAAATTAAATCTTAAGTTTATTTAAACTTAGTTAATAACGTAATTAAGTAGAAATCAAAAGATGAAGTGTTTTATCATTAATTTAACTTAAAGGTCTTAAGTTAAAATTATTAATTAATGATAAATTAATTTAAAGATTAGTAGTAATTGAGATAGATTAGTGAAATTAATTATAAGCTAATCACTTAATGAGATTATTATATAAATTAATTGACATTGATAATCAAAAGGTAATTACTTAGTATAAGTAATTAGTGGTTAGTTAATAATTGTAATTAATTTAAAGATCATTAACTAGTGATTATGAGGTGATTAATTAAGGTAATTAATTTAAGATAATTATTTAGTTAAAAGAAATTAATTAATGGTTAGAGTTAATTAAGTATTAGGGAATTTAATTATTATGATTAATTAAGGATAATCAAATAAATGGAGATTAATTTAATTAATATGATTAATTAAGTATAATTAAATTAATTAAAGTAATTAATTAAATTATTTATATCAAATGATTTGTAATTAATTAATTAATCAGGATTGGATAATTAATTCATAAGTAATTGGTTTAATTGGAAATAAATTGAATTAATTAGGATTTAAACATTTAATTAATCCTGCTTATAAATGGTTATTGAATGCTTACCTTACTTATGAATGATTATATTGTATGAGATTCTTCAATTGCTTGTGATATATCCTGATTTGTGTGTGATCTGTAATGTAGTTAATTATCTGTGATGTAAATTATATATCCGTGATCTGTGAATGAACGATGAGCATTATAGTTTATACTGCTTATCAACTATATTTCCGTATTTTGATCTGTGATGATTCATTGTGTTGCACTATTGTGTGAAACCCATGGACTACACTTTTACACACACAAATATGGATTTCACGTGGAAATCGGTTAAGTCACAGGTAATTTAAATTTGATGTTTTTGAAATTGAAAATTTAATTTCAATTGATTTTGGAAATGGATTGGGTTTAAAGTGAAAAGCTTTTGAAATGGAATTTCAAAGATAAAACTTATTTTCGAATAACTTGATTAAGTTTTGAAATTTAAATAATTTGATTTGAATTCAAGTTTGAAATTGAATTCTATGATTCGAAACTAGGGATTTAAGATGCTGTACAAGTTATATGAATTTAGACCATTTTAAAAGTATAATTTTGAGAATTTAGATTTAACCCAAGAACCTTAACTCGTATAAATGAATCAGATTTCCAAAATGAAAACTGTTTGTTTTCAAAAGAAAAAAAAGCTTTCGGATAAGAAAAGAAATTTCAGTTTAATTAAAGGAATTTCAAGTTTGAATTGAAAAAATGGTTTTTCAAGTTATGAATGAATTCTTTTTGAAAGCTATGAATTGAATCTGCTTATTTTTAACAGATTTAAAATGATGTTTGGTTTAAACCATTTGAAGTGGAATTGTTTTGAAAACTATGAATTAAATCTTTGATTTAAAGATTTAACGAATTAATCAAATTGAAATGGAAATTAATTTGGAAAATCTGTAAATGAATCTTTTGTTTAAAAGATTAAAGTGTGGAAAATTGTTAAACCGTTGAAGGTTGTTAAAATGAATCTTTTTGTTTAAAGATTTGAAAATGGTAATCTGTTAAACCATTTAAAGAAAAGTTTTGAGTAATAAGTTATGACTTAATTGAAATCCCAGTATCCATATGTTTTTAAAGATTGCGCTCGTTATTCGGTTTAGGCGGGAGAGGACCTTTGTGTCATATAACCCATTCCGAATAATGATACGTCGTATATGGATAGCATTTGAAGACCGGTGGTGAAGACCGGATATTTTTGAAAATGAAAGGACAACTCGTCGAATGTCTCTGCATCGACTGGTCCCCGATATAGAGATTTTAGCATCCTTTGTGATGGGAAGTCCGGACGTGATTAGAAAATTATCCGGATTTGCAAGGGCTTCTTCGGAAGTGCCTTCGGTTCTGTTCGAACCCGGAACAGACTTGTATGGTTACTTGTCTGACATTACACTTTGAGATATAAAGCGGATTTCTTTCAAATACATTTCTATTGGTGGCGGAGAATTTATTCTCTTAGCTTAACACCCTTCTCTGAGACATACGAGCTCAGAGGTTATGTAGTTGAAGGTTATCAGCGATATATTCCCAATTTGGTAATGTGACATGTTGAGTGTTGCTGTGTGATGATCATTGTTTGATCATTTGTTTGATCATTTATCTTTGTGATCATTACTTTGATAATCTGTTGACCCAAAGCATGGCTTTGTGACAAAGTGTAGCTTTGTGGACGAGACCTCTTCGGACCTCACAACCCGGAAATGATCGAAACAGGAATATGCGGCAAGGTTATGAGGGTCGCGCCCTTTAGGGTATATCATTTCCTTCTGGAAAAGGGTGGTATCAGGTATGGAGCCCTGGTATTTAACCTATGTGGATACTCCGATCTCATTTATTGTGTGATTGTGTGTTTATCGAGGCGCCTCGGATAAAGGTCCCAAAGGACCGGGAGGTGGCATATTATAGGGGTAACCCGGCCTTGTGTTAGCAGAGAGCAGTTTGTCTCTCGGGACGTCCAGCCAGAGGCGATCCCATTCGGCAGTAGGAAAGAAAGTTCCTTAGCCTGACCATTTGTTGGAAATCCATCTTCCAATACGAACCTTGTACGGTATTAGTTGTAGAACCTGCTATTTAACATAGCAGCTATAGTAGGCATAATATAATGGTACCTATGCTGGCTAAGATTAATATTGTATTTTCGAAATGATTTTCTACACTATGCACTAATGATAATATCAGAATGATTTTGCGTAGTAAGCATGTTTGACTATCATAAGAAGAAATCTCTTCCAATTCTGCGTTTGCATTGTGTGTGGCGGGAGGTCTTATGGTAGTTTCATTTTCTAAAAGCATTGCGGATTTCAATGTTTAAAACCTTTTGTGTTTGTTTTAAAGATAAACTGTTTTTGTTGCTCACACCAGTCCCATGACTGATCCGGATTTTATTGTTCCTTTCCTAAACTCTGGGTGCCCACCATTTTCCACACGGGCAGTCTAGAGTTGGGTTTCTTAGATATTCAGGTTTAGTAGATTATCTGGAGCTGGTTCAGTTCTTGGAGTTCAGGACTGCACTTGCTTCTCTTTGTGGTTCGAGCTTGACATTGAAGATCATTTTGGAGTCAGTCTCTTTGACTGATCATTTGGAGTTATAATTTTCTATTTTCCGCTGTATCATTATTTATCTCTGATACTGTTGTATCATATTGATATCATTGTTGTATATCATTCTGGATATTGTATTTATTGGAGTTGTATATGATATCATCTATTTCTTTATTCCGCTGTGTTGTTATATTTAATGGTGTTATAAGCTCCGGAGAACCAGATTCGGCGTTTGAATCTACGGCATTCGAGTACGATGTAAAGTACGGATGCCGATTTTCGAAGGTCGAGTTTTTGGGTCTTCACAGCACTGCACTACACAAACTCACACTTAACATAAGGGGAACATGTTATCTTTTCTAATCTCGATTATCTACCGAGTATAGCTAACATGGATTCCAAACGCTCAAAGCGTTCAGCTGATATGCCTTCTGATCCAACAATGCAACACATCGGTTCTGAAGCAAAATCAAGTTCCGCAACTATATCTGGCAGGTTTTCTCCAGGCCATCAAGTGGAACAAACAAAAGTTTATAACCCACGGGTCGACCTTTTCTCAGATATTCCGGTCCTCCCGGAGGAGGACATAAGTTCTGCTCATGATGCAGTAGAAGGTGTTACTCTCTTAGATAACCCAATAGACTCATAGGCCTTCCGTATTGGCGAGGCTGCTCTCCGCCGACTATGTTCTATTCATAGAATTCCATTAGTGGAGGCCTGGTTCCTTCAAGAAACGATAGGATCCACTTTCCCCCAGTGGGGTACACGTCGTGTAGTAATTTTATATGCTGGGCCAGATCCATACCGCCTTTTAACTCGTTTATCCAGGAGACGCTGAGGTACTTTAGAATAAGCCCCACTCAACTCCATCCAAATAGTTACGCTTTTATACATGGAACCTTCTTGCTATTTATGAGTGTTCTATTTCATCCACCAACTCCCAAATATATAAGATTTATTTACAACTTCAAATGGGGGTCGGGAAGCCCTTCGTATTTTTTTCTTGAACCCTCGCCGAATTGCCATGTTTTGACAGGCGCTTGGAACAAACTTTCTTTGTTTAAGCATGAATGGTTTTATGTACGATGTCCACCCGGCTTTGCTAGGTGATGGTTAGAAGGAAGTTTACTTTCATTCATTTCTCAAGTTCACTAATCCAAGTCATAACTTTTCCTTTGAATCTACTAATATCCGGAGTTCTTTCAGGTGTTCGCCCACGTCTTGAAGGCGTTGATTTTTCAAGAGCTGTCGCTGCCATTTGCACTACCCCTGTAGAAGACAGGGACATTAAACTTCTTGTAATGGATAAGCTATTATCCTTATTCAGGCTATCGAAGGAAGGCCGTAATATTGAACTCCTCGGAAGTGCAGCATTGCTGAAGAATGTTGCAGAACAAAGAAGGGATATCATCAATCCCGTTGTGCCCCTTGTCGAGGTGACTCGTGAGGACACTGAAGAGGGTGAGATTAGGGACTCTCAGACCGATAAAGTAGGCCGCGTTAATGCAGGCCTGAGGAAGGCGCTAATGGTCGAACCATCGTAAGGTGCACAATCCCGAACACCCACTAAAAGAAAGAAGAAGCTAGCATACAAGCTTCGCAGAAGAAAAACTATCGCGGATTCAGAGTTCATTATTACTCCTGTTGAAGAGGAATCGTCTTCTCAACACTTGGAAAGTTCACTGAAGGGATTTTCAAATTTTCAAATTTTGGATGATATCATGACCTACGACTTTCTGAATATCAACATTGAAGTACTCAACTCTCCTACTGGGAGTGGTGAAGACATTTGTCCTTCTAATAAATGAGAGAAAACGCCTATGAGCAAGGCTTCAGCCACCAGTCTATTGGGGGGAAACACTAGGACACTCACAACCATGCGCACTCTACTACACACTTTTTGTTAATCTTTCATTCAAAAATTATTCATACGCTCTCATTTGGTCTTTGTGTGTACTATGTCTCAATCCAGAGCCTTTAACCGCTTAAGAACTTCTTCATCATATTATCGATCTAACCAAGATTCGGAGTCTGGCCGGTGCAAGGAGAGAGATGAGGGATGGGATAAAAGCTATCACTCAAGGGAATCTTCTTCTTCTGAACGCAAGTCCTAGTCCCAAACATCACGTCAAGGAGAAAAGTCTAATTTTTTTGCTTATAGTGGAGATTAACCTCCTTACCGTGGCCCTCGTATTGCCACATCTCACGAGCAACATTCCGGCTCCTCGAGCTCTAAACAATCTCGCGAACATCGATCAAGTAGACATCCAATTGCTATTTCTGATCCGCCTTTGCTGGCTATTGCTATCGATGTTTCTGTAGCAGAGAAGTTGGCCGAGTTTAAGGCCGCTTTTCCAAAAAAATTCTTTGATGGGCTCAAATTCTTTCCTTCCATTCATGTAATTTCGGGGCACGCCAAGGAGAGTTCTCTTGCTTACGTCAATAATGTATTCGTGCAGCATGAATCGTTCCTACACTTGGTAGAAAAAGTCTCTGAAGTATTCATTAAGCGACAACATGAGATTGACCACCTCAAGTTGGAAACAGTAAACGATAAGTACATAATTAAACATCAGGATGCTGAATTGTTAGAGTTGAAAACATAACTTGCTAAAGCGGCGAAGAACGCTAAGGAAACGACAGAGGCGGTGAGCCGTTTGGAAATTTCTCACAAAAAGGAACTCAACACAGCCCTTAATTGCAGTGGGACACTAGCTCTAGAAAAAGACTCTTTGCTAAAGGAAAAAGATGCTCTGGCTCGCTGCGTTGTGGAACTTAAAGAACTTTTCAAAAGGGAAAGGGAGGAGAAAATCAAAGCACAAGAAGAATCGCAGAAGTACTGCAAAGAGGTTGCTCAGGCCAGAAGCCTAAAAATGAAACTTGACGAGTAGTTCGCAAAAATTGAAGCTCTTAAAGAGGAAGCTCGAAAATAAGGCCACAAAGAAATGATTAAACAGATTGAATCGAAAGTGGAAGCTGCTAAAGAATCCAGTAGAAACGAGATCAAGGACTTGTTCGATGCATTGATCGTCGAGTATAACACCAAAGTTCTTATAACCCTCAACTTAATTTTTCTTGGCAAGGGTTACCTTTAATCACTTGTTGAAGCTTGGGAGCATATTATCGAGATGAAGAAGAGAGAAACGGATGAAGGTGAGCTTAACGAAGAAATGTTAGTGCGGGAAATTCTTCGTGGGAACGAACCCTTGGATTTGGCTGCCGCAAAACTCTGATACTTCAATTTTTATGCACCTATCGTGAAAGGGCGGATCCTAAGGGTCCCTCTTTATCTCAAGTAGCTAGAACATAAATCTTCCTCGACATGGAGCAGGATTTGGGCTACGATCCAAACAAGCCTGGCTACCAATCCAAGATGTTATCCCCTATTTCAGAAGGAGGTACCCCAACAACCACGGAGAGCCAACTGGATGCGGGTATCGCACTTTACTCCTCAGTATATGAAAAGTTTTGTTCTTCACGTGCAATGGCTTTTGAGCTAATCTTCCTATTTTAACAAATTTTGTAGGTCTTCCAGGCCCTAGTCAAACTCCCTAAAGTGATGTTGCTGTAGAGCAACAGGAGAAACCGGTTGAGGATCCGGTTGTTATTGATGTACCGAGGCCCGATGCTCAAGTCATATGTGCTCTCGATGTTAATAAAATCGAAGATCTTCTCCCAGCAGATGTTTCTGACAACGTAATGATTACTTGCACCTCCGAACACACCACCAAGATTAGCTTGAAAGAGTAAATTGGAAAGGAGGAGTTGTTGAAAAGAAAAGTTAAAACTAAGCCCATTGAGGTGTACATTGATGATCCTCATCTTGTGCCACTGCAAGTTATTCCACCTGGCGGGTTGATTCTTTGTGAACTTCCTCCTACCTCTGCAAGCTCTCTTGCTAAAGGTGGTAAAGAATCCAGAAAGAGAAGCATAAGTGGCTATGCTCCCGAGAAATTTAAAAAAGAGAGGAAGTCGAAGAAATAGCCACCGCTTCGGCTTAATGTATATAGTTTGCATAGTAGCTTCCTTCACTGGTTGTGGTTGTACGGGTATGAATCCTGATTTTTTGGACTAACTTGTACTACGATCTTGAAACCTATAATGTGAATAAAAGTTTTCTGTTTTCTGTTGAGCTTAAATGTGAATTGTTATTTAAGTGGTTGAACTATTATGTTCCATTCAATGTACTTGTAACTCATTGCTTATAAAATCTGGTAACAATCCACCAACTCTGTCCCAAGGCCTCCAATTGGTCGTGGCCTTGAGGCATATCAAACACTAGGCTTGAGCCTTAGTGTTACGCTATCGGATTCAGTGATTTTTGAATTACTTTACTTCTGCCCTGGTTTTAATTTGGCGGGGCCAAGTGCTGGACTGTTGAATTCCATCCTTAGCGAGTTTATACTTCCACCGTTAGTTTCAAGTCGGAGTTTGTGGAATAGAGAACGGCCGAACTCCACTCATCTATTCATTCATATTCGTATCCACACTCTGGGAATAAGATTTAGCTGATGGGTGGTCGGTTCGCACCCAATTTATGTTTATACTATAGTTCACACTTTAGGGACTCAGAGTTGTTTCGCGGGTGGATAATTCACACCTAATTTACGTTTATACTCCAGTCCACGCTTTACGGACTTAGAGTTATTTTACAGGTGGTCGGTTCACACCTGATTTATGTTTACACTCCAGTCCACACTCTGTGGACTTAGAGTTAACATGGAGAGCAATCGGATCGCACTCTCTTTGATTGATTAATTTTCCCCCTAGGATTTGGAGTTTGATTTAGCGTGCGATCGATCGTATCTCGGTCTCTTTGATTCTGTCTCAGCACCATAGTTGGGCAGGAGTTATTCAATCATTAGATTGTCGGCCACATTCATTCCTTATTGTGTATCCCATCCTTCGGATTGTGAATGAGAGTTGTTAAATAAACAAGTAGATTGAGTTCATCTTGTATAATCCCATTAGGAGTTAGCATGATTGATTGATTTCAAACTCTAGGAGCCTTTCCATACATATTAACATCAATCAATTTCGCTAGTAATTAGCATACAATGCAATAGTAAACATAAATATTAAGGAAGCCTGAAACTTTATTCATTAAAAGGAAAGGAAATAACATAAACTGTCTTATTACATATTCAGAAAATCAAATGCTAAAGCATATTCTGGAAGTAAATACAACTTAAATATAAAGGAAATAAACTAAGTGAAATAGCATTGTAAATGTTCGCTATTCCACGCTCTTTGAAGTGTAATACCATCGAAAATCGCTTGCTCGAAAGTTCCTTCTCCAAGCCTCCGTTCAATGACATATGGTCCTTCCCAGATTGGATTCATGTGCGATAGGGTTGGAAAATCCCATTTTAGGATGAGATCGCCAACTTAGAAGGTTCTTGGTCGAACTTTAGTGTTGTAATACCGGGCGACTTGATGTCGATATGCAGCCGCCCTTAGATTGGCTTCTTCGCACTTCTCATCTATAAAGTCAAGAGATTCCAAAAGGAGATCTTTATTCATTTTGGGATCATAGTAAGTCACTCGATGAGAAGGAACTTTGAGTTCAACAGGAGTAACGGCTTTGGAACCGTAGGCAAGGGCGAATGGAGTATGGCCAGTCGCGGACTTGTCGGTGGTCCTATAAGCCCTAAGTGCTGTAGGGAGTTCATCCACCCACTTGCCTGTAGCCTTCTCCAAACACTTCTTCAGAATAGACTTTATGATTTTATTTATAGCTTCAACCTGTCCATTTGCCTGAGAGTGAGCGACCGCTGGAAATCTCTTTTCAATATGATATCTTCGAAAAAAGTCTTTAAACTCAACACTGTCGAATTGAGTTCCATTGTCAGTTACAATAGTCCGTTGAAGACCGTAGTGCCATATGATGTTTCAGATAATAAAGTTGATTACTTTCTTGGTTGTGATCATGGCTAATGGTTCTGCTTCGGCACATTTAGTGAAGTAATCAACTGCAATGATAGCGTACTTTGCGCCACCTTTAGAGATCGGCAAGGAGCTGATAATGTCTATACCATACAGAAGGGCGGATTGTTATGGGGTAAATAAGAAAAAGTGGAGAAATAAAAGAAACAAAATAGAATCTTACAACGGAACGATAAAATATAATGATCAAATAACAGTTCATGAAGCTATTTTACAAACATTTGATTATACTTATACAATACATATCAGAGTTACACATACCCGAGAATATTAATAATGCAGCGGAATACAAGGGTGTAGTGGAATATAATAAATAGTAGTAATAAAATCTTCGTCTTCGTCCACCAGAAATAGAGCCTTCAAATCCTGAAATGCTCAGGCTGACCCGAGCGAATTGAAAAGACAAAACACTCGAGTCAGAACTAAAAGATCTTATGTAAGTTAAATCAATGATAAATATATGAGTGGAACGGCGTCAGAGATGTTTACGGGATTTGACATCTCCTATCCAATGTCTAACGTGAGTGCAGTAACTTAAGAGATGCTCAGGATTCACATCCCCTAAGGATCCGTTAAACTATTTACTATGTAGTAATATTCGCTATTATAATAATGTCTAATATAAAATAAACATACTTTTAAATAGCATTAAGGCTTTACATTTTCCACCTTAACACGTAATAGTCCCAGTAGTCTATCCAGTATTAGCATACTCCCAAAATGGGGGCTACCCTCGATACTCCACAGGCTACGGGAGAAATCACAACTCGTAGTAAAGCTCGATATGGTAGGTGACACGGCACACAAGGCAATGCCAGGGTAGATATACCAATTACGCATCCGGACTGGTGGTGACGCATAGCAGTCACTACCGCCCACCTTGAACAACACTCCCAAATCAAGGGTGTGCACCGAATCAATCACAAGAAATAGAATGGTATCGAAGAAGTGTGTCCGATCAGAGGTGCTACCTCCTTGGCCCGTCGATCGCTCTTATTTTAGCCACCTTATGCCAACTCATGGAAGTTGGGTCCGCGTATATACCTTAGGATCGTCGCCACCATCCTACTTCATTCTAGAATCTACACCGCATACACAGTTGTTAAAGTGGTTTTCAGTATCGACAGAGAGTATGTCCATATCTGATCCCGGTCTCTTTAACAACCAAACGTTATTATAACACCGCGGTCATTTAAAATAGTTTATACTTCAAAACAAAAATATAATATCCATTTCAAAACCATATAAATACGATATCATTTCCGTTTTATAACCAAATCAATACGACATCATTTTTAAAATCATATTATTTCAAAGTTATAAAATTTTGAAACTAAAGATTTAAAACTATAACACTTCCAAAACGTAAGACTTTAAAATTAATAACTTTGAAACATCTTCCACCCCTTACATGGTTTAAATATTAAAATATTTTATAAAATAAACTAGCTTCTTAAATTTCACAAATAAATTCCACAACAACCCGAATTTCTAAATTTTAAAATTTAACCAAATCCCCAAATCATAAATTTCAATTCAATTCGGTTTTCAAATAGACCATTCCAAATTATATCGATTTCAAAATAGATTTGATCTATAGAATAACCATTTCAAATTCAATATATTTCAAAGCTTAAATATTCAATATTTCAAACTATACTTTATAATTCATATATACCAAATTCACTTTACTATTATTTAGTTTTGAAATATTTGCTTTATAAATCCAATATCCTTTAAATAAAACTTCAAATTTCAATAACTGAATATTCCTCAATTTATTTAGATTTGATATATTCACTTAAATCACCTTAAACCTGAATTAAGTTACAAAACCATATTCTTTTAAAATCTCAATTTCAATAAGTTCCAAATGGATTCTTATTAAATAAAATTCTCAATTAAATAAAATCTCAAATCAATTTCAAAACCATCTTCTCATCTTTGACTTATAAAAATCAATATAAAATCTATATATTAAAATAAAATTTAAGTAAATACTTATCCATATTATATTTTAAATAAAATCAAACTTTATTATTAAACTTATTTTATACTTTAAACAATTTTATTTATAGCTTAAAACCAAGAATTTAACTATGTATAAAATAACATTTATAAAATATCCAAATCAATATCTCATAAAACCATATATTTCTTTACAAAACCATAGAAATCATTGCAAAAATATTTATATATATATATATATAGACCGCGGTGTTTGTATAAAATTTTCTATCCTATGGTCAAGTGATACGGATATTTATCATTTCAATCCGTAATTTAAAATATAAAAAATACGTTTATATATCATTTCAAACCGCAATCCTGAATGGAATAAAACACATAACAACTTGCAGTTTATAACAATATAAAATACAACATCCATTCATCCAATATCAACCATCAACTATTTATCACAATCATCATCCAATTCAATCAATAGCATCAATATATAACAGATAATAAATAACAGGTATCAACTAGCAGTTTATATTCAATAATAAATTAAATAACTGTTTAACTGGTAGTTTATATGCAATAATAAATTAAATAACAATTTAATTCAAAATTTTCAATTTAACTGAGATGATGATTAAAAATATGCCAAACAGTCATAAATAAACTTCTAATCACATCATAGATCAATTTAACAAACATAAGAAATTTTAGAAGTTGTGAGTGGGTTAAAACACTCACCTTTGGATTTAAATTGAATTTAAATCCAATTTAAACCCAAAATTTGAACAGTCTCCAAATTCATCCAAACTAGCGTCAAAGTGTCTGGAATTTTGATATGATCCCAGCAAAACAAACCGCGTCCAAATCCGAGTCCGTATGCAAAAGTTATGATAATTAGAGTATTGAAAAATTCTGGTCCTGGGTCGACTACGGGTTCAACTTCGGTCCGCCGCCTCAAATCCCCGGTGCTTGCTCTGAAGTTTTTCCAAAACGACCCGGAGACCCGAGTCATTTTCTTCCTAACTCGAAGTATCTCCAGGGTTTTTTCCTCTGAAATCCGAAGCGCGACCCGAAGTTGCTGCAGATTTGCAATTTTTTTTTTTGAAATTAGATTTTGGAATTTGGGAATTAAGTTTTGTCTACCATTGGAATGAGGAGCTAAGAAGGAGATGAATGTACAAACAAATGACAATGAGGAACAATTAGGGTTTATAACGAGGTATTTATAGACAAAGCAGAAAATAGAGTAGATGGACAAGATTGATTTGAGTTTTGAACGTAATTGACCCGAAAAGCCCGTTTCGATTTCGGAACGGAAATGGGTCAACCCATATATCAAAATATATGTTTTCAAATATTTAAAAATCAATGGAATAGGTTTCAAGTCCAAATTCCATCGTATGAAGAAGTTATGCAAAAATCAAGTTATTTCAAATTGAGTTTAATTAATTTCAATTAAATTGATTTCAAGGCGTTTCAAGCCCGTACGATCAAACGACAAGCCCGATCGTTATGAAACTTGAAATCCTACAAAAATTCACTATTATGGATCCGATGAAACTGGTTTCATCGAAATCCGAGTCAGTGGCCAAAATGGTTATTTTCCAGATAATTAAATAAATAAATATTAAATGAATTAAGTCCCTTTAATTCAAATTTAATAGCTAACAATTTCTACCCCCCCCCCCCCCGATTACATATAAACTTATAATTCATTAACCAAAATTTCCATGTCAATCAAATAAGGATTAATTGCAAACTTATAGTGTTGACCTTCAATTTAAGTAAATTCAAGTAAATTATATTTTTAATTTCAAATAAATTAATTCAATGTGGTTCCAATCTCTTTATTCAATCAATCATCCTCTTACGGATAAGTTTGACATTACTATATATCCAATTACCCTAATATTTTATAGTCATTACCTAAATTCATATTAACGTAGTATTTAATTACGTTAATTAATTGCAATGGATTTAGCTCTAATTTAATTAAATAAATAGGTAAACAGTTAATAATTATCACCATTAGCCAATGTTAATCTCATTCATACTTTATTATCAACCAACAAATATTATAATAAAATCACTTATCTAACATTGACTTTATCAAATTCCAGTTTATTACGTATTATTACATCCACTAATATACCTTTGCATTTATTGCCCAATTTACTATTTACAATCAATTATAATCTTACAATTGTTTTCAATTAAATGGGATCGCACTAAATTAGCTATTCATTAACTTGCATTAACATTATTACCTTCCATACCTATTCTTCAATCTATTATTATCAAAAATGGATGAAATTGACATTGGTTATATTTATTACATTGATATTACCCAATTCATTCTAATATCAAGTTGTCATAGTATTTAACTCCATTTATTATGGATTGAATCCAATTAAATTTTAAATTAATTCCAAATAAACTAATTAGATTCAATTCCAATCCTTTAATTAAGTCTATTATTACTCTATAAACTTAGTTACTATTTGTTTGTCTTTCATTACATTAATATATCCAAATTTCCATCATTATAATTTTGCCAAATATATACACTAATCACGATTAATATTCTCAATAAATTTATTTACTTGGTTTCATGCTTTTTATTACACCAATTACTACCTTATAAATAGATCTATGTTTCTATTAAATTTATATTCACACTTTCCATTATTAGATTAATTATCATTAAAGTAACCTTTAATTACCTTTATTCGTAATTGGTAAATTAACTGGTAACAACAACCATTTGTCACCATTACACCCTTTATAACTTGCATGTTTATTCTTCACAAATAATTACCATCTATTATATTATTTCACACATTAATTCAAAAATTACATATGCTTTCTCATACTCCATTTATAACCAAGTCATAACATTTAAATTATTTTATTTAATTAGGAATTTCATTCAAGTTCATTAATTAATAACTTTAATTAACCTTGTTACGTTTCCTTTTAGTTAATTTTCATTATTACATTATTACAACTTTTATTAATAATTCACAAATTTTTATTTTCTTCAATATTTAATTTCAAAAATCTCATTAAATTAACAGTTTTAATTATTGAAAATTTACGGGTCGTTACAGTTGTGACGAGAGGAATTGATCTGGAGTCTGAGTTTGGCGAATGGCTGGTTGGAAAACCGGTTGCCACGTTGGAGTGCTTCTATTCAAAGCCAGCTCTGTTTCTGAGAAAGGAGGAAGCCAGGTCCTCCATAAAAAAGAATGTTTGCGGGACCAAGTGGAGAAGCAGTACAGACAAACATTGCAATAAAACAGTCTGATGACAGTTATGGAAAAGTCCAAGTCAACGTTCAAACTAAGCCAAATCAGCAAAAGAGAGGCAGAGATAGGAATCAAGACCGAAAGAGGGATTTTGGGAGACTAAAGCTTAGGATTCCAATGTACGATAATTACACACCGCTAAACACATCCTTGGAGAATATTTATCTGTCCACTTGCAATACCATGCAGTATAGGAAGCCACCTCCGAAGGAGTCAACAGAGAAGCAGACTTGGAAATATTGTCGGTTTCTTGAGTGCTATGGGTACAGCATTAATGAATGCAGGCATCTCTAGGATGTTATAGAAAAGCTAATTCGGAAAAGGAAATTGCAATAGTTTATGAAAACCCTGCAAGATGGCGGGCAAGGGACATCTGACGCCAATCGAGGACAAGCTCCATGTAGGGCTGAGGAGCTTGCATAGACCGTTGGAAGACTGGTGATAAATACGATAGTTGGAGGACCGCAACCGGTAGATAGGAGTTGGCAAGAGATGGAGCGCTATGCTAGCGCAATTAGGTATTTAGATTTTGAATGATGTTCAAATATGGAAGATGGAGCTCCGGCAAAATAGTATCGCACAATGGAAAATGATATTGTATTTAGGAATAGGGATGCAGACAAGGTGGAGGCTCCGATAATCAACCCAATGGTCATTTCAGCTATGATTGGTCCTGCATTGGTGAAAAGGTGTGATATCCCGGGTTTTTGCGCAATATAAATTTAATAATCTGGAAATATTTAATCTGGAAATGTTGATTTAAAATTAATAAGATTTATTTTCAAAGCTAATAAAGTTTTAATCTATTTATAATATATATATTTTGCTATATATATTGTGAATAGAAATCTTATGTTTATATAAAAGATGTATTTTCAAATTGTAATATATATGTATGTATATGTTATGATTTGAAGTTGTATTGAAATTTAATATAATAATTCTCAAATTTGTGTTAAAAATATTTCTATTTAAATATATATGTATATTTGTATATATTGGGATTTTGGTTTGAATTTAATAAAAGTTTTTCAAATTTTTATATATAAAGTGTAATTTGGAAGGTATAATTTAATATAATACTTTTCAAGAGATATTTGGTATTTTAAATTTATATTCCTTAAACAATAAAGATAAATGTTTTGGATTTAAAAATATATGTATAAGATTTTATTTGTTTTATAATATTTTCTCTAAAGTAATTATATATACATATATACTAAGATAAGTATTTATTAATTAGTAAATTAAGTATGAAAAGCTTTATATTAACATTTAAATTAAATAAAATTTATTTAAAATTTACTTAGGACATGTGTTAATATCTTAACACATGGTAATAACAAGTGTAAGCTTGATAATCAACCTAATAACATGTGGCAACATTTCTATTTTTATTTTTAAATATATGTTTTAAGAAGAAAACTAGTTTTTACATAACACATTCATTCCTTGTCTTCTTTTCTTAACTCAAACCAGAAAATTTTCTTCGACCTGAAATTGAAAACTAAAAGTAAATCGAAACCTGAAACTTGATATTCAAATTACAAATCAGCCTGTATTTCAAATGAGCAAATGAGAAGATCAACATCAGTTTTAATTTTCAACCTGAGCAAGGAACAACTCAACAAGTAAACCAACCTGCAACAATTCAAGTTACAGATTCAACATAAATAAGGCATGCAAAGGATTTCAGTAACAAAGAAAATCAAAAAGCTTTTTGCCAGAATTCAAAATTTAAAAAGCCTGGAAGTGATAAACAGTGCTCTGCTTTGTTCTCTGCAAATAAAAAGGTGAGTAAACATTTTTTAAAAACAGTTTTATAAATCTGTGGTTAAAAGTTGATGCATGTGATAGATTGTGCTGTGATGATGTATATATGTTTATATGTATATTGTTTATGAATGCATGTTGGAATTGTGAAATATCTGAGGATATAAGTGCCTGTATAAATTCATCTTCTCAGTTTTATTTACAGGATTTGTTTTTCTTAAGAAAAATCAAATCTCCAAACAGAATCAATATTAGATTTTGATGTTTAAATGAAAGTGGTGTGTTAAAGTATGATAATGGTTATAAAAATAGTTCTAGGATTTTATAATCTGAAATTACTTCAAATTTTGAAGAAATACAGTGGAAATCAGAAATTGTCGAAAAATCAACCAATCTAATTTCTGGTATAAATTGCATGAATGAATTCGTGATTGTAAATCACCATTTTTAATATACATTAAGTGATTTTTAGTTCGATAATCACTGAGAATTTCTGGGATGATCGGGATTTGGAAATTTGCCAAATTCCGGTGATGGACATGATCGAGCTGGTTGATGTTTGTTCTGAAGGAAGATGGTAGCTCGGCGATCAAGGGAAAAATGGTCGCTAGATTTTTCTAGTGACAGAATTGTTCGAATTCGAGTGAAATAGGGTTTTAGCTTTCGTTGTTGAAGCCGGGGTTCATCGGGAATTCTCGTCATTTATATGTGACCGGAATTGTGCGCATATGGGAAAATTGTAGCTCGTGATGTGGAGGTTCTATGGTGAGGACGGCGAGGTGTAGCGACGTCGAGTTCGTCGGCAATGGGGGATTTTGGTGGTTTGGGTTTCTGCAGTTTTTGGTTCGAATGATCTAATTTTGACTCGCGTGTTTATTCTTCGATCTGGGTTAGATTTTGTCTCACTCGCGATCGAGTGGGTGTAGGGGAGTGTCGTGACGAACGTGGACGGCCGGAGTTGGTGGGAGACGTGCACGTGCACGATTTTTGTGCACTGGATATTTGAATTGGGGAAGACGAGTTTCGACTCGAAGGGACCTTCGCGTTCCCTCATGATCGACTCGAAGAAGAAATGAGAGGCTGGAAAACTCGGGGGCTGGCTCGTGTAGAATGAGGTGTTGCTCGGGTTTCTCGGTGACATACTCGAAGCCAGGTAGTTGGGGAAAGCTCAGTATTTAGGTGGTATAGCTGAAATGTAAATGCAGATTTTACAAGTTGTTTAAATTAAAATAAAAGTCGAGTTAAGTTATAGAACAAGTTTATAAAGGAAACGCAATATAAAGTTAAACTTGTTGTTTTAATATGAAAATAAATCAAACATTTGAAAGTGGAAATTTAATTTATATTTCAAATTTAAGTGTGTTTTAAGATGATTGTTTTTGAAAACAATTATCTAATTAAATTTGAAGTTCAATTTAAAAGAATGTTTTTAAGATATTAAATCAAAGTTTAGGTTAAAATTTTAAGTAATAATTTAAGACTAAGTTTTCAAATTTATATTGAAAATATTTAAGTTTAAATTAAATGTTTAAGGTGTCTTAAATTTTAAAATTGATTTCTAAATGTTTTATTTTCAAATAAGGTTATGGTTATTAATTTTGGAAACCCAATAGAATAATTTGTTGTTAAGTTATTTAAAATTTGATTTAATTCAAATAATTTAATTATGAAGATAAATAAGGTTAATTTATCTTTGTTATTAACTTGAGAATACTTATTTAATATAATTTGTTAATAAGTTAAAGTTTAATTAAGAATAATGTTTCTTAATTTATTAAGGATTTTTAAATATAAATGGTAAATTAATTAATTGTTTAATTTATTTTAAATAATTAGTTAATTATTTATTTAATTTTAAATAATCACTTAATTATGATTTAATTTAGTATGACTACTTAATAAAGTAATTATTGGTTAATTATTGAATGAAATTACTTATGGAAGTAATTAATAGGAAAATTACTCATGGGGTAATTAGTTAAAGTGAAAAAGGGTAATCACTTGATGTTATTAATCTAAGGAATTGACTAATATAATTGTTGAGATTAATTAATTATGGAGTAGTTAATTAATTAATGAATTAAGGATTATTTAGTAATGGAATTACTTATTTGTTAAGTAATTAATTAAGAAAGTCATCAAGATTATTAATGGAAGTAATTAGAAGATAATTACTTATGTAAGTAATTAAAAGTTAATTACTTAATTATCTTAGTTAAGTAATTAAAGTGATTAATTAATTAAGGAATGTGATTAATTTGAGGATAATTACTAAGGGTAATTAATTAAAATGGTGATTAATTAATAAAGTAATTAATTAAGGTTTATTTATTAATTAATTGATTTAAAATTTCTTAATCAAGTAGTTAAAGAATAATTAAATAGATTAATTAATCAAGGTTAATATAATTAATTAAGAAGTAATTAATTAAGATAAGTAATTACAAATTGTTAATTACTGATTAGATTAATTAAGACTAATTAATGAAGTGGTTGATTAAAATTAATTATTTAATTAATTAAAAGGTTAATTAATTAGTAAGGATTATTTAATTAATGAATTAATCAAGGTTGGTTAATAAAAGTAATTCATTTAAGTATGATTAATTAATTGTAATTAATTGAGGATTAATATAATTAATTATAATTAATTAATAAATGAAGGTTCATTAATTATTGTAATTAATGATAGTAATGAAAGGTTAATTTCTGTATATGGTTAAGGATAATTACTTGAATGTAATTAAAGTATAATTAATCAAGGAAGATTAATTAAGAAAGATCATTTAGATGTTAAATTAATTAATTGGTAATTAATTAATGTTAGTAAGCAGGATTAAGATAATCCAAGTAATTAAAGGATAGTAATTAATTTAATTAAAGGTTAATTAAATTGATTAGAGTAAATCAATTCTGTTTAGATAATTGATTAATACTGGATGTTTGATATTGGGTGATTGGTTGATATTGGATGATTTGTATGTCTCTGATATATATATGATATATGCTGCTTTGTGAGATGAATGTTGATATCTCTGATAAGAGATGTGCTGATCTATGATATAGATGTTTGGTTGGATTGAAATGATAATATGAATTATCTGTTTGGATGATAATATGGATTATCTATTGTAAATTATCTATCTGTGTGTAGTATAGATAAGAATTGAATTGTTTTAACCTTAAAACAATTTGGCCTTAAAAGATACGTTTTGGATTTCGATGAGACCGGGATCGGGTTTCCGTATACCGGTATTCCAGGTCTGGAGACCCGAATACCACATCGATCCAAATTAACGATAGGTCGTGAATCTCAAGTGAAGATGAAGATTTAGAGTGCAAGGGTTATTGTCGTTAACTCTGAGGGTGATTCCAAAACGAGTGTAACGAGATAATGCCTTCGGTTTCGTTCGAACCCGGAACGAACTTATATGGATTGAATGCTTTCAGCACATCGTCAGGCGGACGATGATCATTCTAAGTGGTATGTTCTGATTAAAGGTAATCGTAACCTCAAGCCTCATCAACCGGGAATGGCTAAAACAGGGGAGGTGCAGCAAGGCTTCGTGGGTAGCACCCACTGAGAGCAAGATAGATCCCTGTCTAGAGGTCCCTTTTCTTTTATTCGGCTTAGTGTGTGGTTGGTCGCGCCAACTACGGGATTGTCTTGTTCGGGATTATCCAGTAAGGGATGGTTCCGGCTTTGTGTTGCAGGGGAGCGGGCGTACTCCTCGGTACGGTGATCTAGGCCACATACTGTGACGGGCGGTACCCCAGTAGCCCTGCCATTGTATGGAATCCAAACTCCAATAAGTGCCGTACGTATTAGTTGTGCCCAACTATGTTGGAATGTGAGATGTAAGCATTTCAGCTATTTCTGTATTTTACTTGAAAACCCTAGACCCTATTATAATATAACTGGATTTCCTATCAAATGTTTTGGTTAGCGTAAGGTAAAAACTTTTCCATGTTTATGTGTGGGAAGTCTTACGTGATACCTTTGTTTTCAAAAGGTTTTGAAGTTAAACAATTTTAACCCGTTTACTCACACCAGACCCATGTCTGACCCAAGTGTTTATTTCTGTTTTATAAACTCTTGGGTACTCAAATTTTTACGAGTAGCCAAGGGATTCAGGTTTAGCTTTGACGAATATTTTGGAGGAGCAATGGAGCAGGAGGCTTCGGCGTTCGTAGATATAGTATTCCGCTGTGTTGATATCTGTGATAGTGTCTTGTCTTGTATTTGAGTTGTAATGTCTAGACAGATGTTTATAACTGTCTAGTAAGTGATGTATATGCTGTGTAACTCTGTAAATTGTTGTAAACTATGTAATAGTTTATGTTATTAATATAATTTATTCGTTCCGCTGTGAGATCGTTGTTGTTGTTTCTTTCTTTCTTCTCTTCTTTTCTATTTTCTACCCCTTTCTTTCTTCATAATGATGCGACTTTCTGGGCATAGGAAGTCGGGTCGTTACATATGGTATCAGAGCATAGGTTGAGCGAATGCCTAAGCTTTTGGTTAAGTGAATATCAGAACACTAGGTTGAGTGAATACCTAGGTTCGGAAGGGTTGTTCATTAGAGATAGGATCTGTAGCAACCTGTTTGAGTCTGAGTGTATATATATTCGAGAGCGCGTATTTGTTAGTTATATAAAATGGTTTTATATTGTGTTAATTGATCGGTTGAGTGGTATATGGATTCTGGTCAATACGAGTAGCTAACGTTATTGATAGGGATCTCTAAACACTTGAACCAGGCCAACGGACACAATATTGTTTTAAAGAGGTAGATGAAATAATTTTACCCAGAAATAATTTCTATATATATATAAAAAAAAAAATATCATTTTAAATATATATATTTATGTATTTCTACCTATTTATTGGGTTACCTGTTCGGGTTTTCCAATATAAGTTATAAAGGTAGATAAGGTGGTAGTGTGTGTAACACAATTACCAATAGTTGGAGTTTAAATGTTGAGGTTGGAAGTGTATCTGTCGAGACTGTAGACCTAATACTGTCTCGAGTAAGCTTTGCTGTGGTGAAGGATTTCATCGATCTCCGAAGGAAACTGTAATGGTTCGGAGTTTATCTTTGAAGTTTGGATGAGTAAAGTTGGATCTGTCGGTTGAACAGAAGTGAGTGATGGTACCTTGATACCTCAGGTAATAGTAGCTGTATGATGAGATACAGTGACGATGGATGTTCCCGAAGATGTTTTCTTTGGAACAAGCTTAAGGAAGTGTATCTGCTTCGGTGTTGTGGCTGAGTTCAGCAGTGTTTCTGTTGGTTTGGAGTCCGAGTTTCTCGAAGAGCTTTGGTTAGGAAGTCTTTGGCATTGTGGCAGCGTTGCAGCTCGGAGTATTCTTGGATTAGCAGGAAGTTTTTCTGGCTGAGCAGTTTTTCTGAAGTGGAGTTCAGAAGCAGCAGAGTATATCCATTTCTTCGATAAATTGGATAAATAAGTGTAAGCTGTTCTGATTGGTAAAGAGAGAACAGTCTGTTTGGAATTAGGATGGGTTGATCGCAAAAGTGACTTGCGATTGCTGAGTGTTCTCTTGGGTTGTCAGAGTTTTTCTGGATGTCTTCAGAGGAGTCAGAAGTTGGTCCGCATCTGGAGATTGAGTTTTCTTATCGACTAGAATTCCAGAAGTGATACCGGTGGATCAGCCAAGTTGAAGGATGATTCCTAGAGATAGAGTTTGGTGAAGCAGCTCAGGTTTTGATGGAGTATATGAGTTTTCTTTATGGATCTGTTGGACCTTATTTCTGGGATGGGTTATCCAGTCTGGGTTGTGTTCTTCATCGGTATTCTTATCTACTTCAGATCAGAGTTGTGCAGCAGAAGCAGTTTGGGAATGCATCTTTGGATAGGAGAAGTTAGTTCAGTCTTCTGATGTTTGAGGAGTAGAGTTGGTGTTCTTGGTTTTGAAACCAGCAGTTCTGGAGGATTTGGTAGTTGAGTCAGACTCGTCTGTAGTCTGATATCTTGTTTAGTTCTGTAGATCTAGATGAGTAGAAGCTCTGTAGCTTCGTAATTTAGATTGTTTGTAGAACGAGTGTCCCGGTATATATATATACTTGGGGAAACTCGAGGAAATTTTATCCAGAATTTTGTCTGGATAATTAGAATTGTTTGATTGGATGATTGGTTGCTATGGTTGTTAGCATATGGTTGATAATATATGCTTGTTAAATATTGAATAGATTATTAAATTACCTTTGTTTAAATTTCGGGGACGAAATTATTTTAAGGGGGAAAGAATGTGATATCCCGGGTTTTTGCGCAATATAAATTTAATAATCTGGAAATATTTAATCTGGAAATGTTGATTTAAAATTAATAAGATTTATTTTCAAAGCTAATAAAGTTTTAATCTATTTATAATATATATATTTTGCTATATATATTGTGAATAGAAATCTTATGTTTAAATAAAAGATGTATTTTCAAATTGTAATATATATGTATGTATATGTTATGATTTGAAGTTGTATTGAAATTTAATATAATAATTCTCAAATTTGTGTTAAAAATATTTCTATTTAAATATATATGTATATTTGTATATATTGGGATTTTGGTTTGAATTTAATAAAAGTTTTTCAAATTTTTATATATAAAGTGTAATTTGGAAGGTATAATTTAATATAATACTTTTCAAGAGATATTTGGTATTTTAAATTTATATTCCTTAAACAATAAAGATAAATGTTTTGGATTTAAAAATATATGTATAAGATTTTATTTGTTTTATAATATTTTCTCTAAAGTAATTATATATACATATATACTAAGATAAGTATTTATTAATTAGTAAATTAAGTATGAAAAGCTTTATATTAACATTTAAATTAAATAAAATTTATTTAAAATTTACTTAGGACATGTGTTAATATCTTAACACATGGTAATAACAAGTGTAAGCTTGATAATCAACCTAATAACATGTGGCAACATTTCTATTTTTATTTTTAAATATATGTTTTAAGAAGAAAACTAGTTTTTACATAACACATTCATTCCTTGTCTTCTTTTCTTAACTCAAACCAGAAAATTTTCTTCAACCTGAAATTGAAAACTAAAAGTAAATCGAAACCTGAAACTTGATATTCAAATTACAAATCAGCCTGTATTTCAAATGAGCAAATGAGAAGATCAACATCAGTTTTAATTTTCAACCTGAGCAAGGAACAACTCAACAAGTAAACCAACCTGCAACAATTCAAGTTACAGATTCAACATAAATAAGGCATGCAAAGGATTTCAGTAACAAAGAAAATCAAAAAGCTTTTTGCCAGAATTCAAAATTTAAAAAGCCTGGAAGTGATAAACAGTGCTCTGCTTTGTTCTCTGCAAATAAAAAGGTGAGTAAACATTTTTTAAAAACAGTTTTATAAATCTGTGGTTAAAAGTTGATGCATGTGATAGATTGTGCTGTGATGATGTATATATGTTTATATGTATATTGTTTATGAATGCATGTTGGAATTGTGAAATATCTGAGGATATAAGTGCCTGTATAAATTCATCTTCTCAGTTTTATTTACAGGATTTGTTTTTCTTAAGAAAAATCAAATCTCCAAACAGAATCAATATTAGATTTTGATGTTTAAATGAAAGTGGTGTGTTAAAGTATGATAATGGTTATAAAAATAGTTCTAGGATTTTATAATCTGAAATTACTTCAAATTTTGAAGAAATACAGTGGAAATCAGAAATTGTCGAAAAATCAACCAATCTAATTTCTGGTATAAATTGCATGAATGAATTCGTGATTGTAAATCACGATTTTTAATATACATTAAGTGATTTTTAGTTCGATAATCACTGAGAATTTCTGGGATGATCGGGATTTGGAAATTTGCCAAATTCCGGTGATGGACATGATCGAGCTGGTTGATGTTTGTTCTGAAGGAAGATGGTAGCTCGGCGATCAAGGGAAAAATGGTCGCTAGATTTTTCTAGTGACAGAATTGTTCGAATTCGAGTGAAATAGGGTTTTAGCTTTCGTTGTTGAAGCCAGGGTTCATCGGGAATTCTCGTCATTTATATGTGACCGGAATTGTGCGCATATGGGGAAAATTGTAGCTCGTGATGTGGAGGTTCTATGGTGAGGACGGCGAGGTGTAGCGACGTCGAGTTCGTCGGCAATGGGGGATTTTGGTGGTTTGGGTTTCTGCAGTTTTTGGTTCGAATGATCTAATTTTGACTCGCGTGTTTATTCTTCGATCTGGGTTAGATTTTGTCTCACTCGCGATCGAGTGGGTGTAGGGGAGTGTCGTGACGAACGTGGGCGGCCGGAGTTGGTGGGAGACGTGCACGTGCACGATTTTTGTGCACTGGATATTTGAATTGGGGAAGACGAGTTTCGACTCGAAGGGACCTTCGCGTTCCCTCATGATCGACTCGAAGAAGAAATGAGAGGCTGGAAAACTCGGGGGCTGGCTCGTGTAGAATGAGGTGTTGCTCGGGTTTCTCGGTGACAAACTCGAAGCCAGGTAGTTGGGGAAAGCTCAGTATTTAGGTGGTATAGCTGAAATGTAAATGCAGATTTTACAAGTTGTTTAAATTAAAATAAAAGTCGAGTTAAGTTATAGAACAAGTTTATAAAGGAAACGCAATATAAAGTTAAACTTGTTGTTTTAATATGAAAATAAATCAAACATTTGAAAGTGGAAATTTAATTTATATTTCAAATTTAAGTGTGTTTTAAGATGATTGTTTTTGAAAACAATTATCTAATTAAATTTGAAGTTCAATTTAAAAGAATGTTTTTAAGATATTAAATCAAAGTTGAGGTTAAAATTTTAAGTAATAATTTAAGACTAAGTTTTCAAATTTATATTGAAAATATTTAAGTTTAAATTAAATGTTTAAGGTGTCTTAAATTTTAAAATTGATTTCTAAATGTTTTATTTTCAAATAAGGTTATGGTTATTAATTTTGGAAACCCAATAGAATAATTTGTTGTTAAGTTATTTAAAATTTGATTTAATTCAAATAATTTAATTATGAAGATAAATAAGGTTAATTTATCTTTGTTATTAACTTGAGAATACTTATTTAATATAATTTGTTAATAAGTTAAAGTTTAATTAAGAATAATGTTTCTTAATTTATTAAGGATTTTTAAATATAAATGGTAAATTAATTAATTGTTTAATTTATTTTAAATAATTAGTTAATTATTTATTTAATTTTAAATAATCACTTAATTATGATTTAATTTAGTATGACTACTTAATAAAGTAATTATTGGTTAATTATTGAATGAAATTACTTATGGAAGTAATTAATAGGAAAATTACTCATGGGGTAATTAGTTAAAGTGAAAAAGGGTAATCACTTGATGTTATTAATCTAAGGAATTGACTAATATAATTGTTGAGATTAATTAATTATGGAGTAGTTAATTAATTAATGAATTAAGGATTATTTAGTAATGGAATTACTTATTTGTTAAGTAATTAATTAAGAAAGTCATCAAGATTATTAATGGAAGTAATTAGAAGATAATTACTTATGTAAGTAATTAAAAGTTAATTACTTAATTATCTTAGTTAAGTAATTAAAGTGATTAATTAATTAAGGAATGTGATTAATTTGAGGATAATTACTAAGGGTAATTAATTAAAATGGTGATTAATTAATAAAGTAATTAATTAAGGTTTATTTATTAATTAATTGATTTAAAATTTCTTAATCAAGTAGTTAAAGAATAATTAAATAGATTAATTAATCAAGGTTAATATAATTAATTAAGAAGTAATTAATTAAGATAAGTAATTACAAATTGTTAATTACTGATTAGATTAATTAAGACTAATTAATGAAGTGGTTGATTAAAATTAATTATTTAATTAATTAAAAGGTTAATTAATTAGTAAGGATTATTTAATTAATGAATTAATCAAGGTTGGTTAATAAAAGTAATTAATTTAAGTATGATTAATTAATTGTAATTAATTGAGGATTAATATAATTAATTATAATTAATTAATAAATGAAGGTTCATTAATTATTGTAATTAATGATAGTAATGAAAGGTTAATTTCTGTATATGGTTAAGGATAATTACTTGAATGTAATTAAAGTATAATTAATCAAGGAAGATTAATTAAGAAAGATCATTTAGATGTTAAATTAATTAATTGGTAATTAATTAATGTTAGTAAGCAGGATTAAGATAATCCAAGTAATTAAAGGATAGTAATTAATTTAATTAAAGGTTAATTAAATTGATTAGAGTAAATCAATTCTGTTTAGATAATTGATTAATACTGGATGTTTGATATTGGGTGATTGGTTGATATTGGATGATTTGTATGTCTCTGATATATATATGATATATGCTGCTTTGTGAGATGAATGTTGATATCTCTGATAAGAGATGTGCTGATCTATGATATAGATGTTTGGTTGGATTGAAATGATAATATGAATTATCTGTTTGGATGATAATATGGATTATCTATTGTAAATTATCTATCTGTGTGTAGTATAGATAAGAATTGAATTGTTTTAACCTTAAAACAATTTGGCCTTAAAAGATACGTTTTGGATTTCGATGAGACCGGGATCGGGTTTCCGTATACCGGTATTCCAGGTCTGGAGACCCGAATACCACATCGATCCAAATTAACGATAGGTCGTGAATCTCAAGTGAAGATGAAGATTTAGAGTGCAAGGGTTATTGTCGTTAACTCTGAGGGTGATTCCAAAACGAGTGTAACGAGATAATGCCTTCGGTTTCGTTCGAACCCGGAACGAACTTATATGGATTGAATGCTTTCAGCACATCGTCAGGCGGACGATGAGCATTCTAAGTGGTATGTTCTGATTAAAGGTAATCGTAACCTCAAGCCTCATCAACCGGGAATGGCTAAAACAGGGGAGGTGCAGCAAGGCTTCGTGGGTAGCACCCACTGAGAGCAAGATAGATCCCTGTCTAGAGGTCCCTTTTCTTTTATTCGGCTTAGTGTGTGGTTGGTCGCGCCAACTACGGGATTGTCTTGTTCGGGATTATCCAGTAAGGGATGGTTCCGGCTTTGTGTTGCAGGGGAGCGGGCGTACTCCTCGGTACGGTGATCTAGGCCACATACTGTGACGGGCGGTACCCCAGTAGCCCTGCCATTGTATGGAATCCAAACTCCAATAAGTGCCGTACGTATTAGTTGTGCCCAACTATGTTGGAATGTGAGATGTAAGCATTTCAGCTATTTCTGTATTTTACTTGAAAACCCTAGACCCTATTATAATATAACTGGATTTCCTATCAAATGTTTTGGTTAGCGTAAGGTAAAAACTTTTCCATGTTTATGTGTGGGAAGTCTTACGTGATACCTTTGTTTTCAAAAGGTTTTGAAGTTAAACAATTTTAACCCGTTTACTCACACCAGACCCATGTCTGACCCAAGTGTTTATTTCTGTTTTATAAACTCTTGGGTACTCAAATTTTTACGAGTAGCCAAGGGATTCAGGTTTAGCTTTGACGAATATTTTGGAGGAGCAATGGAGCAGGAGGCTTCGGCGTTCGTAGATATAGTATTCCGCTGTGTTGATATCTGTGATAGTGTCTTGTCTTGTATTTGAGTTGTAATGTCTAGACAGATGTTTATAACTGTCTAGTAAGTGATGTATATGCTGTGTAACTCTGTAAATTGTTGTAAACTATGTAATAGTTTATGTTATTAATATAATTTATTCGTTCCGCTGTGAGATCGTTGTTGTTGTTTCTTTCTTTCTTCTCTTCTTTTCTATTTTCTACCCCTTTCTTTCTTCATAATGATGCGACTTTCTGGGCATAGGAAGTCGGGTCGTTACAAAAGGATTTTGATTGATTGTGGAAGTTCAGTGAATATAATCTTCAAAAAGGCATATAATCAGATGAGGATCGAAGTAAAGATTTAAAACTGTCTAAAGCTCGTACACATTGTTTTAATGGTGTTGCAACCGAAGCTGTTGGTTATGTGGAATTACTTGTTGAATTGGGAGAACATGAACGAAGGAGAGTGCGAATCTTTCCGTTTATTATTTTGGATGTTTACTTTCCGTACAATGTCTTTCTGGGTCGATCGGCCCTGGCTGAATTCCGGGCAGCTCTTGCCCCATGGTGATTGACTCTGAAATTTCCGACAGACAATGGTGTAGGAGTTGTTTATGGCGATCAGGCGACTGGACGCGCCTGTTATGTAGCTGGTTGAGGGAGGCTCAGTGTAAAGAAAAAGGTAAGGGTGTGGACAAGACTGTCTGCGTCTAGACTACCGAAGATTAACAATCGGCGCCTGAGCCTTGGCTCGGGAACCACAGTCGGTTCTATAGAGATATAGATTCGAGGGATTATGAAGAGGAGCCTAAAGAGACCAAGGCTGCTGTAACATCCCCTACTTGGAGGCCCAAAACTAACTGCTACGGATGCAGTAGTCAATCATAGTTATTAATCCTTAGCGATCAAAGGTAATGTTAGGTAAGTTGATATAATAGAAACACATGGATATGGAAAGTTTAAAATTTTCAAAACAAAATTCACATTCCATATTCCAAAAACCCATTTCAACATTCTTTACATAATCCAACAACGTTAGCCACATTCAGAAAAATATAATTATTACAACATACTCCAAGAGTGACATATGAAGATGCCCCCCCAGTGATCAGAGTATATAATTGGCAAAAAGCAACTTTGCCTTTACAAAACAACACAGCGGAATAACATGAAAGAGAACTCTAAATAACTATTGTGCCTCTTGCACGTCTCCGGAAGCTTATTCGTCTTAAGGGCTACCTGAAAAACTCAAATCTCAAACTACTCAAAATCAGTTGCGTACCTGAGAGTTTAAGGGGAAACATATACTTCGAGTCAAAAATAATGCCTGGTATGAATAATAATCAATCATCTTAAACAATTTAGAAATCTAGTGAGACCATGCCGCTTAGCGGAATGGGTTTCCCTTCACTAGTATCCTAAAACTTCTATAAAACCATATACTGTGCTCCTACATCCATAATGGGTAAAACAATTCAAAACATTATGATATGATGATATGCAAAACAAGTGAATCAATGTTGGATTACCCATCCCCATTCATTTTGAATATCTGTCACAATTATAGTTTCTAGGATTACTATTAACCTAATAGTTTTCATGGAATTATTATGAACCTATTGGTAACTCCAATATCTTTTCTTTTATCCTAGTTTTCATGGGCTGACTAGAAACCTATTGAATATCTATCAATATTTTAATCACTTTTCATGGAATAACTATTAACCTATTGGCCCCATGCCAATATCAAATCATAGTTTTCATGGGCTAACTATGAACCTATCCTACTGACATCTTCATTTCTACATAGTTTTCATAAGCTTACTATGAACCTATTGGCCCCTGCCAATATCTTTTTCTATATACAGTTTTCTTGGGCTTATTGTGAACCTATTGGCCCCTGCCAATATCTTTAATTTATATTCATTATAGGTCAACCTAGCCGTTTATTCTGCCCTTCCCCAAGTTATCGTCATGGGTTTATTACAACGTGAATATATACATATATGAATAAGCAAATATAATAACTTGGTTAATCTCTTTAACCTATTATGACTTCTTTAAAAACTTCATTTCAAATTACCTTGTTTATTAATGCCATGGTTTTCCTTTAAAATGAGATTGGGTTATTGTTTTGAAAATTAAAGCTTTAGAAACCTTTTAAAACCTTACTTTCAACTTCACTAGATAACCTCCTTCGAAAGCATATAAATCTCTTTTCAAAACATTAGGCTTCTGCCTTTCAAAATACTTTAAAACCTTTCTTTTGAAATCTTTCAAATATAATAAAGTAATACTCATTAACTCTTAGAAGCATAGCTTTGAAACCATTGGAAGTATCCCTTCCGAAAATATTGAAAATCCCCCTTTCCAAATCATTGGGTTTGTATTTTAAATTATCATTTCGGTCAAAGTGAATATGAACGAAAGTATTTCTTTCGAAACTATTATATATCATATAAATGTATTGAGGAAAAGATGATTGCGTCGGCACCCTTCCTTTCGAAAGCTTCAAAACATTTAAGCAAAATATTGAAGGATAGCTTCGAAACCCCCTTCCTAAGCCATTGCCTTCGAAACCCATGAACCCTTTCGAAAGCATTTAAGAAGTGGCTTATTACATCTTTAAAACAAAGACTACCTTTCGAAAGCATTGATCACTTCAATACACTCAAAAGGTAAAAGAATCGGCAGCAGGGATTCGATTAGGTCGGAACCCCTTCTTTCGAAAGC
Organism: Allium fistulosum; assembly: GCA_030737815.1. Lineage (NCBI taxonomy): Eukaryota > Viridiplantae > Streptophyta > Magnoliopsida > Asparagales > Amaryllidaceae > Allium > Allium fistulosum. The sequence continues at coordinate 891,083,391 of CM060902.1, forward strand.
ATTTATTTTTACTACTAACGGAACTCATTCGAAAGCCCTTACTTCTAAAATAGAAAATGGCAACCCCTTCGAAAGCTTTTAGAAATCTCCTTTGGAAAACATATGTTTCGACTATGTCGAAAGCTTTAGTAAAATAAAAGCCGGTGCTTAACTTTTTAAAACAACTAAGGTATCGACCCCATCAAAAGCAACGCTTTTGATACCCTTCCTTCCGCCTTTCCTCCAATCCACTACGTACCACCTAGGTGATACCTTGTGTATTGGTTTTGGCTCAGTGGGGTTTCGACTTGATCGAAGGCGAAAGGTAAGATTCGAAAGGTACCTTTAACGGAGGCGAAACCTGTTTTTCTAGGTAAAGGCTGGTTAATGCCAAATTAAGCAATTTATATCAAATAACCTGCCTACGTGTAAACATATAATTGGTTGCCTCATCTAATCGCCTCTTAATTTTTGGATAAGCATCAAAACAAATTTTTGTAGATAAGCCCTTCCATTAAAAATACAATTAAATCATTTAGATCCTCCTCTCAAAATAATTTAATTCCTATAGTAAATCGCTTAAGAAAAATCTCCAAAAATTATAAGAAATTTACTTTGATTATGTTATCTGACATATCAAAATTTCAGACCCAAATTCTCAATATAATTTCTGAAAAAAATTCCTAAACCCAATCAACCATATTTCATTCGAAAATTTATAATAATATTTTCATAGCTTGGAAAATTATCAAAATTAAAACCCAACTCGAAAATCATGTTTCTCATAACATATAATTTTTCCATGGCATTCAAACATTAATTTCTATCGGTTTTTGTTCTTAAAACCGTATAAATCATCATTTAAACTATCTTATCTAAATTAAACAAACTTTAATTCATGCATATCATCATCCAAACATCATATATGCGAATTTAATTTTAAGTTGGAAAAATATATTCATAAAATAGAGATGGAATTATTATTCACCTTGATTATGAAAAGGAAAGTGGATTAAGTTTGAGATTGATTCCCCATCTTTAATTTCTTTAACTTTTCTTTGAATTTCTCCTTTCTTTTCTTGTTAATGGCTTGCTCCCCTTTACGTTTTATTTTTGTGAAAAATGAGATATAAACGTAAATGGCCTAAAAGGCAAAATCTATATATATATATATATAAGAGTAAAGGTTATGTATGGAAAATACCTAATATACCCTTGTCTAGATTAATTATCCTATAAACCATTCTCAAGCCCATGTAAATTAATAAGCACGACCACTTAATATTTATTCAAATCTCAATCCCCTTATCACTTAACATTTACACTATTCTATTTAATTTATCTAATTAAATCTCCGGAATAATGTTATTAAAGTTAGGGTTGTTACAGGCTCCCCTCCTTAAAGAATTTCATCCTCGAAATTCAGTAAGGACTAATACTAAACATAGCAATCATATGTAACAACTCCTAACAACCATACTAGTCTACCTGACTAGCGGTTATCTATATAAATCTAATATTGACATACCCTCAAAACAAATCAGGATAAGTATCTCGAATCTCATCTTCTGTCTTCCAAGTACAGTCTTTCTCGTTGTCGCTCCACTGAACTTTCACCAACTTGACTGCCTTGGATCTCAATCTTTTCTCATCTCTCACCACTACTCAGACTAGTTGTCTAACAAAAGTCAAATTAGGCTCTACTACCAAGTCTTCCAACCCTGTTAGAGGAATAGTAGTCTCTGGATCATGCACAAATTTGCGAAGATGAGACACATGGAATACATTATGGACACCTGCCATATTGCTCAGCAACTCCACTCTATACGCGAGTTTTCCAATCCTTCTTATAATCTGGAATGGACCAACATATCTTGGGCCCAGTTTCCCAGACTTCCCAAATTGTATCACACCCTTCATAGCTGACACCTTAATGAAAACCCTGTCTCCAACTGAGAACTCTAGGTCTTTATGCCTTTTATCGGCGTAACTCTTCTGTCTGGATTGAGCTTCCTTCATCCGTTCTCAGATCAACTCAATCTTCTCTTATGCTTCTCTAACCAAATCTAGACCTAAGACTAATCTGTCTCCAGTCTCTAACCAACATGATGGCGATCTGCATGGCCTACCATACAAAGCTTCAAAATGCACCATACCAATACTAGTTTGATAACTATTACTATAGGAAAACTCAATCAATGGCAGGTGATCTTCCCAAGATCCACCAAAGTCCAATACACAAGCTCTCAACAAATCTTCGAGTACTTTATGGACTCTCTCGGTCTGCCCATCCATATGTGCGTGATATGATGTACTCATCTTGAGCTTGGTACCCAATACCCTCTGTATACTTTTCCAAAATTCGCTATTAAAATGCATCTCTGTCGCTGACTATGCTACTAGGAATCCCATGAAGTCTAACTATGTTCTTTATGAACAACTTTGCCAAAACAGGTGCCTTCCTGGTTGACTTTACTGGAATGAAATGTGTACTTTTGGTCAACCTGTCCACAATGACCCATATGCTTTCATTTCCCCTGTTCGACCTTGGCAACCCATCAATTAAATCCATGGATATAGAATCCCACTTCCACATTGGAATCTCTAAAGGTTGAAGCAACCCGCTTGGCTTTTGGTGTTCGGCTTTCACTTGTTGACAGTTAGCACACTGCCTAACCCACAAGCCAACATCCCTCTTCATGCCTTCCCAATAGAAGCTCCTCTTCATATCATGATACATCTTGGTCACCCTAGGATGAATCGTAAACTTAGATCGATGACATTCTTCTCAGACTTCTCTTCTTAAGTTCTCTACATTCGAACACGTAAGCATCCCTTCTTCCTCAACCATCCTCTCTGGTCGATGCCTTAATCATTTAAATCATCGATCTCAGATCCTACCTCAAGGCTTCTAATCCTTTCGACTAATTTTGGATCCACTTTCTGCTTAGAAGCAATCCTTTCGATCGACACTAGTCACATTTCTAAACAGGCCAACATAGCGGTACTCTGACTAGAACTAGCAGTCGATCTTGATTTTATACTACATGTAGTCAAAGCTTCTAAATCTTTCCATTCCGCCAACATAGCTAGCACCACATTCTGACGTTTCCTGCTAAGAGCATCCGCTACCTTATTTCCTTTCCTAGGAGTATATTCTATACCAAAATCATAAGCATCCAAAAACTCCAGCTGTCTCTACTGTCGCATATTCAACACCTTCTGAGAGAATAAGTATCATAAAGACTTATGATCAGTGTATAGCTCAAATATCTCTCCCAAGAGATAATGTCTCCAAATCTTCAACGTGAAGATCACCGCAGCCAACTCCAAATCATGAGTAGGGTATCTCACCTCGTGCGGTCTAAGCTGTCGAGAAGCGTAGGCAATGACAAAGCGTCAGTTTGTAGTGTAAGTAATTCTTCATTTGAAGATTATGAACAAGAATCTGAAGATTCCACAGAATCAGGTTATAGTTCTGATACATCAGATAAACTTATTTTCAACATAAACGCCAATGAAGCCAAATCTAGTAGAGGTCCACTATACTTACCTCCACCGGATAGTGCTTCCGTAATAAATGATCTTAACTCTGATATAGTTATGGAAGATCAAGAACAAGAACAAAACAATCCACATACTGATCCTTACCCTGAAATGCTTAGACATGGTACGAGATCAGATTGGATTAGATTTCACTCATCTAGAAAACAATTGAAAGATTTTTATAATGAACAACCTTCTTTATCTTATTCCTTAACTTTCAATATAGATAGACTTCCACATAGAAAAATAAGAAAATATATTATAACATGGCTTCAACATATAAGCGGAACAATTTATTTATTACCTCCAAATATGAGTGTAATGGAATATATACATTACGCTACCAGTTACTGGACAGGTGATGCTTTAGCCTGGTTACTAAATCTTGAAAGAATAAATCCAAATCAATTACAACGGATTAGAAATATCCAATCCAAACAAGAAGCTCTTGGGGAATTATTAAAATTATTACTAGCGGATTTTACAGGAGAAACATTCCTTGAAGATACTGACTATGAAAAACAATTATTAAAAATACAATTATGTGATATCTGTATGTTAGAAGAATTTACTGCCAAATACATAGGGCTACTTTTTCATTTAAAAAATAATGACCAAAAGGTTTTCTGGGTGAAGGGATTTTTTACAAAAATACCTTATCCATGGAATAACATTATACAAGAAAGGTATGACATTTTAAGACAAAGCACTACAGATGAAAACCATAACACGGGCTTGTTAAAAAAGGTATGTATGGATACTATGGAAAGAGTTTGTGAGCAAGCAAGTGCGCACAAACAAATGAAAAATAAAATTAAGAACTCAAAACTTGGATTTTCCTGTTGTACAAAATATACTAAAGATATTAATACTCAATTCGGATGTCCGCCTAAATTCGAAAGAAAAAGAAATTTTAAACGAAGAACAAAACCAAAATATGGAATCACTAGAAAAAGGTGGAAGCCAGAATATAAGAAGAAATTTAGAAAAGAAAACAAGTTTTCTAAGAAAAAATTTATTAAAAAGAAAATTTTTCGAAAAGGCTGCAAATGTTTTAAATGTAATAAAGAAGGACATTATGCTAATGAATGTCCAACAAATATACAAAATATTGTAATATCTAATATTGAAGAATACGGTATTAATGTTGGCACTATTGAAGATATATCTAGTGATTCTAATTCATCAGTTTATGAAATTGAATCAATTTATTCCGACACTACTGAAAATGAAGATGAAATTAATGATTCGTTTGATAATTTTAAAATAAACATGATTACAATTAATCAAACACATAATCAAATAAAAATTATTCCACTAACTATATATGCTATACTCCCTAAAAAAGAAAAAATAAATTCTCCGGGTTATACATTATATGCAGCAAAATGCTATAGGTTAAGACGATACTTCACAACCGAGGTATTTTTAGACTTACTAATAAAAATCCCACTAGGATATTATGGGAAAATTTATAATATACCAAAACATACAAAAGAAAATATTTTCATAACACATGGATTAATTGAACCACTTTCTAAAAATAATGCTTCTATACTATTTAAAAGTACTAGTATGGAGATAAAGATTATATTATAGAACAAGGAGATCCAATAGGATTACTTGTTTTACATAAATACGAAGATCTTCCGATTGTAAAAGAAGAAATATACGATCACGATACATTCACCCCATTAAGTGGTTCCACATCTAGATCATCAAGAAATAAAGAGTCAGAATCATATCAAGAATATAGGATATATATGAACACATTTACTTCTGAAGAAACATCAAACCCACAAATACAAGATAGTACAGGAGAACAATTTGAGGTCACTGATGAAGATTTAGAAAAATTAAAAGAAGCAATTCCTCACTCAGACAAAAAATATATTTATAAACCATTAACTTTTAGATCTAGATTTCTAAATCAACATACATATATATTCGAACGAATGCAAGGAAATATAGAATTAAAAGGAGAAGAAGATTTTACTTCTATAAGCCTTTTAAATAAAAATAAAATTGAAAAACTAAAAGCTAAATATCCAAAAATGAAATACCTTCATATAGGTCTAATACAACTAAAAATAACAGGATTATTTAGAACAGGAATAGATACTCCAATAATGATAGTCTGTATGGATGAAAGAATTATCAATAACCCTTTAAATAGTATTATTGGAGGAGCTAAGTCAAATTTAGCAAATAGATTATTTGGAGTAAATATACATCCCGATTTTTGTATAAGTCTTGACGATCAAAATATAGAAAAAGCCTGTACATTATCAGTAAACCTACAAAATATTGAACTTCTATCAGGATCTAAAGTTCTTGGCATACAATGGGAACATTGTATGGCCTTAAATGATACTGCTACATTCAAATCAATAACACCCAAACAATTTGTTAAATTATTTGAAGTCGGGTTGGGAAAAACAATCCAACCTAGATTAGTAGACGTAAGAGATCTAAAATTCGATAATGAAATTCAAGTTTTTGTAAAATCTCTTAAACCAAAGATACAATTGCCTACAGAATATTTTATTGCATCTGGCAATACAATTTCCACTATAACCAAACATAAGGATGAAAATACAAGCTCACCGAACACCTTAAATAGATCTTTATCATACAACAAAATGTCTGAAGTTGAACTAACCCCTGATATACTAAAAAGTATCAGTCATTGTATGAGCTTTAAGCAAGACAATCCGATCGAAGGAAGAACACTGAGAATACTTGACAAACAAAAGGAACAGGAATCAAACCGAATGGTTATAAAGGTTCCTACAGACAATATAAAACATCATGATTAGATCCATTGATCTAAAAAGAAAAGCTCAATTACATATATATCTTCCAATAACGATATGTATCCCTGAATATCAAGAATTCACGGTGCATGCGTTACTGGATTCTGGTGCAGAAGCCAGTTTACTACAAGAAGTATTTATACCCCAGCAACTCCGGGTACCCTTAGACAAAAAAGGGATACTAAATGACTTTATGGGAAGACAAGTTCCTGTTATTCATAAAGCAAAACATCTACAGGTACAAATACCTGACATACATGGAAATAATAAAACATACAGCTTTGATTTTGCATTACTACCAAAAGAATTTGATATTGATTGCATTCTTGGGATGGATAATCTTAGACATCTCCCTCCATTCAACAAATATTATTTCGAACTCGACGGCGTTCTCGTCCCCCGAGTAACGCTACCTGCTACAATTGCACCACATTATACTCCCGCAGCACAGCGTGGTGACAAACCTGTTACATTAATTGACAATGTCAGAACACCAAAAATTGTGCAACCAAAAATTTGTACCTACAGTATACCAACAACAAATGAATTTGAAATATCAATACATAATATGTTAGAACCTCTCTATTCGGATAATCCATTAAAATGGTTTGATAAAGCACCAAGATATTGCAAAATCGAACTAATGGAACAATACAAAGATGCCAAAGTTCGGGTCAACAGTATCATGGTTTCACCAACTGACAAAGAGGAATTTTCAAAACAAATAAAAGACTTGTTAAATTTAAAATTAATACAAAAAAGTTTCAGCACTCACTCATCTCCAGCTTTCTTAGTAAGAAACCATGCCGAAATTAAAAGAGGAAAAGCAAGAATTCCCTTTATCAGTAAGAAAACATACCTTCCATCATAGACTTCCCTTTATCAGCTGCAGTTGGCTTAGTAGATGATGGTCCAGCAGCAAAAACATTTCCCTTGTCCACCCTAACTGGTTCTGGACACTGATTCTTATAATGCCCAAATTGATCACAGTTGTAGCACTTCACTTGCTTCTTACCGAAGTCTTCTTATGTCCCTTGCCTGGACGGCACTCATTTCCAAAATGACCCTTCTTGTCACATTTTTAGCAGACTAAATCAGCTTTTGATTTCTTCGTTGTGTTTCCCTCTCGGGCTCCTTTCTTTTCAAAGAACTTCCTCTTCTTTCCCTTAGAACCTTGGGATTCAACTGGCTTCTCTCTAGCACAAAAAGCAAGCATTTCCTCGTAGCGGATGGCCATCTCCACCACTATATTACTAGGATCATAGATATGTGTTAGGGTTGCCCTACTAAGCTCGGGCCTTAGTCCCCGAATGAACCTTTCATTCCTTTTGATGTTAGTGTCTACAATAGCGTATCCATATCGAGATAGCTCATCAAACTTATTAGCATACTCGATAACTGACATATCTCCCTGAATAAAATCCATAAACCTCCTCATCAATGCTGACTTAGCAACCTCAGAAATAAACCTCTGTTCGAATCTCCTTCGAAAATCAGCCCAAGTCAACTCTTCCTCTGGAACTCCGGCAGTCACACTATTCCACCGGTGAAGTGCTGACCCTTGCAACTGCCTAGAGACCAACCTTCTCTTCTGCTCATCATCTAAACCCAGATCAGCAAATATTCTTTCGCAGTGCAACAACCAATTCTCCACTTCGATAGTATCCTTCGTCCCCATGAACGGCTTTCCACCCAAGTTGGTGTAGTCTCTGCTCAACTTAGCATAATTATTCCCAATAGGAGCCATAGGATTAGCTCCTCTAATATTACCAGGAGCTCTAGTAGTAGCTCCCGCTTGCATCAAATTAGCAAGGAACTGATACATCATCTCCACATCTACTGGCGGATTTCCAACACCCACATTTGCTTCAGCATTTTGATCCACGTTAGCTTGTCGACCTTGGTTCCTACGGGTGTTAGGTTGAGCATTTCCATCAGTTGTTGCGCTTCCTCCACCTAGATTTCCTCTTCCGTTTCCTGCTTCCATATCTTCTTTCTCATAAATTGCATACGAGCCTTATTAAGATACAGAAGAATTGTCTAAGAGAGAGGGGAATACGTACTTATATACATACCTATATATCTAATACAAGTATGTTACAATCGCGTTAACCCAAGCTCGAATCATATTTATGATTCACTTGATTATGCTTTAAAAATCTTTTAGGTTTAAATTGCTTTAGTTTTCATAAACCTATGCTCTGATACCAACTTATAACATCCCCCACTTGCAGGCCCAAAACTAATGGCTACAGATGTTGTAGTCATCCATAGTTATTAATCCTCGACGAACAATTACAGTAATGGTAGATAAGTTGATATAACAGAAACACATGGATATAGAAAATTATAAAATTTCAAAACAACATTCACATTCTATATTTCAAAAACCCATTTCAACATTCTTTACATAATCCAACAACGTTAACCATGTTCAGAAAAATATAATTATTACAACATACTCCAAGAGTGACATATGAAGATGCCCCCCGATGATCAGGTATATAATAGGCAAAAAGCAACTTTGCCTTTGCAAAACAACACGGCGGAATCATGAAAGAGAACTCTAAATAACTATCGTGCCTCCTACACCTCTCTGGAAGCTTATTCGTCTTAAGAGGTACCTGAAAACCTCAAATCTCAAACTACTAGAAATCAGTTGCGTGCCCGAGAGTTTAAGAGGAAACATATACTTCGAGTCAAACATAAAGCCTGGTATGAATAATAATCTATCATCTTAAACAATTTAGATATCTAGTGAGACCATGCCGCTTAGCGAAACAAGTTTCCCCTCGCTAGTATCCTAAAATTTCTATAAAACCATATACTGTGCTCCTGCATCCATAATGGGTAAAAAAATTCAAAACGTTATGATATGATGATATGCAAAACAAGTGAATCAATGCTGGATTACCCATCCCCATTCATTTTGAATATCTGTCACAATTATAGTTTCTAGGATTACTATTAACCTAATAGTTTTCATGGGATTATTTTGAACCTATTGGTAACTACAATATCTTTTCTTTTATCCTAGTTATTATTGGCTAATTACGAACCTATTGACTGTCTATCAATATTTCAATCTCTCATCCGGATATAGTTTTTAGGGGTTAACTATTAACCTATTGGCCCCTGCCAATATCAAATCATAGTTTTCATGGGCTAACTATGAACCTGTCTTACTGACATCTTCATTTCTACATAGTTTTCATGGGCTTACTATTAACCTATTGGCCCCGACCAATATCTTTTTCTATATACAGTTTTCATGGGCTAACTGTGAACCTATTGGCCCCTGCCAATATCTTTAATTTATATTCACTATGGGTTAACCTAGCTGGTTATTCTGCCCTTCCCTAAGGTACCGTTATGGGTTTATTACAATGTGAATATATACATATATAATGAAGCAAATATGATAACTTGGTTAATCTCTTTAACCTATTATGACTTCTTCAAAAACTCCATTTCAAATTACCTTGTTTATTAATGCCATTGTTTTCCTTTAAAATGAGATTGGGTTATTGTTTTGAAAATCAAAGCTTTCTAAACCTTTTAAAACCTTGCTTTCGACTTCACTAGATAACCTCTTTCGAAATCATATAAATCTCTTTTCAAAACATTAGGCTTCTGCCTTTCAAAATACTTTAAAACCCTTCTTTCGAAATCTTTCAAATGTAATAAAGTAATACTCATTAACTCTTAGAAGCATAGCTTCGAAACCATTGTAAGTATCCCTTCCAAAAGCATTGAAAGTCCCCCTTTCCAAATCATTGAATTTGTATTTTAAAATATCATTTGTGTCAAAGTGAATATAAACAAAAGTATCTCTTTCGAAATCATTCTTTATCATACAAAAGTATTGGGGAAAATATAATGGCGTCGGCACCATCCCTTTCGAAAGCTTCAAAACATTTAAGCAAAATATTGAAGGATAGCTTCGAAAACCCATTCTGAAGCCATTGCCTTCGAAACCCATGAACCCTTTCGAAAGCATTTAAGAAGTGGCTTACTACATCTTTAAAACAAACACCACCCTTCGAAAGCATTGATGACTTCGATACACTCGAAAGGTAAAAGAATCGGCGGCAGGGCTTCGTCTAGGTCGAAACCCCTTCTTTTGAAAGAATTTATTTTTACAATTAAAGGAACTGATTCGAAAGCCCTTACTTTTAAAATAGAAAATGGAAACCCCTTCGAAAGCTTTTAGAAAACTCCTTCCATAAATATATGTATCGACTATGTCGAAAGCTTTAGTAAAACAAAGGCAGGCGCTTAACCTTTTAAAACCACTAAGGTATCGACCCCATCACAACAAAAAAAGCAATCAAATTTATAGTCTGAAACATCGTATGCTGATTCGGTCTTCCACGAACTATTGTAACAAATAATGAGACTCAATTTGACAGTGTTGAATTCAAAGACTTTTGCCGAAGATATCGTATTGAAAAGAGATTTGCGGCGGTCGCTCACCCATAGGCAAATGGACAGGTTGAAGTTGTAAATAAAATCATAAAGTCTATTCTGAACAAGCGTTTGGAGAAGGCTAGTGGCAATTGGGTGGAAGAACTCCCTACAACACTTTGGGCTTATAGGATCACCCATAAGTCCGCGACTGGCCATAATCCATTCACCCTTACTTATGGCTCCAAAGCCATTATTCCTATTGAACTTGAAGTCCCTTCTCATCGAGTGACTTACTACGATCCCAAAACGAATAATGATCTCCTCTTGGAATCTCTTGAATTTATAGATGTGAAGCCCGAAGAAGCCGGTCTGGGGGCGGCTGCACATCGACATCGAGTCGCCCGATATTACAACACTATAGTTCGACCGAGAACCTTCGAAATTGGCGATCTCATCCTTAAACAGGGTTTTCCTACCCCATCGCACATGAATCCAATCTGAGAAGGACCACATGTCATTGAACAGAGGCTTGGATAAGTTACTTTCGAGCTAGTGACTATTGATGGCACTACACTTCCAAGGGCGTGGAATAGCGAACATTTACGACGCTATTTCACTTAATTTATTTCCTTTACATTTCAGTTGTATTTACTTTCAGAATCTGCTTTAGAGTTTGATTTTCTGAATGTGTAATAAGATAGTTTATGTTATTCCTTTCCATTTAATGAATAAAGTTTCAAGCTTCCTTTGTATTTATGTTTGCTATTACATTGTATGCTAATTACATAGCAAAACCGATTGAAGTCGATGTGTGTGAACAGGCTCCCAGAGTTTGAAATTAATCAATCATGCTAGCTCTCAATGGGATCAAACAAGATAAGCTCAATCAAGTTGTTCGTTTAATGACTCTCGCTCACAATTCAAAGGATGGGATACACAATAAGGAATGAATGTAGCCAACAATCTGATGATCGAATAACTCCTGCCCAACTGTGGAACTGAGACAAAATCAAAGTGACCAAGATTTAACCGATCGCTCGTTAAACCAAATACTAAATCTTGTGGGGCACATTAATCAATCAAAGAGAGTGCGATCCAAGCACTCTTCAAAATAACTCTAGGTCCCTAGAATGCGAACGGGAGTATAAACATAAATCGAGTGTGAACAGACCGCTCGCGAAACATCTCTAAGTCCCCAAAGTGCGGACTGGAGTATAAACATAAATCAGATGTGAACCGACCACCGCGAAATAACTCTAAGTCCCCAGATTGCGGATTGGAGTATAAATGTAAATCGATTGTGAATCATCCACTCGCGAAACAACGCTGAGTCCCCAGAGTGCGGACTAGAGTATAAACATATGTTAGGTGCGATCTGACCACCCATCAACTAAATCTTATCCCTAGAGTGTGGATATGAACATGAATGAATAGATGAGTGGAGTTCGACCGTTCTCTATTCTACAAACTATGGCCTAAAAGCGATGGGAGGAGTATAAACTCGCTAAGAATGGAATTTGACCGCCAAACACCTGACCCCGCCAAATTAGAACCAGGGGCAGGAGTATAGTTACTCAAAAACCGCTAAATCCGACAGCGTAACGCTAAGGCCCGAGCCTAGTGTTTGATACAACTCGAGGCCATGACCACTTGGAGGCCTTGGGATAGTGTTGGTGGATTGTTACCAGAATTTATGAACAACGAATTACAAGTACATTGAATGGAAAGTAATAGTTCTACTACTTAAATAAAAATTCACATGAAAGCTCAACAAAAATTTTTTTACTCACATAGCAGGTTTTGAGATTGCAATACAAGGTATTCCAAAAATCGAGACTCGTGCCTGTACAACCGCAGCAAATGAAAGAAATAACTGTGCAAATTATGTACATATTGAGCCGAAGTGCCGGCTATTTTTTTGACCTTTTCTCTTTCTTGGATTTTTCGGGAATAGTGCTACATGTGCTTTTTTTTCGGATCCCTTACCACCTTTAGTAGGAGTGCTTGCTGAGGTAGGAGGAAGTTCACTGGGAATCAACCCGCCAGGTGGAATAATTTGCAGTGGCACAAGATGAGGATCGTCAATGTCTACCTCGAAGGGCTTAGTTTTAGCTTTTCTTTTCAACCACTCCTCCTTTTCAACCTTCTCTTTCAAGCTAATCTTGGCGGTGTGTTCAGAGGCGCCAGTAATCATTACATCTTCAGACTTGTCTGCTGGGAGCGGATCTTTAATTTTATCGACATCAAGAGCCCCAATGATTTGAGCAACGGGCCCCTGAACATCAGCAGTTGCCGTACCCTAAGCTGGTTTCTCCTATTGCTCTATAGCAGCATCACTTTTGGGAGTTTGACTAGGGCTCGAAAGACCTACAAAATTTGTTAAAACAGGGAGATTAGCTCAAAACCATTGCGCATGAAGAACAAAAAATTTCATATATTGAGGAGTAAAGTGCGATACCCACATCCAGTTGGCTCTCTGTGGTTGCTGGGGTACCTCCTTCTAAAATAGGGGATAACATCTTGGATTCGTAGCCGGTCTTGTCTGGATCGTAGTCGAAATCCTGCTCTGTGTCGAGGGAGATTGATGTTTCGGATGCTTGAGATAAAGAGGGACCTTAGGATCAGCCCCTGAAGATCCCGCAATATGTTCTCCTTTCTTAATAGGTGTAGAAACATTGAAGTATTGGAGTTTTGCAGTAGCCAAATCCAAGGGTTCATTTCTACGAAGAATTTCCCACACTAACTCTTCTTCGTTGAGCTCAGCTCCATCCATTTCTCTCTTCTTCATCTCGACAACATGTTCCCAAGCTTCAGCAAGTGATTCAAGGTGACCCTCGCCAAAAAAACTTAAGTCACGATGGATAAGGACTTTGGCGTTATAATCGATGATCAATGGATCGAACAAGTCCTTAATTCATTCCTATAGGATTATTTAGTAGCTTCCACTTGGGATTCAATCTGTTTAATCATTTCTTTGTGGCCTTCTTCTCGAGCTTCCTCTTTTAGAGCTTCAATTTTTGTGAACTGCTCATCAAGCTTGATTTTTAGACTCCTGGCCTCAATAACCTCTTCGAAGTACTTCTGTGATTCTTCTTGGGGTTCGATTTTCTCCTCTCTTTCCCTTTTGAAAAGTTATTCAAGTTCCTCAACACGGCGAGCCAGAGCGTCCTTTTCCTTTAGCAAGATGTCTTTTTCTAGAGCCAGTGCCCCGCTGCGATTAAGGGCTACGTCGAGTTCCTTTTTGTGAGAAATTTCCAAACGGCTCATCGCCTCTACCGTTTCCTTAGCATTTTTCTCCGCTTTTGCAAGTTGTGTTTTCAACTCTAACAATTCGGCATCCTGATATTTAATTATGTTCTTATCATGTATAGCTTCCAACTTAAGGTGGTCTATCTCTTGTTGTCACTCAAAAGATATTTCAGAGACTTTTCTACCAAGTGTAGGAACAATTCGTGCTAGACGAACACATCATTGACGTAAGCAAGAGAACTCTCCTTAGCATGCCCCGAAATTATATGAATAGAAAGAAGGAAATTGAGCTCATCAAAGATTTTTTTGGAAATGTGGCCTTAAGCTCGGCCAACTTCTCTATTATAGAAACATCAATAGCAATAGTCGGCAAAGGCAAATCAGAAGTAGCAATTGGATGTTTGCTTGATCGATGTTTGCGAGATTGTTCAAAGCTCGAGGAGCCGGAACGTTGCTCATGAGATGCAGTGATATAAGGGCCACGGTAAGGAGGCTATTCTCCACTGTGAGCAGAAAAGTTAGATTGTTCTCTTTGACGTGATGTTTGGGACTGCGACTTGAGTTTAGAATAAGAAGATTCCCTTGAGCGATAGCTTTTATCCTATCCCTCATCTCTCTCCTTGCGCTGGCCAGACTCCGAATCTCGGCTAGATCGATAATATGATGAAGAACTCCTTAAGTGATCAAAGGCTCTGGACTCATACATGGCACCTACAAAGACCAAATGAGAGCATATGAGTAATTTTCGAACGAATGACTAAAAAAAGTGTGTACTGAAAGGTGCATGGTTGTGAGTGTCCTAGTGTCTCCCCCCAATAGACCGGTGGTTGTAGCTTTGCACCTCGGCGTTTTCTCTCCTTTATCCAAAGGATGAATGCCTTCACCACTCCCAGTAGGAGAGTTGAGTCCTTCAATTTTGATATTCAGAAAGTCATAGGTCATGATATCATCCGGAATTTGAAGATTTGAAAATCCCTTCAGCGAACTTTTCAAGTGTTGAGAAGACGATTCCTCTTTAATAGGAGTAATAATGGACTTTGAATCCATGTCGGTTTTTCTTTTACGAAGCTTATATGCTAGCCTCTTCTTTCTTTTAGTGGGTGTTCGAGATTGTGCGCCTTGCGATGGTTCGACCATAGGCGCCTTCCATAGGCCTGCATCAACGTTTCCCGGCTTATCGGCTTGAGAATCCCTAATCTAACCCTCTTCAGTGTCGTCCCTAGTCCCCTCGGTAGAGAGAACAATGGGATTGATGGTATCCCTTCTTTTTTCTACAACATTCATTGGCAATCCTACACTCCCGGGGAGTCCGATATTACGGCCTTACTCCAACAGCCCAAATAAGGATAATAGCTCGTCAGTTACAAGAAGTTTAATGTCCCTGTCTTCGACAGGGGTAGTGTGAATGGGGCGACAACTCTTGAAAATTCGACGCCTTCATGAAGTGGGCGAACACCTAAAAGAACTCCGGATGTTAGTAGATTCAAAGGAAAAGTTATGACTAGGATTAGTGAACTTAGGAAAGAAGTGATAATACTTATGTCCTTCTACCCATTACCTAACAAAGCCAGGTGGACATCGTACATAAAACCACTCATGCTTAAACAAAGAAAGTTTTTTCTAAGCGCCTGTCGAAACTTGGCAATTCGGCGAGGGTTCAAGAAAACATAAGAAGGACTTCTCGACCACCGTTTGAAGTTGTAAATGAGTCTTATTTCTTCAGGAGTTGGCGGATGAAACAAAATGCTCAAAAATAGCAAGAAGGTTCCATGTATAAAGGCATAACTGTTTGGATGGAGTTGAGTGGGAGAAATCCCATGATATTTCAGCATCTCTCGAATAAATTAGTTAAAGGGCGCAACACATCCAGTCCAGCACATAAACTTATTACATGCTATGTACCCCACTAAGGGCAAGTGAGGCCTATCATTTATTGAAGCGATCAAGATATCTGCAAATGGAATTCAATGAATAGAACATAGCTGGCGAAGAGCAGCCTCATCGATTCGAGAGGCCTATGAGTCTATTAGGTTATTTAGAAGAATAACACCCTGTACTACATTAGGAGCAGGACTTATATCATCCGCCAAGAGGACTGGAACATCCAAGAAAAGATCGACCCATGTGCCAGAAACTTCTGTATTTTCTGCTTGATTGCTGGGAGAAAGCCTGCTAGATAAAGTTGCGGAACATGATTTTTCTTCATAGTAGATGTATTACATCATTGGGTCAGAAGACATACCACCTAAACACTCTACGCATTTGGAATCCATATTAGCTATACTCGGTAGACAATTGAGGTTAGAAAAGTTAACATGTTCCCCCTATGTTAAGTTTGAGCTAGTGCAGTGCAGTGCACTGTATAACAAATATAAATAATTAAAAGTCGAAAAAACAAAGTAAAATGGCAAGACTTGGAAGTTTGACCAGAGAGACCGTCATCACTGACTGTCTCAACTAGCAAGAAGATTGATTGGTTACGAAAGCTTTGCGGTTGACTATCGGCATATCGAAGTTTGAAGTTTGTCATTTAAGTTCATTTGCAAGTTTTTAGTCCATATTGAAAGTTCCAGGAATCTGATTGCCCAATCTCAAGTTCAACAATGGATATGCATGTTATATTGTTCAACGTCATCATATGATGAAGGCCATTAAGGCAAATTAATGGTGACTGTTGAAACAAATCAGGTTGGATTAGTTTACAAGTTCAGGAAGCCAATTCTTCACTTTATGTCGATCTCAATGAGAATGTCGATCCCTATACCAAAGACCTTATACTGATCCTTCATTTCGACCATGGACAACCGAACCCTATTCCGCCACCATGATCGATCCCTCAACAAGACATCCACTAGCGATTCATATACTCAACTAAGACCAATCGATCCCTATGGATAGGCCAACCCATCTCCTATAGCGTCACTACAGATCCTTCACTCTCTAAAAACTATTACTGATCCCTTACTTTAATTAGATCAAACTGATCCCTCTGGATAAGCCAACCATTTCCAAAGCCAAACGACCGATCCCTCTAAACAAAACATGCCTTACCAACCCCTCACCTAGTTTTACTATAGCCGATCTCTCCCTTTCAAATCCAGTACCACCGATCCCTGCCTCTGGGCTATTTTCATATGCCGACCTCTTCATACTTCTACTCCTGACCTATCATCCATTAAAATCCCTTGCTGAACCCTCATCTCTTCCCTTCCTCTCCTCTTCCTTCTCCTAACTCAATCTCCTAAACCCTTATTCAGTAATCATTAACCTCTCCAAGGCCGCTCATCATCACGGCTTCGAAAACCCTCATAACTACCAACTGCTTAAAGCCGAAGATCTCATCGTATGATTAAAGATGTATTTCAAAATCTTACCTATATGGATGTTTGAATTAAAGTGTAGGCAAGTGTTTGGATATGCATGAATTAGAAGGAAAGGCCAAGTAAACTTATGGTAGGGATGGAAGGCTAGGAGAATTAAGTGTGAGTTGAAGCAAATTTCTGTTGGGTTTGTGAGTCAAAGGCAAGGGTTCAGAGCTTTAAGCAAAAGGTAGAAAAATGAAACTAGTGAAGGGGAAGGAAGTAAGTGCGTTGCTTTATATACGTGGACTAAGGGTTTGGCCCAAAATATTGAGTGCAAAATTGAGGAGAAAGGGATCGGCATAGAAGCTTGCCGACCTCTATTAGCATGGCTAGAAAGAGGGATCGACATAATGCACACCGACCCCTATAGGTTTTTTAAAAAAAGAAAGAGAAGGGAAAAATAAACATTTTTATAAGGATTTGGCTATGAACATGTAGATACAAAGAAATATATACTAGCAATGACCCCATAAGTGTTCGAACACGTCCGGGAGCCGACAACAAAAATGGGTATATGAATGTGCACATGAATGGCGTAATAGTTCAACTTTGTGAAATCAACAGAAATTGAAATCAAACCTGAAGCCTTCAAGTTCAGGGCTAGACTAGATAACAAAAGCTTGTAAGTCTCGCAGAACTGGACTATTATATATTGATGGAATATAGCACTGGATTTATATTATTGGAATTGACCAAGCGACATGGCAATCAATGAAAAATTCATTGACTTGGGAAAACGATTCGAAAAAGGGATAGCAATCACTTGGGAAGTTAGATGGACCTCCTACCGACAATTCAGACTTGTTTTGATTCAGAGCATGTCATGTTACTCACAAGACATGCTTTGGGGGGGGCAAGTGTTACCCGGCATTCTAACCCGACTATATTGAATTGACTGCATGAGTAAGACCCGATTGCCATCAATGCCAATGATTCCAGAGCGATGATCGTGGGACCCAGAAGTCAAGTACAAATGGTTATATGAAACCAAAATTGAACGATGTTGGTAGACAAACATTGTAAAATGTTTATGGAATAGAATATAGCTTAGTCAAAAGGAAGGGATCGGTGTGGTTTAACTATTTGGTAGGAATCGTCATACTCCAGTTAACGAAGGAGGAATCAGCATGATTTAATGATAAGGGGTCGGAATGGTCAAATAAACAAGGGCTCGGCATGATTGAGCAAACATGGGTCGGCGTGGTTGAGTAAGTAAGGGATCGGCATAGTTGGCTGGTATGGATCGGCATACTTTGATTTGCAAGGAAGGGTTCGGCATGGTTTATTGACTTGGATTGGCATGCTTCAATTCACAGAGGAGGACTCGGTATAGTGTGTTGAGAAGGTGTCGGCATGTCTTGCTAAGAAGTATGGATCGGCAGACTCTGTTGAAGAGGGATCGGCATCCAATTGATTACAAGTGCCTTCGTGCATTCGACAATCATTATATCAAGATTTGTCAGTCCAAAGCATATGGAAATTGGACTGCAAGGCATTTGGACCCTAGGGAGCATGCCCTAGGGATCGCGCATCAAACAAATGAAGATAATGGGATCGGTATACAACCTATTAAAGGGATCGCAGAAAACAATAAGTAAACAATCCTGAATCAAAGATCATGCAATAACTTGAGCTCCTTTGGTCCAAACAACATAAGATTTGAAGGGCTAGCATAGTAAAGCATGCAGAAGCCACCATAGGGATCGCTGCCCAAAAATCAAATAGTAAAGGGATTGGTACTGGTCCCTCTTCATGGGGATTTGGGCCTAGTGACCCCTCTGGTGGGCCCACATAGGTTAGAAGGTCATATAGTCGAAGTTTCAGAGAGACTAGTGGTCGTCTTCACCTATAAATACAGGCCTAAGAGGTCAGGATCTTTACAATGCTGGTTACTTTAGTCTTTATTGTAATCAAGTTTTTTCGATTCCTTGCTGCTAAAGTTAGATTATTAATTGATCAATAAAGATAATCTTCAAAGTGGACGTAGGCATACAACGCCGAACCACTATAAATCTCCATGTTTCTGATTATTGCTTTTATTTGGCTGTTAGTCTATTCTATTCCTCATTTTTAATTTTATTTTCTTCACTTACTTCTCTACATAAATCTACTCTTGGGTGTTTGTGACCAAATTTTGGTTGCAAACAACGTCCACTTTAGATTTTATTGATTATAGAATCGAGAGTCACTAGTACAAGGGATTTAGCGATCTAAAACCTATAAGAACAAATAGTAGCTTCCTTATTGACTTTAATGGAGGAGACATAGAAGTTGAAGAAGATAATGAGCCAAAAAGTTCTTCTTCAATTGCTATAGGGTCTATATTTATAGGGAAACTATCCAGCAAAATTGAAAGCCCATGGAATACTAAGTCCAGATCCAGATCTGAGCACGCAGGAGTGAGTAACACAACTTAAACACCAATAAAAACAACCTGGTATCGAGTGGAATCGATCGGTACCTAGTGGAATCAATCGGTAACGACCTGTTTTTATAGGGTGATAATTCTCCTTCTTCTTCCCATTGTCTTTCTATCTCTGATTCCATGCGTTCCAAATACTTTTCCATTGAGATTGTTGATAGGTATTGACATTGTTCATTCTATTCTGCTTTCTTTGCTTTCTTCTAAGATTCCTTGGAGTTTTTCGTCAATTCCTTGAAAAATGTACTTCATGACAACCACTCGAGCTAAAGCTCCATGTACAAGAGTTTTGAAGGACCCATTCACAATGAAAAGTGGTCGGTGTCAAGTGGTATGGATCGGTACCAAGTGGTCCTCTTTGCTCCAACGCTTCCAAAATTTCTCTAGTGTGTTCCTATTGCCCTTTTAAGCATGTTCCTAAGTCCATAAATCATCTCGTCTTCATTTTGATGTTTTGATTCCAGTGAAAATATGACTGGTCAAAAAGCCGATAAACATATGACTTTGGTTTCTTGACCTTATTTATATAGTGATTAGGTTAGATTATGGGTTATGTATCCAATTTGGCCCGAAATAGCTACATGCCCTATTTAAACAGTATAACGCCTTTGTTTCGCAAACAGTAACTTTGAATGCATTAAAACTATATATCAAAATGATCAGTTCGGAAAGACCTTTGTAACGGTTATAATCACGATACTTAATTCACCCTTTAATTAATTTAATATTTTGCAATGTCAAATATACAAGGAGCTACATTCTTACACCCTTAAAAGAAGTGCGCCCATGCAATTTCCCAAATGCAACCATTGACCAAATGAATAATTTCTCATCATTGGTTTAATTATAAAATACATGAAAAGTATATTAATCAAAATCAACAACCTTTTATGTCGTACATGACATCTACATAACACAATTAATCATGACATACAATGATTCATTCCCAATAATGAATCCACCACACATACTATAGTAACACCTATAATTCGTTAATCATGCATCCAAACTATAGAATAAAAAAATTACAGTCCATCAATAAAAGGTGAAACAATCCCAACCATAAATCAGCCCAATGCATAAGTCATAAGATGCATTTCAATAATCCAAACACAACCGTCCATTTCAGAAATACACAATAAAGTTTAGGTTGGTCCAAACATGCATGCGTAACAAAAATATACATGAATTGATAATCAACATAGCTCTTTAAAGAAAAATAAGCGTACACCCAAAAATGGTAATCATCACGCTATCATACCAACAAATAACACATATATGCTAATCCCTAGGCTAACTACCCCTCCACTATAATATTTGTATCTTCTAACCTATCGATGAACTTTCTCATAGTCTTATCCTCATAATAATCGATATAACATCTCATACCTACACATTCCAAAATAACCTTTCTGCCTACTTTTGGCTACCTCCTTAAAATAATTCCGCACTTGCATTAATCCTTATTTCCAAGTCCCTGACATACAATCAGGAAATATAAATTACTACTATGGCGAACTCGCCATCAAGGTCTTATACCAAACACTTATCGCCACCACTAAGTCAAATTAGACCATCACCAAGTCTTCACATCTTATTAGACATTACTAAGGTCCCACCTTGACATGCATCGTTATTGAAGTCTCACTTCATCATGATCCTCACCGAAGCCTCGCTCTAACAAAATCATGACTAATGTCTCACTTCACCATGATCATGACTGAAGTCTCACTTCACTATGATCACCACTAGAGCCTCACTCTGTTACGGCTTTCTCAAAATCCCCCTTTAATATGACCTTCTCAAGGTCACTTGGATACACAATAACTCACTCTATGACCTCTTAGGCTGATGACATCTCATCCTATAATTGGAATCATTATCGTTCGGATATCTATCTCATAGGTATTGCCCTCTCAAGGCAGTTGTGACCATCTCACAGTCCAGTGTTCATAAGTGAGCATCCTCACATACCCTTGCCCCTCGGATCATCCATCATATCCAGAGTTATCAATGATCCCTTCAGCACCTGACTTAATCTAAAACATCTCATGCCCCTCTACATCGCTTCACCTGTTCCAATGTGCTTCCTCGAACTATTATAGTCCCATTCATTTACTTCCTACTCTAAGTACTTGATTAAACGCCTAGTGTTGTCGATTCATCAAAGTTTAGAATGCTTCACTTGGCTCTTAGAATTTCCTTTCAGTTTGTTCAAAGGAAACCACCATTTTCCCTATGCATAGCCCGAAGTCAACTAGAAAAAATCTCACATCATCCACCATGATTGATCCAAAAAAACCCTTTATCATCTCATTAGTTTTTCCCATGCACATCCCTAGAAAGTCAACATTGGGAAATCGCATCATCATAATATTATTAACATTTATAGGCAATACATTCTACCATACAATGTACATAATCATAACAAGGAAAACAACAAGTAACCAACAATTGAGCGGATCAACGCGAAATAAACAATCAACAAAAATATTATGAAAGCAAAAGAATTAACTCAAAAATGCATAACATAACTATGAACAACCGTTATCAAACAAGTAAACGATAATGATACAATACAAATGGAATAATTTAATTCAAACAATCATGCCATAGACTATAAAACAAACACAGTCAAATGAATAATACAACTAATGTCAACAAGGAATAAAACAACACAACCAATTCAACAGAAACAAACAAGTACTACTAAAGTAAAATATCTCTATCCCATACATCAAAATAGGTAAACATAACCCCATATCCCTAATCTTTCTCTAGAAGGGAATAACTAGACATCCCTACAAAACATTAGAGTAAGCCACATAAAATAGGCATATAATTTTATGTCATCATACTGAGCTTTGGACAAACTTAAAACTCATATCACCTGTCATCCAACATCTCATGCCACCTAGCCTAGTTACACAATCTTTAAAATGAGTTTTCCAAATAATATACACTTCCTTAATTTTATCCAAACCAAATATTTTACTTCTTCTCTTTTCAAAATCCACTTTTGGATCAAATTATTTCCATCCTTATAAAATATTTTTCCTAGAATATTTTTCCAAAATATTTAGCAAGATATTTTACCATATATTTTTTTCAGAAGAGAAATATTTTCACATGTATCCTTCGTAAAACTTTCATTTAAAAATTGGGTACTCTCCTGATCAAAATCCTTTACAAAAAATGTTTTCCCTTCAAACAATGTTTATCAAAAAGGTTCTTTACATAAAAATTCTTACAACTAAAATTAGCTTCCACATGAATGCTTTTCAAATTCCATGGATGTTGTTCCAAACAAAATACTTTTCCCTCAAATAAAAAAGTTCCTCATACACTTTACTTAAAAGGATATATTTTTCAAAATATTCTCAAAAATATACTTTTAGATATTTTCTCTACTATAATAGCTTCTTGAAAGAATTTTCTATATCCAAATATCTTTTACTAATATGGTTTTTACCTCAATATACCGTCGGAACAAATTTTACTCAAGTTAAAAATATTTTAATTTCACCTTTCAAAACCCAAATTGTATATTTTAATACAACTTTTCAAGTTTAAATTGCATAAAATAGGCCCATTTACTAAGGTCGGCTCTAAATGTCACAAGTGTGTCACTTGTGTTATAATCAGCACTTATGTAACATCCCTATTTTAAGGTTCAAAACTAAGCCCAATGAATGCTGAAGTCGTCCATAGTAATAATTTTCAGTGACAAAATGAGATCAGTTAATTGTATTTATAACATCAAGAGCACGTGAATATGAAAATTTTCAAAACACATTTCATTAATAAATTTCATATTTATTACATCCCACTACATAATGCCATCGATTCCACATCCAATGAAAATATAATAATTACAAATATATTACAAGAGCGACAAATGAAGATGCACCCTTGGATGATCAAATTCTAACTACTTGACACTTATAAATTCTATCATTTTATCCATTCAAACATAGCATAGACTTTAAACAACACAATGGAAATAAACTCCTAATATTAGCTAGCTTGCTTCCTACACGTCTCCGGAAGCTTATTCGCCTAATCTGAAAATCTATACTCTCGACCTACTCAAATGAGTACCCGAGAGTTTAGGGGGAAAAGCAAAAACTTTGGGTTAGATAAAAAGTCTGGTATGAATAATTATATACCATCCCGAAATAATGTAAATATCTAGTTAGACCACACCACAGAGTGGGATGAGTTTTTCCCTTACTAGTATCTTATCAACATATGTCATCCATAAATCAGGCACCTGCAACCAAAATGGTTAAAATAAAACATAACATAATCATATGCATGTATGCAACATGGGTAAGTCTGACTAGTCCGTCATCCTAAAGTTATGCATACCCAAGGTTTACCCTTCCTAAAATTAAATTGTCTATCTCAAATCATAGTTTTCCTAGAGTGACAATGAACCTAACGGTTTTGTAGGCCAACCGATAACTTATCAGGCTGACTCGGGCCAAAACTTTAACCACACATTCCAAAATCTCTAGATATAGTTAGGAAGAAATTGGACTGACTATCTGAATCATAGTTTTCATAAGGTCACTATGAACCTATGGTTTTGCATGCCAACCAATAACATTTTTCTATGAGCATATAGAGCTACGATTTCCTTTTTGTGCGTAAACATCCTTTAGTCTCACTGATAGAAAACCCTACATACTGGAATTGTGGACCTTTACCAAATGGGGGCTAACACCTGAAGCATAAGGCATGACCCTACACCAGTCCCACATTTGTACTTATTATGTTGTTTTAAATACATGTATCAAATCTTTTTGACCAGTTTAAGCCATCCTAACACAATTGATCTATCTGATCTCCTGCTTGCAATTCTAATCACCCAGGAGTTTAGTCTGACCATACTCACTACTGGGACAATGTAATTGGTAATTCTGCCCTCAAATTCGAAGAGACAATGTTGGGTTATAATGATGTGAGTATAACAATTGATAAATACGCAAATTTAACTAATCAAGTGTTAACAAGAACATATAACATCATTCATCAACATATGTTCAAACAATAGTCATTGGTATGACAAAATTACCTAATCTTAAGCAATAATTTCCTTTGGCAAATTTATATAAGATCGGGGTAAATGTAATATCCCCTATTTGGAGGTCCAAAGCTAAGCGCTACAGATGATGCAGTCATCCATAGTATTAACTTTCGGTGACCAAATACAGTAATGTTAATGGTATCTATAATATCAGAAGCACATGAATATGAAACAAAATCACATATTTCACAAAAACAACATTTTTGATTACATGTCACAAAATATGTTTCATATTCCATTACATAATCCCATAATCGTTTCCTAGGTAAAGATCAAATATAATTATTACAAAATACGCCAAGAGCGACATATGAAGATGCCCCCTTAGATGATGAGATTACTATATAGACATAATTGTCTTAAATACAGCACATCGGAATCAAACAAAATAAAACAGCAACTCCTACATAGCTATCCGTCAGCCACCAGCTCATCTCCGGAAGCTTTATTCACCAACCTACTAAAAGCCTGTAAACCTCAACCCTTAGCCTACTCAAAACAACTTTGAGCACCCGAGAGTTCAAAGGGAAAAACATAAACTTTGGGTCATACATAAAGCATGGGTGAATAATACTATACATCTCGGTTATCTGATATTAAGTGAGACCATACCGCTTAGCGGAACAGGTTTCCCCTCACTAATATCCTTTTAAAACATATCTTTTTCAAATCATAATCCTGCAACCAAAACCGGTTAAAAACTGTAAAGCATTATCATGTAAACATACATGTCAGGTAACAAATGGACTATCTGTCCGAACATTATAGTTTTGTTTGGCTAACGACTAATCTTTGGCTGACTTGGGCCTACCAAACAATATTAAATTAATAATCTAACACCCGTTAGACACTCCTCTTCTAGACGGTCTGTCCCTAACTTATCTATTTGATACTCCTCTTTTAGACGGTCTGTCCCTAACTTATCTTCTCCCAAGGTCACCTAATCCTAATGGTTTTGCGGGCTCACCAATAACATATTTGTATACAAATATATATTCCCTTCTATGTGTAATCATCATTTTAGTCTTACCTATGACAAAGCCCTACACACTGGAATTTTGGACTAAATTAGCTAGGGCTAATAGCTAATGTATAGAGTGCGACCCTATACCAGTCCCATCTGGTATTCTAATATCCTAGTCATTTTACTTAGGGTAATCTTCCTAAAGTTTTCCTTGAAATTTTTTTCATCTCAATTGATTTAAAACATTTAAACCTAACTTAAACAAGGAAAATATATACTCTATGCTTTACTTAAAATCACCTTGCAATGTTATATATATATACTTTACTCAAATCTTTATTGATGAAAGGATTTAAACCTTTGAAAGTACCCCTTTCGAAACCAAGTAAACCCCTTTTCTTTCATCTAGGCCGACAGGCCAAAACACTCCTTTTGAAACCATTCATATAAACCTTTCGAAACCATTGAAAAACATTTCCTTTGAAAGCTATAAAACCTTAGACATTCTATCTTTAAAACATTTGAACATTGCCTTTCGAAAACATTGGAAAACCTTTCCTTTCAAACCTTTGGAAACCATTTGGGAACAACCCCTTCGAAATCATTCTTTAAAACCTTTCAAAAGCATAACTCCTTATAAACTTCAAACCTTTCAATAGAATTTGGGTTCAATTTTAAACATGTGGAAAAACCTTTCGAAACCATTAAAACCATCTTCTTCGAAACCATATGGGTTCTACCTTCAACAGAGAAAAAGGGTCATAAAACATTTAAGTCGAAAGCACTCTTTCGAAAGCATTTCCTAAGTAAAGACGTGATGGTGTCGAAACCAACCTTCCGAAAGCATTGGAGAAGCGGCTAAGTTTTAAAAAAAAAGTATACCTTCTGAAACCATTGAGTTCGAAAGATAGGAAAGTGGCAGCTAGGGGTTTCGACCCCTTCGGAAGAAATTACTTAAAAAAAGGCGCAACTCATTCGAAACCATTCCTTTAAAACATTTTACTCAGCCGAAAGTCAACCAAGTCGAAAGCATATCCTTCGAAAGCAAAGCAGGCGCATTTTCATTTGCAAGCTAAGTAAGGTTTCGACCTTCTTCAAAACCCTTGGTTTAGACCCAATATCTTCCGCCTATATCCAATTCGCTGCGCACCAAGGCTTTAATGCCATGCGCATTGGTTTTGATGTTGATGGTGGCAGAGCTACTAAGTCGGAATCCCTGGTGCCGAAAGTGGCGAAACATGCTAAAAGTATGTAAAACTGATTTTTACATTAAGAAAAATTTCTTTTCGACTAACCTGCCTTGTTTGTCAAAATATTATTGGTTGCTAATTTTCTTTTCTAAAAGTGCGGCCAATATTTTAGAAATAAACAATTTAGTTTATTTACAAGATACCCTTCTCCTTTTATAAATATATAAAACAATTAAGTCCCATACCTTAAATAATTTTATATATTCATCAAAACACTTAGGAAAATTCTACAAAAATTCCAGCAAATAATTTTCAATATGTTTTCTAACATATATTAATTTTAGACCCAAAACATATATTATTTAGCCATAAATAACTTTAAACCCAATTAAACATTTTCCATACTAGAAAATTTATATAAAATCCACATTAATACAGAAAATTGAGACCCAATTCTAAAATATCATTTCTTATCTAAATCAAAATTCACAAGGCATTTGGATGTTATTAAATAGGGTTCACACATTAAAACATATCACAAAACCTATATGAATAAGCATAAATCATCAACAGGCATATTTAAACATTTAATTATTCAAAAACATGGCATAATCATGCAAAATACTTCGGATTCATCTTAAAACCAAAAACAATTAGAAAAATGAGATGTAGTCATTATTCACCTTAGCATTGAGATTATGGAGTTCGAGATTTGAATGGATTAGTTGATTAATCTACTTCCTTTAGCTCTTTCTTCCTCTTGTTCTTGCTAATGGTGGCCGGCCACTACTTTAATTTGATATTGCAAATGAACGTATGAATGAATTCCTAAGGGTTTAGGGTGTTAGAATGTAACACCCCTTATTTTTGATAAGATTATTTAGGATACTACGCCATAGATGGCCTTCTGCAACAGATTTGCAAGGTGTTGCCAGTTAAAATGTTGCGACAGCTATAAAATTTTGGTCCTACTGCAACGTTGTATTTTTGATGTTACCTTACCCATAAAAATGTGTTGCTCTAGCTAAACAAGTGTAACACGATGCAACATTTTGATATAGTGTTGCTATAGATATATTCTAATTAAAAAAATTTAAAACAAAATTACACTTCAGCGATCCACACCATTAGTTAAAACAAAATCTCAACCATTCATCCACTATCATGTACGCTTCCTCTGATTCCCGCTAACATTTTCATTCACGCGCTTCTTTTTCATTTCTTTCTCCTCCAAATCGCGCAGAATCAAAAAATTAGGGCTTCTCCCCCAATTCCAATTCTCATAATCGGATCCTGTCTCCCACCTCTCTTCCCTTCCCATGGCAAGCGCTTGTAAATATAAGCCCTTGTCTAGCCATCCTACAGAAGCAACCTCGCCGACCAGATCTGGTTGACAGTTCATAGCTTCATCTGGTGGCCGCACCATCGTCATCCTCTCCTATTTGCGACTTGACTTCTTCGCTTATGGATCTGGTAGATACCATTGATCGAATGTCTTCTCCTTTGTCGCCTATTTTCGGTATTAAAACAAAGCCCAATACTCCAGTTCGTGATTTTTCCTGCGCGCGTCTTGCCTTTTTGAACACAGGCCCTTTGTCTGTTGAGTTGGATGTATCAGCATTGGTTGTTGGTGTTTTGGTTTGTGATAATATAGGTGATTTTGTTTTTAATATTAACTATGCCATGGTTATAAGTTTTGATGCACAGATTTCTGCAGAAGTCGGTTTGGGTTGTGAGCGGGCTCAAGATGTTCGACAATATGCCTTTATTAGTGCTACTGATAATTCTGATTTATACTGGACAGCTGCTTCCCTTGGCCTCTAACAAATGGACCTTGCTATTCACATCGTTGCCAACAAATGTGGGTATGTACACACCTCATTCTTTTGAAACTTCTGTTATTGATGGAGTGATGGTGTTGTTGGTTGAAATTATTCAAGCAGGAATGGACTATTGGTCGGAATACTTGGTTGGACCTTTTCTCGATTCTAATCCCCCGTATCATGTTGTAAAAGATCACTACAAAGTAGTCTTCCCGTTTCAGCGTTTACCTACACAGTGAGAAAGTTACTTACTGAACTATTCTTGTTACAACAGTGTCACTATTTGTGGATTTACTTACAATTATTTGCTTGATGATTATTACAGCTAAGTTTGGTGAGTGTTCTGGTGTTTATAGAGTATTGAAGGTTGGTGAAGTTTGGGAAGTTTGGGAAAGTTGTAATATGGTGAAGGGTGGTTTCAAAGAAGGCTCGATCTTCATTTGTGCATCATTTTACGTCGTTTCAAAGAAGGTCGATCCCCGCCGGGACTGCGGTGCCCCGGACCCCCGCCGGCGCTGCGCCCGGACCCGCTTTTCGGCTCGCCTTCGGCTCGGCACTCAGCTCGCCTTCGGCTCGGCACTCGGCTCGCCATATATTTGTCGGTGTCTGTATAAATTGAAACTGCATATGTAATGAGTGAACTGAGTGATGTAGTGAGGAATATCTGTATATGTAAATATCAGTGTTATATATCATTGAATTGTAAAATAGTGGAGTCAGGAATTTGTACTATTTCAAATGTTGAAATAAAATATTTATTTAAATAAATTACTGTTTAAATATCAAATTCTGTGCAATAGCATTTTATTAAATAAATATTTATTTCTATTAAAAAATCAAATATGCTCTACATTGTGGGCCCTACAAATTCAAAAAGTTTATATCTATAGCAACATTTTGGAATGTTGCTACAAACACCTATGGATGTTGCTATAGACCCAAATAGGGTTCTATTGCAACAATATTTCTTATGTTGCCTTAGATAGTCAAAATGTTGCCTTTGAGGTCTGCGGCAACGCGGCAAAATGCATCACCGAGAAAGTGTTGCCTTTGCCCTTTTTTAGCCTACAGCAACATTTTTTGGCACTTCCTGCATCACTTCTTCGGTGTTGCAGTATGCAATCTATGGCGTAGTGATATTTAATTAGTTAAATAAAATAAAATAATGTGTTGATTAGAGGAATGAGATTTGATTTAATTAAAGGGTAGTCGTGCCAACCTATGAATTAAAATAAGAGTTATATTGAAATAGATAAAGGGTAAAATAGGAAAGAGGCCATTCCTATATTCCTTAAACTTGGCCGTGTATTCCCCCATAGACGTTCATTTCATTTTATCAAAAAATTTAAACAAGAGGCTGACCACCATTAACAAGAGAAATGGAAAAATGATGGAGAAAAGCTAGGAAGAAGCTTAAGCAAATCAAATCCCTTCACATCACAATCTCTTTAATCTCTAAAGCTAAGGTGAATAATGTTTACATCTCATATTTATTTGTTTTCGATTTTAAGATGAAATCCGAAATATTTTGCATTGATTTGCCATGTTTTTGAATGATGGAATGATTATATATACTTGTTGATGATTTATGGTTGTTCATATAGACTTTATGACATGTTTTGATATGAAAACCCTATTAAATGACATCCAAATGCCTTGCAAATTTTTATGTAGGCCAAAAATATTTTTTTGGAGATGGGTTTCAATTTTCAAAATTTTCTGAATTTTTGTAGAATTTATATGAATTTTCTAGTAAATAAAATGTTAATTTGGGTTATAAATTATTTACGGTTAAATAATAAAAGGTTTGGGTCTGAAATTTTTATATGTTGGAAAACATATTAAAAGAGATTTTCTGGAATTTTGTAGACTTTTCCTAAATATTTTAATGGTTATATAAAATGAGTTAAGGTATGAGACTTAAATGTTTTATATAATTAAAAAAGGAGAATGGGTTTTTTTATAAATAAATAAATTTATTAATTCTGTAAAAGTCGGCAGCACTTTTGAAAAGAGAAATTGGCAACCAATCGGATTTAGACAAAAAAGGCAGGTTAGGTACAAAAGAAATAGTTTAAAAGTACAGATAAACATGTTTTTCACTATTTCGATGCTTTCGGCACCAGGTTCCACCTCCTTAGTTTCGCCTCCGACACAATCGAAACCAATTCACATGGCATCAGGGAACTGGTATGTAGTGAATTGGATGTAGGCGGAAGGTATGGAGTCGAAACTAGGGGTTCCGAAGTGGTTGAGGCACTACTTTGCTTTTAAAATAAAATGCGCTTGCTTGCTTTCGATTGAATAGCTTTCGACTAGGTTGGCCTTCGACCATGTCAAATGGTTTTAAAGGAAAGAGTTTCGATAGGGTTGCACTTTTGATTTAAATTACTACTTTCAACTAAGTCGAAACATTTTGGCTGCCGCTTTTAACCTTTCGACCCAGTTGGTTTCGAAGGGGTTGCTTTGTTTTTAAAATATGGCCACCTCTCCAATGCTTTCGAACGGATGGTTTCGACACCATCACTTCTTTACTTAGGAAATAGTTTCAAAACGGTGCTTTCGACTTTAATGGGTTTCTGATCCTTTTGCTCTACTTGAAGGCATAATCCAAAGGGTTTCGACCAAGACAGTTTTCAAAGGTTTCGATGGGGTAAATTTTTGAATGGTTTCGAAAGGTTTCCACATGTTTTAAATTGAACCGAAAGGCTTTCGATAGGTTTAGTATTTTAATGCTTTTGAAAGGGTTTTAGTGAATGGCTTCGAAGGGGTGGTTTCCTAGGGTTTCGAAAGTGTTGAAAGGAAAGATTTTTCCAATGTTTTCGAAAGGCAATATTTAAAGGTTTTAAAAGAAGCATGTCAAGGATTTTAAAGCTTTCAAGTGGAAGGTTTTTATGCTTTCAAAAGGAAGGATTTGAATTGTTTCAAAAGGAAAGATTTGGCCTTTCGGTCTAGGTTAAGTAAAGGGTTTTACTTGGTTTCGAAAGGGTTACTTTCAAGGGTTTCGAAGGGGTTGTTTAAAGGTTTAAACAAAGGTTTCGAATGTATTAACTTGGAAATATAGCCTAAGTGTTTTCAAGTTAAAAATGGTTTTAACTTGTTTTGGAAGGATAGCCAATCCTCAATTAAATTCATCAACATTATTTTGAGTAAAGTATATATAACATGGCATAATAGCTTAGAGTAAAGCTAATAATATATTTTCCTTGTATAAGTATGATTTAAAAGGTTAAATTATTTTGAAAAGGTTTTCAAGGATAAAGATGAAGGGTAGTTAGCCCTAAGAAAATGATTCGGGTAGATAGTCCATTTTGATTCGGACAGTTAGTCCAGTTTGCGGACAGTTAGTCCAGTTTGCAGGCAGTCAACCTAGTTTCGGATAGATTGTCCATTTACTACTTATGGACAGGTAGTCCATTAGTTACCTGATTATAGCTTAACAAACTTAGCTATTATTATCATTATTATATTAGTTTGATGTCTGACTCAAAGTTTTTATTTTCCCCTTAAACTCTCGGGTGCTCAAAATTGAATTTAGTAGGCTATGAGTTAAGGTTTCTAGGTTTTAGAAATTTTGGCGAATAAAGCTTCTAGAGACGAGCAAGTGGCTTACGGATAGCTAGTTAGGAGTTATAGTTTTATCTTGCTTTGATTCCGCTGTGTATATTAAGTCAGATATGACTATATTGACTTTGATCAACCAACCGGGCATCGTCATATGTCGCTCTTAGCGTATTTTTGTAATGATTGTATTTGATCTTTACTTGGAAAACGATATGAGATTATGTAACTTAGATATGAATTTGTTTTGAAATGTAATCAGTAAAATGTTGTTTCTGGAAACCTGCGAATTTGTTCATATTCAAGTGCTTTTGATATTATAGATACCATTAGCATTACCGTATTTTGTCACTAGAAGTTAATACTATGGATGACTGCAGCATCTGTAGCACTTAACTTTTGGTCTCTAGATACGGGATGTTACATAGAATACTCTTTTTCCTATTTTGCCCACACCTATTTCCCTTATCCATTTAATTCATGTTAGCTCATTTTAATTTATTCATTAACATGACACGACTACCACTATTAATCACAAATCTCAATCTCCTAATCATCACACTATTTTATTTTATTTAGCTAATTAAATATCCTAAACAATGTTACTAAAAATATGGGGTGTTACAATCTCCCCTCCTTAAAGAATTCATCCTCGAAATTACGATAAGGTACGGAACAAGTCAATCAAAAAGGTAAAACATACCATCAAACAAGTCAGGATAAGCGTCTCTAATCCAGCTCTCATTCTTCCAAGTGCAGTCTCTCTCATCGTCACTCCACTGGACTTTCACTAATCTGACTGTCTTGTTTCTAAACCTCTTCTCATCTCTCGCAACTATTTGAACTGGCTTTCTAACTATAGTCAAGTCTGGTTCTACTACCAAGTCATCTAACATAGTCGGTGCTATAGTAGATTCCGGATTTCTAACACATTTCCTTAGATGAGAAACATGAAAAGCATCGTGGACCCTGCAAAACTGCTCAGTAACTCTACTCTATATGCGAATTTCTCGATCCTCCCAACATTAGGAAATGGTCCTACGAATCCTTGTGCCAACTTCCCTGATTTTCCAAATCTAATCACACTCTTCATCGGTGATACCTTAATAAAAACATGATCTCCAACTGAGAACTCTAAGTCTTTCCATCTTCTATCTGCATAACTCTTCTTCCTAGACTGAGCTTCCTTTATCCTAGCTCGAATCAACTCAATCTTTTCTGCAGCTTCCCTAACCAAATGTGGAACAAGAACCAACCTATCCCCGGTCTCTAACCAACAAACTTTTGATTTTCAAGGCCTTCCATACAAACCTTCAAACGGTGCCATTCCTATACTAGTCTGATAACAATTGTTATACGAAAACTCGACTAAGCAGATGGTCTTCCCATGATCCCCCAAAATCTAACACACAAGCTTGTAACAAATCCTCCAAGACTTTGTTAACTCTTTATGTTTGCCCATCGGTTTGTGGACGGTAAGCAGTACTCATCATGAGCTTGGTTCCTAAAATCTCCTATAGACTCTTCCAGAACACACTAGTGAACAAGGAATCTCTATCACTTACTATACTACTAGGAATTCCATGAAGTCTAACTATATTCTTCATAAATAACTTAGCCAAAACAGGTGCCATCAGAGTTGACTTAACTGGAGTGAAATGGGCACTCTTGGTTAATCTGTCCACTATGACCCATACACTTTCATTTCCTCTGTTTGACCTAGGCAACCCCTCTATGAAATCCATAGAATTAGAATCCCACTTCCATACCGGAATGTCTAATGGCTGAAGCAACCCACTTGGCTTCTGATGTTTGGCCTTTACCTATTGGTGGTTAAAGAACTGCTTCACCCATAAGCCAACATCCCTCTTCATAACTTCCTAGAAGAAACTTCTCTTCATATCCTGATACATCTTAGTTCCTCTTGGATGAATAGTGAACTTCGAACGATGGCATTCCTCCAAAACTTCCTTCCTTATGTTTCCCACATTAGGAACACACAACCTACCTTTTTTCTCAACCACCCATTCTGGTCAAGATTGAAATCCTTTAAGTCATCGCTCTCCGTTCCTTCCTTTCACTTTCTGATCCGTTCAACTAACACTGGATCCTCCATCTGTTTAAAAGCGATCTTTTCGATCATAACTGGTCGAACATCCAAACAAGATAACACAGCAGATCCTTCACTAGACCCAACTTCAGATCTCCACTGCACTCTGCAAGTCGATAATACTTCCAAATCTTTCCACTCTGCTATCATTGCCAACACTGCATTCTGATGCTTTCTGCTAAGCGCATCTGCAACCTTATTACCTTTCACTGGTGTGTATTTAATTCCAAAATCATAAGCGGCTAAAAACTCTAACCATCTCTGTTGTCTCATGTTTAGCTCCTTCTGAGAGTACAAGTACTTCAACGACTTATAATCCGTATAAAGCTCAAACCTCTCTCTCAAAAGGTAATGTCTCCACACCTTCAATGTAGATTCACTACAGCTAACTCCAAATCATGCGTTGGATATCTAACCTCATGCGGTCGAAGCTGTCAAGAAGCGTACGCAATCACTTTACCTCTCTACATTAACACAGCTCCTAACCATGTTCCACATGCATCTGTATAAACCACTGAATCTCGATTCCCTTCAAGAACAACTAATACAGTTGCATGGCTCAATAAGTGTTTCAAGCTCTTGAATGGTTCCTTACACTTATCGGTCCAAACAAACTTCACATCTTTTCACGTTAAATTGGTCATCGGTGCTGCTATCCGCGAAAAATCCTTTATGAACATCCGATAATATCCAGCCAATCCTAGAAAACTTCTTATCTCTGTAACGACCCCGGATTTCTTATAAATTTAAATTAATAATTAATTTTATTTTTGAATAAAAATAGTAAAATAAATTGATTAAGTGATGCGAGTTTCCCCGATATCCAAATATATTTTGTATAAATCATTTAAATTTAATAAATATTGTATATATGTGATTATATATGTATATATTGGATTTGAAATAAAATTGTAAGTAAATAATTGATGATAATTTAAATTTATAAATTAAATATAAGACAATAAATATTTAAGAAAAATAAATAATAGAGTATAAATAGAAATAAATAAAAAAATAAAATAATTACACATAGTTAAAATTTTAATAACAAAGTAAATTATAGAATCTCATTTAAATATGTACAAACAAACAAAGTAAAGCTTTAAATAAAATAAAGAAATACATTCAAATATTAACAAATAACAATAACAACTTTATATCTATATAACATAAGTAAAAGTAAGCTAGCCAAGTAGAATATGTATGCAGCCTATAAATAGATATGCAGGCAAGTCTATCAACATAAAAGAGAAAGTAAAATAATAGAGTTGTAAACAAATATATATATTCAAGTATAGTTTGTACAAAAGTAATTAATGCAAAGTGATTTCAATTTGCAAGTTCCAGTAACAAGCTTCAGGCAATTCAAGTTTTTAAAGTTTCAAGCTTTTTCAAAATCAAGATAAAAGGGGCTCTGTCTCTATTTTCAAATTTACAGGTGAGTAACCTTTAAATCTTAAATTATAACTTAGGTTGCATGCTAGTATGGTTGGATATAAATAAGTACTGTATGTGGATAGATAAAAATCTGATGTAAATATTTATGGGTATGCATGTTGTTATGTGCTCTGCTATGTTCCCAGTTCCTCTTTTTCATTTTAAAAATCCTTTACCACCTAATTTAATTTATGATAGGATCTGATTATAAACTAATATTGGTTGATTTAACGTGAATTATTGGTTAAAACTTTTATGAAATTCATAATGAAGCCTGTTGTCTCTGAAAATTATAAAACATCAGTACATATTAAAATAAAGTAAAAACCCAAACTTGTTAATTTATAAAATCAGTATTATAAACTAAATACATAAGCAAAAACATGATTTTTAAAACAAGAATCAAAATTTTTAGTTTGGGATTTGGGAAGAAATTCTGGGATGAACTGAAAGTGGGTTCATGGTAATTTCAGGCGATCGACAGGACTGGGGGAGGTAGGGTTGTGAGAGGTGGTGGAGAAGCCTATGGTGGAGGTAGGAAAAATAGGCGGAGGTAGAATCGGTGATGGAGGAGACGGTGGCGATCGTTTTTATCTTGTAAACCTAGTTTTAAGACACCAGGTTTCTTTAGTTCGTTATCAGCCTAGGATTGATCGAGTGCTATCAGGTTTGGGGAGATGGTAGAGGTTGAGGCGACGATCGTGTGGCCAGAATTTCGTGATCTCCGGTGGTCTGTGACGTGACGGCGAGGCATTCCCGTTCAATGGGTTCGAGTTTCAGTTTCGAACGAAGGCCAGATTTTGATTTACGGGGAAATTCGTGGTTCTGGGTGATCATTCGTGACGAAATGGTCGTCGTCGACTTGGTGGTGGGTGGCGTCTCGATCAGAACGCTGGCGGTCAACTATGCATGTGCACGCATGTGCACTTATATCTGGCATTTGTGATGGTTTGGGGAAGAAAACGATGATCTCGGGTTTTGTCTCGTGCGAGTGAAGTAATTACTCGAAGCAGGTGAGTGATTTGCAAAGACTCGGGGGAATTGGATACCTGACTCGAGTGGAGACCCGAAGAGGTCTCAAGTTGATGTTAAAACAATTTTTGTTTTAAACAAGTTTTTCCAAATTTAAATTTAAAACAATTTAAACAACTTCTTGTTAATTCTTTTAAAAATAATAAATGCTTTATTTTTAAATTTTGGGATTAGTTAAGTTTTAAAGAACTTACTTCTAATTAAATAAGATCTAAATGGAAATTGAGTGATTAATTAGGTAAATGGTTTATCTTTAAATTAAAAGATGCTTAATTAATGTATGTAATTAAAGGTGATTACTCAAGTGATTAAAACAATAATTAATTAATGGCTAATTAATTAATGCGATTAATTAAGGATAATTTATTAATAAAGGTTAATTAATTTAAAGAAATAATTAATTAACGTGATTAATTAATTAAGGTAATTAATTTGAGGATAATTAATTTAAGGTTAATTAATTAATGAAGGTGATTATGGAATGATAATTAATTGAGAAATAATTAATTAAAGTAATTAATTAATGATAATTAATTAAATGGTGAATTAAATAATTAAAGGTTGATGAATTATAATTAAAGGTTAATCAATTTATTATTAATGGTTAATTAATAAATGATTAAAGGATAATTAATTAGAATGATTTGTAATTAATAAATGTTAATTAACCAGGATTAGAAATTCATAAGAAATTAATCTAATTTGAATTAATCAGACAATTAACTGACCTTACCTATGGATATTTGGATTCTATTGGATGACTTGAATTGTTTGACATCCCTAATTTATGATGCTTTGTGATACATCCTGATTTATGTTGTGATCTGTAATTTACTTATCTGTGATATATATATTTGTGATCTGTGAATGAACGATAAGCGTTATAGTTATATCGCTTATCAACTATATTTTTGTATTCTGATCTGTGATGATTGAATGATATTGCACTACTGTGTGAAACCCCTGGACTACACTTTTACACACACAAATATGAATTTCACGTGGAAATCGGTTAAGTCACAGATAAGTTAAATTCAATGTTTTGAAATTGAAATTTTAATTTCAATTGATTTTGAAATTAGAAATTCGGGTTTAAAGTGAAAAGCTTTTGAAATAGAATTTCAAAGATGAAAGTTATTTTGAAGAACTTAATCGAGTTTTGAAAATTTAAATAATTGGATTTAAATTTG
Source organism: Allium fistulosum (assembly GCA_030737815.1). Classification (NCBI taxonomy): domain Eukaryota; kingdom Viridiplantae; phylum Streptophyta; class Magnoliopsida; order Asparagales; family Amaryllidaceae; genus Allium; species Allium fistulosum. The sequence continues at coordinate 891,121,574 of CM060902.1, forward strand.
AATTTAAGTTTGAAATTGAATCCTATGATTCGAAACTAGGGATTTAAGATGCTGTACAAGTTATATGAATTTAAACCATTTAAAAAGTATAATTTTGGGAATTTGAATTTAACCCAAGGTTTTCAACTCGTATGAATGCATCATATTTTCTGAAATGAAACTGGTTGTTTTCAAATGATAAAAGCTTTCATATAAGGAATGAAATTCCAGTTTAATTGAAGGAATTTCAAGATTGAATTGAAAAATGGTTTTCCAAGTTATGATTGAATTCTTTTTGAAAGCTATGGATTAGATCTGTTTATTTTTAACAGATTTAAAATAATGTTTTGTTTAAACCATCCGAAATGAAATTGTTTTGAAAGCTATAAGTTAAATATTTGACTTAAAGATTTAACGAGTTAATCCAAGTAAAATGGAAATTGTTTTGAAATATATGAATGAATCTTTGTGAATGGGGTTAACTTTGTGAATTGAATCTTTTTGTTTAAAAGATTTGGAAATGGTAATTTGTTTTAACCATTCGAATGAAAAAAATTGGGTTTTAAACTGTGATTTAACTGAGACCCCAGTATCCATATGATTTTTAAATATTTCGCTCACTATTCGGGTTAGCCGGGAAAGGACCTTTGGGTCGTATAACCCATTCCGAATATGTGATACGTTGTAATGCATGGCATTTGATGACCGGTGTTGAAGACCGGATATTTTCGAAAACGAAAGGGTTTCTTGTCTATTGTCTCTGCACTGGCTGATCCCCGGTATAGAGATCTCCATTTGTGATGGGAAATCCGATCGGGATTGTGAATACCCGAAATTGCAAGGGCTTTGTAAGAAGTGCCTTCGGTTCTGTTCAAACCCAGAACAGACTTGTATGGATTGTATGTCTGACATTACAATTTGAGATATAAAGCCGATTTCTTTCAAATACATTTCTGTTGGTGGTGGAGAATTTATTCTCTTAGCTTAACACCCTTCTTTGAGATGTACGAGCTCAGAGGTTATGTAGTTGAAATTTATCAGCGATATATTCCCAATTTGGTAATGTGACATGCTGAGTGTTGCTGTGTGATGATCATTTGTGATATGATCATTTGTTTGATCATTTATCTTTGTGATCATTGCTTTGATCATCTGTTGACTCGAAGCATGGCTTTGTGAAAAGTGTAGCTTTGTGGACGAGACTTCGTCGGACCTCACACCCCGGAAATGGTCAAAACAGGAAAGATGCGGCAAGGTTATTAGGGGGTAGCGCCCCTTTAGTGTATGTCATTCCTTCTGGATAGAGGTGGTATCATGGTATGGAGCCCAGGTACTTAACCTATGTGGTTGCTGCAAATTTTCTTTGTGGTTGTTGGTTGACGGGATCCCGGATAAAGGTTGGTTACAACCGGGGGATAGCATATTCGTGTCAGTAGTTACCCAGTTAGGGGTAACTCGGCCTTGTGTTGGCAGAGATCTAACCGTAATGTTAGGTTATTTCTCGGGGCGTCATTCCAGAGGCGTTCCTTCGTGGCATAGGAAGTTCCTTAGCCTGACCATTTGTTGGAAATCCATCTTCCAATATGAACTGTGTACGGTATTAGTTGTAGAACCTGCCATTTACGTACGGTGGTCACCACTGTTTAGATGGTAGCTATAGCAGGCATACGATACTGGTCATATGTTGGCTAAGATTGATATTCTATTTTCGAAATACTTTTTCCACTATGCACTAAAAATAATATCAAAAAGATTTGATTTTGCGTAGTAAGCATCTTTGACTATCATAAGAAGAAATCTCCTCTAATTCTGCGTTTGCATTGTGTGTGTGGCGGGAGGTCTTATGGTAGTTTCATTTTCCAAAAGCATTGCGAATTGACTTTAAAATTCCCTGCTATTTGTTTTTAAAGATAAACTATTTTTGTTGCTCACACCAGTCCCATGACTGATCCGGAGTTTATTGTTTCTTTCCTAAACTTTGGATGCTCAAAATTTTTCTACACGGGCAGTCTAGAGTTGGGTTTTTCAGATAGTCAGAATTAGTAGATTTTCTAGAGCTAGTTCAGTCTTTGGATATGGACTGCACTTGCTTATCTTTGTGCCTCGTTATTGGGAGTTCGAGCTATTTCTGGATTGGTGCTTTGAAGATGGAGATTATCCGCTGCTGATGTTATCATTTTCTTTTCCGCTGCTGTTTCTTGTATCATATCTCTGATGTATATTGATATTCATTGTATCACTCTGTTGTATCAGATATTGTATCAAATATTGTATATCAATGTATTATTCATTTCTTCCGCTGTGTTATTTACTTAATTGTGTTATAAGCTCCGGCGACTCGGATTTGAACGGTCGAATCTGCGGCATTCGAGTATGATGTAAAGTATGGATGTCGATTTTTGAACGCGAAAATCTGGGGCGTTACAATCTCAGTCACTATCTCAGGTCTCTTCCAAATATTCACAGCCTCGGTCTTAGCCAGATCTACTGACAACACTCTCTCTGAGACTACATGACCAAGAAACTTCACCTCTTTCTTCCAAAAATGGCACTTCGAAAATTTTTCTTTCAGCTGATTCTACCTCAGCGTCTCAAGCTCAATTCTAAGATGAACATCATGCTCCATTTCATCCTTAGAGTATACCAAAATATCATCTATGAAAACCAACACGAACCTATCTAAGTGCTCTCGGAAAACTCGGTTCATCAAACCCATAAAGAATGTCGGCGCACTAGTTAGTCTGAACGGCATAACTACCCATTCATACGATCCATATCTAGTTCTAAACGCCGTCAAAGGAATACTATCCTCTACTACTCTAAGCTGATGGAAAGCTGTTGCTAAATCTAACTGAGAAATTACCTTGGCTCCACTCAAATGATCGAACAAATCGTCAATTCTAGGCAACGGATATCGATTCTTTATCGTCTTCTCATTCAACTTACGATAATCGATACATAACCTCAACGATTCATCCAGCGTCATAACAAACACTGCGACTACTCCCTAAGTTGAACTACTTGGCCTAATAAAATTCTTTCTTTCCAAATCTACCAACTGCACCTTCAGCTCTCTCATCTTTGTAGGTTTCATCCTACTTGGCGATCTACTCACCGATCCTGCTCCAGCACCAAAGCTATTCGAAACTCAATGGCTCGTTTCGGTGGCAATCCTACTACATGCTCAAAAACATCTGCAAATTCTCTAACCATGAAAACTCGACCCAACTCATCTTCTACCTCCACAACAACCAACAAAGCATTCACCTCACAACTACGGTTTTCTACGGTATATACAATCCGATCACTACAGTCAAAGTGTCTAAGTGATATTTTCCCATCATGGAAAAATATCCTATTATCATATTTACCTAACCAATCCATACCCAAAATAATTCTGAAGCCTACAAAGTCAAATAAATGCAAATTGCAAACAAAGGTATGACCTAACAAATCAAACACTAGATGGTCACACTTCATCCCAAGTGTCGCATGCCCTCCTATCGGATTTGCAACCTTTAAGGAAGTAACTAAGTATGTGGGTTCTAGGTTAAGCTTATCTACCAAATAATCAGATATAAAGGAATGCGATCCACCAGTATCGAATAGAATGCTAACAGACATACCATGAATCTGAAGTGTACCTCCCAACACTGCCTACCCTTTCTCCTGCGTTGTTGGTCCTAATGTAGCAGGTTCCAATGCAAACACCTCGCTTTTTCCATCCTTTGCTGGCTCTTTGCACTGGTTCTTATAATGACCAATCTGATCGTAGTTGAAGCATCTAATATTATTATTCCCGATCACTTCCTTCGCCTTTCCCGTATGACACTCATTAGTGAAATGCCCCTTCTTGTCGCACTTGAAGCAAACATACTCAGACTTTCCCTTCTTTGCTGCTCCACCTTTCTGAGCACCCTTCTTATGAAAGAACTTCCTTTTCTGACTCTACCCTACCTGAACCTCCTTTGCCTTATTCTTCTCTAGAGAAGCAAGCATCTCCTCATGTCTTAAAGCCATCTCAGCTACAACATCACAAGGATCCCTAATATAAGGCAATGTTACCATTGCCAACTCAAGCTTCAACCCCCTTATGAACCTCCCATTCCTCAACAAGGTATCCACAACAGCATACCCATACCTTGACAACTCCTTGAACCTTCTAGCATATTCCAACATAGATATCTCCCTTTGCTCCAACTCAGCAAACTTTTTAAGTAAAGCAGACTGCATCATCACAGACTTGAACCTCTCTTGGAACTTTCTCCTAAACTCTACCCATGTCATCTCCTCTTCATTCACTTCATCCATCACACTATTCCACCAGAATAAAGCTGCTCCCTGAAGCGGTCTCGAAGTAATCCTTCTCTTCTGCTCGTCATTGAGCCTCATGTCTGTAAAGATACTCTCACAATGCAGCAACCAGCTCTCCACCTCAATAGCATATTCATTTTCGATAAATGGCTTCCCTCTAAGACTAACATAATCTCTGCTCAAGATAGCATAATTATTCACCATCATAGCTTCTTGGTTCACTCCTCCACCATTTCCTCCAACCATTCCAGTAGCAACCCCTGCTTGCATCATGTTCACAAAAAACTGATACATAACCCCCATATCCACTTGTAGGACTCCAGCACCAACATTCCCCGCTTGTCCCTGACCTTGGTTACTTCTAGTATTTGGTTTGGAATTTCCATTTGTGGTGGTGCTTCCTCCAAGATTCACTCTTCCACTTCTAGCGTCCATATCTATATTCAAGCCTCGTGAGATACAGAAGAATAGGCTAGGAGAGATAGGAGAATAGAGATATAGTGTATACTTATATATATCAAATACAAGTATGTTACTATAGCATTATCCCATACCCCAATCATACTCTAATTCTTTAGTATATGTTTCCAAAATCATTTTTAGTTAAAGTTTTTTATAAACCTATGCTCTGATACCAAGTTGTAACATTCCCTATCTGGAAGCCCGAATCTAAGCGCTACAGATGCTGCAGTCATTCATAGTATTAACATCCGGTGACCAAATACGGTAATGTTAATGGTATCCATAACATCAGAAGCACATGAATATGAAAAAAAATAACAGATTTCACTAAAATAACTTTTCTGATTACATTTCACAGAACATGTTTCATATTCCATTACATAATCCAATAATCATTTCCCAGGTAAAGATCAAATATAATTATTACAAAATACGCCAATAGCGATATATGAATATGCCCCCTTGGATGACCAGAGTACTATATAGACATAACTGTCTTAAATACAACACAACCGAATCAAACAAAATAATACAGCAACTCCTACAGAGCTATCCGTCAGCCACCAGGTCAACTCCGAAAGCTATATTCGCCAACCTACTAAAAACCTATAAATTTCAACCCTCAGCCAACTCAAATCAATTTTGAGCTCCCGAAAGTTTAAGGGGAAAAACATAAACTTCGAGTCAGACATAAAGCCTGGTGTGAATAATACTATACATCTCATTATCTGATATTAAGTGAGACCACGCAGCTTAGAGGAACGGGTTTCCCCTTACTAATATCCTTTTAAAACATATCTTTTGCAAATCATAATCCTGCAACCAAAATTGGTTAAAAATTATAAAGCATTATCATGTAAACATACATATCAGGTAACAAATGGACTACCTGTCTGAACACTATAGTTTTGTTTGGCTAACTACTAAACTTTGGTTGACTTGGGCCTACCATACAATATAAACAAAATAATGTAACACCTGTTAGACACTCCTTTTCTGGACGGTCTGTTCCTAACTTATCAGTTAGATACTCCTCTTCTGGATGGTCTGTCCCTAACTTATCTTCTCCTAGAGTCACCTGATCCTAATGGTTTTACGGGCTCACCAATAACCTATATGTATACAAATATATTTCCCTTCTGTGTGTAATCATCATTTTAGTCTTACCTGTGACAAAGCCCTACACACTGGAATTTTGGACTAAATTAGAAGGGGCTAATAGCTAATGTATAGGGCGCGACCCTATACCAGTCCTATTTGGTATTCTAATATCTGAGTCATTTTACTTAGGGTAATCTTCCCAAAGTTTTCCTTGAAAACCTTTTCATCTCAAATTGATTTAAAACCTTTAAACCAAACTTAAACAAGGAAAATATATACTCTATGCTTTACTCAAAATCACCTTGCCATGTTATATACATACTTTAATTAAATTTTTGTTGATGAAAGCATTTAAACCTTTGAAAATATCCCTTTCGAATCCATTGAAAGTACCCCTTTCAAAACCAAGTAAACCCATTTCTTTCACCTAGGCCGAAAGGTCAAAACATTCCTTTCAAAACCATTCATATAAACCTTTCGAAACCATTGAAAAACCTTTCCTTCGAAAGCTATAAAACCTTAGACATCCTATCTTTAAAACATTTGAACATTACCATTCGAAAACATTAGAAAACCTTTCCTTTCAAACCTTCGATACTACTGGGGAACCACCCCTTCGAAATCATTGTTTAAAACCTTTCGAAAGCATAACTCCTTTATAAACTTCCAAACTTTCGAAAGCATTTGGGTTCAATTTTAAACATGTGGAAACACCTTTTGAAACCATTAAAACCATCTTCTTCGAAACCATTTGGGTTCTACCTTCAATAGAGAAAAAGGGTCATAAAACATTTAATTCGAAAGCACTCTTTCGAAAGCATTTCCAAAGTAAATAAGTGATGGTGTCGAAACCAACCTTCCGAAAGCATTGGAGAAGCGGCTAAGTTTTAAAATCAAAGTATACCTTCCAAAACCATTGAGTTCAAAAGGTAAAAAATGGCAGCTAGGGGTTTCGACCCCTTTGGAAGAAATTACTTAAAACAAAAGGCGCAACCCATTCGAAACCATTCCTTTAAAACATTTGACTCAGCCGAAAGCCAACCATGTCGAAAGCACATCCTTCGAAAGCAAAGCAGGTGCATTTTCATTTGAAAGCTAAGTAAGGTTTCGACCTCCTTCGGAACCCCTGGTTTTGACCCAATACCTTCCGCCTATATCCAATTCACAATGCCCTAAGGCTTTGATGCATGTGCATTGGTTTCGACGGTGATGGTGGTGGAGCTACTAAGTCGGAACCCCTGGTGCCGAAAGTGGAAAAACATGCTAAAATTATGTAAAAACTGATTTTTACTTTAAAAAGAATTTCTTTTCAACTAACCTGCCTTGTTTGTCAAAATATTATTAGTGGATAACTTTCTTTTCTAAAAGTGCTGCCAATATTTCAGAAATAAACAATTAAATTTATTTACAAAATACCCCTTCTCCTTTTATAAATATATAAAACATTTAAGTCACATACCTTAAATAATTTTATATATTCATCAAAACACTTAGGAAAATTCTACAAAAATTCCAGCAAATCATTTTCAATATGTTTTCTAACATATATTAATTTTAGACCCTAAACATATATTATTTAGCTATAAATAATTTTAAACCCAAATAAACATTTTCCTTACTATATAATTAATATATAATCCACACTAATTTAGAAAATTATGAAAATTGAGACCCATCTCTAAAATATCATTTTTGATCTAAATCTAAATTCGCAAGGCGTTTGGATGTCATTAAATAGGGTTTTCACATTAAAACATATCACAAAACCAATATGAATAAGCATAAATCATCAACAAACATATATAAACATTTAGTCATTTAAAAACATAGCATGATCATGCAAAATACTTCAGATTCATCTTAAAACTGAAAACAATTAGAAAAATGAGATGTAGTCATTATTCACCTTAGCTTTGAGATTATGGAGTTTGAGATTTGAATAGATTAAGTTGATTAATCTTCTTCCTTTAGCTCTTTCTTCCCCTTGTTCTTGCTAATGGTGGTTGGCCTCTACTTTAATTTGATATTGCAAATGAACGTATGAATGATTTCCCAAGGGTTTAGGGTATTAGAATACTCTTTTTCCTATTTTGCCCTCACCTATTTCCCTTATCCATTTAATTCATGTTAGCTCATTTTTATTTATTCATTAACACGACATAGCTACCCCTATTAATCACAAATCTCACTCCCCTCGTCATCACATTATTTTATTTGTAGCTAATTAAATATCCTAAATAATGTTACTAAAAATATGGAGTGTTACAGTAAAACACTATTTTATTTCCTTGAAAACCTTTATCTTTAAAAGTGATTACACACTCGAAACCATTCTCTAAAAACAAGGAAAATATAGCGCAAACACATTGCCAATATATTTACATAGCTTTTGAAACATTTGTTATCAAAATAGAGCTATCGAACCTCTGGAAACCATGGGCTATTGAGCCCTTATATAAAGTCTTTGTTTACAAAATACATGGCTACAATGCTGCTAAAATATAGATGCCGAGTCTTTATGCCGAGCCTCTAAACCATAGTTGCTTGGTATATAAAAATATAGCTATAATATTTTCGAAATGTGATTATCGAGTTTCTAGGAATACGGGCTATCGAGCTACTAAAATAAAGTCTTTCTGCTTTGCAAAACATAAGGCTATCGAGCTTATAAACATAGGTATTAAGTTAGAAAGCATACGGCCATTATGCTGCAAAATATGAATAATGAATAGCTGCTAGGTAGCTATCGAATGACAAAAGACAGGAGGTACCAAGTTTTTAAAACAATTAGAGATACTGAACCCCTATATTTTGGGGTACCGAACCCATGAAAACATAAAGGTGTTGAACTTTAAAAAGGATAACATTAGATATTAAAACCATAGGTTGCTGGGCCTCTACAACCTTGAGATACCGAACCCTTGAACATAGAAGGTCCGAGTTTCTAATAAGTCGATAGATCACATAGCTACTAAGTTGTTATCACATGCATCAACCTATGTGGTTGTCGAGTATATAAAGTAGATACATCGTATTACTATTGAGTAGTTATTCTAGGTATCGACTATTATAGATGTTGAATATCAATATAGCAGGGGTGTCAAGTATTACAATGGCATTTCTATCAATAAGTTTAAAACTGTTTTATATCCTTTTAAATCTAATACCTTCCACTAACTTTTGCATCTTATCAAATTTTCATCTTTTAACAAAATACTTTTCGTTTTCTTTTCAGAACTTACCGGTAGATCTCATTCTACCTTCCCAAAATAATTTGCAAACCCTTATAATTAATAATATTAATTAAAAGCTTTTCTAGCATAATAAATTCTTAGAAAACCATAACCCTTAGAGAAAATTCCCTAAAAATCGCAAAAAAATAGAATTTCCCACTTATTTCATATATAAAAATTTCAGGAATTTAATTCTTTTTAATAATTAAAACCCAAAACAAACACATTTTTCCTCTTAGGACATAAAATATTCATATAATTTTAGAAAATTATAAAATTGAAAACCCATCTCCAAAATAGTGTTTTACACAACATATCCAAATTTCAAATCAATAGGAGATTAAAAAGTTAGGTTTTACCTTTAAAACAATTCTATTAAAATTCCTATAAATCATCATTTAATCTAATAATGACAAACGTCAATCCAAGCATAACATATATTCACAATCAATTCGAAAATCATTTATAGATCCAAAAACAAGCATAAATAAATGAGATGGATACTATCATTCACCTTAGATTGGATAAGAGAGATTGAGATTTGATGTAGGTTGGTTTCCCTAAGCTTTTCCCTTGAATCCTTTAACTTTCTTCTTCCTTTTCCTCAAAGTAATGAATGGCCCTTTCTTTAGTTTTGTTTTGGTTTTGAAAATAAAACATGAACGAATGATAGAGAGAAAGTGTTTAGGACATGACTTAAGGCGGTATTCCCATTATGTCTCTCTCATTAATTCCTTTCTACTCTACGTTTAAAACAATCTTATTAATTGATTAATTAAGGCCTAACCCAATTTTTTTAACAAATCTCATTCTCCTTATCACCTCACATTATTCTATTTAATTTATCTTATTAAATTCCCTGAATAATGTGAAACTAGAAATCACGATAACAAAAATAACAAGCATAACAATCATGCAAACATATGTGACAAACACATAACAACAATACTAGCATATCCAGCTAGCAAAAAGTCTATATAACATATATAGAACATACCATCAAGACAACTGGAGACAAGTATCTCTAATCTTGTCTTCTGTTTCATAAGTATAGTCTTTCTCAATGTCACTCCACTAGATTTTCACTAACTTGATTGTCTTATTTCTCAACCTCTTCTCATCTCTTGCTATAACACAAACTGTCTAAAAAAATTCATATTCGGTTCCACTTCTAAATCTTCCAATATAGTTGGTGCAATAGTAGTCTCTGGATCATGCACACACTTTCAAAGATGAGAAACATAAAAACGTTATGGACTCCTACCAAACTATTCGGTAACTCAATCTGATAAGCGAGTTTCGCGATCCTTTCTACGATAGGAAACATACCAACATATCTTAGTGCCAATTTCCCTGACTTCCCAAATCGTACCACACCCTTCATCGGTGATACTTTAACAAAAACATGGTCTCCAACTAAGAATTCTAGATCCTTATGTCTTTTATCTACATAACTTTTCTGCCTAGACCAAGCTTCTTTCACCCTTTCTCGGATTAACTCAATCATTTCCTTAGCTTTTCTTGCCATATTTGGACCAAGAATCAATTTATCTTCGGTCTTTAGCCAACGTGCTGGTTATTTGTACGGCCTTCCATAGACTTCGAAAAGTGCCATTCATATACCAGTCTGATAACTATTATTATAGGAAAACTCGACAAAGTGCAACTGGTCCTCCCATGGCCCTTCGAAGTCTAGTACACTAGCTCTTAGAAATCATCGAGAACTTTGTTAACTCTTTTTGTTTGCCCATCCGTTTGTGGATGGTAAGAGGTACCCGTCTTCAGCTTGGTACCTAATACTTCTTGTAGACTCTTCCACAATTCACTACTGAATAAAGTATCTCTGTCGCTAATTATACTACTAGGAATTCAATGCAGTCTTACGATATTCTTCATAAACAATTTCGTCAAAGTAGGCACTGTCCTTGGCGACTTAACGGGAATAAAGTGTGCGCTCTTGGTTAGTCTATCTACCATGACCTAAATACTTTCATTTCCCCTATTTGACCTTGGCAACCCATCAATAAAATCCATGAATATAGAATCTCATTTCAAAGTCGTACTTCTAAAGACTATAGCAATCCACTTGGCTTCTGATGTTCAGCTTTTACTTGCTGGCAATTCAAACATTGCTTCACCCATAAGCCTACATCTCCTTTCATCCCATCCTAGAAGAAACTCCTCTTCATATCCTGATACATTATAGTTCCCCTAGGATGAATAGTAAACTTTGATCGACTACACTCCCTGGGAACTTCCTACCTTAGATACAAACATCTAGAGCACACAACCATCTCTTCTTCCGCAACCATCTATTTTGGTCAAGACTAAAACCTTTTAAATCACCTTTGTAACCACACTTTAATATTTCCTACTAAGTTCATCCACAACTTTATAACCTTTCCCCAACGTATACTCGATATCAAAATCATAAGCTACCAAAACTCTAGCCACCTTTGTTGTCTCATATTCAACTCTTTTTTAGAGAATAAATACTTCAAGGAGTTATGATATGTAAACAACTCGAATCGTTCTTCCAATATATAGTATCTCCACACTTTCAAAGCAAAGATCAATGCTGCCAACTCTAAATCATGAGTCGGATACCTAACTTCATATGGTTGAAGCCTTCGAGAAGCGAAGGCAATCATTTTACCTTTTTGCATTAACACAGCTCCAAATCCTATCCAACATGCATCAGTATACACCACTAAATCTTGATTTCCATCTGGAACAACTAACACGGGCGAATTGTTCAATAAATGTTTTGGGTTTAAGAATGCTTCTTCATATTTATTGATCCAAACATACTTTACGTTCATCCTTGTTAGTTTAGTCATGGTTGTCATTATGCGAGAGAAATCCTTGATGAATCTCCGGTAACAGCTAGCTAACCTTAGAAAACTTCTTATCTCGGTTATAGTCTCGGGTCTTTTCCAATTATTAATAGCTTCAATCTTAGCTGAATCTACTGAAAACCTTTTGTTTAAGACTACATGACCATGGAACTTCACTTCTTTCTTCCAAAAATGAGATTTTGAAAACTTCGCTTTTAGTTTATGCTACCTCAATATTTCTACCACTATTCTAATATGAATCTCGTAATCTCATTCATTCTTAGAATATACCAGAATGTCATCTATAAACACTAACACAAATCTGCCCAAATACTCCCGGAAGGTTCAATTCATCAAATTCATAAAGAACGCAGGCATATTGGTCCATCCAAAGGGCATGGCTAACCACTTATATGAATCATATCTTGTTCGAAACACCATTAGTGGAATGTTGTCCTCCACCACTATCAATTGATGGAACCTTGTTGCTAGATCTAATTAGGAAAATACCTTGGCTCCACTCAACTGATCAAACAAATCATCTATTTTCGGCAAAGGATACCGATTCTTTATCGTTTTTCATTCAACTTACGATAATCAATACGATTTTAGTTCAAAATAATCAATATGTAGAATCTGAACAAGTTATCCTCAATGACCCATTCGGTTTGTTCACGAACACCGTGGCCGCACCCCAAGGTGACCTGCTTGGCCTAATAAAATTCTTTCCTTCTAAGTCCACCAGTTGCACCTTTAACTCTTTCATCTTAGCAGGTGTCATTCTGCTGTGCAATCTACTTAAAGGTTCAACTTAAGGTACAAGATCTATTCAAAAATCAGTAGCTCGTCTCGATCGTAGTCCTGTAACTGGCTTAAAAACATTTGCATACTCTCTTACAACAAAAACCCAATTCACCTCATCTTCCACTTCCATTGCCCCTAATAAAGCACATATATCGAAACTCAAATTTTTTACTGAGTATATAATTCGATCATAGCTATTAAGGTGCCTTAATGATATCTCCTTATCCTGGAAAAATATCCTAACATCATATCTGCTTAACCACTCCATAGCTAAAATAATCCAAAAACCCACAAAATAAAACACATTTAAATTGAAGGCAAATACATGACCTAACAGCTCGATTCTAAACGGTCACATCTCATCCCAAGAGTTGCACAACCTCCTATCGGATTTGCAAGCCTTAAGGAAGTAATAAGGTATGATGATTCTAGATTTAACTTATTTACCAAAAATTTCGAGACAAAAGATTGTGATGCGCCGATATTAAATAATACTTTAACAGATATGCTATGAATTAAAAGCATACTTCCCATCACAAACTTTCCTTTCTCTTCTGCAGTCGATCTAGAAGCTGATGGCTTCAGAGAAAAAACTTTTCCTTTATCAACCTTGGTCGGTTCTGGACATTCATTCTTGTAATGCCCCATCCGGTCGCAGTTGTAACACTCATGCCCATCTTTCCCACAACCTTCTTTCCATCACCAAATTGACACTTATTAGCAAAGTTCCCTTTCTTATCACACTTATAGCAGACTATATTAGCCTTCCCTTTCTTGGCAGCTCCTCGCTTCTGAGCTCCCTTCTTATTAAATAACTTCCTTTTCTTGCGTTGAAAGCCTTTAGTCTTCACAGGCTTATCGCTTCCAAATATCGAAAGCATTTCTTCAGTCCTTAACGCTATCTCCACCACCACATCACATGGATCTCTGAGATGAAACATAGTCGCCCTGGCAATCTTGGGCTTCAATCCACGAATGAACTTCTCACTACTTTTGATCACATTAACAATGGTAGCATATCTTTATCTGGACAACTCATCAAATTTAGTTGCATACTCCAATGCATACATCTCTCCCTGCTCCAATACCATGAACTTCTTGAGCAAAGTTAACTTATCCATCTTAGGCAAAAATCATTCCTCAAATCTCCTTCTAAATTCAGTCCAAGTTAAATTCTCCTTTGGTACTCCTACAATCACATCGTTCCACCAATACGAAGCAGCTCCTTGCAACTAATTAGATGCCAACCTCCTCTTTTGCTCATCATTCAACCCTAAGTCAGCAAAGACCCACTCAAAGTGCAACAACCAATTTTCAACTTCAGTAGCACTTTTGGTGCCATAAAAAAGTTTCCTCCAAGACTGGTATAATCATGGCTCCACTTGGCATAATTGTTGCGAGTAGGTATCTCGGGATTAGCATCTTTCTCATTGCCGGCGTTTCCTTCAGCCAAACCAGAAGTAGCTCCGGCTTGCATCATATTCATGAAGAACCGATACATAGTCCCCATATCTACTTGTGAGGTTTTAGCACTCACATTAGCATTTGCATTTGGATTAGCATTTTCTTATCGACCCGGACTCCTTCAAGTATTAGGCTGAATATTTCCGTTAGTTCTTCCTCCACCTAGATTCACTCATTCATTTCTTGCTTCCATATCTTGCTTTCTCATAATTTGAATACGATTCTTTATAAGATATAGAAGAATTGTCTAAGATAGAGAGGAGAATAGAGACAGAATACATAGTTATATATAGCAAATAAAAAGTACGTTGTTATAGTGTTATCCCATACCCCAATCTTGTTCTCTGATTTATCATAATTATGTTCTAAAAATCGTTTAAGTTTTATTTCATAAAATAAGTTTTATATAAACCTATGCTCTCATACCAAGTTTGTAACATCCACCATTTGAGGTTCAAAACTAAGCGCTACAGATGCTGCAGTCATCCACGGTATTAATTTCTAGTGACAAAATAAGATTAGTTAATTGAATTTATAACACTAAGAGCACATGAATATGAAATTTTTTAGAACACATTTCATTAATAACTTTCATATTCATTACATCCCATTACATAATCCTATCGATTCCATGTTCAAAGAAAATATAACGATTATGAATATATTCCAAGAGTGACATATGAAGATGCCCCTTTGATGATTAGAATCTAACTACTTGACAGTTATACCTACCATTACATCCATTCAAACATATCATAGACTTTAAATAATAAAAAGGAAACAAACTCCTAATATTAGCTAGCTTGCCTCTTGGACCTCTCTGGAAGCTTATTCATCTAACCTAAAAATCCCCACTCCCAACCTACTTAAATGAGTACCCGAGAGTTTAGGGAGAAAATCAAAAACTTTGGGTGAGACAAAAAGTCTGGTGTGAATAATAATATACCATCTCAAACTAGAGTAGATATCTAGTGAGACCATGCCACTGAGCGGGATGGGGTTTCCCCTCAATAAAATCTTATCAAAATATGTCATTCATTAATCATACACCTGCAACCCCAATGGTTAGAACAAAACATAACATAATCATATGCATGTATGCAACATGGGTAAGTCTGACAAATCTATCATTCTAGGGTTATGCATACCCAAGGTTTCCCTTCCCAAAATAAGACTGTCTATCTCAAATCTTAGTTTTCATAGGGTCACTATGAACCAAATGGTTTTGCAGGCCAACCAATAACCTATCGGGCTGACTCGAGCCAAAACTTTAACCATATATTCCAAAATCTCTAGACACAATTAGGACAAAACTGAACTGACTGTTCAAATCATAGTTTTCCTAGGGTCACTATGAACCTAATGGTTTTTCATGCCAACCAATAACCTTTTTCTATAAGCATATGAGCTACAAGTTTCTTTCTATGCATAAACATCCTTTAGTCTCACTAATGACAAACCCTACGTAATGGAATCACAGACCATTATCAACCGGGGGCTAACGGCTGAAGCATAGGGCATGACCCTACAGTAGTCCCACATTTTCACGTATTATCTGATTTTAAATCCATGACTTATATTCTTTGGTCAGTTCAAGGCATCCTAACATAATTGATCTATATGATCTCCTAGATGCAATTCTATTCACTCAGGAGTTTAGTCCGACCATACTCAATACTGAGACAACCTAACTGGTAATTCTTCCCCCAAATGATGCAATGTTGGGTCATAATGACGTGAGTATGACAATTGATAAATATGAAATTTTAAATGACCAAGCGATAACAAGAATATATTAAATCATTCATCAACATATGTGAAAACAATAGTCATTGGCATCACAAAATTACTTGATCTTACGTAATAATTTCCTTTGGCAAATTCACATAAAACCTAGCTAAAATACTCTTTTATTTCCTTGAAAACCTTTTTAGAAGTGATTACACACTCGAAGCCATTCTTTAAAAACAAGGAAAATATAGCCCACACCCATTGCCAAAATCTTTACATAGCTTTTGAAACATTTGTTATCAAAATTGAGATATCGAACCTCTAGAAACCATAGGTTATCAAGCCTATAAACAAAGTCTTTATTTACAAAATACATCGCTACCATGCCACTAAAATATAGATGCCAAGTCTTTATGTCGAGCCTCTAAAACATAGTTTCTTGGTTTATAAAACATACGGCTATAATATTGCCAAAATGTGGTTATCGAGCTCCGAGGAAATACGGGCTATTGAACTAAAACAAAGTCTTTATGATTTGCAAAACATAAGGCTATCGAGCCTATAAACATAAGTATTAAGTTAGAAAGCATACGACGGTTACGTTGCAAAACATGGATATCGAATAGCTACCTGGTAGTTATCGAATGACAAAATACAGGAGGTACCGAGTTTTTAAAACAAGTAGGGATACCGAGCCGCTTCACTTAGAGGTGCTGAACCCCATGTCGAACTTCAAAAATAACAAGGTTAGATATTAAAACCATAGGTTGGCAAGCCTCTGCAACCTTGAGATACCGAATACCAAAAACATAGAAGGTGTTGAGTTTCTAATAAGCTGATACATCACATAGCTATTAAGTAGCTATCGCATGCATCAACCTATGTGTTTGTTGAGTCTATAAAGCAGATACATCATATAACTATCGAGTAGTTATTTCGGGTATCGACTATTATAGATGTCAAATATCAATAAATCAGGTGTGTTGAATATCTACAATGGCATTTCTATAAATAAGTTTAAACTGTTTTATTTCCTTTTAAAGCTAATACTTTCCACCAAATCTTGCTTCTAATCAAATTTTCATTGGTTAACAAAATACTTCTCATTTTCTTTTTTAATAAATTATTGGTAGATCTCATTCTCCCTTCCCAAAATAATTTGCAAACCCTTATGATTTAATTAATATTAATTAAAGCTTTTATTGCATAATAAATACTTAGTAAATCATAACCTTTTGGGAAAATTCCCCAAAAGTCGCATAAAATCAAAATTTCCTACCTCTTTCATGTATATAAATTTTGAGACCAAAATATTAATTTAATTATTTTTAATAATTAAAGCCCAAAATAAACACCTTTTCCTTTTAGGAAATTCATAAAATATTCAGACTTTCTTAGAAAATTATAAAATTGAAAATCAATCTCAAAAATAATGTTTTACACAACATATCAAAATTTCAAATCAATAGGAGACCAAAAATGTAGATTTTTCTTTTAAAACCTATTAAAACAATTTCATAAAAATTTTAATAAATCATCATTCAATCCAAGAATGACAATTGTCAATCCAAGCATGGCATATATTCATAATCAATTTGGAAATCATTCATAGATACAAAAACACACATAAATAAATGAGACAAATATTGTCATTCATCTTAGATTGGATAAGAGATATTGAGATTTGATGTAGATTAGTTTCCTGAAGCTTTTCCCTTAAATCCCTTAGCTTTCTTCTTCCTTTTCCTATAAGTAATAGCTGACCTTTTCTTTTGCTTTGTTTTGGTTTTGAAAATGAAATGTGAATGAATGAGAGAGGGGAAGGGTTTAGAGAATGAATTAAGGAGTTATTCCCATTATGCCCCTTTCATTAATTCATTTCTCTTCCATATTTAAAACAATATTATTAATTGATTAATTAAGGCCTGACCCAAATTAGTTAACAAATCTCATTCTCTTTATCACCTTACATTATTATATTTAATTTATCTAATTAAATTCCCTGAATAATGTTAAAAAAAATTAGGGCTGTTCCAACTTAATCCTTCCTAAAAGTTCTCACCCTACCCCACTCCTATGGCATTTATTTCCAACTCAAGAGGTCACTATAAATAACAATCATCTTAAGATAAGGTGATGGTTTATGCACACAACCCATACACACAACACATACAGTCATCAATAAGAATGTTGTCTTATTCTATATTTTAAACCTAAGCAAAAGTGTAAATTAACCTACCTTACATGGTTAAGCCTATCCAAGGCTAAGGGAGACGCCAAACCTAAGCTTTGATACCAGGTGTAACGCTTTTCAAATTTTAAATGCTCACTATATTTAAATTTTGAAATCAATTACAGATGCCACAAAATATGATTGCAACTAATTTCTGATATTAAAAGTAGCGAATTGTTTGTTTTATAATTTAAAATTTTAAAACTATGAAAATAAAAGAAGAGCAGTGCCACTTCGGCCCAACAAATTTTGGGACAAGATGTATGAAATGTTACGTGAAGGGCGAAAAAAAAGGGGGTGCAGTATAATCAATAGCTCAGATTTCCATCGCTCAAATTTTGAATTATATAGAACTAATAAAAAAAGAAAGCCTTACAGCGGAAAAATTCATCAGAATAGATGAACATTAAAACAATTTTTTTACAACATTTATCACATCAATATCCATTTCAATATATCAATCATCACCCACTTATGAATAATGTAACAATAATATAAAAGGATATACCAAATCAGCTATCCACAACATAGCCTGCATCCATCTTTCCTTTCCTTCTGCTCCTACCAACAACTTCACAACTGTACAAATATATACGTAATAAAAAGGAAAAGGTTTCAACTATGTTTGGATCGCACTAACCTTATATACTATGGTCATGGATACTATATAGGAAAAGGCTACATACATACACTATTTTAGGGATCAAGCCAATGTGGTTCTATTCCCTGCTCTTCTCCAGCATCCAATAGTCATTATCGCAAGATAACCATCAACCAATACGATCAATGCAAACTGGAAACATTGCTTCTACTAAATTGTGAAGACCCAAAAGTCGGCCTTCGAAAATCGGCACCCGTACTCCACTTGTACTCAAAATGCCGTAGATTCAAACGCTGAATCTGGTTCTCCGGAGCTTATAACAACATTAAGTATAACAACACAGCGGAATAAAGAAATCAATGATATCATATACAACTCCAATGAATACAATATCCAGAATGATATACAACAATGATATCAATATGATACAACAATATCAGAGATAAATAATGATACAGCGGAAAATAACAGAAGTGATAACTCCAAATCTTCTTCAAAAGAGAATGAATCCAACGACTCCAATAGAATGCTCCAATCCATAGCTAGCGGAAAGCAAGGTCAGTCGTCCAAGGACTGACTAGCTCCAGATAATCTACTAAACCTGAATATCTGAGAAACCCAACTCTAGACTGCCCGTGTGGAAAATGGTGGGCACCCAGAGTTTAGGAAGGGAACAATAAACTCCGGATCAGTCATGGGACTGGTGTGAGCAACAAAAACTGTTTATCTTTAAACAAACAACAAAGGCTTTTAAACATTGAAACCCGCAATGCTTTTCAAAATGAAACTACCATAAGACCTCCCACCACACACACAATGCAATCGCAGACTTGGAGGAGATTGCTTCTTATGATAGTCAAATATGCTTACTACGCAAACAAACTCTTTTGATATTATTAATAGTGCATAGTGTACAAAAATCATTGCGAAAATACAATATTAATCTTAGCCAGCATATGTACCATTATATTATGCCTGCTATAGCTGCCGCCTGAGGAGACAGGTTCTACAATTGCAATCGTAAAGGTTCGTATTGTTTCTTTGGATTTCCAACAAATGTTCAGGCTAAGGAACTTGCTATGCCACATGGGAACGCCTCTGGCGGGACGCCCTGAGAGACAAACTGCTCGCTGCCAACACAAGGTCGGGTTACCCCTGTAACAGGTAACTCACGAATATGCCACCCCCGGTCCTTTGGGACCTTTATCCGAGGCCTCGGTAACCAACATCACACATAATAATAAAGTGTGTCCACATGAGTAAGTATCTGGGCTCCATACCATGATACCACCCTTTTCCAGAAGGAAATGACATACCCTAAAGGGCGCGACCCTCATAACCTTGCCGCATATTCCTGTTTTGACCATTTCTGGGTTGTGAGGTCTGACGAAGTCTCGTCCACAAAACTACGCTTTGTCACAAAGCCATGCTTTGGGTCAACAGATGATCAAAGTAATGATCACAAAGATAAATGATCAATCAAATGATCATATCACAAATGATCAAACAATGATCATCGCACAGCAACACTCAGCATGTCACATTACCAAATTGGGAATATATCACTGATAACCTTCAACTACATAACCTCTGAGCTCATACGTCTCAGAGAAGGGTGTTAAGCTAAGAGAATAAATTCTCCGCCACCAACAGAAATGTATTTGAAAGAAATCTGCTTTATATCTCAAAGTGTAATGTCAGACATGTAACCATACAAGTCTGTTCCGGGTTCGAACAGAACCGAAGGCACTTCTCACGAAGCCCTTCCAAATCCAGATAATTTCCAATCACGTCCAGACTTCCCGTCACTAAGGGTGATAAAACCTCTATATCGGGGATTAGCCGATGTAGAGTAACTCGACGGTAATCCTTCTGTTTTCAAAAATATCCGGTCTTCAACACCGGTCATCAAATGCTATCCATTACGACGTATCACATATTCAGAATGGGTTATACGACCCAAAGGTCCTTTCCCGACTAACCCGAATAGTGAGCGAAATATTTAAAAATATATGGATATTGGGATTTCAATTAAGTCACAGCTTAATACTTTAAAACTTTCTTTCAAATAGTTTAAACAAATTACCATTTTCGAATCTTTTAAACAAAAAGATTCAATTCACAAAGTTAACCCCATTCACAAAGATCCATTCATATATTTCAAAACAATTCCATTTCAATTGGATTAACTCGTTAAATCTTTAAGTCAAGATTTAACTCATAGCTTTCAAAACTCGTTTCCAAAGATTCATTCATAGCCTTTTAAAACAATTTTATTTCAAGTTGGATTAATTCATTCGATCTTTGAATCAAAGACTCGTTCCATAATTTTCAAAACATTTCAAATTTTATTTCAAACTTGAAACCTTTCAATACAATTTGGAAATTCATTTCTTATATGAAAGCTTTTACTACTTGAAAGAAAATAGTTTTCGTTTCGGAAAAATCCAGTTATATTTGCTCGAGTTAAAACCCTTGAATTAAAATTCAAATTCCCAAATCAATATCTTTAAAATGGCTTAACCCATATATAACTTGTACATCATTTTTAAATCCCTAGTTTCAAATCATAGGATTTAATTTCAATTTTGAATTCAAATTTAAATCAAATTATTTAAATTTTCAAAACTCGATTAAGTTATTCAAAATAACTTTTATCCTTGAAATTCTATTTCAAAAGCTTTTCATTTTAAACCCCAAATTTCCAATTTCAAAATCAATTGAAAATAAAATTTCAATTTCACAAACATCAAATTTAAATTATCTGTGACTTAACCGATTTCCACGTGAAATCCATATTTGTGTGTGTATAAGTGTGGTCCAGGGGTTTCACACAATAGTGCAACATCATACAATCATCACATATCAGAATACAGAAATATAGTTGATAAGCGGTATTAACTATCACGCTTATCGTTCATGCACAGACCATAGATATATAAATATCACAGATAATAAATTACATCACAGATAATTTATCACAGATCACAACATAAATCAGGATATATCACAAAGCATCATATATCAGGGAATCTCAAACAATTCAATCATTCAGTCAAATCCAATCATCCATAACTAAGGTCAATTTATTTACCCGATTAATTAAATCAGATTAATTACTTATGAATAAATTAATAATCCTGGTTAATTAATATTAATTAATTACAAATCAATTTGACTAATTACCTTTTAATCATTTATCAATTAACCATTAATGATAAATTAATAAACCTTTAATAATAAATTAATTAACCTTTAATTATAATTCATCAACCTTTAATTATTAAATAATTAATATTTAATTATTTAATTCGCCATTTAATTAATTATCTTTAATTAATAAATTAACCCTTAATTAATTAATTACCATTTAATTAATAAAATTTCAATAAGTGATCATCCCTAACCACTTACATTAATTAATTAGTCTTTGATTAATTATCTTCAAATTAATAGCTTTAATTAACCATATTAATAAATTATTCTTTTACTAATCATTTGATTAATTAATCAACTTTAATCATTAAATAAATTATCCTTAATTACTTCAATCAAATAATTGATCTTTGAAACACTTAAGATTTTAATCAAATCAAAACATAATTCCTTTATCTTAAATTGATTTAATATTTTCAAAATATTTTAAGGATGTTTTAAAACCAGATATATACATTATATCACTTGTATAAACTTGATTTATCTTCCATTAAACTTATTCAAACCTTGATTTTAAAAACTCAGTTCAACCTTGCTTTAAAAAGAAAAAATCAGTTTAAATTCATAGAAATAGAAACAGGTTTGGTTTAAACCTGTTCACAAACTTCCCGAGCCCAGAAAAGCATTTTCCCAAGCAAACTCCTCAAATTCTCGAGCTACACTCGCGAATCTTTGTACTTCGAGACAACACACCAAATCACTCGAGTTCGACCCGAGACAAATAGTTCTTCTTCCTCCCTCTTGATTCTCTGGTACACTCAGATGCACACGTATACGTGCACCATTGATCACCGACCATCTGATCATCGACAAGATCACCCGCAAGTCACCTTTGATTTCATTATCCCAATTAACCACCCAGAAACTCAAAAACATCCACGAATCAAAATCGAGCATAGTTGATCAAACCTGGAACAATTCCAGTCGCCAAAACTACTTCGTCGCGATGACTTCGACCACCATTATCCAAGAAACTTCGCCTACAGGTTCGTCTACGACCCAGGCACCTCCCCACCAAGCTCGACCTCACTCGATGCTCCATCGAGCCCGTGGTGATACAAAGTTCGATCACCTCAAATTTTAGGTTTACAGACGAAAAACGAACGCCGCCTTCGCCACCGAGTTCGTGGTCGCCTCCGACCATTTTTCCCACCTCCTCGGTAAGCTCCTCCACCTTCACGTGAAACCCCAAGCTCCATTAATTCTCCGATCATCAGAATTTGGTCGAAACGCAATTTTCGATCATCACAGAACTGCTCTCAATCCACGCAGCTAAAAACCATGATTTTTGCTTTAAAATTCATGTTAAAGTATGAGAATTCAGTTTATATACTTGAATTCGTAAATCAAAATGTTTGAATTTTAACTTATTTCAAGTCTTGCTCAGATTCCTAGTTTTCCAGAGATATTACTAAATCGTTTAAACTGAAATAAATTTTAACCTTTAATATATGTTATAACAATCAACTTTTGTTTTAATATTGAATCCAAATAACAAGTAGATCGAAAGAGAATGATTTTGTTTGAAGCAAAATCTTGTGTTCAAAATTTGAGAACAGGAAACATGCATAACAGCAGTCTGCACACACACATCTCAAACATACACAGATAAGTGCATATATATCTTCAAACATACTTATTCACAAATGTGTTTGCAATCAGATTATACTTTTAAATTTTAAAAAGTAGATGTTACTCACAACATAAATAAACAAACAAAATAGAGTATGTTCAGGTAGGAGTTTACTCACAATGTTCCAGAAGAAGAACAGAGTTTCTCTGAAACAGGCTTGCAAATCTGAACCCTTTTTCCTTTGATTCTCTGATTGCATTGATTTAAACGGTTATTTGATGTTTTCAGTTAAATTTGTTTGAGTTTAGATAATAATTCACTTTAGTTTTACTTGGCTTTGAATAAACGAACTGAGATGGATGGAAATGGAGTTTATTGGTAATAATATTTGTACAGGGTGATGATATACGGGTTTGTACAATTTTTTGATCAGTGATATTTCTATTTTGGGGCTATGCAGATGTTTTTGGTGGCTGAAGTGATACAACTTTAGCTTGCATTAATTATGTTGTACAAATTTATATATATATATATATATATATATTCTTTCTTTCATTTCGGTTGTACTAGAGATATTTGCATAAATTAGGCATGTCTTTGTTCGTTCATACTTATCCTTGTTTGATTTTTTTCCTGTATATAGATGTTTGTTTCTTTTCTTATCTTGTTGTCTAAGCCTACAGACTTATCCTTTTGCTTGTGCATGAGTATATAATATTATCTTCTTTTGTAAGCCAATTAAATAAATTTATATTGTTTGTTTATTCATATTAAGGATTATTTCCTTTTGCCTACTGTTTATACTTATCTTATTTCGGTTGATAGAATACAATTTAGGCTAACATTTATTACTTTGCTTTGTTCCAGGTTGTATCTTGTTTTTTTTATACATTTGTTTTGCAATTCAGTTTGTACTTGTTCAAGCCTATTCATGTACATATTTTGTTTCCCCTTTTTCAAGTGCTTCATTCTTTTACAAGTCTACATACTTAGTTTATTTTCAGTTTTACATACATATTTTTATACTTGTTTCTTCATATTTAAATGTATATCCTCTTATACAAGCCAATCCTTTGAAATATGAGTGAGGTTCTATATTTAATTTGATGTTAGAATTTGTTTAATATGTTTTACTTTATACTTGAATATATTTATATCTTTTATTTTGTCTTTGCTTTTTAAATCCAAATGAATTCCTATAATTATTTATTGTCTTGTATTCATTTATTATATTTACTTTTATGTCAACTTAAATATTTATTCCTAGAAGTTTATAAGTTCATTTCATATTTTTATTTCTTGTTTGTTTCAGCCATTTATTTAAGATTTTATTTCAAATCCAATATATACATATATAAATAAATTCAAATTTACTCATATATATCTATATACATATATATATTCACATATATACACAATTTCTAAATTTAAAATGATTTAATACATTTTTATTTGGATTCGGGGAAACTCGCAATCCATTTATCGTTTTATTTCACAAATTTTAATCAAAAATTAATTTAATTATCAAATTAAATTTAATTAAAATCCGGGGTTGTTACAGACTTCCCCCCTTAAAAGAATTTCGTCCTCGAAATTACCAAGGAGATACAAAGATAGATGAAGAATGTTTCATTAAATCAAACTGAATATCTATTCTACATTTGGCTTACCAAATCAGAATATCAAGAATAGATACGAAAACGAATCTGTTTAAAACTTCACAGGATACTCGGGTCATCCAGATCTACGAAATATGTAGTGGCATCGGTTAGTTCGAAAGGATAACTAACCATTCGTAGAACATATCGGGACCCAAAGAATAGATAGATATATGGATACAATTTTAAAACTTTTAGTTTAAAAACTAAAGCATACCTACCAACCATAGCAACCAAAGCAAACAATTCATCCAAACAAACAATTTTGGCCTCTCTGGAGTTTATGTCCTATTCAAATATATCGAATTTTCTTCCTGAATCTACCTGAACCTATCGAAGAATTGAGAGAAGATGGCGAACAAAAGAGATTGATAGAGAAAAGATTGTTTCCTTGTTGTTACAGGATATTGACCATTTATAGTCGTATTCCCCTGTCCCATATCTCATCCTCTTCTCGCACTCATACTCACTATCAGTGGATAGCAAGAGAATTTACTGAGGCATTCGAACGGATATCTGAGGAATACTCATTCTAGGGTATGCTTCACCCAATTTCTAATGAGCTACTTAATGTGTTATACTCCTGAACTAAAGTTTTACACTCAGCTCTGATACCAAATGTGAAGACCCAAAAGTCGGCCTTCGAAAATCGGCACCCGTACTCCACTTGTACTCAAAATGTCGTAGATTCAAACGCCGAATCTGGTTCTCCGGAGCTTATAACAACATTAAGTATAACAACACAGCGGAATAAAGAAATCAATGATATCATATACAACTCCAATGAATACAATATCCAGAATGATATACAACAATGATATCAATATGATACAACAGTATTAGAGATAAATAATGATACAGTGGAAAATAACAGAAGTGATAACTCCAAATCTTCTTCAAAAGAGAATGAATCCAACGTCTCCAATAGAATGCTCCAATCCATAGGTAGCGGAAAGTAAGGTCAGTCGTCCAAGGACTGACTAGCTCCATATAATCTACTAAACCTGAATATCTGAGAAACCCAACTCTAGACTGCCCGTGTGGAAAATGGTGGGCACCTAGAGTTTAGGAAGGGAACAATAAACTCCGGATCAGTCATGGGACTGGTGTGAGCAACAAAAACTGTTTATCTTTAAACAAACAACAAAGGCTTTTAAACATTGAAACCCGCAATGCTTTTCAAAATGAAACTACCATAAGACCTCCCACCACACACACAATGCAATCGCAGACTTGGAGGAGATTGCTTCTTATGATAGTCAAATATGCTTACTACGCAAACAAACTCTTTTGATATTATTAATAGTGCATAGTGTACAAAAATCATTTTGAAAATGCAATATTAATCTTAGCCAGCATAGGTACCATTATATTATGCCTGCTATAGCTATCGCCTGAGGAGACAGGTTCTACAATTGCAATCGTAAAGGTTCATATTGTTTCTTTGGATTTCCAACAAATGGTCAGGCTAAGGAACTTCCTATGCCACATGGGAACGCCTCTGGCGGGACGCCCCGAGAGACAAACTGCTCTTTGCCAACACAAGGCCGGGTTACCCCTGTAACAGGTAACTCACGAATATGCCACCCCCCGGTCCTTTGGGACCTTTATCCGAGGCCTCGGTAACCAACATCACAAATAATAATAAAGTGTGTCCACATGAGTAAGTATCTGGGCTCCATACCATGATACCACCCTTTTCCAGAAGGAAATGACATACCCTAAAGGGCGCGACCCTCATAACCTTGCCGCATATTCCTATTTCGACCATTTCCGGGTTGTGAGGTCTGACGAAGTCTCGTCCACAAAACTACGCTTTGTCACAAAGCCATGCTTTGGGTCAACAGATGATCAAAGTAATGATCACAAAGATAAATGATCAATCAAATGATCATGTCACAAATGATTAAACAATGATCATCACACAGCAACACTCAGCATGTCACATTACCAAATTGGGAATATATCGCTGATAACCTTCAACTACATAACCTTTGAGCTCATACATCTCAGAGAAGGGTGTTAAGCTAAGAGAATAAATTCTCCGCCACCAACAGAAATGTATTTGAAAGAAATCTGCTTTATATCTCAAAGTGTAATGTCAGACATGTAACCATACAAGTCTGTTCCGGGTTCGAACAGAACCGAAGGCACTTCTCACAAAGCCCTTGCAAATCCGGATAATTTCCAATCACGTCCAGACTTCCCGTCACTAAGGTTGATAAAACCTCTATATCGGGGATCAACCGATGCAGAGTAACTCGACGGTAATCCCTCCGTTTTCAAAAATATCCGGTCTTCAACACCGGTCATCAAATGCTATCCATTACGACGTATCACATATTCGGAATGGGTTATACGACCCAAAGGTCCTTTCCCGGCTAACCCGAATAGTGAGGGAAATATTTAAAAAATATATGGATATTGGAATTTCAATTAAGTCACAGCTTAATACTTTAAAACTTTCTTTCAAATAGTTTAAACAAATTACCATTTTTGAATCTTTTAAACAAAAAGATTCAATTCACAAAGTTAACCCCATTCACAAAGATCCATTCATATATTTCAAAACAATTCCATTTCAATTGGATTAACTCGTTAAATCTTTAAGTCAAGATTTAACTCATAGCTTTCAAAACTCGTTTCCAAAGATTCATTCATAGCCTTTCAAAACAATTTTATTTCAAGTTGGATTAATTCATTCGATCTTTGAATCAAAGACTCATTCCATAATTTTCAAAACATTTCAAATTTTATTTCAAACTTGAAACCTTTCAATACAATTTGGAAATTCATTTCTTATACGAAAGCTTTTACTACTTGAAAGCAAATAGTTTTCGTTCGGAAAAATCCAGTTATATTTGCTCGAGTTAAAACCCTTGAATTAAAATTCAAATTCCCAAATCAATATCTTTAAAATGGCTTAACCCATATATAACTTGTACATCATTTTTAAATCCCTAGTTTCAAATCATAGGATTTAATTTCAATTTTGAATTCAAATTTAAATAAAATTATTTAAATTTTCAAAACTCGATTAAGTTATTCAAAATAACTTTTATCCTTGAAATTCTATTTCAAAAGCTTTTCATTTTAAACCCCAAATTTCCAATTTCAAAATCAATTGAAATTAAAATTTCAATTTCACAAACATCAAATTTAAATTATCTGTGACTTAACCGATTTCCACATGAAATCCATATTTGTGTGTGTATAAGTGTGGTCCAGGGTTTTCACACAATAGTGCAACATCATACAATCATCACAGATCAGAATACAGAAATATAGTTGATAAGCGGTATTAACTATCACGCTTATCGTTCATGCACATACCATAGATATATAAATATCACAGACACAGATCACAACATAAATCAGGATATATCACAAAGCATCATATATCAGGGAATCTCAAACAATTCAATCATTCAGTCAAATCCAATCATCCATAAGTAAGGTCAATTTATTTACCCGATTAATTAAATCAGATTAATTACTTATGAATAAATTAATAATCCTGGTTAATTAATATTAATTAATTACAAATCAATTTGACTAATTACCTTTTAATCATTTATCAATTAACCATTAATGATAAATTAATAAACCTTTAATAATAAATTAATTAACCTTTAATTATAATTCATCAACCTTTAATTATTAAATAATTAATCTTTAATTATTTAATTCGCCATTTAATTAATTATCTTTAATTAATAAATTAACCCTTAATTAATTAATTACCATTTAATTAATAAAATTTCAATAAGTGATCATCCCTAACCACTTACATTAATTAATTAGTCTTTGATTAATTATCTTCAAATTAATAGCTTTAATTAACCATATTAATAAATTATTCTTTTACTAATCATTTGATTAATTAATCAACTTTAATCATTAAATAAATTATCCTTAATTACTTAAATCAAATAATTGATCTTTGAAACACTTAAGATTTTAATCAAATCAAAAGATAATTACTTTATCTTAAATTGATTTAATATTTTCAAAATATTTTAAGGATGTTTTAAAACCAGATATATACATTATATCACTTGTATAAACTTGATTTATCTTCCATTAAACTTATTCAAACCTTGATTTTAAAAACTCAGTTCAACCTTGCTTTAAAAAGAAAAAATCAGTTTAAATTCATAGAAACAGAAACAGGTTTGGTTTAAACCTATTCACAATCTTCCCGAGCCCAGAACAGCATTTTCCCGAGCAAACTCCTCAAATTCTTGAGCTACACTCGCGAATCTCTGTACTTTGAGACAACACACCAAATCACTCGAGTTCGACCCGAGACAAATAGTTCTTCTTCCTCCCTCTTGATTCTCCGGTACACTCAGATGCACACGTATACGTGCACCATTGATCGCCGACCATCTGATCATCGACAAGATCACCCGCAAGTCACCTTTGATTTAATTATCCCAATTAACCACCCAGAAACTCAAAAACATCCACGAATCAAAATCGAGCATAGTTGATCAAACCTGGAACAATTCCAGTCGCCAAAACTACTTCGTCGCGATGACTTCGACCACCATTATCCAAGAAACTTCGCCTACAAGTTCGTCTACAACCCAAGCACCTCCCCACCAAGCTCGACCTCACTCGATGCTCCATCGAGGCCGTGGTGATACAAAGTTCGATCACCTCAAATTTTAGGTTTACAGACGAAAAACGAACGCCGCCTTCGCCACCGAGTTCGTGGTCGCCTCCGACCATTTTTCCCACCTCCTCGGTAAGCTCCTCCACCTTCACGTGAAACCCCAAGCTCCAATAATTCTCCGATCATCAGAATTTGGTCGAAACGCAATTTTCGATCATCACAGAACTGCTCTCAATCCATGCAGCTAAAAACCATGATTTTTGCTTTAAAATTCATGTTAAAGTATAAGAATTCAGTTTATATACTTGAATTCGTAAATCAAAATGTTTGAATTTTAACTTATTTCAAGTCTTGCTTAGATTCCTAGTTTTCCAGAAATATTACTGAATCGTTTAAACTGAAATAAATTTTAATCTTTAATATATGTTGTAACAATCAACTTTTGTTTTAATATTGAATCCAAATAACAAGTAGATCGAAAGAGAATGATTTTGTTTGAAGCAAAATCTTGTGTTCAAAATTTGAGAACAGGAAACATGCATAACAGCAGTCTGCATGTAACGACCCAATATTTTCAACCATTCGCATCAATTATAAGTGTATAGGTAGACACTCATGCCGGAGTTGAACTGCTCAAAATACTGCGTTGTAATTAAAATTTGGCAAATCTCAGAATATACAGTAAATAAATATAATCACAGATCACAGACACAGAGTAAAATAATGCAGCGGAAGTAAAAGAAATAGTAGTTCATGAAGCTACTATGTAAATATATCAGAGTTACATAAGATACAACAGAAGAAATAGAGTACAACAGAAGTATCAATAAGATAACCAAGTACAAGCTGAACAGAGCAACATAACTGAAGTAGATAGAAGAAGACTAGCAGATAATCTCCAGCGATTCAAATCTCCAAAAGGTGGAAATCCAAATCTGTGAATAACTCAAGCTGACCCGAGCGTAAAGCAAAACACAAAACACTCGAGTCAGGACAATATATACTTATATAATGTAAACCAACTCAAGTGAACTGTAATAAAGGTACAAGTAACTTAGAAGATGCTTGGGACCGCCCATCCTCTAAGGATCCGTTAAAATATCTACTATGTAGTAATATTCGCTATTATAATAGTGTATAAATAAGTAAAGTATAATCATATCGGAAAATAGCGTTAAGGGGATGGAGAACCTTAACGCGGTCGGATCTTAAAATCATAATCGTAGTAAAGCTCGATATGGTAGGTGACACGGCACAACTAGGCAATGCCAGGGTAGATATACCAATTACGCACACGGACTGATGGATACGCATAGCAGCCACTACCGTTCCACCTCGAACAACATTCCCAAATCGGAGGATGGCCATCTAGTCAAATCACAAGTAAGAGTATAATATCGAAGAAATGTGTCCGAGAAGAGGTGCTACCTCACTGGTCCGAGATCGCTCCTGTTTTAGCCACCTTATGCCAACTCACGGGAGTTGGGTCCACGTAACATACCTTAAGAACGTCGCCACCATCCTACTTCATTCTGGAATCTCCACCGCGTACACGGTTGTCAAAGTGGTTTTCGGTATCGACAGAGAGTATGTCCATATCCGATCTCGGTCTCTTTGCCAACCAATCGTTATTATAACCCGTGGTTATAACTTTTAAAATAGTTTATGTTTCAAATCAAAATACATCCTTTAAACCATTTCAAAATCATATCATTTATTTCAAACTAATACATACTTTCAAACCCAAAACATATCTATTCAAAACCAATTCAAAAATATATCATTTCCATTTCAAAACCAATTCAATAATATATCATTTCAATAAAACCCAAATTTCAAAATCACTGAATATTTCCTTTAATTTATTAAACTTGAAATCTTCCTTTAAATTATCATAGCATTTTGGTAATGTAACCTTAAGTAATCATAGCATTTTTGGAATGTAATACTTTCCAATTTAACATTTTATATAATCAAAGTATTTATATACTTACAAATTTTTAACATGGTCATTTTATCATAGCCTTATAGTTAAATAAACTTTGTTACTGTAATATCCAATTTAATGCTGAAATTCTTATGTTAAGTTAAGAGTACCTTATTAACTTACATTATCATTACAATAAAGAAACTTTATTATTTTAGTCATTAAAATGTGTCATTTACATAAATTAAAACTTACATATTAAATGTACTTTTTAACTTACATTTCTATTACAGTAAAGAGCATTTATCATTTAATCAATATTACACTAATTAAACTTACATTATCAAATGTACGTTTTAATTTACGTTTTATTACAAAAAGGGCATTTATTATTTTATTCAATATTACACTGATTAAGACTTACATGTTTCTTTCATTAATTAAGACTTCACATGTTTCTTTCATAAATTAAAAACTTTAAATATTCTTCCATAAATTAAAACTTTACATGTCTCTTTCATAAATTAAAACTCTACATATTTCTTTCATTAATTAGAACTTTACACGTTTCTTTCACAATAAATTTCTTATAATAAAATCCAATTTTCAACAATTTACTTAATAAGTTTAAGTGTAAAAGTTTCCAATTCTTCACATTTCAACAAATAAACTTAACACTTCAAATTTAAATTACCATTTCACAAATTTAACTAAATTTCCAATTTTATTTAATTAACTTAAACTTTTAATTAAAACCAAATTTCACATTTCCAAGTCAAGTTATATTTTAAAAGATCACTTTTAAACATTCATTTATTTAACCACTTAAATTCATAGAAAAATCAATAATACTTTAATAAATCACTTAAATTCAAATTTAATCAAATTATCATATTTACCATTTCCAAATAAAATTTAATATCCATTTTATTTATATAACTTAAATATCATTTTTAACCAAAATTCCAAATTTCCAACTTAAGTTATATTTCAAAAATCCAGTTAAACCTTTCATTAATTACATTTTTAACACATAGAAAAAATCATAATTTCTTTATTTTAAAACATTTCAAAATCTATTTAAATCAAATTTCATAAATTTATAATTTTTAAAATACTTAAAAATATCCAAAACACTTATAAAATAACCACGGGCCTGTATATAATTTTCTAACTTAGGTCAAGTGATACAGATATGTATCATTTCAATCCGCAGTTAAAAAAGAAAAATCCGGGTTCTATCATTTCAAACCCGCAATCCCAAGTTAAAATAAATTAAATAAAAATCGTTCAGGCCTATCATTTCAGCCCATAACGATTTTTCCCTATTCTAAAGTCCGTTCGGGTATGTATCATTTCAACCCATAGTGATTCTAGTCTACAGGGAACTTGCAATGGTGATAACAGATATAAATAACAGAATAACATTAAATAAAAGTAACATATGATATAACATGTGTAATAACAGGTGTGAACATCATATGATAATAATATAAGCATATATAACATGATAATATATTTTTACAGATTCGTAGGGTGTCAATTTACTAGTTATATAGGTACATATTGTCTGGTGAGAATAACTCACTTGTTTAAGCTGGAGATGACGACCAAACACACAACACAGAATCTTTGAAGGCACGACAACATGAGAGTGGAGAGCTAAATATAATTGCCTTGTATACATATAAACAAAACAAGACAATGTATACGTAAATATGTAACACAAAACAATATAGAAATGACTTGAAATAAAAAGCAACAAAGGGCAAAGTGATTCGACCTTTCTTTAACCATTCAAGAGCATGACCAAGGGGATCTTTTTCTCAGCCATAGCTGGACATAATCTCAGGTTATGACATCAAAATAGCATGGCAACAAAGAGATGATGATGGTAGGAGTTACATATGAATAAGACAAAGGGTCAAGGCAAAATAAGTGGAGTTTTGGTGCATTTTTGGCTCAACCAAAGGCAAGTGGGGCTTGGCCCTTGCATGGTTCAGGTCTGGACAGTGGGTAGGTGGATGGCCAGAGGTGGTATCAAGGTGGTGGTGGAGCAATAGGACGCGGCCAAGGTGATGTATGGTGGTGGTGAAGCGATATAGGTCAGCTAGTGTTGTTTTTAAGGGGTTTCAACATTTGTTTGTGGTGTTTTCATCATCTAAAGGCCATGGCCTGATCTGGTCAGAGGGGATGTGAGGTGGTTGATGCCAAGAATGATGAGGAGGAAGGTGGTGGAGGCTATGGTGGAGATGGTGGAAAGTTTGGCCAAGCAATTGTGGAGGAAATCAAGGCAAAACAAAGTAAAAATGAAGAAGGAAGAGAGGAAAAAGAAGAGGCCATTACCAAATGTTTTCAGAGGTGTTTTGGCCGAAAATTTGATGAAATGAGAAGTGTATTCAGTTGAAAAACAAAATAAAACATATGGCTATCAATAAAGAAGGAACGGTCAAAATGTGAAAGGTCTAGCAAATGAAAAGTCATCGGTTTAAAGCCTTTATGTCTCTTCAAATTTCCTTCTTATATATTTTGTAATTTATAATTACATGTAAAACTGATAAATAAAGATAACAACTCAGAAATGAAAAAAATAAATATAAAATAAATAATTAAATTTTGATTAAATAGAATTTAAATTAAGAAAATGGCTTAAAAATGCAAACTAGGCTTTAAAAATTAGAAATAACTTCTATAACTTTGGAAAAATTATATTTTGATTTAAATACATGTAAAATGAATAAAATAAATTAAAACACAGCAAATAAAAGTGAATGTATAAAATAAATTTTAATTTAAATATAGTTTAGATGAAGAAAATAGCAGAAAAATAGAAACAGCTTTTAAAAATAGGAAATCATCATAGTACATTTTGGAAAATTCGATTATTATTTTTAAAAATATTTAGAGATTAAAATATACATAAATTAACATATTGATACATATAAAAAATATAAGAAAGAAAATATGATTTATAAAATTTAAAATAGGCAAAATTGCACAATAAAACAAATTATACTAAAATTTGAAATGTGCATAACTTCTACATTTTAACTCCGTTTTTAACGAAACGAAAAGCAGTATTCATATTTTTAAATCTATTTTCATAATAAAAGATAAAATTTAAGATTATATATATTTAAATTTGAAATTTAAAAGTCAAAGATTGAACAGTTTGACCATAATTTCCCTTTTAAGTAAAATATTTAAATTATACTAGTTTGAACTATAAATCACTTAATAATCAACATTTATATTTAAAAATGAAATGTTTTTAATAAAACATGTTTAAACTAATTTAAAATAAAAAAAATAAAGTTCAAATTTAAATAATATACAAAAATCTAGGGTTGTTACACTGCACACACACATCTCAAACATACACAGATAAGTGCATATATATCTTCAAACATACTTATTCACAAATGTATTTGCAATCATATTATACTTTTAAATTTTAAAAAGTAGATGTTACTCACAACATAAACAAACAAACAAAATAGAGTATGTTCAGGTAGGAGTTTACTCACAATGTTCCAGAAGAAGAACAGAGTTTCTCTGAAACAGGCTTGCAAATCTGAACCCTTTTTCCTTTGATTCTCTGATTGCATTGATTTAAACTGTTATTTGATGTTTTCAGTTAAATTTGTTTGAGTTTAGATAATAATTCACTTTAGTTTTACTTGGCTTTGAATAAACGAACTGAGATGGATGGAAATGGAGTTTACTGGTAATAATATTTGTACAGGGTGATGATATACGGGTTTGTACAATTTTTTGATCAGTGATATTTCTGTTTTGGGGCTATGCAGATGTTTTTGGTGGCTGAAGTGATACAACTTTGGCTTGCATTAATTATATTGAACAAATTTATATATATATTCTTTCTTTCATTTCGGCTGTACTAGAGATATTTGCATAAATTAGGCCTGTCTTTGTTCATTCATACTTATCCTTGTTTGATTTTTTTCCTGTATATAGATGTTTGTTTCTTTTCTTATTTTTTTGTCTAAGCCTACAGACTTATCCTTTTGCTTGTGCATGAGTATATAATATTATCTTCTTTTGTAAGCCAATTAAATATATTTCTATTGTTTGTTTATTCATATTGAGGATTATTTTCTTTTGCCTAGTGTTTATACGTATCTTCATTTCGGCTGATAGAATACAATTTAGGCTAACATTTATTACTTTGCTTTGTTCCAGGTTGTATCTTGTTTTTTTATATATATATACATTTGTTTTGCAATTCAGTTTGTACTTGTTTAAGCCTATTCATGTACATATTTTGTTTTCCCTTTTTCAAGTGCTTCATTCTTTTACAAGTCTACATACTTAGTTTATTTTCAGTTTTACATACATATTTTTATACTTGTTTCTTCATATTTAAATGTATATCCTCTTATACAAGCCAATCCTTTGAAATATGAGTGAGGTTCTATATTTAATTTGATGTTAGAATTTGTTTAATATGTTTTACTTTATACTTGAATATATTTATATCTTTTATTTTGTCTTTGCTTTTTAAATCCAAATGAATTCCTATAATTATTTATTGTCTTGTATTCATTTATTATATTTACTTTTATGTCAACTTAAATATTTATTCCTAGAAGTTTATAAGTTCATTTCATATTTTTATTTCTTGTTTGTTTCAGCCATTTATTTAAGATTTTATTTTAAATCCAATATATACATATATAAATAAATTCAAATTTACTCATATATATCTATATACATATATATTCACATATATACACAATTTCTAAATTTAAAATGATTTAATACATTTTTATTTGGATTCGGGGAAACTCGCAATCCATTTATCGTCTTATTTCACAAATTTTAATCAAAAATTAATTTAATTATCAAATTAAATTTAATTAAAATCCGGGGTCGTTACAGCCATGACAATCAATTATCATAAATATAGGGTAACAACAATAATAGCACATTTAGCCATTAAACATTATAAATATTTGATAACACACAATGTGAACCATAAACAACAAATAAGCTAATAACAATACATACTTAAATACATACATACATTCATACATACACATATACATATATATAGACACATACACGCACTCATATATACTAATTATCTACCATTATCAATAAACATCGATGTAAGTATAAATCAATCAAATGTGTACCGAACCACTATAATAGTAACACAAACACCAACATGATAAAACCATAGTTAACTACACACACATGGAAAACATTGCATACACATCCAGATGTGATTTCATTATTACAAAACAACATATGTGGTAAATAAAATCAACCATTAATCACATATTACATCCATCAAAAAACATCATATTCACGACCATCGTTT
This sequence comes from Allium fistulosum, assembly GCA_030737815.1. Classification (NCBI taxonomy): domain Eukaryota; kingdom Viridiplantae; phylum Streptophyta; class Magnoliopsida; order Asparagales; family Amaryllidaceae; genus Allium; species Allium fistulosum. Next base: position 891,158,675 of record CM060902.1, read on the forward strand.
TCCCTTAAGTATAAAAACATTTTATTATTGTTTACTATAAAAGCACTTTTTATTTATCTCAAAACAATAATAATTCTTTCAAAATGATAATATACTTCAAAATACTTTATTGTAATCTCATTACTTTAAATCTCTACAAACATCGTATTTTATATCAAAAACAGTAATTTACAAAAAATTACTTTCCAAAGCAATAATATCGTTATTTTACGTTAAAATAATAATATACATATTAAATCTCTTTAATCTTCTTCAAAACCAGTTAGTTATTACTTATCTCAAAATAGTGTAATTTTCACAAAAATAATATTATTATTAATGAAATCTCATTCTATTTAAATAAATATTTTCCTATTTTAGTTTAAAATATATTTTCCGTTATTATCTATGAATTTCCCTAGAAATTCATAAATAATAACATGATTAATTTTCTTCCATTAATCTCATTTTAATTCATTAAACCATCGTTATTTACCAACATCACAAAAAAGTAGTATACAATCATTCATATCGTTTATTTGTCTAATTCTCCCATTATTACGTAATTTCACCCATTTTATTTTAACTAATTACATTTAATAACACATTAATCAACAACAAATAATCTACCTAAGACATAACATATCCAAAATATCTATAATATCCAAAACAATCATCAATATATCATAACACATCTTAATGATTATAAATTTTCATTAATGGGTGAGCATTTAATATTCTAAAATTCAATTAGTTAAGTAAATAAACCATACCAACGTGCTTTTTTCAAAAGTCTCCAAACTCTATAAACCCATTGTTGTATCGTCTGGAATTTCTTCATGGGTCATATAAAAGAAACCGCATGTGAAACATAGTTCGAATGTGGAAGATATGGAGGTTAGAAGTTATAAGGGCAGTATAGTAATTTACCAATTTAATAATTAAATTAATTTAGAAATATCACCATCTGTAGTAACCTCAATACCATGTCTCTACTGCATGCCAATTTTGACCTCACTTTGCCACCACCTTAGTTAATTATGTCATCGCCGACCACATCCATCTGCTTCCCCATCTCTAGATGCACAAACTGGCACCTGCGCCGCCATCTACAATGCTCCTCCGCTATGCCTAGAAACTTATTACCATCATACATCTAGGTTAAATTTCGACTCCAACATCGATTGATGAAACTCCAGGTGCCAATCCACTCCATTCATCAAGGGCTATAAATTCATGACTTCAATTCTGCTGATGTGCATGTAAAAGTGCATATTTTTACTTCCATATTTAATCTACTTTATTTAAATAAATGAGCATATTATGGTATTTTACATGTTTAAACCAAAATTTAAATTGTTTTCAAATCATCATTTATTCATCTTCATTTGGGGGGTAAAATGGTAATTTTGTCTATGATTTAATTTGATAATTTATTTGCACATTTTTATTTTTATTTGTAGGAAATGAACTGCAAATATGAAGAGTGTTCATGGATGAATGCATGCACATATGTTGAAGGCAAATGAAGAATGGAAATAAGTGAATTCATGCAACATGGAGGAGCCCACTAACCCACTACCATATGTTCCACAATTAAAAGCACATGCACATGTTAATGGATGTTTAAAGACATGTTAGTGGCGATTAATTAATTCCCTAATGATTACTTGAAGGTTACACTTCTTAAAGGGCATTTTAGGTAGTTCCCTGAAATATGAATTTGGGTTTTAAGCATGTATAAATACCCCTTATGTATCATGTAATTATCTTCTTACCTTTCATGCAAGTTGTAGCCACAAAATCAAAGATAAATAAAAGTTTCTTTTCATGGCTTCTTAAGCCTAGTTTTCAGTTTCATGCAATTTTTATTTATGCTTTCTTTTATGCTCTTGTATTCTCTTATGCTCTCTTTTAATTCATTCAATTAGTTTAGATTAATTCCTTCTTCTTTTAATTGGCACTTCTCTTCATTTATGTTTATGTTGAAATCAATTTATGTTAACATGTTTTCAAAAATGAGTAGCTAACCACTTCAATTTAGGGGTAATGAAGTTCTTATGAAACATATTAAATTAACATAATGAGTCTCTCATTTATGCTTAATGGAAAATTTGATTGACGATGGTTTATGTCTCTTTTTAGTGACATTTGATAGTCTACGTTGACATCTCAAATAGGCTATGCTTATTCCATCTTAAACATAAATTATTTGATCATTTGCCTAAGTGACTTTGATGTGAAAGTTGAGTTAGAATCAAAATTTGATGGTTTATGTTACTAATTAATAGTAAATAGATCATACTTAAAATAGATTTTATTTTTAATTTTCATGTCATTTTCATGAGTGATGATAAGTGGGGTGAATGGTGTGTTAGAGTTCGATGATTTAAGTTATGCGAATTAATAGCATAAATAAATCATACTTATAATAAGCACATCAATCATCTCTACTCGATATTTTAATAAGAGATTACAAGTGAATTTCATGTTGATTTATACGAATGATTGGAAGTGAATTTGCCTCTAAATTGCTTCTTATTATCATAGTTTATTCAACTTTTCTCTCGTTTAATTTTTGCAATTTTTCTTAGTTCAAAACCACTTCAAAGCTTTGGGCTAATTTGATTGAGTATTATCGAAATTTAATTCATTCCCTACGGATCGACCCGTACTCTCATAAGTACTACAATTGTACGCCGTGCACTTGCGGTTTTTAACGATTATAAATTTTTTGCGATTTTCTAATCGATAGAAAATTCACCGTCTGACATCTGCCTAAAAGCCGCTAAATCGAAAGTGCCCAATTTGGAATTAGGGGTTCATCGAGCTGCGTTTTGACCAAGATTTCTGGTCGCCTTGGTCGCATTTATTACAAACGAAAACAACCTGTCAACTCCACTAGTCAATTACTTCGTAACGATATGTAATTTGATAGGGTTCGAACACTTTGATTTATAAATAAATTTTGGATTAGAGATAATCAGTAGCCTTTAGTAGGTGATTAGGTAATTTTCGAGAAGTAGAGAAAAAAATGAAGATAGTGGTGATGGTTAAGGTTTCGTGGCCTCACTTATATAGTAGTTAGGCTAAGTTATTGGTTGTGTATATGGTTTGGCCCATAACAGCTACGCATGATATTTAAACACTATAATGCATTTATTTTGCAAAGAATAACTCCTGAGACGACCCGAAATCGACACCCTCTGAATCCGACAATAAACCACACATATCCAAACCAGAGTGCACGATTGCAGATAATCATGAGAAAGAAAAGAGAGGGTGAGAAGAAAGAGAGAAGAAAGAAGAAGAGAAGAGAAGAAAAGAGAGAAGCAGAACCAAAACAATACAGAATCTCACATCGTAACGGAATAACATATAATATAGATCAATAATCTTTGCAAAGAGAAACTGTAATATACATAAATCAATATCAGAGTACACAATAAATAATCTTCAACTTGGACAGTTATAATAACCTGTCCTCACAAATGTTGATGATTTACAACAACAACAATTAATAACAATGCAGCGGAATAGTAAACAGATACGTGTATATGACATGAAGATCCCCAACTCGCCTACTGAAGCTCCAAAAAGCACCAAATCTGAACTTGTAAATATACTCGGTCTTACCCGAGCATTGAAAGGGAAGAATGCCCGGATCAGTCTGGTAAACCAGCGTGAGAAAACACCTCAACTAAATTTATAAAGTTATCAAAACTTTCCTTTATCAAAACAAAAGGTATCTCGTAAGACCGAGTCGCAAATAAATACCGACAAGGTTTTTACCTTACAATAACCAAAACATCTGTGGAGACCCAACTGAAGGTGTGATTAAATTCCTTTGCCAACTTCAATTACTCTGATAGGCAAAGAGTCATCTATATATCTTCATATATATAAATGATCTAATCTGATTGTATATACTGATATTTTTATATTGGTAAAATAAGGAATCCTGGGGAAAATGATTAAAGGGAAGTGATCCATTGAAGTATATATATATATATATAAATATATATATGGAAAAAAAACTCAACAGAAAATCTATTAAAAATAATTGAATAAGTAGAGGGTCACTTCAGTTGGTATCAGAGCTATGTTATTAAACATAGCAGAAATAAAGATCAGATTCTCTTATCGGAATAAAATCTTATGAGACTAAATACATCACACTATTTTCAGTATAAATGAGATTACTGAAATAATTAAGTTACAAATTAAACTAACTAGTTATGTAAAAATTGTATAGCAAATCATGGTAGGAAGACCACCAAGTCATGGAGCAGGACCCTCCAATACAACACCAATGGTTAATTTGCAAGATTTGGTGAGGGCCTTTAGAGAAGGAGCAGTGCACAGGGGAGAGAATCCTCATGAGGAATTAGCTAAGCTATTGAAGACATTCTCAAACCTAGGAGGCAAGGACTTTGAAGGCACTGAAGGGGTTATGGGTGTGTAGACATGGTTGAGAACTTTAGAAAGAATATTTGCAAACATGCAAATTAATGATCAAAGGAAAAGGCAGATAGCTTCAAGAAGGCTCAAAGGAGCAGCACTAGATTGGTTGGAAGTAATTATCACAGGAAGGCCAGAAGATGAGATAACATGGAATCAATTCAAGGAGATGCTTGAGGCAAGGTTTGTTCCAGCAACAGCTAAGGCAACATTGCTTGAGGAATTTATAAGGTTGAGGCAAGGACCAATGAGTGTGACTGAATACACTCAAAAATTTGAGAGTTTGTCCAAGTATGGAACTATGCTCATAGGGAATGAAGAATCAAAGAATTCAAGGTTCATTCAGGGACTCAATGCTGGTTTGAGTAGAGCAATGCTACCATATAAAGACAGAACATTTGATCAAGTCATAGATCTTACTCTTTCTTTTGAACAACATGACAATGCAAGGGAAAAGTTCAGAAACATGAGAACTAACAATCAAAAGAAAGGGAAGAATAGAGCACATCCTTATGACAAGAAGAATGTAGACAAGAAAGTTGAAGGAGCAGCCACTGGGGAGGTTAAGAAGAAGGTTACCTGCTACAATTGTGGCAAGGAAGGGCACATGAGCAATAGGTGTCAAGCAGCTAAGAAAGCACCATTCAGCTGCTACAACTGTGGGAAAGAAGGTCACATTAAGAGGAACTTCCCAGAATTCAAGAAAGGGGCAAGGGTAGGAGCACTGGAAGCCAAGGCAAAGGCAAATGCAGTGGGAAACTTTGGACAATTGGAAGGTATACTTCTAATTAAAAATTACCCAATCACAGTTATATATGACACTGGAGCTACACATTCTCTGATATCACAAGACATAGTGGATAAATTAGCTCTCACATACAATACAGTTGAAAAACCCTTGTTTATTCAAAGCCCACTAGGTAGCTCTTGTCTGCTAGGATTAATATGTTTGGGAGTAGAATTAAACATAGGAGGAAATATGTTTAAATCTGACTTGTTTGTGTTGAAATATCCTGGAATAGGAATTATTCTAGGAGTAGATTGGTTGAGTAAATTCCAAGCAATTTTGAATTTAGAAAATTTTACAATTTCCTTGAAAACAGAAAATGGTAAAAATATCATAGTCATGAGTGAAGTAGCCAAAACAAATTGCCTTAATCAAATATGGAGTATGACTGAAGAGGAATTGACCTTAGAAGACCAAAAAGTAGTGAATGAATATCCAGATGTTTTTGGGGAAGTTGTAGGAATTCCAAAAAATAGACCAGTGGAATTTCAGATAAGGCTGATCCCAGGATCAAGTCCTATCACCAAAAAGCCTACCAGAATGGGTCCAAAGGAATTAGTAGAATTAAAGCAACAGTTGGAAAAATTAGAGCAAAAAGGCTTCATAAGGCCTAGTAGTTCAAACTGGGGTTCTCCAGTTGTATTTGTGAAAAAGCATGATGGTACACTAAGAATGTGTATTGATTATAGAGAACTAAATAATGTCACCATCAAGAACAAATACCCACTCCCCATATTGATGATCTATTCGATCAATTGAATGGAGCAAGGATTTTCTCAAGACTAGACTTAGCCTCTGGATTTCACCAAATGAAGGTTGAAGAGGAGAGTATTAAATACACTGCTTTCAATACAAGGTATGGCTTATATGAATTCTTGGTAATGCCTTTTGGATTGACAAATGCACCATCCTATTTTGTAGATTTAATGAATAGGACATTTAGAGACTTTCTAGACAAATTTGTGGTTGTTTTCATTGATGACATATTAGTGTTTTCAAAATCAGAGGAGGATCATGCAAAACACTTGCATCTGGTTTTGTCTAGACTGAGGACACATGATTTAAAGGCCAAATTCTCTAAATGTACATTTTGGCAAAATGAAGTAAAGTTTTTGGGGCACATAGTATCACAACAAGGAGTTAGTGTAGATCCAACTAAGGTGATAGCAGTGCAGTCATGGGGTAGACCCAAATCAGTGACTGAGGTGAGATCATTTTTGGGAATGGTAGGCTATTATAGAAGGTTTATAAAAGACTTTGCAAGAATAGCCATCCCATTGACCAAGTTAACTAAAAAGGAGCAACCCTATGTGTGGACAGAGAAGTGTGAACAAGCTTTTTCATCACTAAAGAAAGCACTGGTGGAAGCTCTAGTTTTGCAAGTGCTAGAGGGTAATGAAGGGTTAGTGGTTTATACAGATGCTAGTGGATCTGGATTAGGGGCAGTGCTCATGCAACATGGTAAAGTCATAGCATATGCATCAAGGCAACTCAAGCCAAATGAAACTAGGTATGCTACACATGATTTAGAACTAGCTGCTGTAGTATATGCATTGAAACTATGGAGACACTATTTATTAGGTGCTAAGTTTGAATTGTTTACAGATCATAAGTCACTTAAATATTTATTTTCTCAAAAGGACTTGAACATGAGGCAACATAGGTGGGTGGAATTTCTAGCTGCCTATGATCTTGATATATTATATACCCCTGGAAAAGCTAACAAAGTGGCAGATGCATTGAGTAGGCATCAAGCAAAATTGGCAAACTTAATGATGACTGAATTCAAGGATTTGACAATCCTTAGTGAAGTAGAAGTAAAAGAAGGAATGGGGGTATCAGATAAAGCACACAGTGATATGACTGAATATGGAAAACTAAGCCTCATTTCTTTAAGGTCAACTCTGGTTGATAAAATAGGACAAATGCAGGATCAAGACACAGATTTAAACGAGAAGAAAAATATGATGTCACAAGGCATGACAGTGGAAGATTATGAAGTAGATGAAAAAGGTTACTTAAGGAAAAAGGGGAAACTCTGCATACCAAATATGGAGGAATTGAAGCAAGAAGTTATGGATGAACATCACAAAACAAAATATACAATACACCCAGGTGGTACAAAAATGTACCATGATCTCAAGAGAAATTACTGGTGGCCAGGGATGAAAGGAGCAGTGGCAAAATATGTGGCAAATTGTTTAACATGCCAACAAGTTAAGGCAGATTATCAAAGACCCTCAGGTTTACTGCAGCCTTTGGAAGTGCCTACCTGGAAGTGGGAAAGCATTTCAATGGATTTTGTGGATGGTTTGCCAAGAACAAGAAGAGGCAATGATAGTATTTGGGTAGTGGTTGATAGGTTCACAAAAACAGCACACTTCATCCCTATAAGTTCAAACAGAAATGCTCATAAGCTAGCTCAATTATTTGTAAAAGAGATAGTGAGATTACATGGTATTCCTAAGACTATCATTAGTGACAGAGACACCTTATTTACCTCAAGATTTTGGAGTAGCTTTCAAGAAGCCATAGGAACAGAACTAAGCCTAAGCACAGCCTACCACCCACAAACAGATGGGCAAACTGAAATTGTTAATAAAGTTTTAGAAGACTTACTTAGAGCATGCATACTTGATTTTGGTGGAAACTGGGAAGATCATCTTTATTTAGCTGAGTTTGCTTATAATAACAGCTACCAGTCCACCATAGGTATGGCTCCATTTGAGGCTTTGTATGGAAGGCCTTGCTTATCTCCTACATGTTGGATGGAGGTAGGTGAAAGAGTATTGCTTGGACCAGAACATGTGAAGGAAACCTCTGCAAGAATTGAATTAGTGAGGCAAAGAATGAGAGTGGCACAAGAAAGACAGAAAGCATATGCAGACAAAAGAAGGAGGCCAGTAGAGTTTGAAGTGGGGGATCATGTATTTCTCAAAGTTTCACCCATGAGGAAAATACTAAGGTTTGGCAAAGCTGGAAAGCTATCACCAAGGTATATAGGCCCATATGAAATTGTTCAGAGAATAGGAACTTTGGCTTATAAATTGAAGTTGCCAGAGGAATTGAGCAACATACATGATGTATTTCATGTATCTCAATTAAGAAAGTGGGTGCATAACAAGGAAACTATTCTTGAATCCCCTACACATGTTGAAATTCAAGAAAACCTGGTTTATAAGAAGGAACCAGTAGGCATAGTGGCTAGAGAGGAGAAGAAATTAAGAAACAAAATAATTAAGTTGGTTAAAATACAGTGGAGTCTAGATGGAAATGATTGCACTTGGGAGGCTGAAGATAGGATGAAGGATAAATATCCTAATCTATTCTCTGCGTAAAGGTATGCCTGAAACTATAATAAATTTGAGTACTATTTAAACATATATATATATTTGAATAGTTCTGGATGCATAAGTTTTTAAATTGCTTAGATAAAGATTAAAAATTTGCACAGTGGAAAAGAAAAATATATTTATAATTGTGGGACACAATTCCTTTTAGGAGAAGAGTATGTGGAGACCTAAAATTTTTGAGATAAAAATAATGCTGAAATGAAAAAAAAATATATAATAAAATTGGTTAATAGAAAATAATCGAAGAATAAAATGATTTGAAAATGAATATCAAAAGGGAATAAATATTTCAACAAATAATGAGAAGAGAAAAAAATTTAACTAAGGTATGAATGAGTTTTAAATACACATATCTCATGAAAACTATAAATTTATATGGCCAGAAAAGTATTTGGGTAGTAAAATAATTTCTTTTAATAATTGAAATGCATACCAACTAGTCAAGTAATATTTATAGGTATGAATGTATTTTTTTAAATAAATCAAGATAGATGATAAAATTTGTTAGCTAAAAATCAAGCTTACAAAAGAAATGAGAAAAAGAAATATAGGGCTGAGTCACATAAAAATGATGTGCAAGGAAATCATGCAAATAGCATGTGCACAGAAAAGTAATGAGGCAACTGTTTTACTGAAAATAGAAACCAAGAGAAAATGGCACTTATAGCCATAAAAATGCATACATTAATCCCTGAATAAGGTAAGGATAGAATGGGTTTTTCCTCCATTTAAACCCTAACAGAGTGATTTAAATCAGGGGAGGAACAACAGTTGTCCAGGGGGGAGAAAACAAAAAATTAAAATAAAATAAACTCACATTGCCTTCAGACCTGAGCACTCCCGGAGAGAAGCAAAGAAAGGTGAGTGGTAATCACCTTGAGATTTATGGCACTAAGACCCATGTTAAGGGCAGCCAAGTTATTTTCATGTATAAAATTTATTATGATTTTCAGTTTGATTTTATTCTTTGAATACATGCATACTAATTATGGGTGATATTTTGATTGAACTTTTGGTTGGAGTTTTGATCTGTCTTGGTTTGTTAAGATTGTTTCAGTCTTTTGTTTTAAAATATAAGTAATCAAACATGTATTCAGATCATAGAAGTGGATTTAATGATCCAGTTTTATGTGAGAAATAAACTGAATGTTTTACTGAGAAATGAGATATCAAAGAAAAATAGCAGGCAGTATGAATAATGAGATTTATGCTTATGCCTAGTCTATATTAAAATGGTATGAACAATGCAGTATCATGTATAGGTGATGAGTTGTTCCTACTATAAGTTAATATGTTTTTATGGGTTTTTCTTAAAGAAAAATCATGTCCTATGTTCTCAATAAAAAGTGAATAAATGGGATATGGCTTCATCAGATTTATGTGAGATATAGGAAAACTTCTTGTAGATATATATGTATGAAAGTTTCAGAAATATGATTTGAATAAATTAACCTTGGGATGGGATTTAGTATTTTTGCATGAAAAGCTTGTTATGTCTAATTTAAAACCCCTGATGGAGTTTCTTAACTATTGACCCATGAGAGAAAAGGAAAGGAATGCAAAGCATTTCAAGAGATAATAAAATTCTCAGAAGATAAATAAATATGGTCTCTAAATTATAAAAATAATTTAGGAATGGTGCCTTGATCTGCTCATCATCAGGAGGATGATGGGTATGTGCATGACTTGCTAAAGTCCTGTAGGCCTCTGTGAAAAGGGATAACAGAACTGAGCCCCTTTTCAATGCACACATAGAGTTCAATGGCAAGGAGTTAGACCAAACACAATATGTAAAAAGAATTGAAATGAGATTGATCAGTCAGGCTATGGAATTGGAAATAATTTCATAGGAGTATGTATATGTAAATCTGGATGGAATGAATGCATGGTTGTTTGAGTGTATGATTGATAGACAAGTTTACCAATATTCAGATTTTAGTATGAATTAGTTCTCATTAAACTGATATGTTTTCTCTGTAGCATTAAGAATTTACAAAATGTTTAACATGTGATTTCACTCATACCAGAAATTTATTTCTAACCCTATTTGTTGCTTTGTAACATTTGGGGTGTCTCATTTTTATTGAGGCAGCTCTAGATGTTGCTGCAGGAAAGGAAGCATAAGAAACTTGTTAGCATGGATACTTGAAGACCTACCTGCATTTAGAATGCTTAAGGAATTTGGCAGAAATATTGTAATAATTAGGCTAAGCAAAACTTCATTATGTTTAAGTATTTTCTGGATTGATATGTGCTTATCTTTCTGAGTAAAGAATATGTAGAAGCTTTTGTATTACATATATGTGTTTTATTGGTTTTTGTTTTAAATGACTGATCTGGATAATCTCTGGTGAAGTATGATGTAGGGGATCATGTCATATAATTTGATATGTGACCATGTCTCCCTTGACAATGTCTGATTAGTTTTTCAAAAAGGCAAAGTAGAAATAATTATAGAAAGAAAGGAATATAGACATTCAGTAAATCTTCTAAAGTCTGAGTTGAACCAAAACTGAGTTAATCAGAGATGCATGATCATGGCTTATAATTGATATAAGTATATGTCAAGCCTGAAAATGAAACCCCTAATTCTTAGTTTAGGCATTTAAATTACAGTAGAAGCTTGCATTGATTTGTGAAGTAGATCCATATGCATTTTTATATTACTTGTAGTTCTCACAGCACTATGTTCAACATATCTCACTATTTAGGTACATGACTCAAGTCTGGATGCATTTGGTCATGACCAACTCGAGGCTGATTAAATAACTAGTAGTCCTGTTTGCAATAGGCATGTCCATCACTTAACAACACCTTAGATACTATCATTCAATATTAAAAGCACATTAGTTGTCTACCAGATGAGTTCACCTGAGAATTTGTATTAATTTAGTTTGAAACTTAGCTCAAATCATTTTGTCTCCAAATATATGCTAAGTCTTAGTACAGTATGTGTATTGCATTTGTACCCTGCCTAAATGATTGGTGTCTTCTCTGCTTGGTCTTCTACCCAATTTGTTTCTTGATCAGTCATATGAATCCTGCAAAATAACAAAATTAATATATGAGTATCTTTATCTAATACACAAATTTGTTTAATTATGAATTATGAACCCCGGGCCAAACTAGAAGGAATGAGCTATTTTAAACACCCTCTCATTTAGCATAGAACAATAAGTATCAAATTACAAAATCCCAGAATCTAAATATATATGGCTTTAAATCTAGGAATTAAACAATTGAGAAGAAAAGCAAGAAAAAAAGAAAAGTGTTATTACTTGATCTTATAATCAAGCCTGAGTTTTAAGTAAGAAAATCAAGAAAAGAAGGGCTATGTGACACCAAAAACTCTGAAATATGAGAAATAAGGTGTGATTAAATTCCTTTGCCAACTTCAATTACTCTGATAGGCAAAGAGTCATCTATATATCTTCATATATATAAATGATCTAATCTGATTGTATATACTGATATTTTTATATTGGTAAAATAAGGAATCCTGGGGAAAAATGATTAAAGGGAAGTGATCCATTGAAGTATATATATATATATAGATATATATATATATATGGAAAAAAAAACTCAACAGAAAATCTATTAAAAATAATTGAATAAGTAGAGGGTCACTTCAACATCTCATATCAAATTCTCGTTATATTATAATAGTGTCTATTGCACACAAATAATATTAAAATAGCTGAAATTGTTACATTATTAAATTCCATCATACACCTTGTAATACAAGGCTTTCTACAATAGAAAATGGCAGGCACGTATTGGATTTTGGATTTCCATACAAATGACAAGGTAAAGGGAATACCTTTCCGAATCAACACAGTACACCTCTAGAGGGATGTACATAGGGACAGATACTGACCGCCTAAACCAACACAAGACCGGCCTACCCCTACTTGGATAGTGTCAAATATGTCATCACTATGGTAGTTACCGACCTTTATTTGTGGACACGAGCGTACACAACAATAATAAGATACATGACGTCATAGCATGTAAAGATATATCTAGAAGAGTGATGACATCTCCTAATGGGAGCGACCTATTTTATCCTTGCTGCTTTTATCCCTGTTTCAGTCATTTTTCGAGGAGTGAGGCCAAAAAGGTATCGATTAACTTTCACATATCACAAATCACATCGCATCATCTCATCGAATGCCACGTTGCCATTTCCGTTAACTGCTAATTGCCTTTCACAGAAATACAATCCTTAAGCTCGTACGTCTCAAGGAAGGATGTTAAGCTAAGAGAAGTTGCCTTCTCCACCACCAAACAAATGTACGTTTGTAAGAACCAATGTACGTAATCATTAGAAATGCAATGTCAGACACTCGTCCATACAAGTTGTCCAGGAACAGGACAAACCGTAGGCACTTTCCTACCACATCCTGTCGGGAAATCCCTAGGATTAGTAGCGAATAGTCCTTGCATTGGATATTTCATAACGAAGATACTACTGCTACTGTATGTATATTGGGATTTTAACCCCAAATGATCAACAAGCAGTCCTTCACTATGAAAATCCTAAACATCAATATCATCGGCCAACCTGCACAATCGTCGTATACATGTTGGTCCGAAGTGGTTTTCAGATAAATCTGATCTCGGTCTCTTCGCACCAACAATGCAAAAGCGTTTCCCAACTTCACATAGAAACTAAGTCTCATAGCCTTATCACGTCTCCAACTTTCAACTTGCTATCCTTCGGCCAAGAAGGAAGCTCGATGGACTGGAGTAATCACTCCGCACTACACGAATCAACATCCTCAACGCAAACGATAACCAAGCCTACACAGATGACTACGTACTAAGTGTACGACTAAATAGTTCCCACATCAAGTCGAGGAACTAAAATGGCCAAATTTTGATAGTCAATTATTTAACTATCAAAGCAACAAACAAAATCTAGCACATAAGTAGTCATTGGGTCTGATTTCATTAATCGTTTATAATTCAAAACATTTCCCAATTATTCACTTTAAAATATCTTTAAAAAGATAATATTCAAAACCATTTCACTTACTGGATATTTGGAAACATTTTCGTATACTTATTTTAACAACAAGTAAATTAACAACTTATTTTATTTCCACATTTTCAGACCAATTAAGCTCAATTTTATAATATCACTTTCCAAAATATTCATTTAATTCAAAAGATTATTCATTGTCCAAAATCATGAATATAATCCTTTGCCAAAATCATAATTCTACACATTTAATTTAAAGGATTATTCACTGTCCCAAATCGTGAATATAATTTCTTTAATAACTTTCATATTTAACTTATCAAATTAAATTGATTTCACATTTATAAAACAGTGTTTATAAATTCCATTTATATTTTATAAACTACCATATACAAAATTACTTTTCTAACCAATTCCATTTATATCTCATTTGTAAGTCAAAATCCAATTATAAGTTAATTACTTATAAATCTCTTATTTACAAATTCATTCTTTTTATTAAATTATAAATCTTATTTACTTATAAGATTCAACTATAACTCCATTTTAACACTTACAGAATTCGTTTATAATGTCATTACTTTTTATTTATAAAATATTAATTTTATAAATCTCATATATATAAACCATTTATAATAATCTAAAAATCCCAATTTAACTTATTTTAACAAAATAGTTATCTTCATATTTCAAAAATCATATTTTGATTATATTTCACAAAGCCGTAATTTTTATAACATAAAAATTATAACTTTTATTTATTTAAAATAAATCCATTCCTTTAACAATTCAAAAATCATATATTTTCAAAATCACTTCGAAACCCTCCTTAAATTGTAATCATCATTTTAATATTTTAAATCTCCAAAATAAGGCCCAATGCTACAACAGCGCTAAATAAAGGCATTCACATCAATCATACCAATCATGACATCAAAACATTATTTATCACATGATAATAGCATATCTCACAATATCTGTAAATAAAATCAACAACGGTGAGGAATCCAGTTGGATCCCTCCAACCTGTCAGCTACAATAAATATACTTATTAAAAAATATGTACAATGTCCGCTTCGAGGCAGACGTGCATACAAAGGGTCATCCGCTCATACACGGGAACGTATAGGGTCTCATCCGCTAAAGTATATAAGAATATATCCAAACCAATCAATATATATATAATATATCATATATCATCCAAACAATCACCAATCATCATAAATAAAATTTATTCTTACTTATATAAAAATATAAGCGAGTCAGAAAGAGTGAGTTGTACCCACTTTGGTTGCAGTCGTCGTAATAGCGATTTATTTCCGATTAAAATTAAACGAGCGTTTAATTTTAACCAAAATTTTCACTAGCTCCAATCAACTACAAACCAGCTCTAAAATGTAGTGCTTGTCAATATGAACCCAACGCCGCTTGTTTCGTGCGAAACAGACCTCGTGTGACAAAGTTATGCAATTTTAAAGATTCCACAAATTAATTTATAATAATTTACACTTTTTATTTTTATTAATTTTAAACCTTCATCAATCAGGGCCGTTCATCCCTTTTCTTCCTCATCGCTTCGTTCATCAGTCGAGAACCCTAGCCCAGCCGCCGTTTTTTAATATCGATCGCCGCTCGATTTGAACTCGTGCCCCATGCTGCCACCCACGCCGGCCAAGCTCCGCCTGTCGCGACCCCATCTGCCACAGCTCCAGTCACCTACCATGGCGTCGACATTGAGAAAACAAGGCCAACTCTACTTCTGTCCGAACCCAGATCCACGCCTCATCATTGCTTCAATCAACGAACGAATTGTATGGATGGGTTCGCGGGAGTGAGGGCTACCACTTTCGTGTAGAACGTTTTGGCTGAAGAGGCTCCGATCATCGTGGACAATATCGACCGTTGGATCGTGATAAAGGGGGTGGCGGCTACTCTAATTTTCTAGGGTTTTGGGGAGAATGGTCATCTATTTATAGGCAATATATCACTATTCATCCGAAAAATTTCCGAACTCCAATCGAGGCATGCCGCCTAGCGTTTATAATGTTTTACTCCTATTCCGAACGCAATAGAATATATATCAGAGGCCAATTCCATCATATTTGGAAGATAGGTTTTCAAATCGACTTATTTAAATTAAATTTACTTAAATAAATTTATACGCGTTTCAGCATCGCACGACTAAACCTTAAGTCCGATTGACACAAAATTTGAAATCCTACAATAATATAACATTACGGATCCAATGAAACTAGTTTCATCGAAATCCGAGTCCGTGTCAAAAATGACTATTTTTACGCGTTAATTAAATATTAAAATTTCCAATTTCTATAAATTAACTTTTAATTCAATTTTTAAAAGATTACTAATAACATTCTAACTCAAATATAATTTAAAACAACTTTATACATCATTTTCATTCACACTAAATTCAAATTTCAATTATTTCTGCAATTTCAAATATTAAATTAATAATTTTATTATCCAAATAAATCACTATATTCGAAATATAAGTTATTCAACTTGTAAAATTTACTTTTCAATATTTAAATTTAATTAAATATTCTAAATTTAAATGACCAAAAATCTGGGTTGTTACATTCTTTCCCTCTTAAAAGAATTTCGTCCCCAAAATTACTAAGTAAGAAAAGATGCTACAACTCCATTAACTTTTCAAACAATTTATTTGAAATAGATTACTAAATTCTCTTAAGTGTTTAATTTTCCCAAAATCAATTAGTTAAAACTTTTTATAAACACTTTTCCTAAGTCTTTAAATTCATTTATAGTTATTAACTAATATCAATTCAAAAATCAATTATTATCATTTGAATTTATAACTTAAAAATCAAAACTTTTAGTTATCAATTTTTTTTTCAAACGCCTTAAATTTTCAAAAAAAGTCGCTAGAGTCTCCTTTGCACGGTTTGATCGTAGTAAAATCACAATATATATATATATATATATATATATATATATATATCACAAATATACATCTCATCTTCGAGGATGAGGCATCCCGTAGGGAAAAAGTGTAAAAGTACGATATGTAATCCAAGATATGTACCTTTTATATATTATTAGCGAGCATATACGGCTAATATAGCGCGAAAGCAAGCTCCAAATGCGAAGCAAAGCTGTCCGCACCTACTAAACACTCAACAAACATATGAGAAACATGTATATAGAAAGTAATATCAATATACAACATATACCACTACAACAACTATATATGCCAATATACCAAATGCAACATAAGCAATCATCAAACAACTAACATCCAACTAATAACCATCCAACAAATTTACAACCAAATTGATTCATAACCAAATTTTACTAATATTCTTGATTTGGTTTTCAATTTATTCACGTTCAATTAGATTTGATTGATTTACACATTCAATTAGTTTACTTTCACTAATTCACATCCAAGTTAGTTTACTTCCCATTCAAATCGAATTCTATTCTATTTAGATTCACTTTACTTTCAATTTGAATTCAATTATTTAACTTTCAATTTCATTAACCATTAATGAATTCATATTTAATTAACTAACAATTGATTATATTCAATTTACATTGGATTCAATTTAGCTACATTCACTTTAGATTCAATTCATATTTACTTACTTTTCATTCACTAATTTATATCCAATCCAATTCAAATTTTTAACATTCATTTGTTATTTACATTCAACTTCATTTACATTCATTACTTAGTATATTTCTTATAATACTAATAACGCTTATGATTTATTTTCTAAATCACTTACTTACTTAAGTTCAATTTACATTTTTTATACAACATTTCTACTGTTTATATTTAATTCACAACTTAAGTTATATTCCATTCACTAATCATTAGTTCAGTTCAATTCATTTGCAACTTAAGTAGAATTTCATTTATTAACTCAAGTTTATATTCATTTTTATTTGATTCATTTCAAATATCGATCTATTTCATTTCAAATTCAATTAGATTTATTTAACTTTTCTTAAGTTAAACTTCAATTCATATAATTTATTACACTAACTCAAATTTATTTAACTTACTTAAGTTAAAATTTTAATTTCATATTATAAGTCCAAAACTCATTTCACTTATATTTATCAATTTCAAACTTGGATTTTAAATTCAAATTTGTTTATCACACAAAACTTAAATTTTCAATTTACTATTGGTAGCAAATCCATCACAGAGAAACTCAAAAATGATACCGATGATGCTGCAGTCATCACCCTTATTATTTTCCAGCAAATGTAGTGAATTCAATGCTTTTTATTTCTTTTAAAATCCATTTATTTATGAATCACATTTATAAATTTATACTTATATAATTTCACTTATTCACTTTACTTATATAAGATTCATTCCAAATTTGTTTACATTTGTTTAGATTCATAATAATAACAACTTTTATTATTTAAACACAACAAATAACAAACGATAATAATCAACTATTACCATTTATTAAGAATCAATTAATATATAATTATATATAAAACATAATCGAGGTAAAATTATTTCATTCACCAAGTTTTGAAAACAATATTGTGTCTAATCTCCATGTTCAAGTGTTTAGAGATCCCTATCGATAACGTTAGCCAGACACAACGATCAAAACCCATAAGCCACTCAACAGCTCAATCAACACAATACAATACATTTTTATATAACTAACAAATAAGCCCTCATATATATATAATACACTCAAACTCAATCTAGGATGCTACTGACCCTATCTATACTGAGTACACATCAAAGCCTAGGAATATACTAAACCTAAGCTCTGATACCACGCTGAGACGACCCGAAATCGACACCCTCTAAATCCGACAATAAACCACACATGTTCGAACCAGAGTGCACCGATTGCAGATAATCATGAGAAAGAAAAGAGATGATAAGAAGAAAGAGAGAAGAAAGAAGAAGAGAAGAAAAGAGAGAAGCAGAACCAAAACAATACAAAATCTCACATCGTAATGGAATAACATATAATATAGATCAATAATCTTTGCAAAGAGAAATTGTAATATACATAAATCAATATCAGAGTACACAATAAATAATCATCAGCTTGGACAGTTATAATAACCTGTCCTCACAAATGCTGTTGATTTACAACAACAATTAATAGCAATGCATCGGAATAATAAACAGATACGTGTATACGACATGAAGCTCCCCAGCTCGCCTGCTGAAGCTCCAAAAAGCACCAAATCTAAACCTGTAAATATACTCAGTCGGACCCGAGCATTGAAAGGGAAGAACGCCCGGATCAGTCTGGTAAACCAGCATGAGAAAACACACCTCAACTAAATTATTAAAGTTATCAAAACTTTCCTTTACCAAAACAAAAGGTATCTCGTAAGGCCGAGTCACAAATAAATACCGACAAGGTTTTTACCTTACGATAACCAAAACATCTCATATCAAATTCTCTTTATATTATAATTGTGTCTATTGCACACAAATAATATTAAAATAGCTGAAATTGTTACATTATTAAATTCCAGCATACACCTTATAATACAAGGCTTTCTACAATAGAAAATGGCAGGCACGTATTGGATTTTGGATTTCCATACAAATGACAAGGTAAAGGGACTACCTTTCCGAACCAACACAGTACACCTCTAGAGGGATGTACCTGGGGGCAGATACCGACCGCCTAAACCAACATAAGACTGGCCTACCCCTACCTGGATAGTACCGAATATGTCATCACTCCGGTCGTTACCGACCTTTTTTCGTGGCCACGAGCATACACAATAATAATAAGATACATGACGCTATAGCATGTAATGATATATCTAGAAGAGTGATGACATCTCCTAATGCGAGCGACCCATTTTAGCCTTGCTGCTTCTATCCCTGTTTCAGTCATTTTCCGAGGAGTGAGGCCAAAAAGGTATCGATTACCTTTCACATATCACAAATCACATCACATCACATCATCTCATCGAATGCCACATTGCCATTTCCATTAACTACTAATTGCCTTTCACAAAAATACAACCCTTGAGCTCGTATGTCTCAAGGAAGGGTGTTAAGCTAAGAGAAGTTGCCTTCTCCGCCACCAAATAGATGTACGTTTGTAAAAACCAATGTACGTAATCATTAGAAATGCAATGTCAGACACTCGTCCATACAAGTTGTCCAAGAACAAGACAAACCGAAGGCACTTTCCTACCACATCCTATCGAGAAATCCCTAGGATTAGTAGCGAATAGTCCTTACATTGGATATTTCATAACGAAGAGACTACTGCTACTATATGTATATTAGGATTTTAACCCCAAATGATCAACAAGCAGTCCTTTACTATGAAAATCCTAAACATCAATATCATCGGCCAACCTGCACAATCGTCGTATATATGTTGATCCGAAATGGTTTTCAGATAAATCTGATCCTGGTCTCTTCGAACCAACAACGCAAAAGCGTTTATCAACTTCACACAGAAACTAAGTCTCATAGACTTATCATGTCTCCAACTTTCAACTTGCTATCCTTCGGTCAAGAAGGAAGCTCGATAGATTGGAGTAATCAATCTGCACTACATGAATCAACATTCTCAACACAAATGATAATCAAGCCTACACAAATGGCTACGTACTAAGTGTACGACTAAATAATTCCCACATCAAGTCGAGGATCTAAAATATCCCAATTTTGATAGTCGGTTATTTAATTATCAAAGCAACAAACAAAATCTAACACATAAGTAGTCACTGGGCCTGATTTCATTAATCGTTTATAATTCAAAACACTTCCCAATTATTCACTTCAAAATACCTTGAAAAATATAATATTCAAAACCATTTCACTTACTGGATATTTGGAAAACATTTATGTATACTTATTTTAATAATAAGTAAATTCACAACTTATTTTATTTCCACATTTTCAAACCATTTAAACTCAATTTTATAATATCACTTTCTAAAATATTCATTTAATTCAAAAGATTGTTCACCGTCCAAAATCGTGAATATAATTTCTTTACCAAAATCATAATTCTACAAATATAAAGGATTAGTCACTGCCCAAAATCGTGAATATAATTCCTTTAATAACTTTCGTATTTAACTTATCAAATTAAATTGATTTCACATTTATAAAATAGTGTTTATAAATTCCATTTATATTTTATAAACTCCCATATACAAAATTCCTTTTCTAACCAATTCCATTTACATTTATAAGTCAAAATCCAATTATAAGTTAATTACTTATAAATCTCTTATTTACAAATTCATTCTTTTTATAAATTTATAAATCTTATTTACTTATAAGGTTCAACTATAACTCCATTTTAACACTTACAAAATTCGTTTATAATGTCATTACTTTTTCTTTGTAAAATATCAATTTAATAAGTCTCATATATATAAACCATTTATAATAAGTAAAAATCCCAATTTAACTTATTTTAACAAAATAGTTATCTTCATATTTCAAAAATCATATTTTGATTATATTTCACAAAGCCATAATTTTTATAACATAAAAATTGTAACTTTTATTTATTTAAAATAAATCCATTCCTTTAAAAATTCAAAAATCATATATTTTCAAAATCACTTTGAAACCCTCTTTAAATTGAAATCATCATTTTAATATTTTAAATTTCCAAAACAAGGCCTAATGCAACAACGGCGCTAAATAAAGGCATTCACATCAATCATATCAATCATGACATCAAAACATCATATATCACATGATAACATCATATATCATAATATCTGCAAAAAAAATAAACAACGGTGAGGAATCCAGTTGGATCCCTCCAACCTATCACCTGCAACAAATATACATATTAAAAAATATGTACAACCGCTAAAATATGTGGGAATATATCCAAACCAATCAATATATATAATATATCATATATCATTCAGACAATCACCAATCATCATAAATAAAATTTATTCTCACTTATATAAAAATATAAGCGAGTCAGAAAGAGTCCGCTGTACTCACTTTGGTTGCAGTCGTCGTAATAGCGATTTATTTCCGATTAAAATTAAACGAGCATTTAATTTTAACCAAAATTTTCACTAGCTCCAATCAACTCCAAACCGACTCTAAAATGTAGTGCTCGTCAATACGAACACAACGCCGCTTGTTTCGTGCGAAACAGACCTCGTGTGACAAAGTTATGCAGTTTTGAAGATTACACAAATTAATTTATAATAATTTACACTTTTTATTTTTATTAATTTTAAACCTTCATCAATCAGGGCCGTTCATCCCTTTTCTTCCCCATCGCTTTGTTCATCAACCGAGAACCCTAGCCCAGCCACCGTTTTTTATATCGATCGCCATTCGATTTGAACTCGCGCCATGATGTGCATGTAAATGTGCATATTTTTACCACCTTTTTTAATCTATTTAAATTAATAAAGGATCGTATTGGATGTTTTAGCTTGTTTAGACCAAAATTCAAATTATTTTCAAATTGTCACATATTCATCTTCATATAGAGGCAAAATGGTCATTTTTGTGCATTTATTAATTTTTAAAAATTTACTTGGAATTTTCTATGTTGTTTTGTAGGAATTTTAGGGAATTTTACAAGTGGCTTCATGAAGATATGCATGCACAGGAGTGAATACAAAGGAATGGAGATGGAAATAACTCAAAGTGATGATCATGAAGGACCCCACTTACCCACCTACCTTAATGTACACTTAGGAGCTAATGCACATGCTAAAAGGCTATTAAATCTTGCACACTTAATGGATGATTATTTGAAGTTAATAATAAATTGGCCACCACACTTCCTAAGAGGGTATTTTCCAAAAAAGTGAATTAGGGTTTTAAACTTGTATAAATACCCCTTATGTTTCATGTAACCCTCTTCTCTTCTTTAGTCTCTCTTCTTTTAGGCTCTCTTTCTCTTAGCTTAGTTTAGGATCAAAAATAAAATGAGAGCTCTCTTTCTCTTTTCATGCCTACTTAGCCATTTCTTTTATGCAATTTCTTTTTATGCAACTTTAAATACATGCTCTTTTCTTCTCTTGTTTATTTTCCTTTCATGTTAGTATAGATTTATTTTCCATGCAAGTAGATTAGTTTTATTTCTTGTTAATTAGCTCTTCTTTTATTTAGCTCTCTTTTTCCTCTTCTTTTTGTTTCATGTTGCAAGCTATATTTGTTGATTTGATAACAAATATGAGAGGCTAAACCCCTTCAATTTAGGGGTAATGAAGCTCTCTAATTATATTGCTTCAACATTTTGATAATTATTGCTCTCTTTTTGTGCTTAATTACAATGCATGAAGTGGTTTAACTTCTTGTTTTTTTCTTTGAATTTGATATCCTATATTGTTGACACTAAATAGGCTTTGCTTAAACAATCACTAAACACAAATTACCTCTTCACGTACATATGATTATGGTAATGAAGTGAATGTTGAAATCAAAATTTGATGGTCTATATTTCTAATCAATAGTTAATAGGCCATGCTTAAAATAGATTTTACTTTCAACTTGTTGTCATTTTTCATGAGAATTACTAAGTTGTTTAAGGGGTGTGTTATAGTTTGATGGCTTATGTTGAGCTAATTAATAACACAAATAGGTCATACTTATGACAAGCACATCAATTAAACTCACTAATGACCAAAAAAGAGAGATCATAATTTCAT
Organism: Allium fistulosum; assembly: GCA_030737815.1. Taxonomy (NCBI): domain Eukaryota; kingdom Viridiplantae; phylum Streptophyta; class Magnoliopsida; order Asparagales; family Amaryllidaceae; genus Allium; species Allium fistulosum. The sequence goes on from CM060902.1 coordinate 891,181,896, forward strand.
ATTTTGCTAAACTATGTGACCTAGAGAGTGGATTTATCTCTAAATTGACATTTACCCATATTTTTATCACTTTTTTTTTTATTAATTTTCTCATTTTTTAGCTAATCACTCTCAACTTTGGTTTAATTTGATTGAATAGAAATTTAGAATCTAACAATTCCCTGCGAATCGACCCGTACTCGCCACGTACTAACAATTGTACGTCGTGCGCTTGCGGTAAATTTTATTGTAAATTCGCTCGACGGATTTCTAACTCGATAGAATTCCCGTCGACGTACACCCACGCTGCCACCCACGCCGGCCATGCTCCGCCTGCCGCAACCCCATCTACCACCACTCCGGTCGCCTACCATGGCGTTAACGTTGAGAAAACAAGGTCATCTCTACTTCTGTCCGAACCTAGATCCACGTCTCATCGTTGCTCCGATCAACGAACGAATTGTATGGATGGGTTTGCGGGAGTGAGGGCTATGACTTTCGTGTAGAACATTTTGGCTGAAGAGGCTCCGATCGTTGTAGACAATATCGACCGTTGGATCATAATAAAGGGGGTGGCGGCTGCTCTAATTTTCTTGGGTTTTGGGGAGAATGGTCATCTATTTTTAGGCAATATAAATCACTATTTATCCGAAAAATTTCCGAATTCCAATCGAGGCATGCCGCCTGGCGTTTATAATGTTTTACCCCTATTCCAAACGCAATGGAATTTATATCGGAGGCCAATTCCATCATATTTGGAAGATAGGTTTTGGAATCGACTTATTTAAATTAAATTTACTTAAATAAATTTCTACGCGTTTTAGCTTCGCACGACTAAACTGTAAGTCTGATTGACACGAAATTTGAAATCCTATAATAATATAACATTACGGATCTAATGAAACTGGTTTCATCAAAATCTGAGACCGTGTCAAAAATGACTATTTTTACGCGTTAATTAATATTAAAATTTCCAATTTATATAAATTAACTTTTAATTCAATTTTTAAAAGATTACTAATCACATTCTAACTCAAATAGAATTTAAAACAACTTTATACATTATTTTCATTCACATTAAATTAAAATTTCAATTATTTCTACAATTTCAAATATTAAATTAACAATTTAATTATCCAAATAAATCACTATATTCGAAATATAAATTATTCAACTTGTAAAATTTACTTTTCAATATTTAAATTCAATTAAATATTCTAAATTTAAACAACCAAAAATCTGGGTCGTTACAACTCCAATGCATCAAAACTGTATATCAAATTGATCAACTTAGAAAGACTTTTGCGACATTTATACATACGATATCCAATTCACCATTTAATTTAAATTCATTTTTAGTTAATTTATTATTTTGTAGTGTTAAATTTATGGAATTTTATAGAGATTCAATAATTGACTATGTGCAAGTAGGACAGTAAGGGAGTTAGGGGTATGTCCAATGGGTAATTATGTAGTTTATTACGTATATCCACCTCTATAATCAATCATTTTCGTAATAATGCTATTTGATTCCTATTATATACTTTGTTGTATTGTGATATAATTAATTAAGAAATTAACTTAAAGTATATTAACTAGAAAATTCTTTAAACATATGTTATATGATAATGATTACAAATTGTTTTAATCATGAGAAAATTATCATAGTATGGAATAACATATTATTTTAAATATTCATGGTCAAGATACATCAAGAAAGGACATCAATGAATCTATTTAGTCTAGAGTCTATAACGCACTCCAAATATTGCAAGTATATTACTCATGGAAGTTGGGGGCATAAATCGGTTACATACTCGTAGTTAATAGATAATTATGGAATGACCCATTTGAGAGTTTCCTTTTGGTAAATAACAACTAAGTCAAACAAGAAATATCATAGTGACGACGTTACACAGTTCTCCCAATTTAAGAATATTGTTGAGCTTCAATGTTCATACTACACTTTGAATATAGTTGAATAATGGCATAGTGACATCAAGCGACTATAGCTGGGTCTGGATTGAAGCATCGGAAGTGAAACACTATTCAATAAACAATTTGTCTCCTTGGTTGTATGTGGTTAGTATCATGGTCAATTATAATCAACTCAAAGTTAAAATATCTGACTAGAGTGGTATGGTTAGTAAAAAAATGTTTTTACTGAAGTAAGTACTTTGTTTATGGAATAATCAAGTTAAATGTGGATAATAGTGGAATTTTGACCAAAACCAGGTTCCATATATCCTAAAGTGATATAGTGCTGATGAAGAGAACGTGTGTAATAATCGTTACTAAAAGGTACAACTTAAAATTGTAAAAATTGACTTTATCGACGAGATTTGTAAGTGACGGATTAAGTCAAAATGTCACACCACTAACTAAGGTGGCTTATGAACATTAGTATTTTAATTGTTTAAATATTAATTGTAGGCTAAATTCACACCTATGAGTCGCATAACCAAATCTATTTAGTCTTTGAAACCCCACTTAATTTAATTGATTTATAATGCTTATAAATTGATTAATATACATAATATTAGTTTTTTTGTTGTAATTCATGTATGGAGGTGTATTTAGTAAATAGGGTAGCCTATAGAAATGTTATAGGTGCTATTAGTAAGTAATTGGATGTGTATATTAAAATTATATATGTGTGTATTGATATACTATATCAATGTATATTTAAATTTGATTTAAATAGAATTAGTTACAAACGGGTTTGAGTATTTAGTTAGTCCATTATGAAGTCAATTTTGGCTAGCCAAAGAAGGGGTAAAAGTAGGGAGAGTGGTGTGGACCTAGATTTGAATTAGTAGGAGAGAAATGTGGAGATTTGGTCTTCTACTTCACCGTATAAATTCAAATCCAAGCCACCACTTTTAATTAGGATTTTTTCCTCCTTCCTCATTATATTTGGATGCACTTACCTCTCTTCAGACTAGCTAATTGTTGACCCCATTTTTCTAAATACAAGGAGCTGCAACAATTTCCAACCGTGATGCATATATTGCAAGCAACATTGGTGCAGATCTATGAGATTTAGAGGACCAATTGTTCTAGATGTGAGTCTAAGGTATCATTCTCTTTAGGTAAATTCTATATTCATAATAAATGCTATCTATTTATAATTAAAAATATTTTATATATGTGGTAAAATCTCCTCTCAATTATAAGTGCATTAGATCTCATTAAACAACAATTTTATATAAAATAGTCTATTTATGACAATGTTAGAAATCAAATATATTTACATAAATATTATAATTTCGCCATATATATGTACACTTTAATGTATAATTTTCTAAGAATTATAAATAAGTCAAATAATTTTTAGTGCTTATTTATTAATTTTGAAATCTAAAATTCATTTCACTCATATTAAAATACATACATACACACACACACACACACATATATATATATATATATATATTCAATATTAGGTATTGTCTAAGGTTTCAAACTTGCACTAAGAAACTGATTTATTTCAAAAGAAAAATAATCAGGGATTTGAAAATACTTTGGGGAATTTCAAAAGAGGAGAAACTGTAAATAGAAAATACATGGATTAGAAATGAGACTAGATCTATATTTTTGGGTTTTTACCCCATATAAGCTTTATTTATTATTAAGATAAGTAAATAATTAAGAGATTTGGAAATTTTATTACTAAATTAAAATGGAGTTTGGGAAATTAAGGAAGGAGTTCATGAAATGATTTTCTAATGGGAAAATGAATTTGGAGACTTGGTTATAATAATAATAATATCTTGGGATGCTAATTCTTTTATTTTTATCATAAAAGAAAATGGAAAATTTTAATTAGTAAATTCTTGAATAGGATAAATTCTAATTGGAGGATCCTATTGATTTATATACATATTATGCAATAAAGGTGAAGTGCATAGGTAAAAGTAATGGTTGAACCTTATGGGCTTCAACTACAAAAACCTCTTTTGGAAAATCTTCAAGTTTTCAAAACTCAACACTAATTTTGGAAATAACTAAATGAAGTTTCTTCTTTTGGGAAATAAATATTTGGCAAAGCAAAATAATTATGACTCCTTTGGTAAAAGGTAATCTTCATTTTTCTAAATTAAATTTATAGTGTAAGACTATAAAGGAAATTTTCTCCCAATTTATCTCCTTTTTGATCTCCAGGGCCATCAACCAAATTTAATTAAATAACATGAATACTGTAGAAGGAGTTATAAAATTTAAGTATTTCAATTGAAGCCAATTAACAGTTTAGGCAATATAGAAATGAGTAGGATGAAAATTTGAAAAGTAAATAAGTTGTAATAGGGGTTTGTATGAATTTTTGGAAAATTTAAAAAACCATGAGGAAGGGTTTTTACGTAAGATAAATTTATATTATGAATCTAGAAATTATATCAAGGAGAAATCCTAGAACTAATCCACAACTTTTAAATATGATTAATTAAACAAGTATTTTAACACATTAAGAATGTTAGGTATTTTGAATAGAGAAAATACTTCTAACAAATTGAGATGTGAAAACTAAGTTCAAAACTTATTCAGAAATTTACGACTAAGAACCTCTTTTGGATTATAAACATTTGGTTGATTGGATGAGGTTGAAATTCATAAAATTCTTAATCCTCTAAACAATTTATAGGAGTAATCTATAGTGAGATCTAAGAATGAGATAACAAAGAAATCTCTGGAAGTAATAGATTAATGAAATTTTGAGAGTTCAAATCAATCATTTGAGTTTATCTCAATTAGTAATAAACAAAACTGTATTTCATGGGGAAAATTATATAGAGAGCTTCTAAATGGTTTAATGTAGATAAGATCTTAGAAATCTACCTCATGCTTGTAATTTTGACTTTGGTAGAAGCTAGGAGGATCATATCTACCTTGACTGAAGTTTTCTTATTGTTGATAGTTTCCAATCCAGTATCGGTATGGCTTCACTCGAGACTTTATTTAACTACGCCATAGATTGCATACTGCAACACCAAAGAAGTGATGCAGGAAGTGCCAAAAAATGATGCTGTAGGCTAAAAAAGGGCAAAGGCAACACTTTCTCGGTGTTGCATTTTGCCGCGTTGCCGCAGACCTCAAAGGCAACATTTTGACTATCTAAGGCAACATAAGAAATATTGTTGCAATAGAACCATATTTGGGTCTATAGCAACATCCATAGGTGTCTGTACCAACATTCCAAAATGTTGCTATAGATATTAACTTTCTGAATTTGTGGGGCCCACAATGTAGAGCATATTTGATTTTTTAATAGAAATAAATATTTATTTAATAAAATGCTATTTGCATAGAATTTGATATTCAAACAGTAATTTATTTAAATAAATATTTTATTTCAACATTAGAAATAGTACAAATTCCTGACTCCACTATTTTACAATTCAATGATATATAACACTGATATTTACATATACAGATATTCCTCACTACATCACTCAGTTCACTCATTACATATGCAGTTTCAATTTATACAGACACCGACACTGACGAATATATGACGAGCTGAGTGCCGAGCCGAAGGCGAGCCGAGTGCCGAGCCGAAGGCGAGCCGAGAAGCGGGTCCGGGCGCAGCGCCGGCGGGGGTCCGGGGCACCGCAGTCCCGGCGGGGATCGAGCCTTCTTTGAAACGACGACGTAAAATGAAGTGGGCACCGCCCGATTCATCCGATTTCGGAAGATCAAGCCTTCTTTGAAACGACGTAAAATGATGCACCACACATACTTCTAAACCACCAGCCTCCATCCTCTAATTGCCTCACCAACAAACTATTTCAGTTGCCAAATCGTCTAATCACCTAATCACAATCGTTGATTACCCATTCCGACAACCCAAACATCTTCAAACTTTCACACTGCAAATTCGCAACAAAACCAAGCACCACCCTTGGCTGATAGCAAACAACATTGCTTCTCACTACAAGCTATATATCTACAGATTTGGACTAAAAAGAGAAGACCATTTGCTACCGGGCATATGAGAAGGACCTGGATCAATTTCAAGCTTAAGGGAAGTAAAAACTGCAGTAGTTCTAGGCAAAACATCAGAAGCAATAGCAGTACTGAGCTAGGCATTTAAACAAATAAATTGCAAGCATATAACATAACTCGCTTTATTCGACCCTTTGACTTCACCAACACCATCAAGCATAACCTTCTTACCCAAAGTAACACTACAATGCAGTTATCAGTGATAATCCACTGCCCTTATAATATTAGCAGGAAGCAACGAAGTGGGACAAGGACCAATGAACACCATAGACGAAAATGCATGCTGGGACACTTCAGTTACACCAGAGCAAGTCAACCCCTCCTGGATACCAAACACTTTACTAGCAGGAAGTTCCAGTTCTTGTCTTGTACCTCCTACTGGGGTCACTGATATAAAACAAGAAAGCATCGGTCAGGTACATACTTACATTTTATTACACCTGACATATAAACCATAATATTTAGCTCATGTGCATTTTCATGCATGCATGCAGTTGGGATACGCTCCTTTCAAAGATTTGAACACAATATGCGACGATTATGAAATCTGTGAGGGCGTTAATACTATCAATGTAGGACTCAGACCCGAAAACAACGATTTATTCGATGCACAGTCAAAGTTTTCTTTTCCAGATGCTGAAATGGATGGAATGTTCATAGATAAATAGGTGAATTACCTTCGACAATAGCAGCTATAGGAAAACCCGACAGTAGAGAGCAACTAGGGTCGATGCAATTCAAGGTCGATTCAAGCACAACGAATACATACATCAATGGAGGAACTGGAGTAATAGGTATAACAGACGGACTCAAGAGAGAAGTAACAGAGCCTTCTAGCAGCGGGAAATCACTGTCAGAAGCTAAGAAATCAGGCGGTAGCATGGTTGGTCGAGAAGAATGAGGCATTGAAATCAGAAGTACACTTCACTTAAGCCTGAAACTGGAACAACCATAGCCCGCTACATCACTTCACCGACCGCATCCAGACACATCACCACTGCCTATCTTCTCACCGCATCCAGATCTAAACTCATAAGAGCGAAGAGAAAACGAAGTTGTGTCCTCTGAATACTGGAGTGGAAGATTGAATAGAAATGTAATAGCATCAGATCCGAATGGATTAAAAGGGAACATCTTCCATACAGATTAGGGAAAACGAAATTAGGGATTTGGAAATTGGGGGTGAGAACAAAATTAGGGATTTGGAAATTGGGGGTGAGAACGAAATGATATGAAAAGTAAAGCGGGAAAACGAAATTTTGGGACAAATTGCAGTGGTGATCCATTTTAACAACCAGATTAAATGTAGACCGTTGGATCGTATTCACGCGGATTGCTAATTTTATTAATTTTTTAATTTGAATACATCTATAGCTACTGCAACATCTTGTTGATACCTATGCTAACACCTTGAAGCGAGTGTTGTAATAGACAAAAATCAGCATACCTATCGTTACATTATAGCTAGCAACACCATGTAATTTCGTTGCAGTAGGCCATCTATGGCGTAGTGTTTATGAGACCATATCGATCACTCTTTTGTTAGCTTGAGTTCGAGGAAGGAATTGATCTTAAGTCTCGATCTATTTGTGAATCTTTTAGGAAGATCTTGGAAATTTTTGTTGCAAAATTTAATCTTTATTCATGTTTCTTCCTTGTTGGGTGACTAGTATATCAGTCAATTTGGGATAATGGCTCTTTGATATATGGACCCTATCCAACCATTGAGTGCAATAGTCTTGTTGCATACTGAGTTTCCTTACCAGTGTAGTTCTCAGGCATCCATAGTGTCCTTCATGCGCTTCAGCTTTGGAAACATTTTTGAAATTATGTTTCTATTCTTGGGTATAGAATCCTTGTTGCACTTAAGATCTCATAAAATCTAACTTATGAACAAAACTCTATTCGTGTGTAGTCTCCAAGGTTAAACACCTTTGAAATAAAGACATTTCGCTCATCTAAGTCCGATGGTCGATGATCCTAAGGACTATTCTTGTGGAGTTAGAGAGTTCATCGAGCGAATGCATCTGGTATATTTCCATGAGTTCATTTGTGATGAATCTCTTGTTTTGAGTTATCCCTCGTTCATAGCTTAATTACCTCTAAGAAGATACGTTCTTTGTAATTTGCAATAGACTTTTCCCTTAAGGAAATTGCGAGAACACCATTTTTGTAAGGGGGAAGTCTGTAACAACCCAGGTTGAGATTACCTAAAATTAAATCTAAAAAATATGACTTAGATTATCTTAATTAATTTTAAGATGAATTTGGGGAATTTTGATTGTTAATTTTCAAATTGAAATAGATTTGGGATTAATTAAATTGGATATTTCATAAAATGTTCTTTTGTGTAACTTAAATCTTATATTTGTTAATATAAGAATAATCTTGGGAAAAAATAGAATTTAATAAAGTATATGGAAAATAATTTCTATAATTAAGAAGAGAATAAAGATATACATTCACTTTTTTATTTGAATGAAAAGTTGTGATAGATATTTTCCATTTGAAACTATTGCAACAAAAATGTTGTAAATTTAATTGAAATGGTAATATTGATATTTATTGTTAAAAATGATATTTCAAGCAATTAATACTTTATTTTATCAAAATAATAAAAAAAAATTATTTGCAAAAGTTTTATTTAATATTTTTCAAAACACCTCAATATCGACAAAGAACGGTAACTTTTGTTATTTTGGTGTTTTTCAAATTTTGAGGAATCAATATATGCTATATATAACATTGTTTAAAAGTGTGAAATAGGTGTTTTGTGAATAAAAATGAAAAGAAAATGATAATTCTTTCTTATTGGGTCCATGATACTCTTATGGGCCCATGTTGTAACCTAAAAATGAGCATATACACGCATTTTCTCTTACACTATAGTCATTTTTATCATCCCTAAATTTGAATCAAATCAAAGAGCTTTTGATTATTAATAGAATATATAAGGCCAACGTAATCTCTACTACCCTATCTTACATCCAATTGCGTTTTAATTTCAGTTTTGATCATGATTGTAATTCATTCTTTTGTAATTGCTCAAAATGAAACTTAGGTTGTAGCTTAAAGTTAGTGGCCTAAGAGAATCTGTGTTTCTAGCATCAACTCAAGTCCATATAAGTGAGTTAATCTCACACTTCTATCTTATAGATGAATGCTTGTCCATGTTTGTTGTTTTGAATGATTTTGGTGTTGAATTGATTTCAATCTCTTATGTTGTTTACACCAACTGCTATATATTTTCAGTTTGCTGAAACCCACTTAGTATGATCATCAATTGCATTCGATTTTTGGTGTTTTTATGATTCTATGACTATTAAATCAGTGTTCTAGAAGTCAAGGAGGTCATCGATGAAGAAACGAGTGACAATGGACGAACGAGGAGCCACCGGCGTCGCTTGGGGTTTAGCTCAGGCCCTGCCATCGATGGACTGTTCCCCACAGACAGGCCCATTGGTTGTCACCTGGGCTAAGCCCCAAGTCATGCCGTGTGGCCTCTTGTTCCCGTCCATTCACCCGTTTGTTCATCTGTTCGTCTCCTTTTCGATGTTTGATTGATTTTGATGCTCCAATTCATATTGATTTCAATGCAAATTTTGGAGTTTTGATTATGAATTTGTGAATTCATCTTGGAGTTTCTATTCCATAAGAATGCACTATGGATACATGAGATTGAACACAAGTTTTAATGCACTATTTTAACTAGATTTTTCAAAAGAATGATTTTCAATCCAAACAGTTTTCTCAAATCATTTTAAGTTTGAATATATTTTCTCCAAAAGATATTTGGAATATTTATATATATAATATATTTATTTATAAAAATAATGGTTTTAAAGTTGATTTGGAACAATGGTTTTAAATTGTATATACATGTGAGTTTATATATATATATATATATATATATTAGTAAGGGCTTTCCAACATATATATATATGTGTGTGTGTGTGTGTGTGTGTTGTTAACCCAAAAAATGGATCAATACCCTGGTTTGAGTCTGAAAGCACCAGCCCTGTTCTCATAGAGCAATAATGTAGATAATAAGTGTAGAAAAGAATAGTACAAGAAGAAGACAAGAAGATTTTTATAGTGGTTCAACTATTAACGAAGCCTACGTCCACTTTATAGTTTTTATTAGACCGATTGCTGTTACAAGTAGTGTTTGATTATAAGCCTTTTGATTATCCTTAGCTAGATTGAATCCCCAGGCTTGGAATCCACTGGAGAATCACGGTGAATCCTTTTAGAGATTGTTGTGAGGGAGATGAAGGGTGAAGAAAGTTTCCAGCAGAGCTTCAGCAACCAGTCCGAAAAAGCTCCCCTTTGTGTTTCAGGTAGGATGGTATTTGTAGAGATCGCAGAGCTACTGGGCCAGGCCCGGTCACCAGTTGCTTGTAGATGGACACAGGATGATCTATTGAAGCTTAGCTAGCGACCAGAGCCAAAAGCATGGATCGCTAGCGATCCATGGTCTATGGATCGCTAGTAATCCATAGGTTTAGCTCGCGTGCGAGCTAATTACTTAGCTCCTTTCTTCATTGCTTTACTACGTCGGGTCGCAATAATTCCATGGTTTTGTATGGATTGCCGGCGATCCATAGTGTACGGATCGCTACCGATCCATACACTTTGCGTACTTTTGCATTTTGTCTTCTAGGCTTCTTTGCTCCCATGTGCCATAGCTGCCTAGCGACCCAATGATGAAGTTTATGGATAGTTGTCGATCCATGGTGAATAGTGGATAGCGATCCATTCACTTAGTTCATTTCTGAGATTTGATGTCTGGAATTCTCTCATTGCCTTGTATCGACGTTGTTCACGTAGGCCAGTTGCATGTCGCTTTGTCTTGATAAGCATTTGGCTGCTGATTGGACTGGACGGATGCTCGTCTCTTGGTTTAGTCAAACTCAGTCGTTGCTTTTGTAATAGGGCTTGGCTCACTTTAACTTGTTGCTTTACCCCTTATGGTTGAGTTCTGAGCCATACCGACTCTATCAAGTCGTTCTGTACTCTCCTGGATCCCGATGGGTTATAACCCGGATAACATTTACCCCCCCCCCAAGAGTACGTCTTCGTTGGAAACAAGGCATGCTCTGGAAGTTATCGCTTTTAGTATCTGTTTGTCGAATTCCGAGTAATCGTGTTGAAGTTTTGCAGACATGAGCTAGGTCATGCTGTTGATCACTTAATTTCGATCTCGACCACTGCTGCTTGTTATAACTGATCAAATTTCTCTCCACTGCCTCTCGATATACCTTGAAGTGGTAGAAAATGTCGCGGTTCAAATTTGGAGTCGTGGATGGGAAATTCTATGGATCGTTGGCGATCCATAGTCGATGGATCGTTGGCGATTCATAACTTATGGATAGCTAGCCTCCCGAGTACTTAGGATATTTTCACCTTTTTAGTCTTCAGTTTCCTATATAGACAGTCGAGCCAAGCTATCTCCTCACTTTCACGCGACCTGATCTCCTTCTTCATACGATCTGAACATTTGTTGCGATTCTAGCCTCCGATCCTTTGACTTGCAGCGATTCTAGCCTTCGGTCCTTTGATTTGTAATGATTCTAGCCTTTAATTCATCGACTCGATCCATTGCCTCCTAAGTTCTGATATTGCCCAAGCCTTCCGCCGTGATTTCCTCTACATCGCCACCACCGAAGCATCACCACTAACTTCTCAGAGCATTCTGACCAAAACCCTAATTTTGCCTTTGATTTGGATCGTTGCTGATCTATCCTTTACTCGCCACTAGCCTGTCCTTGGTTCATTGATCTAAGTCTTCGACCAATTTTGTGTTTTCGAGTTCAATCTGAGGTGGGTTTGCTAATCATAATGTTTTTTTAATGATTTGATAGCGAGGTTGTATTTTGTGATGTTGGTCGTGGGAAGTTTGAGTTGATTACGACTTAATGGAGGAAGATAGTAAATCCAGTCTTGAGTTTCTCCCGAAATGACATTCGGGCCTTGCCCCGATGCTTGACACGTTTTGCTATCTTCATCCATTAAGCCAGAATTGGCTTATGCTAAGTTCTGTAGCTGATACTGCACGACACATCGTGAATTGGTCCTGACTCTTTCGGAGAATTTGGACTTATCTTGCTTGCTTTTTGCATGCTCAGTGTCCCTGTAATGAGAAGAATTTTCCACGTCGCTTCGAACAAAGGATCCGTTATCAATCGTTGATCGATAACGGGTAAGTGTAGAGGAAGTAAAATCAAGTAGAAAGTTATGGGAAATCCTTTTCCTTTTCCACTGTGAGCGAATTATCTACAGGGGATAGAGCATTAGTACTGTTTCGGACACCGAGCTCACCCTCTATAGACAACACACTACACTTGCCTCAGTACATACTTGAAATCCTTTGTGTCGGCACGAATCGATATCTCTGTGGAGTTCAAGTGTTAGGGGAAATCATTAATTTAGTATAGAATCACCTGACCATTTTGAATGCGAGTTCTATTGTTTTAGATTGAAGCATCCATCTTCGTACCGTAAATCGAGTGGAGGAAGCCCGACACTTTCGGCGGCCAAGTCATCGTCCATTGCCCTTCCTCCTTCCACTTCACAGGTAGAATATGGCCAGTTGGTCTTAGTAGGTCCAGTCTTGGATCGAACTCCTCCCAACTTCATGGTTCTTCTCAACCCGCCAGAGAGAGTTTCTTCCATGGTATCCGCTAAGGTTCTGCATAATATCTACATGCGGCATGGCATACCAGAAGAGGATGTGCGCCTCCTAGAAAAGAACTAGTTTGCTCACATAACTCCCTCGGGATATACCACTTTCCATCAGTATATGTGTCTGAATGGAGCCGTGTCTCCTTTTAATGACTTTTTGCACGAGACTCTCTCGAATCTGGGCATTGCCCCATCCCAATGGCTACACCACCCTGACTTGTTTGCATGTCCACTTCATGCACACATTTAGTCACACTCCGAGCTTCGACGAGTTGCGGTATTTTCTTTCATTCAAGAGAAGGGATGAGTGTCCATCGTTGGTCGTAATCGAAGCTCAAAGGAATCGAAAAAACGTTTTATGACTTCAGAGCAACCTATCCTAGTTTAAGACCCAATATTTATTTGTCAGGTGCCCCAAAGGGTTTAACCCTCTGTGGACGACGGGGGGTTAGTTCTTTTCCCTATTTATTGAGTTTCAACATGTCGCTGCGTAGTTTCTAACAAGTTGAATATTTCTTGCAGTTATCCTGAGGCCGCATAGGGACTTGTCTCTTAATGAAGTTTGTTAAATCCTAAAGGCCATCGATGCTGAGGAGAGGACTGTTAAGGTCTTGCCGACTGACGAGAACTTACTCCGATACGGATTTTTGCATTTAGGGAGGTCCGCTATTCCAGTTGAGGCCCCCTCTCCTTCTAGATTCAGGATTCACACACAATCCACTTCCTTTTCTCATGGGTCCGAAGAAGGTGCTTCTCAAGAGAGAGAGGGCTTATTCGGAGAATCGGCCGAAGAGGCTCATGATGGAAGAGACGTTGCTGCGATTGGAGTTAATCGCCTAGCCAGAATGCCTCCGATCCTAGAGGAAGGAGAAGACAAGTTCAAATAAAAGGAAGGCAAAGCCGCCCTGGACTTAGAAAAAGAGGAGGGGGAAGTCGGGAGTAGTAGCGACGATTCTACTTCTAGCGATGACTTCTACATGAGATCCGATGATGGGGATTCCGAATCGTGTGATGAAACTCTGGGGATGAGCCACATTATTTCGAGCCCGCCTCCTCCAGACACAAGTGATAAATAAAATGCCCAGGGATCAGGGAACGTCAAGATTCTCCAAGCGAAGATGCTGGCGTGGATTTTGGTGATTTGAGCGATGTTTATGTCGATTTTGATGCACTTATGGGGGAAGATTTCAGATTTGAGGAAGTGCCCCGTCGCTCGAGCCACGTCGCATCTGAAGTTAGTCGGATTCCATTCGCGTTGCCTGCTTGATCCGGTTTGTGACGTCGCTTTAGGGTCTCCTCCCAAACACATCACACACTTCACTAGGGTCACACTCGCTTGTACACACACTTTCCATGTCTATTTTCTATTTCTAAAGCCTTTCATTTATGTTTCCTGTCAGGTGTGATGAGAGGACGCAGCCTTTATGATGACTTCGAGGAATTCACCGACTCCCAACACTGGTCCAAGCGTGCTTCCGGCCGTCACCAGCCCTAAGAGACGGGGGAAGAGTATAGAAGATGAAAGGATCTAGAGGCTGAAACCCGTCGCTAAGATGAAAGAGAGCAAAGCCGGTCTTACAAAGGCGGGTGTGAGAAGAGGAGGACTTTCGATGGGAGGGAGGAGCACCGAAGAGGTCAAAATTCGATCACCGTCCCCATTCTTCGGAATAGCAGGCTTTTGCTCCGACGCACTCTTCAACGGGTCAGGAAATCCTCGTTACTTCTGCCCATGTTCCGCCTTCAACTTACATCTCACCATCTTCTATTGTGCTTTCCCCTGGTGCTTCGCGTCCCCACCGAAGACCTGCCTATATTCTTCCGTCGGGTCCTCCCAAGCTTGAGGCAGCGCTCCCTGGGTGGTTTCTAAGGGTAGTTAAGTTTGATCGTGACCTCCATCAAGTCCGTAGAGATTCTTACATGCCACATCTTTAAGCTATTCAAAATGATTTAGACCAGGCCGAAGGGTGGGAAAAATTGTGTAAGCAGCTAGTAGATACCAATCGCAACAACTACCAGGAAATCCTCTCATTTGAGTTAGAGAACGATGATTTTGAAAGAGCGTTGTTAGAGCACGATGCCAGGATTAAACAATTGGAGGAGGAGAAAGAAGCGGCATTGCGAGAAAGCAAAAGGAATGCCGACTTGCCGAAAGAAGTAAAAGAGGCCCATGAAAGAATTGAGATCGTCTACAGGGACGAAATAATGAAGGATCATGCTGAGGAGGCCAAATTGAAAGTGAAGGTGGCCACTCGTAGTGCAAAGATTGAAGCCCAGAAGAAAACTATCTCTGACCATGACCTTATCGTTGAGGGGCATAATAAGACTATCTCTGATCAGGCTGCAATGATCACTCGACTACAGGACCAAGTTGCGCGGCTTAGTGCTGATAAGTCTCGCATTGAGGTCGAAAAGGCCGCCGTTATGGCGGATTATCTGGATCTTCAAAATGCTTTCGAGAGGAAGATGGAAAAGATGGATGAGACCATCCTGAATTTCTATGTCAATTCTCTACTTCACTAGGGGAGCCTTAGCTACTTAGGCTCGAAATTTCCGCGCACTCTCGCTGTGGTCTGGGAAGAAATCTCGACCCTCTTTCATGATAGTGGTCACGTTTACATCGAGCGAGAGTTAGAAAACGCCTACCTTAACGAAGAATCAAAGAAGGCGTTGCTGGCGGGCTAGGAGATAATGCAGATCGAGAGGGAGAAAGAAGCTGTCGATGCCGCCATGACTGCGGCTGCCGAAGCACTTACAGAGCCATTCATTTCTAGCTTCGGTGATACATTGGAGCAACCCTGCAATCCGCCAACAAGTTCTGGGCTTAGGGCTTCCCCTTGGGTAATAGAACCGTCTAAGGATGGTGAAGGCGGTGAATATGAAGTTGACATTCTTGGCCACCCTTCTGGTGCAGGTAATCCTCTCGCTTCTTCCGAGTTTGGGAGCTTTCAGCTTACGCCGCAAGAGCATGAATAATTTAATGCTTTCATTTTTAATCTTATAGGCTCGTCTACCTTTCTTGTTGATGTGCCAACTTCCTCGGCGCCCAGACCTGGTGCTATTTCCACAGCCTCCATGCTCGTTTCCATTCCTGTTCCAGTTTCCATGTCTATGTCTGGCTCGTAGTCGGGGCCGGAGTCCAAAAGGATAGCCGCACTTCATGGCTTGGATGACCCTTCTATATCTTTGGAAGGTGACGTAACAGCGGCTCAAGTAAAGGAGCAAGAAGTTCAAACGGAGCAGCCTCGCAAAACTCAACATGAATTGGTCGCTGTCAACAAAGAGAAGGTTAAAGCGATCAAAGCCTCGAAGAGCACTCGCAAGTCACGGAAGCACAAAGCGAAGGGAGAGTCTTTTGAGAAGGCTACAGAGCAAGAAGCGGATGTTAGCGCTGAGGAGTTTATTGATATTACGGGCAGCGACACCACTCCCAAGACAAGGCAGAAACTTGGAACAAAGGGTGGAAAGTGGAGTGGTGGAAAGAAGCGTCGAGGCATTTGGGTGGCGACCGATCTGATTTTGGTTCTTTTTGAGTCATTTTGTTCAAGTGTAGAGTCTGCACTTAGTTTTTTTGTTGTGGAGTCTGTATTTTCCTTTTGTTAGCCGATGTTGTATAGGTACAACCCCCATGTTTTGACCTTTTATAAAAGAATTATAAGTAATACATTGAAATTTTAACTGTACTCTTATTTGTCTATTCATATGTGACCCTGTATAAAAGAAAATTATAAGTAATACATTGACATTTTGATTACACTCTTATTTGTCTGTTTATATGTGTTCTGTGCACTTGTGCTTGTTTTGTTTACATTTATCCAGTTCTTGTGATTACTACCGAAATTCTTTATTTGGAGTAACAGAACTTGTGAACTTATTATTTTCAATTTTTTTTATTTAAGTGGCGCTGGTTCATAGGCTATTTACTTCAAACAATTGACAAATGATCGATAACTTAGGGTTTAAATAGTCTACACATTAACACTTGAAATTTGACTAAATCATAAATCGATTTTTTCTTTTTTCCGAAGTATTGTGACTTGAGCACATAATCCGAGTTTTTTGTGATATTTTTGGTAACTATGCAACATATGTATGTTTGAGATGTACATATTGCAGAAATTGACCGTGGACAGGTACACGTTGTCAACGTTTAATGTAATAGTCTGTCGTACTCCGGTTTGGTTGAGTCGTCCCCATTGTTTCCGACAGTTGGAGTGGCTTGATTTTGGTTATTCCTATATGGATAAGTTCCCTAGCATTGCCGGGGTAATTTCGGGACTTGAAAGTGCGCGCGGCTTACGGGATGCATGGATTTTAGGATCGGTATGTCCTGTCGATTTTGAACGGTTCTGGCGCTCCTCGGTGTTGCCTGTCTTCGGGCAACATGACGAGTTTATGTTTTAGGAGCATGCTTTCACGGCTTCAGGAGTTAACACATGGCTTATGAAATGCGTGGCTTTTGGGACTGATATGACCCGTTAGTCCGGAACGGTTTAAGTGCTCCTCGATGTTGCTTATCTTCAGGCAAAGTGAGTAGTTTGAGTTTTAAGAGTCAGTGCACGACTTATGGAGTGCGCGGCTTTTCATACTCCTCAGTGTAGCCTACCTTCGGGCAATTTGAGGAGTTGGTATTTTGAAATTTAGTGCGCGACTTATAAAGTGCGTGGCTTTTCGTACTCCTCAATGTTGCCTATTTTCGTGCAATGTGAGAAGTGTAAATTTTTAAGAGTTAGTGCGTGGCTTATAGAATGTGTGGCTTTTCGTACTCCTCGTTGTTGCCTATGTTCAGGCAATGTGAGAAGTGTCTATTTTAGCCTCTCGATGTTGCCGGAGCAACACGGTTTTTAGAAGGCAAAGATCGGGTTCCGCCGATCCAACAGTTTGAGTCAATTTGCTTCCGTCGACCCGGCGGGTAGTTATTATAAACACAATTTTGTTGGATCAAATAGCGAATCAGATTTTATTAAGGAAAGCAAGGCAGACTTTTGTCTATTTACAATACCCCCGGCATCCCCGGATGGCTTATTCGCTGAAAAATAGAGAGTACATAAGGTAATTTTCAAATGAAGTAATAGCGGAGTGATTCACTATTCCATGCCCTGGGAATTTGGATTCTGTCGACGGTTGTTAGCTTGAAGGTTTCATTCCTTAGCTTTTGATTGATGACATACAGACCTTCCTAGTTTGGTCCGAAGGCCCCCGGGATGGGGTAGACTCGCTTGAGCACAAGATCTCCCACTTCGAAGGTTTGGTTGTGAACTTTGGAGTTGAAGTACTATGCGACCATCTTTTGGAGGGCGGCGGTTCTCAACTCGGCTTCTTCTCTTCTTTCATCGATCATATCTAGTGATTCGAGTACGAGCTGCTCGTTTTGCTTTTGATTGAAATTTTGCATCCGGTGCAAGGGGACTTCTAATTCAACAGGGATCATTACTTCTGAGCCATATGCCAGAGCGAATGGAATGTGGCTGGTTGTCGCTTTGTCGGTAGTTCTGTAAGCCCATAGTGCGAGTGTAAGTTTATCAACCCAGTTTCCCTTTGCTTTTGTTAATCGCTTTTGATGGTGGACTTGATGATTTTGTGTATCGCTTCCACTTGCCCGTTTGCTTGCAGATGAGCTACTGTGGAGAAGCTCTTCTCAATTCGAAAGCGTTTGCAGAAGTCTTTAAACTCGGTGCTTTCGAATTGAGTTCCATTGTCAGTGATGATTTTTTACGACACACCAAACCTGCAAATAATGTTTTTAGTAACAAAGTTAATGACTTTCTTTGTGGTTATGATGGCCAGCGATTCTACTTCGGCCCATTTCGTGAAATAATCAACGACAACTATAGCGTATTTGGCCCCTCCTTTTGCTATTAGCAAGATGCCAATTAAGTCGATTCCCCATATTGCAAATGGCCATGGACTGACCATCTGTGTTAGCTCTATTGAAGGAGTTCTTTTAATTTTGTTGAATCTTTGGCGGCGATCACATTTTCTGGCGCAGTCTGCAACGTCGCGGTTTATTGGCCAGAAGTATCCATACTAGAGGACTTTCTTCACAAGGGTTTGCCCCCAGTGTGGTCTCCGCATTTGCCTTCATTCACTTCCTTTAGGATTCGTCGGGCTTCATTGTCGGACACACATCTAAGAAAGGGGTTGAGAATCCCCTTCGATAGAGTATTCCATCTTGTATCATGAATCGCGGTGCCTTTCGTAGAAGCTTTTTACGTTAATTTCGGTCTGTCGGAAGGGTTCTTGCAAGTAAATATTCCTTTATCGGTGTCATCTACGTATCTGGTTTGATAGTGATCTCGAGGATTCAATCGACGTCCATTTCGTCTATGCTTGGGTTGGCTAGAGTCTCAACTGGGACTAGCCCCAATGACTGAGCTTATCCGGAGCTCGCCAGTTTAGCCAAATAATATGCCTTGGTGTTTTGCTCCTGTGGAATATGAGTTATGGTGTAGTGTTCGATGTTTCTTAGTAGTTCTTGCACTTTGGATAGGTATGGGGCAAGATTCTCCCCTCGAGCCTGGTATTCCCCTTTTACTTGACAGACGATCAGCTGGGAGTCGGTGTATATGTGAATAGATTTTATCTTGAGCTCTTTCACAACTTTTTGTCTTGCAATCAGTGCTTTGTAATCCGCTTCGTTGTTTGTAGTAGGGAATTCCAAGTGCAGAGCATAGCTAATGGCTCGTCCTTCGAAGGTTTCAAGCACTACTCCTGCCCCCGAACAGAGGTTGTTAGATGCACTATGGACAAAGAGCTTCCATTGCGTGTCTACTTCCAACTGAACTTCTTCCTCGTCATCCTGTATAGTAAACTCGGTGATGAAGTTTGCTAACGCTTGCCCATTGATGGCTTTCCTAGGGTGGTATATGATATCATATTAACTTGGTTCTATATTGCACTTGAGAAGTCCTCCAGAAGTTTCAGGTCGATATAACACTTGCTTCAGGGGCTAGTCAATCAACACTTTAATTGGATGAGCCTGAAAGTATGGCCGTAACTTCCTAGATGCGATCAAGAAGCAATATGCTAGTTTTTCCAGTTTTGGGTAGTTTTTCTCTGCTCCAGTGAACCGCTTGCTAATATAATACACGGTTCGCTAGATTTTTTCTTCTTCACGCACAAGAGCGGCGCTCGATGCATGAGGTGAGATTGCTAGGTAAATGAACAGGTCTTCTCCATCCACGGGCTTCGATAGGATTGGCGGAGCCTCCATGTGCCATAGCTATTCTTCGAATACTGTTTGATAAGCTTCACTCCATTCGAAGATCTTCTTTCCTTTCTTCAATGCATCGAAGAATGGTATACACTTGTCGGTAGCTTTCGAGATAAATCAACTTAGTGCTGCTACTTTTCCATTTAGGCTTTGCAGTTCCTTCTTATTCTTTGGAGCTTAGACTTCTCGTAGTGCCGTTATTTGTTCTGGATTTGCCTCGATGCCTCTGGCACTTACGATGAGTCCTAAGGATTTTCCAAAGGCTACTCTGAAGTGACATTTTAGTGGATTGAGTTTCATTCCGTACTTTCGGAGTATTACGAACATTTCAGTGAGATTATCCAGGTGGTTAACATCTGCTCGTGATTTGACCAACATGTCATCCACATAAACCTCCATCGTTTTCCCGTCTGACACTTAAACATGGTATTTACCAACCTTTGATAAGTTTCCCTAGCGTTCTTCAAACTGAATGGCATTACCCTATAGCAGTATAGTCCTAGGTCGTTGATGAAGCAGGTGTTTTCTTGATCAAGTTCATGCATCAGGATTTGGTTGTACCCGAAGTACGCCTCCATGAATGATAGCAGCTCGTGTCCTACCGTTCTATCCACAAGTTGGTCTATTCTGGGGAGAGGGAAGCTGTCTTTCGGGCAAGCTTTGTTTAAGTCCGAGTAGTCGATACAGGTTCACCACTTAATGTTGGACTTTTTGACTAAGACCGGGTTAGATACCCACTCTGGATATGTTGCATCATGGATGAAACAGTTGGCCATTAACTTGTCCACCTCTTCTCTTAGCGCCTTGGACCATTCAGGACCTAGGATGCGCCTGTTTTGCTTTACTGGTGTGAACTTGGGGTCAATGTTGAGCACGTGACATGCGATTTCTGGAGACACCTCACACATATCGGAATGCGTCCATGCAAACACATCCAAGTTAGCGCAAAGAAATTTAGTAAGCCCCAAAAGCATCATATTTCCAAGGTGCGATCCAATTTTCAAGACTTTAGTTGGGTCGTCCATGTCGATTGGACGGACACCGTTAATTCTGCCGGCGCCATCGTTCCTCCACTGAGCTCTTCTTTCTAGGGTCCAAAGACTTGTCAAATCGGCTATGATTCTCAAGCCAAGGGGCTCTATAGCTGTTATTCGGAGGGTTCACGGATGTGGAGAGTTCTTCCCACATCCTTCCCTTTTTCCTTTCTTCTGGATTCGCATAACTCTGCAATGTAACATTCTCTGGCAGCACACTAATATCCTTTCACCACTCTGATTCCATTTATAGTAGGGAACTTCATGGTTAGATAGCACTAGGCCGGAGATATTATGAAATCTGCTAGAAAGGCCTTCCCAAGAAGGCGTTATATGCTGACATTTCGTCTACAATTACAAAAGTCTGAATGAGGGTGACTCTTCCATCACCCTCTCCAAACTCCACTAGCATGTCGATTGTTCCCACAGGTTGCATGGGTTCACCAGTGAACCCTTGGATCTTCATATAGCATGCAGACATGCTTTTCATGCCGATTTTCATTTGATCAAAAGTACGTTTGAAAAGAATATTAACAGAACTACCACTATTAACCAACACTCGTCGAACAACAACGAGACCGATTCCCACCGTTACCACCATTGGGTCGAGAGTCGGGGCTTCGATCCCTTTAGTGTCCTGATTTCAAAACACTATGTCATCACTCAATACTTTCTACAGCTTGGCTGGGGTTTCATCTTCTAGTGAGAGACATGATTCCTTTAGAGCATTCTCTAATGAACTTGCATATCGCTGCATCTCTCCCTAACTTCTTTGCGCAGGGTGGGTCCCTCAGATATTGTTCCAATAATAAGTCTTTGGTCAGTTTGCCTAGACCCTTCATCACTAGTTCTGGCTTGATTCCTTCTTTCCCTAGGGGGTTGAGCAGCCGTGGGTTGGTCAGGGTTCTATGGCTTTCTCACGTACTATTGGAGCTTGTTTTCCCGAATCAACTCTTCAATGAGATTCTTTAGATGGCGGCATTAGTTTTTGTTATGACCTTGAGTCTCATAGAAGCGGCAGAACTTTCCCGAGCGTTATTGCTGCTCAGTTGCTTCCTTCCTAGGGGGTGTCTTGTATTCCTCAGTCCCGTGTGTTGCAAGATAAATATTCTCTCATTTAGGGGGGGTATAATCTTCCTGTCTGAACCCTTTTATTGCTACCATTATCGTTTCAATTATTGGAGTTATGATTTTTCCTCTTTTGATTTCCATCTTTCCTTATGACTCCTTGAGCAGTTCCAGAGGCGTGTGCGTTTTGATCCCTCGCTACATCGCTCTGTCTGATGTTCATCGGTTGCACACCAGTAGACTTTCTTTCTAGCTCCTGAGCTTCCTCTAATCTTAAGTACTGACTTGCTTTACGATTGAAGTCTTTCCTTGTGGTAGGTTGCTTCATCTTAATCCACTTTCCGAATTCAATCTCCGGGTGAATGGCACGGACTAACGCCATAAAAACCATATCCCCATTGGAGTTACTTACTTCTGTTACCACGATGTTGAACCGGTTCATAAAAGATTTCAACGATTCATTGCATCCTTGGAACCTGAATTGGTCAAGGAATCTAGTCGCTAATTGGTCAAAAGTAGAGATGGATCGTGGTGGAAGCCTGGTGAACCACATTGACGTAACTCCTTCTAAAAAGATGGGGAAGCATCTGCAGCGAACAGCTCTGAAGCATTGGCTCCGTCCATATACCAACTATACTTATATAAGTGTGGTTTTGGGTCTTTCACCCCATCGTAGGATGGATAGTTGGAATTGTGAATTTATTTGGATATTTCTCATTCAAGGTTTCATCGATAAAGGGGGTCCGACTTGGAGCATATCCTCATTCATCATCTCTTCGATTTTTACTTTCGTCCATCAATCATTTGACCATGTCTGCTATGTATGCCTCTAATGTCTGAAAATCCTGGGGACGATAGTCAGTCATTACACCAAGTGTTTGGCTTTGAAAATGGTCTTGGCACATGGGTTGAAGCCTAGGCTCTCCTGTCTTCGGGAGAGCCACTCTCACGAGACCCCGTTGGCTTGCAGTTGGCCTGATTGGGGCAGTTTGGGCATTCCTAGCATCATCGAATGCATTGACATTCTCTTCCAATTGGTTGTCTTGCTCTCCATCTTTTGAATTGGAGAGATCCATAGTTATATCTTCTTGTAGGTTTTGGCCCCCTGATTTAAGTTCAGACTTAGTTGCGTTGCGGCGGGTGGAGTATTCGTATTTCCTTCCGCATTGTGTTCCAAGATTCCCGTTGTTACCCTTTTTTGCGGTTGTTTTCTATTTCTTCTGTTTAGACCAGAAACAGAAGAATTTTCCTATTCTATAGCGGTCGCGGGTTCAGCCACAGTTCTTAGAGCAGGATTCGACTGTAGGGTTAGAAGAGCATTAAGCTTCTCCATCATAGCCTTCTGGCTATTTTATGTTCTTTGGTTGATTTCGTCAACCATCTTATTCAACTCATCCCTAGTAACAACTTCGTGTTGACTAGAGGATGTTGGCGCCTGATTTCCCAAGTTAGCACCATTTACTTCAGCATGTTGAGGATTAACATCTTCTCCCGCTATCACTACCCCTATGGATCTTCAAGAGGTAGTTTTTCTTCTTCCAGGATCTATGGATTCCAAGTGATAATTCTTCAGGCAAAGATTGAGGATCTAACTTCTGGACCTATGGGATCCAAACTAGATAGCTAGATTTGAATCCTAAGTTGGAGTTCTCCGTGAAAGCACCAAACTGTTAACCCAAAAAATGGATCAACACCCTGGTTTGAGTCTGAAAGCACCAGCCATGTTCTCATATAGCAATAATGTAGATAATAGGTATAGAAAAGAGTAGTACAAGAAAGAAGACAAGAAGATTTTTATAGTGGTTTGGCTGTTAACGAAGCCTACGTCCACTTTATAGTTTTTATTATAGATTGATTGCTGTTACAACTAGTGTTTGATTACAAGGCTTTTGATTATCCTTTGCTAGATTGAATCGCCAGGGTTGGAATCCACTAGAGAATCACGGTGAATCCCTTTGGAGATTGTTGTGAGGGAGATGAAGAGGGAAGAAAGTTTCCAGCAAAGCTTTAGCAACCAGTCTGGAGAAGCTCCCATTTATGTTGCAGGTAGGATGGTATTTATAGAGAATGAAGAGCTACTGGGCCAGGCCCGTTTGTCAGTTGCTTGCAGATGGACACAGGACAATCTAGTGGAGCTTAGCTTGCGATCCGAGCCAAAAGCATGGATTGCTAGCGATCCATGGTCTATGGACCGCTAGCGATCCATAGGTTTAGCTCGCATGTGAGCTAATTACTTCATTCCTTTCTTCATTGCCTTACTACATCATGTCGTAAGAATTCCATGGTTTTGTATGGATCGCTGGCGATCCATACGCTTAGCGTACTTTTGCATTTGGTCTTCTAGGCTTCTTTGCTCCTATGTGCCATAGCTGCCTAGCGACCCAATGATGAAGTTTATGGATCGCTGGCGATCCATGGTGAATGGGTCGCTAGCGATCCATTAACTTAGTCCATTTTTGGAGCTTTGATGTCTGGAATTCTCTCATTGCCTTGTATCGACGTTGTTCACATAGTCTCGTTGCATGTCGCTTTGTCTTGATGATGATTAACTTGTTAGTCGCATTTGGCTGCTGATCGGACTGGATAGATGCTCGTCTCTTGGTTTAGTCTAACTCTGTCGTTGCTTTTGTAATAGGGCTTGGCTCACTTTAACTTGTTGCTTTACCCCTTATGGTTGAGTTCTGAGCCATACCGACTCCATCAAGTTGTTCCATATTCTCCTAGATCCCGATAGGTTAAAACTCAGATAACATATATATCCTAGCTTATAAAACTATACTTTACAAGAATGTTTTCAAAGTAAAATATTTCTATGAAATTGCACGTTATCAATTGAATGAGAAGGTGATTTAAATGGTTTAATAGAACGAGTGGTGTGGAACGTTAGCGTGCGTTTTACCAGTTAATTCTCGTACTTGTTCGATCGAGCCATTTATACACATGAGTGGAGTTTACTAGCTTATAGTAGACGTTTAGGTAAACCTGTGTGGTATGGAATGCATGGTTGTTACTTATTCGGTTGTTATTTGGGAGTACATGACACTTATATCGACAATTTATGACTCGCCCTTGGAGTTCTATAGCTCTTGCACCTATCTCAGAGTTTTTATAGGCTTTGGACCTATCATGAAGTTTTATAGGTCTTGTTCCTATCTTGGAGTTTATAGATCTAGCATCTATCTTGAAATTCTATAGGCTCTCTCCTATCTTGAAGTTACTATTGGAATCTTACCTATCTCGGAGTTTTAAAGACACATACGTCTATCTTGTAACTACATGTGTGTAGGTGAATTTACTCACTAATCTTATATTTTTGGCGCATTCCCCATTTTATGTGATTTCTGGATTTCTGTTGATGATTTCTAGATTGTATGTATTTGTGTTATCGCTAAATAATTTCAGGGATTTTGCTTTTAGAAGTTATCTTGTGTTTTGATATTTGGTGATTTCATTCTTGGAGTTTATTGAAGCGTTTCTGATGTTTACCAATACTTGGCTTTGTGTTTATATTTGAGATCTAGTTCCTTTCATCCACTATTTATCTTGCTTAACTCATTCATTATAGTCTAGACTGACCCGTTTATTAATTTATAATACTCGGGTTAGACCGTGATATTTTAGGTGCTCCAGTTTGATTGTTTTAGAGAGGATTGACTCTAGTTATCAAGTTATCATTCATCTCGTATATGTGTACATATTCATGTAGTGTTGTATCTTGTATTGAGCCTAGACTCTTTTGTGTACATATTCGTTTCATAAGATGTAGCACAGATATATTATATGGATCGTTTTGACCACATCCTTGTATTTGATATTAAGTATGTGTTTGATTTGATCAGCTTTTATCTATTTGTATTCCACTGTGTATATTCTGTGATCTATGATTCTGTAATTTGTATTTATCATATATTATTCTGGATTATTATTGTAGCCATGTAGTTTGTTTTATGCCTGGATTGCACATGTCGATTCAAGGTGAGAAAGAAAAATATATAGCATATTAATCGACATATCAATCCTCACTTAAAGCAAAATTTATAGATGGTCGCTTCTAACCAGCCCCATTCTCTACACTAACAAACAGTATTACTCAGTAGTACCCTTTGTTAGTATGGGTCTCGGGGTGGGGCATCACAATGCCTGTGGAGTCAAACCGACCCATGCCCCTGAAATCATACCGACCCATGCCCCTAGGGTCATATCGACCTATACAAATTGATGAGGTGGCTCTTGCTTTTTTGGAGAATTAGTCTATGGTAAGGAAAACGAGGTGGAGATCTTCTGTGCACGATTTTAGGCTCCTACCTCTATAAATAGGAGGGTA
This sequence comes from Allium fistulosum, assembly GCA_030737815.1. Taxonomy (NCBI): domain Eukaryota; kingdom Viridiplantae; phylum Streptophyta; class Magnoliopsida; order Asparagales; family Amaryllidaceae; genus Allium; species Allium fistulosum. Next base: position 891,208,198 of record CM060902.1, read on the forward strand.
GGGCTCATTTTTCAGAATCTTTTGGCTCTTGTACTTCTTGCTCTTATTTTCTTGTAATCACTATTGTAGTTGTACCGACCCGTGGTTGGAGTTGAATGACCCGTAAAAATTTCTGCTTCGAAGTCAAAATATAATTAATTAAATCATTAAGTGGACGTAGGCCGAACCACTGTAAACAGTTGTGTGTTCTTTTCTTTCTCATTTTCAATTTATTTTTTCACGTTTTATTGCAAAATAAATCTATTAGGTTTTTGTGTCATGGTTCAACACTTGGTCAAACAAGTAAATTTGAAATTTATATCGTTTCTTCAAACTGGGAGGTTGCAAATAGGGGAAGCCGTAGATCTCTCTTCTTTTAAATCTGTTTTCATTTCTTTAGCTATAAATAATTTCTCTACTTAATAATGAATAACGTCAATAGCTTGTGATTCCAACAGAAGAGGAGGAAGATGGAGTTGATAAGGATTGATGGGTGAAGGTTGTTAGTAAATGAAAATCAAGGGCTGAGTAGAATTCCACATCGACGAATCAGCAAGAAATAGTATTGAGATTCTTTAGCAAAGATTCTAATCTGGAACCGGGGATGTAAATCTAACCCTAAAAAAACAAGAGATGAGAAAATTTCCAATTAAAAACGATGCCAAAAATGTCTGTACCTGGAAGAAGTTAAAAGCGTGGGAAGAATCATCCTGTACATTGCAACCTCCAATTCAAAAAGCCTATTATAGTGAATGGGAAAGGCAAAGTAATTATCTCCTAAAATGCTCCCAATAAGGAAGGTAATAACATGGAGAATTGTTTATTGTTATACATTGTTGGTTCTCGACCGTACTTAAAGAATTTTGAGGCATATTAAGATATTGTGGAAACCAGAAGAGGACTTTTCTCTTCAATTAAGAGATAATGGCCTTTTTGTTGTTAAATTCAAGTATGGTGCTGACTGAAAAAATCACTAGTGAAGGGCCTCGATTCTTTAACAAAAGTGTCATCATGATAAAGAAATTAGACCCTAATATGAAAACGGATAAGGATCTCTTAATGACAATGCCAATTTAGGTCAGTCTACTGGGACTTAGCTCCAGACTATGAGGGCTGAAGTAATCAGCTCCTTGATTAGTATAATTGGTATTCCCATCAAACTGGATGAAGCTACTCGACTTAAGATTCACATTCCTTTTCTTGGGTCCTGGTTGATCAAAATGTAGAAGATTGGTTTCCTATGGAAATTGAAGCTAAATAGAGGAAGGGGAAGTTTTTAGCCAAAGCATTGAGTATGAAAATCCTCCTTCAAGTTGTGACAATTGTATTTGCTTTGGGCATCTGAGTAATCAATGCTCAATGGTTAAAATTTGGGCCCCAGCCAATCAAAAGCAAAAACAACAAGATTCAGATGATGTTGGTAATGTAGGAGAAGTTAAAGTAGATGAAAGTACTCTATATAACGATGGAGAAATAAACCATGAAGTAGTGGGAGAGAGAGTGGTGCACAATGACGAAGTCCTGGAAGAAGAAGTGGTAGTAGAGGATCTGAGTGCTGAGTTGAAGGTGCCTAATAAAAAGTCCATGAAGGACATATATGATGCAATTGAACAATTATTGTCGGAAATAGGTGAATTAGCAAAGAAAGACAGAAGCAAAGGGAAAAAGCCATAGAAGTGGAGCTAAATCAAAGCAAACTAGACAGTGTAAAATCTTTTACAACGTAATCTATGATAATAACATGCAAAGCAATAATGTGCAACCTCAAACTAACTTATACAGTGGAATAACAACCTTCCCCAGCAATAGTGACATATTAGTAGTTGGTAGCACTGATCAAAATAAACTAAAGGTTCAATTGCTCCTTTCAAGCACAAAAATTCAGAATACGTTCAGTTTAACAATAAAGATAGCAGTTAACTTGGTAGCAGAGAAAATCACAGTACAAAAAGCATATGAAAGAGATCGTTAGAGTCCAAAGGAGCAAAAGTCCCATTTAGTTAAAGAAAGTATACCGTTGCTTCACTTTGATAAAGTACACTATGCAACACAAATAGTTACAAATGAGAGTAAGAAAAAAGCAAATTCAGAATTTACATCAAACAAAATTGCTGTAATAGAGGAAGCAATTAGTGGTGCCTCAGAAGAGCTAGGAAAGAGGTAGCAAAATTAACATCATAAGCTAGGTGGTTACACTCAACTCTTGTTTTAGCTGCAACTTAAGGAGCCACACAACTAATTCACAACTGCTTCATGCCACCAGCAGCTCCTAGGAGAAATGAATCTAGCTGTACATCATCATCGCGCACTTTTAAAAGCCACCCAAGGGCTAACTCTATATGTGTTTATGCAATTTCTAATATATCTTTCCATGATATAAACATAGACAATAATAAAATAAAAGGTGTCCTGACATTCAGATTCCATAGAATCCTAACCTGAGCACGTTTTATCCAATGACAACACCAACCCCATTAGCACATATGACCATAGTACCATGCCAAAACCACCAGTCTCAAACTAGTTAGAGGATAGTCCTCCCATGAGCCATGCCACAAAGCATAAAAAAGAGGATATGATTAAAAGGAACTTCTGGTGAAAAAAACCCAAAATGGATAAAGCAAGAAGGATGGAGAAGAGAATAAAGGAACATCTACCATGAATCAAGAGTTGAGAAGTCATAATAAATCCAAATAATGATTATTATGTGTTGAAATGTTAGATGGCCAATCAAGGGTTACTTGGAAATAAGCTTAAAATACAAGAGATTGTCTAACAGAAACAATAGTTGGAGAATATATGGGTGATAGTGTGTAATAAGGGTGCTACTTCAAATGTAAAATCATGGTTCTCGTAGATAAGGAGGTTTTAGAGTTCAAAACATACATTATGAGTGATCAAATATCACACTATGCCATGGGAATCTTGAAGGAGCCTTTCGAATGGTTTCTTTTATTATGCTTTCAATTTTGGTTATTTGAGGCATGGTCTTGGGATATTCTAGAAATGGACATGAAATATATTTTGTTGCCCATGGCTGCTCATAAGAGGTTTTAGTTGTAGTTGATTTCCAAGTGAGAAAATAAGAGTTTTATGGCCCCTTTCAATAAAGTTATGGAATTAGATAATTGTATGTCGAGAAATGGGTTGAAATAGGTAAACATTGAAGACTTTCAATATTCATGGTGGTCTAGACTGCATAAAAATATCCTTACAAAAATTGATAGAGCCTTAGCAAATGCGTGATGGTTTCCTACCTTCCCATCATGTAAAATTTCATTCTAACCGTCAAGCACAAGTGATCACATACCTATTCTGGTTGAGTTAGCTAGAAATAGTCATAGTCTCACTGCTGCTGCTTTTCATTTCATGAATCATCTGGTTCTATTAGATTATTACAAAACAATTTTTAAAGAAGAATGGAATAAACCTATAAGTGGATTCCCATTGTACTATCTTATCCAAAAGAGAAAAAGTGTCAAACTAAGACTGAGAAACTGGAACAAGTTCAAAGAATAATATTAAAGCAGACATAGCAAATCTTCGGGAACGGTGTTGTGAGTTGCAAAGAAAAATCGAAACTTCTTTTTGATCATTCTATGGTTGAAGACCTCAAGTCCTTGAAAAGAAACCTAGAGAATGCATTGTACATTGAACATATGGAGATAAAACAAAAAGTAGAGCGTAATTGGTGTAATTTGGTGATGAGACCTCAGCTTTCTTTTATGCCAAAATGTCCATCAAACGAAATAGAAATTTTTGGTTTGGAGTTGTCTTTATCAAAGGCGAGATGTGCAAAAATCATATAGATTTTATTGAAAAGACCGATGCTTATTACAAAGAACTATACATAATGAAAAGTCCTATCTATCATTCTTCATACATAGTTTGTAAAAATATTATCATATAATATGATCAAAAAATTTGAAGATCAAATTGATAGAGAAGAAATCAAAGATTCTGTCTTTAGTGTAAGTTTTTTCGACCCCTGGCCCTAATGGTTGAATGCTAAATTTATAAATTTTATTAGGAAGTAGTGAAGGATGTTTTTAACTCTGGAAGATTAATCAAAGAAAAAATCACACAATCGTTCGTTTAATCCCCAAAAAGCCAGAGGCCAAAGACATAAGAGATTTCAAACCTATATCGTGCTTTAACTTTATCTACAAAATAATCTCTAAGGTTATTTGTACCAGGGTTAAACCATTTTTGGATGAGTTAGGTACTGCTTGGTTTGTTATTTTTATTTTTAGTTTTCGTCCATACAAAAATGCACACTACGCATGTATATTATCGAAAACAACCAATTTAGAAAACAAAGTTAACATGCAAAATAGAAAACAACTTTTTTTTATTTTCCGTGTTTTGAAAAATAACACAAGCACGTGAAACAATCCATTCTTCCGTTGTCTTTCTATCCCCTTTGTCCTCCCATCCGTCTTTCTTTCATCCCCTCCGTCGTCCCTTCATTCTTTTTACATTTGACATACATATTGAAAGCCAAAAACACAAAATTCAGTTTTAAACTAAACACTACCTTAATTTCTAAAGATCAATGTGCTTATGTACAAAAAAGGAGTATTGGAGACATATACTAGTTACCCACGAAGTAGTAAAAGGCTTTGCTAGAATTTCAAACAAAAACATGTAGACTAAAATCGATCTTAAGAAGCCTATAATTATATTGATAGAGATTTTGTGCTACATATACTTTACAGAATATTGGTAGCGATAGATTGCTGTAAAGATTAATACCCCAACATTCTCTATTATCAGTCAAAACATAGCTCATGAAAATTTAATTAGTAGCAACAATGGCCTATGGCAGAGGGATCCTCTATCTCCTACTGTTTTCATCTTAGTGACGGAGTACCTCACCATTATCGTATATGAAAAGTGGAAGTGGGAGAAATTAAACCATTCGTGAAATTTGATCAGGTTATGACACATATCATTTATGCTACTGATATTTAATATTTGTGAAAGCAGACATGGAAGCAGCTGGGGAAATCAAAGACATTTTCAAAAAAATGTATCTAGCAATAGGTTTGAATTTTAATAATCAGAAGTCCAACATTCTCTTTGATGGAGGATGTGTTAGTAGAGAAGAGATTTCAAGTATATTGGACATTCAAGAAGGAGACCCGCCAATTAGATATTTGGGAATTCCACTCTCAAGTGCTAACATCAAGGACATCCATTGACAAAATCTAATTGAAGAAATCAAGAAGAAGATTAAAGAGTAGGAAGCAACACTTCTTAGCACAACAGGAAGAATTGAGCTCCTTCGACCGATGGTGTACCATTCAGTGTAATTCCGGATGAATTCTTTGAAAATCCCAAAGGCAACCTAAATTTGCTCCAACTTTCTATGAAAGGGTAGAGTTGGGAAAATTCTTTGGCAAATCATGTGCAAACAAAAGAAAGAAGGGGGATTTAGACCTAGGAATTTTAAAGATATTACCAAAACTCTAGGAGTCAAATTGATATGGAAGATGGCTAACCAAGAAGGATTTAGGTAAAATTAATCAAAGATAAATATTTTAATAATCATTCATTTTGGGAAGTCAATGCCAATTCAGATGATTTGGATATTTTTTCCTATTTAGCATCAACGAAGAAGACTTTAAATGCATTCGCAAACGTATTGTTGATGCCTAGATAATATTCCTCTGATTTGATCTGTGGTTGCAAAGGACTAGTCTCATTAGCAGACTTGGTGCAGAATCCATGTATAGGGTTAGAGGATAATATAAATTGTTTGATGAAATAATTGATGATGAAAATGGGAGAATTGATAATTTGAGTGCATTCAGGAATGAAATTGCGAACATCAAATTGCACAATGATAAAATGGAAGATTATTGGGTGCGGTTAACTTCCTCCAAAGGTAGTTACACTTTTAAACAAGTTTGGAATGAGCTAAGAGCCAAATTTAGTAATATGACTTGTTCTAGTTTGTGTGGAAAAAGTGGCATTCCCCAAAAATGTTTATGTGCCTATAAAAAGTCTAATTAATGAACATCCCACTAAAGACAAACTTTTACAAAGTCACATATCAATAAACCCAACATGTTTATTATGCAACCGTGCATCAGCATGCATTGAGCATTTATTTTTCAAAATGCAAATTTTTTGCATACATATGGAAGAGGATTTATATCAAACTTTATCATCCAGCTAGTCATACGCTGCTAATATTCAAATCTGAACTAGAACAACTGCAAAATTATTGACTAAAAATCTAGCCAACCTTGGAATCATGATAATGTGTTTTTATTAGCAAAGTTTACTTGTTAAAAAAAGGCTTAAAAATTGAAAATGGGGAGTAAGCAATTAAAGTGACATGAGACGTATAATGGTTTGGCTACACGCTTGCCTGCGGTAAGGCTTAAAAATTGTAAATGAGGAGTAAGCAATTAAAGTGACATGAGACGTATAATGGTTTGGCTACACGCTTGCCTACGTCTACTATGAAGATTTAATACTATATTGATCTCTTACAATTACAGGAAATTACAATGTTCCTAATTTTAAGAGCTCTTGTATTTTTCTATTTTGTAAATGAGGTTTTGAACCCTTCTGAAGTTGCATGGAAAGGGGCATTCATAGCTGTTGAGATTGGGCTTTTAATGATTTGATTGCATGGTAAAAGAGCATGAATCATTATGGGCCATTAATCTGGTCACTTGATCCCGATGGAGGACAGTTGGAATGGTGGTATGATCACGTGGCAAAGATGTGTGTTAGCTAGCATTCTGTATTAGAGGCATGCTTTGCGTAGAGAAAGGCGACATGGCATAGGAGTGGGTGCGCTTTTGTCAGATTTGCCACGGTTAACAAGTGGTTGGTATGCATAGTTGCACTTTTGTCAAATGAACATTGTTGTATAGTAAACTTATCAAGGAAAGAATGTTGGAGAGAAGCTTCTTTCTCATAGTAATGGTCGGCTACTAATTGCTGAAGCCTGTAGAGTAAAGACAAAGTTAAAGGAATGAGGAAAGTCGTTCATGTTGTGATGAGACGGCCTGCACTGAACTGCCAGAGGTAGGCTGACATTGGGTCGAGCTAAGGGATGGTCGCTTTCAAGCTAGTTCTAGTCAAATGAGTTGGCCATTAATGTCATCTTGAGTCATGTTGGTCAACTAAGTGAAATTGGGTGGCTGTATCGTTGATGTTTGTTTTCAACGTTGTCATGCGGGTTGACTTAAACTGGGCAGGGCTAGACATGCTGACTAGTAATTCTTTTACTTGCCAGAAAATTGAGTGACATTTTCCTCCCAAGGACAACTTTTTGAGTAGGGGGAGCTCATCAAGTCTTGAAGATTCTATCGATCGGGATGTCGACTTTGCATTTAATGCTTGTGCCATGTGTCTACACGTAATTAATCGAGACGATTCGTTTTTCAACATGATAGTTTAGAGTGAGAAGACTGTTGATATGAAAATGCCATAACTAAACCTAAATGGCTGGGATTTCTTTGTCATTTGAATCGAATGGCTACGATTAAGGGGTCAAATCTATAAATATTCCTCTTCTTCCCCTAGTTTATTTTTTACCGAGTCTACAGAATATTTCTACCATTAATTATGCTTCGAGTTTCCAAGCTTCTAGCACTTTCCCCTTCGAGCAATTAGTAAGTCTAATCTTATTTTTCCATGTCTTCATTTTTTCTTGAACAAGGTTCGCTTTGGCCATTGAAAATATGATTTCTAAGCTTTAGAGTTTTTCTTTGGTCCATTGCCTTAGAAGTTTTTGTATTCAAGTTGTTTTCGCATTGTTGCTTGACCGTAACCCCTATTTTCTGACTATTTTTTGCATGTCGATCGACTATGGCTGCCGTGTCAGTGGCGATCGATCAAGTTGGCTAGCTTCTGGTGACTTATAAATTAAACAAATATATTAGTGCCTTGGTCCATGACCTTTGGCCAGAACTTGTTACATCGGCTTTAAGCCAAAAGAATAGTGTGAATATGGGCACAACCCTTAACTTAGGTTAGGAGGACATTTTAAGTCGAGTGCCTACCTACATGGGATATCTAGTCCTGACATGCCATAAGGGAGGCCATTCAGTTTTCCCCTTAGCGGGGCTTCCCTTGAGTTTGCTAGGCCTAGCTATGAGGTCGTTTAGGCCATTTATGTTTCAAATGGCTAATTCTGAATCGACAATGATGAGCACCTCAAGTCTTAAAGCTTCAAAAAGAGTTGAAGGGGAGGTGAATCTTGTTGAATGGCTGGACACAGGGATGGTTGCAACATCGGGATGGTTAGATATCCCTCGGTTGTAGACTGGCCTGATCGCCCACCATTTTTACTTGGTCTTTATGCTATTGCTAGCCTTCGAGGTCAGGCCTCTATGCCTCTTCACCCAATTCTCTTTCCTTTCTTAATGTCTATGAGACCGCTTCTGATCTGTACATACCCAAAAACTACTAATTATTGTGTAGGATTTATACTGTTTGCATGGACCCCCAGCTACACAAGCCGACTGCCTATCTTATCGAGATGATCTTTCAGGTACAAAGGGAAGCCAATTACCCAGTTAGTACTTGCTATCATTTATAGGTTAACACCAAGCCTTCTTTTTTTATAGGTTTTCTTAGTAAAGCTTCCCAGGATGGATAGGGAAGTACTTATTTGTTACTCGCAAAATCAATCCTGACCCGAGCAACATCGAGTTTCGAATCTCGAGTTAGTCATTTTTTCCACATTTTTCCATTCATCTTTCCGTCCTTCCTTTTATCATCGTTCCTATGGTATGGGCCTCTCTTGATTCTACTGATATTAACTTCGGGGAACTTAGTAAATATCTAGACCATATAAATAGAGCTTGCGCCGCTATCAACACTTAAACACCACAGTGACCGATGAGAACCTTAATTAAGTCGGGCTCTTAAGGGAATACCAAATTACGAAGGTGGTAGACAAGAGTGCCCCAACAACAAATTTGGTCAAGAAGAAGCACAATTATACTAACATAAATTTTCGAAACACCGATGTCGGGTTGATTACTAATGAGAACCAGGGCTATGACAACATAAGTAAGGATGAGTTGGGAGAGTGGCAACACTATAATTACGACAAAATAAGCAATGTTGTGCTAGAGCTGTAACAACCCTAATTTTTATTAACATTATTTAGGACATTTAATTAGATAAATTAAATGAAATAATGTAAATGATCAAGGGATTGAGATTTTTATAATTAGAGAGTAGCCGTGCCTAATAAACTAATGAACAAAAGTGGACTTAAAATGAAATAAGTATGGGTAATAGATAAGGGAAAAATAGGAATAAGTTATATTCTAATACACTAAACCCACATGCCACTTTCATTTCCACATTCACAAACAAAACTAAATTCAAGAGAGGCTGGCCATAATTAGGAGAAAGCAAGAGGAGGATAAGCTAAAATCAAGAGGAAAAAGCTTAATCAATTTAATGCAAGAGCAAATCTCAACTCCTTAACAACAAGCTAAGGTGAATAATATGTTACATCTCATATCTTCTTATTTTCGGTTCTAGATCAGATCCGAATATGTTTTGCAAAGTATTATGCCATGTTTTCAATGATAAATAGATATATATGCTTGTTGTTGAATTTTGTTTGTTCATATAGATTTTTGTTATAAGTTATGATTTGAAAACCCTATCAAATGACATCTAAATGCCTTGTGATTATAATATAAGGTCGGAAATGCTATTTTACAGATGGGTTTCAAGTTTCATAATTTTCTAAATTAATGTGGATTTATTATGAATTTTTCTAGTGAAGAAAATGGTTAAATTGGATTTAAAATTAATTACGGCTATTATATGTTAGCTTTGGATCAGAAATTTATATATGGTAGGAAACATATTAAAAGCGATTTACGGGAATTTTTGGAGAATTTTCCTAGGTGTTTTAATATGTATATAAAATTATTTAAGGTATGGGACTTAAATGTTTTATATGTTTATAAAAGGAAAAGGGGCAATTTGTAAATGTTTTAATTGGTTAATTGCTGAAATTCGGCAGCACATTTAGAAAAGATTTTGAAAATGAATTAGCAACTAATCATACGTTGACAAACAAAGCAAGTTAGTTAGAAAGAAATTACTTTATAAAGTTAAAAATCAGTTTTATAAGGTTTATCTTCTTTGCCACTTATAGCAGCACCGTTCGACCTCATACTGCCGCTTCCATCTAAGTCGAAACCAATACACATGGCATCAACTTTGGTACATAGTGGATTGGAGTTAGGCGAAAGGTATGGAGTCGAAACAAGGCTTTCGAAGGGGTTGAAGTAGCTTCTGAAAACTTAGAACTATTTTGGTTGTAAATGAGGGTTTTGAATGAGATAGCTTTCGACTTGGTCAGTTGTTTTAAGGAAAAGAGCTTTTGAAAAGAGGTTGCCGCCTTTGTTTTAGAAAGAAGGTTTCAAAGGGATCGAAACCCCTGTGCCGCATTCTACCTTTCGAAGCAATGCCTTTCGAAAGGGTTCTTTTGTTTTAAACCTTGACGCCGCTTCTCCAAATATTTCGAAGGGGTTGGTTTTGACACCATCCACTTCTTTTATTTAGGAAAATTCTTTCGAAAGAGTTGCTTTCGTCCCGGTTCTTTTAAGACCCTTTTAATATTTTGAAAGCTACACCCAAAAGTTTCGAAAGGAATGGTTTTAAAGGTTTTGAAACTATGTTCCACACACTTTTACTTGAACCCAATGCCTTGAAAGGTTTGTTTTAAGTAAAGGACTTTAATTCTTTCGAAAGGTATCGAATGAAGGTTTCGAAAGGGAGGTTCCCCAATGTTTTTGAAAGTTTTACCTTTAGTGTTTGAATGGAAGGTTTCCAATGTTTTCGAAAGGCAAATAGAAGTGTTTCAAAAGGAGGATGTCTAAGGTTTTATAAAGCTTTCGAAAGGGACACTTTCAATGTTTTCGAAATGTCTTTTGTAAATCGTTTCGAAAGGTATGTTTTAGCCTATCGGCCTAATGTTACAAAGTAAAGTTGTTAACTTGTTTCGAAAGGGGTACTTTCAATAGTTTCGAAAGAGGTACTTTCAAAGGTTTTGAAATAGATTGTTTAAAGAATTTAAACAAGGGTTTCGAAGGTTTTCATCAACAATGTTTTGAGTAAAGCATATATCATAGCAAAGAGATTTGAGTAAAGCAAATAGTATGTTTTCCTTCTTTAAGTATGATTTAAAGGGTTAATTCAATTTGAAAGATGTTTTAAAGGAAAATTCGAAGGGTAGTTAACCCTAAGTAAATGACTTAGATATGAGAATACCAAATGGGACTAGTATAGGGTCGCGCCCTATACATTAGCTATAGCCCTTAGTTAATTTATTCCAAAATTCCAGTGTGTATGGTTTAGTCACATGTAAGACTTAAATGATGTTAAACATAGAAAGGAATATATACAGAGAAGGAGGATATGTTATTGGTGAGCCCGCAAAACCATCAAGATCAGTTGACCTCAGCAAAAGTAAGTTATGGACAGACCGTTCAGAAGTGTGTCTAACAGATGTTAGATTATTTATATTGTTTGGTAGGCCCGAGTTAGCCAATGGTTAGTAGTTAGCCAAACAAAACTATATTTTTCGAACAGATAGTCCATTTATTACCTTATTTTTAAGCATATATGATATTGCTATTATTGTTTTAATCGGTATGATTCAGGATTCTGATTTGCAAAAAGATATGTTTTAAAAGGATATTAGTGTGGGGAAACCCATTCCGTTAAGCAGCCTTGTCTCACTTAATATCAGTAAACTAAGATATAATAGTATTATTCACACCAGGCTTTATGTGTGACTCGAAGTTTATGTTTTCCCCTTAAACTCTTGGGTGCTCAAAATTAATTTGAGTAGATTGAGAGTTAAGGGTTTTCAGGTTTAGTAGGTAGGACGAATAAAACTTCTGAAGATGTGTAAGAGGCAAAGCTAGCTATGTAGGAGGTATTTAGTTTTATTTCTGTTGTGATGCATTAAGACTGATACGTCTATTTAGTACTCTGATCATCCAATGGGGCATCTTCATTTTTCGCTCTTGGCGTAATTTGTAATAATTATATTTGATCAAAACTTGGGAATCGACTATGGGATTATATAATTGAATGTGAAATATTGATTTGAAATGTAAACAGAAAAGTTGTTTTAATCTGTGCTGATTTTATTTCATATTCATGTGCTTCTGATATTATGGATACCATTAATATTACCATATTTTATCACCGGAAGTTAATACTATGGATGACTGCAGCATTTGTAGCGCTTAGCTTCGGGCCTCAAGATAGAGGATGTTACAACTTGGTATCAGAGCATAGGTTTATGAAAAACTTAAAAGAAATTTTAAACTTAAAATGATTTTGAAAATATAATCCTAAGGAATTATAGAAAAGATTGGGGTATGGGATAACTCTATAGTAACGTACTTGTATTTGCTATATATAAGTATACGCTTTATCTCTATTCTCCCATCTCTCTTAGGCTATTCTTCTATATCTTATAAAGACTCGAATGCGGATATTACGGACGTATGATATGGATGCCAGAAGTGGAAGAGTTAACATTGGTGGGGGAAGCACCACAACCAATGGAAATGCCAGACCAAATACTAAGAGGAATCAAGGTCAGGCACAAGCTGCAAATGTGGGTGCTGAAGTCCTGCAAGTCGATATGGAGCAATGTACCATTTTTTCGTTAACATGATGCAAGCAGGAGTTGATGCGGGGTTGGTTGGAAGAAATGCTGAAGGAGGAAATCAAGAAGCTCCAGTGGTTAATAAATATGATGTATTGAGTAGATATTATGCTCGGATGGGAGGAAAGCCGTTTATTAGTACTGAAGACGCAATTGAAGTGGAGAATTGGTTATTCATTATGAGAGGATTTTTGCTGATTTGGGGCTCAATGATGAGCAGAAAATAAGACTCGCTTCTAGACAGCTACAAATGGTAGCACTATATTGGTGGAATAGTGTTACTATTGGAGTCAATGACGAGACTATGACTTGGTTTGAGTTCATGAGGAGGTTTGAAGAAAGATTTATGTCGAAGATTGCTAAGTCTACTCTGTCAGGAAGTTTGCTGAGTTGGGGTAGGGAGATATAACAGTGCTTGAGTATGCAACCAGGTTTGAAGAGTAAGCAAGATACGGATATACTACGGTTGATACTGCCATAAAAAGGAATAAGAAATTCATTCTAGGGTTGAAGCCTGAGCTTGCTAAGGCCACGTTATCGCATATTAGAGATCTGTGCGATGTAGTTGTTGAGATGGCTTTGAGGCAGGAAGAGATGTTTGCTTTTCTTGAAGGAAACAAGGCTAGGGAAGCTCAAGGAGGGCGGAACCAGAAAAGGAAGTTTTTCCATAAGAAAGGAGCTCAGAAGAGTGGAGCTGCTAAGAAAGGGAAGGCATAAGTTGTCTGTTATAAGTGTGATAAGAAAGGACACTATGCTCATGAATGCCAAACAGGTAAAGGAAAGAAAGCTGCTGAGAAAAATGAGTGAGATATTTCAATTGTGATCAGATTGGACACTATAAGAACCAGTGCAAGGAGCCAGCCAAGGATGGAAAAGGCAAGATGTTTGCATTGGAACTAGCTACCTCTAGACCAATAGCAGAGGAGAAGGGAAAAGCTGTGTTGGAAGGTACGCTTTTGATTCATGGTGTATCAGTTAGAGTTCTATTTGATACTGGTGCATCACATTCTTTTATATCTCATTGTTTAGTAGATATGCTTAACCTAGAATCCCTTATACCTAGTTACTTCCTTAAGAGTTGCAAATTCGATAGGAGGTTATGCGACTCTTGGGATGAGATGTGACCACCTAGAGTTTGAATTGTTAGGTCATGTATTTGTTTGCAGTTTGCATGTGTTTGATTTCGTAGGGATCAGAATTATTTTGGGTATGGATTGGTTAAGTAAATATGATGCCAGGATATTTTACCTTGATAGGAAAATATCGCTCAAACACCCTGACTGTAGTGATTGGATCATATACACCATAGAAAACTCTAGTTTTGAGGTTAATGCTTTGTTGGGTATTGTGGAGGCAGAAGGTGAGTTGAATCGAGTTTTCATTATTAGAGAATGCGCAGATGTCTTTGAACCCGTATTAGGATTGCGGCCGAAACGAGTCGTCGAGTTTCGGATAGATTTAGTACCAGTAGTAGAACCGATGAGTAGATCGCCAAGCAGAATGACACCTACGGAGATGTGGGAGCTAAAGGTGCAGTTGGTGGATTTGGAAGGCAAGAACTTTACCAGACCAAGCAGTTCGCCTTGGGGAGCAGCTCCAATGTTTGCTATGAAGCCGGACGGATTGTTAAGGTTATGTATCGATTATCGTAAGTTGAATGAGAAGACGAGAAAGAATCGATATCCATTACCTAGAATTGACGATTTGTTCGACCAGTTAAGTGGAGCCGAAGTATTTTCCCAACTGGATTTAGCAATAGGGTTCCATCAGCTTAGAGTGGCGGAGGATATTACTCCTTTGACGACATTTAGAACTAGATATGGATCGTATGAATGGTTAGTAATGCCGTTCGGACTAACTAATGCACCAACATTCTTTGTAGATTTGATAAACCGAGTTTTTCGAGAACACTTGGATATGTTCATGTTGGTTTTCATAGATGATATTTTGATATACTCTAAAGATGAAAGAGAGCATGAGGTTCATCTTAGACTGGCGCTTGAGACGTTGAGGCAGCATCAACTGATGGCAAAATTTTTGAAGTGTCATTTCTGGAAGAAGGAAGTGAAGTTTCTTGGTCATGTAGTCTCAGAGAAAGGGTTATCTGTAGATCCGACAAAGATCGAGGTAGTGAATAATTGGAAGAGACCCGAGACAGTGACTAAGATAAAGAGTTTTCTTGGATTAGCTGGGTATTATCAAAGATTTATAAAGGATTTTTCACGTATAACGGCACTGATGACCAAGCTAACGCGAAAGGATGTGAAGTTTGTTTGGACTGATAAGTGTGAGGAAGCATTCCAGAGATTGAAACACTTATTGACTAATGCACCTGTGTTAGTTGTTCTAGAAGGGAATCATGATTTAGTAGTGTATACGGATGCATGTGGAACATGATGAGGAGCTATGTTGATGCAAAGGGGTAAAGTGATTGCTTATGCTTCCCGACAACTTAGACCGAATGAGGTTAGATATCCAACTCACAATTTGAAATTAGTTGCGGTAATTTTTGCATTGAAGGTGTGGAGACATTACCTATTTGGAGAGAGATTTGAGCTGTATACGGCTAATAAGTCGCTGAGATATTTATTCTCTCAGAAGGAACTGAATATGAGACAACAGAGGTGGTTAGAGTTTTTAGCCGCTTATGACTTTGGTATTGAGTACACACCGGGAAAAGGCAATAAGGTTGCAAATGCACTTAGCAGAAAACATCAAAATGCAATATTGGAAATGATAACTGAGTGGAAAGATTTGGAAGCGTTGACTACATGCAGAGTACAATGGAGATCTCCGAGAAGTTTTGGTATAGAAACTACTATGTTTTCATGTTTAGAAGTTTGACATAAACTACTATGTTTTCATGTTTAGAAGTTCGACCGGTAATGATCGAAAAGATTGCTTCTAAGTAGAAGAAGGATCCATTATTAGATGAACGGATCAAAAAGTTAAGGGATGGAATAGAGAGCGATGACTTGAAAGATTTCAGTCTTGACTAGAATGGTGGCTAAGAAAGAAAGGAAGACTATGTGTTCTGAATATGGGAAATGTTAGGAAGGAAGTCATTGAAGAGTGCCATCGTTCGAAGTTCACTATTCATCTGGGAGGAACTAAGATGTATTAGGATATGAAAAGAAGTTTCTTCTGGGAAGGTATGAAGAGAGATGTAGGCTTACGGGTGAAACAGTGTTTGAACTGCCAACAGGTAAAAGTAGAACATCAGAAACCAAGTGGGTTACTTCAGCCTTTAGGTATTCCAGTATGGAAATGGGATTCTATCTTAATGGATTTTATAGACGGGTTGCCAAGGTCAAATAGAGGTAATGAAAGCATATGGGTTATAGTGGACATATTGACCAAGAGTGCTCATCAGTAGTATAGTTATGATAGAGATTCCTTATTCACTAGCGAGTTCTGGAAGAGTCTACAGGAGACTTTAGATACCAAGCTCAAGATGAGTACAGCTTATCATCCGCAGACAGATGGGCAAATGGAAATAGTTAACAAAGTCTTAGAAGATTTGTTACGAGCTTGTGTGCTAGATTTTGGAGGATCATGGGAAGAGCATCTACACTTAGTCGAGTTTTCGTATAACAATAGTTATTAGGCTAGTATAGGGATGTCACCGTTTGAAGCTTTGTATGGAAGGCCATGCAAATCTCCCATTTGTTGGTTAGAGACCGGGGATATGTTGGTTCTTGGTCCAGATTTGGTTAGAGAAGCAGCAGAAAAGATTGAGTTCATTCGAGCCAGAATCAGGGAAGCTCGGTCTAGGCAGAAGAGCTATGCAGATAGAAGATGGAAAGACGTAGAGTTCTCGGTTGGAGGTCATGTTTTCGTCAAGATATCACCAATGAAGGGTGTAATCAGATTTGGAAAATTAAGAAAATTGTCACCGAGGTACATTAAACCATTTCCTATTATAGAATGGAGTAGGAAACTCGCATATAGAGTGGAGTTACAAAATAGATTGGCAGGAGTCCATAATGTTTTTCATATTTCTCAACTAAGAAAGTGTATTCGAGATCTAGAGACTAATATAGCACCGACTATGCTAGATGACTTAGTAATGGAACCGAATTTGACTAAAGTTAGGAAACCAATTTGTATAGTCACGAAAGATAAGAAGAGGCTAAGAAATAAGACAGTCAGATTAATCAAAGTCCAATGGAGTGACGACGAGAGAGACTGTACTTGGGAAACTGAGAGCGGGATTAGAGATACTTATCCTGACTTATTTCATGGTATGTTTTACCTTTATGATTGGTTTTGATGAGTGCCTTATCGTAATTTCGATGAAGAAATTCTTTAAGGAGGGGACTCTGTAACGACCCTAATTTTGATTAACATTATTCAGAATATTTAATTAGATAAATTAAATGACAAAAGGAGAATTAAAATGAACTAAGCAAGGGTCATAGATAAGAGCAAAATAGGAATAACTTATATTCTAATACCTTAAACCCTCAAGCCACTTTCATTTCCACATTCACAAACAAAACTAAACTCTAGAGAGACCGGCCACCATTAGGAGAAAACAAGAGGAAGATATGCTAAATCAAGAGGAAGAAGCTTAATCAATTTAATTCAAGAGCAAATCTCAACTCCTTAACAACAAGCTAAGGTGAATAATAGGTTACATCTTATATTTTCTTATTTTCGGTTCTAGATCAGATCCGAGTATGTTTTGCAAAGTATTATGCCATATTTTGAATGATAAATAGATATATATGCTTGTTGATGAATTTTGTTTGTTCATATAGGTTTTTATGATAAGTTATGATTTAGAAAACCTAATAAATGACATCCAGATGCCTTATGATTTTAATATAAGATCAAAAATATTATTTTATAGATGGGTTTCAAGTTTCATAATTTTCTAAATTAATGTGGATTTATTATGAATTTTCTTGTAAAGAAATGGTTAAATTGGGTTTAAAATTAATTAATATGTTAACTTTGGATCAGAAATTTATATATTTTAGAAAACATATTAAAAGTGATTTATTGGAATTTTTGGAGAATTTTCCTAGGTGTTTTAATAAGTATATAACATTATTTAAGGTATGCGACTTAAATGTTTTATATGTTTATAAAAAGAGAAGGGGCAATTTGTAAATGTTTTAATTAGTTAATTGCTGAAATATTGCAGCACTTTTAGAAAAGATTTTGAAAAAGAATTGGCAACCAATCACAAACAAAGCAAGTTAGTTAGAAAGAAATTACATTATAAAGTTAAAAATCAGTTTTATAAGGTTTACCTACTTCGCCACTTATTGCAGCACCTTTCGACCTCATATTGCCGCCTCTATCTAAGTCGAAACCCGTACACATGGTATCAACTTTGATATGTAGTGGATTGGAGTTAGGCAAAAGGTATGGAGTCGAAACAAGGCTTTTGAAGGGGTTGAAGCAGCTTCTGTAAACTTAGAGCTATTTTGGTTGTAAATGAGGCTTTCGAATGAGATGGCTTTCGACTTGGTCAGTTGTTTTAAAGAAAAGAGCTTTCGAAAGAGGTTGCTGCCGTTGTTTTAGAAAGAAGATTTCGAAGGGGTCATAACCCCCGCTGCTGCATTCTACCTTTCGAAGCAATGCCTTCGAAAGTTTCTTTTTTTTAAACCTTGAGGCTGCTTCTCCAATGCTTTCGAAGGGTTGGATTCGACACCATCCACTTCTTTTATTTAGGAAAATGCTTTCGAAAGAGTTGCTTTCGTCCATGTCCTTTTAAGACCCTTTTAATATTTTGAAAGCTAAATCCAAAGGTTTCGAAACTATGTTCCACACACTTTTACTTGAACCCAATGCTTTCGAAAGATTTATTTTAAGTAAACTACTTTAATACTTTCGAAAGGTATCTAATGAATGTTTCGAATGGGAGGTTCCCCAATGTTTTCGAAAGGTTTGTCTTTAGTGTTTGAATGGAAGGTTTTCAATGTTTTCGAAAGGCAAATAGAAGTGTTTTAAAAGGAGGATGTCTAAGGTTTTATGAAGCTTTCGAAGGGGACACTTTCTATGTTTTCGAAAGGTCTTTTGTCAATGGTTTTGAAAGGTATGTTTTGACCTATCAGCCAAATGTTACAAAGTAAAGTAGTTAACTTGTTTCGAAAGGGGTAATTTCAATAGTTTCGAAAGGGGTACTTTCAAAGGTTTTGAAAGAGATCGTTTAAAGGTTTTAAACAAGGGTTTCGAAGGTTTTCATCAACAATGTTTTGAGTAAAGCATTTATCATGGCAAAGAGATTTGAGTAAAGCAAATAGTATGTTTTCCTTGTTTAAGTATGATTTAAAGGGTTAAACCAATTTGAAAGATGTTTTAAAGGAAAATTGGAAGGGTAGTTAACCCTAAGTAAATGACTTGGATATGTGAATACCAGATGGGACTGATATAGGGTTGCGCCTCATACATTAGCTGTAGCTCTAGCTAATTTAGTCCAAAATTCCAGTGTGTAGGGCTTAGCACAGGTAAGACTTAAATGATGCTACACATAAAAAGGAATATGTACAGAGAGGGAGGATAGGTTATTGGTGATCCCGCAAAACCATTAGGATCAGTTGACCCTTGGAGAAGTAAGTTAAGGACAGACCGTCCAGAAGTGTGTCTAACAGATGTTAGATTATTTATTTTGTCTTGCAGGCCCGAGTCTGCCAATGGTTAGTAGTTATCCAAACAGAATATATTGTTCGGATAGATAGTCCATTTATTATATGATTTATGAGCATATATGATATTACTATTATGTTTTAATCAGTTTGATTGCAGGATTCTGATTTACAAAAAGATATGTATTAAAGGTATATTAGTGAGGGGAAACCCATTCTGCTGAGCGGCGTGGTCTCACTTAATATCAGTAAACCGAGATGTAATAGTATAATGCACACCAGGTTTTATGTCTGACTCGAAGATTATGTTATCCCCTTAAACTCTTGGGTGCTCAAAATTAATTTGAGTAGATTGAGAGTTAAGGATTTTCAGGTTTGGTAGGTTGGACGAAAAAAGCTTCCAAAGACATGTAGGAGGCAAAGCTAGCTATATAGAAGCTATTTAGTTTTATTTCTGCTCTAATGTATTAAGACTAATATGTCTATTTAGTACTCTGATCATCCAAGGGGGCATCTTCATATGTCGCTCTTGGCGTAATTTGTAATAATTATATTTGATCAAAACCAAGGAATCGATTATGGGATTTTGTAATTGAATGTGAAATATTGATTTGAAATGTAATTAGAAAAGTTGTTTTAATCTGTGCTGATTTTATTTCATATTCACGTGCTTCTGGTATTATGAATACCATTAACATTACCGTATTTTGTCACCGGAAGTTAATACTATGGATGACTGCAGCATCTGTAGTGCTTAGCTTCGGGCCTTAATATAGGGGATGTTACAAGAGCCATAATGGAAACCGTTGACCCACTAAAGCTAGTTGACGTCCTAGTCCAATGGTTAGGACCCTAAACATCTTATAGAATACCGTGGAGAGTTCCAAGGAACGTAATGTAAAGGGAGGGCCATAGGAACCAGGCAATAGTGGAAATGTGGGTTCCTCCTCTAGGCCCCATCCTGCTTATGACCGTTTATATCCTGGCTACGATATTATGCCACCGGACATGGCTCATTTTAGGACTGATCAACCCAGTGTAGGTAGCTTGTTCTCATCGTTCCCACCCCTTGTTAGAAGGCAAGGCCAGATGGATCTAAGTGGTAGTTAATTTGCTTTTGTTTTTTCTTTTTTTTCTTGCATTTGAACTAACTATTGCTTCATATATTTTTTCACTGTCGGATAAGATTGACTTTGGTGTTTCCAACCAGCTTCCAAGACTTGTCCAACTTCTGGGCTTGAGACAACTGTCACATGCTGGGAGATCAATAAGCTACCTTCTATCCCTAAACCATCACCCATTCCCTCCATTTATAATAGGAAAAGGAGACGGCCTAATAGAAACGAGTCCTAGTCCCCTGAGGTCTTCATTCCTTATGCCAAGAAACTGAATATTTACGGTGTGGAGGGGCTTGCTAACCTGGCTTAGGCAGTGCCAGTTGAACACGTACTGCCAGAGGTCCCTTATAGTCCGGAAGCTAAAGGGAAATATATCATCTTGAGGAATTTCCAGCTTATGGCCATCCATACCTTAACGTACACTCACCGACCCAAATTTGCTTGGACCCAGCACTCCCTGGAGGATAAGATGAACTTGCATGCCCAGGATGTCTTTCTAGTAAGCTTCAAACTTTGACTTTTCCTTCTTGACTAGTTGATCATTCTTTAATACTAGTTGTGCTTCAGGCCGCACACCACTCCATCCACATCCGAGATGACATCAAAGTACTTCGTGAAGATATCAAAGCAAAATAGGATGCTCCGAAGGCGGTGATTCTTAGGGAGAAGGCGCCGAGACCCAAGCCAAAATGAATGAGGCTGTTTTAGCGATGGTCAAGACAAAGGTGGATAAGGTAAGGGAGGCAGTAGAAGGGGCCAGGAAGAAGGCTGAGGCTGAGGCCATGGTGAGGGAAAAAGCCAAGAAGGGGGTAGACGACCTTAACGATAGGTTGACAAAGGCCGAGAGGGAGATCGAAATCCCGAAAGGTGTCCTGAGCAAACACCTGGAGGGATGCCAATCGGTTGAAGAGGTAGAGGCTAGTAAGGTGATGGAGGCGGATAAGTGGATGGTCGGACTGAAGAACATAGTTAAGTCCATATTTAGGGAAACCTACCACCTTGTACTTTCTCCTTGTGGCCTCAAGGCCGAGGACCTTACCAAGACTCGGGCAGAGGTTGCGGCGGAGATGGAGGTTACTGGACTAGCTATGCTGGCCATTTTGACTAGGGAGCAGATAGACTCCCTGACTAGGTCGATTAGTGGATTTCGTAGATTCCTTTTTGTAAGCCTAGTGAGGTAGGCCTTGTGCCTTGCATTTTTGAAGCAATGAATAGAATCAGTTTTTGCATGAGATTTGTTTTAAGAATTTCCATACTATCAATTCTTGTTGACTATAGATGATTAGCAAGGTAGCATATTTTGAGTAGCTAGCATGGCTCATCTGTATTATTTGCGCTTGAATGTTATGTTACCCTAAGATAGATAAATAGTAAAATGTACAATTATGAGCTGGGCGGCGAGTATAGCCCATTCATATGAATCATATAATTAAATGAATCATATTATAAATGGATGAGCTTATCTTGATGATGGGTCGGGCTTGTAAGTGAGGTCAGATACAAGCATTTGCTATTGAGCACGACTTTAGTCAAACGGAGGTGGGCACATGGTTACCAAGTTTGGTTTTGTTATTTTATGAAGTTGGGCGGTCCCGGTGTGAAACGGAGCACTGAATGGGTTAAGAGTTCTCATGCGTGGTATGTGGTTAAATTCAAAGTGGTGGGGGTCTCAACATGAACTAGAGCGCCGAGTGGCTCGAGGGTTGTAACGACCGGTATTTTACGTATCAGAGCATCGTAAAATATTATTTTTAAATTCATATTGAGACGTACGACTCTATAACTTTGGAAACTGTCTAATATTGATATTTTTAATCCTTAGTAATTTTTCTAGATGACTTTGGCATTGATTTATTTTCAGCGTTTTTGGTAGTTACACGTATTACGCCGGTATATGTGAACCAATGCATCGGAGATATCAGACGAATGGAAAATGTCCCTGGGTCAAGGAGAAAGTGTATGAGTTGCACCGTCGAAATTTTTTGAGATCGGATGTTCTGTTAGCCCATGCGACTAAAAAACATCCAAAAATAGCGTCTTGGGGCTTTGTATCAAATTTCGATGAAACTTTTGCCATTGGAACGAGAAAAATGCAATGATTCATGCGCTTAAAGAATCATCACAATCGGACAGTCCTAGAAGCTGCACGAGCATAAAATGTACGATAGAATTTCAAATTTTGGGAAAAATTGTTACACACTAACCCTAACCCTACCCACTATCCTATAAATGACTCACTCATTCTATGGCCGCACATTTTTCATTTCAATCCTGTTGCTTCTCGTTACTTTCCATGGCAACCCATATCGACTCCTTCCTTCTCCTCTTTCTCCTTCAAAAAGACGTCATTTCCGATGAAATAAAATCCAAGTCTCTATATTTCTTTAGAGCTACGCAACCATGGCCCTGGATCGACCCAGATCGGAACGTGGTGGCTGGAAATTGCAAATCCGGGGGAGTGGTGATTTTTGGAGGAGACCGAAAATGAGTTTTGAAGATATGGATTTGTTCGTCTCGACAAGTGGAGTGCGAAAACATAGGTCGCTAGAGCCGGAAGGGACCATAGTGGTGGCGGCAAGATTGGGAAGTTAGTAGAAGATATGGGTTTATCCACATTTTTCTTCCATATTGGGCTCCGTCGTGGGCTATGAGCGGTCAGGGTAAATGCAGGTAGTGGTGTTGATGCTAATGGTGTGGTCGGTGAAAAGGCGGTAGCGTGGAGGATTTTACATGCATGCACCAAAATGAGCTATGAAAAAAATTAGATCCTCATTTTTTATATGGGGTGCTGGTCATGGGTGGCTTATGGTGGAGGTGCAAATGCAAGCGGCAACCGTTCGTGGAGGACGCCGGTGGTGGCATAAGTGCTAGACTAGTTGCGACGTGTGTGTGCAGGCTATGGAATGTGTGCAGGCAGTGGCCGTATGAAAAAAAGGAACATAACAGCCCCATATAGCTAGAAATTGTTCACTGTGGCCAAGGTCGAAGGCCGAGGTACCATTAGGTGAAAGTTAGCTGAGCAGCGCAGTTGGCGATTTGCGGCGGCGTCCTGAAGCAAGAGGCAATTACGTACGTGAGCGGTGAAGAGTCTGTAGGCATTAAATATGTGCACATATTGCTAAAGAGATTCTAAAATCAAAAAAGCTAAAAGGCCCGAAGAATTTGTATGAAACAACTCCCGAAGAAATAGCAGTCGTTAGACTCCACAGGCAGATTACATCGCAGCCCCTATTTTCCTCCCACATGCAATTTCTTACTGTGTATTCGGGCTTTCAAGCATAACCCTAAAATATGTATAAGAGAGAGAAAATGGAGACGTGGCATGATGGGAAAGCTAGGGTGAATTATTAAAGGTAATAATTAAATTAATTAAAGATTAATTAATAATTTAGTTATGTATAAATCGAGTTCTTGTATCGTCTATATCTTTTGCATACGAGGTCAGTTTTGGACGCCATTTCTTACATTGCACTCGTGATGAAGAGCTCTACTACTTGACGATAGTGTGGTTAGATTTTGTTAAGGTGAATGATATTATCTCTCAGCATACTATGATTGTTAGTATAGTATTAAAACGATGTTTTGAAATGTTTTCTAACTTTAAAATGTGACTTCTAAATTACATAAACCTATATCTTATTTTATAAAAAATTTAAAAGTGTTTTAAAATTATTTAAATTAAGTATCACATTTTTCCTCGTTAATGTACTATTTTGATGATATTGATAGATTTAGGCTATTTTTGATATTAATCCCTAATTGGCTGTTTGGATGGATTGTATTGTGTATTAGAGATGTATTTTGGCTATTATAAACATTTCTATACTTGTTGGTTTCATGTTTGCTTGTTTGTTAGTTGGTTGAAAATGCCATTTGAAAGCGATATAGGATTAGAAAATTTCCCATAAGATAGGAATTCGTTCATAGAGTTTCGTGCACGTCGACTAATCTAAAAATGAAGGATAGAATTGGGAATGTGCTTCGGATTTAGGGATTAATGCAAGATGTTTTCATTTGGCTTGTACTTAACCATTATTGGATAAGTACATGACCAAAGTGGTCATTATCGACTTCTCTGGAGTGGTCGATATCTACCACTATTGATGATGGCCGATTTGGCCAAATTTGGCGTGGATGATGGACAGGCTTAGAAGAGTATGATGTGATGTTTCGTTCATTTGACATATGATTTGGTATTACGACTCTTCAATGAGCAGTTTTAGCGTTGAAGCAAGGATGCAACGCTTCAACATGCTGACTTCATGATTCGATGACGATGATTCCATGATAAGAAGTGATGGGTTCGATGATAGACGGATGTACTTTACAATACAGAGTAGGTGGCGATGTATAGGATTGATGGCACCGTCGGAGGAAGGTTATAGGACGCACGATGACACTTATGACTTATGATGGTTGTCTAGAGTAGTTCCCAACCGCGATGACTTCAGATGGGAGTTATAAGGACAGGTCCAAGATGAGCTCTACTATGGATGACGTGTGCAAAAGGATCATTGATATTTGGAGGTTTCGATGTGTACTCGTAAAGCAGGGGTAGGTGAGAACGCTCACTTAGTTTATAAGTAGTGCGCCGAATCACACAATGTTCTGATCCGTACCTTGGATTGTTATAGAAAGCGCAGTCTAGTTCATGGTCTACTGAGTGGCATTGATTCGAGTACCGAGAGACCAAGATGTTGAGTAGTCCTTGACCGGATGGGTCGCAGGAGTATCATATATCCAACGCACTGAGTGACTGAATGTGAGGATGGATGGTGGTGCTTTGTTTGCATGATTGTTTATCATCTTAGGGATGTCACACGATGTAGATACTATCGATGTAGATATCTAGAAATCCTTAGTACTTTGATGTATAATACACTCTACTGTCATAGAGTAATGTATATTCTTTTATATGTGCTAACTCTGGGGATGTAAGGACATGTCAGGTATGATTCTTCATACCTTCTGTTCCATATACTATACCGACTTTTATAGTGTTTTGAGATTATTTATCGCTCACACCAGACTGTTGTCTGACACGAGGTTTTATGCTTTGCTTCTTATTATATCAGGTACCCTTAAATGATAGATTGGATAGCAGGTGTAAATGACACTTGGAGCTATAAAGATGGTCTAGTGGGAGGCGATGCTTATTAATATTTTGGACTTATTATTATTTATTCCGCTGTGTAAAACTGTGGAGCCTTGACAATGTTAACTTACTATTATTAGAGTCAATTTATCAGTTGAATTTATTTATCAGTTGTATAAACTCTATTATTATTTTGTATAGCTGCATGAGCCTGTGTACTCTGATTATGTGGTTCATGTAGTTATTACCGTCTCGCCTATTTTATATCTGTGATGACTATTAAATTTTATCTGACACGCTATGAGATATACGATAGGTTATGTGATTGTTTGATGTTTTATTTCTTTCAGTACTCTTATCTTATATCCTCTTCTCTTCTTTCTATTCCTATTCGATTTCTTTCTATTGACAATTGTCCTACATAGGCCGGATGCTCTAACAGCCCACTATTCGGTTATATGAGCATCAGTGGTTTAGGACGAGCGTCTCATTTGGTATCAGAGCCTAGGTTACGTGATTAACCTGAGTTGATACCATGATCTCGTAGAGATAGGGGAGGATTTGTCGCCTTAGAGTGGATCGAGAGTATACCAATATATGAGAGAGTGTATATTTATTATATATTTTGGTTTTCAAAACTAAATAGTAGTATATATAGTATGTAAGTTGTATTGCACCACGAGTACTGTTGATGCAGTTTTCTTTATGAGAGATCGATTATCCTCATTATAGAATACGAATGATCCGACAGATGAAAAATGTTGTTATTGACTCCATCTCCGAAGTTTAGGAGTGGGTTGGATCGGTGACCACTTACCCCGATTTACAGAATATGTTTGTAGAGATGATCTGAATCATTATTTTAGAATGCCTAAGTTGCTCCAAATGATTGTGGTTCTCAAGTGCAAACACCTAGAGTCGACTTTGTTGAGCTGTATAAAGACTATGTGAGTCTAAAAGGAAAATCGTTCCTTGGATTGGAGTTGGCTATTGAGTTGCAAGATGGGATATTTGTGAAAGGATCTTCGATGACTTGGAGTTAGATGACACCATGAGGTAGAACTTAACCTCTATATAACTCAATGGACGAACAATGAACTGGCAGAGTGCCCTTATAGCTTCGATTCCTGAGAATCATTTTACTTTGGATTAGTTCTCGCATCGAAGAGAAATTTATCTCAACTTTTCAAAAGTCGATGTTGTTTAGGAAGTTCATCGATTTGAAGTAAGGCGATATGTCTGTGTTGGAGTATGCGATCAAATTTGATGTGGTGCTGAAGTATGGTCTATCTCTCGTTAATACTCCATATAGGAAGAGTAGAGAATTTACCATTGGGTTGAGCGATCATGTCGAGAAGAGATTGATTGGTCATATTGACGAGAGCTTCAAGAAGTTGATCGAAAAGGCTTTATGATGTGAAAGCCTGAACCCAGTGTGAAGGTGCAATGACCCTAATTTTTGTTAACATTATTAAGAACATTTAATTGGGTAAATAAAATAAAATAATGTAGAAAGTTAAGGGATTGAGATTTTGTAAGTTACGGAGCACCCGTGCCTAAATGAATGTGTTAACAAAAGGGAAACTAAACATAATTAAGAAGGAGGAATATGCTGACGGTAAAATGGAAATAGGCTTTATTCATATACCCTAAACCTTTCCATTCTATCCACTTCCTCATTCATTCTACATTCAAAAACTAAACAAAAACAATA
The DNA here is from genome assembly GCA_030737815.1 of Allium fistulosum. Taxonomy (NCBI): domain Eukaryota; kingdom Viridiplantae; phylum Streptophyta; class Magnoliopsida; order Asparagales; family Amaryllidaceae; genus Allium; species Allium fistulosum. The sequence goes on from CM060902.1 coordinate 891,235,388, forward strand.
CTAAGCTTAGGTCAACCACCATTAAGAAGATTTAAAGGGAATGTAAGCTATGTAGGTTTTGAGGTAGCTGGTTCCAATGCAAACACTTTGCCATTTCCATCCTTGGCTGGTTCCTTGCACTATTTCTTATGATGTCTAGCCTGATCATAATTGAAGCACTTAATATTCTTCTTCCTAGTGGCTTCTTTTCCTTTTCCAGATCTGCACTCATTTGCGAAGTGCCCCTTCTATCACACTTATAGCATACCCTTCATACTTTCCTATCTTGGCAGCTCCACCCTTCTGAGCTCCCTTCTTATGGAAAATCTTTATCTTCTAGTTCTGCCAACCCTGAGTTTCCCCTGCTTTATTACCATTAAAGAAAGCGAGCATCTCCTCATTCTTCAAAGTTATCTCAACAACTACATAGCACGGATCCTTAATATGTGGTAAAGTTGCTTTAGCAAGCTCGGGTCTTAATTCGCGGATGAACTTCTCATTCCTTATATAACTTAATTAACCATAGCATATTTGTATCACCAAAATTCCTCAAATCTGGTAGCATACTCAAGCACCGTCATGTCTCCCTGCACCAACTCAGCAAACTTCCTGAGCAGAGCTGACTTGGCTATCTCCGACATGAATCTTTCTTCAAACCTCCTTTTGAATTCTGCCCAAGTCATAGCCTCTTCAGCTACTCCCACAATAACACTGTACCACTAGTATAGTGCTACTCCTTCCAACTATCTGGATGCCAATCTCCTTTTCTGCTCATCGTTAAGTCCTAAATCAGCAAAAATCCTCTCGCAATGAAACAACCAATTCTCCACTTCAATTGCATCCTCAGTCCCGATAAACGGCCTCCCTCCAAACCTAGCGTAGTCCCTACTAAGCACTGCATAGTTGTTATCCACTGGAGCTTCCTGATTACCTTCTCCAGCATTTCCACCAACTAACCCAACTGCTACTCCAACTTGCATCGTGCTGACGAAAACCTGATACATAGCTCCCATATCAACTTGCGGTGCTCCTACACCCATATTAGCAACTTGTGCCCGACCTGGATTCCTTCTAATGTTTGGTCTAGCATTTCTATTAGTTGTGGTGCTTCCTCCACCAAGTTTAACTTCTCCATTACTAGCATCCATATCTTACTTCCTTAAAATTTGGATTCGTGTCTTTGTAAGATACAGAAGAATAGCCTAAGAGAGATGGGAGAATAGAGATAAAGTGTATGCTTATATATAGCAAATACATGTACGTTACTATAATGTTATCCCATACCCCAATAATTTCCCTAATTCCTTAGGATTATGTTTTTCAAAACCATTCTAAGTTTAAAATTTATTTTAAGTTTTCAACATATGCTTTGAAACCAAGTTTTAACCTCCCCTATCTCGAGGTCCGAAGCTAAGTGCTACAGATGCTGCAGTCATCTATAGTATTTAACTTTCAATGACAAAAATGGTAGTGTAATGGTATCCACAATATCAGAAGTACATGAACAAGAAATAAAATTTATTCAGATCTTAAAACAGCTTTTCTCGTTACATTTCAAATCAATATTTCATATTCCGTTACGAAATCCTAAAATGATTCCTAGGTTTTGATCAAATATAATTATTATAAATTACGCCAAGAGCGACATATGAAGATGCCTTCTTGGATAATCAGAGTACTAGATAGATAGACATATCAGTCATAAATATATCATAGCGGAAATAATACAAAATAACTCCTACATAGCTAGCTTTGCCTCCTACGCGTCTTCGAAAGCTTATTTGTCCAACCTACTAAACCTAAAAAGTCCTTAACTCTCCATCTACTCAAATTTAATTTTGAGCACTCGAGAGTTTAAGGGGAAAACATAAACTTCAAGTCAGACATAAAGCCTGGTGTGAATAATTCTATTACATCTTGGTTTACTGGTATTAAGTGAGACCAAAGCACTTAGCGGAACGGGTTTTCCCTTACCAATATCCTTTTAAAACCATATCTTTTGCAAATCAAAATACTATAATCAAACTGATTATAACATCAATAACAATAACATATATGCATATAAATTAGGTAATCAATGGACTATCCATTCAAACATTATAGTTTTATCTAGCTGACTATTAACCACTGGTTGAATCGGAAGTATCAGACATAATAAATATTCTAACTTCTGTTAGACACAATACTGGACGGTCTATCCTTAAATCACTTCTCCTAGGGTCAACTAATCCAAATGGTTTTGCGGGCTCACCAATAACCTATCCCTACTCCGTGTATTCCTTTTTGTGTGTAACATCATTTTAGTCTTACCTATGATAAAGCCCTACACACTGGAATTTTGGACTTATATTAGCTAGGGGCTACTAGCTAAAGTATAGGTCGCAACTCCACACCAGTCACATCTGGTCTTCTAAAATCGGAATCAATTCTTTTAACAAACATCTGGGCTGACCACCCTATTCAAATTTCATTTCCTTGAAAACAATCTTTACAAATGATTTACCCTTGAAATCATTTCTTTATAAAACAAGGAAATTATACTCTTTACTTTACTCAAAATACTTATGCCATGATATATGCTTTATAAAACAATGTTGATGAAAACCTAAATCATTAGGATTTTCTATCCCTTTGAAACAAGTTAAATGCCATAATCTTGAAAACATAAGGCCGAAAGGCCAAAACCTTCCTTTCTAATGCATTGGAAATTGAAATTTTGAAATCATTACTTAAAATCATAGACATCCTCTTTCGAAACCATTAAACATATCATTCGAAACACTTGGAAACATTCCTTTCGAAACACTTAAAAACATATCTTTCGAAAGCATTGGGTTCAAGTAAAAAGTTATGGAAGCGTAGCTTCGAAACAAATTAAAAGTATTTCTTTCGAAACCATAATTTGAAAACAAAACAAACTACAAAGTATAAAAGGGAACACATTCGAGAGCTATCCTTTCAAAACCATTACCTCTGAAACTATTAGTAAAAGCAGTTAAGTCAATCCTTTCGAAAACATTAGGGAAGGCGGCTTCAATATTAGCGGATGGTACGAAAACGAAAGTCTCCCCTTTCGCATGCATTTTTTAAAGGTTGTAAAAAGTGACCTCTAACTAAGGTAAAAGTATTGGTGTAGCAACTAGGGTATCGAAGGGGTTTAAAGGCGACAACCCTTTCATAAGCATACTTTTAGAACAAAGGCGGGTTCATAGGTTCGAAAGCTAGTAAAAGTGGCTTCAACTCTTTCACAAGTATGCCTTTGCCACCATCCTTTCATTCTGCCTAACTCCAATACACTACGTATCATTTGATTGATACCATATATATTGGTGTCAAATGAATGCGAAAGGTGTTATAGGCAGGAGTATGGTGACGGAAGCTTGCCTGGGTAAGTAGCGAAGCTGTAATCATGTTAAAAACCGTATTATTGTTTTAAAAGGAACTCCTTTTCACCTAACTATCAATATTTTTCAAATCTCATTTGTTTATAAAATTTATCAATTCCCTTTTTCAGAATGTGTTGCCAAAATCAAATTTGGATTATTTGATACAAGTTAACACTTAAGCCATTCTCCTTAATTCGACGTTTAAAACATTTATTCCTTTAAGTTAAATAATTTTTTAACCATAGTAAAACACTTAGGAAAAATCCCCAAAAATCACAATAATTCACATTAAATATGTTTTCCAACATATATAAATTTCAGACCCGATAACATTATTTAATTGCCTTAAATAATTTAAGCCTGAAATTAACTATTTTCCCTCATAGAAAATTCAAAATAAATCCATAATTAATTAGAAAATTACGAAACATGAAACCCACTTCTAAAATAGTATTTTTGACTATACATCAAAAACTCAACTCATTTGGATGTCATATGATAGGTTTTCTAATCTAAACGTATCATAAAATTCTTATTAAATCTCTATAAATCATCAACTTAAATCATTTAATCACTACAACATGGCATATAACTTTCAGATAAACAGATTTATCCTTTAAAACCAAAATCATTATCAAAACATGAGATGGTAGTTATTATCATCTTTGCTTTGTGTTAAGAAGGTTGAGATTTTCCCTTAGATTGATTTCTTCAAGCTTTCTACTTGAATCCTAGCTTACATTCCCTTTAAATCTTCTTAATGGTGGTTGACCTAAGCTTAGTATTGTTTTTGTTTAGTTTTTGAATGTAGAATGAATGAGGAAGTGGATAGAATGGAAAGGTTTAGGGTATATGAATAAAGCCTATTTCCATTTTACCGTCATCATATTCCTCCTTCTTAATTATGTTTAGTTTCCCTTTTGTTAACACATTCATTTAGGCACGGGTGCTCCGTAACTTACAAAATCTCAATCCCTTAACTTTCTACATTATTTTATTTTATTTACCCAATTAAATGTTCTTAATAATGTTAACAAAAATTAGGGTCATTGCACCTTCACACTGGGTTCAGGCTTTCACATCATAAAGCCTTTTCGATCAACTTCTTGAAGCTCTCGTCAATATGACCAATCAATCTCTTCTCGACATGATCGCTCAACCCAATGGTAAATTCTCTACTCTTCCTATATGGAGTATTAACGAGAGATAGACCATACTTCAGCAGCACATCAAATTTGATCGCATACTCCAACACAGACATATCGCCTTACTTCAAATCGATGAACTTCCTAAACAACATCGACTTTTGAAAAGTGGAGATAAATTTCTCTTCGATGCGAGAACTAATCCCAAGTAAAATGATTCTCAGGAATCGAAGCTATAAGGGCACTCTGCCAGTTCATTGTTCGTCCATTGAGTTATATAGAGGTTAAGTTCTACCTCATGGTGTCATCTAACTCCAAGTCATCGAAGATCCTTTCACAAATATCCCATCTTGCAACTCAATAGCCAACTCCAATCCAAGGAACGATTTTCCTTTTAGACTCACATAGTCTTTATACAGCTCAACAAAGTCGACTCTAGGTGTTTGCACTTGAGAACCACAATCATTTGGAGCAACTTAGGCATTCCAAAATAATGATTCAGATCATCTCTACAAACATATTCTGTAAATCGGGGTAAGTGGTCACCGATCCAACCCACTCCTAAACTTCGGAGATGGAGTCAATAACAACATTTTTCATCTGTCGGATCATTCGTATTCTATAATGAGGATAATCGATCTCTCATAAAGAAAACTGCATCAACAGTACTCGTGGTGCAATACAACTTACATACTATATATACTACTATTTAGTTTTGAAAACCAAAATATATAATAAATATACACTCTCTCATATATTGGTATACTCTCGATCCACTCTAAGGCGACAAATCCTCCCCTATCTCTACGAGGTTATGGTATCAACTCAGGTTAATCACGTAACCTAGGCTCTGATACCAAATGAGACGCTCGTCCTAAACCACTGATGCTCATATAACCGAATAGTGGGCTGTTAGAGAATCCGGCCTATGTAGGACAATTGTCAATAGAAAGAAATCGAATAGGAATAGAAAGAAGAGAAGAGGATATAAGATAAGAGTAGTGAAAGAAATAAAACATCAAACAATCACATAACCTATCGTATATCTCATAGCGTGTCAGATAAAATTTAATAGTCATCACAGATATAAAATAGGCGAGACGGTAATAACTACATGAACCACATAATCAGAGTACACAGGCTCATGCAGCTATACAAAATAATAATAGAGTTTATACAACTGATAAATAAATTCAACTGATAAATTGACTCTAATAATAGTAAGTTAACATTGTCAAGGCTCCACAGTTTTACACAGCGGAATAAATAATAATAAGTCCAAAATATTAATAAGCATCGCCTCCCACTAGACCATCTTTATAGCTCCAAGTGTCATTTACACCTGCTATCCAATCTATCATTTAAGGGTACCTGATATAATAAGAAGCAAAGCATAAAACCTCGTGTTAGACAACAGTCTGGTGTGAGCGATAAATAATCTCAAAACACTATAAAAGTCGGTATAGTATATGGAACAGAAGGTATGAAGAATCATACCTGACATGTCCTTACATCCCCAGAGTTAGCACATATAAAAGAATATACATTACTCTATGACAGTAGAGTGTATTATACATCAAAGTACTAAGGATTTCTAGATATCTGCATCGATAGTATCTACATCGTGTGACATCCCTAAGATGATAAACAATCATGCAAACAAAGCACCACCATTCATCCTCACATTCAGTCACTCAGTGCGTTGGATATATGATACTCCTGCGACCCATCCGGTCAAGGACTACTCAACATCCTGGTCTCTCGGTACTCGAATCAATGCCACTCAGTAGACCATGAACTAGACTGCGCTTTCTATAACAATCCAAGGTACGGATCAGAACATTGTGTGATTTGGCGCACTACTTATAAACTAAGTGAGCGTTCTCACCTACCCCTGCTTTACGAGTACACATCGAAACCTCCAAATATCAATGATCCTTTTGCACACGTCATCCATAGTAGAGCTCATCTTGGACCTGTCCTTATAACTCCCATCTGAAGTCATCGCGGTTGGGAACTACTCTAGACAACCATCATAAGTCATAAGTGTCATCGTGCGTCCTATAACCTTCCTCCGACGGTGCCATCAATCCTATACATCGCCACCTACTCTGTATTGTAAAGTACATCCGTCTATCATCGAACCCATCACTTATTATCATGGAATCATCGTCATCGAATCATGAAGTCAGCATGTTGAAGTGTTGCATCCTTGCTTCAACGCTAAAACTGCTCATTGAAGAGTCGTAATACCAAATCATATGTCAAATGAACGAAACATCACATCATACTCTTCTAAGCCTGTCCATCATCCACGCCAAATTTGGCCAAATCGGCCATCATCAATAGTGGTAGATATCGACCACTCCAGAGAAGTCGATAATGACCACTTTGGTCATGTACTTATCCAATAATGGTTAAGTACAAGCCAAATGAAAACATCTTGCATTAATCCCTAAATCCGAAGCACATTCCCAATTCCATCCTTCATTTTTAGATTAGTCGACGTGCACGAAACTCTATGAACGAATTCCTATCTTATGGGAAATTTTCTAATCCTATATCGCTTTCAAATGGCATTTTCAACCAACTAACAAACAAGCAAACATGAAACCAACAAGTATAGAAATGTTTATAATAGCCAAAATACATCTCTAATACACAATACAATCCATCCAAACAGCCAATTAGGGATTAATATCAAAAATAGCCTAAATCTATCAATATCATCAAAATAGTACATTAACGAGGAAAAATGTGATACTTAATTTAAATAATTTTAAAACACTTTTAAATTTTTTATAAAATAAGATATAGGTTTATGTAATTTAGAAGTCACATTTTAAAGTTAGAAAACATTTCAAAACATCGTTTTAATACTATACTAACAATCATAGTATGCTGAGAGATAATATCATTCACCTTAACAAAATCTAACCACACTATCGTCAAGTAGTAGAGCTCTTCATCACGAGTGCAATGTAAGAAATGGCGTCCAAAACTGACCTCGTATGCAAAAGATATAGACGATACAAGAACTCGATTTATACATAACTAAATTATTAATTAATCTTTAATTAATTTAATTATTACCTTTAATAATTCACCCTAGCTTTCCCATCATGCCACGTCTCCATTTTCTCTCTCTTATACATATTTTAGGGTTATGCTTGAAAGCCCGAATACACAGTAAGAAATTGCATGTGGGAGGAAAACCCGTTTAAAACAATAATACGGTTTTTAACATGATTACAGCTTCGCTACTTACCCAGGCAAGCTTCCGTCACCATACTCCTGCCTATAACACCTTCCGCATTCATTTGACACCAATATATATGGTATCAATCAAATGATACGTAGTGTATTGGAGTTAGGCAGAATGAAAGGATGGTGGCAAAGGCATACTTGTGAAAGAGTTGAAGCCACTTTTACTAGCTTTCGAACCTATGAACCCGCCTTTGTTCTAAAAGTATGCTTATGAAAGGGTTGTCGCCTTTAAACCCCTTCGATACCCTAGTTGCTACACCAATACTTTTACCTTAGTTAGAGGTCACTTTTTACAACCTTTAAAAAATGCATGCGAAAGGGGAGACTTTCGTTTTCGTACCATCCGCTAATATTGAAGCCGCCTTCCCTAATGTTTTCGAAAGGATTGACTTAACTGCTTTTACTAATAGTTTCAGAGGTAATGGTTTTGAAAGGATAGCTCTCGAATGTGTTCCCTTTTATACTTTGTAGTTTGTTTTGTTTTCAAATTATGGTTTCGAAAGAAATACTTTTAATTTGTTTCGAAGCTACGCTTCCATAACTTTTTACTTGAACCCAATGCTTTCGAAAGATATGTTTTTAAGTGTTTCGAAAGGAATGTTTCCAAGTGTTTCGAATGATATGTTTAATGGTTTCGAAAGAGGATGTCTATGATTTTAAGTAATGATTTCAAAATTTCAATTTCCAATGCATTAGAAAGGAAGGTTTTGGCCTTTCGGCCTTATGTTTTCAAGATTATGGCATTTAACTTGTTTCAAAGGGATAGAAAATCCTAATGATTTAGGTTTTCATCAACATTGTTTTATAAAGCATATATCATGGCATAAGTATTTTGAGTAAAGTAAAGAGTATAATTTCCTTGTTTTATAAAGAAATGATTTCAAGGGTAAATCATTTGTAAAGATTGTTTTCAAGGAAATGAAATTTGAATAGGGTGGTCAGCCCAGATGTTTGTTAAAAGAATTGATTCCGATTTTAGAAGACCAGATGTGACTGGTGTGGAGTTGCGACCTATACTTTAGCTAGTAGCCCCTAGCTAATATAAGTCCAAAATTCCAGTGTGTAGGGCTTTATCATAGGTAAGACTAAAATGATGTTACACACAAAAAGGAATACACGGAGTAGGGATAGGTTATTGGTGAGCCCGCAAAACCATTTGGATTAGTTGACCCTAGGAGAAGTGATTTAAGGATAGACCGTCCAGTATTGTGTCTAACAGAAGTTAGAATATTTATTATGTCTGATACTTCCGATTCAACCAGTGGTTAATAGTCAGCTAGATAAAACTATAATGTTTGAATGGATAGTCCATTGATTACCTAATTTATATGCATATATGTTATTGTTATTGATGTTATAATCAGTTTGATTATAGTATTTTGATTTGCAAAAGATATGGTTTTAAAAGGATATTGGTAAGGGAAAACCCGTTCCGCTAAGTGCTTTGGTCTCACTTAATACCAGTAAACCAAGATGTAATAGAATTATTCACACCAGGCTTTATGTCTGACTTGAAGTTTATGTTTTCCCCTTAAACTCTCGAGTGCTCAAAATTAAATTTGAGTAGATGGAGAGTTAAGGACTTTTTAGGTTTAGTAGGTTGGACAAATAAGCTTTCGAAGACGCGTAGGAGGCAAAGCTAGCTATGTAGGAGTTATTTTGTATTATTTCCGCTATGATATATTTATGACTGATATGTCTATCTATCTAGTACTCTGATTATCCAAGAAGGCATCTTCATATGTCGCTCTTGGCGTAATTTATAATAATTATATTTGATCAAAACCTAGGAATCATTTTAGGATTTCGTAACGGAATATGAAATATTGATTTGAAATGTAACGAGAAAAGCTGTTTTAAGATCTGAATAAATTTTATTTCTTGTTCATGTACTTCTGATATTGTGGATACCATTACACTACCATTTTTGTCATTGAAAGTTAAATACTATAGATGACTGCAGCATCTGTAGCACTTAGCTTCGGACCTCGAGATAGGGGAGGTTAAAACTTGGTTTCAAAGCATATGTTGAAAACTTAAAATAAATTTTAAACTTAGAATGGTTTTGAAAAACATAATCCTAAGGAATTAGGGAAATTATTGGGGTATGGGATAACATTATAGTAACGTACATGTATTTGCTATATATAAGCATACACTTTATCTCTATTCTCCCATCTCTCTTAGGCTATTCTTCTGTATCTTACAAAGACACGAATCCAAATTTTAAGGAAGTAAGATATGGATGCTAGTAATGGAGAAGTTAAACTTGGTGGAGGAAGCACCACAACTAATAGAAATGCTAGACCAAACATTAGAAGGAATCCAGGTCGGGCACAAGTTGCTAATATGGGTGTAGGAGCACCGCAAGTTGATATGGGAGCTATGTATCAGGTTTTCGTCAGCACGATGCAAGTTGGAGTAGCAGTTGGGTTAGTTGGTGGAAATGCTGGAGAAGGTAATCAGGAAGCTCCAGTGGATAACAACTATGCAGTGCTTAGTAGGGACTACGCTAGGTTTGGAGGGAGGCCGTTTATCGGGACTGAGGATGCAATTGAAGTGGAGAATTGGTTGTTTCATTGCGAGAGGATTTTTGCTGATTTAGGACTTAACGATGAGCAGAAAAGGAGATTGGCATCCAGATAGTTGGAAGGAGTAGCACTATACTAGTGGTACAGTGTTATTGTGGGAGTAGCTGAAGAGGCTATGACTTGGGCAGAATTCAAAAGGAGGTTTGAAGAAAGATTCATGTCGGAGATAGCCAAGTCAGCTCTGCTCAGGAAGTTTGCTGAGTTGGTGCAGGGAGACATGACGGTGCTTGAGTATGCTACCAGATTTGAGGAATTTTGGTGATACAAATATGCTATGGTTAATTAAGTTATATAAGGAATGAGAAGTTCATCCACGAATTAAGACCCGAGCTTGCTAAAGCAACTTTACCACATATTAAGGATCCGTGCGATGTAGTTGTTGAGATAGCTTTGAAGAATGAGGAGATGCTCTCTTTCTTTAATGGTAATAAAGCAGGGGAAACTCAGGGTTGGCAGAACTAGAAGATAAAGATTTTCCATAAGAAGGGAGCTCAGAAGGGTGGAGCTGCCAAGATAGGAAAGTATGAAGTGGTATGCTATAAGTGTGATAGAAGGGGCACTTCGCAAATGAGTGCAGATCTGGAAAAGGAAAAGAAGCCACTAGGAAGAAGAATATTAAGTGCTTCAATTATGATCAGGCTAGACATCATAAGAAACAGTGCAAGGAACCAGCCAAGGATGGAAATGGCAAAGTGTTTGCATTGGAACCAGCTACCTCAAAACCTACAGCCACTACAAGAAAAGTGAGTTTTAACTGCAATTACCGTCAGCGTTTTAAAGTTCAATGCTGTAGAATATGTTTATAAGAAAGTTGTTTCAAAGGTTCAACGCTGACAATATTATTAGTCTTTATTTTGTTTGCCGCCACACACACAAGTGTTTATTTCATTTGCCGCCACTTCTCATTTACATGGAGGAAAAAAGAAAATATGTTGATTCCAGTTTCCATTCCCTCCTTAATTTCAGTTTCCATACATCGATTTCGATTTCAACACCAGAATTCATCTTCCTTCATCCATCGCTTCGATTTTGATTGAGCATCTCTGTCGTCGATTTCTAATTTTGTAGCCCTAAACTCAGTGAAATTGGAAAGTGGTGAGTGTTTTTCTCAATTCTAGTTTTTTGTTTGAGTTAGAATAGTTGCGAATTATAAGATCTTTCTTATCAGATCGAGTTCAAAATTTACCCTAGTTTTTGTTCAGTATTTATCGATTGCAACTGTTTAAATCTTTTCTTAACCTCTTTGATGAAATTCTTTCTAGTTGAGTTATATTCTTTCTGATTTTAGTAAGACATCTTGTTTCATTTCTAACTGGCTGGTTTGGTTTTTATTCGTTGAGGATCCACCATTCACTGATTCGTGTAGGCATTAATGATGAATTGATGAATTACTCAATACTTATTTGCATGCTCTAGATATTCTATTGCTAAATTTTTATATCATCATACCTAGATTATATTCATTAAATTATATTATTTTAGGACTTTATTATTTATGCAGTAGAAACTTGAAAATAAGATTAAACCCCTATAATTTGTAGTTAAAACTTTGATCTGAAGTTATGATATTTTAAAATGTTAATGATGTAGCCCATTTATAATTTAGAAAATTTAGAAAATATTTGACATGCTCTGCGAATTGCTTTATTGAATTGAATGGTCAAAATTTGTTTGTTAATTTATAAATGCTGACCATTATGGTACACAATTGTTGATAAGAAATTTTTTCAAATTGTTTGATATATTTCATTAATTTCTCCATTAAATTCCATGGCTAATTTTTATTAGTTAATATCTAAATGCCAATCAATATGGTGCAACATTGATGATAAAGAAAAATTCAAGAGGTTTAATGTATTATGCTACTGCTTCATTCAATTAAATGGTCAACTTATATTAGTTGATTTATAAATCTTTGTTTAATATGCTACAGTGCTGATGATAAGGAAACTCTTCAAAATGTTTGGCAAATTGTATTAATAGCTCCACTAAATCAAATGGCAATCTATTTTAGTTTATATCTAAATCTTAGTCATTACGGTCCAATAATAATGATTAGGAAAATTTTCAAAATGTTTGACATATTATATTAGTCACTCTATTGAATTAAATCACCAATTTCTAATAGCTGATTTACTAGAACCGCAGTAAGTGCAAATCGTGTTGATCGTGTTGCTTAAACAGATTATGGCAGGACTACTAGATTAGTACACAAATGCTGGTAATGCTCGGGCTTTACATATGGTTACTAAGATTGCAGACTATTTTGCAAATTGAGTGAAAAATGTGATACTAGATTATAGAATTGAAAGGCATTGGACATCCCTCAATGATGAAATAGGAGGCATGAATGAACTTCTTTACAAACTGTACAAAATAACTGTAAGCATCTTCACTTTCATATTTTCACATAACATGTTCTGTTTTCTTCATTACTAACATATACTGAGTATACTCCACGGGACTGTTTAAAGGACTCCCGAAATAGTTAAGAAGTTTATTATTTTCTCCTAGTCTAATTATTGTTATGAGAGGACACTAGATTTATTTTGTTTTCTTTTATAATCTAATTAGTGATTTCATTTTTAGCCTCAAATAATAAAATTTCTTAAACCGTAAGGCACTTGAATAATTTTCGCTGACATGATATCAAACACCTTTTTACATTTTGTTTCATCATCAAATTGCAAAAATCAAATATTTTGCTTATACACTAAACTATCAATCATTTATTTAATTCTATACAGTAATTAGTCATATAAAATCTCCATATTTTTTCTTAATAAACTTACAATAAACAGATTTTGTCTTCCTATTGAAAATGTGTTGAAGATAGTTATGATGGATTTGAGTCCAGTTCTTTGTGACTAAAAATAAGAGTATGTGATTTCATTTTATTCAAAGTGGCTGTTATCCAGAGTCCACTTAGAAAAAATTCCACCTAACCATTTTGGAGTCTCTTTAGCGGTTTCCTAACTTATTATGCTAATATCGAAGTAGTCTTTAGATTTATGACCATACCATTTGTTGGCTTTTATTTATTTATTTATTGAATATTTGAATTGATGTAGGGTGATCAAAAGCATTTAACTTTGGCTCATCTCTTTGACAAGCCATGCTTTCTAGGTCCACTTACATTAAAGGTCGGTTAGCTTCTTTTGATACCTGCTTGAATCATGAAATAGGCTAATGCTACTATGAGGCCATTGGATATTGTGATAACCGACTAAAATTTTAATTATTTATTTATTGATTGAAGCAACAAGAATCTGTTATTTGTGGTTTTGGTGCAGGTTGACGATTTTTCTGGCTTCCATGCCAATACACATATCCCAATTGTTATTGGAGCACAAACGCGCTATGAGGTTACTGGTGATCTACTTTATAAGGTAATATGATTGCTAACATCTAGTCAAAAGTGAAGATTTTACCTGATAAACATAAATATAACCCAGCCTTAAAAAATACCAAATATTATACGTTGAAATTACTTACAAATTCATCTAACTAAATCTGAAGATACATTTATTTCTCCTAAACTTTCCAGGAAATAGAAACTTTCTTTATGCATAATGTCAACTCTTCCCACACTTATGCAACATGAGGAACTTCTGTCCACGAGCATTGGTAAAATCATGAAAGAATATTTACTTAATCTAACGTTCTAATATGGTATTTGATAGTGTACTTAATTGATGATTTTCTATTCATACGTGCAATTCCATTTCATCATTTGCAGGTCAGATCCAAAGCGACTTGCAGACACTCTTAATGCTGAAGACCAGGAATCATGCACCACTTATAACATGCTTAAGGTAATTCACTTTTATTTTATGATGCCAACAGTGAACCAATTAGGCTTTGTTCATGTTAAGGCATTCATGGTCTTCAACATATATTTGGCAAACCTCTTGTCAATCTAAAATATATATAGGAACTGCATCACAGTATTAAGAGACATTCATTCTCCTTGTCGTGGACCTCTATTTGATTCAAAGAAACCATTAGGAATGTGTATGACTAAAATTGAAAATGTTGGAGTGATAATGGATTCATAGATTAAATTGATAAGTAAGACAATGAAACACATTGCAGCCATCATATGACATGTGAATCCCTATTTATCTTATCATATGCTTTTTACAAGTCAATCTTAATACACATCTTAGGTTTCCTAGCTTCTTGAAATTTCGGGTGAGTTCATTTGCAAGCTAAATGTTTTCACTAATATTTCTACCAGGCACAAATGCATATTGATTTTCTGCAATCAAGGAAGGAAGGAAAACTTTAATTTTATTATATATAATCTTAGCCACAATTTTATAAACCAACATTTGCACGAGCTATAGGCCAGTAAACAGAAATAGTCTACGGCTTATCTTTCTTAGGTATAAGAGTAAGAAAGGAATGATTCATCCCCTTAGCAATTTTGCTAGTTTGAAAGATTTCAATGTGACTAAGTAGAGTTCTTCTTTCAATAGATCATAATGCAGCTTGATTTTTTTTTGCTGAAAAGCCATCAGGACCAAGGCTTTTGGCACCATGAATGGACCACATTGTTGTCTTGATCTCTTCCAATTCAATTAGTGGAGATAAGTATCTTTGGCCTCACTAATTATCATCATTCGTGGTTCAATGTATGGGAAAGACAGTGAATTAATTCCATTGTAAAGAGTGGAGTAATACTATAGAGATTCCTAAGCTATTGCTTCATGATTACAAATGTACTCACCACTAGGAGGAGTAGAGCCTGGATTTGATTCCTATGCTTCCTCATAGACATGCGTGAAAAAAAAACTTTGAATTTGTATCCCCTTCCACTAACCATAAAGTTTTCCTTTTTTGCAACAATTCTTCATATTGCATTTTAACCTGGTTTTTAATTCCAAGTTAATAGATATCACATGCTCATATAAAGATAGATTTTCTAGGTCATTATCAGTTTGCAAAAAAACTGACATGTACTCATCCTTTAGCTTTTGCACGTTATCTGTTTTGCTGATGTGTCTGTACCAGATTTGAGATTTTCCTTGATTTTCTTTAGTTTAATAATAAAATTATGAATATAGTCACCCCAGGTTGTAGCTTTGAGCCTATCATAAACACACTGCATATATCTATCTCTGTGACACCATTCGTTAACATATCTAAAAGGCATGTTCTTTGACTTTGGCTTGTTATCGGTAAAAGTAAGTAATATAGGGGTATGATCACTTAGGTTGGTTGGTTATGCAACAACAAAAGTGTTGGGAAAATCTGCAATAGCTCCTGATTTGCCAATACTTTATCTATGTTGCTTTCCATTCCACTCTTTCTCTAAATGTATTTACACCCCTATAAAGAACATTGTAATAAACAATTTCTAAATCCATTAAGATAAGAAAAGGGTATAGGCAATCCTCCCTTTTATTTTTAGGGTTCAAAGCATTATTAAAATCCCCAAATGCAACCCAAGGCATATGAATAGAAGAGGCATAAGGAATAAGACAGCTGCACAATTTGTCCCTTTCAGAGGAAGTGTTTCTAGCATAAACAAAAGTGATAGTACACATAAAACCTCTTGAATTAGTCAAAACAACTCGACATGCTGATAAATCTTGTTAAAGATGTGTAAACTCCAAGTTTTATCATTGGTGATAACAAATATTCGACCTTTGGATCCCATATCATTATTATTGATGCAGGACCAGTGGGGAAGGAATTTGGACATACATTTTGCAATGCTAGAATCTAACAGTTTTGTCTCATATAAGGTTATTAACGACAACCTTTGAGTCTGTAGAAATCTGAACACAAATGGCATTTTATTGTCTGTATTCAAACCTCTAATATTCCATGCACAAGCCTTCATTTAATTGTTGATGAGTCCCTTGTATGTCTTTTAGGGGGGCTGTAGGAGTTGATGTTTTCTTTTCATGTATCTTCTTGTATTTCATATTTTCCTCTAGCATTTGGAGTGCAGTTTTTTATTAATTTATTTTAGTTTTCCAATTTCATTTGTATGCTGAGCAATTTCATAAATAAAGTGCTACTGTTCTTCAGAAATTTCTTATGCAATCGAGAATTCCTTTGACTGTTCTAAGTGTATTCTGAAGTAGAATTAATATCCTCTTGAACTGTTTATAGGTGTTCTAAGTGGGACAATGGAACTTGATTATAGGTGTTGAAACTTGCTTTCCTAGTGATCTGAAGGGTTTGAGTCTTAGTTGCATAACATTGAGGATATGAAGGACCTTCTTCTTCAGGAGATAAATAGGAGAATCGATTAGATGTAAGAACTGGTTAGTTCACAAACATAGGTCAAGGGATGTGGTGGCTGTCGATGTAAGCTTGTCGCTGTCAAGTAGAACGTCGCTGTTGAAGTTGTGTAGTTCAAGAACTGGTTAGTGATATTGTTTGAATTTATATTCATGATCGGTACTAATAATTTTCAGTATAGTAGTTTACATTGATTATGTCTGGAGTGATATTATATTTTTGTTTAACATATACCTTATCTTTGTTTAACAATATTATGATAACTTGGTCTACTGTGTTATTTTTGTTTATGAATATTATTGAAACTTGATTTATAGATGTTTTTTGTATATTAATATTGTTTTAGCTAGTTTATTTAACAGATTATTATTCATTAGAACATGTTATATATACCGGTTGCTTGATTATACTCAAAATGTAGTTCTGGAATATGCAAATATAATGGAATGTTAATGCTGTAAAAATCATATAAATAGAAGACAACATCTATTTTAATGCTGTCAATGAAGAAATAACAGCGTTTAATTCGTGTTGTAATTATCATTAAATAGTGAGTAACAGCGTTTATTAAACGTTGTTGTAAACTGTAGTAAAACATCATTCCAACTGTAAAAACATAACACAGCACGCATTAAACGCTGTAATAAAAATATTAACAGCCTAAATAAAACGCTGTCAAAAGAATAATTTCCACAGCGTTTAAAATTAAGCTGTTGTAAGTTCTCTTTATACGATAGCTTGTCGTTATACAGCGTTTGTTCTAACGCTGTTGTGTCATATAACAACGTTTAATAAATGTTGTGGTATCAAGTTTTTTACAGCGTTTTCTATTTTGCTGTTAAAACTTTTGCATCTACGACAGCATGTCGTTATACAGCGTTTATAATAACGCTGTCGTATCATATAACAGCGTTTTTGAAACGCTGTCAAAAGCTGTTTCTGGTGTAGTGAGCAGAGGAGAAAGGAAAAGCTGTGTTAGGAGGTACACTTTTGATTCATGGTATGTCAGTTAGAGTTCTATTTGATACTGGTGCAACGCATTCTTTTATATCTCATTGTTTGGTAGATAAGCTTAACCTAGAACCCTTATACCTAGTTATATCCTTAAGGGTTGCGAATCCGATAGGAGGGTATGCGACTCTTAGGAGAAGATGTGGCCACTCAAAGCTTGAATTGTTAGGTCATATATATGCTTGCAGTTTGCATGTGTTTGATTTCGTAGGTTTCAAAATTATTTCAAGGATGGCTTGCTTAAGTAAGTACAATGCTAAGATATTTTGCCATGATAGGAAAATATCATTTAGGCACCCTAGTTGTAGTGATCATATTATATACACCGTAGAAAACCCGAATTTAAATTCTTGCGCTTTGTTAAGTGTTATGGACGATGGAGTCGAGTTGAATCGAGTTTCCACTGTTAGAGAATTCACAGATGTCTTTGAGTCCATGATAGGACTACCGCCAAAATGCGCCATTGAGTTTCGGATAGATTTTGTACCAGAAGCTGAACCTATGAGTAGACCGCCAAATAGAATGACACCTACCAAGATGAAGGAGCTAAGGTGTAGTTGGTGGTTTTAGAAGGTAAGAATTTTATCAGACCAAGCAGATCGCCTTGGGGAGCAGCCGCAGTGCTTGCAAAGAAGCAGGACGGATCATTAAGGTTGTGTATCGATTTTCAAAAGCTGAATGATAAGACGATAAAGAATTGATATCCATTACCTAGGAATGATGATTTATTCAACCAATTGAGTGGAGCCAAAGTATTTTCTTAGTTGGATTTAGCAACAGGGTTTCATCAAATCAGAGTAGTAGAGGAAAGTATTCCTATGTCTACGTTTAGGACCAGATATGAATCATACGAATGGGTAGTGATGTCGTTCGGACTAATTAATGCACCAAGGTTCTTCATGGACTTGATGAATAGAATCTTCCGAGAGCATCTGGAAAGGTTTTTATTAGTATTCATAGACGACATGTCGATATATTCTAAGGATGAAAGAGATCATGAAGTTCATCTTAGGATAGCGCTTGAGAAATTGAGGCAGCATCAGTTGAAGGCAAAGTTTTTGAAGTGTCACTTTTAAAAGAAGGACGTGAAGTTTCTTAGTCATGTAGTCTCAGAGAAAGGGTTTTCCATAGATCCGACTAGGATCGAGGCAGTAAATAGTTGGATGAGACCCGAGACAGTGACCGAGATCAAGTGTTTTCTTGAATTAGCAGGATATTATTAGAGATTCATTAAGGATTTCTCACGGATAATAGCACCAATGACTAAGCTAGCTCAGAAAAATGTGAAGTTTTTTTGGACTAATAAGTGTGAGGAGGCATTCCAGAAACTGTAATATTTGTTGACTAATGCACCTGTGTTAGTTGTTCTAGAGGAGAATCGGGACTTAGTTGTTTATACGGATGTATGTGGAACAGGATTAGGAGATGTGTTAATGCAGAGGGGTAAAGTGATTGCCTATAATTCTTGACAGCTCAGACTGCATAAAGTTAGATATCCAACTCATGATTTGGAATTAGCTTCAGTAATTTTTGCATTGAAGGCGTGGAGACATTACCTTTTGGGAGAAGTATTCGAGCTGTTGATGAATCATAAGTCACTAAGATATTTATTCTCTCAAAAGAAGTTGAATATGAGATACCAGAGATGGTTAGAGTTTATAGCTGCATACTATTTTGGTATTGATTACACACTAGAAAAAGGAAATAAGGTTGCAGATGCACTTAGCAGAAAACATCAGAATGCAGTATTGGCAATGATAGTTGAGCGGAAAGATTTAGAAGCATTTACTACTTGCGTAGTACAATGGAGATCCGAGGCTAGTTCTAGTCGAGAAACCACCTTGTTATCATGTTTAGAAGTTCGACCGATGAAGATCGAAAGGATTGCTACTAACAAGGAGAAGATCCGTTATTAGCCGAGAGGATCAGAAGATTAAGGAATGGAACAAAGAGCGATGACTTGAAAGATTTCAGTCTTGACCAGAATGGGTGGTTGAGAACAAAGGACGATTATGTGTTCCGATATTAGGAATCATTAGGAAGGAAGTTCTTAGAGAATGCCATCGTTCGAAGTTCACTATTCATCCAGGAAGAACTAAGATGCAGGATATGAAAAGGAGTTTCTTCTAGGAAGGTATGAAGAAAGATGTAGGTCTATAGGTGAGGCAGTTTTTGAATTGTCAACAGGTAAAAGCTGATCATCAGAAACCGAGTGGGTTACTTCAGACTATGGAGATTCAAGTATGGAAATGAGATTATATCTCAATGGATTTCATAGATTGGTTGCAAAGGTTGAATAGAGGAAATGAGAGTATTTGGGTTATGGTTGAAAGATTGACTAAGAGCGCAAACTTTATACCCATTAAGTCGACCAGGACAACCCTAGATTTAGGTAAGTTATTCATAAGGAATATAGTTAGACTGCATGGGATTCCTAGTAGTATAGTAAGTGATAAAGATTCCTTATTCACTAGTGAGTTCTGGAAGAATCTACAGGAGACTTTAGGTACCAAACTCAAGATGAGTACTGCTTACCATCCGCAGATAGATGTGCAAACAGAGAGAGTTAACAAATTCGTAGAGGATTTGTTAAGAGTTTGTGTGCTAGATTTCAAAGGGTCATGGGAAGACCATCTACACTTAGTCGTGTTTTCATATAACAATAGATATCAGACCAGTATAGGGATGGAACTGTTTGAAGCTTTTTAAAGAAGGCCATGCAATTCTCCAATTTGTTGGTTAGAGACTGGGGATAGATTAGTTCTTGGTCCGGATTTGGCTAAATAAGTTTTAGAAAAGATAGAGTTAATTCAGGCTAGAATGAAGTAGTCTCAGTCGAGGCAAAAGAGTTATGCAGATGAGAGAAAGATAAGTGTCCTCAGTTGGTGATTATGTTTTCGTAAAAGTGTCATCGATTAATGTTGTGATCAGATTTGGAAAGTCAGGAAAACTGGCACCATGATTCGTTGGACCATTTCTATTATAGTAAGGATCGAGAAACTCGCGTATAGGGTAGTGTTACCGAATAGTTTGGCACGAGTCCACATTGTTTTCCATATTTCTCATCTAAGGAATTGTATTCGAGATCTAGATACTACTACTGTGTTAGAAGATCTAGCAGTTGAACAAGATATGACTATAGTTAGAAAACCAGTTCGTATAGTTGCGAGAGATGAGAAGAGACAAAGGAATAAGACAACCAGATTAATCAAAGTCCAACAGAGTGACAACAAGGGAGACTATACTTGTGAAACCGAGAGTATGATTAGGGACACTTATCCTGACTTGTTTGATGGTATGTCTTACCATTATGTTTGATTGTTGTCGGTACTTTATCGTAATATCGACGATGAATTCTTTAAGGAGGGGAGTCTGTAATGACCCTAATTTTCGCTAGCATTATTCAGAACATTTGATTGGGTAAATTAAATAAAATATTGAAGAAATTTAAGCGATTGAGATTTGTAAGTTAAGGAGGAGCCGTGTCTCAACGAATGAGCTAACAAAAAGGAAACTAGACATAATTAAAAACGAGGAATATGATGAGGGTAAAATGGGAATAGTCTTTATTCCTATACCCTAAACCCTTCCATTCTCTCCACTTCCTCGTTCATTCTACATTCACAAACTAAACAAAAACAATACTAAGCTTAGGCCGACCACCATTAAGAAGATTTAAAGGGAAGATAAGCTTGGATTCAAGTAGAAAGCTTGAAGAAATCAATCTAAGGGCAAATTTCAACCTTCCTAACATAAAGCCAAGGTGAATAATAACTACCATCCGATGCTTTGATAATGATTTTGATTTTAAAGGATAAATCCATTTATTTGCAAGTTATATGCCATGTTATACTGATTAAATGATTATATGCTTTAAGTTAATGATTTATAGAGATTTAATAAGAATTTTATGAAATGTTTAGATTAGAAAACCTATCATATAACATCCAAATGTGTAGCGTTTTTGATGTATGTTCAAAAATATTATTTAAAAGTAAGTTTCAAGTTTCATAATTTTTTAAGTATTTATGGGTTTATTATGAATTTTCTATTAGAGAAAATAGTTAATTTCGGGCTTAAATTATTCAAGGCAATTAAATAATATTTTCGGGCCTGAAATTTATATGTTAGAAAACATATTTAATGTGAATTATTATGATTTGCGGGGATTTTTCCTAAGTGTTTTACTATGGTTAATAAATTATTTAAGTTAGAGGACATAAATGTTTTATTAAGTAGAAGGGCTTAAGTGTTAAATTGTTTCAAATAATCTAAATTTGATTTCGGCAGCAAATTCTAAAAAAGGGAATTAATAAAGTTTTACAAACCAATGAGATTTATGAACCGCCTTTGTTCTAAAAGAATGACTTAACTGCACCAATACTTTTACCTTAGTTAGAAGCCATTTTTACAACCTTTAAACAATGCATGCGAAAGGGGAGACTTTCGTCTTCGTACCTTCTGCTAATATTGAAGCCGCCTTCCCCAATGTTTTCGAAATGATTGACTTAGCTGCTTTTATTAATAGTTTTAGAGGCAATGGTTTCGAAAGGATATCTTTCGAATGTGTTCCCTTTTATACTTTTTAGTTTGCTTTGTTTCAAACTATGGCTTCGAAAGAAATACTTTTAATTGGTTTCGAAGCTATGCTTCCATAACTTTTTACTTGAACCCAATGCTTTCGAAAGATATGTTTTTAAGTGTTTCGAAAGGAATATTTCCAAATGTTTTGAAAGATATGATTAATGGTTTCGAAAGAGGATGTCTGAGATTTTAAGTAATGATTTCGAAATGTCTATTTCCAATGCATTCGAAAGGAAGGTTTTGGCCTTTCAGCCTCATGTTTTCACGGTTAAACAATTTAACTTGTTTCGAAGGGATAGATAACCCTAATGATTTAGGTTTATATCAACATTGTTTTATAAAGCATATGTCAGGGAATAAGTATTTTGAGTAAAGCAAAGAGTATAATTTCCTTGTTTTATAAAGATATGATTTCAAGGGTAAATCATTTGTAAAGATTGTTTTCAAGGAAATGAAATTTGAATAGTGTAGTCAGCCTAGATGTTTGCTAAAAGAATTGACTTAGATTTTAGAAGACTAGACGGGACTTGTGGGGGTTGCTCCCGATACTTTAGCTAGTAGCCTCTAGCTAATATAAGTCCAAAATTCTAGTCTGTAGGGCTTTGTCACAGGTAAGACTAAAATGATGTTCACACATAAAGGAATACACAGAGTAGAGATGGGTTATTGGTGAGCCCACAAAACCATTTGGATCAATTGACCCTAGGAGAAGTAAGTTAAGGAAAGACCGTCCAGTATTGTGGCTAACAGATGTTAGAATATTTATAATGTCTGGTACGCTCGAGTTAGCCAGTGGTTAATAGTCAGCTAGGTAAAACTATAATGTTCGAACTGATAGTCAATTGATTGCCTGATTTATATGCATATATTTTATTGTTATTGTTGTTACAATTTGATTGCAGGATTTTGATTTGCAAAAGATATGCTTTTAAAAGGATATTAGTGAAGGGAAACCCGTTCCACTAAGCGGCGTGGTCTCACTTAATATCAGTAAATTGAGATGTAATAGAATTATTCACACCAGACTTTATGTCTGACTCGAAGTTTATGTTTTACCCTTAAGCTCTCGGGTGCCCAAAATTAAATTTGAGTAGATGGAGGATTAAGGACTTTTCAGGTTTAGTAGGTTGGACGAATAAGCTTCTGAAGACGTGCAGGAGGCAATGCTAGCTATATAGGAGTTATTTAGTATTATTTTCACTGTGATGTATTTATGAAGGATATGTCTATCTATCTAGTACTTTGATCATCCAAGTGGGCATCTTCATATGTTGCTCTTGGCATAATTTGTAATAATTATATTTGACAAAAACCTGGGAATCATTTCGAGGTTATGTAACTGAGTATGAAATATTGATTTGAAATGTAATGAGAAAAGCTGTTTTGAGATCTGAGTAAATTTTATTTCATGTTCATGTGATTCTGATATTATGGATACCAGTAACACTACCGTATTTCGTCATCGAAAGTTAAATACTATAGACGACTGCAACATCTTTAGCACTTAGCTTTGGGCCTCGAGATAGGGGATGTTACAAAAGGATTTTCCTGAATGGTTTGATTAGGGGCAGATAATGTAAGCATATGCATTGAATGTTGTTTCGATTTCGTCGAGTGCTCCATCGACAAAAGAAAAGGGAAATGGAATTACCATATTGAGGTAAGCTTTTCACTTATGGTGATTCCAAACGTATTTTATTTTACGTTGAGGTTTCATATTCCTTCATTTGATAGATTGGGATTGAGACACAAAATTGTTGATTGACCTTTAAATTATGATGAACCTTGTTGGGGTCTCAGTTGGACTATACATGTGTAACGTCCTACATTTTGTCATCAGAAAGTAATACTGTGGATGACTACAGCATCCATAGCACTTAGTTTTAGGCCTCAAAATGGGAGATGTTACAACATGGTTTTGCAAGACTTTGCCTTATCGAGTTATGGATATTTGTCTGTTTGTATTGATTTGTTTTGGGTTTAATCGGTATTATAGTATGGGAATTGACTGGTTGGAGAGGTATGGATAGTGGTTGATTACGAGAGGCCGTTGTTGATGAAAGGGACTGACGATGAGTGGATGGTAGTGTCCGGCTGCCCATCTGATGATAACATGATGGTTGGCTGTATTCACTCAATATCCCATACGATGAGTTATCATATGTGCATGTAGCTAAATAGTGTCTGGACACGTTCGATGAGGTGATCGGATTACCACCATATAGGGATTGAGTTCCGTATCGATCTAGTTAGAGGTGCTAGACCAGTAGTTATGCTTTAAGGCATACGATGCCCAAAGAGTAGAGGAGACTAAAGGTGCGAGCGGATAATCTATTGATGCGAGCGCTCATTCGTAGGAGTAGATTTCAGAAGGATGCACCTATAGTGTTCGCCACTAGGGCGAATGGCTCATTTAGGTTGTATATTGATTGTTGTGAGCTGAGTGAGACGATGAACAAGTAGCCACTCCCATTTATTGATTGCTTATTCGATTAGCTTTATAGCGCGAAGGTGTTCTCTCACTTGGACCTTACGATGGTGTTTCATCCACTTAGACTAGCTTGAGAGAGTGTACTGATTACCGCGTTTCGTATGCTACTTTGATTTTAGATTGGTTGGTTATGTCATTCAGGCTAACAGATGCGTCGACATGCTTTGTTGATTTCTTAGACTGTGTTTCGAGAGATCACTTGAGAAGTTCGTGCTTGTGTACATTGATTATACTTTCATCTTCTTATGGATGAAAAAGGAGCACAAGACAAGACCGATGATTGTATTGTATGTGTTGAGAAAACACCGATTGATGGTGAGATTTTCGGGGTATCACTTCTGATGGAGGGAAATGAGATGCTTGGGTCAAGTTGTTTTGGAGTTGGACATCGCTGTAGATCCTATGAAGGTTACCGCAGTCCAGGATTTGAATAGACCCAAGAGTGATGTAGATAAGAATTTTCCTTCGATTGACGAGATGTTATATATGTTTTACCAAGGACTTATCAAAGGTTGCAGCACCGTTAACCGACTTGACGAGGAATATCAGACTTTTATTTGAGACACGAGGTGTAGAAATTTGTTAGTAAATCTGATAGAGGGGTTGATGAGTGCACCGATGTTACTCATTCCGAGTGGGAATAAGGAGTTGAAAGTACACACTTATGGTACTTGACTGGGAGCAAAAATCCTAGAGTGGACATTACTTAAGCTTATTGCTGGTAATGACTGTAGAACTAGATGTGAGCTAGAGCCAAAGATGTTGGCTAGTTTGATTATCGAACCTACTTTGATTTAGTGGACCTAACTAGTCAGAGCTGTGAAACTAGACTAGCATAGATCATAGCTAAATTAGAGGAATGGGTAGTGTCCATAAAGGTGATACATTGCGAACCCGACCGAGACTGTTGATTCCGTAGGGAAGAGAGATTATTCGTTCTCGAGTAAGGGGAATAGATATCTATAGGCTACATCAATGGATTGCCGAGGATTGAGGACAGTATGATAACGTTTGAGTCACAGTCGATAGATTGACGAAGAATGCTAAATTTATATTAGTTAGGCCCAGTTGAAGGCATCCAAATTAGTTGAGTTATATGTGGAGTGGATATTGTGATTCCATTGTATGCCAAGAGCATTTGTATGTGGCTAAAATTCGTTGTTCACTAGTGGGTTTTGGGAGGACTTACAAGAGGCATTTGGAAATTTGGAACTAAATTTACTAGATGATATCGAGACAGAACCAGGAACCCTGAAACCTCGTAGGTCTATTTGTACCGATGGACGTGATACGAAACAGGTTAGGAGGAAGGCAGTGGAGTAATAAAGGACCAGTGGAGCGAAAGCAAAGATGAGTAAACATGATAAACTGAGAAGAGCATGAGTACTTGTCCGGAGTTCTTCACTTGGTGAGATTTCATTTTTCGCCAGTTTTCATACTGGATATCATGTTTGATCTATTATACTAGATAGTTTAGTATCATGCATGTTAGGATAGGCATGAATGTTACTTTTTGATGTTTGATCTTATACGTGCCAATTGATGTTTGATTGCTGGCATTAGATATGATTACTTTTGCTTATATGGTTGTTAAGCATGAGGGATACTATGGTTGATTTAGACCTGTTCTATTTAGGAATTTCGGGGGTGAATTTCCTAAAGAGGGGAGGAGTGTAACGACCCGTATTTTACGTATCGGAGGATTGTAAAATATTTTTTTTAAATTCATATTGGGCTATATGACTTTCTAACTTTGGAGGTTGTCAAGTATTGACATTTTTGACCCTTAGTAAATTTTTGGACGATATTGATACTAATTTATTTTCGGCGTTTTGGTAGATGCATGTATTACGCAGGTATACGCGCATCGACGTATCTGAGATATCAGACGAATGGAAAATGTCCCTGGACCAAGGAGAAAGTGTATAAGCTGTGCTGTCAAAACTTTTTGAGATCGAACATTCCTGCAACCCGTACGACTTAAAAACATCAAAAATAGCATCCCGGGGCCCTGTCTCGAATTTCGACGAAACTTATGCCATTGGAACGAGAAAAATGCAATGGTTCATGCACTTGTAGAATCGTCGCAATCAAATATAACTAAAAGCTGCACGAGAATAAAACGTATGATGGAATTTCAATTTTGGAGGAAAATTGTTACATACTAACCCTAACGTTACCCACTATCCTATAAATAACATTCATTCTTTGGCGGCACATTTTTCATTTTCTTGCCTCTACTTCTCATTACTTTCCATGGAAATCCAAATCCACATCTTCGTCCTCCTCTTTCTCCTTCAAAAAGCCACTGTTCCCAATGAAATGAAATTCGGTTCTCTATATTTTTCAGAGAGCTATACAGATATGGCCATGGATCGACCCAGCTCAGATCATAGTGGCCGAAAATTGCAAATCCGGGGAAGGGGTGATTTTTGGAGAAGACCATAAATGAGTTTTGAAGATATGGTTTTGTTCATCTCGACAAGGGGAGTGCGAAAACATAGGTCGCTTGAGCCAGAGGGGACCGCGGTGTGGCGGCAAGCTTGGGAAGTTAGTAGAACATATTGGTTTATCCACGTTTTTCTTCTGTGGTGGGCTCCGTCATGGGCTATGGGCGATCGGGGTAGATACAAGTAGCGGTGATGGTCATAGTGGTGCGGTCGATGATAAGGCGGTGGTGTGAGGGAGTTTACAGGCGTGCACCAAAATAGGAAAAGAAAAAAATTTAGTTCCTCACATTTTCTATGGGGTGCTAGTCATGGGTGGCTTCTGGTGGAGGTGAAGACACAAGCGGCAACTGTTGCTGGAGGACGGCGGTGTTGGCACAGGTGCTAGACTAGTTGCGGCGTGTTTGTGCAAGCTGTAGAATGTGTGCATGCCATGGAAGTATGAAAAAAAGGAACAAAGCAGCTCCATATGGCCAGAAATGGTTCAAGGTGGCCAGGGTCGGAGGTCAAGGCAGCAGCACGCTGAAGTTAGCTCAGCGAAGTAGGTGGCGGTTGGGCGAGACATTCGGAGGCAAGAGGCAGATGCGTGCATGAGTGGTGAAGAGTTTGCAGGCATGAAATATGTGCACATATTTCTATAGGGAATCTAAAATAAGTATAAGAGAGAGAAAATGGAGAGGTGGCATGTTGGGAAAGATGGGTTGAATTATGAAAGGTTAATTAGATTAATTAAAGATTAGTTAAGATTAATTAACTAATTTAGTTATATATAAAATGATTTCTTATATCGTCTATATCTTTTGCGTACGAGGTCTGTTTTGGATGCTGTTTCTTGTATCATATTCGTGATGGAGAGCTCTATGACTTGGCAATGGTTTGGTCAGATTTGGTTAAGGTGAGCGATATTGTCTCTCACCGTACTATGATTGTTAGTATAGTATTAAAACGATGTTTTGAAATGTGTTCTAACTTTAAAATATGATTTCTAAAATAGTTAAACCTATATCTTATTTTATAAAAGAATTTAAAAGTGTTTTTAAATGGATTTAAATTAAATATCACATTTTTAACCATTGACGCACTATTTTGACGATATTGATAGATTTAGGCTATTTGTGATATTAACCCCCCATTGGCTGTTTGGATGGATTATATTGTGTTATTATAGATGTATGTAAGCTATTATAAACATATCTATGCTTCTTGGTTGCATGTCTGCTTGTTTGTTAGTTTATTGAAAATGTCGTTCGAAGGCAGTATAGGATTAGAAAATATCCCAGAGGATAGAATTTCATGCATAGAGTGTCATGCATGTCGACTGATCTGAGGATGAAGGATGAACTTGGAATTGTGCTACGGATTTAAGGATGGATGTCGGACGTTTTCATTTGGCTTGTACTTAACCATTTTTGGTTAAGTACACAACCAAATTGGTCGTTATCAACTACTTTAGACTGGTCGATATCTACCACTGGTTATGATGGCCGATTTGGCCAATTTTGACGTGGATAATGGAGAGGCTTAGGAGAGCATGATGTGATGGTTCGTTCGTTTGACATTTGATTTAATGCTATGACTCTTCGATGAGCAGTTTTGTCGCTGAAGCAAGGATGCGATGCTTCAATGTGATGACTTCATGATTCGATGACCATGATTCCATGATAGGAAGTAAAGACTTCGATGATGGATAGCTATACTTCACGATGTAGAGTTGGCGATGATGAGTTAGATTGATGGAACTGTCAGAGGAAGGTTATGAGACGTACGATGACACTCTGTGACTTATGATTGTTGTATAGAGTAGTTTCCAACCGCGATGACTTCTTATGGGAGTTGTAAGGACAGTTCCAAGATGAGCTCTGCTATGGATGATGTGTGCAAAGGGATCATTGATACTCAGAGGTTTTGATGTATACTCATAAAGTAGGGGTGGGTGAGGATGCTCAATTGGGTTATAGGGAGTGCCCAGGTCGCACGATGTTTCGCTTCGTACCTTGGACTGTTATAGGGAGCGCAGTCTAATTCATGGCTTATTGAGTGGCATGGATTATAGTATTTAGAGATCGGGACGTTGAGTAGTCCTTGACCAGATGGGTTGCAGGAGTATCATATATCCAATGCACTGAGTGAGTGAATGTGAGGATGGATGATGGATGCTATGTTTGCTTGATTGTTTATCATCTTAAGGATGTCACACGATGTAGATACTATCGATGCAGATATCTAGATACCCTTAGTACTTTGATGTATAGTACACCTATTTTGACTATCATAAAGTAGCGTATATTATTTTATATAGGCTAACTCTATGGATGCAGGGACAAGTCAGGTATGATTCTTCATACCCTCTGTTCCATATACTGTACTGACTTTTATAGTATTTTGAGATTATTTATCGCTCACACTAGACTGCTCACACCAGACTGTTGTTTGACTCGAGGTTTTATGCTTTTCTTCTTATTATCTGGAGTACTCTTAAATAATAGATTGGATAGCAGGTGTAAACAGCACTTGGAGCTATACAAATGGACTAGCAGGAGGCGACGCTTTCTCATATTTATATTTTGGATTTTTATTCTTTATTCCGTTGTGTAACACCGTGGAGTCTTGATAGTGTAAACTTAATATTATTGGAGACAATTTATCAACTGAGTTTATTTATTAATTGTATAAACTCTATTACTTTTTTGTATAACTGTATGAGCCTGTGTACAATGATTATGTGGTTCGTGTAGTTAATACTATCTCGCCTGTTTTATATCTTTGATGACTACTACATTTTATTTGATGCACTGTGAGATATACGACAAGTTATGTGATTGTTTGATGTTTTATTTCTTTCTCTTCTCTTCTCTACTATCTTCTTCTGTTCTTTCTATTCCTCTTCCTCACTTCTATTTCTTTCCATCGACAATCGTGCTGTATGGGCCGAATGCTCCAACAGCGCACTATTCGATTATATGAGCATCGATGGTGTAGGGCAGTCGTCTCAAGGGTTCTCCTGGGTAATGAACGGCTAGTTGATATTGTGCTTGGCTTATTTTTATGCGAATGCATCATAGATGCTGGACTTCAGTGTCACTTGGGATAACAACACCAATCTCAACAATAGTGCCTTGTCCTTCAAGAGGGACGAGTAGCATCATAGGTGAGGGAATCGCGACCATTACAGTTGCACCATCCAATCCTCATGCATCCCATCATGAATGGGAGAGATGTCTCACCAAAACTCAATGGGGTAGGTTGCCAGACCCCGAACGAGAAAATGAATGCATGATAATTCACCCTCGTTGGATTGCCTTCCAACAAGGAGGGGAGCACTGAATGGCTTGCATGGTCCTTGGTTGTGCAGATCGGTAATCCCCAAAAAAGGGAGTGAGCATATGATATCTCACCCTCATCAGATAGCCTATAGTAATCGCAGTCCCTAACATTGAAGAGAGCACCGAGAGGATCGTCCACGGTGGATAGCTTTCCAGCAAGGAGGGGGCGTTGAGTTGCTGTTGCGATCCCTAATGGATTGGGTTGGGCCAAACATTTAAGTAGGGTCTTTGTGTTTGTAAATACCCGATGTAGAACTAGATGGTCGGCAGTGAATTTTCAGAGCTTCACTCTAGAGTTGTAGTACTTGGCTCTCTTCCTATTGCAGGCCTCAATGTGGAGTTCGATTTCTGCTCTTTATTCTTCTAGGTTTTGAGCCCAACCTTGAGTAGCTTGCCATTTTGTTCATGATCATAGGCGAGACGTTGAGGAGTGGGGATGCCAACATTGATGGATTGCATGGCTTTATGCCAATAAAAAAGTGAGAAGGGGGTATTGCAAGTTGAAGTGTGGTTGGAAGTGCGATAGGACCAAAGGTCGAATGGTAGTTCCTCGACCTAGCTTCCCTTAGCTTTTGTGAGGCGCATGTTGAGTGTTGGTTTGATGGTTTTATTAACAGCCTCCACTTTTCTATTTTCTTGGGGATTAGATACAGAGGAGAAGCACTTCTTGATCTTCTTTTTTTGCAGAATTCTCGGAAGAGGACAATCTCAAACTGAGACTCGTTGTCAGCAATGATCTCTTTAGCCTAAACTGGCATATGAAGTATTTATGGTGAAGTTTAGAATCTTTATGGATAGCGATCTTAGTAAGGGGCTTGACCTTGACCCATTTAGTGAAGTAATCGATGAGGACAATGGCATGGTTGAACACTCCCTTGGCATTGGGTAACTTTTTTACCAGGTCGATTCCTACATATCGAACTACCAGGGGAAGTCATTATGGTGAGAACTGTAAGAGAGGCTTTGGGATCTTCATAAACCACCAACATCAGTCACACTTTTTGATGTAGTCTACTGAGTCCTTGATCATAGTAGGCCAGTAGTAACCTTATCTAATAGTTCTTCTAGAATCTGACTGGCTTCATCTTCGGACAAGCATCCTCGTAGTGGTGTATAGTACCCTCATATGTAAAGCTTTCCGTCCACGATTTTGTAATGAGGAGCTCAACAGAGGACCTGCCGAGCTTCTTTGCAATAGGTCAAAAGCACATTATTCACCAACTATTTAACCATGGGAGTCATCTAGTTATCTATGGATGGTGTGTCAATTTCCACATCAATTGCTTCTGGCTCATAGCATAGCATGCTTCGAATCTCCAATGGAACCCAAGGAGTGGCTTCTACTAAATCGCTTGCCATCTTCACAAATTGGTTAGCCATGACAATTTTTCTCCCTAGGTATCTACTCCAATTCGAACTCTGAGTAACTGTTGATGATTTTCCTAGCATCAACGACATAGAGGGCCAATGTCTAGCCTTTAACATGGAAGCGCTCGCCTAATATGATTGTCAACCAATGATGAGTCGCTAAACACATGGATGGAATCTATGTGCAACTCCTTTTCCATTCTAAGACTGACCGGAACAACCTTCTATTAAAGCTTTATTGTTGGTCGCCTTGAAAGCATGGCAGACCATAAAACTAAGCTCTCTCCCTTTAGGGGTGACAAGGACCATGCGGACCCCTGTCCCTTTCTCGTTTTATGATTCATCTGCATATAGATGTCAAGTTTATTGACTAACGACGATCTCTTATTTTTTGACGTCCATGCTTGGGCACTCGGTAATGAAATCAGCCATGACCTGACCCTTGATAGAAGTGCAATGTTGGAAGGAGATGTGATGCTTCCCATGTTCAACGGACGACTTTAGAAGATGACCCGATGTGCCGGGTCGACTAAGAATCTGTTCTAATGGCTGATTAGAGAGTAATTTGATGGGATGAGCTTGAAAGTACAACCAAAGTTTTTGGGCCACCATTCGCAGGAAGAAAGCTAGCTTCTCCAACCTTGTATATCTTTTTGTGGGCCTGATAACGTTTTAATCGGTAGTATATCGACCATCAAACCTTCTTTTCTTCTCTAATTAATGCAGTGTGGATCGCATGGTCAGTCAATGAAAGGTATAGATATAAGTCTTCCCCGTCGATAGGATTGGACAATATTGGAGGAGAAGCCTAAGTGCTATTTTAATTCTTTGAATACCTTCATGCACTCATAATTCTAATAAAATTACTTTCCCTTCTTGATGAGGTTAAAGAAGGAGAGACATCATCAGATGCCTTGGACATGAATCGGCTAAACGTAGCTACCATCCCATTTGAGCTTTGTACTTGCTATATGGTTATAGAGATTTGGATGTCTTGCATGGCCTAAATTTTATTGGGTTGGCTTCAATCCTCTTTGCACTTACTATGTAACCATGGAATTTTCTAGATTCGATGGTGAATGAGCGCTTTTTAAGATTTAATTTCATGTTATACTGGCGTAAAATATTGAAAGTGTCGGCCAGGTTTTGTATATTCCCCTCCACCTTCTTAGATTAAAAAACATGTAGTCCACATGCACTTCAATGGATCGACCGACTTTTTTTAGAAAACATGCTATTGATTAGCCATTGGTAAGTCACACCTGCATTTCAAAGCCTAAATGGCATGGATCGATGGCAATATGGGCCGACATTGGTGATGAATGAAGTGTGCTCTTGGTTTGGCTCGTGCATGGCAATTTGATTGTACTTGAAGTAACCGTCCATGAAAGTGAAGAGCTTATGTCTATTGGTCGCAGTTACTAGCTTATCGATGCAATGCAACAATAATGTGTCTTTTGGGCAGGCCTGGTTACGGTTGGAGAAGTCGATGCAAATTGTCCAAGATCCGTTTGGCTGTCAGATTAGTACCAGGTTGGCTAACCAGGCCGGATATTCTAACTCGTAGATGAAACTGTTGGCCAATAGCTTCTCTACCACTTATTTGAGAGCTCGATACTTTTCTGGATTGAGGAATCTACGTTTTTGACGGATAGGGATTGCCATAGGACTGATGTTCCATGCATGGAAAATGATTCTTAGACCAATGCTGGTCATATCGGCATGCCCTCAGGGAAAGACATCTTTGCTTTTTTTCGATAATATGACCAACTTGTTTCCAACCTCTGGGATGAGCTCAGTCCCGATCTGAATGACCTTGCCAAGATCATCGCCATATGTAGGTACTGACTCGAGTAGAGTAGTTGGCTCACCAATTGCATCTGAATCTCCCATGGTGGGGTCAACTGGATCATCATTTAAGATCAGAGTTATAATCTAAGTCACACTGTTCCATCACGTAAACCATGTCCTCTGACATTCGTAGCCAGAACAAACGTATGTGCTCGATTCGAGGATCTTAGGATATCCCCGACTCTCGTAGATGAGCCTACCAATGTTGATAGGGTAGGTAGGAGTCGTCGCCTTAGATGTCCCCACTTTCCAGTGGGGTGCGACTCGCTCATTTCATGATGTGATTATCTCTTTTGTTTTTGGGAGTGGCCAAGGAGATAAGATCCTTGCTATTCCATTCTTCAGAGTGGCGGGTGGTCACGGCACGAACTAGAGTACTGGTCGGCTCGAGAATCTATTAGGTGACACATGGCCAATTTATGCAGCTTCACTACTTTGGGTGGTCCTGGCATGAATTGGAGTGTTGATAGGCTCAAGGTTACTCTTGGGTGTCACATCGTCGACAATGGTTTCTTCAAAGTTAGGGAAGGTTAAAGCATGAGTGGGAGTGCCGACCAACTCGAGCAGTCTCGTAGGTGACATGTTGCTGATAGCTGTGACTTCATAAAGTATGTTGTCTTGTCCTCCAGCTTTGACAAGAGCATTGGGGTGCTCGTGTGTCCTTGTGGAAGGAGTTGTTAATGTGGATGTCTCTATTCTAAGGTTAGGGCAGTCTCGACAAGAACCAGAGTGCTGATCGGGTTGATAATTCTCTCAAGTGACTTGCCATCGAGAATTGCCAGCTCTTGTTGAAGCATAAGGACACCCTTCTTTGTTTTCTGACGGAGGACCCATAATGCTCCCTTGATTTTTTTTTGGTCACTCCGAATCTCATCGAACCTAACTCTTATAGGGAATTTCATGATGAGCAGATTGTATGAGATAATTGCATTTAGCTCTGCTAGGGCAGATCATCCTATCTGTAGGTTATAAGCAGATGGGCAATCGGCTACTACAAAGTTCACCTGTATATTTAGAGTAAAGGGTTCTTTGCCAAAAGTGACCATAGGGGAAGTAATCCACATTGGATCAATGCCAACACCCCCAAAGTCGTAGAAGGACAAGGCGTAGGGGGTGAGGTTAGAGGCAGGAAGCTTGAGTGCCTTGAAGACATGCTTGAACATGACATTGACTGAGCTACCCCAATCCACGAAAGCTCTATGTAAGTTTTCCACTGTAATGGTAATGACCAGGTCATGATGGAGGTAAGAGATGGGAATGTGATGGGCTAATCCAGGTCTTGCCTATGTTCCTTGAGCGCTTGGTGTTCTAGTGAATAAACTTGGTTGTCCATCCCGACTTCTCTTTGATACCCAGACTATGCTCTCCAATTGCTTCCAACCATATGCGGGCCTCCATAGATAGTCAGAATTTTGGTTATAGCTTTAGTGTTATTGTTGGGTTGTTGGGGTTGAGCCGTCTAGTTATAACAAGCCGTTCATTTATTGACTTAGTGTCAAACATACTCCACAAGAACTCCTTCCCTGATCAGCCACTCGATATCATCCTTCGGTATATGGCACTTGTTGGTGGGTGGTCATTGATTTGATGGAACTTGTAATACTTGCCATTTCCACAAGGTTCCTCCCTTCTCCCATCTCTTATGGTAGGTGGTGTTTGGTAAGGTACCTGGTCCTTAGTTGTGATATATATATATATATCTTAATTCAAAGTGGCATAGTTAGTAGACTTGGGCTTATATTTGGTGTCGCCTTCCATGCATCTCTTTTTGCTATTCTCCCGACCATTTCCTTGGCGTTCGGCATTATCAAAGTGGTCTTTTGGGTGAGAGCATCGGGCCTCGTCTTTTCTGTTTGAGAGATCAGCATCCTCCATTCGCATGATGTCGTTTGGCCGTTGATAGAAATCAGTTAGGGGTGTAGCCGACTACTTTTGAAGTTCTTACTACATCCTCGACTTGTTCCTTACCTCCAGGCAGAGGACCACAACCAGATTATTTTTATTGACAACCCTAGTCCAGGTGGACCGCTTGTTGAAATGATTCATATGCGACTGAAATTCTTGATTGGCTCCTACCCGATGTTACCTAGCTCACTAGCCATTATAACATAGGATCTTTGAAGCAAAGAACATGGTTTTGAAATATGCACGAAACTTGGCCCAAGAATGAATGTTGCCCAGTCATAGATGTAAGAACCAAAGGGAGGCCAATCCTCTAAGAGTGGAGGGAAAGATCAGACATTTTATAAGGTTGGAAAGTTGGTCGGTCGTGTGATGGAATTGGAAGTAGTGATGTGGTCCAATGGGTCAACACTCTCACCGTATTTGGCGATAGGCGACAAAGCATATCATATATGGATGTGTGTACTTAGGATTTCTTTAGAGAATGGTGTGTACCTAAGATTTCTTCAGAGAATAGCACTCTATTCTTGTTGTCGGGTAATACTACGCCCAAGATTCCAGGCTTGCAATCTATTGCATCGTTAGTGAAGATAGACCATTTCCTCCTGGAGGCCAGCTCCGTCTATTATGGACATGTTTTGGCTTCAACCAGTGATGGACTCATCTGGTGTCTTTATGGAGGGGGAAATCAGCGACGATGATGCGATGGAGAGTGGTGATGGTGATGATGGATTGGAAAGGGGCACTTCCTCTCTCCATAAACAAAAGGCGATTGTGATTGCCTAGCTCGCCTATCCCTTGATTTGGGCCTAGCCACCTCCCAATGGGACTGGGAGTGTGCTGAGGGGGCCCTATGCTCTCTGCCGGTGGCATGAGCACCAACACTAAGATGGTTGAATCTCAAGTCTCAAGCTTCATCTGCTGCTCGAAGGAGTTCGGAACTAGATGGTCGTTCCATTTAAGGGGAACGAAGATTCCTTTGTTCTCTACATACGACCATTTCTATGTCCATAATATCAGTAGCATGACTTAGGTCACACACATCATGCATTATCCTATTGTAAGTAGGAGCTATTCTGGTTGGATTTTCAAGAACCACCATATCCTAGGCAGTAATGACGAGATTGTGAGCATTAGGGACGATAGGTTGGGCAGGAGTTTGATCAACCACTAGACGGTTAGAGAAATGAAGTTACAGTTGTTTGAGTATCAAGCCTAGTCCTCAGCTCATTTACTTTATAGGCTAGAGTTCCCGCATATGTTAAGCTTTGAAGCACACTTCACCACAAGTTGTTATTCAATCAAGGGATGAGACAAGCATCACCATGTCCATAATAGAATAATAAGAAACTAAGATCACCTTCAAATTACAACGTTACTAAACTCAAGTACCCTTGTATTTTCTAACGTTGGAAGTAAGGTTACGAACCCTTATGAAGTTTCATGGAAAGGGGAATTTATGGATACTAAGATTTTGCTTTAATTGGTTGAGATTGCACAACTGAAGGGCGTGGATCACTATGATTCATTTATCCAGTTGCCTGCACTGATAAAGGGCAGCTAAAAAGGCGGTATGATCATGTGGCTAAGATGAGCGCCAGCTAGTGTTTCATACTACAGGCATGATTTGCATTGAGCAAGGCGATATAGCATATGAGTGGGTAAGTTTTTATCAGATATGCCAAAGTGGACAAGTAGTGGGTATAAAATGCACTTTTGTTAGATGAACAATGTCATGTAGTACACTTTTCCTGGAAAGAAGGTCGTAGAGAAGGTTCTTTTGCACAGTAATGGTTAATTGCTAGTAACTGAAACCTGTAGAATAAAGACAAAGCTAAAGAAGATGAGGTGAGATGTTCATGTTGTACGAGACAGGCTGGAGGCGGGCTGAGATTGAGCTAGGGCAAGGGCTGTTTGCTTTCAAGTTGGTCTAGTCAGATGAGTTGGCTGTTATTGTTGTCTTAAGTCCTACAGTAGGCTGAGTGAGAGCGGATGGCAATATCTTTGATGTTTGTTTGCGTTGTTGTCATGCAGATTGACTCGAGCTGGGCAAGACTAGACGTGTTGGACGGTAGTTCTTTTACCTGCGAGAAAATTGAGCAACAATAATCATTTCCATATGTATTGAATAGGGAAAATCATTCCATTCGTAGCTTTTTCAACTATTATATGGGCAGTTTGGCACGAGATATAGATTTTTCAACTAGAAATGATGTAGGACAATGCAAAGTATTTGTCAGCAAATGGAGGACTTAACTACAATCAAGGCTAGCAGATTCACATGATGCGATCCAAAATCAGTTTGATTGATGCAGCGCAACCCACAACTTTCAAAGGCATAAGTCGTACACGACTTAAGGAAATTGACATAAGTCGTCTACGACTTAAGGGAGCGCCACGAGAAAACAAAGTAGTAGCGCGTGTTGAAGGCCTAGGTCGGCTACGACTTAAAGGAAAGGTTCTGAGTCGTCCACGACTTAGCTGGAAACCAGAGGGAGAAGTTATGTTGAATTCACGACCTAACAAAGCGGCCATAAGTCGGAAACGACTTAACGAAGCGGAAGGTATAAGTCGTCCACGACTTAACAAAAAGCAATTTGAAGAAGAAGGTTACGACTTAATTGAGTCGTTGAATGCTAAGTCGTAAGTCGGGAAGTTGCATTCGCTTTAGGTCGTTTGTTGATGAGTCGTAAGTCGTGGCAAAGTTAACTCTTGAAGTTGTTAAGTCGTTTGTCTTTAGGTCGCTACCGACTTATGTGTACCTATATATGTTGAGATGTTGTTCTTGAGTCGTGTACTTTGGTGTGTTGATTTTCTTAAGTCGCTGAAGGGATAAGCCGTAACTCGCGTAGTGTTGAGTCGCCATGTTTGTAAGTCGTTGTATGGTAACTGTTGAGTCGGAGCTGTTGATAAGTCGTGAACGACTTATGATGAGTCGTAGGTCGTAGGGTGATGAGTCGGAAACGACTTAAGTGTTGTAATTTTTGTTTTTTTTCATGTGTTGTAACTTCTATAAATAGGCCGGTGGTGCCATTTGTAATAGTTTAGTTGATTTGAAATAAAACTCTTGTTTGTTAGCTTTGTGCTTTCACCAAATTGGTAGTTGAGTGTAATCTCCTATCTCCTCTTTCGGTTAATCGAGTGCGCTCGATTCAACGACTGTAGAAGCCGATTCACGGATTCTAGTGCGCTAGATCAACGTGTGAAGAATCGTAGATCTTCGAACCCGGTATCGTGC
Organism: Allium fistulosum; assembly: GCA_030737815.1. Classification (NCBI taxonomy): domain Eukaryota; kingdom Viridiplantae; phylum Streptophyta; class Magnoliopsida; order Asparagales; family Amaryllidaceae; genus Allium; species Allium fistulosum. The sequence continues at coordinate 891,274,229 of CM060902.1, forward strand.
GCGATAAACGAGTTCGGGATAGCTAGAATTCGGTATCTTCGGATCAACGAATTCGGGCAATTCAGTATTCATCAATCCATCGACAGCTACTTTCATCGATCTACATTGTTTTGATTAATCCGCTGCGTCAGTTTGGTATCGGAGCTTGTTTTAGCCAATCATAGCTAAATCGAGTCTTGGAGCCAATTCTTTTGAAGAATTTTGAAGTTGAAGTGATAGCCGAGCTTGAAGTGAGAAGCCGAGCTAAGTAGAAGTATTGGAGATCAAATTTGCCTCATTTGGAGAAGTTGTGTTCATCGTGTTCATCGCGAAGTTGCAACAAAGTGGGAGTTTTCGATCCATTTCATTTTGGATCTAAGTTCGAATTGTGTTTGAATTTTGAAGTGTGAAGAGTAAATCCATCATTTGGTATCATTTTGAATCATGCTGCCAAGGAGAGCTAATCGTCACCAAAACATTGAAGCATTGTATCGAAGAGAAGAAGCTGATGAGATGGAGCAAAGAATCAATGAAAACTTTAGTGAAAAACTTAACGAAGGAATTGGACGATTAGAGAAGATAATGTTGGAGATGAATCAGAATCGGGGAAGGGTATCACCTGAATCTAATCATGGGGGAAGTAGAGTCTCGCCACATTCCAATCGAGACAGAAGTGTTGATGATGATCAAAGGCGTGGGGGAAACGTGAATGATCGAGAACGGAGGAATGTAGATAGAAGGGATGTTGGTGGAAGACGTGATGGTAGTAGAGATGTGGGTGGACGAGATAGACAACGATATACATCTGATTTTGAAGAGGAGTATGAAGGTGGAAGTGTTCGAGGACAAGGATGAGGACAAGGAAGAAATCACTTTGAGTATGATCAAAAGTGGGAGTCGGGGATGAAGACTGAAATTCCTGAATTCAAAGGTGGTATGCAAGCGGAGGAGTTTCTATATTGGGTGGCTAATGTTGAGGAGATTTTTGACTTCAAGGAAGTTCCAGAACATCGTAGGGTGAAGTTGGTTGCTACAAGGTTGAGGAGTAGAGCTTTGGCGTGGTGGCAGCAAACCAAACTTACACGTGACGGATGGGGAAGTCAAAGGTTGAATCATGGGAAAAGATGAGGAAAATGATGAAAGCCACATTTTTACCTTATAACTATCAGTCGCTTATGTATCAGAGATTGCAAAACTTGAGACAAGGGACGAAATCTGTGAATGACTATGCTGATGAATTTTATCAACTGATTGCAAGGAATGATATTATGGAGACAAAAGAACAATTGACAGCTAGATTTGTTGGGGGGTTGCGAATGCAGATTCAGGATATGGTTAACATGTTTGATCCCAGATCTGTAGCAGAAGCACATCAGAAAGCGTTGGCTTGGGAGAAACAGGGAAGACGAGGAGGTGGTATGTTTACAAATTCCAACAATCAAGTGAAGGGTGTTAGTGGAAGTTCTAATGTTTCAAAAGCTGTTGCAAAACCAGTTGTGAATGAGGTTGGAAAGATGAAAGTCAGTAATGGTTTCAAGTGTTATAATTGCCAAGAAATGGGTCACAAAAGTAGCGAATGTCCAAAGCCGAAGAAGAGAGCTATGATAGCGGAGGTTGAGGATGAGGATGAAGAAGCTGAATGTTCCAATTCACCACCTGATGGGGAGGAAGAAGAAGTGACTGGAGACGAAAGTTATAATCTAATGATGAAGAGGTCCTGTTTAACACCAAAGCAAGAGGAGGATTGTAGTTGGTTGAGGAGCAATATTTTTCAGTCAACATGTACCATTCTGGGGAAAGTTTGCAAATTTGTTATTGATGCTGGAAGCTGTGATAATATAATTTCTTCAGAAGCTGTGAGGAAGTTGGCGTTGAAGACTGAGAAACATCTGAAACCGTACAAGCTAGCTTGGTTGAGGAAAGGCGGGGAGGTGAAGGTTGGACGAAGGGCTTGTGTGAAGTTTTCAATTGGAAAGAAATAAAAGGATGAAATCTGGTGCGATGTGGTAGATATGGATGTCTGTCATTTGTTGCTGGGGAGACCGTGGCAGTATGATAGGGAGGTGCAACATGATGGGCGTACCAACAGTTACAGTTTCATGTTTGAAGGCACAAAGATTACTCTAGTTCCAAAGAAGCGACAACAGGAGGAAAACAAGTTGGAGGGATTGAAGAGCTTAAAACTTTGTTATCTTTGAAGGAGTTTGTGAAGGAAGTAGAGGAGGAGCCTGAAGTGTTTTTGTTGATTGGGCGAGAGAGCAGTGAAGAGGTTGAAATTCCGGAAGAAGCGAAGCCAGTTTTGAAAGAATTTGACGATGTATTTCCAGAAGAGTTACCAACGGAGTTGCCACCGTTGAGGGATATACAACATCAGATAGATCTTGTTCCAGGTGCTGTGTTGCCACACAGACCACATTATCGAATGAGTCCAAAGGAACAAGAAGAATTGAGGAGGCAAGTGGAAGAATTGCTTGAACAGGGGCGTGTGCAGGAGAGTTTAAGTCCTTGTGCTGTACCAGCTTTATTGGTACCCAAAAAGGATGGAACGTAGAGGATGTGCACAGATAGTAGAGCATTGAATAAGATCACAGTCAGATACAGATTTCCGATGCCGAGGCTTGATGATTTATTGGATCAAATCAGTGGGTCCGTAATATTTTCAAAGATTGACTTGAAGAGCGGTTATCATCAGATTCGTATTAGACCAGGGGACGAATGGAAGACAGCGTTCAAGACGAGGGAAGGATTGTATGAATGGCTGGTAATGCCATTTGGTCTATCAAATGCACCAAGTACATTCATGAGGGTGATGAACCAAATTTTCAGGCCATACATTGGGAAATTTGTGGTGGTTTACTTTGATGATATTCTGATCTACAGTGCTAGTACAGAAGAGCATGTTCAGCATTTGAAGAAAGTGTTAATTATTCTTCGTGAAGAACAATTCTATGCTGCTACAAAGAAGTGTGTTTTTATGGCGAGGAGTGTTTTATTTCTGGGGTATGTTGTGTCGGAAGAAGGAATACAGGTTGACCAAAGTAAAGTCGAAGCTATCAGAGATTGGCCGCAACCCAAAACGATAACGGAAGTTCGTAGTTTTCACGGGTTAGCTTCATTTTATCGAAGGTTTATTCCACACTTTAGTAGTGTGATGGCGCCTATGACTGATTGTATGAAGGGTAAACAGTTTGCATGGACGGAGGAAGCCGGGGTTGCTTTTGATCGAATCAAAGGACTCTTGATGTCTGCACCAATTCTAATATTACCAGATTTTCAGCTAGTGTTTGAACTACATACTGATGCATCCAAGGTTGGGATTGGAGGAGTGTTGAGTCAGAGGGGACGTCCGATTGCATACTTTAGAGAGAAGTTATCAGGAGCAAAGATGAGATACAGTACATATGATTAAGAATTTTATGCTGTTGTGCAATCTATTAAACACTGGAGACACTATCTATTTCAGAAAGAGTTTTTTCTTTACACTGATCATGAGGCATTAAAGCATTTACAATGGCAAGACAAGATTTCAGCGAGACATGCATCATGGATTGCATATCTGCAACAGTTTACATTTGTTGTGAAACACAAATCGGGAGTGACGAATCGTGTTGCGGATGCTTTGAGTAGAAGGAATCATTTGTTAACAATGAAGATTGAAGTAACGGGATTCGATGTGTTACCAGAATTATTTGACGAAGATCCTTACTTTGCAAAGTTTGTTGATAAAGTCAAGAATGGGGAGACGGATGAGTTTTTGATGGTAGATGGTTTTCTGTTCAAAGGAAATCGATTGTGCATACCTGATTGTAGTTTGAGAATGAAGATTGTAAAAGAGCTACATGAAGAAGGACATGTTGGGAGAGACCGTACATTACAGTTGATTTCACAGTCTTACTTTTGGCCATCAATGAGGAAAGAAGTGGAAAGGTTTGTGAAACGATGTCATATCTGTCAGGTTTCGAAAGGAACTGCGACTAATGCTGGTTTATATATGCCGTTACCTGTACCAACTAAACCATGGGTTGATGTGAGTATGGACTTTGTGTTGGGGTTGTCGAGAACACAGCGTGGTAACGATTCCATTTATGTGGTGGTTGACCGATTTTCGAAAATGGCACATTTTATTGCTTGTAAGAAGACGGCGGATGCTGTTCATGTTGCTCAGTTGTTTTTCAAAGAGATATATCGACTTCACGGATTGCCAGAATCGATTGTGTCGGATAGGGATACTCGTTTTCTAAGTCATTTTTGGCTAAGTTTGTGGAAGATGGTGGGAACGAAGTTGAACTTTAGCAGCGCTTATCATCCGCAAACGGATGGACAGACCGAGGTCGTGAACAGATCGTTATGAAATTTGTTGAGGTGTCTTGTACAAGACAATTTGAAAAGCTGGGATATGAAGTTATGTCAAGCAGAGTTTGCACATAATCATGCAATCAATCGAAGTACTGGGTTCGGTCCATTCCAGATTGTTTATTCAAGCTTACCAAAGGGACCGTTGGATTTAACGGTCATACCACAACCAAAGAAGACAGTCAAGCGAGCTGCTGATTTTGTTGAAGGGTTGACGGAATGTCATAAAGTCGTTCAGGAACGATTGGAGAAAGCGAATGACAAGTATAAACGATCTGCAGATTTGAAGCGAAGAAATGTTGAGTTTAATGAAGGAGATATGGTATATGCTGTGTTAACAAAGGATCGTTTTCCAGTGGGCGCTTATAACAAGTTAAAAGCCAGGAAAATTGATCCTGTAGATGTCGTGAAACGGATTAATGAAAATGTTTATAAGTTGAAGCTGCCGGAGGATGTGTACACGTCTGACGTATTCAACGTTAAGCATCTCGTACCTTATCATGGGGATAAACAACCCGATGCAGAAGAGCTTACAAATTCGAGGACGAATTTTTCTCAACCTGGGGAGGATGATGCAGCGCAACCCACAACTTTCAAAGGCATAAGTCGTACACGACTTAAGGAAATTGACATAAGTCGTCTACGACTTAAGGGAGCGCCACGAGATAACAAAGTAGTAGTGCGTGTTGAAGGCCTAGGTCGGCTACGACTTAAAGGAAAGGTTCTGAGTCGTCCACGACTTAGCTGGAAACCAGAGGGAGAAGTTATGTTGAATTCATGACCTAACAAAGCGGCCATAAGTCGGAAACGACTTAACGAAGCGGAAGGTATAAGTCGTCCACGACTTAACAAAAAGCAATTTGAAGAAGAAGGTTACGACTTAATTGAGTCGTTGAATGCTAAGTCGTAAGTCGGGAAGTTGCATTCGCTTTAGGTCGTTTGTTGATGAGTCGTAAGTCGTGGCAAAGTTAACTCTTGAAGTTGTTAAGTCGTTTGTCTTTAGGTCGCTACCGACTTATGTGTACCTATATATGTTGAGACGTTGTTCTTGAGTCGTGTACTTTGGTGTGTTGATTTTCTTAAGTCGCTGAAGGGATAAGTCGTAACTCGCGTAGTGTTGAGTCGCCATGTTTGTAAGTCGTTGTATGGTAACTGTTGAGTCGGAGCTGTTGATAAGTCGTGAACGACTTATGATGAGTCGTAGGTCGTAGGGTGATGAGTCGGAAACGACTTAAGTGTTGTAATTTTTGTTTTTTTCATGTGTTGTAACTTCTATAAATAGGCCGGTGGTGCCATTTGTAATAGTTTAGTTGATTTGAAATAAAACTCTTGTTTGTTAGCTTTGTGCTTTCACCAAATTGGTAGTTGAGTGTAATCTCCTATCTCCTCTTTCGGTTAATCGAGTGCGCTCGATTCAACGACTGCAGAAGTCGATTCACGGAATCTAGTGCGCTAGATCAACGTGTGAAGAATCGCAGATCTTCGAACCCGATATCGTGCGCGATCAACGAGTTCGGGATAGCTAGAATTCGGTATCTTCGGATCAACGAATTCGGACAATTCAGTATTCATCAATCTATCGACAGCTACTTTCATCGATCTATATTATTTTGATTAATCCGCTGCGTCATTGATGCACCAATACAAAATGAGTGGAGTTAACATATACCCCTGTTCAATAAGTTTGAGACTATAATGGTACCTAAGTGGCAAAGGTCAGAGAAGTTGGTCGTATTGCTAGCCGACTTTCGCTTCTAGTTCTTATGACGTTGGGTATTGATTATCTTTCTCCTTGCATACGTTTTCAATTATTTTTAGTATGCTTCAATGATTTTTTGACTAAAGTATCATATAAGAAATCACAATTACTATTTAAGTTTTAATTCTCTTCCTTTCAAATTTTTCAAAAAGCTAGACATAAGCAAGCTGCTTCGTGTTCTGTTTCAGGTAAATCCATCGAATCACCCAACAAAGTACAACCTCTTTCAAAGAGAAATGAGAAATTTTGTAAAGCGGCGTTCCTTTTTTTCAGATGGTTGTTGAGATCACTTATGCTCACCATAATCATAGTAAGCGAATCAGATTCTTCTTAAAAAGGGCAATGTAATCAACATGGCTCTAATCCCAAATACATAAGCAATAAGTGTTGAAATTGATAGTTTAAATCCTCAAATTGACTATAAGATGTCCACTTCGCTATCTACATTGTGATCTGAAAGTTACAAGTTCAGATCTTCTATTAGTGAAGCCTTTTGTGCTTTTGGAAATTTTTAAAATTGTTGGTTCTAATCTTGAAGTTGGAGACCAACAGCACTGGAAGGTGGAACTTTCGAGTATAGAGAGTGGTAAATTGTGTGTGTTTTAGTGTACGCGATGTGTTGCATGAGTATATTTTAGTGCATCTGTGTGTTAGCAGTGGAGTGTGTGTGTATGTGATATATGTGGGGCAGCTACGTTTAAGTATGTGGGTATAGTGGTAGTGTTTGGGTGCGTGATTATGATGTATGTAAAGTCGTCAGTTATGTGCGCAATCATGTGAACAGGTCGAGCAATATACAGTACAACAAGTTAAATACATTACAACCATATATATTGCTTGGTTATCAAACTGAAGTTGATATACGATTAAACAATATTGTATTAAATAATTAGAAGTCTAGGCATTTGGGTATTTTTATGTGAATAGGTGGTGTTGTGTGTCGGTGTATCCTCATGTTCATGCCTTGCTACTGTGTGTGTTTCCACTGATGGATGCAGGTGTGTTTGAATATTTAAATGTTCATGCCTAGGTACTATGTATGTTTTGGATACTTGATTTGATATTTTCCATATTTTGACATCACGTGCTCAACTGTTGTTGTGTTTCTTTTTGATATGATTCGCTACAAACCCACTTTTTTGTATGTCAATATGCGCATGACCTTGTATGCTAATTCATAAGTAATTTATAAATAATTACATCTAAAACTAACTAAATAAAATATACATAATTTTAATTATAACTTATTAGATATTTGTATATAAGAATGTATAATAAGGTTAACTAATTAAGAAAGTGATTTTAATTACATTATTTAATTAGTTCTTATTTGTCATCTTATAGAGATGAGAAATTTTAATATGTATATTATATTTAAGTATTGGAAAAAATATATATTTACTTTATTATGAATAAATTAAATACATTTGGATATTTTATAATTATTTAAAATAGAATTTAGATGTTAATAATTATGGAATTAATGACGTGTGCAATATTTGGCTTTACAAACTATTTTTTGTTATTAAAAGAAAGAAACAAGTTTCTATATAGTTATTAAATACTAAATTATTATTTATTTCATAAAGATTTAGAAGTTATTTTTTATTTAATATATGAAATGACCTATAATTGAAATTTTATAGTTGTCAAAATATGGTATTTTAAAATATATAAATCAACTTAGTAATACTATATTGGGTTTCAATTAATTAGTTATACTTAAGAATCAAATTCAAGTTTATATGAATGATTCATCATTGATATGGATTTGTTTAGTGATTTGATATGATATGGTGATGCCATCTTTTTATTTGATTTGTAAGATTTCATTTCTATATGACGAGAAATTTGAATAAATGGATTGGTGATACCATCTGTTATGGGACTTTCAAACCCTTTTTCGGTTATTCATCAAACTTGTTATATAAAGATACCTAGTATAGGTCGAGTGTAGTTTATGAGCATTGAATAATTATTCGAATAACATGCGATGGTATGTGACGCCATTATGTTATTTGTTTGATTATTCCTTGTAAGTAAATATCACTCAAACATGGTACGCTCATGTGTATTTTGTTTTACCCATTGTGGTAGGAGTGTATTATAGTCATGTTTGGCTTATTTGTAGAGTAGTGTATCGGTGAGGGATTAGAGCTCTATAATATCATAGTCATGTGTTGACTTATACGGAGCCGTGTGTCGGCTTACGTCTAGAGCTATGTGTAGACATAGTATATGAGTTCTATATGTTCACTTGTGTCCAGCTCCCTTGATGGTTCGGGACTTGGGAGTGAACCAGATTGGCCAGTATCCACCCCGACGGCCTGATCGTGGGGTCGTTCCCCAGAACCGCGACACTGTTCTTGGTTATTATATTTGATGCGCATCGTGGTAGCAATAGATGGGTAGTTGCATATTGCCCTACGTGTCACATAGGCCAGCAGTCTATTGCCTTAGGGTTAGATGCATGGTCATGATGGAGGCCATGCATTGACGAGCCATAGGTGGATGGGGTCACGATGTCCGTCGAGGCAACTGAAGGCTGTAGGAACAGATCCGACAATTGGCGGCAGGTTAGTATACCCCAGGTTCTTGGAGCATACTGTGTGCTATCCGTCTCCCTTTTTGATTCAAGGTTATGTGTGTATTATGGATTGGCATATATTATCCACTATCCAATGAGTTGGCTATACTAGAGACTGTATGTTTAAAGTGTAGTCAATCCCCGTATATCCATACTGTTCTGGTTTTATATTTTGGAGATAGGCTTTGTTTATCTATTGTGATAGATTATCTTTGTAATTTGTATGATATTGGATATCATTTAGATGATTTGGTGGGTTATCTCACATTATCTATTGATTATATAATTTTATGATACTATATTAGGACATTGATGTGTGCTACCCCGATTCACTTAATGATTTCATTTTCTATGATGAAGATATATAGTACGTATGATTCATCCATTGGATATAGTATTCTAGATTTCTTTTGAACCATTAATATGGGTGGTGACATCTTTACACATGGTTTTAGTGATATTTATGTCATGAGATATTTCGATGATCTTTCGAGTTGTTGTAATTGTAAACCATGCATATGTCTCCCTCTTTATATATATATATATATATATATATATATAGACACACACACACACACATATATACATACATACATATACATACATACATATATATATATATATATAAAGAGGGAGACATATGCATGGTGTGTATATATATGTTACATTTTGATCACTAACGTGAGTTATAATTTTAGCTAACATTATTTAGACATTTGATTAGACACATAAAATAAAATAATGTAAAGGGTTAGAGGAATTGAGATTTGATAATTAAACTTGAGTCGTGTCTTAATCAATACATTTATGAAGGGAATTAGACATAGGATAGAAGGAGAGTTATGATAAGGGTAAAATAGGAAGAGTCTTTATTCCAATACCCTAAACCCTTCCATTCTCTCCACTTCCTCATTCATTCTACATTCACAAACTAAACAAAAACAATACTAAGTTCGGTCGGCCATTACAAGGAAGGAAAATAAGAGATTAAATCCAAGAGATTAAAGTGAAAAGCTTAGGAAATTAATCTTAATCCAAGTCTCAATTCCTTAATCCAAATCAAGGTGAATAATTAGTTTACATCTCTATTTTTGATGATTGATTTTGGTTTAAAGGTAAACCCGTTTTCTTTTACAAGTATATGCCATGTTTAGTGGTTAAAAGTGATTATATAATATGTTGATGATTTATGGTTTAAATATGATTTATTTTGTTATGTTTGAGTTAGAAAACCATGCATATGATATTTGATTGACTTGAGAATTTGATATGATATGACAATCATTATTTTAGAAGTGAGCTTCAAGTTTTATAATTTTCCAAGTTAATATGGATTTATGATGAATTTTCTAAGCTTAGAAAATGATTAATTTGGTTTTAAATATTTTAAATGGTTAAAATATGTTTTCCGCCCAAAAATTTGGATATGGGGAAGAAAATGATTAAATTGATTTAATTTGATTTTTGGGGATTTTCCTAAGATTTTAGGATGAGTAAATAAATTATTTTCAGTGACATTGGCATATTTTCTTAAGTAAAATGTTTATATTTTGGGCTTAAGTGTAAAATGTTTGAGTATTCATGCATGTAGAATGCGGTAGTATTTTCAGAGAAAGAAATTGGTAAAGTTTTATAAACTAATGAGACTTTAACTAATATTGATGGTTAGGTTAAAAGGAGTTTCTTTTAAAAGCAAAAATACAATTTTTAACTTAATTACAGCTTCATCGCTTACCCAGGCAAGCTTTCGTCACCATACTCCCGCCCATAACCCCTTCCGCTTCCATTCGAAACCAATATATATGGCATCAAGCCATTGGTACATAGTGTATTGAAGTTAGGTGGAAGGAAATGGTGGTGTCAATGTTATGCTTGCGAAAGGGGTAATGCCGCTTTTCAGTGCTTTCGAATCTATGAACCCGCCTTTGTTCTAAAAGTATGCTTACGAAAGGGTTGCCACTTTTGAACACCTTCGACACCCTAGCTGCCACATTAATACCTTTCGCCTTAGTTAGAGGCCACCTTTTACAACCTTTAAACAATGCATGCGAATGGGGAGACTTTCATCTTCGTACCTTCCACTAATATTGAAGCCGCCTTCCCCAATGTTTTTGAAAGGATTGACTTAGCTGCTTTTACTAATAGTTTCGGAGGCAATGATTTCGAAAGGATTGTTTCGAAGCTACCCTGTTCTCCAATTATTTTACTTGAGACCAATGCTTTCGAAAGTGAAGCTTTCGCCTCTGTTCCCTTTGACCCTATAGTTTTATTAAGTGTTGAACTCAATGATTTTGAAAGGGATTTCGAAAGAGATTTTTTAAGGTTTTTAACAATGGTTTCGAAGGTATTGTTTTGGCTTTATAACCTAATGTTTTCTAAGTTAGAAAGGGCTCTAACTTATTTTAAAGGGATAGATAACCCTATTGATTTTAGGTTTTCATCAACATTATTTTGTATAAAGCATATATCATAGTGGCATAAGTATTTTGAGTAAAATAAAGAGTATGATTTTCTTATTTTAAAATGAAATGGTTTCAAGGGTTAAATCATTTGTAAAGATTGTTTCCAAGGAAATGAAATTTTAATAAGGTGGTCAGCCCAAATGTTTTCTAAAAGAATGACTCAGATATTAGAAGACCGGATGGGACTGGTGTGGGGTCGCGCCCTGTACTTTAGCCAGTAGCCCCTAGCTAATATACGTCCAAAATTCCAATGTACATGGCTTTATCACAAGTAACACTAAAATGATGTTGCACACAGAAAAAAAACACAGAGTAGAGATATGTTATTGGTGAGCCTAAAAAACCATTAGGATCAGTTGACCGTAGGAGAAGTAAGTTAAGGATAGAACGTCCAGTATTGTGTCTAACAGAAGTTAGAATATTTATTATGTCTTGTAGGCCACAGTCAACAGTGGTTAATAATCAGCCTGATAAAACTATAATATTCAGACGGATTTTCCATTGATTACCTGATTTATATGCATATATGTTATTACTATTGTTGTTATAATAAGTTTGATTCTAAGATTTTGATTTGCAAAAGATATGCTTTTAAAAGGATATTATTGAGGGGAAACTGTTCCACTAAGCGGCGTTGTCTCACTTAATACCAGTAAATCGAGATGTAATAGAATTATTCACACTAGGCTTTATTTCTGACTCGAAGTTTATGTTTTCCCCTTAAACTCTAGGGTGCTCAAAATTTAATTTGAGTAGATTGAGATTTAACGTATTTCAGGTTTTAGTAGGTGACGAATAAAGCTTCCGAAGACATGTAGGAGGCAAGGATTATCTATTTAGAAGTCTATCCATTATTACTTCTGTTGTGATGTATTTATTGACTAATATGTCTATTTAGTACTCTGATCATCCAAGGGGGCATCTTCGTATGTTGCTCTTGGCGTATATTGTAATAATTATATTCATCTAAGCCTAGGAATCGTTTTAGGATTATGTAATTGAATATGAAATATTGATTTGAAATGTAATCAGAAAAGCTGTTTTAAAATCTCTGTTGATTTTATGTAACAGTCATATGCTTCTGATATTATGGATACCATTATCATTACCAAATTTTGTCATCGGAAGTTAATATCATAGATGACTACAGCATTTGTAGCGGTTTGCTTCGGGCCTTAAAATAGGGGATGTTACAACTTAGTATCAGAGCATAGGTTTATGAAAACTTTAAAGAAATTTTAAACCTAAAATAATTATGAAAAAAAAATAATCCTACTGAATTAGAGAAAAGATTGAGGTATGGGATAATGCTATAGTAACGTACTTATATTTGTTATATATAAGTATACGCTTTATCTCCATCTTCTCATCTCCCTTAGGCTATTCTTCTGTATTTTACAAAGTTTCGAATGCAAATTTAAAGGAATTAAGATATGGATGCTAGGAATGGAAGAGTTAACCTTGGTGGAGGAAGCACCACAACTAATGGAAATGCCATATCGAATACTCGAAGGAATCCAGGTCGGGCACAAGCTGCTTATGTGGGTGCTGGAGCACTGCAAGTTGATATAGGAGCTATGTATTAGTTCTTCGTCAACATGTTGCAAGCTGGAGCTACTGTGGAATTAGTTGGAGGAAATGTTAGAGAAGGAAATCAGAAAGCTTCGGTGGTCAATAACTATGCAGTATTGAGCATAGACTATGCTAGGCTTGGAGGGAAGCCGTTTATCGGGACTGAGGACGCACTTGAAGTGGAGAATTGATTGCTTCATTGCAAAAGGATTTTTGCTGATTTAGGACTTAACGATGAGCAGAAAAGGAGAACGACATCCAGAAAGTTGCAAAGAGCAACATTGTACCGGTAGGACATTGTTACTGTGGGAGTAGCTAAAGAGACCATGACTTGGGCAGAATTCAAAAGGAGGTTTAAGGAAAGATTCATGTCGAAGGTTGCCAAGTTAACTCTACTAAGGAAGTTTGCTGAGTTGGTGTAGGGAGACATGACAGTGCTTGAGTATACTACCAGATTTGAGGAATTATCGAGATACGGATATGCTACGGTTGATACTGTTATCAAAAGGAATGAGAAGTTCATCCTTGGACTGAGACCCGAGCTTGCTAAAGCAACTTTACCACATATTTGGGATCAGTGCGATGTAGTTGTTGAGATGGATTTGAGGAATGAGGAGATGCTTGCTTTCTTTAATGGTAACAAAGCGGTGGAAACTCAAGGTGGGCAGAACCAGAAGTGAAAGTTTTTCCACAAGAAGGGAGCTTAGAAGAGTGGAGCTGCCAAGAAAGGAATGACAAAAGTTATCTGCTATAAGTGTGATAAGAAAGGGCATTTCACTAATGAATGTCGCTCATGGGATGGAAAGAATGTGACCAAGAAGAAGAATATCAAATGCTTCAATTGTGATCAGATTGGACATGAAAAGAACCAGTGCAAGGAACCAGCCAGGGATGGAAAGGGCAAAGTGTTTGCATTGGAACCAGCTACCTCTAAACCAACAGTAGAGGAGAAAGGAAAAGCTGCGTTAGGAGGTATGTTTTTTATTCATGGTGTATCGGTTAGAGTTCTATTTTATACTAGTGCATCGCATTCTTTTATATCCCATTGTTTGGTAGATAAGCTTAACCTAGAACCCTCATACATAGTTACATCCTTAAGGGTTGCGAATCTGATAGGAGGTATGCGACTCTTGGGATGAGATGTGACCACTTAGAGCTTGAATTGTTAAGTCATATATTTGCTTGCAGTTTGCATGTTTTTGATTTTATAGGTTTCAGAATTATTTTGGGTATGGATTATTTAAGTAAGTACGATACTAGGATATTTTACCATGATAGGAAAATATCACTCAGACACCCTAGTTGTAGTGATCAGATTATATGCACTATAGAAAACCCGAATTTAGATTCTTGCACTTTGTTGGGAATTATGGACGAAGAAGATGAGTTGGATCGAGTTTTCATTGTTAGAGAATTTGCAGATTTCTTTGAGCCTGTGGTAGGACTACCGCCGAAATGAGCCTTTTTTCGGATAGATTTATTACCAGGAGCTTAACCTGTGAGTAGACAACCAAGTAGAATGACGCCTACCGAGATGAAGGAGCTAAAGGTGTAGTTGGTGGATTTTGAAGGTAAGAATTTTATCAGACCAAGCAGTTTGCCTTGGGGAGCAGCCATAGTGTTTGTAAGGAAGCGGGATGGATTGTTAAGGTTAAGTATCGATTATCGTAAGTTGAATGAGAAGACGATAAAGAACCGATATCTGTTACCTAGGATTGACGATTTGTTCGATCAGCTGAGTGGAGCCATAGTATTCTCTCAATTGGATTTGGCTACAAAGTTTCATCAACTTAGAATAGCAGAGGGTAGTATTCCTTCGACGTCGTTTAGGACAAGATATGGATCATATGAATGCTTTGTGATGCCGTTCAGACTAACTAATGCATCAGCATTCTTCGTGGACTTAATGAACAGAATCTTCTGAGAACATCTGGATAGGTTTGTATTAGTATTCATAAATGACTTATTGATATATTCCAACGATAAAAGAGATCATGAAGTTCATTTTGAGACACTAAGGCAGCATCAGTTGAAGGCAAAGTTTTCGAAGTGTCACTTTTGGAAGAAGGAAGCGAAGTTTCTTGGTCATGTAGTCTAAGAGAAAGGGTTTTCAGTAGATCCGGCTAAGATCGAGGCAGTAAATAGTTGGAAGAGACCCGAGATAGTGACTGAGATAAAGAGTTTCCTTGAACTAGGTGGATACTATCAGAGATTCATTAAGGATTTCTTGCGGATAGCAGCACCGATGACCAAGCTAACCAGGAAAGAGGTGAAGTATGTTTGGACCGATAAATGTGAGGAAGTATTCCAGAGGTTTAATTATCTATTGACCAGTGCACCTGTGTTAGTTGTTCCAGAGGGGAATCAAGAGTTAGTGGTATACATGGATGCACGTGGAACAGGATTAGGAGCTGTATTAATGCAGATGGGTAAAGTGACTTCCTATGCTTCTCGACAACTTATACTGCAAGAAGTTAAATATCCAACTCATGATTTTGAATTAGTGCGGTAATTTTCGCATTTAAGGTGCGGATACATTACCTTTTGGGAGAAAGATAGGAGCTGTTTACGGATCATAAGTCACTAAGATATTTATTCTCTCAGAAGGAATTGAATATGGGACAACAAAGATGGTTAGAGCTCATAGCTGCATACAACTTTGGTATTGAGTACACATTGGAAAAAAGAAAATAAGGTTGTAGATGCACTTTGCAGAAAACATCAGAATGCAGTATTGGGAATGATAGTTGAGTAGAAAGATTTAGAAGCATTGACGACATGCGGAGTACAAGAGAGATTTGAGGTTAGTTCTAGTCGAGAAACCGATATGTTATCATATTTAGAAGTTCGACCGATAATGATCGAAAGGATTACTTCTAAACAAGGAGAAGACCCATTATTAGCTGAGCGGATCAAAAGGTTAAGGAATGGAATAGAGAGCGATGATTTGAAAGACTTCAGTCTTGAATAGAATGGGTGGTTGAGGAAGAAAGGACGACTATGTGTTTCGAGTGCGGGAAACATTAGGAAGGAAGTACTTAGAGAATGACATCGTTCAGAGTTCACTATTCATACGAGAGGAACTAAGATGTATCATGATATGAAAAAGAGTTTCTTCTAGGAAGGTATAAAGAGAGATGTAGGCTTATGGGTGAAGCAATGTTTGAACTGTCAACATGTAAAGGCCGAGCATCATAAACTGAGTGGTTTATTTTAGCCTTTGGATATTCCAGTCTGGAAATGGAATTCTATCTTAATTGATTTCATAGACGGATTGTCAACGTCGAATAGAGGAAATGAGAGTATCTAGGTTATAGTAAACAGATTGACTAAGAGTGCACACTAATAGCCATTAAGTCGACCAGGACAGCACCGGATTTAGCTAAGTTATTCACGAGTAATATAGTTAGACTGCATGGAATTCCTGGTAGTATGGTAAGTGATAGAGATTCCTTATTCACTAGTGAGTTCTGAAAGAGTCTACAAGATACTTTAGGTACCAAGTTCAACATGAGTACCACTTACCATCTGTAGACAGATTGGCAAACATAGAGCTTTAAGAAAGTCTTAGAGGATTTGTTAAGAGCTTGTGTGCTAGATTTCGGAGGATCATGGGAAGACCATCTACACTTAGTCGGGTTTTCATATAACAACAGTTATCGGACTAGTATATGGATGGCATCATTTGAAGCTTTTTCTGGAAGCTATACAAATCTCCAGTTTGTTGGTAAGAGACCGGGGATAGATTAGATTTTGGTCTAGATTTGATTGAAGAAGCTTTATAAAAGATTGAGTTAATCCGGGAAAGAATAAAGGAAGCTCAGTCTAGGCATAAGAGTTATACTAACAAGAGACGGAAAGACTTAGAGTTCTCAGCTTGAGATCATGTTTTCGTCAAAGTGTCACCAATAAAGGGTGTGATCAGATTCGGTAGGCCATCGAAGTTGGCACCAAGGTTTGTTGGACCATTTCCTATTATAGGAAGGATTAGGAAACTTGCATGTAGGGTAGAGTTACCAAATAGTTTGGCAAGAGTCCACAATATTTTACATATTTCTCATCTAAGGAAGTGTATTCGAGATCTAGAGATTATTATTACACCGACTGTGTTAGAAGATCTAGTAGTGGAACCATATATGACTATAGCTAGAAAACTAGTTCATATAGTTGCTAGAGATGAGAAGAGACTAAGAAACAAGACAGTCAGATTAGTCAAAGTCCAGTGGAGTGACAACGAGAGAAACTATACTTGAGAAACCAAGAGCTGGATTCAGGACACTTATTATGACTTGTTAGATGGTATGATTTACCTTTATACTTGATTGTTGTGGGTACCTTATCGTAATTTGAGGACAAAATTATCTAAGGAAGGGAGTTTATAACGATCTTAATTTTAGCCAACATTATCTAGACTTATAATTAGACAAATTAAATAAAATAATGCAAAGGGTTAGAGGAATTGAGATTTGATAATTAAACTTGAGTCATGCCTTAATCAATACATTTATGAATGGATTTAGACATAGGATAGAATTAGAGTTATGATAAGGGTAAAATAGGAAGAGTCTTTATAGCTATACCCTAAACCCTTCCATTCTCTCCACTTCCTCATTCATTTTACATTCATAAACTAAACAAAAACAATACTACGTTCGGCCGGCCATTACAAGAAGGAAAACAAGAGATTAAAGGGAAAAGCTTAGGAAATCAATCATAATTCAAGTCTCAACTCCTTAATCCAAATCAAGGTGAACAATTATTTTACATCTCTATTTTTGATGAATTATTTCAGTTTAAGGGTAAACACGTTTTCTTTTGCAATTATATGCCATGTTTAGTGGTTAAAAGTGATTATATCCTATATTGCTGATTTATGGTTTAAATATGATTTATTGTGTTATGTTTGAGTTAGAAAATCGTTCATATGACATTTGATTGACTTGAGATTTTGATATGATATGAGAATATTATTTTAGAAGTGAGTTTCAAGTTTAATAATTTTCGAAGTTAATATGGATTTATGGTGAATTTTCTAAGTTTAGAAAATGATTAATTCGGTTTTAAATATTTTAAATGGTTAAAATATGTTTTCGGCCCAAAAATTTGGGTATGGGGAAGAGAATGATTAGTTTGATTTAATTTAATTTTTGGGGATTTCCCTAAGAGTTTAGGATGAGTAAATAAATTTTTTTCAATGACAAGGGCTTATTTGCTTAAGTAAAATGTTTAAATTAGGCTTAAGTGTAAAATGTTTGAGTATTCATGCATATAGCATGCGACAGTATTTTCAGAGAAAGAAATTGGTAAAGTTTTATAAACTAATGAGACTTTGACAAATATTAATAGTTAGGTTAAAAGGAGTTTCTTTTAAAAGCAAAAATACAATTTTTAACTTAATTACATCTTCGCCACTTACCTTGGCAAGCTTTCGTCACCATACTCCCGCCATAACCCGTTCCGCATCCATTCGAAACCAATATACATGGTACCAACCATTGGTACGTAGTGTATTGTAGTTAGGCGGAAGAAAGTGGTGGTGTCGATGGCATGCTTGCGAAAGGGGTAAAGCTGCTTTTCAATGCTTTTGAATCTATGAACCCACCTTTTTCTATAAGTATGCTTACAAAAGGGTTACCGCTTTTGAACCCCTTCGACATGCTAGCCGCCGCCTTAATACCTTTCGCTTTAGTTAGAGGCCACTTTTTACAACCTTTAAACAATGCATGCGAAAGGGGAGACTTTCGTCTTCGTACCTTCTGCTAATATTGAAGCCGCCTTCCCCAATGTTTTCGAAAGGATTAATTTAGCCGCTCTTACTAATAGTTTCGAAGGCAATGGTTTCAAAAGGATTGTTTCGAAGCTACCCTATTCTCTAATTATTTTACTTTAGATCAATGCTTTCGAAAGTGATGCTTTCGCCCATGTTCCCTTTGACCCTATAGTTTTGTTAAGTGTTGAACTCAATGATTACGAAAGGAATGCGTTCAATGATTTCGAAAAAGGTTGTTTAAGGTTTTCAACAATGGTTTCGAAGGTATTCTTTTGGCTTTATAGCCTAATGTTTCTAAGTTAAAAAGGGCTTTAACTTATTTTAAAGGGATAGATGACCATACTGATTTTAGGTTTTCATCAACATTGTTTTGTATAAAGCATATATCATGGCATAAGTATTTTGAGTAAAACAAAGAGTATGATTTCCTTGTTTTAAAAAGATATGATTTCAAGGGTTAAATCGTTTGTAATGATTTTTTTCAAGGAAATGAAATTTGAATAGTGTGGTCATCCCTGATATTTGCTAATAGAAGACTCCGATATTAGAAGACTAGATGAGACTGGTATAGGGTAACGCCCTATACTTTAGATAGTAGCCCCTAGCTAATATTGTTTGAAAATTCCAGTGTGTAGGGCTTTGTCACAAGTAAGACTAAAATGATGTTACATATAGATAGGAATACGTAGAATAGAGATATGTTATTGGTAAGACCGCAAAACCATTAGGATCAGTTGACCGTAGAAGAAGTAAGTTAAGGACAGACCATCCAGTATTGTGTCTAACATAAGTTTGAATATTTATTATGTCTAGTAGGCCCGAGTCAGCCAGTGGTTAATAGTCAGCCTAATAAAACTATAATGTTTAGAAGGATATTCCATTGATTACCTAATTTTTATGCATATATGTTATTGCTATTGTTGTTATAGTAGTCATTTTTATTGCAAGATTTTGATTTGCAAAAGATATGCTTTTAAAAGGATATTAGCGAGAGGAAACCCGTTCCGCTAAGCGGCGTGGTCTCACTTAATATCAGTAAACCGAGATGTAATAGAATTATTCACACCAGACTTTATGTAACACATTATATTTTTAGTAACATTATTTAGAATATTTAGTTAGTTAAATTAAATAAAATAATGAAATATGATGATTAGGGGATTGAGATTTGCGATTAATAGGGGTAGCCATGCCGTGTTAATGAGTATTCAAAACGAGATAACATGAAATAAAATGGGTAAGGGCAAAATAGGGAGAAGGAAATTCTTATACCCTAAACCCTTACGAATTTACCAACACACGTTCATTTCATTTACTAAAATTTATCAAGTAGAGGCCAGCCACCATTTTAAAGAACAAGAGGAAGAAAGCTAAAGGGAGTAGCTAAATCGAAAGCAAATTCAGTCAAATATCAAATCCTTAATCTCAAGACTAAGGTGAATAATGACTACATCTCATTTTCTTAAATGTTTTGGGTTCTAAGTTGAATCCGAAGTGTTTCGCATGATTATGCCATGTTTTTGATGGACTAAATGTTTATGTATGCTTGTTGATGATTTATGCTTGTTTATATAGATTTTATGGTATGTTTTGATATGAAAACCTTATTATTTCACATCTAACTGCCTTGCGATTTTTGATTTAGATCGGAAACGATATTTTAGAGATGGGTTTCAATTTTCATGATTTTCTGAATTAATGGGGATATCATATCAATTTCTAGTGAAGAAAATGATTTGTTGGGTTATAAATAATTTATGGTTAAATTATAAATAATTTGGTCTGAAATTTATATTTGTTAGAAAACATTTTAAAAAGGATTTTCAGGAATTTTTATAAAATTTTCCAAAGTGTTTTGATGAATATATAAAATTGTTTAAGGTATGGGACTTAAATTTTTTATATATTTATAATAGGAGAAGGAGTATTTTGTAAAATAAAATTATTGTTTATTTCTGAAATCTTGGTAGCACTTTTGAAAAAGAAATTTATCAACCAATGAAAATTTGATAAACTGAGCGGGTTAGTTGAAAAGTGTTTCTCTTTTAAGTTGAAAACAAAATTTACATGTTTTTAGCATGTTCCGCCACTTTCGATACCAAGGGTTCCGACCTAGACATTTCACCACTATGCTTTCGAAACCAATGTGCATGGTATCAACACATTTGATACGTAGCGAATTGGATAGAGGCGGGATGTATAGGGTCAAAACGTATGGTTCTGAAGTGGTCAAAGCATGCCTTTGTTTTAAAATGAAGTAGAACCTGCTTTGCTTTCGAAGGGTTAGCTTTCGATCGGGTTAGTTTCCGACCTGGTCAAATGATTTCAAAGGAATGGTTT
Source organism: Allium fistulosum (assembly GCA_030737815.1). Lineage (NCBI taxonomy): Eukaryota > Viridiplantae > Streptophyta > Magnoliopsida > Asparagales > Amaryllidaceae > Allium > Allium fistulosum. Next base: position 891,295,051 of record CM060902.1, read on the forward strand.
CGAATGGGTTGTGCTCTTTTATTTTAAGAAATGCTTTCGAAGAGGTCGAAACCCCTAGCAACTGCTTTTCCTACCTTTCGAAGTTAATGGGTTGTGATCTTTTGTTTTTAAACTTGGTTACTTCTGCAATGCTTTTGGAAGGGTGGTTTCGACACCACTACTTCTTTACTTAAGAATGCATTCGAAAGATCGGCTTTCGACTTAAATGGTTTTAATGACCCTTTTGCTTTTTTGAAGTATAACCCAAATGGTTTCGAAGGAGGTTTAAAGGGTTTTGAAAGGAGTTTTTCCACATGTTTAAATTGAACCTAAGTGCTTTCGAAAGGTTGTTGTTTATGAAGGTTTTGATGCTTTCGAAAAGTTTTAAAGGAAGGTTTCTAAGGGGTGGTTCCCCAATGATTTCGAAAGGTTCAAAAGAGTAATTTTCTAACTGTTTCGAAAGGGCTAAAAGGAAGGTTTTTCCAATGGTTTCGGAAGGCGGTTTTAAAGTGTTTTGCGATAAGATATCTAAGGTTTTATAGCTTTCGAAGGAAAGTTTTTTCAAGGATTTCGAAAGGTTTTGAGAATGGTTTCGAAAGAAAGGTTTTGGCCTTTCGGCCTAGGTGAAATAAAGGGTTTTACTTAATTTCGAAAGAGGTGCTTTTAGAAAGGGGTACTTTTAATGGATTTGAAAAGGGTACTTCCAAAGGTTTAAATGTTTTCATCAACTAAGGTTTGAGTAAAAAGTATATATATAACATGGAAAGGTGATCTTGAGTAAAGCATTGAGTATATGTATTTTCCTTGTGTGAGTTAGACTTAAAAGTTTTAAATCAGTTTGAAAAGGTTTTCAAGGAAATTTTATGGAAAGGTTCCCCTAAGTAAAATGACTAAGATATTAGAATACCAGATAGGCCGGGTATATGGTCGCGCTCTATACATTAGCTATTAGGCCCAGCTAATTTAGTCTAAAATTCTAGTGTGTAGTGCTTTGTCACAGGTAAGACTAAAACTATGATTACACATAGAAAGGAAGATATATTTGTATACAAATAAGTTATTAGTGAGCCCGCAAAACCATTAGGATCAAGTGACCTTGGGAGATGTTAAGTTAGGGATAGACCGTCCAAAAGAGGAGTATTTAACATCTAGTTAAGGAAAGAACGTCCAAAAGAGGAGTACATAACAAGTGTTAGATTATTTTGATTATATTGTATGGTAAGTCCGAGTCAGCCGAAGGTTAGTAGTTATTCAAACAAAACTATAGAGTTCGGACAAATAGTCTATTTGTTAACCGATATGTATGTTTACATAATAATGCTTTACAATTTTAACCAGTTTTGGTTGCAGGAAGTAGAATTGGAAAAGATATGTTTTAAAAGGATATTAGTGAGGCGAAACCCGTTCCGCTAAGCGGCATGGTCTCACTTAATATCAAATAACGAGTTGTATAGTATTATTCACACCAGGCTTTATGTATGACTCGAAGTTTATGTTTTCCCCCTTAAACTCTCGAGTGCTCAAAGTTGATTTTAGTAGGCTGAGGGTTGAGGGTTTATAGGTTTTAGTAGGTTGACGAATAAAAGCTTCCAGAGACGAGCAGGTGGCTGACAGATAGCTATTTAGGAGTTGTTGTTTTGTTTTGTTTTATTCCTTTATGTAGTATTTAAGATAGTTATGTCTATATAGTACTCTGGTCAACCGAGGGGCATCATCATATGTCGCTCTTGGCGTATTTATATAACAATTATATTTTATCTAAACCTGGGAGACGACTATAGGGTTTTGTAATCTGAATGCGAAACATATGTTTTGAAATGTAATCGGTAAATTGTCATTTTTGGAAATCTATAATTTTGTTTCATATTCAAGTGCTTCTGATATTAAGGATACCATTAACATAGCCGTATTTAGTCATCGAAAGTTAATACTGAGGATGATTGCAGCATCTATAGCTCTTAACTTTGTGCTTATAAATAGGGGATGTTACAACTTTATATCAAAGCATAGGTTTATGGAAAAATTTAAACTACAAAAATGATTTTGAAAACATAATCCTTAGGAATTAGAGTTAAGATCGGGGTATGGGATAACGCTATAGTAACATACTTGTATTTGCTATATATATAAGTATATGCTATCTCTCTATTCTCCTATCTCTCTTAGGCTATTCTTCTGTATCTCTCGAGGCTTGAATATAGAAATGGACGAAAGAATAGGCAGTGTTAACCTAGGAGGGGATAGCACCACCACCAATGGAAATGCCCGACCCAATATGAGGAGGACTCAAGGTCAGGCTCAAGTTGAGTATTTTGGTGTTGGAGTCCCACTAGTGGATATAGGAGCCATGTATCAGTTTTTCATGAACATGATGCAAACTGGGATTGCTACTGGAGTGTTTTGAGGGAATGTAGGAGTAGGAGTTCAGGAAGCTCCAGTTGTCAATGATTATGCTAAGTTAAGTGGAAATTATGTTAAAATTGGAGGGAAGCCATTTATTGGAACTTAGGATGCTATCGAGGTGGAGAACATGTTGCTACACTGCAAAAGGAATTTTGTTGACTTGAGGCTCAATGTTGAGCAGAAGAGGAGACTTGCTTCTAGACAGCTTCACAGAGCGGCTTTATTTTGGTGGAATAGTGTACCAGCTTGTGTGGATGAGGAGATAATGACATGGGCAGAATTTAAGAGGAGGTTCCACGAGAGGTTCATGTTGGTGATGGCATGGTCTGTTTTGAGCCGAAAGTTTGCTGAGGTAGAGTAGGGAGAGGTGACAGTTTTGGAGTATGCTAGTAGGTTTGAAGAATTGGCTAGGTATGGTTATGCCACTATTGGTACAGTGATGAAGAGGAATGAAAAGTTCATCGGGGGAATGAAGCCTGAATTGGCTAGGGCTACCTTACCGCATATCAGAGATCTCCGTGATGTGGTAGTGGAGACGGTGTTAGGACATGAAGAGATGCTTGCTTGTTTGAAGAAGAAAAAGGAGATAGGTTTGGAAAGTTTAGAAGAGGAAATTCTTTCACAAGAAGGGTGCTCAGAAAGGTGGAGCAGGGAAGAAAGGGAAGTCTGAAGTGGTTTGTTTTAAGTGCGACAAGAAGGGGCATTTTGCTAATGAGTGTTGGAAAGGCTAAGGAAGTGATCGGGAAGAAGAATATAAGTGCTTCAATTGTGATCAGATTGGCCACTACAAGATTCAATGCAAAGAGCCCGCTAAGGATGGAAAGGGTAAGGTGTATACATTGGAGCCTGCTACTTCGAAGCCAATAGTGCAGGAGAAAGGAAAGCAGTTTAGGGAGGTACGCTTTAGATCCATGATATGTTTGTTAGCGTTTTGTTTGATATTGGTGCATCGCATTCTTTTATATCTTGATATTTTGTAGATAAGCTTAACCTAGAACCCACATATTTAGTTACTTCCTTATAAGGTTGCAAATCCGATAAGAGGGTATGCGACACTTGGGATGAAGTGTGACCACTTAGAGTTTGACTTGCTAGGTTAAACCTTTGTTTGTAGTTTGCATATATTTGATTTTGTAGAGTTCGGAATTATATTGGGCATGGATTGATTAAGTAAGTACGATGCAAGGATATTTTTCCACGATAGGAAAATATCACTTAGACACCCTTATTGTAGTGATCAGATTGTATATACCATAGAAAGCCCTAGCTGTGAGGAGAATGCTTTGTTGGGAGTTATGGAGTTAGAAGACGAGTTGAGTCGCATTTTCGTGGTTAAAAATTCACGGACGTCTTTGAGCCGGTAGTAGGATTACCACCAAAACGAGCCATTGAGTTTCTGATAGATTTGGTGCCTGGAACAGAACCGGTTAGTAGGCCGCCAAGAAGGATGATGCCTACAGAGATGAGAGAGCTGAAGGTGTAGTTGGTGGATTTGGAAAGCAAGAATATTATTAGACCAAGTACTTCACCTTGGGGAGCAGCCGTAGTGTTTGCTAAGAAGTCGGACGGATCGTTGAGGTTATGTACCGATTATCGTAAGTTGAATGCGAAGACGATAAAGAATCGATATCCGTTGCCTAGAATTAATGATTTGTTCGATCGGCTGAGTGGAGCCAAGATATTTTCCCAATTGGATTTGGCTACAGGTTTCTACCAGCTTAGAGTAGCAAAAGATAGTATACCTCTGATGGCATTTAGGACCAGATATGGATCGTACAAATGGTTTGTTATGCCGTTCGTACTAACTAATGCACCGACATTCTCTGTAGACTTGATGAACCAAATTTTCAAAAAGCACTTAAATAGATTCATGTTGGTGTTCATAGATGATATTTTGATATATTCTAAGGATGAGAAAGAGCATGAAGGTCATCATAGAGTGGTTCTGGAGACTTTGAGGGAACATCATCTGAAGGCGAAGTTTTCGAAGTGTCATTTTTGTAAGAAGGAAGTGAAGTTTTCTGGTCATGTATTTTAGGAGAAGGGGTTGTCAGTCGATCCAGATAAGATCGAAGCTGTCAATAATTGGAAAAGAATAGAAGCGGTAACTGAGATAACAATTTTTCTTGGATTGGTTGGATATTATCGGAGGTTTATAAAGGATTTTTTGCGGATAGCAGCGCCGATGACCAAGCTAACGCGAAAGGAAGTGAAGTTTGTGTGGACCGATAAGTGTGAGGAAGCATTCCAGAGCTTGAAACACTAATTGACCCATGCACCTGTATTAGTTGTTCTAGAGGGGAATCAAGATTTGGTAGTTTATACAAATGCGTGTGGTACTGGATTAGGAGCTGTACAATGCAGAGAGGTAAAGTGGTTGCCTATTCTTCTAAACAGCTTAGACCACAAGAGGTTAGATATCGGACTCTTGACTTGGAGTTAGCTGCAATTATTTTCACTTTTAAGGTGTGGAGGCATTACCTTTTGGGAGAGAGGTTTGAGCTTTATACCGATCATAAGTCGTTGAAGTATTTGTTCTGTCAGAAGGAACTAAATATGAGACAGTAGAGGTTGTTAGAGTTTTTAGCCGCTTATGATTTTGGAATTGAGTACACACGGGGGAAAGGTAACAAGGTTGTAGATGCGCTTAGTAGGAAGCATAAGAATGCAGCGTTGGCTATGATAGCAGAATGGAAAGGTTCAGTAGCGTTGTCGACTTGTAGTGTGCAGTGGATATCCAAGGCTGGGTCTAGTGGAGAATCTTCTATGTTATCTTGTTTAGAAGTCCGACCGATATTGATTGAGAAGATTGCTTCTAAACAGGAAGATGATCTAGTGTTAGCTGAAAGGATTGGAAATTAGGAGATGGAATGGAGGGTGATGACCTAAAGGATTTCAGTCTTGACCAAAGTGGGTGGTTAAGAAAGAAGGGTAGATTATGTGCTCCTGATGTGCGAGACATAAGGAAAGAAGTTTTAAAGAAATGCCATCGTTCGAAGTTAATTTTCATCCAGGGGAACGAAGATGTATCAGGATATGAAGAGAAGTTTCTTCTGAGAAGGAATGAAGAGGGATGTTAGGATATAGGTAAAACAGTATTTGAACTGTCAGCAGGTGAAATCTGAAAATCAAAAGCCAAGTGGGTTGCTTCAGCCATTGGATATTTCGGTATGGAAGTGGGATTCTATTTCTGTGGATTACATAGACGGGTTGCCGAGATCTAATAGAGGAAATGAAAGTATATGTGTCATAGTGGACAGATTGACCAAGAGTGCCCACTTCATTCCCGTTAAGTCAAATGGGACGACACCTGTATTGGCTATGTTATTTATGAAGATTATAGTTAGAATTTACGGAATTCCTAGTAGTATTGTTAGTGATAGAGATTCCTTATTCACTAGCAATTTTTGGAAGAGTCTACAGGAGAGTTTAGAAACCAGGCTCAAGATGAGTACCACTTACCATCCGCAGACAATGGGCAAATTGAAAGAGTTACTATGATCTTGGAAGACTTGTTAAGAGCTTGTGTATTAGACTTCGAGGGATCATGGGAAGACCATCTACACCAAGTTGAGTTTTCGTACAATAATTGTTATCAAACTAGTATAGGGATGGCACCGTTTGAAGCTTTGTATGGTAGACTATGCAAATCTCCCGCATGTTGGTTAGAGACCAGAGATAGATTAGTCCTTAGCCTCGATTTGGTAAGAGAAGTAGTAGAGAAGATTGAGCTGATAAGGGAGAGAATGAAGGAAGCTCAGTCTAGGCAGAAGAGCTATGGAGATAGAAGATGGAAAGATTTAGAATTCTCCGTTGGAGACCATGTTTTCATCAAAGTATCGCCGATGAAAGGTGTTATCAGGTTCGGGAAGACATGGAAGTTAGCATCGAGATTCGTAGGACGTTTCCTATTTTTGAGAGGATCACGATATTCGCATACATAGTAGGGTTACCAAGTAGTTTGGCAGGAGTCCATGATGTTTTTCAGGTTTCTCATCCGAGGAGGTGTGTTAGGGATCCAGACACTACTATAGCATCGACTGTGTTAGAGGATTTAGTAGTGGAACCAAACTTGACTATAGTTAGGAAGCATGTTCGGATAGTCGCGAGAGATGAGAAGAAATTAAGTAACAACAATGTCAGATTAGTGAAGGTCTAGTGGAGTGACGATGACAGAGACTGTACTTGGCAGACTGAGAGCAGGATTAGAGCTGCTTATCCTGATTTGTTTGATTGTATGTTTTACATTTGATTGTTTTGTTGCGTACCTTATCGTAATTTCGAGGACGAAATTCTTTAAGGAGGGAAGATTGTAACACCCCATATTTTTAGTAACATTATTTAGGATATCTAATTAGTTAAATTAAATAAAACAATGAAATATGATGATTAGGGATTAAGATTTGTGAATAATAGAGGTAGTTGCGCCATGTTAATGAGTATATCAAAGCAAGATAACATGAAATAAAATGGGTAAGGGCAAAATAGGGAGAAGGATATTCTTATACCCTAAACCCTTAGGAATTTACTTCCACACATTCATTTCATTTACTAAAATTTATCAAGTAGGGGTCGGCCACCATTTTAAAGAACAAGAGGAAGAATAAAGGGAGAAGCTAAACCGAAAGTAAACTTACTCAAATTTCAAAATCCTTAATCGCAAAAGCTAAGATGAATAATGACTACATTTCATTTTCTTAAATGTTTTTGGTTCTAAGTTGAATCCGAACTGTTTTGCATGATTATGCCATGTTTTTGATGGATTAAATGTTTATGTATACTTGTTGATGATTTATGCTTGTTCATATAGATTTTATGATATGTTTTGATATGAAAACACTATTATATGACATCCAAATGCCTTGCGATTTTAGATTTAGATCAGAAATGATATTTTAGAGATGAGTTTCAATTTCCATAATTTTCTGAATTAATGGGGATTTCATATTAACTTCTATTGAAGTAAATGATTTATTGGGTTATAAATAATTTACAGTTAAATTATAAATAATTTGGGTCTGAAATTTATATATGTTAGAAAAAATATAAAAATCGATTTTCTGGAAATTTTGTAGAATTTTCCAAAGTGTTTTGATGAATATATAAAATTATTTAAGGTATGGGACTTAAATGTTTTATATATTTATAAAAGGAGAAGGGTTATTTTGTAAAATAAAATTATTATTTATTTCTAAAATCTTGGCAGCACTTTTGAAAAAGAAATTTAGCAACCAATCAAAATTTGATAAACAGAGCAGGTTAGTTGAAAAGTGTTTCTCTTTTAAGTTAAAAACAAAATTTGCATGTTTTTAGCATGTTCCATAACTTTCGGTACTAGGGGTTCCGACCTAGACGTTTCGCCACTATTGCTTTCAAAACCAATGCACATGGTATCAATACATTTGGTACGTAGCGAACTAGATAGAGGCAGGAGGAATAGGATCAAAACGTAGGGTTTCGAACGGGTCAAAGCATGCCTTTGTTTTTAAATGAAGTAGCGCCTGCTTTGCTTTCGAAGGGTTAGCTTTCGACTGGTTTGGTTTCCGACCTGGTCAATTGATTTCAAACGAATGGTTTCGAATGGGTTGCACTCTTTTGTTTTAAGAAATGCTTTCGAAGAGGTCGAAACACCTGGCTGTCATCTTACCTACATTTCAAAGTCAATGGTTTCGAAAGGCATACTTTGTTTTTAAACTTGGCCACTTCTCCAATGCTTTCAGAAGGGTGGTTTCGACACCATCAATTCTTTGCTTAGGAATGCTTTCGAAAGATAGGCTTTCGACTTAAATGGTTTTAATGACCCTTTTGCCCTTTTGAAGTATAACCCAAATGGTTTTGAAGGAGATGGTTTAAAGGGTTTCGAAAGGAGTTTTTCCACATGTTTTAAATTGAACCCAACTGCTTTCGAAAGGTTGTTTTTTATGAAGGTTTTGATTCTTTCAAAAGGTTTTAAAGAAGGGTTTCTAAGGTTTGGTTCCCCAAAGGTTTCGAAAGTTTCAAAAGGGTTTTTTTTAACTGTTTCGAAAGGGCTAAAAGGAAGATTTTTCCAATGGTTTCGAAAGGCAGTTTTAAAGTGTTTTGAGATAAGACGTCTAAGGTTTTATAGCTTTCGAAGGAAATGTTTTGAGAATGGTTTCGAAAGGAAGGTTTTGGCCTTTTGGCCTAGGTGAAATAAAGGGTTTTACTTGATTTCGAAAGAGGTGCTTTCAAAGGTTAGAAAGTGGTACTTTCAATGGATTCGAAAGGGGTACTTCCAAATGTTTTCACCAACTAAGGTTTGAGTAAAGCATATATATAACATGGAAATTTGATTTTGTGTAAAGCATTGAGTATATGTGTTTTCCTTGTGTGAGTTAGATTTAAAGATTTTAAATCAGTTTGAAATGGTTTTCAAGGAAAATTAATGGGAATTTTTCCCTAAGTAAAATGACTCAAATATTAGAATACCAGATAGGACAATTATAGGGTCGCACCTTAATGCCCTATACATTAGCTATTAGCCCTAGCTAATTTAGTTTAAAATTCCAATATGTAGGACTTTGTCATAGGTAAGACTAAAATTATGATTACACACAGAAAGGAATATTTATTTGTATACAAATTGGTTATTGGTGAGTCCGCAAAACCATAAGGATTAGGAGACCCTGGGAGATGTTAGGTTAGGGACAAACCATCCAGAAGAGGAGTATTTAACGGATAGTTAACAGCATACCGTCATGAAGAGGAGTACCTAACAGGTGTTAGAATATTTTGATTATATTGTCCGGTATGCCCAGTCAGTCGAAGGTTAGTAGTTAGCCAAACAAAACTATAGAGTTCAGACAGATAGTATATTTGTTACCTGATATGTATGTTTACATAATAATGCTTTACATTTTTAACCAGTTTTGGTTGTAGAAATAAAATTAGAAAAGATATGTTTTAAAAGGATATTAGTGAGGGGAAACCCGTTCTGCTATGCGGCGTGGTCTCACTTAATATCAAATACTGAGATGTATAGTATTATTCACACCAGGCTTTATGTATGACTAGAAGTTTATGTTTTTCCCCTTAAACTATCGGGAGCTCAGAATTGATTTGAGATTTGAGTAGGCCGAGGGTTGAGGTTTTACAGGTGTTATTTAGTTGACAAATAGACGAGTAGGTGGCTGACGGATAGTTATTTAGGAGTTGATGTTTTGTTTTGTTTTTTCCCGTTGTGTTGTATTTAAGACAATTATGTCTATATAGTACTCTGGCCAACCAAGAGGGCATCATCATATGTCGTTCTTGGCGTATTTATGTAATAATTATATTTTATCTGAACCTGGGAAATGATTATGGGATTATGTAATTTGAATGTGAAACATATGTTTTGAAATGTAATTAGTAAAATGTTGTTTTTGGAAATCATTGATTTTGTTTCATATTCAAGTGATTCTGATATTATGGATGCCATTAACATAGCTGTATTTAGTCATCAGAAGTTAATACTATGGATGACTGCAACATCTGTATCGCTTAGCTTTGGGCCTATAGATAAGGGATGTTACAACTTGGTATCAGAGTGTAGGCTTATGGAAAACTTAAACTAAAAAATGATTTTGAAAACATAATCCTTAGGAATTAGAGTCAAGATCGGGGTATGGGATAACAGTATAGTAACGTACTTGTATTTGCTATATATATAAGTATACGCTATATCTCAATTCTCCTATCTCTCTTAGGCAATTCTTCTGTATCTCACGAGGCTTGAGTACTGATATGGACGCCAGAAGAGGCAGAGTTAACCTAGGAGGGGACAACACCACCACCAGTGGAAATGCTCGACCCAATACGAGGAGGACTCAAGGTCAGGCTCAATCCGAGTATGTTGGTGTTGGAGTCCCATAAGTGGATATGGGAGCCATGTATCAGTTTTTCGTGAACATGATGCAAGTTGGGATTGCTGGTGGAGTGGTTGGAGAGAATGCAGGAATAGGAGTTTAGGAAGCTCCAATTGTCAACGATTATGCTAAGTAGAGTGGAGATTATGCTAAACTTGGAGGGAAGCCATTTATTGGAATCAAGGATGCTATCGAGGTGGAGAACTGGTTCTACACGGTGAAAGGAATTTTGCTGACTTATGGCTCAATGTGAGCAGAAGAGGAGACTTGCTTCTAGACAGCTTCAAGGAGCAGCTTTATTTTGGTGGAATAGTGTAACAGCCGGTGTGGATGAGGAGATAATGACATGGGCAGAGTTTAAGAGGAGGTTCCAGGAGAGGTTCATGTCGGTGATGGCGCAGCCTGTTTTGCTCCGAAAGTTTGCTAAGCTAAAGCAAGGAGAGATGACTGTTTTGGAGTATGCTAGTAAGTTTGAAGAATTTGCTTGGTATGGTTATGCTACTGTTGATACAGCGATGAAGAGGAATGAAAAGTTCATAAGGGGATTAAAGCCTAAGTTGGCTAGGGCTACCTTATCGCATATCAAAAGTCCTTGTGATGTTGTAGTGGAGATGGCGTTAAGACATGAAGAGATGCTTGCTTGTTTGGAGAAGAAGAAGGAGAAGGAGGTCCAGGTTAGGCATGGTCAAAAGAGGAAGTTCTTTCACAAGAATGGTGCTCAGAAAGGTGGAGCAGCGAAGAAAGGGAAGTGTGAAGTGGTTTTTTTTAAGTGCGACAAGAAGGGGCATTTTGCTAATGAGTGTCATACTGGAATGGCTAAGGAAGTGATCGGGAAGAAGAATATCAGATGCTTCAATTGTGATAAAATTGGCCACTATAAGAATTAATGCAAAGAGCCCACTAAGGATGAGAAGGGCAGGGTGTATGAATTAGATCCTGCTACTTCGAAGCCAACAGTGCAGGAGAAAGGAAAGGTAGTTTTGGAAGGTAAGCTTCAGATCCATGATATGTCTGTTAGCGTTTTGTTTGGTACTAGTGCATGGCATTCATTTATATCTCGATTCCTAGTAGATAAGCTTAACCTAGAACCCACATATTTAGTTACTTCCTTAAGAGTTGCTAATCCGATAGGAGGGTATGCGGCACTTGGGATGAAGAGTGACCACTTAGAGTTTGACTTACTATGTTACACCTTTGTTTGTAGTTTGTATATATTTGACTGTGTAAGGTTCGGAATTATATTGGGCATGGAATGGTAAAGTAAGTAAGATGCTAGGATATTTTGCCACGATAGGAAAATATCATTTAGACACCCTGATTGTAGTGATCAGATTGTATATACCATAGAAGGCCCTAGCTATGAGGTGAATGTTTTGTTGGGAGTTATGGATTTAGAAGACAAGTTGAATCTCATTTTCGTGGTTAGAGAATTCACGGACGTCTTTGAGCCGGTAGTAGGATTGCCACTAAAACAAACCATTGAGTTTCAAATAGATTTGGTGTCTGGAGTAGAACCGATTAATAGACCGCCAAGCACGATGACGCCTACAGAGATGAGAGAGATGAAGGTGCAGTTGGTGGATTTGGAAAGCAAGAATTTTATTAGTCCAAGTAGTTCATCTTGGGGAGTAACCGTAGTGTTTGCTAAGAAGCCGAACAGATCGTTGATGTTATGTATCGATTATCGTAAGTTGAATGAGAAGACGATTAAGAATATATATCTGTTGCCTAGAATTTATAATTTGTTCGATCAGTTGAGTGGAGCCAAGATATTTTCTCAGTTGGATTTTGCTACAGGTTTCCATCTGCTTAGAGTAGAAAAAGATAGTATACCTCTGATGGCGTTTAGGACAAGATATGGATCGTACGAATAGTTAGTTATGTCGTTCGGACTAACTAATGCGCCGGCATTCTTTTTAGACTTAATGAACCGAATTTTCAAAGAGCACTTAGATAGATTCATGTTGGTGTTCATAGATGATATTTTGATATACTCTAAGGATGAGAAAGAGCATGAAGTTCATCTTAGAGTGGTTATGGAGACTTTGAGAGAACATCAGTTGAAGGCAAAAAATTTGAAGTGTCATTTTTGGAAGAAGGAAGTGAAGTTTCTTGGTCATGTGGTTTCGGAGAAGGGGTTGTCTGTCGATCCAGATAAGATCGAAGCTGTCAATAATTGGAAAAGACCAGAAACAGTAACCGAGATGAGAAGTTTTCTTAGATTGGCCGGATATTATCGGTGGTTTATAAGGGATTTTTCACGGATAGCAGTGCCGATAACCAAGCTAATGCAAAAGGAAGTGAAGTTTGTGTGGACCGATAAGTGTGATGAAGCATTCTAGAGCTTGAAACACTTATTGACCCATGCACCTATATTAGTTGTTCCGGAGGGGAAGCAAGGTTTGGGAAGACATGGAAATTAGCATCGAGATTCATAGGACCGTTTTCTATTTTAGAGAGGATGGGGAAACTCGCATACAGAGTAGGGTTACCAAGTAGTTTGGTAGGAGTCCATAATGTTTTTAATATTTCTCATCTAAGGAGGTGTGTTAGGGATCCAAACACTACTATAGCACCGACTGTGTTAGAGGTTTAGTAGTGGAACCAAACTTGACTATAGTTAGGAAGCCTGTTCGGATAGTCGCGAGAGGTGAGAAGAAATTGAGGAACAAGAATGTCAGATTAGTAAAGGTCTTGTGGAGTGACGATGATAGAGAGTGTACTTGGCAGACTGAGAGCAGGATTAGAGACGCTTATCCTGATTTGTTTGATTGTATGTTTTACATTTGATTGTTTTGTTGCATACCTTATCGTAAAGTTGGAGGACGAAATTTTCTAAGGAGGGAAGATTGTAACACCCCATATTTTTAGTAACATTAATTAGGATATCTAATTAGTTAAATTAAATAAAACAATGAAATATGATGATTAGGGATTGAGATTTATGATTAATAGGGGTAGCTGTGCCATGTTAATGAGTAAATCAAAACAAGATAACATGAAATAAAATGGGTAAGAGGAAAATAGGGAGAAGGATATTCTTATGCCCTAAACCCTTAGGAATTTACCTCCACACGTTCATTTCATTTACTAAAATTTATCAAGTAGCGGTCGGCCACCATTTTAAAGAACATGAGGAAGAAAGCTAAAAGGAGAAGCTAAATTTAAAGCAAATTCACTCAAATCTCAACAAATCCTTAATCTCAAAAGTTAAGGTGAATATTGACCACATCTTATTTTCTTAAATGTTTTCAGTTCTAAGTTGAATCCGAAGTGTTTTGCATGACTATGCCATGTTTTTGATGGATTAAATGTTTATGTATGCTTGTTGATGATTTATGTTTGTTCATATAGATTTTATGATATTTTTTATATGAAAACCCTATTATATGACATCTAAATGCCTTGCGATTATATATCTAGACCAGAAATGATATTTTAGAGATGGGTTTCAATTTTTATAATTTTCTGAATTAATAGGTATTTCATATTAACTTCTAGTGAAGAAAATGATTTATTGGGTTTAAATAATTTACGTTTAAATTATAAATAATTTGGGTCTGAAATTTATATATGTTAGAAAACATATTAAAAAGGATTCTCTGGAATCTTTGTAGAATTTTCAAAAGTATTTTGATGAATATATAAAATTATTTGAGGTACGGGACTTAAATGTTTTATATATTTATAAAAGGAGAAGGGATATTTTGTAAAATAAAATTATTGTTTATTTCTGAAACCTTGGCAGCACTTTTGAGAAAGAAATTTAGCAACCAATGAAAATTTGATAAACAGAGTAGGTTAGTTGGAAAGTGTTTCTCTTTTAAGTTAAAAACAAAATTTACATGGTTTTAGCATGTTCTGCCACTTTCGGTACCAGGGGTTCCGACCTAGACATTTTGCCACTACTGCTTTCGAAACCAATGCACATGGTATCAATCATTTGGTACCTAACGGATTAGATAAAGGCGGGAGGTATAGGATCGAAACGTAGCGTTCCAAAGGGGTCAAAGCATGCCTTTGTTTTAAAATAAAGTAGCGCCTTCTTTGCTTTCGGAGGGTTAGCTTTCAACTGGGTTGGTTTCCGACCTGGTCAAATGATTTCAAAGGAATGGTTTCGAATGGGTTGCGCTCTTTTGTTTTAAGAAATGCTTTCGAAGGGGTCGAAACCCCTAGCCGTCGCTTTTCCTACCTTTCGAAGTCAATGGTTTCGGTAGGCATACTTTGTTTTTAAACTTAGCCACTTCTCCAATGCTTTCGGAAGGGTGGTTTCGACACCATCACTTCTTTACTTAGGTATGTCTTTGAAAGATAGGCTTTCGACTTGAATGGTTTTAATGACCCTTTTTCTTTGTTGAAGTATAACCCAAATGGTTTCGTAGGAGATGGTTTAAAGGGTTTTGAAAGGAGGTTTTCCACATGTTTGAAATTGAACCCAAGTGCTTTCGAAAGGTTTTTGTTTATGATGGTTTTAATGCTTTTGAAAACTTTTAAAGAAAGGCTTCTAAGGGGTGGTTCTCCAATGATTTCGAAAGGTTCAAAAGGGTAATTTTCTAACTATTTCTAAAGGGCTAAAAGAAAGGTTTTTCCAATGGTTTCGGAAGGCAGTTTAAAAATGTTTTGAGATAAGATATCTAAGGTTTTATAACTTTCGAAGGAAAGGTTTTTCGAGGGTTTCGAAAGGTTTTGAGAATGGTTTCGAAAGGAAGGTTTTGGCCTTTCAGCCTAGGTGAAATAAAGGGTTCTACTTGATTTTGAAAGAGGTGCTTTCAAAGGTTTAGAAAGGGGTACTTTCAATGGATTCGAAAGGGGTACTTCCAAAGGTTTAAATGTTTTCATCCACTAAGGTTTGAGTAAAAAGTATATATATAACATGCAAGGTGATCTTGAGTAAAGCATTGAGTATATGTCTTTACCTTGTGTGAGTTAGATTCAAAAGTTTTAAATCAGTTCGAAAAGGTTTTCAAGAAAAAATTATGGAAAGGTTTCCCTAAGTAAAATGACTCAGATATTAGAATAACAGATGGGACTAGTATAGGGTCGCACCCTATACATTAGCTATTTGCCCCAGCTAATTTTGTCCAGAATTCCAGTGTGTAGGGCTTTATCACATGTAAGACTAAAATTATGATTACACATAGAAAGCAATATATATTTGTATACAGATAGGTTATTGGTGAGTCCGCAAAACCATTAGGATCAGGTGACCCTGGGAGATGTTAAGTTAAGGACAGACCGTCCAGAAGAGGAGTATTTAACAGATAGTTAAGGATAGACCATCCAGAAGAGGAGTATCTAACAAGTGTTAGATTATTTTGATTATATTGTTTGGTAGGCCTGAGTCGTTCGAAGGTTAGTAGTTAGCCAAACAAAACTATAGAGTTCGAATAGATAATCGATTTTCACCTGATATGTATGTTTTCATAATAATGCTTTACAGTTTTAACCAGTTTTGGTTGCAGGAAATAGAATTGCAAAAGACATGTTTTAAAAGGATATTTGTGACCTGTTCGTGGTCTCACTTAATATCAAATACCGAGATGTATAGTATTATTCACACCAGGCTTTACGTCTGACTCGAAGTTTATATTTTCCCCTTAAACTCTCGGGTGCTCAATATTGATTTGAGTAGGCTGAGGGTTGAGGTATTATGGGATTTTGTAGGTTGACAAATAAAGCTTCCAGAGACGAGCAGGTGGCTGACGGATAGTTATTTAGGAGTTGATGTTTTGTTTTGTTTATGTCGTTGTGTTGTATTTAAGACAATTATGTCTATATAGTACTCTGATCAACCAAGGGGTATCATCATATGTCGCTCTTGGCGTATTTATGTAATAATTATATTTTATTTGAACTTGGGAGACGACTACGGGATTATGTAATTTGAATGTCATATATATGTTTTTAAATGTAATTTGTAAAATGTCGTTTTTGGAAATCTGTGATTTTGTTTCATATTCAAGTGCTTCTGATATTATGGATACCATTAACATAGCCATAATTAGTCACCGGAAGTTAATACTATGGATGACTACAGCATCTGTAGCGCTTAGCTTTGGGCCTCTAGATAGGGGTTGTTATAGTTTATGTCTAACTCGAAGATTATGTTTTCCCCTTAAACTCTCGGGTGCTCAAATTTTATTTGAGTAGATTGAGATTTAAGGTAGTTCAGGTTTTAGTAGGTGACGAATAAAGCTTCCGAAGACGTGTAGGAGGCAAGGATTAGATATTTAGAAGTCTATCCATTATACTTTCCGTTGTGATGCATCTGTAGCGGTTAGCATCGGGCCTCAAAATAGGGGATGTTACAACTTGGTATCAAAGCATAGGTTTATGAAAATTTTAAACCTAAAATAATTATGAAAAAACATAATCCTAAAGAATTAGAGAAAAGATTGAGGTATGGGATAATGCTATAGTAACGTACTTGTATTTGTTATATATAAGTATACGCTTTATCTCCATCTTCCCATCTCCCTTAGGCTATTCTTCCGTATCTTACAAAGGTTCGAATGCAGATTTAAAGGAAGTAAGATATGGATGCTAGGAATGGAAGAGTTAACCTTGGTGTAGGAAGCACCACAACTAATGGAAATGCCATACCGAATACTCGAAGTAATCCCGGTCAGGCATAAGCTGCTTATGTGGGTGCTGGAGCAACGTAAGTTGATATGGAGTTATGTATCAGTTCTTTGTCTACATGACACAAGCTGAAGCTGCTGCAAGATTAGTTGGAGGAAATGTTAGAGAAGGAAATTAGGAAGCTCCGGTGGTCAATAACTATGCAGTATTGAGCAAAGACTATGCTAGGTTTGGAGAGAAGCTGTTTATCGGGACCGAGGACGCAATTGAAGTGGAGATTGATTGCTTCATTGTGAAATGATTTTTGCTTATTTAGGACTTAACGATGAGCAAAAAGGAGATTGGCATCCAAACAGTTTTAAGGAGCAGCACTGTACTAGTGGAACAATGATACTGTGGGAATAGTTGAAGAGACCATGATGGGCAAAATCTAGAAGGAGATTTGAAGAAAGATTCATGTTGGAGATCGCCAAGTCAACTCTGCTCAGGAAGTTTGCTGAGTCGGTGCAAGGAGACATGATAGTGCTTGAGTATGCTACCAGATTTAAGTAATTATCGAGATATGGATATGCTACGGTTGATACAGTTATCAAAAGGAATGAGAAGTTCATTTGCGGATTGAGACCCGAGCTTGCTAAAGCAACTTTACCACATATTAGGGATCCGTATGATGTAGTTGTGGGGATGGATTTGAGGAATGTGGAGATGTTCGCTTTCTTTAATGGTAACAAAGCAGTGTAAACTACAAGAAATTTTATTTTTTGTGGCGCTCAAAAAACGCTACAAAAACTTTTGGTGGCGTTTTGATAAACGCCGCGAGAAAACATGCGACTAAAAATCCATGATTTTTTGTTACATTTATTTTAACGCCACTATAAATGCATTTTTGGCAGCGTTTTTCAAACGCTACCATTAATCTTTTTGTAGCGTTTAAAAAATGCCACCAAAAGATTTTTTGGCGCTACTAATAGAATACCAACTTTACTCCTATTTTGCGGTTGCATTTACTCAACGCCGCTATATATATTTCGATAGCATTTCTAAAACGCTACTAAAAGTTGTTTATTATTTTACACCATTTTTTCATGCTATTATTTCCTGTTAATGGTCTATTTTGGTTCTATTATATCAATCAACAATCACTCACATAATCATCATATTCAAATAAGTTAAAAAACCCATTAACCATATAATCCATAACCATTTCAATACAATATTTTTTCGACAAAATCACCTAACTCACATAGAATAACCGTTTGTATACAAATTTACACATCGGGTACTAATAAATGTTATATCTAACTAGTGCTAACAAAACCTTTGATTACCCATAATTCTTTGTTGCATACACAAGAGAAAGCTAGCATCATCAAGTCCAAATTTGCTCTCTTCAACAGTCCGATGCCTACACAAGTGAAAGCACAACAGATAGTCAAACAATTACGTTAACTCGTAGGACTTCAAATATGAGATCAAACATCTACGACATTATACAAGTATATCCTACTATAAATGATGTTATATAAATAATCGAAGTTATAAAAAAATGAAATAAAGTCCTTTCTTGAGCTTAAATAGTAGGAATCAATTTTGCACACTTAAGAACCCTCCTTTGATAGAATGGTGAATCCAACAACCTGAGCAAGAAAAAAATGACAATGTAAGCACCTAAATTCATAATACTTTTGTAAATTGTAATTTAATGCATAATATGTAAAGCAATCACTACAAGAAATTTTATTTTTTGTAGCGCTCAAAAAACGCTACAAAAACTTTTGGTGGTGTTTTGATAATCGTTACGAGAAAACATGCCACTAAAAATCCATGATTTTTTGTTGCATTTATTTTAACGCCACTATAAATGCATTTTTGACAGCGTTTTTAAAACGCCACAATAAATCTTTTTCTAGCGTTTAAAAAACGCCACCAAAAGATATTTTGGCGCTACTAATAGAATTTCCAACTTTACCCCTGTTTTACGGTTGCATTTACTCAACGCCACTATATATATTTCGGTAGCGTTTTTGAAACGCTACTGAAAGTTGTTTATTATTTTACACCATTTTTTCATGCTATTATTTTCTGTTAAGGGTCTATTTTGGTTCTGTTATATCAATCAACAATCACTCACATAATCATCATATTCAAATAAGTTAAAAAACACATTAACCATATAATCAAATAAAATATTCATAACCATTCCAATACAATAGATTTTCGACAAAATGACCTAACTCACATACAATAACCATTTGTATATAAATTTACACATCGAGTCCTAATAAATGTTATATCTAACTAGTGTTAACAAAACGTTTGATTACCCATAATTCTTTGTGCATACACAAGTGAAAGCTAGCATCATCAAATCCAAATTTGCTCTCTTCAAAAGTCTGATGCCTACACAAGTGACAATGTAAGCACCTAAATTCATAATACTTTTGTAAATTGTAATTTAATGCATAATATGTAAAGCAATTAGTTAACAGTTTAGTTGAAGGTACTCCAGTATTTTCTATATTTTGGCAGAGGGCTTCTTGACCGTCAGGTGAAGCAAGTAACCTCATCACTTCCTCCTCAATCCATACATTCAACCACACCATTCCCTCCACGCACTTTCATCCTCCCCTTCACAAACACAGTAACCACAAACAACTCCTACACCACCCAACTGACAAGTTTTATCACCAACTCAACCCCACGCATACTTCATCTTCTACTCCTCCAGCATTCTTCTCCTTTTACTCCTGCACATTCAACTTTCATCTCCAATCTTGAAACTGTAGCATTCATACTACTTTTTTTCATTTTCAGTAATTATTTATATATAAAAACTGCAAAAAAATCCTTGGTTGATACCAATTGTTTAACACCGTCAAATCTTGAAACCAAAACCAATAATAAATATCAAAAGCACTGAAAAAAGCCATGGTTCCTAAAATTCAAGTTCTAATATGAATTCCTTCACTATATAGTTTATTTGACCGTCCAAGCATAGATCTTCAAGGTCAGATAACACATAAGCATAATTAGCCTAACTAAAGTCAAAAACACTAAATACATTGGTAGTAGAGAGCTCATTTAAACTCTATTATAAATTTTAACTGCATTTACAAATAAGGGGTAGTGTGATGCATTTATGTGTATATATGCATTTATGTGTATATATGTATATGTACACGTGCTGGCATTCAATTTAGTTATTCTGTTTTCATATTGTATTGATCACGTGCATACTAGTTACTTTTAATTAAAGTGTGTAAAAAATATAAATGAACTGTATTGTTTTTGAAGTCAGTATGGAAATCATAATGAAGTATAACTGGGGTTCAATTGTTGTCCACAAAAGTCACGGGGTCATGTTTTCCATGCAATCACAGTAATTTAATTATTTAGTCAAATAATGAAGGGTAAAGATAGAGTGGGGAATGCGATTGAGGAATAGAGGTATAGATAAACATACCCAAAGGACAGCAATGATGTCAGAATGACTTAACCTCTCTTCAACTGGCAAGCTCAGTAAAACAGTAAGGAAGTCATCTTCCTTCAGCAAATCACCCCCACGTCTCCTCTCAGCGATAACTCTACCAAAAAGAACCTTAACACGAGAAGCTAAATTAGTACACCTCCTTCCAATGCCATGAAAATCCAAAATCTTGTATCTTTTCTTTAAAAAAGTAGTACTAGCAACACTTGATATTACAAAGAATAGAATAAAGTATGAAGCACAAGAAGAAGCATTTTTCTTTCTTCATTCTCAACAATATTGTTGCTTCCATTGATATTTACCTCATTGAAAGAATGAATTGCTTCTCATCAAACATCCACTCCATTCAGTCAATTACTGAAAGAAGGAGAGTTAAGGTTAGTCTCATTCCTTATTGAAACAATGAATTTGCATTCATGTTATTTATATACAAACTACTCATATTAAAATTAAAGGGCTACATCATTTGAGTAACAATATTCATTTGTTTTAAACTAAAGTGTGCAAGATATTAAAACTGCAAATTCACAATGTTTTAAAACTGCATGTGCACAATGTTTTACAGTGCAACTATACTAATACTTTGATGTTCCTTATATAGACAAAAGTTAGCACACTAATACCTAAATAGGTCAACCAAGTTGGGATAGGCAGAGCCAACCATACATATTGGGGTAGATAGAGTGTTCAAAAATTATTTTGGATTTCTAATAATACAACTGTACAACCTGACATAAATAATTTTAATGCATTTTGGAGGTTTTAACAAGGAAAAGAAATCATATAACAGGCAGGTTTTAAGAATAGATTTCAAATCTGTCTAGCCAAAACGGATGTAATACTTACATACATTCCTACAACCAAAAGAGCATGTTCTTCCGTTAAATCTCAAACAAAAATAGCAGCAGGCCATTTTCTGTAAACAATACAGAGTGTAAATCAGTAAAACTACATATATATTCATATTAATATAACATAATATCAGAAACCATTGAGAGCGACTACATTTTCTACACTAATGAAACTACATATATATGATGCACATTGAAATGTCTACATTTTCTGCTTGAAGTGTGCTAACATATTAAACTGCCCATGGGCCTGTGCTATCGGTTGTTATGAGATGCAGCACGTAAAAGAACGATCTATTTACCTTAAACCAATGTTGAAACCGGTACAATAATTCGTCTTTCCAAAACCATTAATTAATTGCTAACTGACTCATACGAAAAAAATGAATAGGCAGTAATAAATGGGAAATGGCAATGAAAAGCACATAGGGAAAAGTTTTTGATGCACATGTTAGTTTTCATTGTCACATATATACACAGAAAGAGAACAAGTTGTTGCTGAAAGGAACGGGTAGTGCAAGAAAACCTTAGAACATAATGAACGTTGTAATAATGCAGTATACTGTACGCAGAAATATAGTACAGTAACTGCTGCACAATGAAAGTAACGATTTTTTTTGAAACATGGACAGTTAGATGATACAGAGGAAAAATTATAAATAAAAGCGAAACATGAAATTTTTTGTACATGATTTACAAAGAAATTATTCGGATGCCAGCAGACCATTAACCATAGCAGAGTATAT
Source organism: Allium fistulosum (assembly GCA_030737815.1). Taxonomy (NCBI): domain Eukaryota; kingdom Viridiplantae; phylum Streptophyta; class Magnoliopsida; order Asparagales; family Amaryllidaceae; genus Allium; species Allium fistulosum. The sequence goes on from CM060902.1 coordinate 891,316,964, forward strand.
AGGTACTAATCATGTGTAATAGTCATGCTGAAAGTATTGAAATGTTGTTTGGGTTTTATTCCAGTTTGACATTCACTACCAACATGAATGACCAGACTGAGTAAACATGAACTACGGATTTGATCTAACTAAGCTCAATCCTATGCATAGTCAAAGGACTTCTGATAAGTCCTAAGGGTACTAAATTCAGCCATTTACATATCAGACATAAAAGATATCAGTAAAATAATTTGTATTTCTTCCTGACACAAATTTTGAATAAGACTAGCTAAACATTTGTATTTCTTCCAAATGGTAAGACCACCTAAATACTTGTATTTTGTCCTAATATGATGACTGTTTAATGTTGAAAGCATACCACTTAAATCTGAGACATGGGGTTATCAAGTATATTCTCTATTTCTAGAACGCTATCAGCCTATCAATATAGAGGCGGAACTACATATAACTTGATGAAAGTCACTTTCACACCTTCAAAGCCACTAGTGAAGTATTGGAGAAATGAGTTTACTGTGATGTAATGCCAATCTGACACAAATATAATTCATTTTAAAGGGAGAGAAAAAGTAAAAGTTCTAAGATTGAACCTGCTACTTACGGGTACCTCTAGACTTTTGCTGCTGGTTTTTCTTCTTCGCCGATACTTTCACACCTTGAAAATGGAATATTTCAACTTAATATAACTCATACAACTTTCAACAATACCATAATAATGATATACATAGTTCAAAGCATAATTACCAAGGTTAGCTAGTATGACATTAATATGTATATACAGTGAAATATTGTTAAGTTTATTTGTATGCTATATAGAACATTTTATACGTTCTTAAACGGTTGGACATCAAAAACCAGCAACTTACATTCACGAATAAAATGAAGTAACCGTTCCACTGACTTCAAAACAGAATAATTGTGTTATGACCAATATAACAATGATTTACAGTGTAAAAAAAACTAAAAGAAGAAGAAAATAACATGATAATAATCAAAGGTAAACTTGTGAAATACTGCAGCACCCAAAATAGATCTACATTCTATCAAACACCTTGTGTGCGGTTGTAGAAATAATATTAACCCAGAATTTTATCTGGATTCTATCAAATATTGTTAAGTTTATTTGTACCGCCAAGGAAGTAAATATAGTCATTATACCTCTTGAGCGTAAGAAGTGTGATTTTTTCTGTCAAAACAGCTTGTTGTCCTCTTCCTGAAGACCTAAAACCATAGTTAAACCCCGAAAATTCAAAATCAACATTAGAAAGAATGCAAATTTCTTAACTTCATCACTTACATGGAAGAAATCACTGTCCTCTTGAGTGATGGAGAGGATTAGCATGTATTAGATCGACTGTGAAGAGCAGCAGTGTGTCAGAGCGGATTTGATTGACTATGAAGAGGAGCAGCGCATCACAGAGGAATAACACGATGATGAGGATGGAGGAAAAATTGAACGGGATGATGATGATGAGGAATTTGGACATATATATTTTTGGAACTGAAGCAAAATGAAACACGTAAACTAAAATTAAAAACGTAACAAGTAAAAAGTTGGCGGCAACTTTTGGCGAAAGTGAACAAAACGCATAGGCGGGGTGAGCGGAAATTTTTGGCAGCGTTGAAAATATGGGACAAAACAATAATAGTTGCACTTGCCTTCAAACGCTGCTAATATGTGCAACTAAAAACATATTTTCTTGTAGTGAATTAGTTAACAGTAAAGCAATTAGTTAACAGTTTAGTTGAAGGTACTAAAATTTTAAGTTTTAAATTTAATTTAATTTAAAGTTCTAAGTTAATTTAAAGTTTAAAATTAAAGTTAATTTCAAATTAGAGTTAATTTAAAGTTAACTTAAAGTAAAATTAAAGTTAATTTAAAGTTAATTTAAAGTAAAATTAAAGTTAATTTAAAGTTTTAAGTTTAAACTTTTAAAAGTTAATTTAATTTTGAATTTAATTTTTAAAAGTTAATTTATTTTATATGTTTTAAGTTTTAAATAAATTAAATTATAAGCTTTGATTTTTAAGTTTTAAAAGTTAATTTAAAAGTTTTAAGTTTTAAAATTTGAATTCTCACAACAATTAGATATGATATCTAAAGAGATTTTAGTTGTTTGAAATTTGAATCACTTATAAAATATAAGATACAGTATTCTTATACTAACATAACATATATACCTGAGCGGCTTTGCAAAGCATAAGGGCTATGCCACCTGCTCCATGAGACCACTGCACTAAAAGATCGTTCTTACTGCCCTTACTTGAAGGGTAGTTCCCACCATGTCCATACTAACATAGACCATGGATGTATTGAAGTCAACAGAAGTAGATACATACAGAGTCATAGACTGAAAGTTATGCGAAGAACTCACAAGGTAGACAAATCCTTTCGAAGCTTCTACAATCTCTTGGGCTCTCTAACTGGAGATGCTGACCTACTTTTTGGGCTTCTGCTACCGTCAGGTGAAGGGCTCCTGTATTTTCTAGATTTTGGCAGAGGGCTTCTTGACCGTAAGTGAAGCAAGCAACCTCATCACTTCCTCCTCAATCCATACATTCGACCACACCATTCCGTCCATGCACTTTCATCCTCCCCTTCACAAACACAGTAACCACAAACAACTCCTACACCACCCAACTGACAATTTTTATCACCAACTCAACCCCACACATACTTCATCTTCTACTCCTCCACCATTCTTCTCCTTTTACTCCTGCACATTCAACTTTCATCTCCAATCTTGAAACTGCACATTCATACTACCTTTTTTCATTTTCAGTAATTATTTATATATAAAAACTACAAAAAATCCTTGGTTGATACCAATTGTTTAACACCGCCAAATCTTGAAACCAAAACCAGTAATAAATATCAAAAGCACTGAAAAAAGCCATGGTTCCTAAAATTCAAGTTCTAATATGAATTCCTTCACTATATAGTTTATTTAACCATCCAAACATAGATCTTCAAGGTCAGATAACACATAAGAATAATTAGCCTAACTAAAGTCAAAAACACAAAAGTCCTTTTATGATTGTAGCATAGTTTTGACATTCGACACTAAAACACTGACCATGAAGATTGCAGAATAGAAATGTTTGTTCATAACAGGTTTTTGCAAGTGGAAGAAAATTACCTCCATAGATTGAACAATGAAGCATATAAGCGTGTGCTTATGCATATCTTCACAATGAGAATTTGTTACGGGGAAGCTAATATCGTATCCCTGCATGTACAGAATATACAAGAAAAATATATATTAAGAAGTATACATGGACTAAAAGATGAGAAAAAAATTAATAATACATATTGCCTATAATTTGACATCTTTCTAGGCAAGCCATTGTTTTCATGTCCATATTTATTCAAGCTCCATGTCCAGATATAGTTTATCATGTAATGGTTTTGGGACGAAAAAGTGATCATAAGTTTTAATGTTTCTTGTGATTATTTTTAGTATTTAATTTATTTTGGTCTGCAACATTATTTGCCTACTCTTATTTCCTACTTCCTCTGTACATAAACAATAGAAAGTATAGGCCGTAGAACATGAGACAAAGACACCTTTTACAAAAATAAGTTCACACACACATGAACATATATATACATATACATACTTACATACAGATGTGTGTACACACACACACAACACACAGACACAACTGTGAATTTGATTTATAGGGTTACCTCTGTTTTATTCAATAGACATGAAGGGAAACAATTGCAGACATGAACACCACAAAAGTGACAGCAATTATTCAATAGAAACAAGTGTATACACACCAGAGCAACAGGACCACACTCTTAAATACATATAATTGGATGTATGCATATGTTACCCACATATAAGTCTCAGTAAGACAATGGATTAACAGAGTATGTTATAACAAACTAGCTGAAATATGATATCCAAAATCAAAACAGTGCATTAAAATGAAAACAAGGGAGGAGTAGCCTGTGCAAGTGTCTTGTGAAGGATTTTTAAGTAATCAGGGGATAATAGTTTTAATTTCATGCGTTTAGTACCTATGAAAATTAGAAAAGTTTTTCACTATACTATAGGTGGTTTTATTCCATATCTGAAGCAGGCCAAACCGGGAATTATTAAATTTAGTAAGGTGATATTGTTTGTAATGATATATCTTTTAAAAAACCAGGAGCACCAGCTATAATAAAACCAAAAAAAGGGTAACAAATCTAAAGTCGGTAACGAAGATCGATTGAAAATTAGGTATAGCGCAGATAGAAAGGAAGAACTAACCATCATATTTAGCACAGGCATTAGTAGAGGACAAAGACTGCATGCTGCAGTGCATAGGAAGGTGGAGAGCAGCGTTAAGGTCAATATTGAAAACTTTGAGAATGGCAGGGCTGTAGAAAATGGAGCAAAGGCAGGGGAGATCGTTGTCTATAGCGTCCTTGAGGGGCTGGCAGCAGCTGATGGGTGGGTTGCTGCTGTTCATGTATGGCTGACATGGGATCAGTTGCGATGCACAGTTTGCCGTTGGTTGTGCCTAAGTTGTGTAGGATATGAACATCATTGTTATTATTGGGATCAAGGCTTTTGAAGAAGTCATCGTTCTCTTTTTATTTTTTGTTCAGAATCCTGTGAATTGTGTTTTAATATATAGATTTCAGGTTGCGTTTCTTTATTGTTTATGTTGCGAGACTTGTGACTTTTATTTTTGTTTAATTGGTCGGACTGGTTCTACATTCTAACTTGATGACTTTGACTATTTCCGCTGTTTTTACATGGAAGGAAGACTCATTTGTATTCGATTCCATTAAACTAATACTCTTCTTCGTGATATTAAATTTCATAAAGAATAAAGTTGTATGAATTCAACCATCGTGAAAAACTGCGATTAAGAATGTTCTTAATAAATAAATAAATAAATATAATAAGCAATTACTGGAGGAAAAAAAGCAGTTGTTCAGAATAGCAAACAGGTAGTACAACAACAGTCAGGAAGCAAGCTTTGGGATAACATCATTTGAAACTTTGTATGAGATACCATATTGTTCTTACACATGTTGGGCATATATATAAAATAGATTTATGTTCGGGTAACCACTTATCAGAGAATAAAAATTGAGATTATTTTTTTAGTTAAAGGCTTGGAATGTGACTAAGTTTGGGAGACTAGGCAAATTGACACCAAGATAAAGTGGATCATTTTCATTAATCAAGCGGGTTGGTTGGGAAGCTTGTGTACAAGTTGAAGCTAAGAGCATCTCTAGCAAGGGTTGGATTTTGAGTGGTAGGGAAAAAAATCAAAAGAATTGCAGTCACACAGACTTGTTTTATATCCGAAAACTTTTCAGTTTTGATCAGGATATATCATTACTTTTCATAATCCCATGTTGCTAACACAACAGTGAAGCAATTGTTAATAAGCGAATTATCTAATAGCTTAATATGTAGAATGTTGAGGCTATTCATGAATGTCTAGTAACTTAGTTAGCAAATGTTAATTACAGATAGGAAAGTTATATGTAGGTATAACATAGACTAAAACTTGCACTAAACTCTTCAACTAACATAAATATCAGTCGGGAAACAAATATTTAGCAGGGTATATACATGTAATGTTAAACCAGATACAAGGCATCTGAAAATACTGTTCAAAGAAGAAGATTTTGATTTGTTTACTCACGATCCATTAGGAAAACCTCAATGTAGCCGAAGAATCTGACAGGAAACACGATATCATGCCTAACAATTTCCCATGGGTTGAATTTCTTAAAACAATATTAAATAGTCAAATACTGCAAATATTCGTAGGATCCTATAAGACTATACAGTATGTAATACCTCAAGCCAGTCTTCGGCTGATTCTTCTAGACCTTCTTTTGAAATCTGTTGCTTAAATAAGCCATATCTATAGCGTAAACCATAGCCCCAGGCAGGTAAATTTAGCGTTGCCATTGAATCAAGAAAACATGATGCAAGCAATTTGGGATTTTGATTCGCGAAACTTGGAATTCTGCTTTTAAAATCGCGTTTGCTTTATTTTAGTTCGGCCGTAGTTTTTGAATTAGGAAAATTAGGGCTTGTGGAGTAAATTGGAAGAGACGAATATTTTTTTTAAGTGAAGTAGTTTGAGAAGAAGAAAAAGTGGTAAAGGAAATTTGAGCGGCCATAAAAAACTTTAGCAAAAAATTCCACGAATTACTGGCTGGAGAATTAGCCGTGTTTCTTTGTTTATTTTTATGTTGTAAAATTACCAATAGTTGCACAAAATTTAAAACACCACCAATTAATGCAACTAAAAATAGTTTTTCTTGTACTTAGAAGAGTGGAGCTATCAAGAAAGGAAAGACAGAAGTTATCTGCTATAAGTGTGATAAGAAAGGGCATTTCTCTAATAAATGCCGCTTAGAGGATGGAAAGAAAGTGATCGGGAAGAAGAATATCAAATGCTTCAACTGTGATCAGATTCGACATTACAAAAACTAGTGCAAGGAACCAGCCAAGGATGGAAAGGGCAAAGTGTTAGCATTAGAACCAGCTAATTCAAAACCAATAGCAGAGGAGAAAGGAATAGCTATGTTGGGTGGCACGCTTTTGATTTATGGTATGTCGGTTAGAGTTCTATTTGATACTAGTGCACGTATTCTTTTATATCTCATTTTTTGGTAGATATGCTTAACCTAGAACCCTCATATCTGGTTACATCCTTAAGGGTCGCGAATTCGATAGGAGGGTATTCATCTCTTGGGATGAGATGTGACCACTTAGAGCTTGAATTTTTAGGTCATATATTTGCTTCCAGTTTTCCTGTGTTTGATTTCGTAGGTTTTGGAATTATTTTGGGTATGGATTGTTTAACTAAGTACGATGCTAGGATATTTTTCCATGATAGGAAAATATCCTTAGACACCCTAATTGTAGTGATTTGATTATATACACTGTAGAAAACCCAAATTTAGATTCTTACTCTTTATTGTAAGTTATAGATGAAGAAGACAAGTTGAATTGAGTTTTCGTTTTTTAAAGAATTCACAGATTTCTTAAGCATTGTTTTCTGGATCCAACGATTCGCAACGAGCCTGTGACGTGGTTGCACCAGATTCAATCCAAAAATCCAACGGTCTGAGATCCCCACACTATAAATTGGATCCTAGGCCTAGCTATTTTCCCACAATCAGGTTTTCTCCCAATTGGGTTCATTACCTGAGGTTGAACCCTAAATAGAAAATATATCTAGGGAGAATATCTTTTTAATAAAAATATTAGATGCCTTAGAAGGGGATCTAGGAAGGCCATGGAGTAAAGCTAAGGATGACAGGTGAGTGGATTTAAATTATATCTCTTTTATGTTTATGATATATAATATCGTTAAATTCCCGTTAAATATTTAATTCAGCATTTATTTTAGTAACTAATTCTACTAATTAGTTATGTTGAAACTGTAAATTTATTAAGAGAAGTGTACTTATATTTAAATGTTATTTATCTGGGAGAAAAGAAAGGAATCCAATTAAATATAAGTAATATTAGGCTTAAAAGTTATAGAGAAAGGCATAAGCCTAAAAGTGAGAAATTTACAGTAAATTATGTTAAAATGGGAGAAATGAATTAAAAAGGAGAAAATCTAATAAATTGATTTGGAAGTTGGTGATATATTAGTTGGTTGGTTTAGAAAAGAGAATACATTTCCATAGTTTAATATTGTAAGAATAGCGATAAACGTAACTGCAAGAATAAAGGCAAGAAAAATGGAATTAGTGCAAAATAGAGACATTGCTGTATTTTGCATTACCCAATAATTAAAGAAACAATAAAAGAAATATCTTGCTATTAAGAGTTATTGTTTATAGCATTATTTAGGATTAAAATATGGAAATGGATTTTTAGCATAGTTTTTGTAACCAACCAAATAGAATAGAACTACTTCATAGAATAAAAGAGAATAACGTGAAGCGTTAAAGAAATTAAAGAAGAGGAAATAATGATGTTAATTATTTGACAAGACTAGAAACAATAAATAGAATATGTGACTAGATCTGCATTTACTACGCAAATAGTAGAATAAAAAGTAAAGTAGTTATTATGATAAGTAATTTGTGACAGTTGGACGTAGTCCCAAGCTAAGACTGTCATATAATATAAGAGAACTAAAGAGAATTTAGTATCATAATAAAAGAAGACAGACTAGAAGAGAAAAGAGACACTTGCAATTACATTTATAACATGTAGGTTATAAAAGAAAGAAAAGAATATAAAAGTGACAATTGCAAGTATAATTGGAATACGTAGGTTGTAATTAAAAAGAAAGAAATAGAAGATGCTTATTTTATCAAACTTAGATCTTGGATTAAGTTAATAAGCAGAATAATAGAAGTGGCTCGTACCGGCAACATTCCCTTTCAGGTCTAGGACTGATGGTCTCACACATGGGTGACGCTGGGCATGCTAATTAGGGCAAATAAGTAGCCAACAGAATAAGAAAAGTAAAATAAACGTATAGTAAAAGATTAGACGTAGGGTCTAATAAAATGGTAAAGTGCGTTTGAAGTAGCCCAAATAGAATCCGGATAAAGAGCCTAACGAAGCAGTTCATCGTAGATTTTTAGTATAGAAAGACGACGTCCAACTTAGTTAGTTTGGGTAGAAGGAAGTACGAGACTTCAATAGGATGGGAGGATACTCTAGGATGGCCCTCTAGGGTAGGCCTAACGAAGCTGGACCCCCGGAGACAAGTCTGTAGGTGTTCTATCAAGAGAGTATGCCTTGATTGCTTTTGCATTGCAGGCCTAACGAAGCAGACCTTTGTAGGCAGTCAAAAGGTTGATGATGGAGTAGGATACTCGTATGACACTATACTCTAGTTTGCGAGCAGGTTATAGTGGACATGATCCATAAGGATAGTCGCATGCGGAGATCAAGCCATCATCAGTCAGAGCGAGTTCGGGAAAGACTAGAGTTAAACCAACAGGCCAATGATTCTTTCACTATCGAGACATTGGATGAGGGGCATAGCCAATTGGATGTTTAGATTGTTTGTAGTAGGGAACATCCACTTAGCTCTTGAAATGTCTTTCGATTAGTTGTGCGAGGCTTCATGGGGCCATAGCCACAATGAGAAAAGAGACATACCAAGTAGAATATCTATAACGTAGGCCTAACAAAGCGGACCTTTACAGATATAGAAAATCCCCGACCGAGTTCCATACAAGGTTGAACTTGTTGGCGGAATTCAGGGAATAGACAGAACGATTATGTGTAGTCCTCAAGGTACGCACTAGAAGGGACATTGTGGATGTCCAAGCACTAGTATAAGCTAGTGCGGATGCAGTTTCACGTTTTCATAGTAGACGATGGAACATCTGTATTGTAGGCCTCACGAAGTAGTCCTTTACGAATGTAGTTACAGTACACTCTAGGAGCAAGACGATGGAGTCCTTTTTGAGGAGGATACGGAAGGTACTATGGGTGGTATCTTGGACCGATGCGGTCTTTTGGTATGTAGCTACATATATATTTGTTATTAGGTCTTAATCTACTAGGGAGTAGATGGGTACGATTCACGCACAGAGGCGAGAGTATAATAAATCCAATAAACCTAATATAACAAAAAATGGAAATAGAACGGTATATGTAGAATTATGCTTAGAAGTGTATAATTTGTCCATTACCAGAACTTTACTTCTGACCCCCTCCTCATATCATCCCACAGGTTAGATAGACGTTAGAGATTTTCCAGCTTTGTGACACTTGTTTAGAAAGTGTTATTACCTTGGTGAGTATTTACTTACTATTATATTTTAGTCAGTTCTGCTGTGAGATATTTATTCGAGCCCTGATATATTTATCTTTGCCTATTTTGCAGGATACCAGATACCCAACTCAGGCTTCAACGGGCTTGGATTTTAGTATTTTTGCAAAAAATCCGGACCCACTGGAACTCGAGTTGTTACATTTGGTATCAGATCTTAGGTTAGTAGATCCTACGTAAATTAGGAAATATAAGTGAAAGTATTTGTATTTTTGAATAAAATATAAATATATTATGTATTAAAATCCAAATAGTCCTCAATTATAGATTTTAACATTTGGAAAGATTTGAAGTATATTTTTGCATAGTTTGCTAGTTGGGTTTGGGATGACCTAAGGATGTTGAGCCCTATGTTATTGCCAATTTATAGTGTACAATAAGCTATGTTTTGATAGAAGATTGGTATCCATAAGTTATAGGAAGTGGGAAAGTTCCCTAGGGATAGTAGGGAGAGTATTTTTATTTTAGAAGGAATAAGAGATTTTAGTAAGGAAATGAGATTTTCAAGGTTTAGGAAGGGTATTCCTAGGGTAGTAAGAAGAAAATCCACTTTATATTTAGCCCAATAAAATGAAACTTTTGGAATTGAAAAGTTGAAAATATAATTGTTAATATGTTTGAGGAAGTAAATATTGGATTTTTGAAAAAAAAAGTGGTATGAAATTTAAATTGGTTTTTATATGATGTAAATTTTGTTAAAAGTGAAATTATTTTTGAAGAATTATAGAGCATGTATAGCTCGCTAGTTTCTTTTTAGGTAAACAAAGATCTTAAATATAAAAACCTAGAGTGTGTTAAGTATCAAAAACGTAGGTTACCACATTTATTGTTGTAATAGATGTTTTCATGAAAAATAAAGGGAGCAAAGAATATGACACTATTGTTATAGTAGGTGACTCCCAAAGAAAATGTTTTTACATAGCATATGGGATTTATTAATATTTATTTTAATTGAATCCATATACTAGTATTTTTGGGTTGCAGTAACAGTGTTTTACGCAACATCTGTTTTGATCTAAATAAAAATGTGTTTTGAAGATAATTTCTAAGTATAGAAATAAAGTGGTTTGTAAGTACACTTGTTATTTAAATAGGTATATGGAAATGTTTTCTAGTTATGAAAATATTAACACAGTTTTGAAAACGAGTTCTTTTGAAAAGAAAAAAGATTTAACTTAAATATTAGAAAATTAATAAATTTCGTAGGAAATGTCTATTGTAAGTGAATATAGATTAAACATACTTTAATCTATTTGAATGAAATGAATAATGATATAATTTTCTATGAAACCAAATCACAAATAAAGATGTTTTGTGCAAGTTATAAGGAATACGTGAAAGAGATGTACAAGGTATAGAAAGCACCATATTTTGTATAGCCTATTTTGATAAATTATAAAATAAGTTCCTTGTAATTTCACATAAACATGAAATCCTCTTTTAAAGGATTCATAGAAGGTTTTAGCGTTAATGGTTTCTCATAAGAGAAAGTAGTTTTAATACATTAAGGTATAAAACCATTAGGTGTAATAAGAAGTGTAATAATTAGAGATAGTGTTAGTTAGGAGGGATATTATAGAGAGCCTTAATAGGAAAGCTAAGCAATGGAAATTTCATATTTTTCCATTGATTATGCGCATTGTTTGCATGCCTTTGTAGAAAATCCTCATTTGTTGTAGGATCAATTTCACCCTAGAGGAGGGGTGAATAGGGTGATACTAATAGTTATAAAAATTAATCCGGAAATATATAAAATAATTGCAGCAAAATAATAGTAGCACGGATAATAGCAAAATAATAAAAGCAGAAATATAACAACACAAATTTACCCAACTTCGGCAAAACCCTGCCTACGTGCTGCCCCCAAGGTTTCTACTAGAAATTAAGTAGTCAGATGCTTACACACGTAAACTCACGACACCCGCTATCAAATAACCTAACTCTACGCTCAAAACCCTGCCACAACTCAGCCACTGGGTTGCGAATTCTTCGAACTACACCACCGTAGTTCATCCCCTAGTCACACGACTAGACTTTACAAAAGTTTAAAACAAATAAAAAATAAAAATCAAATACAAAATAAGAAACCCTAATTTAAAATTAAAAGCCCAAAATAAATTAAAGAAGCCGGCCCAAAGTAAAATAAAAGGAAGTCTTTTTTCTTTTTATGTTTGTCAATCTCCGATCTTCCCCTTATTCTTATATTATTTCTTCGGCCCGTTTTTTCTATGCGAAAAAGCTGCCTCTTTCCTTTGCTCGAGATCATTCGTTTCTCTTTCAAAATAAATTAGGGCTTTGCCAATTTCAGTTGATCAATCAAATAGATGTCTTCGCGTTGATTGCTCTGTTGATCGATTGTCTCTTTGATTTGCTCGGCTACTTCAAATTGTGGTGAGTTCGATTTGAATAAATTCGGGTATGTAATTTCCTTTATGACTCACGTTACTATGCTTGAACTCGATTCGATTCGAGTTATTGATTTGAAACTATGATCTGTGATATTGTTTTAACTACTTTTTAGGCCGATGATGGGATTGGGTTAATAAGGATTCGAAATCCTATAATCTCGTTCGTATATATTTTATTTGATTTCATTTGTGATATGCTTGGCTGTTGATTTGTAATTGAATGTTTGTAATGCTTTCTGACTGGTTCAATTCGTATATTTTTCTAGCTTGGTCACTAAGGCTTGTGTTTGCTTTGACGATGTTGATTTATCTTGACTTGTTCATTGTACTTGCGATATTATCTGGACTCATTCATACGTTTTATCATCTGGCATTGATTCTGATTTGTTCGAACCTGCTACTGTTTTGATTTTTATCAAATCACGTAGAACTTCACATGTATGTTACCATTGCTCTGACACACAGGATTCACTCAGTTCATATTGTCCGGGTCGAAATGTAAACAGCCTTATCTCTTTGTAGTCTGGTCTAGGTTGCATCCCTTCCATGTTCAGTTGCTAGTATTGACTGGTTCGATAGATTCAGTTGAGTCTAGTTTGGTTTGCATATGACCTTCGTTTGCTGTTTGGTTTGATATTGACTCCGGTTGTTGCTTTGTACTTGAAGTATGTAGCATTTATATATACATCTCTGAATGCATGCATATCCTCTGTCCTCTTTGAATACTTGCATTTGAAGTGTGTGTTCTGGTTTGGTCCATACGCATGCCATTTTATTTTCTGCTCTGGTCTTGTTCATTTGATGGTCTGACCATTTTGTTTCACTTGAATTTGTGTTGTATTTGGTCTTTTTGTAGATTGTCTGTGCACACTTGAGTTTGTATTGTATATTCCAGTGTGCCTCTGGTCTCTGTTTCAACAATGTGTTGCTCCTGATAAATTCATTGTTGTGGTCTTTGCCTTTGTGCCATGCCACTAGCCTGAATAGTTTAACTGTTTGGTGCACATGTTGATTTTGTTCATTTTGATTCTGGTTCTAAATGTCTTGCTCCATTTGTGCTTTGGTTTATATCCATGTACACTTTGTTGTCTGCTCTTGTTTCTACTGTTAGTAACAGTGCACATTTGAACATGTATATACATACATATATATGTATGTATATATGTGTATAATCACTTGGTCGAGACTTTTTGCAATGTGGTTCCTCCTGGGTCACGTTTGATATGTGCTTGTTCACTAGTATGTTGCATTTAAAACTATACTGCACTGGTATGGTGGACTTGTGTCATCACTGCTCATCCATGCTTATACCTGACCTTTGTTGATGTGTTATGTTCACTTGAGCTGCTATCTCATTGATTCCAGTTGATTATATCACTGAACTTGTCATTTTGATTTTGGAAACTAATCTGGTTGTGGTGCACTAGTTAGCATGGTCTGGTTTTGGCTTCTTTGTTGTACTCGACAATTTTGTGATGTATTTGTATTGCACTTGAGTTGAATCCAGCCTCGGCTCGGGTTTGACCTTGTGCTCACCCGTCCCTTCAGTTTTATCAAGTGTATATCAGTGTGCACGGCCTTGTGGCATGTACAGTGATACACTGTGCATGTCACAGTTTGTTCGTATATGAATGGATTCAAATGAAAATGATGACAAACAATCCAAATAACCGTGGCAAATAATATTTTCAAAAATACATTTTATTTTACACTGCAAAAATATTTCTCTTTCAATTTTACTGCGTCAGTGTTTATTTTGCAGATAACTCAGATGATGGTTTCAGGCTGAATAGAGTTGAAGATAAATACGAGTGAATGAGTGATATGTAGTGAGGTGAACATTGTAAATTGAGAATTGTGATGTAATCGAAATTGTATTGTATTTGAAATTGTGTATATATAGTGATAGCTCAAATTTGTACTATTGAAAAATTGTAATAAAATATTTGTTTGAATAAAATATCTGTTTGAATTTAAATTCTGTGTTATTTATTTTATTCAGCAAATATTTATTTAATTATGTGAAAAATAAAATAGTATAATAACAAATACATTTAAATGAATATATATATATATATATATGTTTATTATCATCAAACAAAAATCATATACTGTCATATTCAACAATCTCCCCCTTTTGATGATAACAAACATATATTTAAGATTTGAATTTATTAAATGTATTTGATCATTGATGGGCTCTATTTGCTCCCCCTATATGAATGCTCCCTCTCTACAACAAAGCTCCCCCTTCATATATGCATGAAAATAAATAAAAATATGCAAATGAACCTAGATGCAAATAGAAAATACAAAATAAAATATTTGACCTTTATTTGCCAAAATCTTAACTTTTCTCTCCCCCTTTTGTTATCAGCAAAAGAGTAATAGTGTTAGGAAAATTGAGATAAAGTGATTGACATTAATACAACATTAATACCCAATCGAGTATAAATATTAAATTTCAAACAAAAATCAAACAAAAATCATAAATACTCTGTTTGACGCATATTCCACTTTAGAATGATAGGGATGATGTCTCATATAAATCCATATAGTTGTGTCTATTTGTGGTATGTTTATATCAGGAATTTGAATATCTACTAACCATACATAACTGTTAGGACTTTTAAATGAGATTAGTAGTATTCCCAAAATTTTAAAAAATGAATTCAAGCATCTTCTAACCACGCATAACCGTGAGGACTTTTAAATGGGATTAGAATCAACTTGTCTATTTAATAACCAATTTTGATATGTGTTCCATACATGCATAACCGTGAGGACTTTTAAATGAGCATGAAAGCACATAATAAAAATTCCAAGTAATTCACCCATGCATAACCGTGAGGACTTTTAAATTAGAGTGAATACTTTGGATGTTTTTATTGCTAAAAATATAATAAAATGAAAAACGAATAATTTTCCGTTTAAAATACCACATATTGACATGCTATATTAGATTTTGATGAGTGATGGTCGTTAGAAATATGATAGCAATAGAGATGGTCATGGAATTTTTACCAACAAAAGTTATTATAAATCTTGTTTAAATTCCTAAAGAAATTTACTAAATATACTCTCTCAAATTGTAATATATGATTAATATCGACACTCATCACTTTTTCAATCACTATTTATCTTTTTGATAATCATTAGGGAGTCAGATTAGTTAACATAGTCATTTAAGATCAAATCCAAAAATAATTATAAAATCAAATTTTCTAAAATCACTAATCTAAAACAAGGTCAACAAAAACTATTTTCTAGAAGGGGTTTTATAAAAAAATGTCTACTAATTGAAAATCAGTTGAAATGAAAAATATGTAGATATTTTCTTTGAAAACGATGCAACTACTTAATGTCTAAACATAAATCATGTTCTAGTAGTAATTTTTCTATCAACTAGATTACTAGTGTAATCTGCATCCGAATTTTCCTTTGACTCAAGATTATCATTTGTTGGATGTTACAGACCAGACCGTGAAGTTGCAACAAATACCTTAAATTCTTTTTACAGCTTTTAAATGAAATTCTTTTGGATTTGAATTGTAACCGTGCAGATAAACAACTAGTGAACATAGTGTCAGATCTAGAAGTAGTAAAATAAACAAATATATCCACGTGTATCCAAAACAACATCATTAGTCCAAACTAATCTATATGAACCCGTTCAGAGACTCTTATAGTGTTCTTGGTATAAAAGATGTCTAGCCAACAATTTTCATAATTCAGAATCAAAATCAACTTTTATCCTTTTATCACATAACTGCCTGATTTAATTTAGATTATGGTGCAGATTATCACATTCAATATATCGTTCAAGATAGATGTACCGTTACCTATTTTACCTTTAAGATAATATATCGTTGTTGCCCACTATGATTCTGTCACCTTTATACTAGGCTAAGGAACTTTGATTTATTGCCCGTCGTGTGCCTGGAACAGCCAGAATCCAGGTAACACTGTTGTTGTTCCTTAGCCTTCCACCACACCTATACGAGAAAAGATTTTTGTGACCTGTTTGTTTTTATAGGTCCATGGTTATTAGTGGCAAAAGATTTTGAAAAATATGTTTGTGGAGACCAAAGACAATTTATATTTGTTCCTTTTGGCACCCAGATTTGTTTGACTTTAAGGGATTTTATATTCGTGCCTTTTGGAACCCAAATTGGTATGGTTTTCACGTTTTTGGGTCTATACCAACAATTATTGTGGTTGTGTCCAGTTTTTCCACATATCGTGCACTTTGAATTGACTTGATTAATTTCACTTCTAACACGTTCAGATTGATTATACCCAAGTCCTTGTCTATTTGTATTAACAGTTTGTTTCCCTAATAGCATATTTAACGATCTTTCTCCTTTGGGAAATTTTCCTAAAGTTGTAGACGATTGTTGGACTTGTGCTTTGAGAGATTCATTTTCATTCAATAATTGAGTGCACTTTTTAATAGAATTTTCTCTTCTAGTATTTTCACTTTCTTTCAAAATCAGAATTTCATTTTCAAGTGGTTTTATTTTAATTTTTGATTTTTTTAATTTCTTCTTCAAGTGATAGACACTTATCACACTTTGGGCTCTTGGTTTGATAGTTTTTAACCAATTGATCAAGCTATTTATTTAAATCTATCAAAGTATCTCTTTGTGATTCAATTTTAGCATAATTCTCTCTAAGTCTTTTGAAACAGCCATTTACTTCATGAAAATATATAAGTATTTCTGAATGAGTAAGTTTTGATACCTCGCTTGGCTCGTTATCATCATTGTCAGTTATATCACCTCGAAGGCACAGATCCGCTTTTTCACTCTCACTGCCAGTGCTTTTATCATCTTCATCAGTTTTATCCCAAGTGGCTGCAAAACTTCTCCTTTTCGGTTTCTTTCCTTGACTGAATCGATTCTGAGGACAATTGGGCTTGATATGACCGGGTTTGTTGCACTTGTGACAAATGATCTCCTGTTCTTCCGAGTTGTCTAGTGCTTTGACTATTCTGCTTTTCAATTGTTGATTTAGAGCTGGATTTCCGTACTTGTGGTTCCACTTTTTGAATCTCTTTATTAGTAGCGCCAGCTCAACTGCTCCATCATCATCATCACTTTTTGCTGTTCCTTTTAGAGCTATTGATTTCTTTCGAGTATCACCTCCTTCTCGTTCTTCCTTGAATTTGATTTCTAGCTCATAAGTGGTGAGATTTCTGATGAGTTCTTCGACTTTGATTTGTTTCAGATCTTTTGATTCTTGAATGGCTGTAACTTTCGCTTCAAAATTTCATGGAAGGACCCTGAGGATTTTTCGGACTATTTCCAATTCTATGTATGATTTTCCGAGAGCTTTTGATTTGTATACTAGATTGGAAAGTCATCCATACATCTCTTTGACATTTTCATCCTTGGTCATTGTGAAGTTCTCATATTCGCTACTAAGCATGGAAAGGCGAGATTCTTTGACTTGAGATGTTCCTTCATGAGTCACTTCGAGTGTGTGCCATATTTCCTACGCAGTTAGAAAATGTGAGACACGATTAAATTCAATTTGATCTAATGAACATATAATAGAATTCATAGCTTTAGCATTAGCATTCTGCAGTTTATTTTCTAGATCTTTCCATTGATCCATCGGTTTATCTATTTCCCGATTATCTACCACTATAGTTGGTGTCCTATAACCTATCTCAACAATATTCCAAGCATCAATGGCTTTCAGAAAAATTTACATTCTATTTTTCCAGTAAGCATATTCACCATTGAACATTGGTGGTCTAACTATGGACTGTCTCTCAGCAAAAGCATTATTAAAAGAAGCCATTTAAAAAAAATCAAATATTTAAAACAATAATTTGTTTTCGAAAAATCAAATTTTTAAAACAAAATTTGACTTTTGTTCCTAGCTCGGATACCACTTGTAGGACCGATTTCACCCTAGAGGGGGGTGTTTGTACCACAAATGGGCACAACACTCTTCGGGAGTTATTTGAAGAGATAAAATGAAGATTATAAATGTAAAACAGAGATTATCTAACAAAAACTCCAACAAACAGGAATGTAAAGTGCACAGACAAGCAATTTAGAGTGGTTCGACGTATAGCCTACGTCCACTATGAAGTTTTGATGATTTTATTGATTCTCTTTCAATGATTACAAGCGTTTACAACAATGAACAGCGGATTACAGTTTAGAATTCGAAATTGACAGCAAAAGTAGGATGCAAGTCTCAATCCGGCAGAGTCTGGACGCTTCAGAGAAAAAGGATCCTTTTTCCGTTGATTCTGGGGCTCTATTTATAGGCGTAGGAGGCTTAGATTTTGCTCAAACTCCGGGAGACTTGGCCTGACACGTGAGGGGACCCATTCGACCACTTCCAGAGAGTTTCAAGTCAATCTGTGATCGATACGAAATCATTTCGTATCGATCAAGATTACTTCCAATTGAGCTCAAAATTGGTGGAGATGTTCCTTGGTATGTGTGCAACCTTCAGGTAAAATTTCATGGTATTTGGATCAGTGGATTGAGAGATATCATCGATACGAGACGATGTTCTTCGCTAGGCTGTCTGGTTCGAATCCATTTCTCTGAGCTGAAGGCTTCGAATCGATGGTATCACGCGCTTCTGTGAAGACGTGGAACGCACAGTTCGCCTCGATCCGGTCTTCACTCCGAATCGACCGCGTCGACTCCATACATCTCGGCGCATTCGCATCAAGGGATGACGTGGTGCGCGCGCTTCGCCTCGATCCGATATTCGCTCCGTGTTGACTGCTTCGACTCCATGTATTTCGCCTCATTTCCTTCGAGAGATGACACGTTATCCAAGCTGGTTGACCTGATGGATTCGAGTAGGACTTCATCCATGAATACGAAGCGAACATTGACTGATGGATACGAAGTAAGCACTGGTCGATGGATACGAAGTAGACATTAAGCGATCGTTACGAACCAGGTGGCTTATTGATGGATACGAGCAAGTCTTTCCTGCTGAAGGTTCTATTGATACGGGGCTTATAACTGTGTGGACTTAATCATCCTGATTGACATGCGATCGATGGATGCGAAATCATCCATAGCGATGGATATGAAATCTAGGCCGGGCTGACTGATACGAAATCCATCGAGTCGAATTCGATGGATTCGAAGCATGCTTAACTTCGATCGATATGAACTGCTGCTTCCTGATGGATACGAAAAAATGCTCTCCCCTTTGCCTCGCATCCATAATAACTCGAGCATATGAACTCGGATCGATCTGAAACTTGGGGCGTTGGTTTGCTTTATTTTCCCGATCATGTCTCATCGATTGGGACTTGATCCGGACTCGGTCAAAATTCAACGATATCCATGACAAACGACATTTGGAATCCAACTCCTTGGTGTCCTGGCCTTGCCAAAAGGCGGGATAACATTTGCCCCCCAAAGTACGTCTTGTGAAAACATGACGTGCTTTGAAAAGCTGTAGGTCTTCTTTGAATAACTTTGAAAGTCGTACCCCTTAGCCATTCTCTTGTATCGGTCCTCTCATGAATCGATGCTAAAAGTCGAAAAGCCTTTCTTCGTATCGATGTGGGTTGACTTGATGGATACGAATAAGATCATTCGTATCGATGGTCACAAATCGCGGTGAATTCTGATTCGAATTGGTGATATCTGGTGGATACGAAATGGATGTTCGCATCGATAGATTCTGATGGATACGAAAGTGACGCTCGTATTAACAGGTCTGCTCTGTTTCGAATCGATGGCTCATAATTTGGATGTTTCGAAACGAGGGTGTCTGGTGAACATCTCGCCTCGATGAATGCACAGCTTGGTGGATTCGAAGAGAGCGTTTGCATCGACCCATCGTATTCATGTGGCCTCCCTGTGCGCTTCGAACCGATAAAGTCTGGTGGGTTCGAAACGAGCCTTCGTTTCGATGCGCCGTCTGACTGGTTGCGACCGGTCAGATTGACTGGGAGTCGAATCGACTCGGTTCCGTCCTAGGCTTCATATAAATATCTGGGACTTCGTCATTTCTCACTTTTTTACCTTTTACTTTTACTGTTGTCTTCTGCATTCTCGTATCGATTCACGGACTTGGGAGAGAAGAATTGTTCCAATCTTCGAATCGATCCAACATCATTTTATTATTTCCCCAAACTCCAATTCAATTCAGGTAAATAAGCAATCACGGCTAAATTCGAGCGACGAAGTTCAGATCTCAGATCCATCGTGCCCTTGCTGATTATTGATTTTGGTGGCGCTAAGGCCAGATCTGGACCAGAGCTTGGTCGAGGATGGCCATGGCGATGCTCGCTTCAATCGGAGAAGAAAGAGTTCTGGAGGAATTGCTTCACCTCTAGTTCGTGTCGATCCGGGACAGGAGGGAGCGACTCGACCCAGATTTCATGATTTCGCATCGATTGATGGGTTGAAGGGGATGCAGAGGTCCGCATCGATCTAAGGTGGTTGGGGCTT
Source organism: Allium fistulosum (assembly GCA_030737815.1). Classification (NCBI taxonomy): domain Eukaryota; kingdom Viridiplantae; phylum Streptophyta; class Magnoliopsida; order Asparagales; family Amaryllidaceae; genus Allium; species Allium fistulosum. Next base: position 891,337,605 of record CM060902.1, read on the forward strand.
GTGTCGAACTGAGATGATTGATGTAAGCGTTTGGCCCGCGTGATCGATGCGAAAATCTGCCTCCCACGATCGATACGAAGACCAAGAGGTTTCATTGGTTCAATATCGATAGCCCCAGATCGATGCGAAGTCATTGCACTTGGTGTCACACAGTCGTTAACCCTTGGCCGATGCGAAGTAAGCCTCTCTGATCGATACGAAATCCACTCCTCCAGTCGATAAGAACTGCCATCGATACGAAAGGTATCGAGTCGACCTTGACCGATACGAAAGTATCGATTCGAACTGGATCGACACAAAAGATATCACGCCTCCGACTGAATTTGAATCTGAACTACGATCGATCCCACGCTGAAATTCGACGAACTTAGCGAACTTTTGCATGCTCTTATACTCGACTCCGACGAGCTTCTGCCTTGCATAATTGGACTTGATTACAGGATTGCATATTTGACTGACTTTCGAAGCTCGTCGATGGAACTGTAACCTAACGAACATATAACGGACTTATACTTGAATCAGCCATCTGACATCTGGGTTGCGCGATCGTGACGGTCAGCGATGACGGTCATTGTCGGTCTGACTTCCAGAGCTTCGTCGCTAGCGTGTTTTCTTTAATTCTGCAGAATTTGCTTAAGTCACGCACAACATTTGCACTACACAACACATTCATGCACTTTACACTGGGGAATGCACGGGCTTTTTATCATCTAATGATGGTTTCTCCTGAGTTAGCTAGTGATGGAACCGTAAAGTTCGCAGCAGCAAGAGACTCAGAACCCTATCCCTCCCAGACTTGAGATTCTGGACATCGAGGCCGAAGCTATCGGTCCAGCTCCGGATGAGTTGCCCGATGCGTCCTTCATTAATTGTCCACCTGATTCTGTCCCGTCCAATATCTCTGAAGACATGCTAGGGAGAATATGCTTAAGGCATGGCTTATCTTTGGATGAAGTACTGTTGCCTGGACCGGATGACAGGCCACATAATCCCCCGCAGGGGTATACGGCTTTTAATCGACATGCGTGTGCAGCCGGCACACTTCCTCCGTTCAATGATTACATAAGAGAAGTGTTGGCTTATCTGGACATCGCTCCGTCTCAATTGCATCCAAACGGATATGCCTCACTCAACAGCTTGTTCATTGTATTCATGGAGTACCTCCATCATCCTTCCCGTATGACCGACATAAGATACTTGTTCAATTTCAAGAGTCGGACTGACAGCCCATCTTACACGTTCTTGGAGTCTGTAAGGAACTGCCAAGTTGTCGCGGGGTCGTGGACTAGGCTAAGCTATTTTAAGTCGGAGTGGTTCTATATCCGATGTCCTCCGGGGTTTGCCAGAAGATGGCTGTTCAGACGTGAGCATTGTCTTTTTTCCCAAGTAATTGACAGGGCAATTGTCGGAGTGAAATTAAGCTTACGTCTTCTTTTCTTTTTCTTTCAGCTATCATCCAGCGGCCTGAGGGTGGCTACTATAAAGAGATAGTTCGGGTTCTCCAAGAGGTTCCTAGCGAAGAAAGGAATATTGAACTGTTACTGACAGATCGGAATCTCAGAGTTCTTGGGCTGATCGGCCGGAGGCAGAGCATAAGACTCGATGGTGCATTAAAGACCGTCTCCAGGAAGAAGGTCAAGCGGATGAAACCCAGGGTCGTAATAATTGAGAAACCCGATTCCGAGAAAAATCATACCGACGAGGATCCGTTGGTCGGACCTGCTAATGCAACCCCGGAGTCCGACGCAAAGAGGAAAGGCAAAGCAGTGGCCTCAAAACAGCCTAAGTCCGGGAGGCGGAAGTCTGTGGTTTTGCACCGTCCTTCGCCAGGAGTTAAGATTACGGAAGCATCCTCGCCGCAAGCTGGAGATCAATTCGAAGGGCCTGCTGATCCTCCAATCCCGGACATCGAGCCGGAGCAAGATGACGTTGGATCGGGTGGACCGCGACATATCGTCGATGTCAGCAGGTCTGATCCTGCCAGTGCGATTGACACTTCTGGTTGGTCCGGGGGGTTACACATTCACACACTCTTCACGGCACAACACACTTTCCTAACCGTAAACAACACATCACAAACGGTTACTGATTCTTCGTGGTTTTCTTTTCAGGTACGATGTCTGGGCAAGGTTCTGTGCTTGGTAGTTTGCGCAATAAGCGCCGTTATCGTGAGCCACGCAGGAGAGAGGGCGAGAGGGATTACGACTCAGGACACTCTGGTTAGGAGAAGTCTGACAGAGATAGGGGATACGTTCGCCGATCCCGATCTCGCTCTCCTCCCCCCAGGACCTCTGCACCTCCTACGGCCGCGGTTACTTGTCCTCCCGAGACTTCACGGCCTAGGCCGCCTTCTCAAGCTTTGAGGTCCGATCCTCCGCGCAGGACTGAAATAGCCACCTCTTCGGCTACTGTACCGGTCCCGACCGAGGCGTCTAGTGAAGGAGCGCTTAAACTGGCACAGATGAGGAAGGAATTTTCCGACATCTGTTTTGATGGTTATGTCTTCCCCCCGCACTTGAAGAGAATTCCGCCAACCGCGGAAACCACTATCCATGATTATGTTGTGGACATCTTTTTCCACTACAGGGAATGGGGACGGGCCGCGAGGAAGGCGTCTAAAGTGGCATTCGATCGGGGCGTCACCATTGAGAAGCTCGAGAAGGAGCTGGGTCACAACGACCAAATCATAAAAGCGCTCAACTCGGAGGCTGAGTCTTCCCGTAAATCCGAGATGGAGGCCCTAAAGAAGGTTGATGAAGTGAACGCGGTTATGACCAGGATGAAGCAAGAGCATTATACCGCCATCGAGGACATGGGTCACAGGAACACTTCTATTACCGCCGAGAGGGATGCCACTCTCAAGGAGCTTAATGAGCTGAAATCAAAGTTTTCAGAGATGGCGAAGGAAAAAGACGCAGCTAACGTCTCTACGCAGGAGGCCTGTGATCAGGCGGTGACGCTTCGAAAGGAGAAGGAAGCTGTTATACAACAAGCCCATGAAGCTGAGGCTGGGGTTGACGAGAAGGTACGGCAGGCGGAGGCCAAGATTGAGGCCGAGGTGGAAGAGCTACTCGTCACTTATAACGCCAATGTGCTAAGGCATCGAGATCTGACATGGCTTGACGATTACCCCACGCATCTCTATAACGCCTGGAACCAACTGGTTAATGAGGAGAAATCTGGGCACCCTGATGAAGCCCTTGATGAGTTTGAGCTGGAGAACCGCATCCTTAATGATGACGAAAAGAAGGTTCTCCATGACTCCATGATTTCCCACGATAAGGTGAGGCTTGGTGCCCAGATCCAGGAAGTCGGAGAGAGCTCTGGTGCAGAACACCATGTTACGAGTTCTGAGATAGTCGTGTCATCTCAGTCTGAGCCAACTCCGATGATCTACCCCCAGCCTATCCCGGCGTATGACCCAGATCAACCGCATTTATCTCCTATTAAGGAACATCCTTCTGAAGTAGTTCAGACGACCTCGAGCCAAACCGAGGATGGTACTTTGAACTAACTTCTAGTATATTTGGATTGAAGAATCTGTGTTGAAATGTTGCTAATGACATGTCTTTTCCTTTGATCAGTGACAGGAGCCGCACCAGCCGTGCCTCTTACCACCCAAGAATCAGGTCAAGCGCCAGGAGCCATCATCTCTGAGGCGACCTCCGTCGCGGCAATGGCACCAGTTGGAGTGACGCAGGGGAGCTCACTTTCTTTCGACGAGCAGATGATAAACGAGCTCCTTGGCCGTCAAAGTGATCCTTTTGCGGACTTGCCATTCGGCTTGGGCGGATTCACGGCTACTTCTGACACCTCGTCTCAGACTACTACGGCCCCTAGCGAGGCCAGGGCACGGCGGGAAGCGGCGATGTTGGCCGAGATTAATGCCGAGATGGCGGCCGCGGCGCACGGCAGTGAAGTAGATGGCGGAGCAGCAGCACAGTGCCCTACTCCTCTTATGACTGTGTCTCCTGGGGGCACACTTACTGATACTAATGTGCCAGCCCCTCCTCCGGCTGCGGAGTCTGTTCCTCCCACTCCTCCCGCGGGAAGCATCCCTATTGAGTCCAGCTCAGACGAGGACGTTGACATTATGCCTTCACCCGAAGGGAGCTTGCCTAAGGAGAAAGGCTCCAAGCGAAAGGGTACTGGTGGCTCCAGTAGCTCCTCGAGGAAGAAGAAGCTGAGGAAGCAGAAGGATTAGACATTCTTTTCATAGGCAGTTAGGGACTTTTGTTATTTTTTCTGTCTCGTTCCCCTTTTGTAGGCCGTGTTTAGATGCGGGTTCGGCCCCCGCTAGTAGGAATATTTTGGAAAAAACTCATGTACGAACCGTTGTTTTAGAGTTAGTTGGAATAAAATTTTGTTTTCTAGCTTCAGCTCATGTTCCTTTCTATGCTTGAATATCGCAGTGTTCGGACTTTGGTCCAGTGTACTTGCATTATCTGATTGTTTCAAGAATAGCTCATTTTACTTGTTAAGTATGGAAATCTCAGACTTGAGTCGTGATAAGGGATCGCATCGGAGCTGAGCACCGCATAGTTCCGGGTAATGACTAACATTTGCCTCTGCCCCCAGTTCCGGGGTTAAGTTGTGATGATCAGCTTGTGATTGCAGCAAGCGAGGACCGAGTGGCCGAACTACACTTGTTTTCTTATGCATCGTTCCATCCACATTCCGGGGATATACATCATCTCGTAAGCGGTTGTTCGCACTTTGGGAACATGGAGTTGACCGTTTATACTCTGCATCGCACTCTGGGAATATGGAGTTAAATGTTTATACTCCGCTTCGCACTCTGGGAATACGGAGTTAAATGTTTATACTCCGCTTCGCACTCTGGGAATACGGAGTTAAATGTTTATACTCCGCTTCGCACTTTGGGAATACGGAGTTAAATGTTTATACTCCACTTCGCACTCTGGGAATATGGAGTTGAATGTTTATACTCCGCTTCGCACTCTGGGAATGCGGAGTTAATTGATTATACTCCGTCTCGCGCTCTGGGAGGACGGAGTCGAATGTCTATACTCCACTTCGCACTCTGGGAATGTGGAGTTAAATGTTTATACTCCGTCTCGCGCTCTGGGAGGACGGATTCGAATGTTTATACTCCACTTCGCACTCTGGGAATGTGGAGTTAATTGATTATACTCCGTCTCGCGCTCTGGGAGGACGGAGTCGAATGTTTATACTCCACTTCGCGCTCTGGGAATGTGGAGTTAATTGTAGGATTGTCGTGTGTCAACCCTATTAATATCGGTGTCATGGCTTGTCCCCGAGCTCGGGTTTCACCTAGTGAGTGGCCGGTCGTATCACAACCACTCTCCATTTGAATAAGTCCCATTGCATGATGGGATTTAGCTCTTCGTGCATCGTGATGTCGTATATCGTACTTAATGAATCACAGCTCTGGCTCGAAGAAGTGGCATTTTATTGCTGAAATAAGAAAATGCGGCAAAGTCAGTTGCCTTATTACAAAATTCAAATTTCGAAATGCAGAAATAAATTGCTAAACAGAATGAAATGAATAAAGCCTGTCATATGTAGTAGCGGCGGAGACTTTCGCTATTCCAAGCCCTTGGTAAATCGAGACCGTCAACAGTCGATAGCTTGAATGTACCATCTCCGAGCTTCCGTGTAATTACATACGGTCCTCCCCAGTTTGGCTTCATGTGCGAAGGAACTGGGTAGATTCTCTTGAGTACCAGGTCGCCGAGTCCAAAGGTTCGGGGTCGAACCTTGTTGTTGTACAGTTGGGCGACCCGGCTTCGATGTGCAGCTGCTCTCAAATCGGCCTCTTCCCGTTTTTCATCCAATAGATCCAAAGACTCGGCCAGGAGTATGGCGTTTGTTTTTGGATCATAATAAGTCACGCGATGAGAGAACACCTCTGTCTCGACCGGAATAACAGCCTCTGAGCCGTAAGATAAGGAAAATGGAGTGTGTCCGGTCGCGGTTTTGTGGGTCGTTCGATAGGCCCATAGTGCCATAGGAAGTTCATCGACCCACTTGCCCCCAGCCTTCTCCAATCGTTTCTTCAGGATTGATTTTATAACTTTGTTGACAGCTTCAACCTGTCCATTCGCTTGGGGGTGTGCGACAGCCGAGAACTTTTTGCGGATATGAAACCGTTGACAGAAATTCTTGAATTCCGCACTCTCGAATTGGGCTCCGTTATCAGTGATGATAGTATGCGGGAGTCCAAATCGACAGATGATGTTGCGAACCACGAAATTTATCACTTTCTTTGTCGTAATGGTTGCAAGGGCTTCGGCCTCAGCCCACTTTGTGAAGTAGTCAACGGCGACGATGGCGTATTTTGCACCGCCTTTTGCTAAAGGTAAAGCGCCGATGATGTCAATGCCCCACATTGCGAATGGCCAGGGACTGACCATTTGGGTTATTTCAGTTGGCGGAGCTCTCGGAATTCGGGCATGTATCTGGCATTTATCGCATTTCCGGGCATAGTTTGCCGCATCTCTGTTCACTGTCGGCCAGTAGTACCCATATCGGAGTATCTTCTTAGCGAGAGCTTGTCCTCCGGTATGATCGCCACACTCTCCTTCGTGCACGTCATGTAACACTCGTTTGATTTCCTCGTGGGCGATACATCTGAGGAGAGGAACGGAATAACCTCTCCTGTACATGACTCCGTTCTGGATGACGAACCGCGAAGCTTTTTGCTGAATTTGTCTTTTCTCATTCCTAGGTTCAGGCAGCATCCCGTTCTCAATGTAGTTCCGATATGGAGTCATCCAGGATTCTCTACTGGGAGCGGTTTCAAACACAGAGTTCATTTCTATTCGGTCGATGCTCGGGGAGGTCAAAGTTTCAACAGGGACAAGTCCCATTTGTTGCGCTTCACCTGTGCTGGCTAACTTTGCCAGTGAATCGGCTTTCTGATTGTGCTCCCGAGGCACATAATAGATGGCGTAATAATCAAACTGGTCTAGTACTTCCTGAACTCGTGCCAAGTAAGCGGCCAATCTTCGGTCTCTTGCCTGGTATTCTCCTCGTACTTGACATACCACTAACTGTGAATCGCAATAAATTTCTACAGCGATAATTTTCAAATCTCTGACAAGCTTTAGGCCGGTTAGGAGGGCTTCATATTCGGCTTCATTATTAGTTGCACGAAAGTCGAATTTAAGAGCATAATATATGGATCGGCCCTCGGGAGTCTCAAGTACAACCCCAGCGCCTGAACACCGGTCATTTGACGCACCATCAGTATACAGCTTCCAGATGTATTCGGGGGATTTACTGGTCTCGGGTAAGTCTTCTGGAACGGTGAATTCGGCTATGAAATCAGCCAGGACTTGTCCTTGAATGGCCCTCCGTGGAGCGTATGCGATATCAAATTGGCTTAGCTCAATGTTCCACTTGAGTAACCTACCGGACGTCTCAGGCCGCGTAAGGACCTGTCGTAACGGCTGGTCGGTGTACACAGTAAGCGGATGAGCTTGGAAGTAAGGACGGACCTTTCTTGAGGCAATGACCAGGCAATAGGCCAGTTTCTCCAGTCTCGGATAATTTCTTTCAGCTCCTGTTAGTCGCTTACTGACATAGTAGACCGGGTTTTGCACTTTGTCTTCTTCCCGGACTAGAGCAGCACTGATCGCATGTTCCGATACTGCCAGGTAGAGATACAGTTGCTCGTGGTCAACCGGTTTTGATAGGATCGGAGGTGTGGAGAGATGTTGAACTAATGATCGGAACGCGCCCTCACACTCCGTGGTCCATTCAAAGTTTCGTTTGCCCTTCCGGATCAGGTCGAAGAAAGGAATGCATTTATCGGTGGACTTTGAAATGAACCTGCTCAATGCTGCGACCTTCCCGTTAAGACTCTGGACTTGCTTTATAGTTCTAGGGGTTTGCAAATTTATAATAGCCCAGATCTTCTCAGGATTTGCCTCTATCCCTCGGGCGTTGACGATGAACCCAAGGAATTTTCCGGATGCAACGCCAAAGTGACATTTGAGTGGGTTGAGCTTCATTCCGTACTCCCGGAGGATGCTGAACATTGAATTCAAATCTCTGACGTGATCGGTGGAGAATCGGGATTTCACCAGCATGTCGTCCACGTAAACCTCCATGGTCTTCCCAATCTGATCAGCGAACATTCGGTTGACTAAGCGTTGGTATGTCGCTCCGGCGTTCTTTAGACCAAACGGCATGACTTTGTAACAATAGAGTCCCAGGTCGGTCACGAAGCTGGTATGTTCCTGATCAGGTAAATGCATGGGTATTTGATTGTAACCGGAATAAGCGTCCATAAAGGATAGTAGTTCATGTCCGGCCGTCGAATCTACAAGCTGGTCGATTCGTAGAAGTGGGAAGCTATCTTTTGGATAGGCCTTGTTTAGGTCAGAGTAATCAACACAGGTTCTCCACTTCCCGTTTGGTTTCCAAACTAGCACAGGGTTGGACACCCATTCTGGATACAAGGCATCTCGAATGAACCCATTCGATTGTAGTTTATCAACTTCCTCCTTAAGGGCGGCAGATCTCTCTGGATCCATACCGCGCCTTTTCTGCTTTACTGGGACATGTCGCGGATCTATATTCAGGGAGTGACTTGCAATGCTCGGCGAGATCCCGCACATGTCAGAGTGTGTCCAGGCGAAGACGTCGAGATTCGCCCGAAGAAATTCGACCAATTCCTGTTGTGTCTGTTCGTTCAGTTGGGACCCAACTTTCAGCATTTTCGAATCATCATCCTCACTGATTGGGACGTCCACAGTCAATTCGGCCGGAGAAGCTTGACTCTCCGTTGATTCGTCTTTATCCTCGTTGTCCCTAGGGTCCAGGTCTTTCAGGAATTGGTCGTGGTGCCCGGGCCGAGGCCCAGGCATCAATTGTCAATTATCGATAGAACGGACGCAGAGAGATTCCTCTACGCCCTTTCCCTTCTCTTTACGTTGCGCCCCGCGCAGCTCAGCAACATAACAGGCCCTTCCTGTGGCCTGATCTCCTTGAACAACTCCGATCCCATGATCAGTGGGAAATTTCAAAGTCAGACACCATGGGGCGATCGCTGCCCTAAACTCAGCTAGGGCTGGTCGACCCAGAAACGCATTATATGGCGAATCGATTTCTAGTACAACAAATTGTAACATTCGGACCCTCCGGCGTTCTCCAACGCCTAACTCGACTGGGAGTTCAGTTATACCGATGGGTATCGTGGCACTTCCGTTGAAACCATGGATTCTGGATAAGCAGGGTTTCAAATCCTTTGTCTCCATCTTCACTAGATCGTAAGCCCGTTTAAGCAAGATGTTCACAGAGCTCCCACTGTCAACCAGGATCCTCTTCATCCAAGCAGGACCTACCTGGGCAGATATGACTAGTGGGTCAATTGTAGGGGCTTCGACTTTATCGGCGTCTCGGCTCCTGAACACGATATCATCGGACATTATCTTTTGTTGCTTTGCCGGGGTTCCATCCTCGCAATTACTATAACACTCGAAGTCCGCATGCCTGATAGAACTGGCATACGACTCCATTTCCCCCCAGCTTCTGTCTGCCGGATGGGGACCACCACTTATTGTGTTGATAACTAACTTCCCGCCCGCACGGGCGGGTTCCTCCTCTCTTTCCTGATTTTGCGAACGATTTTGATTCGAGGGGCCCGCTCCGCCAGACTGTGGCGCCCGTACAAACTGATCTAGCTTCCTCTCTCTAATCAGCTTCTCGATGAGGTCCTGTAAGTGCCGAAACTCATTGGTATTGTGTCCATAGCTTTCATGGAACCTACAGAATTTCCCTGTCTGAATCTGTCTCTCCGACGAGGGCTTCGGAGCAGGCTTCTTATACTGTACAGTGTTACAAGTCTGTAAGTATACGTTTTCCAATGACGTGTTTAGCGGTGTATAACTGTCAAACATCTGAGCTCTACGTCGTGGACCTCGGTTCTCGTCTCTCTTCTTATTCTGGCCATTGTTTCCTCTCTGCTGGGTTTGCTTGTTTTGTATATTCAGTTGAACTTTCCCGGAATTCTCGCCGGACTGTTTAACTGCCACATTGCTCTGTATTCCCTCAATGCTGGGCCTCGCATCGTCCTGCTTCCTAGACTGTTTTGCGTCCTCCTACCACAGGAATTGAGCGGCCTTGGAGTAAAAACGGTCCAACGACGCGGGCGGTTTTCCAGCTAGCCAGTTTCCGAATTCAGAATCAGGATCAATCCCCTTGGTCAGGGCCATCAAGATTGAATTATCGTTGGGATTGGTGATCTCGACGCATGCTGCGTGGAACCTCTCTAGGTAACGCCTAAGCGTTTCTCCAGGAGCTTGAGTGACGCTGGACAAGGTGTTGACGTCTTTTGGTCTAGCAACATGCATCCGGAATTGCTCCACAAACCTCTTGGCCAATTGATCGAACGAAGAAATTGATCTAGGTGGTAGGCGGGTAAACCACATTGTCGCGATTCCCCCCAGAGAGATGGGGAAACTCCGACACTTCACTGCATCGTCGGCCCTTGCAGCGCTCATCGACCATTCATATTTCAGAATATGCTGGTTGGGGTCACTATTCCCTTCGTACATCGGGAGAGTCGGCATTCTGAATCGCCTAGGGGGTTCGGCATGTAACACTTCGTCTGTGAAAGGGGTATGACTACGGGAAATCCCCCAGTCATCATTGGTGAGCCCCTGACTCTCGCGGATCATCTGACGTATCATGGTTGATATATCTGAAACAGGTAGATTCTGAGCGTGATGAGCTAAGGCGTGGTCGGGTTCCATGGTGCGAGTTGGGATCGGGCGCTGTCGACGATCCGTATCTCGCCTCCTTGGCTCAACGTCTTCTGGGACATAAGGTTCAGGAGTATGTCCTTGCTGTTGGTTGATCGGCTCTGATTGATTTCGGGTATCGACCCTTGTCTCTGCTGCGGCGGTTGTGGCACGGTTATCCGTGGTGTACTGTGGGGCAGTACCTCCTCGTGTTGAGGGACCCGTTTGGAAACTGGTCGACGGTCCTACCCTCAGTTGCCCAACAGTTAAGGCGGGCTGATATTCAGCAGCTTGAGCGCGACTCCCCTCTAGTCGAGGACGGGTAGTTCGGTGGTGATAATCAGATGAAGCTGAGCTTTCGGTAGACGCTCTGGAGACATCATCTCTCCTGGACCTTCTGTGCCCTCGGCGGTTTAGCTGGTTGGTCAGCTCGATATTGGCGCGTAACTGTTCCGCCAACTGCTGACGGCTTTGGGTCAGCTCCTGGAGCAATACCTGAAACTCCTGTCGGGTGACTAGCCCCGTTGAGTCTGAGTGAGTGGTATTGTCTTGATTGGAAGAAGTTGGCTGTGTGGGATTCTGCCTATCTCTGCCTTCTTGCTCTGCAGCGGTAGCGCCAGTTCTTGTGCTGACCATTCTCGGTGGTGGAGTCCTTTCCTAGATTTTGAGCAAATCTGAATAGAATGGAAAGATTGCGGACTGGATATCTGGATCTTCCTCTTGGATTTGTGCAATCCGGTATCGACGGCAGATCCAATGAGCAGGAGAAAAAGCTGGTTTTCTCAGTGAAAACACCAAAGTGTTATTACCAAAAATGGGCACAACACTCTTCGGGAGTTATTTGAAGAGATAAAATGAAGATTATAAATGTAAAACAGAGATTATCTAACAAAAACTCCAACAAACAGGAATGTAAAGTGCACAGACAAGCAATTTAGAGTGGTTCGGCGTATAGCCTACGTCCACTATGAAGTTTTGATGATTTTATTGATTCTCTTTCAATGATTACAAGCGTTTACAGCAATGAACAGCGGATTACAGTTTAGAATTTGAAATTGACAGCAAAAGTAGGATGCAAGTCTCAATCCGGCAGAGTCTGGACGCTTCAGAGAAAAAGGATCCTTTTTCCGTTGATTCTGGGGCTCTATTTATAGGCGTAGGAGGCTTAGATTTCGCTCAAACTCCGGGAGACTTGGCCTGACACGTGAGGGGACCCATTCGACCACTTCTAGAGAGTTTCAAGTCAATCTGTGATCGATACGAAATCATTTCGTATCGATCAAGATTACTTCCAATTGAGCTCAAAATTGGTGGAGATGTTCCTTGGTATGTGTGCAACCTTCAGGTAAAATTTCATGGTATTTGGATCAGTGGATTGAGAGATATCATCGATACGAGACGATGTTCTTCGCTAGGCTGTCTGGTTCGAATCCATTTCTCTGAGCTGAAGGCTTCGAATCGATGGTATCACGCGCTTCTGTGAAGACGTGGAACGCACAGTTCGCCTCGATCCGGTCTTCACTCCGAATCGACCGCGTCGACTCCATACATCTCGGCGCATTCGCATCAAGGGATGACGTGGTGCGCGCGCTTCGCCTCGATCCGATATTCGCTCCGTGTTGACTGCTTCGACTCCATGTATTTCGCCTCGTTTCCTTCGAGAGATGACACGTTATCCAAGCTGGTTGACCTGATGGATTCGAGTAGGACTTCATCCATGAATACGAAGCGAACATTGACTGATGGATACGAAGTAAGCACTGGTCGATGGATACGAAGTAGACATTAAGCGATCGTTACGAACCAGGTGGCTTATTGATGGATACGAGCAAGTCTTTCCGGCTGAAGGTTCTATCGATACGGGGCTTATAACTGTGTGGACTTAATCATCCTGATTGACATGCGATCGATGGATGCGAAATCATCCATAGCGATGGATATGAAATCTGGGCCGGGCTGACTGATATGAAATCCATCGAGTCGAATTCGATGGATTCGAAGCATGCTTAACTTCGATCGATACGAACTGCTGCTTCCTGATGGATACGAAAAATGCTCTCCCCTTTGCCTCGCATCCATAATAACTCGAGCATATGAACTCGGATCGATCTGAAACTTGGGGCGTTGGTTTGCTTTATTTTCCCGATCATGTCTCATCGATTGGGACTTGATCCGGACTCGGTCAAAATTCAACGATATCCATGACAAACGACATTTGGAATCCAACTCCTTGGTGTCCTGGCCTTGCCAAAAGGCGAGATAACAGGGGGTGAATAGGGTGATACTAATAATTATAAAAATTAATGCGGAAATATATAAAATAATTGCAGTAGAATAATAGCAGCACAGATAATAGCAGAATAATAAAAGCAGAAATACAACAACATAGATTTACCAAGCTTCGGCAAAACCCTGCCTACGTGCTGCCCCCAAGGTTTCTACTAGAAATTAAGTATTCAGACGCTTACACACGTAAACTCGCAACACCCGCTATCGACTAACCAACTCTATGCTCAAAACCATACCACAACTCAGCCACCCAGTTGCGAATTCTCGAACTACACCACCGTAGTTCGACCTCAGTCACACGACTAGACTTTATAAAAGTTTAAAAGAAATATAAAATAAAAATCAAATACAAAACAAGAAACACTAATTTAAAATTAAAAGCCCAAGAGAAATTAAAGAAGCCGACCCAAAATAAAATAAAAAGAAGTCCTTTTTCTTTTTATGTTTTTCAATCTCCGATCTTCCCCTTTTTCTTATATTATTTCTTCGGCCTGTTTTACTCTGTGAAAAAGCTGCCTCTTTCCTTTGCTCGAGATCGTTCATTCCTCTTTCAAAATAAATTAGGGCTTTGCCGATTTCATTTGATCAATCAAATAGATGTCTTCGCCTTGATTGCTCTGTTGATCGATTGTCTTTTGGATTTGCTTCGTCTGCTTCAAATTGTGGCGAGTTCGATTTGAATAAAATCGGGTATGTAATTTCCTTTATGACCCACGTTGCTATGCTTGAACTCGATTCGATTTGAGTTATTGATTTGAAACTATGCTCTGTAGTATTGTTTTAACTCGAATACTTTTTAGGCCGATGATGAGATTGGGATAAATAGGATTCAAAATCCTATAATCTCGTTTGTATATATTTTATTTGATTTCTTCAATGGTATGCTTGGTCGTTGATTTGAAATTGAATGTTGGTGATGCTTTCTGACTAGTTTAATTCGTATATTTTTCTGGTTTGGTCACCACGACTTGCGTTTGCTTTGACGATGTTGATTTATCTTGACTTGTTCATTGTACTTGCGATATTATCTGGACTTGTTCATACGTGTTATCATCTGGCATTGATTCTGATTTGTTCGAACTTGCTACTATTTTGATTTTTATCAAATCACGTAGAACTTCACATGTATGTTACCACTGCTCTGACACATAGGATTCACTCAGTTCATATTGTCCGGGTCGAAATGTAAACAGCCTTGTCTCTTTGTAGTTTGGTCTAGGTTGCATCCCTTCCATGTTCAGTTGCTAGTATTGACTGGTTCGATAAATTTACTTGAGTCTAGTTTGGTTTGCATATGACCTTCATTTACAGTTTGATACTGACTCCGATTGTTGCTTTGTACTTGAAGTCTGTAGCATTTATATATATACATCTCTGAATGCATGCATATCCTCTGTCCTCTTTGAATACTTGCATTTGAAGTGTGTGTTCTGGTTTGGTCCATAGCATGCCATTTTATTTTCTGCTCTGGTCTTGTTCATTTGATGGTCTGACCATTTTGTTTCACTTGAATTTGTGTTGTATTTGGTCTTTTTGTAGCTTGCATATGCATACTTGAGTGTGTATTATATATTCCAGTATGCCTCCGGTCTCTGTTTCAACACTGTATTGCTCCTGATCAATTCATTATTGTGGTCTTTGCCTTTGTGCCTTGCCACTAGACTGAAGAGTTTAACTGTTTGGTGCACATGTAGATTTTGTTCATTTTGATTCTGGTTCTATATGTCTTGCTCCATTTGTGCTATGGTTTATATCCATGTACACTTTGTCGTCTACTATTGTTTCTACTGTTAGTAACAGTGCACATTTAAACATGTATATACATACATATATATGTATGTATATATGTGTATAATCACTTGGTCGAGACTTGTTGCAATGTGGTTCCTCCTGGATCACTTTTGATGTGTGCTTGTTCATAGTCACTTGTTCACTAGTCTGTTGCATTTAAAACTGTATTGCCCGGGTATGGTGCACTTTTTTCATCACTGCTCATCCATGATTATACCCGACCTTTATTGATGTGTTATGTTCACTTGAGCTGCTGTCTCATTGTTTCCAGTTGATTATGTGAATGCACTTGTCATTTTGATTTTGGAAACTAATCTGGTTATGGTGCACTTGTTAGCATGGTCTGGTTTTGGCTTCTTTGTTGTACTCGACAATTTTGTGATGTATTTGTATTGCACCTGAGTTGAATCCAGCCTCGGCTCGGGTTTGACCTTGTGCTCACCTATCCCTGTAGATTTATCAAGTGTATATCGGTGTTTACGGCCTTGTGGCATGTACAGTGATACACTATGCATGTCGCAGGTTGTTCATGTTTGAATGGATTCAAATGAAAATGATGACGAACAACCCAAATAACTGAGGCAAATAATATTTTCAAAAACACATTTTATTTTACACTGCAAAAATATTTCTCTTTCAATTTTACTGCGTTAGTGTTCATTTTGCAGATAACTCAGATGCTGGTTTCAGGCTGAATAGAGTTGAAGATAAATACGAGTGAATGAGTGATATGTAGTGAGGTGAACATTGTAAATTGAGAATTGTGATGTAATCGAAATTGTATTGTAATTGAAATTGTGTATATATAGTGAGAGCTCAAATTTGTACTATTCAAAAATTGTGAAAAAATATATCTATTTGAATTTAAATTCTATGTTATTTATTTTATTCAGCAAATATTTATTTAATTATGTGAAAAATAAAATAGTACAATAACAAATACATTTAAATGAATATATATATATATGTTTATTATCATCAAATAAAAATCATATACTGGCATATTCGACATTTGTAGTAAGTTAGAAACTCCTCCAAGGTTAGGTAATTGGAAGAGTAGGAAAGTTAAGGGATTTTTGATAAAATAATTGCTCTTGTCTACTCCAGTTTTTGTAAATTTGAAATTCTATTAAAAGAAGATGTATCAAAAACATGTGAGGACATTTTTGGAAGTCAAGAAAGAAAAAAAAGAAATGTTTTAAGGACAAGCAAGGCATGTTTTAAAGAAAAATGGTTTGGTGGAAAAGTAAATAAGATTTTGGAAGAGAAAAACTTAGTAAGCAATTAAATTTAAAACTCCAAATTATTTTTATGGAAAGTTGTAAAGGTCTTTAAAAGTAAAAGAGGAATAAGTTTTGAACTTAGAATTTGTAAGTTTTCCTCCTTAGGTTTGGGGAATAATTTAAATTCAAAGAGCTGTAAAATGCAAGTCTAGAAAGATAAAATGTTAAGTAACCAAGTACCTTTGAATTTAATAGAAACTTCAAAGTAACACTTTAAAGGCAAGAATTTTGGGATTTGATGTTTCAAAAATTTAGAAGCTTTAATTTTTGAAATGAAACCAAACTTTTAAATATGGAGTATATAGGAATCATTTCGTAGGTGTGACGGGAAAAGTGTAAGGCTATAGCAGTGATTACTTTTAGTAGTAATAATAAAAGTTCTCGTAAAGTGTATAGGACACTAGTGAGAACCTAGGAATGTTGCTTCATGTGTGTAGACTATAAATGAATAGTGTAGTGATATTAGTAAGATAGTAAGACACACGTGGTTGGGATAGGTAGACCTTAGTTCGGGAAAAAAAGAAAGGTAAAGGTAAAGAGAAAATTTCCCCAAACTTAGTTGCCTTTTAGATAGAGACTGCATAGATTGAAACTCTTATTCTTTGTAGTAAATGAGACTTGGTTATTCCATTTTGGGTATGGAATGAAAGAGATGAATAG
This sequence comes from Allium fistulosum, assembly GCA_030737815.1. Lineage (NCBI taxonomy): Eukaryota > Viridiplantae > Streptophyta > Magnoliopsida > Asparagales > Amaryllidaceae > Allium > Allium fistulosum. Next base: position 891,354,361 of record CM060902.1, read on the forward strand.
ATCTTATTCATCGTAAGTAACATAGCATAAGTTAGTAACGAGTAATAGGCGGTAGGAGGAGCATATTGGATTTCTAGAGTAGGACCCTTCTGTGTCAAAGTGGACATGGTCCTAGGCCTCCTAGCCCAAGATGATAGCTATGTTTAGTTGCTATATTTACCTATCTAGTATGCTTTATTGTAGGACTTTTCTTCTCTTTTAGTTATGAGATTGTACTCCTATGTAAGCATTTAGTTCATAGTTTAGTAAATCAGTGATGATTAGTATGGTGCTCTTTTTCTGTGATGTTCACAAGAAGAGAATAAAAATATAGGATGTAAGTAATAAAAGAAAAGTAAAAGCCAAAAAGAGTAACTAAAAGGAAAACAACAAATTTAAAGAAAGCGATAGAAACGTCCACATAAAAATTTGAAAAGAAATTTTTTCCTTATGTGAACTATGCTTGGGAAAGGAAATAGAGATTTTTATAGAATATCGGCATAAGTTCCAAGCACGGAGAAAGAGGTGCGCAAAAGTAAAACGGTAAATGTGAGGTTTTCTGTTTTCTACCTTCTTTCTGACATAAGAAATCGGGTTTGGAAAAAATTAGATTTTTCTGAAATTCGAATATTAAAAGTTGTGTGGTAGGATTTGGATGTAAAATTTGAACTATGCCCCTATTCATTAGGAGTGTGGGAAAAATTGGATGAAAAATGTTTTGAGCTTTCAAAAGATTGCATTCATATAAAAATTGCAAGTATATTTAGGATGTGTGCATCATATTTTAAAAAGGAGTTTTTTAAGAAGAAAAGCATTCATATAGGAGGTACCGCTTAGAAATTCATGTACGTGCATATATATGTTATGTTGAATGACACTTTGCACAAGGACACGGATGGTCGCAAAATTGGATGCACATAAAATGGATGTGATTTATGCGAGGAGTTACATAGTTTTACCCTTGTCGAATTTCGAGGATGAAATTTCCTAAATGGTGGGAGAATGTAACACCCTGCATTTTTAGATAATTAAATAATCAAATAATGATGAACAATGAAAATAAGCATTTTTGGAATTATTAGAATATGGCCTCGAAACTTATAGCATTGTGTTCGTGGCGAGTTTCTGATCAATTACCATATATAACTTGTCGAAATCTGAGTTAATATGAAGAAGTTACGAGAGAATAAGAAATCAGAAGAAAAAAAGGACCCTACCGGTCGACCAAAAGGACGACCATCAAAGCACAGGGGCCGACCTATAGGTCGACCCGCAAAACACACAGGTCGACCCACGTTTTGCCCTAGATGCGTTCAGGGACGTGCCGAAGTTATAAATTTTGATTTTCATGCGATCTGAAGCGTTGTTTTCTGGATCCAACAATTCACAACGCGCCTGTGACGTAGTTGCATTAGATTCAATCCAAAAATCCAATGGACTGAGATCCCCAAACACTACTATAAATAGGGCCCTAGGCCTAGCTATTTTCTCACAATTAGATTTTCTCCCAATTGGGTTCATTACCTGAGGCTGAATCCTAAATAGAAAATATTTCAAGGGAGAATATCTTTTTAATAAAAATATTAGATGCCTTAGAAGATGATCCAGGAAGGCCATGGAGTAAAGCTAAGGACGACAGGTGAGTGGATTTAAATTATATCTCTTTTATGTTTATGATATATAATATCGTTAAATTCCCTTTAAATATTTAATTCAGAATTTATTTTAGTAATTAGTTCTACTAATTAGTTATGTTGAAACTGTAAATTTTATAAAAGAAGTGTACTTATATTTAAATATTATTTATCTGGAAAAAAAGAAAAGAATCCAATTAAATATAAGTAATATTAGGCTTAAAAGTTGTAGAGAAAGGCATAAGCCTAAAAGTGAGAAATTTACAGTAAATTATGTTAAAACGAGAGAAATGAATTAAAAAGGAGAAAATTTAATAAATTGATTTGGAAGTTGGTGATAGATTAGTTGGTTGGTTTAGAAAAGGGAATACATTTCCATAGTTTAATATTGTAAGAATAGCGATAAACGTAACTGCAAGAATAAAGGCAAGAAAAATGGAATTAGTGCGAAATAGAGACATTACTGTATTTTGCATTACCCAATAATTAAAGAAACAATAAAAGAAATATCTTGCTGTTAAGAGTTATTGTTTATAGCATTATTTAGGATTAAAATATGGAAATGGATTTTTAGCAAAGTTTTTGTAACCAACCAAATAGAGTAGAACTACTTCCTAGAATAAAAGAGAATAATGTGAAGCATTAAAGAAATTAAAGAAGAGGAAATAATCAAGTTAATTATTTGACAAGACTAGAAATAATAAACAGAATATGTGACTAGATCTGCATTTACTGCATAGATAGTAGAATAAAAAGTAAAGTAGTTATTATGATAAGTAATTTGTGACAGTTGGACATAGTCCCAAGCTAAGACTGTCATATAATATAAGAGAACTAAAGAGAATTTAGTATCATAATAAAAGAAGACAGACTAGAATAGAAAAGAGACACTTGCAATTACATTTATAACATGTAGGTTATAAAAGAAAGAAAAGAATATAAAAGTGACAATTGCAAGTATAATTGTAACACATAGGTTATAATTAAAAAGAAAGAAATTTTAGAGGCTTATTTTATCAAACATAGATCTGGGATACAGTTAATAAGCAAAATAATAGTAGTGGCCCGTACCGGCAGCATTCCCTTTCAGGTCTTGGACTGATGGTCTCATACATGGGTGGGGCTGGGCATGCTGATTAGGGTAAATAAGTAGCCAACAGAATAAAAAAAGTAAACTAAAAGCATAGTAAAAGATTAGACGTAGGGTCTAATAAAATGGTAAGGTGCATTTGTAGTAGCCTAAAGAGAATTTGGATAAAGAGCCTAAAGAAGCAGTTCATCGCAAAATTTTAGTACAGAAAGAGCACGTCCAACTTAGTTAGTTTCAGCTAGAAGGAAGTACGAGACTTCAATGGGACGTGAGGATACTCTAGGATGGCCCTCTGGGGTAGGCCTAATGAAGCCGCACCCTCAGAGGCAGGTCTATAGGTGTTCCATCAAGAGAGTATGCCTTGACTGCTTTTGCATTGTAGGCCTAACGAAGCGGACCTTTGTAGGCAGTCAAAAGGTTGATGATGGAGTAAGGTATTCGTATGATACCATAATATAGTTTGCGAGTAGGTTATAGTGGGCAGGACCTAAAAGGATAGTCGCATGCGTAGATCAAGCCATCATCAGTCAGAGCGAGTTCAGGAAAGACTAGAGTTAAACTAACAGGCCGATGATTCTTTCACTATCGAGACATTGGATGAGAGGCACAGCCAATTGGATGTTTAGATGGTTTGCAGTAGGGCACAACCACTTCGCTCTTGAAAGGTTTTTCGATTAGTTAAGGGAGGGCTGCATGGGGCCATAGCCATGATCAAAAAAGAGTCAGACCAAGTAGAATATTTGTATTGTAGGCCTAACGAAGCGGACCTTTACTGATATAGAAAATTCCCGACTGAATTCCGTACAAGGTAGACCTTGTTGGCGGAATTCAAGGAGTAGACAAAACGATTACGTGTAGTCCTCAAGGTATGCACTGGGTGGTACATTGTGGATGTCCGAGCACTAGTATAAGCTAGTACAGATGCAGTTTCACGTTTTCATAGTAGATGATGGAACATCTGTACTGTAGGCCTTACAAAGCTATCCTTTACAGATGTAGTTACTGTACGCCTAGGAGCAAGACGATGGAGTCCTTTTCGAGGAGGATATGGAAGGTACTATGGGTGATACCTAGAACCGATGCGGTCTTTGGGCATGTAGCTACATATATATTGGTTATTTAGTCTTAATCTACTAGGGAGTAGATGAGTACGATTCACGCACAGAGGCAAGAGTATTATAAATCCAATAAATCTAATATAACAGAAAATTTAAATAGAACGGTATATGTAGAATTATGCTTAGAAGTGTATAATTTGTTTATTTACCAGAACTTTTGTTCTGACCCCCTCCTCATATCATCCTATAGGTTAGATAGATGGAAGAGATTTTCCAGCTTTGAGACACTTGTTTAGAATGTGTTATTATCTTTGTGAGTATTTACTTACTATTTTATTTTAGTCAGTTCCGTTGTGAGATATTTATTTGAGCCCTAATATATTTATCTTTGCCTATTTCGCAGGATACCAGATACCCAACTCGGGCTTCAACGGGCTTGGATTTTAGTATTTTTGCGAAAAATCTGGACCCATTGGAACTCGGGTTGTTACAACATCACTCTATTCTATAGTATTTGCGAATTTGTGAATCTAAGTGTGTAAATTTGATGAATGTTTATCATAATTAGAAATGTGTAATTTTTATTGTATTTTGGGTTTTGAGAGGAGGAATAGGTATATTTTGAAAATTTATTATTACTATGGAGTGGATGAAATTTTTATGGAAAATAATTTTAAATAATTGAATGTGATTCAAATAAGTATGTAAATATAAATATAGCACTAATAAAGTGATTTAGTTATAGCAAAATGATTTTGTAATATTGTAAATGTTTGAATTTAAACAAAATAATGGAAGATATTTTGTTAAATAGAGAAATGAGGTTTTAGTAGAAAGTTATTTAATAAAGACTTTGGCTATTGTAAAAATATTTTAAAAATTATATGAAGGAAAATTTGAATTAAAATTAAAATTGAGTAGGAGTAAATAGAATGTTTGGGAAAATATGTACTAGTGATATGATTTTTAAAAAGGAAGTTATTTAAATAAAGAATTTTATGATTTTATAAACCAAGTTTCCCTTAAACAAATGTTTTGGAATTTAAAATAAAGAGGAAATAGTATAATTGAGTTAATCTAATTAGTTGTTATAGATTTTCCTTAAGGGAAATTGCGAGGATGCAATTTTGTTAAGGGAGGAAGTCTGTAACAACTCGATTTTTAAGCAATAATTAATTAACATCAGTAATAGCAATTTAATTAATTATATTAGAATTTGGAGGTTTATTTGGAAATTGGTTTTTAAATTATTTAATAAAAGGAGTTAAATAGTGAAAATGTAATATTCAAATTTGAATAAGCAAAAATAAGGAAATAATATTTTATAAAAGAAAAAAATGGTGTTATAAATGGAATATAACTTTTGTTGGGGTAAAATGATTTTGAAATATAGTTTGTTTTACTTAAATTAAATAAATATAGCTTTGCGTATAGAAGGAAAATAAAACTATACTTATATTCACATATTTTATAATAGCTTGGCCCAAACTCATGTACAAAAGCCCAACTTCTTTTCTAAACTTCTCTACCCTTTCCAATACTAGGCACGAAAAATTTTCCCCGTCAATTTTTTCTTCTTCTTAAAGCTTAGCTCCATTATTCCTCACCATCTAATTAGAAAACAAATTTGTATAAATTACTAAAACTTATCAAATTCAAGTATGAGCTTTTATACATCATATTGCATGTCTGGCATGAATTAAGTCGGGCGCGGTGCTGGATGATGGGGCGCGTGCGTATAAAAGGAGAGAGGAGAAAAAGAAAATGTTAGCTTCAGGTGAGAATTCTCTTACAAACCTATGCCAGTTAAAACAAATTTATATGCATATATCGTATGCTTGAATTACTCATATCGCGGTGTATCATTCCTGCATAAAAATTAAGGTGAATTGGGTGTGAGTGCGTGCATTTATATATAACTATTTGGAGAGTGTTTGTGTGCATTAAGTTATTTGTATGCATATTGTTATAGTTTTCTCATGTGTATTCATTATATTGAACTAATTTTGGGTTACAACCTTCTGTATTTTTATAGCTTGCTATATATAGCAGTTGTGCCCATTTTCTCTACATTCTTGAATACCAAACACCCTTCAGTTGAATGGTGCATGTGTTATATTTAATGGTGCATGTATTTAGATGTAGGTCTATGTGTGTTTTAGTGTGCGTGATGTGTTGCGCGAGTATATTTTAGTGCATCTATGTGTGTTAGCAATAGAGTGTGTAATTATGTTTGTATGTGAGATGTCTGGGGCAGCTGCGTTTATGTAGGTGGGTATAGTGGTTGTGTCTGACTGCCTAAGTAATGATGTGTGTAAAGTCATGAGTGATGTTGTGCGCATTCATCTGAACAGGTCGAGTAATATACAGTAGAGCAAGCTAAATATATTACAGCCATATATATTGCTTGGTTATAAAACCGAAGTTGATATACGTTTAAACAATATTGTATTAAATAATTTACAAGTCTAGGCATTTGGTTATTTATATGTGAATGGTGTTGTGTGTCTGCATATCCTAATGTTCGTGCCTTAATACTATGTGTGTTTGCACTGATGTATGCATGTATGTCTGAATATTTAAATGTTCATGCCTAGCTACTATATATGTTTTGGATACTTGATTTAATGTTTTCATATTTTGACATCATGTGCTCAATTGCTGTTGCATTTCTTTCTAATGTAGTTCGTTGTAAACCCACCTTTTTTTATGTGAATAAGTGTGCAACCTTATATGATAATTCATAAGTAATGTATAAATAATTACACCTAGAAAAACAAAATCAAATATACATAATTTTTATTATACACTTATTAGATATTTATATATAAGAATGTGTAATAAGATTAGCTAATTAAGAAAGTGATTTTAATTACATTATTTAATTAGTTCTTATTTGTTATCTTACAGAGATAAGAAATTTTAATATGTATATATATACAATATTTAAGTTTTAGAAAATATATATATATATATATATATTTGATTACGAATAAAATAAATTAATTTAGATGTTTTATAATTATTTAAAATTGAATTTAAATGTTAATAATTATGGAATTAATGATGTGTGTAATATTTGGATTTACAAACCATTTTTGTATTATTAAAAGAAAGAAATGAGTTTCTATGTAGTTGGTAATACTAGATTATTATTTAATTTATGAAAGACTTGGAAGTTGATTTTATAGAACATATGAAATGACCTATAATTGACATTTTATAGGTTTCCAAATATGGTATTTTAATATATATAAATCAAGTTAGTAATATTATATTGGTTCTTAATTAATTATTTATATCTAAGTTCTTAATTAGTTAAATTAAAGTTTATACGAATGATTCACCATTGAAAGGATTTCTTTACTGATTTGATATGATACGCTAATGACATCTTTATATTTGATTTGTGAGATTTCATTTCTATGTGATGAGAAATTTAAATAAATGGATTAGCGATACCGTCTGGTATGGGACATTCAGTTACGCTTTTTCGATTATTCATTGAACTTGTCATATAGAGATACCTATCATGGATTGAGTGTAGTTTTTTAGCATTGAATAATTATTCGAATAACATGTGGTGGTATGGGATGCCATTATGATATTTGTTTGATTATTCCTTGTAATTAAATGTCACTCAAACGGGAATATGCTCATGTGTATACTGTTTTATCCATTGCAGTACGAGTATATAATAGCCATGTGTTGGATTATGTGTAGAGCCATGTGTCGGTGAGGGATTATAGTAGAATATCACAGTCATGTGTTGACTTATACGGGGCCGTGCGTTTGCTTACGTCTAGAGCTATGTGTAGATATAGGATATGAGTTCTATATGTCATCCACTTGTGTCCAGCTCCCTTTATGGTTCGAAAGTGAAACCAATTGGGCAGTATCCACCATGGTGACCTGATCGTGGGGTTGCGCCCTGGATCCACTACACTATTCTTGGTTATTATATTTATTGTACGCTGCGGTAGTAGTAGATGGGTAGTTGCCCATTGCTCCTACCTCGCATAGACTAACAGCCTGTTAGCATAGGGGCAAGTGCAGGGTCATGATCGAGGCTACGCGTTGACAAGCCATAGATGGATGGGGCCACGATGTCCGTCGAGGTAACTAAAGGTCGTAGGAACAAATCCGGCTATTAATGGGAGCTAGTATATCCTGGGTTTCTAGAGCATGATGTGTGCGATCAGTCTCCCTTTTGATTCGGGTTTATATGCGTGTTGTGGATTGGTATATATTATTCGCTATACATTGAGTTGTCTATACTAGAGACTGTGTGTCTAATGTATAGTCAGTACCCGCATATCCATACTCTTTCGGTTTTATATTTTGGAGATAACCTTTGTTTATTGATTGTGATAGATTATCTTTGCAAGTTGTATGATATTGGATATCATTTGGATGATTTGATGGGCTATCTCACATTATCTATTGATTATATGATTTTATGATATTGTATTAGAACATTGTTGTGTGCTAGCCGGATTCCCACTTTGATATCATTTTCTATGATGATGATTAATATTATGGATGATTCACCTATTGTATAGTATTCTTGATTTCTTTTGAATTGTTTACATGGGTGATGACATCTTTACACATGGTTTTGGTGATATTTATGTTACAAGATATTTCTATGATATTTTATGTTCTTGTAAGTGTAAACCATGCATACATGTCCCTCTTTTAAGTTGTGTGATCATTAACGTGAGTTGGTATACTATGTTATCTTGTTATTATCCTAGTTTACACTGTTTCACCTATATTTATTAACCCTATGATTTAGACATAGTCTGACCCATGTGTTATTTTTATATTACTCAGATCAATTTGAGACATTTCATGTACAGGGACAGTATAACTAGCTTGTGTTTGGGCTTAGTGGAGGCTAGTATATAGTATAGTGGTTATTATCTTGTATAGTATTGCCCCTCTTATGCATATTCATGTGATGTATGTTGGACATATACTACATATTGGACATGATATATTTTATATAATTAGTACTATATATTATCGCTGCGACTGACTTTGCATTCTCTGATATTTATTGTATATTATGTATTCTTCTATCCTGGAGGCAAACATGTTTATTATTTTGTGCTGATATTGTGTACCTATAGATTAGTTATTTATTTGATGTTTTAATATGTACTAGTGTTAGTCTAAGGGAATATTCATGTGTGTACCCCACATCGCTTTATTCTTTGTATTATTTGGCGGTATTAACATGTAATACTCTTGGGTAGTATAGGTATAGAGCCAGGGGTTTCACAATTAATTATATAAACTGTATGATTTAATTATTAGGATGCATATAATTTTTTTATAAGTTAATTAAATTATAATAAACTTAAATAAATTAAACTTATATAATTATATGTACAATTCAAAATATAATTAATTTCATCAACAAACTTAAAATAACTACCATTTCATTGGCATCCCCTTGCAAATCGCTTCTCTTTCGTTTTTCTTTTGTCCCCTTCAATTGACCTCACACCCTTTATCCCATACATGTTAACTTGTTCCACGTTTACCAACCTCATATCCCCTCATGCTTGAGAAGAAGAATATATTACATGGATTTTTAGACTCCCTTGATCTAGATCCAAAATCTGATTCCTCTTGCACCCGCTTTTTAAGATGCTTCAACGACAAATCTTGGTTCTCTTCCTTGTGCATGCCAGCTACTTCCAACCCAGTGATGCTTCCTATTTCCACGCTTGTAACTTCTCTTTCTGGCATGTTGTTACATCCCTCGCCTCCTCCCATCCCTATTTTTTGCTCTATTCAAACAGAGCTACCTATTATCACTGAATTTTTCCATGCCTTCTTGCCTCTGGACTAACTCCACTTCATTTATTGATACTATGTCCATCGCTAAAATTCATGCATTGAGTCATACTTTTAATTTGGCAACTGTTGCTAATACATGTGTTAATTGGGTGAAACTGGATGTGTTGAGAATGATGGGGTTAGCGTGGGTATGGATGTTGATATTAGGCCAGTGGATGACAAAAAGTAGGAGGTTAATCAATGCACACATAATATTTGATGGAAAGCTTAAACCATTTTTCCTACTGCCTATTGTGCCCCTCCAATTGTGCATGTTACTTATAACCTATACTCTAAAGCCATCAAGGAACCTGTTTTGTCAACTCCCACCACTACTAAACCATGGTCCACTCTTTTTACTTTATTGCCATGAAATGTAAGAGATTACACTCCTTAATCATTTGATATGGTCGAGACTAATGGGGTTACAGTACCTCCAACTGTAGTTGTGCAAGCTGGAGTAGATTTTTGGCCCGATTACTTGGTTGGCTTCTTCCTAGATTCTAGCCCACCGTATAACGTTGTTGGAGAGCATTATTGTCGTGTTTTGAAACTTTATGATGGCCTAAAAGTGAATTATGATTACTTAATGTTATATTTCAAATTCTTCAAAAATGAAGAAAAATGACGTGTTCTAGAAGCAAAGCCTTCCCTCAATGAAGACAATCCATTTATCATTACTCCTTATAGCCCATCGGTCGAGAATGAAGAAGAACAGGTTTTATCTATTCCAGTCTCACCGCATTTCACTCATATCCTATCCATTCTTCAACACATGATTGGGCTTAATTGGTTGGCCAGCCTTGATAGAAAATTGAAGTCCTTTGATGCAAACACCATTGGCTAGGAGGAGACTTGTATTTGTAAAGGCTTTGATTGAAATTTATCTAGATAAGCCTCTACCCATAAAGCTCAAAGTACAGGCTGTTGAGGTACATGTTGCTATTGTTGATACCCATTATAGCTGGGCTTGACATTTGTATGAGTTGTCACTCTTTTGGTCACACTTTGAGATCATGCAGATGTTTGGACAAAAAATGCTCCAATCGATTTGTTATAGAGCTGTGAATACGGGGTGTATAACATGGCTATTTTATTTGTATTATGATTAATTTTCAGAGAGCGTATTACATGTAAGCTATGAAGAAAGTAAATTGTTGTAAAATAAATAATACAAAGATTTATAGTGGTTCAGCCAGGATGTGTCTACATCTAGTGTCTAATTTTATTATTCTTCCTATATACCATTGGTATAGTGTCTAAGATATAAGATACAATGATATGAAGCTCAATACAAAGTAAGATATAGCTCAAGGAAGTCTGTTCGGTTATTCTTGTGTGGTTATCCTTGGCTATGTATTCCTGTTTGATTGTCTCTGTTAGGCAGTTTCAGTTATGTGGTTCCTGTTAGAATGTTCCTACTAGGCTATTCCTGCAAGGCTGTTCCGGCTAGCTGTTCTTGCTAGGTTTTTCTTGCTAGCTATTATTTCTAGGCTGTTCTTGCTAGCTAATCTTTCTAGCTTGTTCCTGTTAGCTGTTACTATTATGCTGCTTCTACTAGCTGATCATGCTAGGATGTTCTAGCTAGTTGTTACTTCTAGGCTGCTCCTGCTAGCTGATCTTGCGAAGCTGTTCCTACTAGCTGTTCCTGCAAGGTTGTTCCTGCTAGTTGTTCCTGCTAGTTGTTCCTGCTAGGTAATTCCTCTTAGTTTATCCTACTAGCTCTGACTTGTCTGTCATTACTGCTATAAGCTTGGCTCTCTAGAATTGTACTCCGTTGTTGTTGGATGCTTTGGTGTTTTATAGGAGTGAAGGTATAGGGAGGTCAGACCGATAGTTTCCCTATATAACATGCCCAGATGGAATATTCCTAAATATGCTAACTTTAATTAATTGTTTCCTAATATACGTTGATTTTATTCCATATATAACTTGCTTGGTTTGGATAGGAGCCCAGTCCGGAGTAGGATGGTCCGGTATAAGTGCATGTGGACATGTTTTTGGCCATGTTTGCTGGCTTCCCTATCTTGCTCGACTCCCTTCGGTTCGATAGGCTCTCGATTGGCTTGGTTCGATGTGTCCTCAAGGCACGTGGCTCGATGTGCACAACCCTCCTTGATCCAATTCTCTAAACATTGTCACTCCTTTTAACCGTACAAGTGATCTTGTTTGGTTCTTGGGTACCGAACAAGATTTCATGTTCGATACCCAAAGGGGTACCGAACGGGACTTCCTGCTCGATACCCATGGTACCGAACATAAGATAGGGGTAGCATTGCCTTTGCTTTTTCTCCTTACTTCCTTCTACTTTGCCTTGGTCTTCATCCAACCTTACATTGGAAATGGTTAGGCACTCAGATTCTCTACCGGACCATTCCTCATGTTCCATAAAAATAATATGCTTACCGGGACCTGAACATGGGTGGGTTGGCTAAAAGGCACAAGTCTTTACCACTGTGTTACACATGCTCTTATGCCATAACTCCTTTATTTCAAGTCAGTATTGAATGAAACTTAGACCAGAAGCTTCATATTATTGAGTACAGTATTCCAGTTCCTCTGAATGTTCCATTTTCCTGAATTAGGTAGTAGCTCTCTAAGGTGGGGCCGGAGTCGGTTAGGTAGTGGACAAATTTTAAAATGATCATATCTTGCAATTCGTAGCTCGGATTGAGATGCGGTTTCGATCTAGGTGCATTCCTTGACCTTATGAACATTTTACAAGTGCCTTGACTATATTTTTCGACTATGCAAAATTTGTCCCTAGCGCTTCGCCTTGCCCTTATGATTACATGATGGTGCCTTTATTATGCACCTTTCAGCCATTTCTATGCTCCTTAACGTCTTTTCATATTCATCATGTTGTGGACGAAAATGCCCATAGCACTAGCCCTCCAAAGCATACTTTCGTAGAATACAAAGTGTGCTTTGTTTCATCCAAACTCGCCTTTCTTTCTTATGTGATGGTTTTCTCGAACCTTAAATATCTATATCCTTATTCCCGTCTTTTCAGTAGGTTTTTCGCTACTAATATGTTACAGAGCCTTGTTCACTCAAGGAAAGCTTGTTGATCGTTCGAAGACATCCTTTATTATTGTGAGGTTCAAAGTTCATTCTTGTTTTGGTAGTATAATAATCCAACATGATTACCCACTTATTCTCATCTCTGTCCGATGGGCTTTTGCTCCATCTGGTTCAACTTGCTTGCTCCCGTATCCTGAGAGCCACATGTCTTCTTACTAATGTTCCAAGAATGTTGAGGTGCCCTAAGGAAAGGAATATATAGTGGTTCCATGGCATGTGGATTTGACGACGTGTATTTGTCGCATCGATTGTATTTTAGCCAATTAAGTCTGGTGGTTGCGATGTATTTTTTCTACATGATTGCCAAGTTACTCCACTAGTGATTCCTTCATTACCATTATGCATGCTTGTATAGGTCAATCATAAAAATGTTTGGCTAGGAATGTGGTTTATGTTGAAGTTTTAAACATGGGTTGATCCTGCACTTATGTTGTGAAGCTAATCTTCCTTTGATGTTTATGCATTGTTGATTCTAATATTTATTCATGCCCATATCTCCTTTTCCTGGATAGTAATTTTGATATATTTCTTCCACATTATTTCTTGGTTTGCTTGTTCCAGTAGCATACTTTCTTGCCGCTATCGAGCATACTTGTATGGGATCAATCACCAACAAGTTCGGTAGGGTAAGCAATTTCTATGACCGATGCTTCTCTTGGCTCATACTTTATATTTCCTATATGAACACTTACACAAGCACATATGTATCTTATAGAAATTTTAATTGAAATTGTCATAATTGATTATATTAGTTGTGTTTGTAAAGTATCCTTACTTAGCCACTAGCTTGTTAACCATTTTTTATCGCTACCTTAGCACTTGTACAGGATCAGTCACTAACAAGTTCGGCAAGATGAACGCACTGGTTGAGTAGATACATGTCATTTTGTTAACACTTTCAGCAGCTCTTCCATTGCTCGTGGCATATTTGTACAAGATCAATCATTTTCTAATTTAGTGAGGTAAGCGGCCTTTTATGGAAAGCCGTCTCATCGCTACCTTGCCTAAGGCCAGCGATCTCTGGTGGAATGTACTTGTAATCTAATCCCATGTGTCCTTTAAATAAGTTTCCCCTTGTGTCGGTATATTGATAGTCTTCATAGGCAATTCCCGTATTAACTACTTGCACTAAACCACCCGACTGATAGTCACGTTTTACTATAGGTGAGCTCAGTTATTCATTGTAGATAGAAGTCTAGAGCCAAATGTCGAATGTGAACCAACTAGGTAGTTGTCATCTCCTGATTGCCAATAAGTCGGGTTCTTCATAGTCATCCAAAAACCTAGTAGTCGATTGTCAATGGCAGACACCTAATTAGGGTTATTCTGGCCTGCAGGTATCGGTGAGAGGTTTGGGCCAATCGTCAGCCGTAGACCCAAATAAGGATCACTTTGGTCTACCTCTGCCGATTCAGTAGTTTGTCCCAATTGTCAATGGCGAACATCCATTTGGCGCCATGTCCTGACCATGGGATGATCAGGCACAGCATCACCGACAAAGAAGATTAGGCTGATCGTCAACAGCGAGCACCCATTTGGCAGTCATGTCCTGACCATGGGTTGATCAGTCTCGCCATTGCTGGCAAAGAAGTTTGTGTTAATCGTCAATGGTGAGCACCCATTTAGCGTCATTCCCTGACCATAGGCTGATATGGCTCGCTATTGTTGGCCAAAGGTTTGGACTGATTGTTAACAACGAGCACCCATTTGGCGGTTATGTCCTGACCTTGGGCTGATCGGGCTTACCATTACCGAAAAAAAAGTTTGTGTCAATCGTCAATGGCGAGCACTCATTTGACAATCATGTCCTAACTATAGGCTGATCGGGCTCACCATTGCCCGCAAAGAAGTTTAGGTTGATCGTCAATGGTGAGTACCCATTTGGCGATCATGTCCTGACCATGTGCCGAACTGGCTTGTTATTGCTGACCAAAGGTTTGGGTCGATCGTCAATGGTGAGAAATCCATTTGGCAGTCATGTCCTGACCATAAGCTGATCTCGCTCACTATTGTTAGCCAATGGTTTAGGGCTGAACATCAATGGCGAACACCCATTTGGGGGTCATATTGTGACCATAGGCTGATCTAGCTAGCTATTGCCAGCAAAATGTTTGTCCATGCTTTCCATGATGCGCCAGAGTTTGGAGCCCCCAGTATGCAGTAGCCTTACCTATTTAGTTCTAGAAATCGAGGACTTTATTTGGCATGGGATGGTTATTCTTGTGGTTGTTTGATAGCACTGATCGTCTATCATGGTTTCGCACACCTTATCCACGCGGTTCGGTAAGACCGTGATGATTGACAATACACAAATCCATAATCCATGTAATTGCAATAGTCAGTGCACCAAAATAAAATAGAGGTTTAAGAACTTCATGTTTTCCCGATACTGCTTCGCCTATGGTGATGAGAATGTAGGTTCCATTCCCTGGATCACTGGTGATAAAATATTAACCTTTCCTAGATCAGGTATTGTGCCCCAGGCCAAAGGAATTTTCTCTAGGAATAGGTTTCCTTTCTAGATCTGGCAATTCTTTATTCTGGAGTAGTATTGTTTCACCGCTTTCTGCTAGAGCGCCTCGACTTTTAAAGCAGCCTTGTGCTGCTTCTCCTCGATCAGATTTAGGGAAATGTTTAGTATTTCCTTATTCTCCTCTAAGTTATAGTGGATTATCTTATGAGATGAGACTATAGTTTCGATAGCAAGCATAACCAATAAATTGTAGGCCAAAGCAAAGGGAGTATATCCCATTGTAGTTTCAAGGGAAGTGCGATACGCATAAAGTCTAATGGCGACTCATCCATCCGAGCTCCATTATCATTTTTTGAATGATCTTTTACATGAGTTTTGAGAACCTTGTCGACCTCTTCGACCTATCCATTAGCCTACAGGTGCGGCACTGTATGGAAGCTTATCCAGATCTCGTATTACCGGTAGAAGTTGGAGAATTCATGACTATTAAACTGCCATCCATTGTCCGAGATCATTTGGGGCTGAACTCCATTCTCTATAAAGTAAACTGCAACCAATATTGCATACTTAACTCCTCCTATAGTTATTAGAAGTTCTTCATTTGGATCAATGCCTACGGGATTTCCTTTTCTAGGGTCTAGCCCTAGTGTGGTCTCTTCTACTACCTTGATGTGCATTATCCAATATTTCCTCAGCTACTCTTGTAGCCATGCAACTTAGCAATGGGTTAGTTAAAACTCCTATATATAGAATGCCATTTTTTATGGTGAACCGAGTCGCTTTACGCATCACCTTCCTTGCACCATTCCAATTTAAGGGTAGAGTTTTCACTAGGACCATCCCGAAAAGTGATTTGTTTCTCGAGCTTGCAAAAATTTCCAAATTGCCAGCATCTCGATGTTTCTTTCATGGGGTATGCTTAACCATATAGAATCCTTGTGCATCAAGCGAAGCCTTCACCCATTTTCTTTTTTAAGTGGTATGCCAATCGTTCTTCTGTGACTCAGAACTCCCAAAGTGCTTGATTCACAGCCAATGGCAAGTCGCTATGGATACATGGAGTCCAGACTCCTAATTCTTTTGCTACTTCCAATCTTGATATTAGTGTACCGTATTATGTTGTTCGGTCTAATTTGCAAGGAAAGAGGTCTATCCGATTTGTAGGGGTCAAGAACATTTGTTCTTGCCCATTCATTATTATTTCCCTCACTTCCATGGGTGTCGCATAGTCAGGTGGCATGATGTTATTATGCCTTAAGCATTTCTATTAAATATCATTTGAAATTTATTCATCAACTTAAGTCTTACTTTTGCAATTTTTGTCCTTGCACCCTACGAGGGTATTCAAATCTCTTCTCTATCATGCTTCATGTTATGAAGTTGACTCTGTCTCTAGGGCTTTTTGAATAGATTATGCTCCACCATCTCTAGAGATATCTGGTCCCACCTATGGATTGGGTTAGAATTACACTACACTATCTCTAGAGGAGTTGAAACTAGTCTCCCATTGTCTCCAATTAAGTTGAACCTTGCCTCCAGGACTAGGAAGTTTATGCTCCCCTATCTGTTTATACTTTCCTCACAATTTTCATACACATCTACCTTTAGATATTCTAGCAGGAGGAGATGCTCTAATGGCCATGGAGGATCCAACATCGTGCCCCCGAGCATGCTTTACACTCTTACCTCATTTTCATTGTGGTATTGTGGATTGGAGTTTATGGCATTCTCGGTGGAGTTACCCTAGTGTTTCAACCCATAGTATACCTACAAGATCTATCTCTGTCCATTGGTCTCATGGCTACAAATCTTATGGAATGTGCGATATTTTTTCTATTCCAATCTCTACTGCTGTTGACTCTTTAACCCTTGATTTACTGCAATCCACGGCTTCTACATCAGCGCGATAGATTCTTTCTGGAGTTTTCGTAAGCAGTGAAAACGAAAACATGCCTTATCTTCTGATGTGTTTCCTTTCCAAGGCATTTTGTCTTCAACCTAGTTGACATTTATCTATCATTTTGCTTGATATCCAAGTGTTAACAGATTAGAGACTCAAATGATTAAATAAAATAGTCTTTAAGTATAACATAAATGGAGGAAAACAACGAAATCATCTTCCTCCATAGCTCCAACTGCCTCCATACGCTAAATGTAGCATCTCAAATGTGTTCAATGGTTGGTTTTTCCAATGCATCATTTCACAAATAATGTCTTAAATCTAGGGGTTGACTTCATATCTGATGTTCGAAGTAAATAGTCCGTGGTTCATCTTGTCAATCTTTGTTCTCCTACTCCACTCGTCTAACTCGACATATTAGCCTAGCGACTTGCTCCCTTTATTGGAATGCTTCCTTAGTTTGCTTGATGGGCCACATCATGCGTCGGCTATGAATCAACCACCTGTGTACTAGTCGGTATGAACTCAAGCGGTCCCGTTACAACAGCCAAGTGTATAGTTCCAACATCAGCATTGACTTCTATTAAGACATCATCTAGTCTGGCAAAGGCTATACGATTGGTCTGGTGTTGATCAATTCTGCATCGGTCCTATTTGGTTTGAGCCCTAGCCAATTCTATTTATGGAAGTCCAAACTTGCATAGCCCTTTGTTGCCTTACCCGCTTCCTTGCCCTTGTGATTACATGATAGCACCTTTATTATGCACCTTCAAGGAGTTTCTATGCTCCTTAATGTCTTTTCGTATACATAATATTGTAGGCGAAAATGCCCACAACAATAGTTATGTTATTCCTCTTGATTCCACTATAGTTCCTATAGTTGCCACTCCTTCCTTTGAAGGCGTCGGACATGCCATTCATCTGCCTGATGTAACTAGCTCTTTTACAAGCTCCATTTCTAATCCTATATATTAAAATTCACTAGAGAAGACTTGGGTTCAAAAAGTGATCCAGTTATGCTAGTCTCTTGTGTCTAATACTTATTTTAAGTATGTTCCTGAGGATAAAGGTGAGCATATATCATTATTCTATCACATATCTGGTGACATGCTATCACTATCTGTAGATACGAAATATGGCGAACACAACTGTGAGGTTCTATAGGATAAACTTGGGATATAAGATACATTTAAAGTAAAGAGTCATATAATAATGACGCTAGCATTGTTAACTTGTTTAGTGAATAGGTAGATTTAATTGGGTCCAATTCGTCTGAGGGTGAAACTAATACCTCTGTGTAGGGGGATTAGTATGCATTTCCTATAATAGTTTGGTTTTAGTGGTTTAGACGATATAGTCTTGCTTCTATACTTTACTTGTCTGTTGTCGAGCATTTATGCCTCTTGCCTTTCTGCATTTTCATACAAGGGGATGACCATGATTTTAGATGTTGTTGACACTTGAATCATGAGGGTATTTCATAGGAAATACATTATTTCTTAAATTGATATCACTCACAAGATATTAAAGATTATGAATCCTTAATATAGTTTCGTACTATCTTTTATATATTAACGGATTACTTGCATACACACTACTTGTTAAGCAAACTCAAGCTAGGGTTGTTGTGTGTAGTACTATTAATACACTACTAAATGAGGTATGATACATGCTTGTATTTGTTAAGCAAACTCAAGGTACAAGCATTATATATAGGCCATTAAGAAATGATAGCTAGGAATGAATAATCTCTTTTGATTTGTTAAGAAAACTCAAAGTCAATATCGAGATTACGGTAAAGACCACATTTAGAAGTTATATATAATATAACCGGTAAAGTATTTTTTACCATGTGTAGGACTATCATTTGTTAGGTAAACTCAAGGTCAAATTCCCAAGGCAAATAAATCCTAACACTCGCTTGAGAAATCGAATGATTTCTATATTTCTCTGAAGGGTTTGGGAAATATAAAAGTCTAGTAGGAGCCTTATTAGGAAAATAAAATGACTATGTTTAATATCTATAATATTATAAGAGCATACGATGTATAAACCTATACTAATCTAGTTGAAATAAATTTACATAAAAATGACCAACCTAAGATTGTTTACTGGAAATGGTAAGCTCACTGACCTAACTACACTGATTAGCTAAGAGCGATAAAGATAGCGCTTACCTACGAATGATTATGGTTTGTCATTTCCAAACCTATAAAAATCAAACCGCTGATTGTGTAGATCCCAAAACGGTAAAAGCTTATAACACTTGATTAACTAATTGCAACATAGCCCAAGCCTATGTGATGTCTATATAAGAGAAACCGTTGCAAATACAACAAAAACATGACTGTCCATAAAATATTCGATATTTTCAAAGCTTTGCTTCGGAAGCGATCTCGTTCTACAAGGTACAAGATTTCTAAGAAATTGTTTGATATGAAGATGAGTAAGTTCACTCATGTAGAGGACCATGTCATAATGATGGACGGATATATAAATAGACAACATGAGATCGGTGCAGACTGCTAAAGAACAACCAGTAACTTTTATCTTAGGCTTACTGACTCTACAAGTTAGGCCATTCATATTGAATTTCAATATGAACCATATAATGTGAATCTTGCTGAGCTGCTCAATATGATGAGGTCAATCAAAGGTTCATTCAAAGATCAATGTACATTATTTGTTGTAAAAGGAAAGACATCATCTTTGAAAGGTTCAAATAAGAGAAAGCTAGGTAAGAAAGGGGCCTCAAATGACAAGGGTGAATGTCACAATTGTCATAAGATGGGGCACTGGAAAAGGAATCGTCTAGACTATCGAAAGACGGTAAAAGAGAAGAAGGAATCAAATTCCTCGGCTCATAAGGATTTTTTATGATTCAAAATTGTTTTGCAATCAATAAAAGAATTTGGGTTTTAGATACAAGATTTTGAACTTGTATTTGTCATTCATTATAAGTACTTACGAATAGACAACGCATGGCAAAGGGAGAAACGAGCCTTTAAGTTATTGATGAATTTGTCAATGCAACCGTGGTTGGAGAATTTCATTTACGCTTGCCTAGTGGATTTGTTTTGATTTTGAATAATTTTATTTCATACAAACCTTTATTTGTGGAATACTATTTGTATTCATATTGGCTAGGATTGGAGTAGAGCCATCAATGAGTACTTGAAAAATCTAAAATATGTATCCAAAATATGAAAAATTATCCAATATCCAAAAAATGGATACACTACTAGAAAAGGCTTTTATTTCGACAACAAGGAGTGATGGCTTCCGACGGCTCTTTTCCGACGGCGTTCGATGGGCCGTCGGCGGCCGTCGAAAGCCGTCGGAAATTCGCGAATTACAGGGCTCAGCCAAGCCTTCTTCTTCCTCATTCTCAACACGAAAATTTTAAGCAAAAAACCCCCAATTTCCTTCTCCAAGCTTCCAATCTCTAATTTCGAGCTTCCGGATCCTCCACGGCTGCCTAATCAAACTATGTTGCTCTCAATCTCAGGTATAATATCTTATTTTTGCCAAAAATCTAATTTTTACCCTAAATCTAGATTTGCATAAGTTGATAAATTAGGATTAATTAATAATTACAATTGTTTCAAATAGCATAATAATGGTTTATAGCATCCCATGGTATACCTATTTCATATGTTATCGTGAAGTTTTAAAGAGTATGTATAATTTATGATTGTGTGTATATGTAAACCATTGTATATGTGTTGTTTATACCATTTTATTGTGTTAATTGGAATAAGACATGAGTTGTATAACATCTTGACTTGTATAATAATAATGAATGCACGAGTCTAAAAGAATTTGATTGTATTGGAAAATCAATATAATATTAAAGCAGCCTTATTCGATAAAATATGCGGAACAAATGTGGTATATTAATAATTTTTTGAAATGTATTAATAAAATACGCGGGACATTTAATTAACTAATGTCCCTTAGAGAGTTTTTGGCCCCGTCTGACGAGCGTTGTACATGATCGTTATATAAATAGTCGTTTTTTTTTCAAAAAACGACCATTTATATTCATCTGGTACAATGTTTGTTGGATTTGTCCCTGTATTGGACAAGTTATGAACACAGTAAGTATTTACATTTTGTATACTACTTCGTCTCAAACGGTTCATAAAATTTTGGTCTAACTTTTCTTTTTTGTTTCCTGCGTACACGCATTTGTATACAATGCAGGGAAAAAAAGGGAAATGCTGTCAAAATTTTGTTGAATCGTTTGAGATGAAGTAATATACGAAATGTAAATGCTTACTGTGTTTGTAATAGGAAGTAGGATGCCTGACCATGGAAAAAAAATATCCTTTTGTACAAAATTTTGTATCGATACGTTAAAAAATAAAATGTGTCATATTTGAAAATATTTTTTAATTTGTGAAATAGTTCTTTAAATTCAAATATTATACGACCATAAAAATAATATTTTTCGAATTTGTATTCTTGAAAATAAATATTAAATTTTGAACCTGTGACTCATTTTCTCAAATAGGAAAAATGATTGATTATTTTGTTGATCGGAAGAGATAGATGTACCAAAGAAAAGGACTGAGAGGCTCAATAAAAGTAGATTTTTATAATGGTATAAACGTATTTGTTGAATTCTCTTTAAGTAATAACGGAAACGATCCAGAAATTCGTTGTCCGTGTAATAGGTGTAGACATTTGAAGTATTTGTTACCAGATTTTGTGAAAGTTCATTGTGCCAAAACGGTTTCGTACCCGAGTATTATGTTTGAGATCGGCATGGAGAAGTTGTAACAAATACTTCTATAGAGTCTGAAAGTGTCGGTAACGAAGTAGTTACAACGACCCATATAGAAAATATGATCGAAGATGCAGCACGATCAATGTTTCCTGTGGTTGAAGTTGAAGTGATGGAAATGTTGAAGAACCAAATATTGAAGCAATTTTTTTTTATGATTTACTAGATGCTGCTAAGAAACCTATTTGGGATGGTTGTAAAAGCGGCACTCAGCTGTCAGTAATCGTAGAATACTGCGATGAAGTCAAAATACAACATCACTGAAGCTGGGTTTACGGCTGTTGTACAAGCTGCAAAAAGACATATTCCGCCCGATAATCTAATGTGTGAAAATCACTATGAAGTTAAAAAAACTTATGTCGGCTTTTGATTTACCTTATCAGAAAATAGATACATTTGCATGTCCTATGCAATGCTTTCAGGATGGAGTACTACCGGTCGTCTATCATGTCCATACTACATGGATGAAACACGAGAATTTTCTTTACCTCATGGTAAGAAAATTTCATGGTTTGACTTTCATCGATATTTTCTCCATGTAAATCATCCCTTCAGAGGAGACAAGAAAAACTTTTTAGCTAATAGAGTAGAAACCAGACAACCACCGACGATATGGTCAAGCGAAGACATATATGAACTTGTTAGGGACTATCTAAAGATATATGAAACTGGAGTGCAAACAGAAATTGAAGGCAAATCGATTGTTCATAACTGGTGCAAACAAACTATTTTTTGGGAGTTTCCGTATTGGAAACATCTTCTGCTTCGTTATAATATAGACGTGATGCACAATGAGAAAAATGTATTTGATAATGTTTTTAACACAATTTTGAATGTGAAAGGGAAGACGAAGGATGATTTGAAATCAAGACGCGATATAGAAGAATTATGCAAACGTCCTGAGCTTCATATGAAACCAAATGACAGTAAAAAACCCAAAGCATGTTACGAATTAGATAATAATCAAGTTAAAGTTGTATTAAAATGGGTGGAAGGGTTAAGATTTCCTGATGGGATATCATCAAATCTTCGTAGATGTGTTGACTTTAAAAATGGTAGATGTGCTGACGACGGATGAGGAGGATGCTATTTTTGAGTCAGTTATGAATCCATCGGAGCATGGCAGACGATACGGATTTGGCAATCAAGTGGTTAATAAATAATTTATTGGGTATCATATAAGTTTTCAAATTCAGTACATTGGTTTTGAGTCACTTCGTTATGAAAGTATTATGCATTACCATAATATATTAATTCGTTACTTGAATGTCATTTAAAAAAAATATAACGAAAAAGACATGTTATTTGATTTAGTTTGCCTAACATATGTTGTACACATGCATAAATTTTTCACATTTACTGTTAAAGAGATCAAAAGCAGTGATATCTCGTAATGTAACGTACTATTATTTTTGTTAATAAATGGTTGAATCACAATTTAAAAACGGCCAAAAGAACATATTTTCAAATGTACACATTATACATGCATAAACTAAATTAAATAACATTATCACACTGCTAATCATTCACATACCTGCACATACACTTACATAAACATGCACAAACTAAATTAAATAACATTATCACGCTGCTAATCATTCACATACCTACACATACATTTAAAGAGATCAAACAGTAAATTAAATATTTATTACAGGCCAGCAGTCAGAGACGGGGTAGGCAGACTAGAGCTCAGATCGATCTAGAAGAGATCGAAGATTTGCGGGCTAGAGTGGCGCAGTTGGAGGAGCAGAACCGTCGGCAGGCCATAGAGACCACACAGTTGCTAGATCAGCATATCCCCGAGTACATGCAGCAGTATGGTGGTAACTTTCCTTCCTCTTCTGGCTCTGGTTCTGGAGGATATTGATTGATTGCTTTGGTAGGTATGTTTTTTTCTGTTTTGTATGATTTGGTAGATGGTGGAGGTAGTTGTTGATTTATGTACTATGTTATGATACACTTAGCTGTTTTGTTGTATAATTATGTGGATGTTGGGGATGTTGGGTGATGATTATGTGTTTTTTTTGTTTGATAAATTGTGTATAGTTTGGTTTTTGATATTTGGTTGGAATATTATATATTGGATTCTGCAGAATAGTGTTTGTATGGGAAATGTGGATGGAAGACTATATTGCAGTAGAAATATAAAAAAATGCAGCAGATTTCGACGGCTTCCGACGGCTTTTAGGTTATATTTTTTTAATGGCTTCCGACCGCTTTTAGATCAATTTTTCCAACGGTTTCTGATGGCTTCCGACAAGTGTCGGAATCCATTGGAAGCCGTCGGAAATACGAATGGCGAGATGTGTCGGAAGCCGTCGGAAACACTGCACACCGACGCCTTATTTTACTACGGCATTTTCCGACGGCTTCCGACGGCCACCGACGGTTTTCTGCCGTCGAAAAATGCTTTTTTTCTTTTAGTGATACAGATGTGGATATGACCATATCCCCATTGATAAATATTTTTCTAGTTTTTATCAAGGTTATATTTATTTGTTTTTGTATTTTAGTTTATAAATATATCAAAGGGTTATAAAACATTTAATTAAGTTGACTTTTCAACCAAGAAAATGGCGACTTTCGTTTCTTGCTTTCAGAACTCCGCTTCCTCGATTCAATCTGACTTTCAATCGAATTAAACTAACTGTTCCTCTTCGTGCTGTTTTCCTATATCGTTCTTATGCTCAAGTATTTAAAGATCGACTGCCTTCTGTCCAGATTCATAATTCGCTTTATAGGATTCCAAAGAAAAATTGGATTGATGCTAAGAGAGGGAAGAATTTCTGTTATCGTTGTGGAGATGATAATCATTTTGCAAAAAAATGTCGTGATCCTATAAGATGCTTTGTGTGTGGAAATTTTGGACATAGAAAGAATGTATGTACAACTAAATCGAGTTCTGTCACTTGCAAATCCGTTCCTCGTCCTTCTCTGGTAGACCATGGATTCCAATTCGTTCTGAAATGTATGTTGTTAAAAGGAATATTGCTCGATCATCTTTGGCAAATGAGGAATGAGGGAATCATGTATTTATAGGATTTGTTTATTCATCGATGTTATAAACTCGTCTATATTGGTAAGGGGTATCGCGATAGATTTGGAGATCCTGAAGATTATTTTGGAAAATCTAAAACTTATTATAATAATCTGATACAAAAGATAATAGAGAAGATTTTTCATATAAGATTAATGGCTGTCTCGATTCTATTTTTCCTATCATAGTTGGGATGGAAAATCTTCATGGACATGATCCAATGCTCTATGATCCTGCTGTCTCTCAATGTAATGTAGATTCTTATTCGCCTAAGGAAAGTGTTTTGCTAAATGATGTTGTCTCATTATTAGTTGATCCTGGAAACGATGCTGATTTGAGTGATATGAACAATGGATTCTTTCATTTAAATAAAAAACAAGATAAAACAAAATCTTGTGAAGTGTGTATTTTTGAGTTATCTACTGCCAATCCATTTGAGTGTCTTGATTCTTTGATAGACCCTGATCTAAGCGCTGAAAATTATGGAGTTGAATGTGGATTGGAAGGTCATACTTCTGTTGAGAGATATGCTGTGAAACATACGAAGACAAAAGCCATGGTGGATCAGTCAGGAGTTAAAGGAACTATGGATAATGTCATTTTAGTTCAGAATATCAAGTTATCCAATATAAGTGATTTTGATAATGGTATTGCTAATGATTTGAGGGGTATCGAAGAGAATCTAAGGGCTGCTGATGTTAATGGGTTAGATAAGTTATTGGATGTATTGGGAGATGAGAGTTTGATCAAGTCTGCTGTTGATGTTGATGATATATGTGCACAAAAGTTTCTTGTGTTTGATGACAAGCTTGATTTGAGTCTAGTTCCTTTAGTTGATAATCATGTTGAAATGGTTGGAGTTTTTGATGATAGGCTTGGTGATTACACCGGTGATAGGTAAATTGGTCGAAAATCCAAAAACTGCTGCTTTCGCTGATTATACTGGTGATGATTGCAATGATAAGCTTGATGTTGGTGATGATTAGGTTGATAAACTTGATGTTGGTGATGAAAGTATTGATAAACTGGATGCTGGTATCAGTGTGCATGGTGCGCATAAGTTTCATGTGTAGCTTGATTTGAGTTTGATTCCATTTGTTGATAATCATGTTGAAATGGTTGAAGTTTTTGATGATAGGCTTGGTGATTACAATGGTGATAGGCTTGTTGAAATGGTTGGGAATCCAGAATCAGCTGCTGGTGATGATAAGCTTGATGTTGGAGATGAAAGTATTGATAATCTGGATGTAGATAAGTTTGATGTTGATAAGCTTGATACTGATTTAGTCGATAAGCTTGATGTTGATAGGCTTGATGCTGATGTTGGTGTTGATAGTAATGATAAGCTCGATGTTGGTGATGATAAGTTTGTTGTGGGTGATGCCTTGGCTGAGCATTTAGTTTTGCCGAAGACCGGAAGTGATCGTTTAGAGAAGAAAATGAAGGTAGGTGTTGTTTTGAAAACGGGATTAGTTAATGACTTGGGTGCCTTAGACATGGTGAGGCAACCAGTGAATAACGATCCTATTAACAAATTTGTAAATGATGGCCTCAATTTGGTATCTGCTGAACTAGTTGATAACGTGGATAGTAACAATGGGAACAGTGACTTTGTCAACACTTTGTTGCCGAGCGCTTGTCTTTTGGTTCGAACTAGTGAGATAGGCAGCAATTCTTCTACAGCGAGGAGAGGTAGAAGACTAGTGCCTGGTTACGTTGTAGCCATTCTCAGTCTACGGGTAAGTTATCTGGTTCGAGTGCCATAAGTGGTACTACGAGTTCAGACTTAGGTATGTTTTCTGATTTCGGTAGGACGTTTTCTTCATATGCTCTAGGTGGTTTGTCTTCATCTGAGTTTAGTCAGTTAGCTAATGATACCGCTTTTATTTTTTCTGATGCTGAGGTAGATCTAGAGTACATTAGAAGTAAGGAATTTGATAGGGATAGATCTATTGGTAGATGAGGATTATTGGTTGGAATATCAGAGGTTTGCATGATTTAAGTAAGTGTGACAAAGTGAGAGTTTTTTTAAAGATTATTCTATAGACATTGCACTCTTACAGGAAACTAAAATTGAATGTCCCAATATTTGTTTATATAGAAGATTAGGTGGGTTTCATTTTAAGAAATGAGTTTATTTACCTTCTGTAAGCGCTTCTGGGGGTTTAATGATTGGGTGGCGGGATAACTATTTTAAACTGCTCCAATATATTTCTAAGCAGCATTCTCTGTATATTATTCTCATTAGTCTTAGCGATAATTCTTATTTAAATATTTCTAATGTTTATGGGCCTAACTCGAAAATGGATCGTCGGATTCTTTGGAATGAATGTTTAGATTTTAGATCTTTAGCTCCTGGTTCTTGGATTTTGATGGGTGATTTCAACGTTACGCATTTTATAGAAGAGCATTCGCCTCGGGAGGGGGATTTCTCCACGATGGAGGAATTCGATCAATTTATTATTAATTCTAATTTGATTGAAATTCCTCTTTCTAATAGAGAATTTACTCTGAGTAACACTAGGGAGTCCCCATCTGTGGCTCTTCTGGATAGGTTTTTTGTGAGTGATGAAATTGAGGATAAATTTCCTATTTGCAGTGTCTGGTTTGCCTTATACTTATTCTGATCATTGTCTTATTATTCTCTCTTATGAACAGCATAGAATTATCAGTAGATCTTTTAAATTCGAAAAAATATGGTTGTTAGAATCTAATTTTTCGAATTTAATTAAAAATACGTGGATTTCTATAAGCTTTTATAATACTAGAAATAAGGATAATTTTGCTAAAAATTTTATTTTAAAATTGAGGGATTTTAGGAATTTTCTTAAAAATTGGAAGAAGAATGTTTTTGGTAGTATTAAAATTAAAAAAGAAAATATACTTTCCGAGATGCTTAAAATAAACAAGATTGAAGAAACTAGCAGCTAAATTTAGATGAGCATAACGTTCTCACTAATCTAAAAGAAGAGCTTAACTCTATTTTAGAGAAAGAGGAGGTTATGTGGAAATAGAGAGTTAGAATTCAGTGGATAAATGAAGGTGACAATAATACCAAATTTTTCCATAATGTGGCTAATAGTAGAAAACGTATTAATACAATTAATTCTCTTTTTTGTGAATAATGAAGAACTGGTAGATCAAAGAGATCTTAATAAAGCTTTTACAAACAATTATAGAGATATTTTTGGTAATAAAAATAAATATAGAATTACTGCTAGATGGAATGATCTTTATCCTTCTGATTCGAATGTTGAGCTTTCCGAGTTAGACTACCCTTTTACCAAAGAGGAAATTTGGAAAGCTATTAATGACTTGCCAAGTGATAAATCTCCGGGTCCGGACGGGTTCCCTATTTTCTTTTATAAAACATTTTGGGTTGTTTTAAAATTCAATTTAATTAACATGTTTAACGAATTCTATAATGGAAATTTGCAATTAGGAAGATTTAATTTTGCAAATGTTATTTTATTACACAAAAAAGTAGGTGCTAATAACTTAAAAGATTTTAGACCTATTTCATTAAATAACTGTTTCGTAAAAATTATTTCAAAAGTTTTAGCTAATAGACGTAGTATAAGAATGAACGATCTAATTGACTATTCACAATCTGCTTTCATTAAGAGGAGAAATATCACCGACGGTATGGCTGTTGTTCAAGAATACATTAATCATCGTTGTAAGAATAATATAACCTGTGCGATTTTGTAATTGGATTTCATAAAAGCTTTTGATTCGGTAAATTGGGATTTTTAATAGAAATATTTCATGCTAGAGGTTTCAGTCATAGATGGATTGGGTTAGAATTACACTACACTATCTCTAGAGGAGTTGAAACTAGTCTCCCATTGTCTCCAATTAAGTTGAACCTTGCCTCCAGGACTAGGAAGTTTATGCTCCCCTATCTGTTTATACTTTCCTCACAATTTTCATACACATCTACCTTTAGATATTCTAGCAGGAGGAGATGCTCTAATGGCCATGGAGGATCCAACATCGTGCCCCCGAGCATGCTTTACACTCTTACCTCATTTTCGTTGTGGTATTGTGGATTGGAGTTTATGGCATTCTCGGTGGAGTTACCCTAGTGTTTCAACCCATAGTATACCTACAAGATCTATCTCTGTCCATTGGTCTCATGGCTACAAATCTTATGGAATGTGCGATATTTTTTCTATTCCAATCTCTACTGCTGTTGACTCTTTAACCCTTGATTTACTGCAATCCACGGCTTCTACATCAGCGTGATAGATTCTTTCTGGAGTTTTCGTAAGCAGTGAAAACGAAAACATGCCTTATCTTCTGATGTGTTTCCTTTCCAAGGCATTTTGTCTTCAACCTAGTTGACATTTATCTATCATTTTGCTTGATATCCAAGTGTTAACAGATTAGAGACTCAAATGATTAAATAAAATAGTCTTTAAGTATAACATAAATGGAGGAAAACAACGAAATCATCTTCCTCCATAGCTCCAACTGCCTCCATACGCTAAATGTAGCATCTCAAATGTGTTCAATGGTTGGTTTTTCCAATGCATCATTTCACAAATAATGTCTTAAATCTAGGGGTTGACTTCATATCTGATGTTCGAAGTAAATAGTCTGTGGTTCATCTTGTCAAGCTTTGTTCTCCTACTCCACTCGTCTAACTCGACATATTAGCCTAGCGACTTGCTCCCTTTATTGGAATGCTTCCTTAGTTTGCTTGATGGGCCACATCATGCGTCGGCTATGAATCAACCACCTGTGTACTAGTCGGTATGAACTCAAGCGGTCCCGTTACAACAGCCAAGTGTATAGTTCCAACATCAGCATTGACTTCTATTAAGACATCATCTAGTCTGGCAAAGGCTATACGATTGGTCTGGTGTTGATCAATTCTGCATCGGTCCTATTTGGTTTGAGCCCTAGCCAATTCTATTTATGGAAGTCCAAACTTGCATAGCCCTTTGCTGCCTTACCCGCTTCCTTGCCCTTGTGATTACATGATAGCACCTTTATTATGCACCTTCAAGGAGTTTCTATGCTCCTTAATGTCTTTTCGTATACATAATATTGTAGGCGAAAATGCCCACAACAATAGTTATGTTATTCCTCTTGATTCCACTATAGTTCCTATAGTTGCCACTCCTTCCTTTGAAGGCGTCGGACATGCCATTCATCTGCCTGATGTAACTAGCTCTTTTACAAGCTCCATTTCTAATCCTATATATTAAAATTCACTAGAGAAGACTTGGGTTCAAAAAGTGATCCAGTTATGCTAGTCTCTTGTGTCTAATACTTATTTTAAGTATGTTCCTGAGGATAAAGGTGAGCATATATCATTATTCTATCACATATCTGGTGACATGCTATCACTATCTGTAGATACGAAATATGGCGAACACAACTGTGAGGTTCTATAGGATAAACTTGGGATATAAGATACATTTAAAGTAAAGAGTCATATAATAATGACGCTAGCATTGTTAACTTGTTTAGTGAATAGGTAGATTTAATTGGGTCCAATTCGTCTGAGGGTGAAACTAATACCACTGTGTAGGGGGATTAGTATGCATTTCCTATAATAGTTTGGTTTTAGTGGTTTAGACGATATAGTCTTGCTTCTATACTTTACTTGTCTGTTGTCGAGCATTTATGCCTCTTGCCTTTCTGCATTTTCATACAAGGGGATGACCATGATTTTAGATGTTGTTGACACTTGAATCATGAGGGTATTTCATAGGAAATACATTATTTCTTAAATTGATATCACTCACAAGATATTAAAGATTATGAATCCTTAATATAGTTTCGTACTATCTTTTATAAATTAACGGATTACTTGCATACACACTACTTGTTAAGCAAACTCAAGCTAGGGTTGTTGTGTGTAGTACTATTAATACACTACTAAATGAGGTATGATACATGCTTGTATTTGTTAAGCAAACTCAAGGTACAAGCATTATATATAAACCATTAAGAAATGATAGCTAGGAATGAATAATCTTTTTTGATTTGTTAAGAAAACTCAAAGTCAATATCGAGATTACGGTAAAGACCACATTTAGAAGTTATATATAATATAACCGGTAAAGTATTTTTTACCATGTGTAGGACTATCATTTGTTAGGTAAACTCAAGGTCAAATTCCCAAGGCAAATAAATCCTAACACTCGCTTGAGAAATCGAATGATTTCTATATTTCTCTGAAGGGTTTGAGAAATATAAAAGTCTAGTAGGAGCCTTATTAGGAAAATAAAATGACTATGTTTAATATCTATAATATTATAAGAGCATACGATGTATAAACCTATACTAATCTAGTTGAAATAAATTTACATAAAAATGACCAACCTAAGATTGTTTACTGGAAATGGTAAGCTCACTGACCTAACTACACTGATTAGCTAAGAGCGATAAAGATAGCGCTTACCTACGAATGATTATGGTTTGTCATTTCCAAACCTATAAAAATCAAACCGCTGATTGTGTAGATCCCAAAACGGTAAAAGCTTATAACACTTGATTAACTAATTGCAACATAGCCCAAGCCTATGTGATGTCTATATAAGAGAAACCGTTGCAAATACAACAAAAACATGACTGTCCATAAAATATTCGATATTTTCAAAGTTTTGCTTCGGAAGCGATCTCGTTCTACAAGGTACAAGATTTGTAAGAAATTGTTCGATATGAAGATGAGTAAGTTCACTCATGTAGAGGACCATGTCATAATGATGGACGGATGTATAAATAGACAACATGAGATCGGTGCAGACTGCTAAAGAACAACCAGTAACTTTTATCTTAGGCTTACTGACTCTACAAGTTAGGCCATTCATATTGAATTTCAATATGAACCATATAATGTGAATCTTGTTGAGCTGCTCAATATGATGAGGTCAATCAAAGGTTCATTCAAAGATCAATGTACATTATTTGTTGTAAAAGGAAAGACATCATCTTTGAAAGGTTCAAATAAGAGAAAGCTAGGTAAGAAAGGGGCCTCAAATGACAAGGGTGAATGTCACAATTGTCATAAGATGGGGCACTGGAAAAGGAATCGTCTAGACTATCGAAAGACGGTAAAAGAGAAGAAGGAATCAAATTCCTCGGCTCATAAGGATTTTTTATGATTCAAAATTGTTTTGCAATCAATAAAAGAATTTGGGTTTTAGATACAAGATTTTGAACTTGTATTTGTCATTCATTATAAGTACTTACGAATAGACAACGCATGGCAAAGGGAGAAACGAGCCTTTAAGTTGTTGATGAATTTGTCGATGCAACCGTGGTTGGAGAATTTCATTTACGCTTGCCTAGTGGATTTGTTTTTATTTTGAATAATTTTATTTCATACAAACCTTTATTTGTGGAATACTATTTGTATTCATATTGGCTAGGATTGGAGTAGAGCCATCAATGAGTACTTGAAAAATCTAAAATATGTATCCAAAATATGAAAAATTATCCAATATCCAAAAAATGGATACACTACTAGAAAAGGCTTTTATTTCGACAACAAGGAGTGATGGCTTCCGACGGCTCTTTTCCGACGGCGTTCGATGGGCCGTCGGCGGCCGTCGAAAGCCGTCGGAAATTCGCGAATTACAGGGCTCAGCCAAGCCTTCTTCTTCCTCATTCTCAACACGAAAATTTTAAGCAAAAAACCCCCAATTTTCTTCTCCAAGCTTCCAATCTCTAATTTCGAGCTTCCGGATCCTCCACGGCTGCCTAATCAAACTATGTTGCTCTCAATCTCAGGTATAATATCTTATTTTTGCCAAAAATCTAATTTTTACCCTAAATCTAGATTTGCATAAGTTGATAAATTAGGATTAATTAATAATTGCAATTGTTTCAAATAGCATAATAATGGTTTATAGCATCCCATGGTATACCTATTTCATATGTTATCGTGAAGTTTTAAAGAGTGTATAATTTATGATTGTGTGTATATGTAAACCATTGTATATGTGTTGTTTATACCATTTTATTGTGTTAATTGGAATAAGACATGAATTGTATAACATCTTGACTTGTATAATAATAATGAATGCACGAGTCTAAAAGAATTTGATTGTATTGGAAAATCAATATAATATTAAAGCAGCCTTATTCGATAAAATATGCGGAACAAATGTGGTATATTAATAATTTTTTGAAATGTATTAATAAAATACGCGGGACATTTAATTAACTAATGTCCCTTAGAGAGTTTTTGGCCCCGTCTGACGAGCGTTGTACATGATCGTTATATAAATAGTCGTTTTTTTTTCAAAAAACGACCATTTATATTCATCTGGTACAATGTTTGTTGGATTTGTCCCTGTATTGGACAAGTTATGAACACAGTAAGTATTTACATTTTGTATACTACTTCGTCTCAAACGGTTCATAAAATTTTGGTCTAACTTTTTTTTGTTTCCTGCGTACACGCATTTGTATACAATGCAGGGAAAAAAAGGGAAATGCTGTCAAAATTTTGTTGAATCGTTTGAGACGAAGTAATATACGAAATGTAAATGCTTACTGTGTTTGTAATAGGAAGTAGGATGCCTGACCATGGAAAAAAAATATCCTTTTGTACAAAATTTTGTATCGATACGTTAAAAAATAAAATGTGTCATATTTGAAAATATTTTTTAATTTGTGAAATAGTTCTTTAAATTCAAATATTATACGACCATAAAAATAATATTTTTCGAATTTGTATTCTTGAAAATAAATATTAAATTTTGAACCTGTGACTCATTTTCTCAAATAGGAAAAATGATTGATTATTTTGTTGATCGGAAGAGATAGATGTACCAAAGAAAAGGACTGAGAGGCTCAATAAAAGTAGATTTTTATAATGGTATAAACGTATTTGTTGAATTCTCTTTAAGTAATAACGGAAACGATCCAGAAATTCGTTGTCCGTGTAGTAGGTGTAGACATTTGAAGTATTTGTTACCAGATTTTGTGAAAGTTCATTGTGCCAAAACGGTTTCGTACCCGAGTATTGTGTTTGAGATCGGCATGGAGAAGTTGTAACAAATACTTCTATAGAGTCTGAAAGTGTCGGTAACGAAGTAGTTACAACGACCCATATAGAAAATATGATCGAAGATGCAGCACGATCAATGTTTCCTGTGGTTGAAGTTGAAGTGATGGAAATGTTGAAGAACCAAATATTGAAGCAAATTTTTTTTATGATTTACTAGATGCTGCTAAGAAACCTATTTGGGATGGTTGTAAAAGCGGCACTCAGCTGTCAGTAATCGTAGAATACTGCGATGAAGTCAAAATACAACATCACTGAAGCTGGGTTTACGGATGTTGTACAAGCTGCAAAAAGACATATTCCGCCCGATAATCTAATGTGTGAAAATCACTATGAAGTTAAAAAAACTTATGTCGGCTTTTGATTTACCTTATCAGAAAATAGATACATTTGCATGTCCTATGCAATGCTTTCAGGATAGAGTACTACCGGTCGTCTATCATGTCCATACTACATGGATGAAACACGAGCATTTTCTTTACCTCATGGTAAGAAAATTTCATGGTTTGACTTTCATCGATATTTTCTCCATGTAAATCATCCCTTCAGAGGAGACAAGAAAAACTTTTTAGCTAATAGAGTAGAAACCAGACAACCACCGACGATATGGTCAAGCGAAGACATATATGAACTTGTTAGGGACTATCTAAAGATATATGAAACTGGAGTGCAAACAGAAATTGAAGGCAAATCGATTGTTCATAACTGGTGCAAACAAACTATTTTTTGGGAGTTTCCGTATTGGAAACATCTTCTGCTTCGTTATAATATAGACGTGATGCACAATGAGAAAAATGTATTTGATAATGTTTTTAACACAATTTTGAATGTGAAAGGGAAGACGAAGGATGATTTGAAATCAAGACGCGATATAGAAGAATTATGCAAACGTCCTGAGCTTCATATGAAACCAAATGACAGTAAAAAACCCAAAGCATGTTACGAATTAGATAATAATCAAGTTAAAGTTGTATTAAAATGGGTGGAAGGGTTAAGATTTCCTGATGGGATATCATCAAATCTTCGTAGATGTGTTGACTTTAAAAATGGTAGATGTGCTGACGACGGATGAGGAGGATGCTATTTTTGAGTCAGTTATGAATCCATCGGAGCATGGCAGACGATACGGATTTGGCAATCAAGTGGTTAATAAATAATTTATTGGGTATCATATAAGTTTTCAAATTCAGTACATTGGTTTTGAGTCACTTCGTTATGAAAGTATTATGCATTACCATAATATATTAATTCGTTACTTGAATGTCATTTAAAAAAAAAATAACGAAAATGACATGTTATTTGATTTAGTTTGCCTGACATATGTTGTACACATGCATAAATTTTTCACATTTACTGTTAAAGAGATCAAAAGCAGTGATATCTCGTAATGTAACGTACTATTATTTTTGTTAATAAATGGTTGAATCACAATTTAAAAACGGCCAAAAGAACATATTTTCAAATGTACACATTATACATGCATAAACTAAATTAAATAACATTATCACACTGCTAATCATTCACATACCTGCACATACACTTACATAAACATGCACAAACTAAATTAAATAACATTATCACGCTGCTAATCATTCACATACCTACACATACATTTAAAGAGATCAAACAGTAAATTAAATATTTATTACAGGCCAGCAGTCAGAGACGGGGTAGGCAGACTAGAGCTCAGATCGATCTAGAAGAGATCGAAGATTTGCGGGCTAGAGTGGCGCAGTTGGAGGAGCAGAACCGTCGGCAGGCCATAGAGACCACACAGTTGCTAGATCAGCATATCCCCGAGTACATGCAGCAGTATGGTGGTAACTTTCCTTCCTCTTCTGGCTCTGGTTTTGGAGGATATTGATTGATTGCTTTGGTAGGTATGTTTTTTTTCTGTTTTGTATGATTTGGTAGATGGTGGAGGTAGTTGTTGATTTATGTACTATGTTATGATACACTTAGCTGTTTTGTTGTATAATTATGTGGATGTTGGGGATGTTGGGTGATGATTATGTGTTTTTTTTGTTTGATGAATTGTGTATAGTTTGGTTTTTGATATTTGGTTGGAATATTATATATTGGATTCTGCAGAATAGTGTTTGTATGGGAAATGTAGATGGAAGACTATATTGCAGTAGAAATATAAAAAAATGCAGCAGATTTCGACGGCTTCCGACGGCTTTTAGGTTATATTTTTTCAATGGCTTCCGACCGCTTTTAGATCAATTTTTCCAACGGTTTCTGATGGCTTCCGACAAGTGTCGGAATCCATTGGAAGCCGTCGGAAATACGAATGGCGAGATGTGTCGGAAGCCGTCGGAAACACTGCACACCGACGCCTTATTTTACCACGGCATTTTCCGACGGCTTCCGACGGCCGCCGACGGTTTTCTGCCGTCGAAAAATGCCTTTTTTCTTTTAGTGATACAGATGTGGATATGACCATATCCCCCATTGATAAATATTTTTCTAGTTTTTATCAAGGTTATATTTATTTGTTTTTGTATTTTAGTTTATAAATATATCAAAGGGTTATAAAACATTTAATTAAGTTGACTTTTCAACCAAGAAAATGGCGACTTTCGTTTCTTGCTTTCAGAACTCCGCTTCCTCGATTCAATCTGACTTTCAATCGAATTAAACTAACTGTTCCTCTTCGTGCTGTTTTCCTATATCGTTCTTATGCTCAAGTAGTTAAAGATCGACTGCCTTCTGTCCAGATTCATAATTCGCTTTATAGGATTCCAAAGAAAAATTGGATTGATGCTAAGAGAGGGAAGAATTTCTGTTATCGTTGTGGAGATGATAATCATTTTGCAAAAAAATGTCGTGATCCTATAAGATGCTTTGTGTGTGGAAATTTTGGACATAGAAAGAATGTATGTACAACTAAATCGAGTTCTGTCACTTGCAAATCCGTTCCTCGTCCTTCTCTGGTAGACCATGGATTCCAATTCGTTCTGAAATGTATGTTGTTAAAAGGAATATTGCTCGATCATCTTTGGCAAATGAGGAATGAGGGAATCAAGTATTTATAGGATTTGTTTATTCATCGATGTTATAAACTCGTCTATATTGGTAAGGGGTATCGCGATAGATTTGGAGATCCTGAAGATTATTTTGGAAAATCTAAAACTTATTATAATAATCTGATACAAAAGATAATAGAGAAGATTTTTCATATAAGATTAATGGCTGTCTCGATTCTATTTTTCCTATCATAGTTGGGATGGAAAATCTTCATGGACATGATCCAATGCTCTATGATCCTGCTGTCTCTCAATGTAATGTAGATTCTTATTCGCCTAAGGAAAGTGTTTTGCTAAATGATGTTGTCTCATTATTAGTTGATCCTGGAAACGATGCTGATTTGAGTGATATGAACAATGGATTCTTTCATTTAAATAAAAAACAAGATAAAACAAAATCTTGTGAAGTGTGTATTTTTGAGTTATCTACTGCCAATCCATTTGAGTGTCTTGATTCTTTGATAGACCCTGATCTAAGCGCTGAAAATTATGGAGTTGAATGTGGATTGGAAGGTCATACTTCTGTTGAGAGATATGCTGTGAAACATACGAAGACAAAAGCCATGGTGGATCAGTCAGGAGTTAAAGGAACTATGGATAATGTCATTTTAGTTCAGAATATCAAGTTATCCAATATAAGTGATTTTGATAATGGTATTGCTAATGATTTGAGGGGTATCGAAGAGAATCTAAGGGCTGCTGATGTTAATGGGTTAGATAAGTTATTGGATGTATTGGGAGATGAGAGTTTGATCAAGTCTGCTGTTGATGTTGATGATATATGTGCACAAAAGTTTCTTGTGTTTGATGACAAGCTTGATTTGAGTCTAGTTCCTTTAGTTGATAATCATGTTGAAATGGTTGGAGTTTTTGATGATAGGCTTGGTGATTACACCGGTGATAGGTAAATTGGTCGAAAATCCAAAAACTGCTGCTTTCGCTGATTATACTGGTGATGATTGCAATGATAAGCTTGATGTTGGTGATGATTAGGTTGATAAACTTGATGTTGGTGATGAAAGTATTGATAAACTGGATGCTGGTATCAGTGTGCATGGTGCGCATAAGTTTCATGTGTAGCTTGATTTGAGTTTGATTCCATTTGTTGATAATCATGTTGAAATGGTTGAAGTTTTTGATGATAGGCTTGGTGATTACAATGGTGATAGGCTTGTTGAAATGGTTGGGAATCCAGAATCAGCTGCTGGTGATGATAAGCTTGATGTTGGAGATGAAAGTATTGATAATCTGGATGTAGATAAGTTTGATGTTGATAAGCTTGATACTGATTTAGTCGATAAGCTTGATGTTGATAGGCTTGATGCTGATGTTGGTGTTGATAGTAATGATAAGCTCGATGTTGGTGATGATAAGTTTGTTGTGGGTGATGCCTTGGCTGAGCATTTAGTTTTGCCGAAGACCGGAAGTGATCGTTTAGAGAAGAAAATGAAGGTAGGTGTTGTTTTGAAAACGGGATTAGTTAATGACTTGGGTGCCTTAGACATGGTGAGGCAACCAGTGAATAACGATCCTATTAACAAATTTGTAAATGATGGCCTCAATTTGGTATCTGCTGAACTAGTTGATAACGTGGATAGTAACAATGGGAACAGTGACTTTGTCAACACTTTGTTGCCGAGCGCTTGTCTTTTGGTTCGAACTAGTGAGATAGGCAGCAATTCTTCTACAGCGAGGAGAGGTAGAAGACTAGTGCCTGGTTACGTTGTAGCCATTCTCAGTCTACGGGTAAGTTATCTGGTTCGAGTGCCATAAGTGGTACTACGAGTTCAGACTTAGGTATGTTTTCTGATTTCGGTAGTACGTTTTCTTCATATGCTCTAGGTGGTTTGTCTTCATCTGAGTTTAGTCAGTTAGCTAATGATACCGCTTTTATTTTTTCTGATGCTGAGGTAGATCTAGAGTACATTAGAAGTAAGGAATTTGATAGGGATAGATCTATTGGTAGATGAGGATTATTGGTTGGAATATCAGAGGTTTGCATGATTTAAGTAAGTGTGACAAAGTGAGAGTTTTTTTAAAGATTATTCTATAGACATTGCACTCTTACAGGAAACTAAAATTGAATGTCCCAATATTTGTTTATATAGAAGATTAGGTGGGTTTCATTTTAAGAAATGAGTTTATTTACCTTCTGTAAGCGCTTCTGGGGGTTTAATGATTGGGTGGCGGGATAACTATTTTAAACTGCTCCAATATATTTCTAAGCAGCATTCTCTGTATATTATTCTCATTAGTCTTAGCGATAATTCTTATTTAAATATTTCTAATGTTTATGGGCCTAACTCGAAAATGGATCGTCGGATTCTTTGGAATGAATGTTTAGATTTTAGATCTTTAGCTCCTGGTTCTTGGATTTTGATGGGTGATTTCAACGTTACGCATTTTATAGAAGAGCATTCGCCTCGGGAGGGGGATTTCTCCACGATGGAGGAATTCGATCAATTTATTATTAATTCTAATTTGATTGAAATTCCTCTTTCTAATAGAGAATTTACTCTGAGTAACACTAGGGAGTCCCCATCTGTGGCTCTTCTGGATAGGTTTTTTGTGAGTGATGAAATTGAGGATAAATTTCCTATTTGCAGTGTCTGGTTTGCCTTATACTTATTCTGATCATTGTCTTATTATTCTCTCTTATGAACAGCATAGAATTATCAGTAGATCTTTTAAATTCGAAAAAATATGGTTGTTAGAATCTAATTTTTCGAATTTAATTAAAAATACGTGGATTTCTATAAGCTTTTATAATACTAGAAATAAGGATAATTTTGCTAAAAATTTTATTTTAAAATTGAGGGATTTTAGGAATTTTCTTAAAAATTGGAAGAAGAATGTTTTTGGTAGTATTAAAATTAAAAAAGAAAATATACTTTCCGAGATGCTTAAAATAAACAAGATTGAAGAAACTAGCAGCTAAATTTAGATGAGCATAACGTTCTCACTAATCTAAAAGAAGAGCTTAACTCTATTTTAGAGAAAGAGGAGGTTATGTGGAAATAGAGAGTTAGAATTCAGTGGATAAATGAAGGTGACAATAATACCAAATTTTTCCATAATGTGGCTAATAGTAGAAAACGTATTAATACAATTAATTCTCTTTTTTGTGAATAATGAAGAACTGGTAGATCAAAGAGATCTTAATAAAGCTTTTACAAACAATTATAGAGATATTTTTGGTAATAAAAATAAATATAGAATTACTGCTAGATGGAATGATCTTTATCCTTCTGATTCGAATGTTGAGCTTTCCGAGTTAGACTACCCTTTTACCAAAGAGGAAATTTGGAAAGCTATTAATGACTTGCCAAGTGATAAATCTCCGGGTCCGGACGGGTTCCCTATTTTCTTTTATAAAACATTTTGGGTTGTTTTAAAATTCAATTTAATTAACATGTTTAACGAATTCTATAATGGAAATTTGCAATTAGGAAGATTTAATTTTGCAAATGTTATTTTATTACACAAAAAAGTAGGTGCTAATAACTTAAAAGATTTTAGACCTATTTCATTAAATAACTGTTTCGTAAAAATTATTTCAAAAGTTTTAGCTAATAGACGTAGTATAAGAATGAACGATCTAATTGACTATTCACAATCTGCTTTCATTAAGAGGAGAAATATCACCGACGGTATGGCTGTTGTTCAAGAATACATTAATCATCGTTGTAAGAATAATATAACCTGTGCGATTTTGTAATTGGATTTCATAAAAGCTTTTGATTCGGTAAATTGGGATTTTTAATAGAAATATTTCATGCTAGAGGTTTCAGTCATAGATGGATTAGCTGGATCATGAATTTACTTAGAACTGGTAACTCTAGTATTATGGTTAATGATATTTTAGGTAATAAAATTCAATCTAAGCGAGGTTTAAGGGAAGGGATCCTTTATTGCCTCTTTTTTTTAACTTAGCAGCAGATGCTTTTGCTAAGATAATTAAAAAAGTGGTTGATATTGGATCTCTGGGGAATGTCAGTAATGATATCTTGCGTAACGGTATATTTGTCTTCCAATTTGCGGATGATACCTTGCTTTTTCCTTCTCATTTACCTATATACATTATTACTCTTAAGTTTATTTAATATAGTTTTGAGCTACTTTCAGGGTTAAAAATAAATTTTGATAATAGTTCAGTTTTAGTATTAAATGATTTTGATAAAGTTGAAAATTTAGTTGCTAATACACTTAATTGTAAAACTATGAATTTTCCTTTTGACTATCTTGGTTTTTTAATTAGACCTTCCAAACTTAAACATGACGACTGGTTTATAATCATAGATAAAATAAAAAATAGGATTTCTAATTGGAATGAGAGGTATTTATCGAGAGCGGGAAGATTAGTTCTAATTAATTCTGTTTTATCAGCTCTCCCGATCTATTGGATCTCTATACACCTTTTTCTAGATTGGGTGATCGATAAAATAGATAAAATAAGAAGGGACTTCTTGTGAAGTGGGGAAAAACTCTAATAGCAGCATTAAATGTTTAGTAAATCGGGAAACTATTTGTAAATCCAAAAAGGATAGTGGTTTAGGAGTTATTAATTTGCGTAATATGAATTTGTCTTAACTAGGAAAATGGTTATGGAAGTTTAAGGATATTAATGATAATGCTACTTGGAAAGAAATCATTTCTAAATATTACTATAATGGTAGTAATAATTTATATCAAGTTACTCCTACAGCCATACATAAGCTATCTAATTTTTGAAAATCAATTTTAAAATGTCATGAGATTTTTAACTTAGGCACTGATACAGTAGTTCATTCAGGTAATAGTACTTCTTTTTGGCACGATTGTTGGATTTCCGTTATCCCTCTTAGGATTGAATTTAGAAAGCTATACGATATCTGTAATTTTAAGAATGCTTTAATTATAGAAGTTTTTCTCCCGAAAATGACCCTCCTTGGAATTTTAGTTTTAACAGTATTTTAGTAGGTTCAACTCTTAGGCAGCTTTCTTTGATTTATGCTAAATTAAATCTATATAAAATTGGTAATGATAATGATAATATTTGTTGGGAATGGGATAAGAGTAAGAAATATACTTCTAAATATTTTTATAGATTTATTAAATTTTCGGGTGTAACCAATAACTTTTTTAA
This sequence comes from Allium fistulosum, assembly GCA_030737815.1. NCBI lineage: Eukaryota > Viridiplantae > Streptophyta > Magnoliopsida > Asparagales > Amaryllidaceae > Allium > Allium fistulosum. Next base: position 891,396,443 of record CM060902.1, read on the forward strand.
ATTTACTTGAAATGAATGCTCCTCCTAAGTCTAAAATTCACATGTGGTTAATTATACATGGAAAACTAAATACTATAGAAATTTTAAAAAGAAAAAAATATGCAAATTGATAATAAATGTTATTTTTGTAATCTGCATTTTGAAGATATTGAACATGTTTACTATGATTGCACATATACTTATTTCATTCTGAATAATACCCTTGAAATCTTTAACTTTAATATAAAAACTACAATTTCTGATTGTGAATTCTATTGGAATAGTTTTAGATATACATTCAAAAAGGATAATAGATTCTTACTTGGCACTTTATTCATTATAACTTGTTGTTATATTTGGTTTGAAAGAAATCAGAGAATTTTTAAAAATAATAATAGTCACTTTAATAAATTGATTTTTATAATTTCTTCATTTTGTTTTAATTGGATATCTAATCCTAAATATAAATTAGCTAAAAATAATCTAATTAAAGAATATCTTAATATGGTTAATAATAATATAAAACTATTTAAACATAAAAATAATATTTTTGACATTAATAATTGTAGTATTATTATTTTTTCAAAATTAAATGATGATTTCACCGCGTATCATAATATCCTTTTGCTCAAAGGACCATAAGATATTTTTAGATTTGTTTTAGTTATTGTTTTAGTTTTTGTTTGTTTTAGTTTATAGAACTTTTGGTTCTTTAGATTATGGATCCTTAATATTAGCTTAACTTTTGTATCTTTACTTCTATCTCATTTATACATATATATGTATATAAATTTCATTTATATTCATATACGTGTTTCATTCTAACTAATTTATTTAATTTCTTTTCAGATATAGGTTTGGCTAGGTATGGTGTTAGTTTCTTTTGTAGGTACACATGATTGGTGATTGCAAGATTGTGGATTGCGGTGAGGGGTTCTTCTTAGTACATATTCATCTTCATTATGGCATTCTATTTTCAAGAGGATTCTCTTTTTAGCTAGGCACTACTTCTAGTTTTACCGAGTCTTCAGAGAGGAGTTTTCCATTCAGGATCATTCGCAGTTCCACTTCAGACCATTCGCATCTCCATTCCTTCCGAGTCAGCAGCATGGAGTTTCCATCTTAATGGAGCTAGCTTCCAGTTTCATTAGCTATGTAATATTCCATAGTTTTTTAGGTACTTCTAACACCTTGATATCGGGCGGTGGCCTTGTTGGAGCTCGGTTAGGGTGTAATGGGTGGTGGCCATGCCGGAGCTCATTATGGGGGTACTTGAGTTTTTTTCTTGGATACTTGTACTTAGATTTGCTACATGCCAGACATGTTGGAAGCACCTTGTCTTGTGTTATATATATATATATATATATATATATATATATATATATTTACATGTGTGCTCTCCTCTATTTTAGAGGATCACACGTTTTTCTCAAAAAAAAGTTTATAAATGATTGTCATTTACTATTTTACCTAGGTGAAAAAATGAATATTGTATAAAAATCAGTATTTGCTGCTTAAAATTATTTTCTTAGCATATTTTATATTTTTAATGGATTTATAAGAATCAAAATTTTCTATTTATTTGTTTATATTTATTAGTTGTGAACTTTTCAAAAATATCTTATATTCATCCATATCTGATGGATGCGGATATCCAATATCCGAAAATGATTTCGGATACAGATACAGATATTGCACTATCTGAATCTGCATCAATCTATTTACAGGCTGAGATTGGATATGATTTTCATTGTATAATAATGTTATGAACATTGTGTTTAATGGATATAATTTTTGTAATGGCGTTTTGGATAATGGCATTTATGTATTTAACTATAAATGTATATTTACTGTCAATAATTCTCTACTATTAATGTTAAATAAATCTATTTATGGCACTGTTGGCTTGGTTAACTAAGCGAAAAAAGATTACATAAACTAAAAACCAAAGATTTTCTTTTGTCATTTGATTATGAATCATTTGATGTGACACATGTGTGTCATGTCTCTAAGAGAAAATGACTAAGCACCCCTTCAGTGGGAGCAACATAAGAGTTAATGAACTCTTCGGTCATGTACATAGTGATATATGTGGCTCAATGCTTATAGTGACTGTTATAACGTCTTTTGACCGGGTAGTATATCATAAAAGTTGGTTAAATGGCTTCTGTGATCATCAAGGCAGGAAGCCTGGAGAAATAGTTATCAGGCTTGAAAATCGATTATATTTGGAACTATGGACAATAGTTGGGCCGATTTGGACCGGCTCCCAATCAAGGTGCAATAAATATGAAGTGACAAAGAAGGCTCTGTGAAGCCACATTTCAAATTTGAAGTCAATCGCAGTTGGTATGCTCGAGTTATGTGCAAAGGAAGAATTTATATGGATTGTTCGGGAACGATCCATAAAATAGTGTACATCGACGATGATCGATCAATATCCCAAAATCTACAAAAACATTGCATTTGAAACTTTTAGAGCATCACTATATTGAAGAGTGGAGCCCACAAAAATGATCGCATGACAAAACTGTTGATTCATGAGTTTTGATTCATGACACAAGCTTCAGAGATCATACGACGAGAATACTATACGAAAGCGACAAAAAGAGAATAACCATATATTACACACTACAAAGGAGACAAGACTACAATCCAGATTTTAGTATGAATATTTTATTTTATTGAGTCTTAGAATATTGTTAAAATCATTCCTCAAGTAGTCACACATTCACACAAAATTGATTTATACAAAAATAAGTATCACTGTGCAAATAACAGCAGGTCGGCCGACCGACCAGAAAATTCGGCCGACCGACTCTGTGTCCAGTGCACAGATATGCACCGTTTTATTCATATTTATAAAATCAACTGACCGGCCCAGGTTTCTCGGTCAACCGACCAGAACATAACGGCTAGTTTTCTGAAGAGGTGCAATTGTTCATGAAGAGGAATGTCCCTTAATCCAAGAGATACAGACACAACTTTTGACTGAAACTCTTCATGAAAGATTGCAACTATTCTATAACTATATAAACATGTTCAAATCATTTCTACAATAACCGATTATTGTTTATAATTCTGAATTCTATTCTCTATTTATTTCTACAAATAAAAGCATTCACTCTCATTCAATATCACTAGAATCCTTGAATTAATTCATGTACTTCGATTCTACGTGATTATCTTCCTTCTAAATCTTCACACACATATATACTCTTGAGGATTTGATTATAGGAAAGTTGTACTATCAAAAGACAATCAGTGTTATTCAGAACACATTCGTCCACAAACTATTTGTATTAAGTTGAAGTCCTCTTCGGCTGTTGAGGCGGAAAAATTCCTGTTCGGCTGCTCAGGTGTCGTATACCTATTCCTCCGGGTTAAGTGAGGGGTTTAGTTTAAATCCAGAGGGTATTCTAGGACTGGACGTAGAACGGAAAGTTCGAACCAGTATAAAAATTCCTGGTGTGCTTATTCTAATTTTTACTTTACTACTATTATCAGTTTCCGCATTTATATACCATATTACACGATCCTTAGTACTACACGTACACTTTCAAAAACTTCCAAATCTTGGAAAAAGAGGCCGATCGTTATTAGAATGATCGTACAAATCAGCCATAACAATCCATAGTTTTACAGAAAATGCGATATCTCACATATGGTACGTCGGAATTGCACAAAATATGGAGAGTAAGTATCTTACATCATGGAGCACTCCCATGATTGATTGTAGCTCAAAAGGATGAAATCTTGGAAAATAGGCCGATCATTATTGAAATAATCGTACAAATCGGCATAACGATCCATAGTTTTATGGAAAATGCGATATCTCACAAATGGTACGTCGGAATTGCATAAAATTTGGAGAGAAAGTTTCTTACATTATGGAGCATTCTCAGGATCAATTGCAGCTTAAAAGGATGAAATCTTGGAAAATAGGTCGATCTTTATTGGAACGATCGTACAAATTAACATAACGATCCATATTTTTACGGAAAACGCGATATTTCACAAATGGTATGTCGAAATAGCATGAAATATAGAGAGCAAGTACTATACATCATAGAGCACCCCCATGATCGATCGCAGATAAATAGGATGGAATCTTAGAAAATAGGCCGATCGTTATTGACCGATCGTACAAATCAGCATAACGATCTATAATTTTACGGAAAACACGATATCTCTCAAACGGTACGTTTGAATTCAGGAAATTTGGAGAGCAAGTATCATACGTCATGGTGTACCCCCATGCTTAATCATAGCTCAAAAGGATGAAATGTTGGAAACTATGCAGATCGTTATTGTAACGATCGTACACATAAGCATAACAATCCATAGTTTTACGGAAAATGCGATATCTCACAAACGGTACGTCGAAATTGTACAAAATTTGGAGATCAAGTAGCTAACATCATGGAGAACCTACATAATCGATCGTGGCTCAAAAAGATGAAGCATGAAATGATCTCCAATGACCCAATTTCTTGTCAAAATAGCGAAGATCGATCGATATCTCACAAACAGTAAGTTAGAATGGCGTGAAACTCTGGAAGCATGGACTAGAGGCATGGGGGACCATATAAAAATGACCACAACTCCATTGGAGCTAGTATGGAAAGATCAGCTATATTATTTTTTTGTGTCTAATCGATCCTAAATTTTGTGGGTTGGATCGTACGGGCCTGGAGGTTCTTCTGCTGAATTTTCAGCCCAATCCATGTACGTCTTCACCTATAAATACAGCGGACTTGGCTCATTGCAAATGACTTTTATTTGGTTGGCTCTCCTTCATCACTTCTTATCTCCTCCTCCACTAATTTTCTAAGGCAAAAACAAATGTACTTGTAATCTTATAGTACAAATAAAAGATTACTGGAGTGGACGTAAGCCGGAGTTTGCCGAACCACTATAAAATTCGCGTGTTCCTTTACTTTTCCTGCTATTTATTCTGTGATCTACGTGCTTATCTTTCTATTTGGATATTGTTTTTGGAAATTGGTGTCTTCACATACAACTAGGTGTTTGTGACCATTTTTGGCACAAACATTTTAGTGCTTTTCATTGAGAACTGAACTCACACCCGCTGATTTGGAAGTTAGGATCTTGAATTTGGAAGCTTGGATACCTGGATCTGGGAAGTAATGGCTAGGCAATCAACAAAGAGACCATTAGTGGATGTGAGCCATCATGGAGGGAGTCAGAAGGATTCTTTTGGAGCTAGAACAAATCAAACATCTATCTACATCACCAGAGATGAAATGGGAACAATGATGGATGCTATGTAGGAGAAGATGCTAAAGAGACAGTAGAAGATGATGCATAATCTACTCCGACAGATTGGACAAGCTGGAACACAAAGCCAAGGAAATGGAGTAGTAGGGAATGCTGTAAATATAGATCATAGAGTTGGAGTAGCAGGAGCTGAGGAAAACCATAATCAGGACCAAGGAAATTAAGCTAACATGGTGCAAGATGGAGTGGAACAGCCGGTAGCGGCCCCTGACCAACTAAGAATGATCAGAGCCGATCGTTCCAGAATGATCGAACCTAAAGATCTATACTTAGAGGCATGCCCCTGGTCACATTAGATCGATCCCAGGCAGGATACCAGGTGGTGTTGTGTAGTTTGGCGTTGATCGAAATGCGTATGCTCGTCCAAAAGAGTGGATTTCAGGATTCCCCCATGGACTCGGGGGCAGGTTGGAGACAATGATCGTAGCCTACCACTGGATAACAACAACAAGTTGGCAAAAATGATCGGACATGCTATGAGAGGAGCATTGGTAAATAGGGATCTGAAAGACATAAATAAGAGTTCCTTCGCTCCTAATATCAAGCAAGCTAGGAATCCACCGGAGTTCAAACTACCAATGCTAGGGACATATGATGGAAAAACGGATCCCTCTGTTCATCTAACGAGATACATGAGACACATGGAAGTACTGGGGCATCGAAGGAAGTCATGGCATGGTGCTTCCCCTTATACTTAATTGATATAGCTGCACTATGGCTCAGACAGTTGGAAAGCGGCTCTATTAGTACATGGATGGAAATGATCGAAAGATTTATGAGGCAATTTTGGGTCCACATCACGAGACCCAAGAGTGTGATGACTTTAACATCAATGAAGCAGTGGAACAGAGAATTACTTAGGGATTTCTTAACCAAGTCCAATGTGGCAGTAGCTTTGGTGGATCGACCGGATCTATCAATGGGTTTGATGGCAGCAGTGTTAGGGAATGCGGATAACTCGGTTCTCAGATTTCAAGATACCGTTGGAACGGGATCCACCAGTGGATCTCGGGGAATTTTTACCATGAAGTAGAAAGGTTTTTGCGACAGGAAGATGCGAAAGATGATAGAGAGGGAAGAGAGGAGGTGGAAGTTTATGAGGTTAAAGGTGGAAGTCCGCTCAGGGAAGGTTCAAACAAGAATAAAGGAAAACGGAAAGCAGAGGATATCTCTGATGGATCGAAGCGACCACGAAGGGAACCGAGATTCACCTCTTACATGGAATTGACTGAGACATTGGAATGGATATATCTGGATACTAGGGAGTAGATCCCTTGTTGAAGGAAAATGAGGAGAGAGCCTACAAACAATGAAATGAAATTGGAAAAATACCGTATGTTCCATGAGTTGGATGTGCATAGTACACACAACTACAGGCACTTAAAGGATGAGATTGAGGAACATGTCCGAAATTGCAGGCTGTTACAATATGTAAGAACTCGGGCAGCGGTAGTGGAATAAGAGCAGCCACCATCCACATCGAACTAGAACTGCCTTGGATCAAGGCGTCAACTTGTCATCAGTTTATCGGAATGGCAAGAATTAAGTAATAAACTCCACAATAAAACGGCTAATTCACTTACACATGTACGGAATCGAGAACGGTCCCTAGGCATGCCCTAAGATGACGATGGACCATCACACCCGGAGAGGCATGCATTATAGTGTTTAGTTTTTGTTTTTGTTTTACTTTTAGTACTTGGACTTAACTTTATTAGTTGAATATTTTGATAAAAACTCGTTCGAACGTGAAATCTGACATTAATAATTTTGAGTCCCATCCAGACAATCACATTTCACCTCGAACGGCACTCGATCTTGAAGGATCACATTTCATCTCGAATGGCACTCGATCTCGAACGATCACATTTCCCCTCGAACGACACTCGATCTCGAACGATCACATTGTGCCTCGAACAAGCACTTAATCTCGAACGATCTTACGCCTCAAGCAGGCGCTCGATCACGAACGATCACATTACACATCGAACAGCCACTTGATCTTAAACGATCACATTATGACTCGAACAACCACTTGATCTTAAACAATCACATTTCGCCTTGAACAGGCACTCGATCTTGAACGATCACATTACGCCTCGAACAGGCACTCGATCTCGAACGATCGCATTTCGACTCAAACAAGCATTTAATCTCGAACGATCGCATTTCACCTCAAACAGACACTCGATCCTATGTGATCTTCATCAGCCTAGGAGGGCCATGAATTTGATTAACGGTCCCGAACGGTCGTTACTAACAGTCAAGCAAGATCACAGATTTGTTCACAGGTCATTAAACAGGTTTCGAACATTGGACTTAATGTAATTCAAAACATGCCTTCCTACCACACGACATGTTTTTGGGGGGCAAATGTTATACCGCCTTTTGACTAGGTAGTATATCATAAAAGTTGGCCAAATGGCTTCTGTGATCATCAAGGCAGGAAGCCCAGAGAGACGATTATCAGACTCTGAAATTGATTATATTTGGAACTACGGACAATAGTTGGGCTGATTCGGACCGGGTCCCAATTAAGGTGCAATCAATATGAAGTGAAAAGGAAGGCCTTATGAGGCCAAATTTCAAATTTCAAGTCAATCGGAGTTGGTATGCTCGAGTTATGAGCAAAGGAAGAATTTATATGGATCGATCGCGAACGATCCATAAAACAGCGTAAATCGACGAAGATCGATCAACATCTCAAAATCTACAAAGCCAATGCACTTGAAACTTTTAGAGCATCGCTATATTGAAGAGTGGAGCCCATAAAAACGATCTCATGACAAAATTCCCAAATCTTGGAAAAAGAGGTCGATTGCTATTGGAACGATCGTACAAATCAGCCATAACAATCTATAATTTTACGGAAAAATGCGATATCTCACAAAAGGTACGTCAAAATTGGAATTTTTTTGGAGGGAAAGTATCTTACATCATGGATCACCCATATGATTGATTGCAGATTGAAAGGATGAAATCTTAGAAAGTAGGCCGGTCGTTGTTGGAACGATCATACAAATCAGCATAATGATCCATAGTTTTACGGAAAACGCGATATCTCACAAAAGGTACGTCGGAATTGCACAAAATTTGGAGAGCAAGTATCTTACATCATGGAGCACTCCCATGATTGATCATAGCTAAAATAATGAAATCTTGGAAAATAGGCCTATTGTTAATGGAACGATCGTACAAATACACATAACGATCCATTGTTTTACAGAAAACACGATATCTCACAAACGGTATGTCGGAATAGCACAAGATTTAGAGAACAAATATATTACATAATGGAACACCGCCATGATTGATTGAACCTCAAAAGGATGAAATCTTGGAAATTAGGCCTATCGTTATAGGGACGATTGTACAAATCAGCATAATGATCCATAGTTTTACAGAAAATGCGATATCTCACAAATGGTGCGTCGGAATTGCACAAAATTTGGATAGCAAGTATCTCAAATCATGGAGAAATACCATTGTCGATGGTAGCTCAAAGGATGAAATCTTTTAAAATAGGCCTATTGTTATTGGAATGATCGTACAAATTATCATAATGATCCATAGTTTTATGGAAAACGCGATATCTCACAAACGGTACGTCGGAATTTCACATAAGTTTGGAGAGCAAGTAGATAACGTCATGCGGAACTGACATGATCGATCACATATTAAAAGGATGAAGCATAAAATGATCTCCTATGATCCAACTTCTAGTCAAAACAGTAAAGATCGATCTTTATCTTACAAATGGTAAGTCGAAATGGCACGAAACTTTGGGAGCATGGACTAGAGGCACGGGGGACCTCCAAAAAAATGATCACAACCCATTGGAGTTAGTCTGGAATGGTCGACTAAATTATTGTTTGGTGTCCGATCAATCCCAAATTTTGTGTGTGGGGTCGTATAGGCCTTGAGGTTCTTCTGTCAAAATTTCAACGTGATCCATGCATGTCTTCACCTATAAATACAGCGGACTTGGCTTATTGCAAAGAAATTTTTTTCGGCTGCCTCTCCTTTATCACTTCTTATCTCTTCCACCATTAATTTTCTAAGTAAAAAACAACTGTACTTGTAATCTTACAGCATAAATAAAAGATTATTGTAGTAGACGTAGGCCAAAGTTTTCCGAACCACTATAAAACTCGTGTGTTCCTTTACTTTTTCTGCTATTTATTATGTGACCAACGTGCTTATCTTTCTATTTGTATTTGTTTTGGAAATTGTTTCTTTCATATACAAATGGGTGTTTGTAAGAATTTTTTATGCAAAAAGTGACCAAGGATAATTAATCATGTTATGTAACTTTTGTTGATGACTTCTTAAGACTAGGATATGTATATCTTATGAAGAATAAATCCAATGTCCATGAGAAATAAAAAGAGTATATAAATGAAGTTGGGAATTAGTCAAATCATAAAATTAAAATTCTTCAATCTGAACAAGGAGGTGAGTATGTTGGACAAGAACTCCAATGATACTTAAAAAGATAATGGGATTATCTCCCAAGTTACTCCACCCTATACTCTGCTATATAATGGTGTTTCAAAGATAAGAAATCAAACTCTATTGGATATGGTTCACTCTATGATGAGTGGGGTTGAGTTACCTCTTTCCAACTAGGGATATGTTCTAGAACCCACAACATATATGTTAAACTTGATGCCTAAATCCATGCTTAAGCCTCCATATGGGATGTGGTATGGAAAGAAATATGCCACAAATATTTGGAAGTGTTAGGTTATTCGGCCTATGTTAAGAACGTTGGCCCCAATAAGTTTGAGGAAAGATCATTGTTGTGTAAGTTTATGTGATAACCCAATGATTCTATAGGATATGTTTTCTATAATACAGAGGAACAAAAGGTTATTGTTTCTCATCACGCTATCCTTTTGGAATGATTTAATTCACCAATATACGATAACATGAAACCTTATAAAAGATCTAATAGGGAATCTTGCACACCAAAGAGGTATTATGGTTTTCTTGTGGATGGCTAGAAAGAGGATTGTGTCTTATAAGATGACACTTCCCCCACTTTTCGACAAGCTCTACAGAGTAAAGACTTTGCACTTTGGCTTGAACCTATGAAATCCAAGGTGGATTCCATGTACACAAAGAAAGTGTGAACTTCGGATGGTGTACCCAATATTGTAAAACCCATTGGCTAAAAGTGGATCATTAATAATAAACTAAATACGGATGGAGAGGTAGAGACCTACAAAGCAAGACTAGTCACGAAAGGATTCCATAAATTCGAGGTGTTGACTATGATGAAAAGTTTTCGCCTATAGCCGTGTTATTGTCCATTTGGATATTACTTGCTACTGCCTCATCCTACAATTACAAAATATTAAAAGTGGATGGAAAATAGGATGTCTAATTGGTTATTTAAAAGACACCATTTATATGTCACGGCCCAAGGATATCGAGGTTAGTGGAATGAGGGAAAGGCTTGTGAGTTGTTAAGATCAATATATGCCTTAAACAAGTTTCAAGGAGTTGGAATAACTATTTTGATAAAGTGATCAAATAGTTTGGCTTTTATTAGAACATAGAGGAAGAGTACGTGTACAGGGAAGAACACGACAGTGTTGTAGAGTTTATTATTCTGTATGTCGATGATTTATTCCTAACTGGCAATGACATACCATTATTAATATCAGTGATAACTTGGTTGTCCAAGAACATCTCTATGAAGGATTTGGGTGACGAACGACCCGAAAGTCTTAACGCTATGTATTTAAATATCTAAATATTTAAATTTGGATTAAATGTGTTAAAATAGTTTTTATAACTTTAATTTAACCCTTTTAATTAATAATCCAGGATAGGAAATTTGTTTTTCGAAAATGTTTGCAAAAATAAATAGTTTGAAGTAATATCGATAATGTGACCGAAAATCATTTTATCGACAAATGGCTTTTCTAACAACCCGTGTTTTATGTGTCGGAGGATCGTAAAATATTTTTATTTTATTTGTATGGGGTCGTATGATCCTATAATTTTAGGATATGACTCTTAGTGACATTTTACATACCTATGATTTTTTTCGAATTTCTGTATGACTATTTTGACCCTGAAAACCTTGTTTGGACTATAACTTTTGATAGGAGTTGAATTAAGGTCTCAACCTAGTTCCATTGTTTCAGGATGAGCATTTCCTATTTCGTAGAGTGGTGATAATAGAAAAATGGACTTAAACGGTTAGAAAGTTATGTCTGTTTTAAGTTTTTAAAATTGTTGGCAGGATTAGTATGTAATTAATTAAGCCCATTAGTGAGCCCATTAGTCTAATTTGAGAATACTATAAATAAAGAGCTAAGGAGTCAAGCTAAAACTTTTTCCTTTAATTCTAAATGAGGTCTAAACCCTAATTAGACCTAAATCCGTCCTAATTTCATCTAAAATCACCCAAATTGCTCTCTAAATCAAAATAGATTACGGATTAGAGATTAGACCATCAGCTAGAAGATAGAGATCATCGATTTACTTGATTTGAAGTTCATTCTATTGTTGTTTGGATTGGATCTTCATTCATATTGATTAAATTTGGTGATTGGAGAGTGGTTTATACCTTCTTGCTTTACTATGCAGTTTATATGGTAGAATTATAGGATTTAACATGTTTTAAATCAATTTTTAGCCATAAAACCTTTTCTAACTTTAAATACATGTGAAACTATGTATGTGATATAGATTGATTAGAAATCACCCTTACTCATGTTCATATATTCATGCTATATGTAGATCTATGCTACAAATTGAATTGTTTGTCTTATTTTGATGGATTACATGTTTGATTGGATGAAATTGCTTATTATTCTCTATTGGATGATATGATTTGATTTTGTTTACTAGTGTTTTGATTTCATAGAAAGTTAGGTTGGAGAATTGAACAAATCAGAGGAAAAGTTGGTCGGAATTGGACAAAACCTGGTGGGGAGGCTCTGGAGTATTGGAAGAGCTCGTTGTTCAAGGTGTAAGTTCCAATTCATTAACTACACAAGTCGACACCGAGTTGAGAGGTCAGCACTGACATCTATATTTTTGTCCATGGTGGTGGCGACTTTGGGGAGAGCAAGGATGTTGCTAATAGAGGCTGCCTAAGGCGATGGATTGATGGTTGGCTAAGTGTTGGAGGCTATAACGACTTGTTTCTTGAATAAGAAGCATAGTGCTTTGAAGAGAGAACTTGTTTTTTGACGACTTGATTTGTGTAGAGAAGTCCAGGTTAAAGCATCTGGGCATGAGGTACTAGAAGCAAGGAAGGAGTAGAAGAAAACTTAGCCATGGATTGGCTAAGTTGAGAGGGTATAGCTGAGTAGAGAGGTCGGTACCGACTTCTAGTTTAGGTCCAAAATGGAATAAAACTTTTAGGAGGTAAATTAGAGGTCTTGTAGATCGTGCTGGAACTGTCGTCTCATTCATATCAAGTTGGATGATGATATAACAACATGATGAAAAGCTATGGTCTTCAGAAGTTAAATCGTGTTAAGAGTAGGTTCTGAAGATGGGTGCTCGTAAAGGACATGGGTCGTATAATAGGGAAACGTGGAAGGGTTTCTCGTGAATAATAGAAATTTGATTGAGCAAGAAGGGCTAGGTATCTAAATGGAGCAAAGGTGGGCTTGGGTGTATGTGCTAAGGAATCGTTGATGACTCGGAGAGTTTTTAGCTGTACTCGACGCAGAGGTATTGTAATTGGGGATGCCCATAGGTCAATGAAGGGACCTACATACCTTGGACATGTAGCTTTGGGTCTAGTGTCCAGGTTTGCGCTGCAAGGCATGCATCCAGCTTTAGGCTATGAGATACAAGAGTACAACAGAGAACCAGGATTTCCATTAGTCCTTGGCTTGAGGGTCATATGAGTTATCATATATTCAGAGCACATGGAGTGGTAGTTAGGATTGTTTGATTGATGTTATGTATGCTATGGTTGGTTTTCTTCCTCTCTTTAGTAGGCTATCACTCGTAGGTATCAGGGGAAGTAGGCATTGGAGATAGGAATACCTGAAAGACTGATATTCTTTATTCAGTTTGTGGTATATCTTTATGCTATTATAGAGTAGCATATTATAGTGTTGTATGCTAACTCTTTGGTTGTAGGGACATGTCAAGTATGGTTTGTGTACTCTTGTTCCTTAACATATTTACTTGTTTAATATTTTGAGACTCATTTACCGCTCACACTAGATTGTTGTCTGAACTAAGGTTATATGCTTTTCCTTTTATTATCTTGGGTATTCTTAAATGAGTAGACTGGATAATAGGTCTTGGTAACACAGTAGCTATTGGAAAGACGAGATGGATGGAGCTATCTTGTATGATATACATATATGGATTTTAGGCTTATTTCGTCGAGCAACGCCGTGGAGCCTATGGCAGTGCTTGCTTGTTAGTATTTGTTGAGACAGTTTATTTGAGTTTGCTTCTATTGTATAAATTTTACTGTTTTTGAAGTATAACTTTGTAGATCTATTGCTCTGATGATTTGTTCACATAGTTATTACTATCTCTTCTGTTATATGATAATATATTTTATCTATCCGATGTGAGGTATAATAGGTTATGTGCTATACTGGTTTATTTCGATCTTGATAATCGTCCTATATCGACTGGGCACAGACAACTCACTATTTATATACTATTGGTGCTAATGGTATAGAGCAGTCTTCACATTTGGTATCAAAGCCAGTTACATGATTAACTGGAGTTGATACCATGATCTAGTAGAGATAGGGAAGGTGTTATCGCCTTAGGCTGAATCGAGAGTATGTATATGTACGAGAGAGTGCAAACTTGTTATAAGTTTAGTTTTCAAAACTATATAGTAATATATTATATAGTATAAGTCACATGCCCATGAGCACTATAGACATAGTTTTCCTTATGAGAGACTGATCATTCTTGTTAGAGAGAAGAATGAGCCGACATACAAGGAATGTTGTGAGAAATTCTGCTTCAGGAGTAGAGGAAAGAGTGGGATCAGGAGCTGCTACACCTGATGTCCATGCCATGTTCAATAATACGATGTGTGATATGCCGAGGAATGCTCTTGGAGTGGTGATAGGTGGAGGTGCTCCAGTGCAAGCGCCCGGGGTTGCTTTGGCCAAGCTGAACGAAGATTATTCTACTCTTGGAGGGAAGTCATTTTACGGAATGGAGTTAGCTATAGAAGTGCAAGATTGGTTAGATACTTGTGAGCACATCTTCAGTGATATGGACGTAGAAGATGCTATGAAGAGAAAATTGGCTTCGAGACAGCTTCAGGGCCGAGCCATGAATTAGTGGAATGATGTCACTATTGCTACTCCAAAAGATCATTTCAACTGGGATCAATTGAAGGCAAGGTTCAAGGAGAAGTTATTTTGGCTACTCAGAAGTCGGTTCTGTTAAGAAAATTTGCTGATCTCGAGCAGGGAGAGATGATAGTTTCTGAATATGTGACAGAATTTGATGATTTGTCTAAGTATGGGATGTCATTCATCGACACTCTCTTGAGGAACAATGAGAAGTTCATCATAGGATTGGATGACTATCTCGGAGAGAAGTTAGTGGATCATATTGATGAGCCTTTTGAAAATCTTGTAGAGAAGGCACATCGCCATGACAGCTTGTACCCTAAGGCTAAGACTGCTATTGTTGTTTCTGCTGAGAAAGAAGAGCCAAAGTCACAGCAAGGCGATGAAAGAAAGAAGAAGTAGAATGGAAAGAGAAAGTAGTCCTAGGGAAAGGGTGGATAGAAGAATGGTAAATGGGAACGTACTTGCTTTGGATGCAATGAAATGTGTCCTGGAAGTTCTTTGGGTTGTGATTGTTTTGTTTTGAACTTTGCTGGGTTTGGGATTATCATGGGTATGGACTAGCTTAGGAAGCATGCGGCCATAGTGGATTGCGAGAAGCTATTGTGTAACATCCCCTATCTAGAGGCCTAAAGCTAAGCGCTACAAATGCTACAATCATCTATAGTATTAACTTCCGGCAACTAAATATGGCTATGTTAATGGTATCTATAGTATCAGAAGCACTTGAATATAAAACGAATCACAAATTTAAAAACAACAAAGTTTCCATTACATTTCAAAACAATTATTCCATATTCAGATTACATAATCCAATAACGTTTCGCAGGCAATGATAAAATATACTTATTACAGAATACGCTAAGAGCAACATATGAAGATGCCCCTTTGGATGATCAAAGTCATATAGTCATAGTTGACTTAATACATATAAGTCAGAAATAAATAACAAAACAAAGAACTACAACTCGTAATAGCAATTCGTAAGCCTCCTGCTCATCTGTGGTAGCTTTATTTGTCATCATACTAAAAACCTGAAAGAACCTCAACCTTCAGCCTACTCAAATCAATTTTGAGCACCCGAGAGTTTAAGGGAAAAATATAAACTTTGAGTCAAACATAAAGCCTGGTGTGAATAATACTATACATCCCAATTATTAGAGTTAAGTGAGACTATACCGCTTTGCGGAATGGGTTTCCCCTCACTAACGTTCTTTTAAAACATATCTTTTGCAAATATTTCCTACAACCAAAACTGGTTAAATACTGTAAAGCATCATTATGTAAACATACATATCAGGTAATAGAAGAAATATCTCTTCAAACACTTTATTTTTGTTTGGCTCACTATTAACCCTTGGCTTACTCGGCCCTACCAGACAATGCAACAAAATAATCTAACATCTGTTAGACACTCTTCTTCTAGACGGTATGTCCTTAACTATTTGTAAAATACTTCTCTTCTGGACAGTCTGTCCCTAACTAAACATGTCCCAGGGTCACCTGATCCTAGTGGTTTTTCGGATTCACCAATAGCCTATCTGTATACAAACATATATTCCCTTCTGTGTGTAATCATAATTTTAGTCTTACCTGTGACAAAGCCCTACACACTAGAATTTTGGATTAAATTAGCCGGGGCCAATAGCTAATGTATAGGGCATGGCCCTATACCGGTCCTATCTGGTATTCTAATATCTGAGTCATTTTACTTAGGGATGCCTTCCCATAATTTTCCTTGAAAACCTTTTTCAAAATGATTTAAGACCTTTTAATCAATCCATAAAAGGAAAATACATATATTATATGCTTTACTCAAAATCACCTTTCCATATTGATATATATACTTTGCTCAAACCTTAGTTGATGAAAACATTTAAACACTTGAAAGTACCCATTTCGATTCTATTGAAAGCATTTATTTCGCAACCAAGTAAAACCCTTTATTTATCTAGGCCGAAAGGCCAAAACCTCCCTTTCGAAACCATTCTTAAACCCCTTTCAAAAACTTTAAAAACCTTCATTTCGAAAGCTTTAAAACCTTAGACATCATATCTTAAAACACTTCAAAACATTGCCTTTAGAAAACCTTGGAAAATCTTCCATTTTGACACTTCCGAAACCATCAGAAACATTGCCTTTCGACTCCTTCAAAACCCTTTAGGGATTCACCACTTCGGAACTATTTTAAATACCTTTCGAAAGCATCAAACCTTTAGAAACTCAAACCATTCGAAAGCACTTGGGTTTAATTTAAAACCTATGGAAAAACACCTTTCGAAAACCATTTAAACCAACTCTTTCGAAACCTTTGGCTTACACTTCAATCAGAATAAAAAGGGTCATTTAAAACATCTAAGGCGAAAGCCTTCCTTTTGAAACCTATTCCTAAGTAAATAAGTGATGGTGTCAAAACCATCCCTTCGAAAGCATTGGAGAAGTGGTTAATTTCTAAAAACAAAGTAAACCCTCCGAAACCATTGACTTCGAAAGGTAGAAAGGCGGCGGCTAGGGGTTTCGACCCCTTCGAAAGCATTACCTAAAATAAAAGAGTGCAACCCATTCGAAACCTTTCCTTTTAAAATATTTGACCCAGTCGAAAGCCAACTGAGTCGGAACCTAACCTTTTGAAAGCAAAGTAGGCGCTACCTTTTATTTTAAAATAAGGCATTTTCCAATCCCTTCGGAACCTAGCGTTTTGACTAAGTACCCTTCGCCTTTATCCAATGTGCTACGTACTAAGTAGCTTGATACCATGCGCATTGGTTTCGAAACCAACAATGGCAAAAGGTCTAGGACGGAACCCTCTGTGCCGAAAGTGGCGGAACATGCTAAAGTCATGTTATTTTTGTTTTTGACTTAAAAGAGAAACACTTTTTAACTAACCTGCTATTATTTTTCAAATTTCCATTGGTTTCTATATAACTTTTTCAAAAGTGCTGCCAATATTTTTAGAAATAAACTGTAATTTTATTTTACAAAATATCCCTTCTCCTTAATTAAATATATAAAACATTTAAGTCCCATACCTTAAATAGTTTTATATATTCATCAAAACTCTTAGGAAAATTCTATAAAAATTCCATAAATTCCTTTTCCACATGCTTTCTAACA
The DNA here is from genome assembly GCA_030737815.1 of Allium fistulosum. Taxonomy (NCBI): domain Eukaryota; kingdom Viridiplantae; phylum Streptophyta; class Magnoliopsida; order Asparagales; family Amaryllidaceae; genus Allium; species Allium fistulosum. Next base: position 891,414,151 of record CM060902.1, read on the forward strand.
TATATAAATTTCAGATCCAAGTAATTATTTATTTTGCCGTATATAATTTATTACCCAATAAATCATTTTCTTTACTAGAAAATTAATATAAAATCCACATTAATTCAGAAAATTATGAAAATTGAAACTCATCTCTAAAATATCATTTCTGATCTATATTAAAATTGGCAAGGTATTTGGATGTCATTTAATAGGGTTTTCATATCAAACATATCATAAAATCCAATATAAATATGCATAAATCATCAACAAGCATATATAAACTTCTAATCATTCAAAACATGGCATTATTATGCAAAAACATTTCGGAATGTCCTTAAAACCAAAGACATAGGAAAAATGAAATGTAGTAATTATTCACCTTAGTTTTGTGATTAAAGATGTGAGACTTGGTCTTGATTAAGTTGATTTGATTTTCCTCTTGAAAACTTTAGCTTTCTCTTCTTCTCCTTTGCTAATAGGGGTCGGCCATAGTTTTGATGTTTTCTTTTTTTTGGCAAAGCCAGCCGACTTTATAGTGGGTCGTGCCACTATATATAAATGAAGAAAAGATGTTTTGTACATGCACAGAAACAACTATATGGTTTTATAGTGGCCATTTCACTTAGAGTGCATAACCGGAGAGAAGCTAAGGTGCTTCTACAGCTATAATAATGACCTAAGGAAACAACGGTTCCTCGTCCCAAAAGGAGGAAGAATCACTTCCAGTGGGACCTAACACTTGTAAATAATCTGCAAAGTGAGTCACAGTATCCAAAACAAAACCCGGGTGTTCCCTACTATATATATATCTCCTATCCTAGTGATCATCAACGAGAAGAGATCTATTCCGCTTACCACGTGCTCCATCCACCGAGAGAATAAGGCCATCATCATCATCTATAGAGTAATGTAAACTCTTAGATTCACGATCATCATCACTAAAAAAGGTATGGAAATCATGTCTAGCCGGATCATATCTTATGTGGACTGTACATGGATCCAAGCCATCTCAGTAGGGTGCCACACAATACTAGAATCTCTAGGATCTAAAATATCAGGGGGAACAGAGGAATCCATAATAGCGTTAGAGAGGGGAGGAACAGAAGGAGGCACTAAAGGCTCAATAGGAGGGACAGAGGGTGCCATAAGAGGAGGTACAACATGCAATTTCGGGATCCGTTTCATTTGTGATAAAATGAAATGAAGGTGTGTTCATTTTCCCTATGGGTTTAGGGTATTAGGAAATCCCTTTTTCCTATTTTGCCCCTTACTTATTTCCTAACATGTTTTATTCATGCTATCTCGTTCTGATTCACATATTAACAAGGCATGGCTATCCTTAATTATATTCAAATCTCAATCTATTAATCATCTTACATTATTTTATTTAATTTACTAATTAAATATCCTAAATGATGTTACTAAAAATATGGGATGTTACAATCTCCCCTCTGTAAATAATTTCATCCTTGAAATTACGGTAAGGTACACAACAAAATAATCAAAGGTAAAATATACCATCAAACAAATCAAGATAAGCGTCCTTAATCCTATTTTCAGTCTCCTAAGTACAGTCTCTAGCATCATCACGCCATTGACTTTCACTGATCGGACTATCTTGTTTCTCAACTTCTTCTCATCTCTCGCGACTATCTGGATAGGCTTCCTAACTATAGACATGTCTGGTTCCACTACAAAATCTTCTAACATAGTCGGTGTTATGTAGTGTCTGGATCCTTAAGATGCTTCCTTAGATGAAGTCTAACTACATTCTTCATAAACAATACTACTAGGAATTCCGTGAAGTCTAACTACATTCTTCATAAACAACTTAACTAATACAGGTGTCTTCCTATTTGACTTAACTGTAATGAAATGGGCACTCTTGGTCAATCTGTCCACTATGACCCATATACTTTCATTCCCTCTATTAGATCTCGATAACACATCAATAAAATCCATAGAAATAGAATCCCGCTTCCATACCGTAATATATAATAGCTGAAGCAATCCACTCGGCTTCTGATGTTCGGCTTTTACCTACTGACAGTTTAAACATTATTTGACCCATAAGCCAACATCCCTCTTCATTCCTTCCTAAAAGAAACTTCTCTTTATATCTTGATACATCTTCGTTCTTCCTGGATGAATAGTGAAATTTGAACGATGACATTCCTCCAAGACTTCCTTCCTTATGTCTCCCACATTTGGAACACATAATCTACCCATCTTTCTTAACCATCCACTTTGATCAAGACTGAAATCTTTCAAGTCATCGCTTTCCATTTCATCCCTTAATTTCCTAACCCTTTCAGCTAACACTGGATCCTCTTCCTATTTAGAAGCAATCTTCTCAATCAATACCGGTCGGACTTCCAAACAAGATAATATAGCAGATCCCCCACTAGACCCAGCCTTGGATCTCCACTGTACTCTGCAAGCTATCATGGTTTCTAAGTCTTTCCATTCTACTATCATGGCCAACACTACATTCTGATGCTTCCTACTAAGTGCATCTGCAACCTTGTTGCCTTTCCCTGGTGTGTACTCTATTCCAAAAGCATAAGCGGCTAAAAACTCCAACTACCTCTATTGTCTCATGTTCAACTCCTTCTGAGAGAACAAGTACTTCAACGACTTATGATTTATATAGAGCTCAAACCTCTCTTCCAAAAGGTAATTCCTCCACATCTTCGACTCAAATATAACTGCAACTAACTCCAAGTCATGCGTCAGATACCTAACCTCATGCGGTCTAAGCTGTCTAGAAGAATAGGCAATCACTTTACCCCTCTGCATTAGTACAGCTCCTAACCCAGTACCACATGCATCAGTATAAACAATTAAATCTTGATTCCCATCTGGAACCACCAACACCGATGCATGGGTCAACAAATGCTTCAAGCTTTGCAATGCTTCCTCACACTTATCGGTCCATACAAACTTTACATCCTTTCGTGTTAACTTGGTCATTGGCGCTGTTATCTGCGAGAAATCCTTTATAAACCTCCGATAGTACTCCGCCAATCCAACGAAACTTATTATCTCAATTACCATTTCTGACCTCTTCCAATTATTAACAACTTCGATCTTTTCTGGATCAACTGACAATCGTTTCTCAGAAACCATATGACCAAGAAACTTCACTTCTTTCTTCCAAAAATGGCACTTCGAAAACTTTTCCTTTAGCTGATGCTAGCTCAGTGTCTCAAGCATGACCCAAAGATGAACTTCATGCTCCTTCTCATCCTTAGATTATATCAGTATATTATCTATGAAGACTAACACGAACTTGTCCAAGTGCTCTTGGAAAATCCGGTTCATCAAATCCACAAAGAATGCCGATGCATTAGTGAGTCCGAACGGCATAACTAACCATTCATATGACCCATAACTTATTCTAAACACCGTTAAAGTTATATTATCTTCTGCTACTCTAAGCTGATGAAATCCTGTCGCTAGATCCAACTAAGAGAATATCTTGGCTCCAACGAATTGATTGAACAAATCATCAATTCTCGGCAATGGATATCGATTCGTTAACGTCTTCTCATTCAACTTACGATAATCGATACATAGCCTTATCGATCCATCCGGCTTCTTAGAGAATACAACGGCTGCTCCCCAAGGAGAACTACTTGGTCTAATAAAACTCTTTCCTTCCAAATCCACCAATTGCACCTTCAGTTCTCTCATCTCTGCAGGTGTCATCCTACTTGGCGGCCTACTTATTGGTTCTGCTCCATGCACCAAATCTATCTGAAACTCAATGGTTCATTTCGGTGGTAATCCAACTATAGGCTCAAAAATATCTACGAATTCTCTAACCACGAAAACTCGACTCAACTAGTCTTCCAATTCCATAACACCCAACAAAGCATTCAACTCACTGTTAGAATCTTCTACGACATAAACTATCTGATCACTACAATCAAGGTGTCTAAACCATATTTTCCTATCTTGGAAAAATTTCCTAGCATCATATTTACTTAACCAATCCATGCCTAATATAATTCCGAACCCTCCAAAATCAAATACATTCAAACTGCAAACAAAGGTGTAACCGAGCTAGTCAAACTCTAAGTGGTCACACTTCATCCCAAGTGTCGCATACCCACCTATCGGATTTGCAAAACTTAAGGATGTAACTAAATATGTGGGTTCTAGGTTAAGTTTATCTACCAAACATCGAGATATAAAAGAATGTGATGCACCGGTATCAAATAAAACGCTAACAAATATATCATGGATCTGAAGCATACCTCCCAATACTTATTTTCCTTTCTCCTGCACTGTCGGCTTTAAAGTAGCAGGCTCTAATGCAAAAACTTGGCCTTTATCTCCTTTAACTAGCTCTTTGCATTGGTTCTTATAGTGCCCAACTTAAGCACAGTTGAAACACCTGATGTTCTTCTTTTCAACCACCTCCTTTCCTTTTCCTTTCCCAGTATGACACTCATGGGCATAGTGTCCTTTCTTGTCGCACTTGTAATAGACCACTTTAGACTTTCCCTTCTTCGCTGCTCCTCCCTTCTGAGCATTCTTCTTGTGGAAAAACTTTCTCTTATGGCCCTGTCCAACCTGGACCTCCTTCTCCTTCTTCTTCTCCAAACAAGCTAGCATCTCCTCATGTCTCAGTGCCATCTCCACAACTACATCACATAGATCTCTGATGTGCAATAAAGTAGCCCTAGCCAACTCCGTCTTCAAACCTCTAATAAACTTTTCATTGCTTTTCAACACCGTGTTAATAGTGGCATATCGGGCTAACTCCTTGAATCTACCAGCATATTCATGAATAGACATCTCCTCTTGTTCTAGCTCAGCAAACTTCCTAACCAAAATAGACTGTGTCATTACTAACTTGAACCTTTCTTGAAACCTCCTCCTTAAACTCTGCCCACGTCATAGTCTCTTCATCCATACCAGCAGTTACGGTATTCCACTAAAACAAAGCAGCACTCTAAAGCTGACTTGAAGCAAGTTTTCTTTTTTTGCTCGTCATTGAGCCCTAAGTCGATAAAAATCCTTTCACAGTGTAACAGCTATTTTTCCACCTCGATAGCATCCTCAGTCTCAATAAACGGCTTTCCCCCAAGCCTAGCATAGTCTCTACTCAAGTTAGCATACCGGTTGACTAATGGAGCTTCTTGAACTCCTCTCGTAGCATTTCCCCCAACAACTTCGGCTTCGATCCCAGCTTGCATCTTGTTAACGAAAAACTGATACATGGCTCCCAAATCCACTTGTGGGACTCCAGCACCAACATTCTTAGCCTGAGCCTGACCTTGAGTTCTTCTAACATTCGGTAGGGCATTTCCATTTATGGTGGTGTTGTCTCCTCCTAGATTAATCATGCCTCTTCTTCCGTCCATATCTATATTCAAGCCTAGTGAGATACAGAAGAATAGCCTAACAAAAATAGGAGTCCAGAGATAAGGCATATACTTATATATAGAAAATACAAGTACATTACTATAGCGTTATCCCATACCCCAATCTTAACTCTAATTCCTAAGGATCAAGTTTTTGAAAATCATTTTTAGTTAAAGTATTTCATAAACCCCGCTCTACTGCCAAATTGTAACATCCCATATCTAGAGGCCTAAAGCTAAGCGCTACAGCTGCTATAGTCATCTATAGTATTAACTTCTGACGACTAAATACGACTATGTTAATGGTATCTATAATATCAGAAGCACTTGAATATGAAACAAATCACATAATTCAAAACAACAATTTTCCATTACACTTCAAAGTAAATGTTCCATATTAAGATTACATAATCCCATAATGTTTCCCAAGGAATGATAAAATATACTTATTACAGAATACGCCAAGAGCGACATATGAAGATGCCCATTTGGATGATCAAAGTCATATAGTCATAGTTGACTTAATACATATAAGTCGGAAATAAATAACAAAACAAAGAATTGCAACTCCTAATAGCTATCCGTAAGCCTCCTTCTCGTCTCCGGTAGCTTTATTTGTCATCCTACTAAAAACCTGAAAGAACCTCAACCCTTAGCCCACTCAAATCAATTTTGAGCACCCGAAAGTTTAAAGGGTAAACATAAACTTCGAGTCAGACATAAACCTGGTGTGAATAATACTATACATTCCGATTATTAATGTTAAGTGAGACCATGTCGCTTAGCGGAACAGGTTTCCCCTCACGAACATTCTTTTAAAACATATCTTTTGCAAATCTTTCCTGTAACCAAAACTAGTTAAATACTGTAAAGCATCATTACGTAAACATACATATCAGGTAATAGAAGAACTATCTGTTCAAACACCTTAGTTTTGTTTGGCTCACTATTAACCCTTGGCTGACTCGGACCTACCAAACAATACAATAAAATATTCTAACATTTGTTAGACACTCTTCTTCTAGACGGTTTGTCATTATCTATCTGTTAAATACCTCTTTCCTAGGCTGTTTATCCCTAACTTAGCATATCCCTGAGTCACTTGATCCTAATGGTTTTGCGGGTTCACCAATAACCTATCTGTATACAAACATATATTCCCTTCTGTGTGTAATCATAATTTTAGTCTTACCTATGACAAAGCCCCATACATTGGAATTTTGGACTAAATTAGCTAGGGCCAATAGCTAATGTATAGGGTGCGACCCTATACCAGTCCCATCTGGTATTCTAATATCTGAGTCATTTTACTTAAGTATGCCTTCCCATAATTTTCCTTGAAAACCTTTTCCAAAATGGTTTAAGACCTTTAAATCAACCCACACTAGGAAAATACATATACTCTATGCTTTACTCAAAATCACCTTGCCATGTTGTATATATATACTTCACTCAAACCTTAGTTGATGAAAACATTTAAAAACTTAAAAGTACCCCTTTCGATTCTATTGAAAGCCTCTCTTTTGAAACCAAGTAAAACCCTTTACTTATCTAGGCCGAAAGGCCAAAACCTCCCTTTTGAAACCATTCTTAAACCGCTTTCGAAAAACTTTGAAAACCTTCCTTTCGAAAGTTATAAAACCTTGGACACCGTATCTTAAAATACTTTAAAACATTTCTTTTTGAAAACCTAGGAAAACCTTCCATTTCGACCCTTTCGAAACCATCAGAAACACTACCTTTCGACTCCTTCGATACCCTTTGGGGAACCTGTGATGACCCGGAATTTCTGGACATTTGAAATGGAATATTTAATTGATTTTAAATATTTGAAAGATAGTTTAACTTGAATTTCAAATATCACAATTTATTTGGCAATTAAATTATTGAAATTAATTTTTGAAAGTTGGGTAAAATATTGAATCTTCAGTTTTATGCTTGTTAAAAATATTTTAAAGGCATAGAAAATTCATATTGATAATACCAAAGGTAATAGAACTTTTAAAATTGAATTTGAAAGTGATTTGTTCAGTTTTGAATTTATATTGTTTAAATCGATATTTAAAAATAGCCTTTCGAGGCACAGTCTCAGAATTCGACAAAACAAGTTCCATTGGATCCGTAATATTGTATTATTATCGGATTTCAATTTTTGAAGTGTTTGGAGTGATCGTTTGGCCGTACGGTAGATAAACGCGCTAAAATCTATATCGAAAATTTAATATAATAGCTGGGACCAAAAATCTATCTTCTCCATACAATCGAATTTGGACTCGAAACCTTTTCCATTGCGTTCGAAATAGGGGTTTAACATTATAAACGCTTAGCAACACGCCTCGATAGGAGTTCAAAATTTTGAGTTGCAATTTCTAGACGATTTAAATTTGAATTTAAATTTAAACATAAATAATATAATTTCATCAAAACACTGTAGCAAGCAACACGTTGAGGATTTTAAACACGTGTTAATCTGGTTAACACGCGTCTTCGTTTGAAAAGAGAAATAAAAATAAAATCTGCCTTCGTTAATAAATATTTAAAAAGATAACCGAGCTCCTCCTCTTTAAAAATGGAATCAGAAAATCGATTTCAGAAAAAAAAGAAAAATGGCTTCCCTTTTCTTCTTCGAAATTGCGAAGTATTTCCCCTTCAAATAACCAAATCGTGCGCCTCTTCATCATTTTCAAATCTAGGCCGCGACATTCAAACTCGAGCAGTAATCGAAGATAGGCTGTGAGGAGCACGGCGACCTGGGCCTCTGTCGAAATCAAGCCTGGGGAAGCAGAGCTCGAGGAAGACACGATGCGTTCGCAGATGAATGGTGGAAATGGGTCGCGTACGTTCGATTGCGGTAGGGTACTCGTGAGCATGATCGAGTTCAGGCAAGGTCAAGGTGATAGGGCGCGTCTTGTTCAGGCAAGATACTAAAAGATTTTAAAAGAAGAATTATTAGTTTAAAAATAAAATTAATAAATGATAATTAATTGTTCGATTATTTCGAATATTAATAAACCATAAATGTTTGTACATGGTCTAAAATTGTGAAGAAACAAGTCGTGAAGGAAACAGATTGCAAATAAAAGCAAAAGTGAGAACTTCTCACTCAATTCGATTACCGATTTAATTTTAAATAGATGAATTTAAAATTATTGATTGTTTACTTGGATTGATAATTGTTATCAGTTGGATTGGTATGTTATATATAGTAGTGTGTATATATATATATTGGAGTGATTGATTTCCCATATTATATAACGGATGAGAACCTATGCGCCGCATAATAGCGGATGATATGATATGAACCCATATACCGCGATATTCCACCTCGAAGTGGAATTGGTATTTTAAATTGTTGTGCTAACATCTATGGATGCAGGGAAACAGGTTGGAGGGATCCAACTGGATTCCTCAAATGTTTGAATTTATTTCATATGCTGTGATATGATTTATTTATAATCTGTGATTGATTATATTGGTAATTGAAATTATTAAAGGCTATGGTTTAGCCGAATATATTTTGGCATTTTAAAACACCAGAAATATAATAATTGGATTTTTGGAAGGAAATTAAAATAGAGAATTTTAAGTAAAATAATTTTTAGAGAATTGGATAAATAAAAGAAAGGAATTTGGAAAAGGATAAAAGTTGATTTTTGAAATCCTATCGAATAAATTCCAAGTATGGGCAAAAAGATTTTTTAATAAATAAAAATAAATGGATTTTGAGAACTTAAGTAGTATTGTTTAAAAGTTGAAGAATTTATTAAAATTCAGATATTAAATAGTTTGGGTGAAATAAAGGAATTAATTTTAAAAATGGAGTTAGCTTTGGGAAATCGATTTGAAAACTAATTAAATGTTTGAAACTATGTTTTAAAAGGAAGATGAGACTATGGAATTTATAAACTGGGTTTATAAAGAGAAATAATATATATCATTGGATATTTGGAAATGTAAATTCACGGTGAGAATTTATAATGGAACGGATAATTTGTTTTAAAAATAAATAGTGGTTTAGTTTTAAAGTTGTGAGAGAAAATCGTATTTCCATGAAAAGCCAAATACGTTTCCAAAGCAGATTTTTAAGTATAAGTTGAAAGTTTTAAAGTTGTTTTAAAAGAATGTTTTGAGAAATTATTTATTTAAGTTGTTTAGATTTTTAAAGTTAAATACTTATTAAATTAGTTATAGTAATGATTATTTTAAAAGGCTAATTGGTATTATGATTTAAAAAGATAATTATTAATATTTATATTTTGTAAAGAAATTTTATTTTAAAGATAGGCTATTAAGACGACATTTGAATTTCGATGCGACCGTGGGTCGGATTCCAAATGGTTATCTGAAAACCACATCGAATTTTAAAAGGTGGATATTTTGTTTAAAAGATCAAAAGTGGAAATTTGTTGTGACTTAATTTAGAATTGAATGTATCCAATTGTTTTTAAAATAAGTGCTCATTATTCGCTTAAGCTGGAAGAGGACATTAAGTCATAAAACCCATTCCGAATAATGATACGACGAAATGGGATTTCATTTGAAGACGGTGATTGAAAACCGGGTATTTTCGAAAACGAAAGGATTGACTGTTGAATGTCTTTGCACCGAGTTGCTCCGGTATAGAGATTTTGATTACCCTATGTGATGGGGAGTCCGGACATGATTAGGGGATATCCGGATTTGCAAGGACTTCTTTCCTTAATTAGATGAAGTGCCTTCGGTTCCATTCAGACCCAGGATGGACTTGGATTTATGTCTAACATTACACTTTGAGATATAAAGCTGGTTTCTATCAAATATATTTCTATTGGTGGCGGAGAATTTATTCTCTTAGCTTAACACCCTTCTTTGAGACGTACGAGCTCAGAGGTTATGTAGTTGATTGTTACTAGTGATATATTCCCAATTTGGTAATGTGGCTTGCTAAGTGTTGATCATTGGTTGATCGAAGCATGGCTTTTGTGAAAAGCTTAGCTTTGTGGGACGAGACTTCATCGAACCTCACACCCCGGAAATAGTTAAAACAGGAAGGATGCAGCAAGGTTATGGGGGTCGCGCCCCTCAGGTTTATGTACATTTCCTTCTGGATAAAAAGCGGTATTCTGGTATGGAGCCCAAAAATTTACTTATGTGGTTGTTGGAATTCAAGGCGCCTCGGTAAAGGTTGGTTACGACCGGGGGATGGCATACTCGTGACAGTTAGTTACCTAGTTACAGAGGTAACCCGACCTTGTGTTGGCAGAGATCCAGTTAGGTTCTCGGGGCGTCCCTCCAGAGGCGTACCCATTCGGAAAGGAAGTTCCTTAGCCTTGACTATTTGTTGGAAATCCAAACAATCAATATGAGCCCTTTACGGTTTTAGTTGTAGAACCTGCCATCTAACATGGTAGCTATAGTAGGCATAATATAATGGTACGTATGCTGGCTAAGATTAATATTATACTTGCAAATGTTTTCCACACTATGCACTAATAATAATAACAAAAGGATTTTCGCGTATCAAGCATGTTTGACTACTATAAGGAGAAATCTCCCCTAAGTGTGTGATTGCTATGTGTGTGTGCCGGGAGGCCTTATGGTAGTTTCATTTTCCAAAAGCATAAATGGATTTCTTTTTGTACAAATAACTGTTTTAAGTTCTCACACCAGTCCCTTGACTGAATCAGAGTTTATTGTTCCCTATTCTAAACTCTGGATGTCCATAATTTTCCTCACGAGCAGCCTAAAGTCAGGTTATCGTTGTTCTGGAGCGAAGTGAGGAAAGTATGCTGTGGAGATCAGGAGGCAAGCTGGATGGCGAGACGTATCACATATATTATGTATTATCCGCTGCGTATGGGTTGCTGCAAATTAAATTTCCATTTGGGCAGGTTATCATAACTGCAAGTGTTGTGTTTTGTTGTTGTAATACTCTGATGATGTAATGTATAAACTGATATTATTCTTTTGTTTAAAGATTAGTCATTTATCTATTATATATTGTTCCGTTGCGATTGTGAGATTCTGATATTGTTTTCTATTTCTTCTTCTACTTTCTTCTTCTATCCTCTTTCTTCTTTAACCCTAACGATTTGGTTTTCCGGCATTCGATTGTTCGACATTTAATACAGTGGACATATTGATGTCGATTTTCGAGCATCGAAAAATTGGGTCTTTACAGAGTGGTATCAGAGCTTAGGTTGGCGATAACCTTGGCTCTGGTGGGGATTACTCATTAGAGATAGAGTCAGTAGTACTCTAGAATGAGTTTGAGTGTATTAATAGATATGAGCGCGTATTTATTAGTGAATATAAAATTGTTTTATATTGTGTTGACTGATTTGTCGAGTGGTATATGGATTCTGGTCAATACGAGTAATTAACGTTATTGATAGGGATCTCTAAACACTTGAATAGAACAATTTGACACGGTATTGTTTTAAAATCGGGTAAACGAAATAATTTTACCCAAACTATTTTCGTATGGAAAAGAAACAATTTTTGTAAATTATTATAGTATATGGTTGCTTGGTTGTTAGGAAGTGATAGTATTAAATTATTATCATTGTTGTATGGAAATTAAATAAGAAATTAAGGTAATAACCAAAGGATAAGGAAATAAATTCATTAATAGAATGAAATTTATAGTGTGAGTTTATAAATGAGTTTTATAAATTGAAATAAGATGCCAGAGTAATTTTTGGAATACAGATTAAAAGATTTGGATTTGAAATTTCAAAAGATTAAATTCCTTTGATTTGAAAATGGTTTTCAAAAGTTTTGGAAAAATAATGGTGAAATTATTTGGGAAATATTATTGAATTGGATTTTGAATGAACAAATGAATTTACATTTGTAAATAAATGAATTGAAATTGAAAAATTGGAATGATATTTAACTTAAATTGTAAGTAAATAGAACTTGAACTGAATACTCGAATTCAATTTAAATTGAGTTAAGCAAAGTAAAGTTGAAGAATTAGTTCGAAGTGGACTAAAGATAATAATGGTTTGGAAATAAAAGTGGTTGAGATATGAATAAATTAGTAAGCGAAACTAATTAAAATGGTTAGTTAAAAATGGATTGAGATAAGATGAATATAATTCAATATTTAAAATGAAGGGTAAACTGAATTCAAATGGAATTGAAAAATGCAAAGTTGAATGGAAATGAATATATAACTTTAGTAGTGAAGTGAAAATAAATATAAGAAGTATATAAATACTTATATTGAACTTAAGAAATAAATGGTGAAATTTTTAAGTAAAATCTGAAATTGGGAAAATATTCTAAGTTAATATTTGAATGGGAACCAAAATAAAATGTGAATAAAAGAGAATTGATATAGCTAATAATCAATTAGAAATAAATATGTGGGATGTACGTATATTACTTTATTCGCATAGCAATTTGATCCAATTTCGAGCACATAATTTCGAGATAATTATATCGATCCGAGTTGGGATTTTTCATTCGATTTTCAACGGCGAACCTTGGATATGGATTTTTGGTTGATTCTGGAAATTCTCTATCATAGTTTACAGCTATGCAAGGAGAATGACAGTTTTTGATCAAGAAACCAGATCTGAGTCCGCACGAGGAAATCAGGTGGACGATACTAGTTCGGAAGTGAAATTGTGTGATCGAGTGAGCGATCAGAGTTGGTATTGCGTACGGATGATATATGTGTATCGTACGGACTTGAATGAAATAGATATTGAAACTTTTGTAAAGAAATGCGCAAAATGATTTTGAATGTTGTAATTGGACATTATTGTAAGTAGGATATACATGTGTTTAAAAGCAAAAGGGAATTGGGATTTTTGATTTCGAAAGATAAATTAAATTACTCGACAAAATGTATGTATTTAAATTTCTGTATGAAATTTGATGATTTTCTGGTCTAGCCACTTGGCTTTTTTTTTCTTTTGAAATCTGGGGCTCGTAGAGGCATTTTTTAGTCGTACCGAGCTAGCTGCGCAAAGGAGACGCTGGCGAAATTTTTCAAAAAAATTTTAGGAGTTAGAAAAATTTTGAGGAAATTTAGGATAATTTAAAATTTTGAATTTAAATTTAAATTTGAATTGTTGAGAAAATGATCTTGTTTGGAACTTATAGTTGAGGTCGGGAAGTTAGTAAGAATGATAATATCTTTAATAAAAAAATTGTTTTGGCAAGTTGATAAAACTGTTTGGTTTTGGGAAAATGATAAACGGGTTATGGATCATTCTTCTTAACTAGTAATTTCGGGACGAAATTCTTTAAAGGAGGGAAGAATGTGACGACCCAGAATTTCTGGACCTTTGAAATGGAATATTTAATTGATTTTAAATATTTGAAAGATAGTTTAACTTGAATTTCAAATATCACTATTTATTTGGCAATTAAATTATTGAAATTAATTTTTGAAAGTTGGGTAAAATATTGAATCTTCAGTTTTATGCTTGTTAAAAATATTTTAAAGGCTTAGAAAATGCATATTGATAATACTGAAGGTAATAGAACTTTTAAAATGGAATTTGAAAGTGATTTGTTCAGTTTTGAATTTATATCGTTTAAATCGATATTTAAGAATAGCCTTCCGAGGCACAGTCTCGGAATTCGACGAAACTAGTTCAATTGGATCCGTAATATTGTATTATTATCGGATTTCAATTTTCGTAGTGTTTGGAGTGATCGTTTGGTCGTACGGTAGATAAAAGCGCTGAAATCTATATCGAAAATTTAATATAATAGCTGGGTCCAAAAAGCTATCTTCTCCATACGATCGAATTTGGACTCGAAACCTTTTACATTGCATTCAGAATAGGGGTTTAACATTATAAACGCCTAGCTGCACGCCTCGATTGGAGTTCAAAATTTTGAGTTGTAATTTCTAGACGATTTAAATTTGAATTTAAATTTAAGCATAAATAATATAATTTCATCAAAACACTGTAGCAAGCAACACGTTGAGGATTTTAAACACGTGTTCATCTGGTTAACATGCGTCTTCGTTTGAAAAGGGAAATAAAAATAAAATCTGTCTTCGTTAATAAAAATTTAAAAAGATAACCAAGCTCCTCCTCTCTAAAAATGGAATCAGAAAATCGATTTCAGAAAAAAAGAAAAATTGCTTCCCTTTTCTTCTTCAAAATCGTGAAGTATTTCCCCTTCAATTAACCAAATCATGCGCTTCTTCCGCATTTTCAAATCTAGGCCGCGACATTAAAACTCGAGCAGTAATCGAAGATAGGCCGTGAGAAGCACGGCAACCTGGGCCTCTGTCGAAATCAAGCATGGGGAAGCAGAGCTCGAGGAAGACATGATGCGTTCGCAGATGAATGGTGGAGATGGGTCGCGTACGTTCGATTACGGCAAGGAACTCGCGAGCACGATCGAGTTCAGGCAAGATCAAGGTGATAGGGCACGTCTTGTTCAAGCAAGATAATAAAAGATTTTAAAAGAAGAATTATTAGTTTAAAAATTAAATTAATAAATGATAATTAATTGTTCGATTATTTTGAATATTAATAAACCATAAATGTTTGTACAAGGTCTAAAACTGTGAAGAAACAAGTCGTGAAGGAAACAAATTGCAAATAAAAGCAAAAGTGAGAACTTCTCACTCAATTCGATTACCGATTTAATTTTAAATAGTTAAATTTAAAATTATTGATTGTTTACTTGGATTGATAATTGTTATCAGTTGGATTGGTATGTTATATATAGTAGTGTGTATATATATATATTGGAGTGATTGATTTCCCATATTATATAACGGATGAGACCCTATGCGCCGCATAATAGCGGATGATATGATATGAACCCATATACCGCGATATTCCACCTCGAAGTGGAATTGGTATTTTAAATTGTTGTGCTAACATCTGTGGATGTAGGGAAACAGGTTGGAGGGATCCAACTGGATTCCTCAAATGTTTGAATTTATTTCATATGCTGTGATATGATTTATTTATAATCTGTGATTGATTATATTGGTAATTGAAATTATTAAAGGCCATGGTTTAACCGAATTTGTTTTGGTATTTTAAAACACCAGAAATATAATAATTGGATTTTTGGAAGGAAATTAAAATAGAGAATTTTAAGTAAAATAATTTTTAGAGAATTGGATAAATAAAAGGAAGGAATTTGGAAAAGGATAAAAGTTGATTTTTGAAATCCTATCGAATAAATTCCAAGTATGGGGAAAAAGATTTTTTAATAAATAAAAATAAATGGATTTTGAGAACTTAAGTAGTATTGTTCAAAAGTTGAAGGATTTATTTAAAATTCGGATATTAAATGGTTTGGGTGAAATAAAGGAATTAATTTTAAAAATGGAGTTAGTTTTGGGAAATCGATTTGAAAACTAATTAAATGTTTGAAACTATGTTTTAAAAGGAAGATGAGACTACGGAATTTATAAACTGGGTTTATAAAGAGAAATAATATATATCATTAGATATTTGGAAATGTAAATTCATGGTGAGAATTTATAATAGAACGGATAATTTGTTTTAAAAATAAATAGTGGTTTATTTTTAAAAGTGTGAGAGAAAAGCGTATTTCCCCAAAAATCCAAGTACATTTCCAAAGCAGATTTTTAAGTATAAGTTGGAAGTTTTAAAGTTGTTTTAAAAGAATGTTTTTGAGAAATTATTTATTTAAGTTGTTTAGAATTTGAAAGTTAAATACTTATTAAATTAGTTATAGTAATGATTATTTTAAAAGGCTAATTGGTATTATGATTTAAAAAGATAATTATTAATATTTATATTTTGTAAAGAAATTTTATTTCAAAGATTGGCCTTTAAGACGACATTTGAATTTCGATGCGACCGGGGTCGGATTCCAAATGGTTATCCAAAAACCACATCGAATTTTAAAAGGTGGATCTTTTGTTTAAAAGATCAAAAGTGGAAATTTGTTGTGACTTAATTTAGAATTGAATGTATCCACTTGTTTTTAAAATAAGCGCTCATTATTCGGTTAAGCCGGAAGAGGACATTAAGTCATAAAACCCATTCCGAATATTGATACGACAAAATGGGATTTCATTTGAAGACGGTGATTGAAGATCGGGTATTTTCGAAAACGAACGAATTGCCTGTTGAATGTCTCTGCACCGAGTTGCTCTGGTATAGAGATTTTGACTACCCTATGTGATGGGGAGTCCGGACGTGATTAGGGGATATCCGGATTTGCAAGGACTTCTTTCCTTAATTGGATAAAGTGCCTTCGGTTCCATTCAGACCCAGGATGGACTTGGATGTATGTCTGACATTACATTTTGAGATATAAAGCTGGTTTTTATCAAAAATATTTCTGTTGGTGGCGGAGAATTTATTCTCTTAGTTTAACACCCTTCAATGAAACGTACGAGCTCAAAGGTTATGTAGTTGATTGTTACTAGTGATATATTCCCAATTTGATAATGTGGCATGCTAAGTGTTGATCATTGGTTGATCGAAGCATGGCTTTTGTGAAAAGCTTAGCTTTGTGGGACGAGACTTCATCGAACCTCACACCCCAGAAATGGTCGAAACAGGATGGATGTAGCAAGGTTATGGGGGTCGCGCCCCTCAGGTTTATGTACATTTCCTTCTTGATAAAAAGCGGTATTCTGGTATGGAGCCCAAATATTTACTTATGTGGTTGTTGGAATTCGAGGCGCCTCGGTAAAGGTTGGCTACGACCGGGGGATGGCATACTCGTGACAGTTAGTTACCTAGTTACAAAGGTAACCCGGCCTTGTGTTGGCAGAGATCCGGTTAGGTTCTCGGGGCGTCCCTCCAGAGGCGTACCCATTCGGAAAGGAAGATCCTTAGCCTTGACCATTTGTTGGAAATCCAAACAATCAATACGAGCCCTTTACGGTTTTAGTTGTAGAACCGCCATCTAACATGGTAGCTATAGTAGGCATACTATAATGGTACGTATGTTGGCTAAGATTAATATTATACTTGCAAATGTTTTCCACACTATGCACTAATAATAATAACAAAAGGATTTTCGCGTATCAAGCATGTTTGAATACTATAAGGAGAAATCTCCCCCAAGTGTGCGATTGCATTGTGTGTGTGCCGGGAGGCCATATGGTAGTTTCATTTTCCAAAAGCATAAATGGATTTCTTTTTGTACAAATAACTATTTTAAGTTCTCACACCAGTCCCATGACTGACTCAGAGTTTATTGTTTCCTTTTCTAAACTCTGGGTGCCCATAATTTTTCACACGGGCAGCCTAGAGTCAGGTTATCGTTGTTCTGGAGCGAAGTCAGGAAAGTATGCCGTGGAGATCAGGAGGCAAGCTGGATGGCGAGACGTATCACTTATATTATGTATTATCCGCTGCGTATGGGTTGCTGCAAATCAAATTTCCATCTGGGCAGGTTATCATAACTGCTAGTGTTGTGTTTTGTTGTTGTAATACTCTGATGATGTAATGTATAAACATATATTATTCTTTTGTTTAAAGATTAGTCATTTATCTATTATATATTATTCCGCTGCGATTGTGAGATTCTGATATTGTTTTCTATTTCTTCTTCTATCCTCTTTCTTCTTTAACCCTAACGATTTTGTTTTCCGGCATTCGATTGTTCGGCATTTAATATAGTGTACGTATTGATGTCGATTTTCGGGCGTTGAAAAATTGGGTCGTTACACAACCACCCCTTCGAAACCATTTTAAATACCTTTCAAAAGCATCAAACCTTTAGAAACACAAATCTCTCGAAAGCACTTGGGTTTAATTAAAAACATATGGAAAAACACCTTTCGAAACCATTTAAACCAACTCTTTCGAAACCTTTAGGTTACACTTCGATAAGAATAAAATGGGTCATTTAAAATATCCAAGTCGAAAGCCTTCCTTTCGTAACCTATTCCTAAGTAAAGAAGTGATGGTGTCGAAACCATCCCTTCAAAAGCATTGGAGAAGTGGCTGATTTTTAAAATAAAGTATACCGTCTGAAGCCATTGACTTCGAAAGGTAGAAAGGCGGCAGCTAGGGGTTTTGACCCCTTCGAAAGCATTACCTAAAATAAAAGAGTGCAACCCATTCAAAACCTTTCCTTTTAAAATTTTTGACCCAGTCGAAAGCCAACTGAGTTGGAACCTAACCTTTCGAAAGCAAAGCAGGCGATACCTTTTATTTTAAAACTAGGCATACTCCAACCCCTTCGGGACCTAGCGATTCGACCAAGTACCCTTCGCCTTTATCCAATGCGCTACATACCAAGTAGTTTGATACAATGCGCATTGGTTTCAAAACCAATGGTGGCGAAAGGTCAAGACCGGAACCCCCTGTGCCGAAAGTGGCGGAACATGCTAAAGTCATGTTATTTTTGTTTTTAACTTAATAGAGAAACACTTTTTAACTAACCTGCTATTAATTTTCAAATTTCCATTGGTTGTTATATACATTTTCCAAAAGTGCTGCAATATTTTCAGAAACAAACTATAATTTTATTTTATAAAATATCCTTTCTCCTTAATTAAATATATAAAACATTTATGTCACATACCTTAAATAATTTTATATATTCATCAAAACACTTAGGAAAATTCTATAAAAATTCCAGAAAATCCTTTTCAATATGCTTTCTAACATATATAAATTTCCGACCCAAGTGATTATTTATTTTGACGTACATAATTTATAGCCCAATAAATCATTTTTTTCACTAGAAAATTAATATAAAATCCATATTAATTCATAAAATTATGAAAATTGAAAATCATAACTAAAATATCATTTCTGATCTACATTTAAATTTGTAAGGCATTTGGATGTCATTTAATATGATTTTCTATCAAACATATCATAAAAACCAATATAAATATGCATAAATCATCAACAAGCATATATAAACTTCTAATCATTCAAAAACATGGCATTATTATGCAAAAACATTTCGGGATATCCTTAAAACCGAAAACATAAGAAAAATGAGATGTAGTAATTATTCACCTTAGATTTGTGATTAAAGATGTGAGATTTGATCTTGATTAAGTTGATTTGATTTTCCTCTTGAAAATTTTAGCTTTCTCTTCTTCTCCTTTTCTATTCGGGGCCATCCTTAGTTTTGATGTTTTCGTTTGTGATAAAATAAAATGAAGGTATGTTCATTTTCCCTAAGGGTTTAGGGTATTAGGAAATCTCTTTTTTCTATTTTGCCCCTTACTTATTTCCTAACATGTTTTATTCATTCTATCTCGTTTTGATTCACATATTAACCAGGCACAGGCACCCTTAAATATATTCAAATCTCAATCTATTAATCATCTTACATTATTTTATTTTATTTACTAATTAAATATCCTAAATATGGTACAAAAAAATATAGGGTGTTACATATTGGTGACAATTGGAGATGTGGCTGGGCGAACGGTAGTGATTGGCTGCCTAATAGAGGATTAGGTAATTGTTAGCTTTCTATATTCATTTGAGGTTCCACAGGAGGGATTGTCATCTATGCCTATCATTGGAGAGTATCTATATGTTTTCGAGGAGGTGAATGGATTGCTACTGCATAGAGAGATCGAGTTTTAGATAGACTTGGTGAAGGAAGCCAGATTGATAGTTATGCCTTTGAGGCGTATAACACCTTGAGAGCAGATGGAATTGGAGGTGCAAGTGAATGACGTATTGAAGAAAGGGTTCATTCAAAGAAGCATATCTAAGTAAGGCGCACCTATAGTATTCGCAGTGAAGGTGAATGGCTCTTTGAGGTTGTGCATGGATTATCGTAAGCTACACAAAATGATGATGATGAACAAGTAGCCACTACCATGCATTGATGAATGATTCGATCAGCTGCACAGTGCGCATGTGTTCTTCCAAATGAATTTGGTGATGGATTTTACCAGTTGAGAGTAACAAAGGAGAGTGTGCCTATTTCTGCGTTTCGAACGCCATCGGGTTTCTATGAGTGGTTAGTTATGCAATTTGGATTGACCAACACTCCGGCATACTTTATGGATCTCATGAATCGGGTTTTTAGAAACTAGTTGAACAAGTTCATGCTTGTGTTAATGGATGATATTCTGATCTACTCCAGAACTAAAGAGGAGCACAAGATGCACTTGAGGATTGTGCTAGAGATATTGAGGAAGCACAAGTTGAGAGTGAGGTTCTCTAAATGTCACTTTTGGAGAGAAGAAGAGAGATTCTTAGGTCATGTTATTTTGGGATAGGGTATAGCAGTGGATCCTACAAAGATGGCAGCATCCAAGATTGGAACCAGCCCAAAAATGCTACAGATGTGAGCAGTTTACTAGAATTGGTGGGATACTATAGACGCTTTATAAAGGACTTCTCGAAGGTAGTGACACCATTGACCAACCTAACGAAGAAGGATCAGACTTTTGTATGGAATGCGAAGCGTGAGCATGCATTTGTGAGTCTGAAGGAGAGGTTGACGAGTGCACTAGTGTTGACATTCCAAGTGGAAATGAAGAGTTGACACTATACACTTTTGCTTATGGTATTGGATTGGGTGCGGTGTTAATGTAGAAGGGAAGGGTTGTCGCTTATGTGAGTCGACAACTATAGCCACACGAAAGAAATTACCCAACTCATGATTTGGAATTGGCGGTAATTTTTTTTGCTTTGAAGATGTGGAGGCATTATTTGTTTGGAGATAGGTTTGAGCTGTTTACGGACCATAAATTCTTGAAGCTCCTTTTCTCTTAGAAGGATCTCAATCTTCGACAACAACGATGATTGCAGTTTTTGACCTCTTATGATTTCAGCATTCCTACACTCTGGGAAAAGGGAATGCAGTCACTGCTGCATTGACTAGAAGACAGGCGGGGTTGGGAGCAATGTTCTTGGAATGGAAGCAGATAAAGTATATTATCGGATTTGATTTCAGGCCTTACTTCAAGCCAGACCTGAAATGTTGGTAAGGTTATCTATTAGACCTACTCTGATTGAAAGGATTGGTACTTGTCAAAAGTGAGATGCTAGACTAGCAGAGATCATAGCAAAGATAGAAAAAGGATTAGAATCTAAAGATGTTAAGAAATACGAACTTGACCGAGAAGGTTGGGTGGATTGCGAGATGAAGTGATAAGAGAATGTCATCATTCCAGATTGACCATCCACCCAAGTGGTAACAAGATTTACCGAGATATGAATCGAACTTACTATTAGGATGGCATGAATAGGAATGTTGGAGAATTTATGTCAAAGTGTATAAACTGCCAGTTGGTAAAGGTAGAGCAGAAGAAACCTAGTGGATTGTTGCAACTATTAGAGATTCCTGAATGGAAATAGGAGCAAGTATCGATGGATTTTGTTGATAGATTATCAAGGACTCGGGAAAGGTACGATGGCATTTGGGTCATAGTAGATCGGTTGACCAAGAATGCAAGGTTTATACCCATCAATTCAAGTAGAACGACATCCAAGCTGGCAGAGTTGTATTTAAAATGGATAGTATAATTTCACGGTGTGCCAAAGAGCATTGTGGGCGACCGAGACTCATTGTTCACTACAGGGTTTTAGAAGAGCTTATAAGGGTCATTAGGGAGGGAGTTGCATCTTAGTACATCTTATCACCCGCAAACGGATGGGAAGACTAAAAGAGTAAATTATATATTGGAATATCTCTTATGAGCATGCATTATAGACTTTGGTGGATCATGGGTTGACCATTTTCACTAGGTGGAGTTTGCATACAACCACAGCTATCACTCGAGCATTGGTATGGCTTCATATGAAGCATTATATGGCTGACCATGTAACGCTCCATCATGTTGGTAGGAAGCAGGCAAGAAACCGATACTTTGGCTAGATATGATTAGAGAGACTTCGGAGAAGATTGAGGTTCTTCAATAATGAATGAAAGATGCGCAGATTGATATAAAAGCTATGTAGACAAGAGACGAGGAGAGTGGTAATTTTTTTATCGGAGATATGGTGTTTGTAAAGGTTTCTCCTCTAAGGAATGTATTTCGATTCAGCAGAAAGGGGAAGTTGGCGCCAAGATTTGTAGGACCTTTTCCAATAGTTGAGAGAATGGATAAGCTAGCATATAGGGTCGACTTACCTTAGAAGATGGCGGGTGTGCACAATGTTTTTCATGTCACTTATATGCGGAAGTTTGTGCATGACTCAGACATAAAGATTACACTGGATCAGCTAGAAGATGTTGAGGTAGAACCAAAAGTTTCTATACCTTGTAGGCCGCTTTGTACTGTTGGGTACAATACGAAATAGCTTAGGAGAAAGACGGTGAGATGAGTGAAGGTACAATGGAGCGGAAGTGATGACAATTGTATGTGGGAGACGAAGGAGAGTATGAGGACTATGTATTCAGAACTCTTTGAATGGTAAGATCCACCGTTTATCATATCTACTTTCACTATTGTATGTTATATTTGATAGGTTTGTATTCTGCATGCTAGGATAGAACACTTATACTATTGGTTTCATGGCTGCTTGTTTGATATGTGTGATAGTTGCTTATGGTCGGTAGGCATGCAGGATGACTATGGTTACTTATGTTTTGGCCTGTTGGGGATTTTGGGGGAGAAATCCTTAAATGAGGGAGAGAATGTAACGACCCGCATTTTACGTATTGGAGGAGGGTAAAATATTTTTATTTTTTTCATACAGGGTCGTATGATTCTATAATTTTCGGATATGACCCTTAGGGACATTTTACGCACCTATAATTTTCCAAATTTCGATGTGACCATTTTGACAATGAAAACTTTGTTTAGGCTATAACTGTTGATAGCGGTTGGATTAGGGTCTCGAACCAGTTCCACTGCTTCAGGATGATGGTTTCCCATTTCATAGAGTGGTCATAATTAGAAAAAAACTTATGGTTAGAAAATTATGCTTATTTTAAGTTTTAAAAGCTGATGGCCATGATTAGTGTATAATTAATTAAGCCCATTAGTGGGTCCATTAGTCTAATTTGAGAATGATATAAATTGATGGCTGAAGGGTCAAGTTAAAACTTTCCCACCCATTCTAAATCAGGTCTAAACCCTAATTAGTCCTAGATCCATCCTAACTTCATCCAAAATCACCTAAATTGCTCTCTATATCAAACTAGATTATGGACTAGAGATTAGATCATCAACTAGAAGATAAAGATCATCAATTTGCTTGATTTAAAGTGCATTTTATTGCTGTTTGAATTGGATCTACATTCATATTGATTGAATTTGGTAGTTGGTGAGTGGTTTATGCCTTCTGACTATACTATGCATGTTTATATGCTAGAATCATAGGATTTAACATATTTTAAATAAATTTTTGGCCATAAAATCTTTTCTAAATTTAATTACATGTTAAACTATGTATATGATCTAGATTGATTAGAAATCACATTTGCTCATGCATATATATTCATGTTATATGTAGATCTATGTTAGAAATTGACTTATTTGTCTTATTTTGTTGGATTGCATGTTTTATTTCATGAAACTGCTTGTTATTCGATGTTGGATGATATGATTTGATGTTGTTTGCTAGCGTTGTGATTACATAGAATGTTAGGTCGGAGATTTGAGCAAATTGGAGGTAAAGTTGGTCGAAATTAGACAAAACGGGTGGCTCTGAAGTATTGAAGAGCTCGTGGTTCAAGGTGCAAGTTCCAATTCATTAACTACATAAATCGGCATTGAGTTGACAGGTAAGCACCGACATCTGTAGTTTGGTCCATCATGGTGGCGACTTTGGGGAGAACAAGGATGTTGCTAGTAGAGATGTCCTAAGGTGATGTATTGGTGATTGGCTAAGTGTTTGAGGCTATGACGACTTGTTTCTAGAATATGAAGTAGGGTGCTTTGAAGAGATAACTTGTTATATGACAACTTGATTTGTGTAGAGAAGTCAAGGTCATAACATCTGCGCATAGAGTACTAGAAGCAAGAAAGGAGTGGATGAAATTAGCCATAGATTGGCTAAGTGGAGAGATCGGGGCCGAGTAGAGAGGTCGGTACCGACTTCTAGGTTTAGGTCCAAATGGGATAAAACTTCTGGGAGGTGATGTTGAGGTCCTGTACATCGTGTTATAGGTGTTGGCTCATTTGTATTAGGTTGGATGATGATATATCATGATGAAAAGATATGGTTTACGGATGTTGACTCGTGTTAGGAGTAGGTTCCAAAGATGGAGGCTCATAAAGGGGAAGGGCAGTATGATCGGGGAATATGGAAGGGTTTCTCGTGAATAATGGAAACTGGATTGAGC
This sequence comes from Allium fistulosum, assembly GCA_030737815.1. Lineage (NCBI taxonomy): Eukaryota > Viridiplantae > Streptophyta > Magnoliopsida > Asparagales > Amaryllidaceae > Allium > Allium fistulosum. The sequence continues at coordinate 891,438,690 of CM060902.1, forward strand.
AAAAAGGGCTCGATATCCAAATGGAGCAAAGGTGGGCTTAGGTGTATGTGCTAAGGAATCATTGATGACTCAAAGAATTTTCAGTTGTACTCGAAGCAGGGGTATTGTAAGTGGGGATGCCCATGTGTCAATGAAAGGTCCTATATATTTTGGACTTGTAGCTTTGGGTTTAGTGTCCTAGTTTGGGCTATGAGACATGTTTTCAGCATTGGGCTGTGAGATACAAGAGTACAAAAGAGAATCTAAATTTCCATTAGTCCCTGGGTTGGGGGTCATACGAGTTATCATATATTCAGAGTATCTAGAGTGGTAATTAGGATTGTATGATGGATGCTACGGTTGCTCTCTTTAGTAGGCTATCACTCGAGGTATCTTGGGAAGTAGGTATTGGAGATAGAAATACCTGGAAGACTGATATCCTTTATTAGGTTTATGATATATCTATATCATATTATAGAGTACCATATTATAGTGTTGTATGCTAACTCTTTGGTTACAGGGACATGTCAGGTATAGTTCTTGTACTCTTATTCTTTACCATATTTATCTATTTAGTATTTTGAGACTCATTTACCACTCACACCAAACTGTTGTCTGACCCAAGGGTTTATGCTTTGCCTCTTACTAGCTTGGGTAGTCTTAAATGAGTAGACTAGATAACTGGTCTAGATGACGCAGTAGCTGTCCGAGGGACGAGCTGGATAGAGCTATCTTGTATTATATATATATATATATATATTTTACGTTTATTCCATTGTGGAGCCACTAACAGTGCTTGCTTATTACTATTTATTGCGACAGTTTATTTGAGTTTACTTCTGTTGTATAAACTCTACTGTATTAGATGTATAACTTTATAGATCTATTGCTCTGATGATGATTTGTTCACATAATTATTACTGTCTCTTCTGTTATATCCATGATATTATATTTTATCCAGGTGTTGTGAGATATGATAGGTTTATGCTATATTGGTTTATTTCGACCGTGATGATCGTCCTTTATCGGCTAGGCACGTACATCGCACTATTTTTATACTATTGGTGCCAGTGGTATAGGGTCATCGTCATAATTTTTTACTCGATATAAGTTGTTCGAATGAAACGACCATAATTTAAACCAATTAGAAATTTGAATGCGTAAAATTTAAATAAACTATGTAGAAATATAATCGATGCACTGAATTGAGCAAAAGTGTAATTTTTTTTGGTAAACGGACTAACAAAAGTGGATGTTGCATGCATTGAACGGACACAGAAACATACCCATAACTACGCATATATAAATAAATCAACTTTATTTTCTCTACCTATACATATATAACATAAACATGCTTTCATACATAAAGAGGAATGTGAAAAGTGGCAAGGCTTGTGAAACTTGGCTTGGTTTGGGGAAAATGGCAAAAGATGGAAGGTACTTGGCAATTTATGAGACATCTGGAAAACCATATCACTATTTATCAAAATATGCAACATTTGGCAAGTTGAATTGTATTTGAATTGCACACAAAAATTTATACTAACACAGATATTCCTAAACACTTCATTTGTTCATAAAATTATTTCATGAGGTAATGCACAAAACAATGGCTTCTTCATGTTTCTTCTCTTCTCTTTAACTTTCTAAAATCGAATCCAAACACCTCCAAACTCCACAAACTTTGGCCAAGTGTCTAAGGCAACTTAGGAGCAAAGAATATCAACTCTAATGTTGAAGGAAGGAGTAGAAAGGGTGGATCTACTTCTGGCCATGAGCATTAAAGAGGAAGGAAAGCATGGTCGAAAGATTTATGGTGACCAGGAAGGAGTTTTGCTTACTTTGAGTGATGGTAGGAAGCATGCATGCGTTCTATAAGCTTATGCATGAAGTTGGCAAGGAGTTTGGTGAGTTAGCTCACAATTTAATAAATGAATATAAAGTGATTATATGCTTTCTTAAATTATAAATTATGCGATTGAATTTATATTGCTTGATTTTTTGTGATTCTTGCTTTGGAAAGTAAATGACAATAGTAGACATATAACTTGGTATGACTTGTAACAAAGTCTTAGAACAAGGCACATAAGGTTTAGTAGGGGAACTAATAGAAATAATAGTTGTTTTATAGTGATAGTGGCAATAAACACACATTGGAAACGCCTAACTTTGTTGATTTTCTATGGATTTTTGTAGAGATAGCCTTAGGGTTTTCTTTCTATGGTTGTGATGTATTATGGGTATAGTAGTTACTTTAAAAAGATTGGGTACTAGACAGTTAGGTACCATATCGAAAATCGATGAAACTTTTATGTGTATAAAATTGGAATTGATAGAACTTGTTGTAGAACTAATCCATATCACTTTTAGAAGGGCTGTAGTAGCACTGGAATACTTTTTAAAGTATTACTAAATTGTTGTCTTTTCTATATGAGACTTTAAAATGTTTATAAATGATTTTAAAATAACTATTTTAATTTAACTTTAATCTTTTTGGCCATCTTTTCTAATATATATTATAGTGGTTTAAAAGTGGTTTGGGAGTTTTATATATTTTTAAGAATTAATTATGAATTTTTAAAGTAAATGGGTTATTATATAAAGGAAAATATCTCCTTTTCAAGTTTTAAATTAATTATAAATAATAATCTCTAGGTAATATTTTAAATAAATATTTTTAACTATATTAAAAGTATTTTAAGGATATATAAAGTATATATAGTTTTTAGAAAATTAGTTAATTGTTTATTAAAGTATTAAAAAGCTTCTGTAATATAATATCTTTTAAATTGTTCTTATAATTTTATTAATTGTATTATCTTATAAATTAATTATTATACAAATATATATATATATATATATATCATTTTGAAAAGGTTCTTAGTAAATATATAAGTTGGAAAAGTAAGTTAAGTTATTTATAAAGTAATAAGGGAAGATTTGGATTTTACCACTTTAGTTAAAGTGAATGGTTTTGTGAATTTAAGAAAGTAAATTAAGTTGTTAAATTAATGTAGATATAACTAACTTAAATTAGGACTCTAACTAAGAATTTAATTAGGACATTAATACTTTAAGATAATTATAAGAGAATGGTTTTGGATTGTAGTAAACAATGTTTAAATAACATCTGCTTTTAACCATTATTCATTACACTTAGGAATGTAATTAGGACATCAATAAGAATTACTTAAGATGATAATAAGTGAAATGTTTTGGGATTATGGTAAACTATGTTTTAGTAATACTTGTTTTAAGCCCTTGAATTATATTTTAAAGTAGAAAAATGTTGTTAAATAATTATGAATATACTTAGATCTTTAATAATTGAACTTTAAAGATAATAACAAGTATGGAATCTTTTGGAATAAAGGTAGATAAAGTATATGTTTAAAATATAAAAGGGAGAAGGGGTTTATAGTAACATTTATTTTTAACCTCTTTGATTATGGTTTAAAGTAAGTAAACTTTGTAAAGTGATTTGTGAATATACTTATATTGTTGAGATAAGTATATGAATACTTTTTGAAGTATTGAAAAGAGTACAAACGAATAGAGGATTGTAAAATACTTGTATATATCTTTTGTAAGGATATTCTAGATACATATATAAGTAGAAAAAGGAAGTTTTAATTAATAAAGAAGTATTAAGTAATGAAGGATGTTTTAAATTGATTAGTAGTCTAATTGATTAGTAGTTTACTTAATTAGTAGTTTAATTAATTAGGTGTTTTAATTAATTAGGAAAATAATTAATTAGGAATATAAATTAATTAGGAAAGCTTTAATAAGTGAAAGAAATTTTATTGAGTAAAAAGGAGTTTTACTAAAAGGGGTTTTTAATTAATAAAGGATAAATTAAATTAAAAAGGGATTAAAAGTCGTTTAGGTGTCTTGATCGTGCTTTATATGAATTGATAGTGTTTGTGTGTTTACTTGCTTATGGAATGTATGCGGGACTTAGTTTCCTTATGCGATATTTCTCATTGTTGTTGAATATGACCAAGTTCGTCGATTCAATCTTAAAGAGACCAGGATTAGTAAGTGTTTTACTTATCGAAAACCACTTCGAGGCTGAGATTAATATACTGACTCTTGGAAGTGGATATGTTCGAGAGATGCTAGTATCAGTTTCGGGAATTATGATCTGTTAGAGTGAGGATGGCTTGTGTGTAGAGATGTTGAACATGACTTCATCATCGGTATATGATTAAAGATAGAGTAGGCTGCATGATCCTGGGTTTAGCTAACCCTTGGGGCTACATCAACTCCATGTCTAGAGTATGCATATCGATATATTATGTGCAGGGAGTTGATAATACATGGTTCCACATGGGGTGGGTTCGCTCATTTGGACATGGGCCGGTTGTATTTACTTTATGGTATATTTTATCTAGAGGTATACGACGCTCGAAAGGTAATTTTCGAGCCTTATAATGGAGATCCACTTCAGTTCTTAAGGTTAAGGCGTCTCCGTGGAAAATCCATATGCGAACGTACCTTAGCAATTTTGATTGTATACCTATTCAATATTGTTGTGTCGTAAGATGCTAGTGGCATAACTATTTTCTAATTTACATTCTTCACCCTAGACATTTTCTATTTTGCTGCAATATGCACTTATTAGATGACTGCCACTTTTAAGGGGATAACCCTTACGACGATCTCAAAAGATGCTATTATACATCACATATATTTCTAAAGTTTCTCACACCAAACTTTTATTTGACCCATGGTTTATTTTTACCTTAATTCCCCGATGCTTTTTCGAGCAGTTTGAGGAAAGCAGATTTTCGCCGATGTTCATTAGGCTCTTGGAGAGGAGCTAGATGTTTGCCTAATGTAGCATTCTTAGTTCCGATCCATTACTTTGTGTGTGTGTATCAATAATTGTAAGGATAGGCCGTTATAACTGTCCAGGCTAATGATGGTGCTCTGATTGATAACTCTACAATGCTATATATATTAGAGTACCATTGTGTACTATCTTTTGATATTATATGTTATCATTCAGCTGTGAAATTCTAATGTTTTTGTTCTCTGCTTTCTTTTTCCCTTTCTTTTCTTCTTTATCTTTACCCTACCATTCTTCTTTTCGGCACTTGAGTGCTCGGCATGTGAATATCCTTGATGTATTAATGTCGACATTCGAGGATCGAAGTGGCGTTCCTTACAGCTTGGTATTAGAGCTAAAATTTAAGACAGAACCTTGGCTTTGGTGGGATATAACTCATTTAAAGATAGGGTAATGGAATGTCCTAGCATGAGTTAAGTGTATTATATACATAAGAGCTTATTTTGTATTTGTTATAAATGTATGCCTTAAAAGTAATTTCAACAATGAAAATTAAAGATCTTATATAAGGTAACTTATTTAAGTATAAGTTGATAAAATTAATGGGATTAATGATGTTCAATCGTTACCCCTTATTAATTAGGTTAGCCATGCTCATCCAGTTTATGAGCTATCTTTTGTAGAATGATTTGACATGCTCGACCAGTTCATAAGCATTATTATCATTTGTAGAATTATTAGCTTAATATTGCTCAGCCAGTTTGTGATCATTGTTAGCATATGTTGATTGATTATGTGTGCTCGACCAGTTTATGAGCATTAACTATTGTTTGTTGACTGTTGAAATTTTCTCAACCAGTTTATTAGCAGTTTTACTTTTCTACATCATGGGTTGGGTAGATAGTAATTGTGGGAATATTGAAATGAACACTTTGTGAATTAAGTTTCATAGTTTGACTATAAGGCGTTCACTGATAATGTTAGGTAAAAAGTTAACTTTAATAAAAGATGTGTATTAAAATCTTAAAGAAAGATAAGATATTTTTGAGAATAAATTTTTATGAAATGGTATTATATAAGAAAGTAAATTTGTATAAGTTTCGTTTATAAAAGATGGTGTATAAATAAAAAGGATTTGAACTGAGAATTTGTAGAACATCTATGTTAAGTAAAACATTCGATGTTATTAGGCCAATCAATTTCACATCTTTACTTTAGGGTTGTCTAAGGAAAATAGACTCTAGTCATGAGTATGGATACTAGAGTCCGACTCTTCCTCGCAACTTGCCTAACCCAATGGATAAAGAGGTCTAGAAGGTTAACTCAATTTTAAGATCCAAATTTATTCTGGGTCTTTGTCGGAATTTCAGTAAGTAAAATAAATAGGAAATATATACTCTTATGATGTAGTAAAGTATTATACGAGGAATGAACTTAAGTCTTGAAATATCTTATAATAAAATTAAGTTATGATATGTTTTGTAAATAAAGTTAATCCTTTGTAAAATGTTTAAAATTTAAGGGATATTTTATGAAATGGATCGTAAATGATTTTTATAATGATAAAAAACTATATATGATAGTAAATGTGAATTTGAAAAGAAATTGGTGTAGCTAAGAAAATAGTGGAATAAAATACCTATGTTGTACGTAGACCATTTTATTCGCATGACAATTCTCGATCTAGGATTCAAGTACATAATTTCGAGGTGATTTACAACGGTCCAAATAAGGATTTTTCACTCGATTCTTGATGGTGAACACTTGACGTAGATTCTTGATATAATTTTGAAGTTTTCTATCATAGTATATGGCTATGTAAGGAGAAAGGAGGTCTCTAATCAAAGAACTTGATCAAAGTCCACACTAAAGAGATCAAGTGATCTATACTAGTTTGGAAGTGAAATCTATGTGATCGAGCAAGTGATCGGAATTGAGATTGTGTACGGATGGTCCATATGCATCGTATGGGCTTTAATATATTTGTATGCTATGTGTGTTGCCTGGTGGAGAGTTTAGGGAATGACTCTTTGAATTGTTCTAAGGTAGCATGAGTAATCGACTAAGTAATAACATGAGGTTGTTGAGCGTAAGGTACGCTTAATAAATTGTTTATCATCTTTGTACGATGAGAGGGTTTTTGGACCTTTGCAAACCTTAAGCTTTATTTCCTAGTAGTTTTGAATAATATAAAGTATGCGTATGTGCTATTTTCTTTTGTTAGTTGATTGTGTCGGAATTTCGATGACAAAATGTTCTAAAGGGGGAGAATGTAACAACCCAAAATTCTAAACACTATGTATTTAAATATATGAATATTTAAATTTGGATTAAATGTGTTAAAATAGATTTTATAACCTTAATTTAACCCTTTTAATTAATAATGCATGATAAGAAACTTGTTTTTGGAAAATGTTTACAAAAATAAATAGTTTGAAGTAATATAGATAATGTGACCGAAAATCATTTTATCTACAAATGGCTTTTTACTCAATATTAATTGTTCGAAAGAAATGATCATAATTTAAATTTTTTATAAATTTGAATGTGTAAATTTTAAATAAACCATGTAGAATTATAGTCGGTGTACTGAACCGAGCAAACATGTAATTTTTTTTGGTAAACGGACTAACAAAAGCTGACGTCGCAACACAAAACAGACATAGAAATATACCAATAACTATACATATAAAAATAAATCAACTTCATTTTCTCTACCTATACATACATAATCTAAACATTCTTTCATGCTTGAAGAGGAATGTAAAAAGTGGCAAGGCTTGTGACACTTGGCTTGGTTTGGGGCAAATGGCAAAGGATGGAAGGTACTTAGCAATTTATGAGACATTTGGCAAACCATATCACCATTAGTCAAAATATGTGACATTTGGCAAGTCAAATTGTATTTGAATTGCATGCAAAAATTTATACAAATATAAATGTTCTTAAACACTTCATTTGTTCATAAAATTAATTCACGAAGTAATGCACAAAACAATTGCTTCTTCATGTTTCTTCTCTTCTCTTTAACTTTCTAAAATTAACTCTAAACACCTCCAAACTTCACCAAACTATGGCCAAAGGGTCTAAGGAAACCATGGAGCAAAGAATACCAACCCTAATGTTGAAGGAAGGAGGCACAAGGTATGGATCTACTTCTGGCCATGAGCAATAAAGAGGAAGGGAAGCATGACCGAAAGCTTTATGGTGACTAGGAAGGGGTTTTGCTTGCTATGGGTGATGGTAAGAAGCATGCATTTATTCTACAAGGCTTATGGATGAAGTTAGCAAGGAGTTTAATGAGTTAACTCACCATTTAATAAATGAATATAAAGTGATTATATAATTGCTTAAATTATAAATTATGTGATTGAATTTATATTGCTTGATTTGTTGTGATTCTTGCTTTGGAAAGTAAACAACACATGTAGACAATGATTGTTGACTTGTATGACTTGGTATGACTTATAACAATGTCTTGGAACAAAGCACATAAGTTAAGTAGGGGATGGACTTCAAATAGAAGTAGTTTTATAGCAATAGTCGCTATAAATGCACTTTGGAAATGCCTTACATTGTTTATTTTTTATGGAATTTTGTAGAGAGATGCTTATGGTTTTCTTTCCATGGTTGTGATGTATTATGTATATAGTAGTTACTGTAAAAAGATTGGGTACTAGAAAGTTAGGTACCATATCTAAAATCGATGAAACTTTTATGTGTATAAAATTGGAATTGATAGAACTTTTTATAGCACTAATCCATATCACTTTTAAAAGGGTTGTAGCAGCACTGGACCATTGTTAACAACACTGCTAAATGCTGTCTTTTCTGTTTGAGACTTTCAAATGTTTATAAATGACTTTAAACTTAACTATTTCACCTTAATTTTTTGGTGATGTTTTCTAACATATATTATAGTGTTTTAAAAGTGGTTTGTGAGTTTTATCTATTTTTAAGAATTAATTATGAATTTTTAAAGTAAATTGGTTATTATTATATAAACGAAAACATATCTTTTTCAAATTTTAAATTAATGATAAATTAATAATATCTGGGTAATATTTTAAATAAATTTTTTTAACTGTATTATATTTATTTTTAAGGATATATAAAGTATATATTGTTTTTTGAAAATTTATTAATTATTTATTTAAGTATTAAAAAGCTTATGCAATATAATATCTTTTAAATTGTTTTTATAATTTTATTAGTTGTATTAGCTTACAAATAAATTAGTATACAAATAAATATATATCATTTAAAAAAGGATTCTAGTAAATATATGAGTTGGAAAAATAAGATAAGTCATTTATAAAGCAATAAGGGAAGATTTGAATTATAACACTTTAGTTAAAGCGAATGGTTTTGTGAAGTTAAGAAAGTAAATTAACTTGTTAAATTAATGTAGAGATAAGTTACTTAAATTAGGAATCTAGTTAAGAATTTAATTAGGACATTAATACTTTAACATAATTATAAGAGAATGGTTTTGGGTTGTAGTAAACAATGTTTAAATAACATATGTTTTAACCCTTATTGATTACACTTAGGAATGTAATTAGGACATCAATAAGAATTACTTAAGACAATAATAAGTGAAATGTTTTGGGTTTGTTGTAAACAATGCTTTAGTAAAATTTGATTTTAAACCCTTGAATTATATTTTAAAGTAGAAAAATATTGTAAATGATTATATATATACTTAGATCTTTAATAATGGAACTTCAAAGACAATAACAAGTATGGAATCTTTTGAAATAAAGGTAGAAAAAGTATATGTTTGAAATATAAAAGAGAGAAGGTGTTTATAGTAACAATGTTTAAGAAACATTTGTTTCTAACCTCTTTGATTATAGTTTAAGTAAGTAAACTTGTAAAGTGATTTGTGAATATACTTATATCGTTGAAATAAGTATATGAATACTTTTTAAAATATTGAAAAGAGTACAAATGAATAGAGAATTGTAAAATACTTGTATATATCTTTTGGATGGATATTATATATATATATATAAATATATACAGGTAGAAAATGAAAGTTTTAATTAATAAAGGAGTATTAATTAATGAAGGAAGTTTTAAATTGATTAGTAGTTCAATTAGTTAGTAGTTTAATTAATTTTGATTTTTAATCAATTAGGAATATAACCAGTTAGGAATATAAATTAATAAGAAAAGCTTTAATAAGTGAAAGTATTTTTTTATAAAGGATAAATTAATTAAAAATGTGTTAAAAGTCATTTAGGTGTCTTGATCGTGCTTAGTATGAATTCATAATGTTTGTGTGTTTACTTGTTTATGGAAAGTATACGAGAGTTAGTTTCCTTATGCAATCATTCTTATTATTGTTGAATATGACAAAGTTTGTCGATTCAGTCTTGAAAAGGTCGGTAAGTGTTTTCCTTATCGAAAACCACTTCAAGACAGAGACACATGTTCTATCTCTTAGAAATGCATTTATTTGAGATGTTGGAATCCATTTGGGGATTCATGACCTGTTCGAGTGATGATGGCTCATGTGTAGAGATACTAAATGTGACTTCATCATCAGTATATGAATAAAGATGGTGTAGGCTGCATGATCCTGGATTTAGCTAACCCTTAGGGTGCATCAACTCTGTATCTAGAGTATGCTTATCGATATGTTACGTGTGGGGAGTTGATGATACTCGGTTCCATGTGGGGCTGGTTCATTCATCTGGACGTGGGCTAATTGTGATTACCTTATGATATATTTTATCTGGAGATATACGATGCTCGGAAGATAATTTCTGACCATTGTCATGAAGATCTGCTTTAGTTTTTAAGCTAGAGACATCTCATTGGATAATCCATATGCGAACGCCCCTTAGCAGTTTTAACTGTATACCTCTTCAATCTTGTTGTGTCATAAGATACAAGCGGCACAACTATTTTCTTTTTTATATTCTTCACCCTAGATAATATCTATTATATCGCAATATGTACTTATTAGATGGTTGGCTCTTTTGAGGGGATAACCATTATGACGGTATCAAAAGGTGTTGTTATATATCATACATATTTCTTATGTTTCTTACACCTGACTTTTGTCTGACCCTTGGTTTTATGTTTCCCTTATTTCCTCGGCAGCTCTTTCGAGCAATTTTAGGAAATAAGGTTTTCGTTGACGTTTATTGGGCTTTTGGAGAGGAGCTGCATGTCTACCCATTGTGGCATTCTTATTTCCACTGCATTAGTTTATGTATATATATCAGCAATTGTAAGGACATGCTATTATAACCGTCCAAGCTAATGATAGTACTCTTATTGGTAACCCTAAAATGCTACGTTTATTAGAGTAACTCTGTGTACTATCTTTTGATATTATATTTTATCATTATGTTGTGAGATTCTAATGTTTTCGTTCTCCTCTTTCTTGTTCCTTTTTTTTGCCCTAACGTTCTATCATTTGACACTTCTGTGCTCGACATGCGAATATCATGGATGTATTTTTTAGTCCTTGAGATGATGGTTTTGATGACAACAACCTTAGAATAAGATTATAAAATATAAATACTAACATTATAGTTTAGATATATATATGTATATGCAGGATTTAACCATGCAGGTACAAAGAATGAAGACTATACAGTATAGAGATTCAAGATATCAAGATTGAAGACTCATGAGTATCAAGGTTATCAAGAGTTCAAGATTTCAAGATAAAGTATTGAGTCTAGAATTATGTTAAAACTTCACAATAGCACTGGAATCTTCACTCCATTTTTCTTTTGGGATGGAACCCATTTCTACCTTTTTAGTGTCTTACAAACCCACGACAAGTAGCTTACAAACCTACGACAAGTGGCTTACAAACCCACGAACATCCTGGTTTTGTACAAGTTCTCGAGTCCTGATATGATGAGATATTCTGCAGGAAGAAGCTTGCAAAACTACTTCAAAATGGTTTTCAAAACTACTTCAGAATGATTTTCAAAACTGCTTTTCAAAATGTTTTAGCCTTAAAAATAATCTTTTCAAATGATTTTCAAAAAGATGTTTTAGCCTTAAAATATTCTTGTTTTTAAACTTCGTTTGTATTAAACTATCTTTTAATTATAATATATTTATACTTATATTTAAATATAAAATTATAGTAAAATTTTATATTTATTATTCTCTATATTAATCTATGTATTTTATCTATATTCAAGTATATTTATAAAGTTTAAATAGTTTTTAATATAAGATAAAGGTTATTTTCAAAGAAAAACAAAACATCAAAATTTCCTTTGGGATGTCGACATGCCCTAGTACCCCATGTCGACATAGTGACAGTTAGATTCAAAAATTTGAATTTCAAAAGTAGTGTCTATTCGCCATAACCTTTCACGAATGGACATGGCTGTTGTTCTTCTATAAATAGGGGTTAGTTTCAACGAATTTTTTATTAGATTTTCTGATTTTTCACTTCTCTTCTTCTTCCACATTTTATTATTCAAAATCCTATCATCACTCTACCGAAATCAACATTGAATCTAACTAGATAATTTCTAGTTTGATTCTCTATCACTATCTCAACAAGATCCAAGTGCTATTCAGAGTTATAGGCTTCTTTGTAATCTATCTAGCAAGAAAAGGTGTGATTGTAGCCTTGGAAATCAATAAAGCGAGAAAAGGTGTGATTGTAGCCTTGGAAATCAATTGGATGAACTTGTCGCCCGTAAATCAAGTATCTCTACCCAGAGGATTGTGATTCTGGAGGGTGTACCTCGTAGCCTTGAAACCGAGGGTTGTAATTGTTGAATTGCTTATGAAAGGAAATCCGTACTTAGTTGTGCGGGACTGGATGTAGGGTAACTCCGAACCAGTATAAAATCCGGTGTGTTCTTTCCTTTACTGCATTTACTTTATTTCTGCATCTGTGTTTGTTTCTGTGATTATATCTGTGTCTGAATATTACATACATTTGTGTTCAAATTAACATAAACTCAAAAAGATTCAGTAATCTCTTATAAACACTATTCACCCCCTCTCTAGTGTTATTCCTAGCCTTAAGATCCTTAATCCGCATTCCTCATATTTGGTATCAGAGCAAGGTTTTCAAAAGTTTCATAATCTGAATTTTGAAAAGTTTTCTAAATGGCTACCAACATTGGTACTATTTCTAACACTAGTTCATTTGTAGAAGGTCAGTCTACTGCCAGACCACCACTTTTTAATGGCTGCAACTATGCATATTGGGCATGTAGGATGAAAATATATTTACAATCTGTAGGATTAGACACTTGGAATATCACACAAACTGAATATTCTGAACCCACAACTAATTTTGCACAGTGGACCACTGAGCAAAAGACTGTTGCACAAAATAATTCTAAAGCAATGAATATTCTATTTTGTTCACTTGATAGGAATGAATTAAATAGAGTTTCAGTTTGTAAGTCTGCATATGAAATCTGGAAAACATTGCAAGTGACTCACGAAGGAACAAGCAAAGTTAAACAGACCAAAATTTCCATACTCCTAAATCAGTTTCAGTTATTTAAAATGAATACTAATGAGTCTTTTTCAGATATGTATAGTCGATTTCAAGATATTGTGCATTCTTTAATATCCTTGGGAAAGGAATTTTCGGAAGAAGATTAAGTCAAAAAAAATTTAAATTCTCTCACTCCAGAATGGGATCAAAAGACACTTGCAATTGAAGAGGCAAATGAAATCAGTACCTTAAAGATAGAAGAATTGATTGGAAATCTAATGTCGTTTGAAGTCCAAATGATCGGGAGAAGAGAAAGCAAAGCATTTGAAAAGAAATCAATGGCATTCAATGCATTAACCGATGGATCAGACTCAAACAGTGATAATGATGAAGAGATAGCATTTATGACCAGGAATTTTCGGAAATTCCTGAAATACAGAATGATGAATAATCTCAAGAGAAACAACTATAAGAATTCAGGAAATCAGAATGCAGTGCCAAACAATGTCAAATGTTTCAACTGTGATGAACCAGGCCATATCAAAAGAGACTGTCCATATCCAGAAAGGCAGAATCCTCCTATAAACAATGAATCAGTAAAGAAACGGAAGCGTGCATTTACTGCTACTCTAGATGACTCAGACTCGTCCTCAGGAAATGATGATCAGAAGACAGATAATTCAAATTTGTGTTTCACGGCAGTTCACGACTTCAACAAATTCAAGGAAACAGACTTAGAAAAAGGTACACATTTACAATACAATTGATTGAAATTGCATGCTTAGAATTAGATGATTGATTGCTTGATTGATTGATTTTGAATTGGTGTGTTGATTGAATTTTAAATTTATTTTATTATTATTTTATTATTATTTTATTCTTATTATTTTTAATAATATAATAATATTTTCTGGAATATACTATAATTCTAATAATATTTCAGATATATATATATATAGACATTAAAATAATAAGTATGTATATATTAGAATACTTAGGTGAAATAAATCATAAAAATTCACAGGCATATGTCGACATGGTCCCTACCCTGATGTCGACATAGGTACCAGAATTTGAAATTCAAAATTTGAATTCAAATGGTTGAATTTCCAACCACCTTTTCACTTCATTCAGTACTCTGAAAAGGCATCTTTTGACCAGAGAACATGTCTTCCAAAAATCTATTTATTCACTATCTTTTATCACAACTTTTCACTTTCATTTTCAAATTCAAACTCTCTCTTCAAAACTTCAAGCTCTCTACTCTCTACTGTAATGGCTTCTTCAAGCAACCCCTCCACCATGAGACTTTCCAGAAACTTGAAAGAGCAACTCCTCAATAATCCGGAGGCCATAAAAGCATACATCAATTATGCTAATTATGGAAAAGCCCATCCCGGAAAATTTGCTATTTTTCAAGATTTTACTTCTTATGAAATTGATACTCTTTTTGCAAACAATCATATTCTTAGTCTTGTTGATGCTTCTCGAAATGATTTTGTTTGTTATCCAAATCTTGTCAAAATTTTCTATGCAAATCTTAATCGAGAATTTTATAAAGGGAATGATGATGAAATTTGGAGTAGTGTCAAAGGCACTAGAATTGTTTTAAATTGTGATCTTTTGGGTACCATTCTCAATAGTAAGAATACAGGAATGGATCTTTCTTGTTTTCAAATCGATGAACATGATCGTAAGACATTTCATCATATTTTTGAAGGAGATGAAAACTTTGAATTTAAAAACCGAAACTTTTGTCCAAAAGCAAGAATTGTTAACCTTCTTTTACAACATACTTTGACCCCAAGATCGGGGAATTTTAACAATCCTACCTCAAAAGTTTGCAAAGCTCTTTTTTGCTATTTTCAAAAATTATGATATCAATTGGGCGCAAGTTATTTTGGATGAACTTCGTCCTAAAAATTTTGAAATGGGAGAAAACACCTTATATCATGGAATTTACCTTACTCGGATTTTCAACTATTTTGGAGTAATCCTCAAAGGAGAAGAATTTACTTCAAGAAAAGTTTTTAATATTTCAAACATTTCTCTCATGAAAATCCCATATGTTTTTCAACCTTATGAGAGTCTTGCCGAAAAGGAAGAGCATTTGGCTCATGAAGAAATGGAAGAGGAAGAAGAAGAAGAAGGGGATGAAATGGAAATAGAAGAAGAAGAAGAAGAAGGTGAAACATCCCTAGAAAGTATTGAATATCCCTCCAATCCTACCAACAAAACCCTTCTCAAAAACCAAAAGATTATTGTTGAGAATCAACGGGTTCTTAAAAGATCCGTTAGTAAGAAGTTGGACAAAATATCATCCAAGATGAACAAGTTTTTCTCCAAAGTCAGCAAGAAACTTGGATTATCTTCATCTTCATCATCCTCTAACTAGTTCTATAATTTCATATCATGTCGAATTAGTTTATGTTTGTTTTAATTTGAGTGTTTATGTAGTTGTTTATGATTAATCATTGTATCACTCTTCTATGCAATGAAATTGAATTTCCTTTCTGTTATCTAGCTTATCTTATCTCTTGAATAAATGTTAGTATATTATATAAATATATATATACACATTTATTCACAAAATAAAAATTACCATCAAATTTCACTGCCTCATGTCGACATCCCCCCTTGACCATGTCGACATGTACTGGTCAGAAATGACAGTTCATTTTGAATTTGAAATTTGAATAACTACCATGTGTCTATTCTTTTCAAACAAATTTCTACACCTATATATACCCATTTCTCCCAGAATTCATTACTGAATATTATTTCTTATCTATTATATCTCTCATTCTTCTCACAATTTCAAAAATGGCTAATCCAATTTATAACTTATCCGAGAATCTTGAAGAAACTCTTAATTCATTCAAGAATATTCTCTCGTTCATTCTTCGTAACCAGCGACACTTAGAATTGAGTAAAATGCAGATGATCAAGGAGCAAGAAAGGCATTTCGAGGCGATTCGATGGATGATTTCTTCCCTGCACAAGGATGATAACGAAGCACATCCTCCTCTCTCTCTCACAAATGACAATGAAAATTGGGATGCCATAAAAGCATACCCTATTTTCGAAGAAGAAGGATGGGTGGAAGTTCCTCGTAATGTTTAATTTGATTGCTTTATTTTGATTACTTTGTTTTAATTGATTGCTTTGATTGAAATTATTTGTTTTGATTGATTTGATTAACACTTGGTGTGGATTAATGAATGTATAAATATACATTGATATATTTATAATCGTTGTTTGAATATCATGTCTATAAGTATAGTTATCTCTTAGTATACTCTATTATATAGTTTATTAATGCAGGTACTTGAGTACAAGAATGAGGGGGAGTTATATAGTTTGGAGTTAGTTTGTTTTTGTTGATGACAATGGGGGAAAAATATAAAATAGGAGAGTTAGGCATAGATTAAGGGGGAGTTATTAGATTAAAGGGGAGTCAATAGGATAGAATTAATATTTTGTACACAAAGGTTGTCATCATCAAAAAGGGGGAGATTGTTAGTCCTTGAGATGATGGTTTTGATGACAACAACCTTAGAATAAGATTATAAAATATAAATACTGACATTATAGTTTAGATATATATGTACGAGTATATATGCACGCCCAGGTGGGCCTGAATTTAATCATAATGTGCATGCATTTATAGTTACACGCAAGTAGTAGATTTGACAGTACCATTGCTAGCATAAACTTAATCTGAATCAGCACCCGAGAAGATTGAGACAATTAAGAAGTCATAAAACCAATTTTTTTTATAATACTGAAGTTTTATCATTCTTTTCTTTTGTTTTAGTTTATTTTTGTACTATGGAAATGGTAATAATACTTGTACTTGTACATGCATGTGCTCTTTTGGGCTTTTAGCTAATGTGGGCTCTGCGCGAAAATGTATCTGAATACATGATCACTTCATAGCATGGCTTTATCTCTTCTGTTAATAATGAGAATTTAATGAATAGGATTTCCACCATGTCTTTTTGAAAATTTAAATATACCCTCATTCATCAACGAAATCTCACCATCGGTTTACAACCTCCATCACAACATCCTTCCCGACCATCCATCAACAAAATTTCACTATCAATTTGCCACCAACAAAACTGTTTTAAATAAAAGGGTTGTGACTATGAAATCTTTTGTACTTATAGTATATATCCATCCATCCATTAACTTTTTCTTAAATAAAAAATAAACATCTCCAGCTATTAGATGCATACACCGATACACGTATACGCAGTTTATACTTATTCATGGTATAACTTTAATCAACCCAATCTTGAGTGGCAAGAGGAAAAACAAAATGCATAGTTAAAACAATCAAAATGCTCCAAAATTTTCAAACAATCAAATAATAAGGATGCAATTTACATTATTATTAGTGTGTGTATATCTTTCTGAAGGACACTACGTTTATGAATTTCGGTTTAAGGACAACATATCCATACACAATTTACATAAGGTATGATAAGAATTTCATTTACTCAGGAATCAAGTAAATGCCAATATTGTACCAATTTTGGACATCCCCAAAAGTTCTAGGCATTTGCGAAAGTAGGGATTCCAAAATCAAATGTGCATGGGATACAAAATGATGGAAAAATGGACATTGACTCTCAAAACACTACAAATACTAACAGTCATAATAATTTGAATGTCTTTAGCAATATGATAACCCTACTCCTGAGTGTAATAATGGCGATCAACAAACATAGAGAATAAATATTAAAACTTATGAAGCCCACGGTCCATCAATTAAAATACAACAATCTGATTATTCAAAAGACAACATAGAAAGTCACATGAATAATCTATCTTAAAGTTTAGTTAAAATCATCGAATTTAGTAAATACAAAGATTACTCAAGTGATAACATAAGAGAATCTGAATAACAATTCAGCTGAATTAGATCCAAAGAATGATCCATTTGCAAATGACTTGTCCTTCAACCCATCGCATGGCCATCCCAAGCAAGATTTCTACCGTGAGTTTGCTTGAAGCCTATAGATCCAGAGCTGCTATTGACCCCATCATTTCTACCGCGAGTTTAATTGAAAATGGAAATACAGCTAAACCAAAAAAAGGATCAATTCCTATATGTAAGATATATAAACAATTAAAATATGGAATTTTATTTATTTGAATTGGATTATGATGTGATCTAATTTTTATCAAATCCTTAATACAAACTTTTTTGTGCAATACAAAAGGATGTAAATTTTATTGTAGCATATAATTTGAGTACATAAATTTCATAAGATATAAGTAAACCTTAAAACTCAGCAGATTAGTAGAATGTAATGAAAGAAACAAAATAAGCATTAGCTAATAGTTTAACTTTCCCGGATGTAAGGATTACATGGACCATGATTCTCTATTTCAAAATAAATTATAAAATGTTAATTCAAACCAATTGTGGTGCTTTTACCAAGATTTTCCAAGGCACGAATTGAAGGTTGGGTGTAGTTGTAAACATGATAGAAACCAACTTTCTAATCACAGGTAATAGAAGGAAAATTAGCATTAGAACAAAGTATTCAAAATCGGTAAAGTTGTAGTTTTCTTTTTACATAAGCAAACTATAAAAGCTTCACATTTATTCAATCATCATCCATACGTATCACTAACCCAAATTTTCATTGTTGAAATAACTCAACTATAAGATGCAATCAAACAGTAAATCAGAACAAAACATATGAAACAACAATTGCATAGCTAATTAAATTGACATTACTAACCAACAAATACATTTAAGCTTATCAAAACTCTATCAGCCAGATAGCTAAGATAATTAGCACTGGAATCACTATCGCTACCATACCGAGACTCGTTTCCGATACTTCCATTCTCTAAAAAGTTGTTCACCATTACTAACAAATCATGCTTATTTTCGTGACTGAACCCACCCACAATATCGTTGTTCTCACCACCGCCAAATTTAAGCAATTGGTCACCTGCGGCCGCACATATATGACATATATACAATTGTTTCCAACAAATAAGCACACTATTTTCTTCTTTATATTAGAACCTATTTGATTACTATATTTAGTGTTATCGACTCGAATGTCATCATTATTGCCAATAATCATCCAAACTTAACATTGTTTGTTGCATGATAAAGAATTTTAAGTTAAGTATTATCTCAATGGTTCTTGATTTTCATCAAAATAGCGCATGTATCATATTTCAAATTCCAATTTGCACAACAATATTATTTGTTCAAAACTTACAGTCCCATATTAATTTATAGAAGGTACACATGACCATTTATGCTGTCATTTTCTTATTATAGGAATTTTATGACTGATTTTTATTTTTACCGTCTCGTTTTGAAAAACAAATTTATTTTCTGTGCATATAGATCAGTATATATGCACACCCACATGGTACTTACTTGGGTATTTAGCTTTAATATATAATTAAATCTATACCACCCCATTTTATCACTGATTCAATTATTCAAAAATGTTATTAAATATATCCTTCTAGATCCCGCCTAGAGGCTAGGCGAGGCTTAACGCATAGCGATTTCTCTAGATCCGCATATATAAGATTAAAATCTCATGTAAGAATCTAAACATGTATTTAGACACTGGTTATGGATTATTTAAGGCTCGATGTAACATATAAGTATCAATGTGCTAGTTTTAGCCGATCTTGCCTCCTTGACCGCTCTAAGTACATTCAAAGTCCTAGATTTTCATTTTACATTAATTGATACTAAGCAAAATACTAAAATTTATTCAAAATATATGAATTATCAAAAATGTCTACCTCCGATTAATCCTCGATTAATCCCCGTCCAAACAGAGTCCCTAGTCTATACTTATCGTTTAGCATCCGCTTATTGATTTTTACCACCTTGCTTATAACCAAACAAATTCAAAGTTAAATATATATACAAAATGTGATCACTATAATGAAAAATGTGAAAGAAGTTTAGATTGCAAGCTAAATAAGTGGTATGCAACCATTATAATATGTAATATTTACCATCATTTTTCAAAATCCAGTAAATAAATCATAGGAATGTCACTAAATAAATTCTGAAAGATGCAAATAGGAGGGAAAAATTCGACAAACCTATTCTGAAAGTAAACCATTTCAACTAAATAAATCATAAATATAGGTGGTAACATGTACGATGATACATCACAAAATTGTTCCATTTTAGACAAAGATATTTCTGTTAATAAATTTCATAACTAATTCATAGAAAAATAAAATTAATACATAACCATTAGTATATCATATAGAGGAACACATTCATCATAGTTCTTGACATGAATACATCACAAAAACAAAACTACATTATGAACTTACATTAATATTTGTGTCTTCTTTCTTTTGTACAAATATTGATATGTGCATGACTCATGAGCATTCACGCTCCACTACATCATAATACATCATGGTAAGAAAAAAAAAAATATTTTTGTTAATCCAGTTTCGCACACGGGTTGTTGGTAGTATAACATTGTTGTTTGGTGTTTATTTGGTAGCATTGTATTTTTCATGTTTCAGTTGGAAGAGCATATTTGATTGATGCTACATTAAATGTTGTAAGTTTCAGGATAACTTATTTTTTTAGTTAAGTTGTTGTTGAAAACGTGTTATGGCTGTAGGAGATTTAGTTAAGTTGGAATAAATTTTAGCGGATTGTGTGGCAGATATGAAAACCAAATATCAAAATCAAATCAGGTTAAGTGGACAATCGACATTAAAATAATGTTTCATTACACAAATTGTTAAATACGTGGATGGTACAAACTGACATTGTAGGCATAGTCTATTGAAATAAAAAGTTAGAAACAAAGAAATAAGTCCATAAGACGGTTGTTGAGAAAGAAAAAAAGAGTAAACAATGGTTGTAGTATGAATATGTTGTGATGGAAGGATGAGTTAAGCCTCCTCTTCATGCAGGTATTTCGTTGATTCTTCACGATGTTTACCTCTGAGTTACCCACTTTCTTCCACATTCTGAGAATATTTAATATATGCATGTTAGCAGTTGAGTAAAATTGTGAAAGATGAACTTAAATTAAAGCTTTGTAAGGTACAACTTTACTATAGTTGGCACATACATATACTATGATTTTAAATAGGAAGTTAAATTTGCGTAAATAAGAATCTGCAAATGAATGTGGAATTGTTTAAAATTCATGTACCGATAACTAAAGCAAAACACTTTGTATTTCATCCAGGAAAAAAAACAGGGCTATGTTACACGGTTGTTGTGACCACACTTCTTCCTGCACTTGACGACCTTAATTGACTTCTTGCATAGCTCATGTTACGCAAATGTTCATAAAAAAACATTCATTATACAACCTGGTCATATATGTCACTTGATGAAAAACTATTTACAACA
Organism: Allium fistulosum; assembly: GCA_030737815.1. Lineage (NCBI taxonomy): Eukaryota > Viridiplantae > Streptophyta > Magnoliopsida > Asparagales > Amaryllidaceae > Allium > Allium fistulosum. The sequence continues at coordinate 891,460,305 of CM060902.1, forward strand.
ACTATTGAATAAAAGTCAATTCAAAATATAGGCCCTTAACCTAAACGATGTAGATATTTTAAGGACAGTAAAAACATCGATAGTTGGAGGACTATAGCAGCCAACTTGGTTGTATTAGACCAAGGCCATCCTAACTATACAGAACATGCATGTAAGATGGTGAATTTCATGTTGAAAGTTATTATTTCATAGTTCAAACAAATACATTAGACCGGCAACGTATAGGATAAATAATAAGCTAAGGGTAGGTTGAAGTCTGATTTATGAAAAGAAATGAATTCGCCTTGCCTTTTTCTTCCTGTTTTTCCCAAGGGTAGGTCTGTCTACTGATAATCAAACAAATTTTATCACCATCCTGCACATATGAATAAATATGTTCCAATTATGTACACCGTTCTGCCAACAGTCAATACTGATACAATCATATCTTCAAGCTTATCGTGTAGTTTACTTAATCCCCTCATCAATATTCCTAGTTTAAGTTTTCACATATTCTAAATTCTCATTCACCTTTCAAATATTTGTATGATTTAGAAATTTATAAGGCGCTAAGAAAATAATAGTTGAAGGGCTAAAGCAACCGCCTTGGTTGCCGTAGGCCAATGCAGCCCAGATTGTAAAGAACAGTTTAAATAATGCATTTCAAGCCCAAAGTGAATTTATCTTTTTCATAGATAAAAATGATACATCAAACTACGGATCTTAAAAGATAGTAATAATCAAAGATTTTTCCAATTCTAATTTATGAAATAAAAACCCTTGAATTTGAAATTCATTATCTTACCTATTTAATTCCAACATGCCCAAGGGTCGGTCTGATAGGAATACAATTTTTATCACTACACTACACATTTAACCATATTAATCAAACTTTATGCTTATATGATTCTTTTGCCAGAAGGATAAAGTAAGAAGATACATTCGATATTGCAAATACGGATCAAAGACGTAAGAGATGATCATATTATATATGAGTATGTATGCACACCTAGTTAGACCAACATCTAATCACAGTGTGGATGCATTAATGCAACAATGCACTTGTGTAATGTTACCACATACTATATAAAGTTCGACACAATAAAACATCAATTAATAATAGAACAATTAGCATATATAATTGTTATAAATCCAGTGCAAGTAACATAATTGATTATGTAATGTAATATCCAAATTCTAAAATAGAAAAGAAGGAAAGATAAAAGTAAAGAAAAGAGGGCTGTTGATTTTACTAATGGAGAATTTGAAGGAAAAGAAATTAAATCACCTATTGCATGAAGTTCGAATGATGAAGACATGTAATGATACTTGACTAAAAAGACATGATGATGCATCAGTGAAGAAAAAATAACAGTGATATGGTAAACAAAAAAAGACAATAAGAGTAAAAGGTAGCAGCAAACACCTATTAAACAAAGGTCCAAATGCAGAGAAAAAGTAAATAATAACTCTAAAATGCAGAAGCAACCAAATACACATCATGCACAGAAACACTCCGTTAATGGTACTGGTTCTGCAACGCCTACTTTTAAACTCGTTTAAAGTGACTTTTGTCTTTATATATCATGCAAATATCCTTACTTTCTGTAATATACACACACAAAAACCAATTTTTATTATTGCTCTTTAATGTACTGTGACATAGCTAGCTGATTCTTTAATGATATGCTGATGAACTCTCCATCAAAGTATAGAACCATACCCATGTCCTGAATTAAGACACATATCCTTAATGCAAATGGGGCACACCCTTCATGTGCTTAAATGCTTATTTCAGTCCATCCATTCTATGCTGGTCTCTAAAGTTTGAATATATTTTATTTTTACCAATGTCTTATTATACAACAACTGCTATTATTGAAGGAAGAGAAACTATCTCAAAAGAATAAGCTCATGCTAAAGCAAATACAGAAGCAAAGCAAAACATTTTGTTTATGCTTTCCTGAAAAAAAACAATAGAAGTTACATTGACCGGACACCTGGAGATCTATTGTACATTTGACAGTGGAATAATATGCAATATGTTTCTGGTAAATGTGACATCTCTTCTCCACTGTAAAACCACATAACTCATGAGTTTAGCAGGCCAAGAAATGATTGTTCTATGATAAAATGTTTGTCTGAACTCTTAACAACCAAAACATGCTTTTTGATTAAAAATTTACATGTTACAGGTTTTTTGCTCCAAGTACCAATCCCTCTTCCAATTTTCCACACTCATCCTCCATATTTTCAATAACTGGCGATTTCTGGTTTAGTGACAGTTATCTTACTTCATTAGATTAAGCAATTAGGACTGAGGACCAACTGCACAAAAAATTCATGACATCCCTTTTTGCCATACATGTGATGACATCCTCACATGATTTATATTCATTTATAATCCAAATAACTTGAGACATCCATATATATAGGGTTTTCTTTGTTAGTTCACAACTTATTACATTGGCAAAACACACTATGTAGTTAAAACCAAATATAGAAGATGATTTTATGCTTTACAGTCCCTATACTAATGGAGTGGAAATCTCAATGCGTACTTCAATATTTTGCATTTGCGTAAACTCTTACGGTAAAAAAATGAGTATACAAATCTCTACATGATTTGGTTAGATACAGACGAATTATCTTGATAGGCAAAAAATAAGGGTTCGTCTGATTTGTTCAAGTTTGTGTTTTGCATTTTTAATATGTATTTCAAAAGCATTTGAAAGGAAGAAAGGGTGGGAAATAGTAAATTTGAAAGTTAGTTTTAATGTGCAAACATGAAAACTTGAAAATGATTTTTCTTTTTTATGTCATTTGAGAAATATCAAAAACTATTTTTTCCATTCCTCTTCTCCAAGTTGGGGTAATGGCTAAAGTTTTATACTCATTCCTCATCTTGCACTCCTTTTGAAATACCTATCGAAAACGCAAAACGTAAAACTCAAACTTTTAAGTCAAACAGACCCTATTATTTTTGAATCATGGCATTTTGCAATTAAATTAGTTTTATACCCATGACTGATACAACAAAGCTTGAAAGTCTGATTTTAGGGTAGTAAATTGGGTATAGGATTAATCCAGCAGTTATGACCAGATCAAAAGTTTTAAATCTACTGCTCCCTCTAATTCGACATTAACCATGCTCTACCGTATTGGGCTATGTAGCAAAATTTAGGTGGAACTATATGAATGATAAAATTTATCAATCATCGTGAAATCTGTTACCAAGCCATCTAAATCTATAAACTATAAATTTTGCATTCGTAAAATTAATTGTATAGGACTGTACCAATGTCCCTTTCAAATGTATCACATTTCAACTGCTTACACCTTCCAGATGGTAAATAAACAGTAATCCACAACAAAAATAAAAACATGTATATCTAAACTCTCCATCCAAATAAGACTGCTCGCCAGATGAAGTAAACGATGTATCATGAAACACTAACCTCCCCGAAACCTTGACCATCTCCAGTCCTCCCACTTAAAATTTTTAAAATCATTGTTTTCCTGTAAGATCTCATTATCATCAAATTCAAATCCAATTCTCCTCATTCACCGAAATTCAGAATCAAAACTCACCGGCACCATTGGATCCGACCAGGAGAGACCGATCGCCGGCATACAGCAGCAGGTTGAAATCCTCGATCAACAATGACGCTCCGAGAGGCAGATGGCCGTCGATTCTGGGGTAGGTGAACTTTAGATTCTTGATCTCAGTCGTAGATTTCATGCTTAAAACAGAACCTATTGTAATATGAACTGACACTGGAAAAGAAGATGGTGGATGTGGAATCGCTGTGGACTAACGATTGGTACGTCGTGGGAGAAGACGTTGGGGAAGAAGATGGATGTTGAATCGGGTTGGATGTGGAATCGGATCTACATCCTAAAGCGAAGGAGGTATGAGAGTCGCCGCATTTTAGGTTTCTTAAATTTAGGGGAGAAATGCGAAAAGAACACGACGCATTAAAGAAGCAGCAAAAACTAACATGAGTGCAAGGGTAAATTGGGTATTTCAAAAAGACACCGATGAAAATAGTTCATGGAATTCTCTTTATTAGTAGTAAAGATATGCAGGATTTAACCATGCAGGTACAAAGAATGAAGACTGTACAGTATAGAGATTCAAGATATCAAGATTGAAGACTCATGAGTATCAAGATTATCAAGAGTTCAAGATTACAAGATAAAGTATTAAGTCTAGAATTATGTTAAAACTTCACAATAGCACTGAAATCTTCACTCCATTTTTCTTTTGGGATGGAACCCATTTCTACCTTTTTAGTGGCTTACAAACCCACGACAAGTAGCTTACAAACCTACGACAAGTGGCTTACAAACCCACGAACATCCTGGTTTTGTACTAGTTCTCGAGTCCTGATATGATGAGATATTCTGCAGGAAGAAGCTTGCAAAACTACTTCAAAATGGTTTTCAAAACTACTTCAGAATGATTTTCAAAACTGCTTTTCAAAATGTTTTAGCCTTAAAAATAATCTTTTCAAATGATTTTCAAAAAGATGTTTTAGCCTTAAAATATTCTTGTTTTTAAACTTCGTTTGTTTAAACTATCTTTTAATTATAATATATTTATACTTAGATTTAAATATAAAATTATAGTAAAATTTTATATTTATTATTCTCTATATTGATCTGTGTATTTTATCTATATTCAAGTATATTTATAAAGTTTAAATAGTTTTTAATATAAGATAAAGGTTATTATCAAAGAAAAACAAAACATCAAAATTTCCTTTGGGATGTCGACATCCCCTAGTACCCCATGTTGACATAGTGACAGTTAGGACCAAAAATTTGAATTTCAAATGAAGTGTCTATTCGCCATAACTTTTCACGAATGGACATGATTGTTATTCTTCTATAAATAGGGGTTAGTTTCAACGATTTTAAGAACAGATTTTCTGGTTTTTCACTTCTCTTCTTCTTCAACATTTTCTTATTCAAAATCCTATCATCACTCTGCCGAAATCAACATTGAATCTAACTAGATAATTTCTTGTTTGATTCTCTATCACTATCTCAACAAGATCCAAGTGCTATTCAGAGTTATAGGCTTCTTTGGAATCTATCTAGCGAGAAAAGGTGTAATTGTAGCCTTGGAAATCAATCAAGCGAGAAAAGGTGTGATTGTAGCCTTGGAAATCAATTGGGTGAACTTGTCGCCCGTAAATCAAGTATCTCTACCTAGAGGATTGTGATTCTGGAGGGTGTACCTCGCAGCCTTGAAACCGAGGGTTGTAATTGTTAAATTGCTTTTGAAAGGAAATCTGTACTTAGTTGTGCGGGACTAGATGTAGGGTAACTCCGAACAAGTATAAAATCCGGTGTGTTATTTCCTTTACTGCATTTACTTTATTTCAGCATTTATGTTTGTTTCTATGATTATATCTGTGTCTGAATATTACATACATTGTGTTCAAATTAACATAAACTCAAGAAGGCTTAGTAATCTCTTATAAACACTATTCACCCCCTCTAGTGTTATTCCTAGCCTTAAGATCCATAATCCGCATTCCTCATAGTATTAATGTCGACATTCGGGGATCGAAAAGGCATTCGTTATAGGTGAAGCAACATATATACTTGGTATTAGGATCTATAGAGGTAAATGCAAAAGGTTGCTAGGATTATCGTAATCCATGTATATAAACATAATACCAGAAGAGTTTGGTATGGAAAATTCCAAGCACGAAAATATTCAAACACATTCAAGAATTGTCCTTCCAAAGAAGGATGCTCATTATACCGATGAGAAGAAAAATTGTATGAAGAGGATACCATATGCATTTGCAATCGAATGCATTATGCACATTATGCTATATATTAGACCAGTTGTGGCTTATGCATTAGAATACGTAAGTCGGTAGTAATCAAATCCCAAGCAAAACATTAAACAGTTGTAAAGTGTAATTGCAAGTATTTACGAAATACTAAAGACTTATTCCTAATATAAATGAAGAACTCATTGTGAAGGGGTATACATATTCAATCTTCCACGGTGATATTGATGACAATAAATTACTATCGGGTTTCATGTTCATGTTGAAAGGTGAGGTAGTAAGTTAGAAAGTTCCTAAGTAAGGATAGCAGTTGATTCGATGATGGATGCTGAATACGTCACCCTAAACAAAGTAGCTAAAGAATTGGTTTGGATGCACAAATTTATGACTAAGTAAAGGGTGATTCTAAATGTTTAGTATCCCATGACATTGTTTTGCGATAACTATGTTGTGAAGGAGATCGCTGTGCAGTTAAAACCTTAGCAGTTTTGTAGCTGTGAATGTGCAAAAAGCTATAGTGGGGATAAAGTACGAATATATCAGAAACTAACAGAAGAGTAAATATCTTTATGAGAGATAAAATCAAATCTCCAAAGTTGAATTTTTCTCATTCCCACATCATTTATATAGAAAAACATACGGGGTTCATTCCTATATAACAAAACCAAAGAATATCATAATCCATGTAGTTCAGATTTGGTGAAAAGAATTGACTTGTAATACATATTGAGCGATTAGTACTTAAACCTAGACTTATATCCTAAATTTGTTAATTTGGTTTATTAGAGAACTGATCAAATTAGCATTTCTATATTAAAGTTGTTAATGCATATGAAAACACAAGATTATCGTGCGCAGCGGAAAATAGAAGGGGTTTAAATGAATCTAGTATTTAGTAGCACTAAAATAAAAAGCGTAGCGATCGGGGTACGCTAAGCACTAGCGAAGATTTAACTACACGGGCATATCATGAAAGAACCAACTACTCACAAGAAATCAAGTTGCATACTTTGAAAGTTCTACCTGACTAGTAATTTGTCGATGATGGAGAAGTGAAGATTAATAGAGTATATGATAAGAACAACATAACAAATCCATGTACATAGGGACAAGCTGGATCAGTTCTGAGTAAACTGATCGAGGAAGTGGGATTAAGAATCCATAATTGATCCTAGGTGCAAGCGGGAGATTGATAGAGTTAGGGGTTCGCCCTAGGAGTAATTATATAATTTATTGTAAATTATCTAACTTTGTAACCAATCTTATCCATAATAAAGGTGTTTATTTATTTTATATACTTTATTAATTTGATATAAATAATTTAGTAATCGAGTTAATGAATATAAGTAAGAAAATCCTTAAATAAAATGTTATGTTTGTAGTTGCAAATAGTTGCAATCATTAGTAATTAATCACAATATAAAATCCCATTTTTTTTAAATATTCTTGGTAAAGATGTTTTGATAAAAGATATCGATACATCCATTGAAACCAAAGCATGTAACACTCTTTAAATGTTGGGCAATGTATTACTCATGGCTACTGAGGGCACCAAGGGGTCATGTACTTATAGTTATAGGTTAACCCTGGAATGACTCAACCATGATTTTATTGTTGGTTGATAATAACCAGGTCAACCATGGAATTTCAGTTTTATGGTTTACATAGTTCTCTCAACTTGATAATACCATGAAACTTCTACATAGATAGTCCAATTTTAAGAGAGTTAGGGGTATGCCCTAAGGGAAGTTCTATAATTTATAGTAATGGGTTTTTAGACTCAGGGAAAAAGTTGGAGAAAATTTTAGTTTCAGGAACAAGAAGTTTGCATTTTAGGCTAAATGACACTTTTTAGTGTAAATCATAGAATGATAGTTGTAACTATCATTTTCTGTTTACACTAAAAAGTGTCCTTCAGACTAAAAATCAAACTTGTTGTCCTTGAGAATAATTTTTTTCTGCAACTTCTTCCTTATGCCTATTTCCTGTTATTGTAAATTATTAACTCTATAATAAAAAAGTGTATATTTTTTGTTTTATACTTGTTATACTAGGATATACTAGTTAAATTAATTAGTTAAAGTACATATATAATATAAAATCCTTAAAAAATATGTTATGTGATAATAATTACAATGTATTGTGCTCATGAGAAAATTATCACAATATACCAAATAATATATTATTTGAAATGTTCATGGTCAGTATATTTTGAGAAAGGATATCGATACATTCGTTAAGGTCAAAGTATGTAACCCTCTTTAAATGTTGGGCAGTGTATTACTCATGGCTGTTAGGGGCACTATAGGGTTACGTACTAGCAGTTATTGGTTATTTATGGAAACACTCACCTAAGAGTTTCCGGTTGGTTAATAACAACTAGGTCAAATAGGAAATCTCAAAGTGAAAATATCAAATAATTCTTTTGACTTGAGAATACTTTAGAGTTTCAATGTGGAAACTCTACTTTGATTATAGTTAAATCATGGCATGGGGTACATTAAGCAACTATAGTTGGGTCCTAGTTGAAGCATTGGAAGTGAAAACTATTCAATAAAGAGTTCGTCTCCTCGGTTATATGTGGTTAGTATGATAGTGAACCATAGTCAATGTAAAGTCAAAATCTTAGACCAGATTATTATGGTTAATAAATAATTTTATTATTGAACCAAATAATTTGTTTATGGACTAAATGAGCTGAATAAGGATGATATTGGAATTTTGACCAAATCAAATTCCATAAATTCTAATGTAACGACCCGTATTTTTCAATAATTAAAATATTAATTAAATAAGATTTTAGAATTTTATATTGAAAAAAAAACTAAAATTGTGATGTTATAATGAGAGTATTAACTAGAATGTAATGTTAGTAATGTTAATATAAGGTAATTGCTGACTATTTTAATGTAATTCCAATTAATTGAAGTGACTATAAGTTATAATTGGTAATAACTATAAATAAGGAAATACATTGAATGTTGAAATTATATGTAATCAATTAGAATTGGCTAATATTGAATATGAAATCAGTGATGTTTTTGAATGTTGTTGATAACTATTTAGTGTAATTTCAAATTAATTGAAATAAATTATAGGTTCACTTGGTTATAATTGTAAATAATGAAATAAATTAAATGATGTAGTTAACGGTGAACTTTTATGTAATTAATAGAAATAGGTTAATAATGAATACAAAACCTTTTTGGGTAAGAAAATTTTAACCCTTGGTTGTAAAGAATAAGATAATGGATATGAATTATTGTTATAAACGATTGTATTAACTATTTTCTCATTAATTTATCCGTTTGAATATTGAATGGGTAACTAATGGAACTAAGGCAATTGAATGTTGGGTTTAATGTTGGAATTTTATGTCAGTAATTGAAGTAGTTGTAAAGTTATTTGGTGATAAGTTGAAATAAAGAAATGAATTAAATGTTATATAAAAAGGGGAAAATTATATGAAATTAATGGAAAATTTAGTATAATTAGGATTGTGTAAGTAGTCATAACATTTGTTGTTGATAATAAACTTATAAATGTGATTAAGTAAGTAAAAGGTAACATTTATCATTTATCACCTATTTATTTAATCCATTGAATTAAATTGAAAATCAATTGCTATTAATCTAATTACTTATTACATTTAATATGAATTAAAGTGATAACTATAGAAGATTGAGGTAATGAAATGGTAAACCAACGTTAAGTATATTTATAAGATGATAATTGATTGAATACTAAGATGAAAATCAAAATAAATATATATTGGAATTTAAGTTAATTAATGAATTTATTACCGTTAATTTGACTTGGAATCTTTCAATAAAAGGGAAAGAGAATTTATTTGAAATTAATGGCTTTTAATGAAAGAAATGTACGTTTGTTTGGATCCATTTTAAGGTGTAATTTTGAAATTAATTACAATTATGTCAATTTGGAATCTTTCAATTTAAAAGAGTAAAAAAAGAAACATTAATTTTAATTAATGGATTTAACGAAAGAAACATACATTATTGTTAAAAATAAAAAGAATGTTTTAATGAAAATAAAATGCACATTTTCATTTTAAAGGTAAAAATAATTTTATAAAAAGAAGAAAAAATGAATTTTAAAACAATATTTTACAATCATTAAATATCAATTTGAGGCTGTATATAAGTAATTTTAACACTAATCTTGAAATTTAAATTAAATTAACTTTTCAGGGTTTCGTGATTGCGCTCTGAGAAAAACTTTATTTTGAAAAAAACATGAATTTGAGTTCCGGATCATGTTTTATTTGTGTAACGTTACGTTGGTTGTTGTATTCAAATTTATTTATTGTATGTTAATTATGTTTAAACGGGTGTAAAAAAAGAAGTATATTTGGTGTTAATATATTTAATGGAGTGGAATATGCAATTAATTAGATCATAAGTTGTCCCTTCATTTCCTTATTATTCAATACACCTACCACTATTTCCACATTTGGTTTTATTGCAATTCTCTGATGTAGTTGAAACGTGAATTTCACATACTTTCTCATTCTTCCATTTTGTTTATTTTATTACCCAAAGCATTTACTTAGATCATATAGCTTCATTTTATTTGTCCCTTCCATACCTATTTCGTTTGTTACTTCCCTTTCTTCTTTTGTTTCATATCATATCTCATTCCTTCCCCTAAAACTTCATTATTTTTCAAACATCAGAGCCTCTATTTTTTTTCCTCAAAGTCTCAATATCAACATAGCTTTATACCTCCACTTAGTTACCGCCAATTCATTTTTACTGAAGTTGTGTTCAAAAAAAAGAAAAAAGTGTGAGCATTTATTTCTTCCTCAACCACATCCGCACCTTTCCTCACCACCTTGCGTTCTTTTGCAAGAAGCCTTCAAAAAAAAATGAACAATGAGAATTAGCTTTCATGGTTTTGGGTTTCTACTTCTTGCCTTTGTTTTGGGTACATCAAATTTGAAAACGTGAGTTATTAAAGTTTCTTATTTTAATAATTAAATGTGTACGTATTTTTTTAATATATCCTTAAAACCTGAATATCTTCCACATACGACCTACGATACATGCATAGTTTCTTCCATTGGACTAGTATTGGGATTCCTGACGACATGAAATAGGTTTGGCTGAGGTTGGAGACTGTTGGGAAAGGCATCTTTGTTTGGATTTTTGCGTTCTAAATATCAAAGGTGAGTGTTTTGACCCACTCATGAATACTAAATTATCTTATGTTAGTTAAGTTAAATTTATGATGTGATTAGAAATTTATTGATTGCTGTTTGGTATTTTTTTAGATTGTCATTTAAGTTAAATTTGAATTTATATTGAATTGAATTGCTATTTAATTAATATTGAATATAAATTGCTAGTTAAACACCTGATAATAATAATCAATTGATTGTTGTGATTTATTGGCTGATTTGGATGTTGGATTATGATGGATGTTATTGGTTGAAATTTTGGATGATTCGATGTTTATTTATGTATATATCTCTGTTATCACTTTGGATTGAAATGATAACCCAAGCGGTTTCCATTGATATGGAAAATTTGATTTTGGATACTGGTTGAAATGACATTTACCCATATAAATTTTTGAATTTGGATTATTTATTGGAATTGAATTATTTGAAAGGTTTAAGTTTTAAATTTAAACTTTGGATTTATTTTAATTAAAATGATTAAGATTGGTATTTCGAATTATTTGAAATCTTTTAAATAATTATATCCACGTTGTACACTTGATAGGAGATGAAAATTTCGTAACATCTCTAAAGCCATTACAATAATATTTCTATTCTACTTATTTTGATTTGACTTACATAAGATCTTTTATTCCTGACTCGAGTGTTTTGTCTTTTCATTACGCTCGGGTCAGTCTGAGCTTTTCAGTGTATTGAAGACCATTTTATTTTGGAGGATGAAGACGGAGATGAGTCTATTATTTATTATTAATTATTCCACTACATCATGTATTCCGCTGCATTATTTATTTATTTCTGCTGTATGTATTACTCTGATTTGTATTGTAAAAGTGTAATCAAATGTCATTTGTAAAACAGCTTCATAAACTATTTATTTGATTATTATATTTTGTCATTCCGCTGCGAGATTCTGTGTTTTGTTTTTTTCCTTCATTTCTATTATTTTCTTATTTACCCCATTAACAATCCTCCCTTTTGAATGGTTTGAGTTGACATGTGTGCCTGCTTGTGCACGTGGCGGGTGCAGCAAGATGGGGGGTTCTCGCATTTGGGTTTGTGTAATGACCCAAGATTTTAGGAATTTATTTTGAAAATATAAATAAGTTTAAAATAATTTTTAAACTAATTTTGAAAAGGAATCGATATGGCTTGATATGGTGTAGCTATATGTGTACATGTGTGCACAGGAAATACACATGAATAGAAGCTTAATTCCTGGATGATATGAATGAACATATGTTGATGTGTATGAAATATATATATATATATATACAAATAAATAGATTACATCCTTAAAAGCTATATGCATAAATATATATGGATGCTACTGGTTGTATTTGAGTATATATGTGCATATGTGTTCAGTAAAAATAATGTATAGACATATATGTGTATTAATTATTTCTATAAGACATATATATACATATATGTATGCTAATCAAACACAAGTGTTCAAATCAGTAAAATAAAAATACACAAATGTATTTTAACTATAGGCAGAAAGCAAGAATGAAGATATAAAAGAAGCAATCCTTTTATAAATAAATAAGGGAAGCACATGCTATTTAAGTGAAAGCTAAAAATAGAAAAGTAAGATAAACCAGTGATATGTTTTGTATAGGCAGAATTAGGAAGAACCCTTGGCATATATATATATATATATATATATATATGATAAAATAATGGAAATCAAGTCACACCTTTAGCATGATATTAGATAAGAGAAAAAGCATTTTCCGGAAAAGCAAATTTCTGAAAATAACCAAAATGATAAAACCACTTTTCTCTCCACAAACTAGAGCCGGGGAGGGTAGGATTTTGGGTTGTAACTAAATGCAAATGGCATGATTTTGGGTGGGCAAAAATGACTTTAGCTAGCACCTTAAACCCTAGAAGAACCCTGCATAAATAAGCAGTGATAAGAGGGGCCTTCTCTTCTTCCCTGATAGCTCTTGAAATAAAAATATATATCATATAAATATAAGACAAGTGAAGAAAAGGGTTTGGGGGCAGAAGCTTATCAATCAACTAAGAAGTGAAGGAGAGCTAGGTGAGAAAACTCACTCAAAAATCTAAGGCACTAAGTCCTAATGAAGGCAGCCAGTTAATAAGTTGATCTTTCTTAAAATGTACTTTCATATGTGTTTATCTTTCTTTGATTTCTAAGATGGAAATGCTTTGATCTTTAGTTTGGTTGTTCTGCTTGATCTATTATGTGAAAGTTCTAAGTATTATTAGTAAATATGTTTTTATAAACCCAGATCTCTCCGATATGTTAATATTAGGAAAAATAAGTAAATACCTAGAGAATCAAATGATGAATATAGGCAAGTAGTGTTGGTTCTGGCATAACCCAGAAAATATAAACATGTTGAGCTGTAATATACTTGTGTATAGGTGCTGAGGCTTGAGACAAAAAGGAATTTGGGATGCAATATGGTTGCCTATGTGCTAATGCTCCTAATTCAATGAAAGTATATAAATAGCCATATACATAGCAAATAAATTTGTGATTCAGTGAAACTTGTTCATTCTGAGTTTAACTTAAGCACAGATGTTTGCAAGCTGAAAAACTCTCTCAAAAGCCATAAGCCAATGTTAGTTGCCTATACCCCTTTTAAAATGCAAGTATATATATATATATATATATATATGGATACAGAATCTTATTTATTAGACACCTATGATTAGCTGCCTGCTTGTCTTTATTTGGTTATAAAAGATATGAAATGATTCATTGAATGGTTTAGTCATGAAAAATCAAAAGAGTTATTATCAACTTAAAACTAACTAGGAAATGGGGTCAAGAGCACTACAGGAATGACTTGTGTTCTTGAGCAATACAAGTTGACACATGGCTTGTTTAAGTCCTGAGATCTTTGTGTAATGGAGTGAATTAGTCCATTACAATGTGTCCATTGATTCATATGATTGCAGATGAGACCAAGATAGATAAATTTATCAATGTAAGGAAATTTGATATAAGGAGGAACTAGAGTTTTCCTTGATGAAATCTGAGTAGGGAATAAATGATTTAATTCATTTTGGTGATTTCCTTGTTTTGTATGGATGCTTATTTGATTTCTGGCTGATTTGTATGAATGTATGCATGTTCCCTATCTTTATAAAGTTTCTGGAAAGAAAGATTTAAGTGTGCACATGCACACTAGACTTACTTGTTTTCTAAAGGCAGGATATACCGATTTATATATGTTTCAACTTTAACTTGATTTACTAATTATTTTAGTGGATTTTCTCATACCAGACATGTGTCTGACCCTAGTGTGATAATGGCATATGGGGTGTCTCATTTAATATGGGGCAGCTTCAAATGCTTTTTCAGGAATTGCAGCAACTAAGTAGAAGTAGGAGAAAGGCTTTGAGAAGAAGATTATAGCATGCTAAAATTAGTTAGATAAGAACTTAAAAGATGAAATCTGCATGTATTGATATTTTTAAATTATCACTTGTATTAAGTACTGAATGATGGATGGATATTTTGCTAAGTATTTTGCTAAGGAATTGACTTGTAGCTGGAGTTTATAAATTTGGATATTATCTGAAAAGTTGAAGAAGTTAACCTATGATTTTGTATGTAAATCTGAGCAAGAATACTATGATAAATAGGATGGTTATATTTTATAAATGTATTAGTCAATCTTGAGTCTTTGAAAAGGATTAAGTATTGAGTTTGGGGAAAGATATGGGGTTAAACTAGAGAAATTCTTTTAAGTATTTAATTGCCTTTCACTGAAATATTTTGTAAAAAGATTCAAGTCCATTTCTGGGTTGTTTTGAGAAGAGTAAATACAAAGCAAAGAGAAAAAAAAACTTCAGATGCTATGCAAATAAATGGCATATCATTATTCCATGATCAAAGTGTCTGGCTGACACAATCACATAAATTAACCAGCTTCAAAAGAATGGAGTTTTGGTTGAACATTTGAACTATGCTAAAAAAAATGATAATCTCAAGTTTTCTGAGATTATCTGCCAGGATAAAAAGAAAAAGAAAAATCATGGTTAGCATGACCAAATATAGCATAAATAAATTTGCACAGAACCTACTTATATACTGCAAATATCAAAGAATCTGGGAATTAATTATGAGTAGGTTAATTCAAATTCAAATCAAACAGAACTTGCTCTTGTTTACAAAATTTTACAATATATATATATACTCTGATTTAAACAAGAGGGACATATACATCATCATAAGTATATGTATATTTTTATGATTAAACTGATATATTTATATTAGTAGGAATTTTAAAATCCTGGACAAATTGTTTGAAAAAGAAAATGACTGAGAATTAAATTGAATTATAAATGTCAAAAAAAATTCCCATTAAAATTAAGGTAAAATTTAGAGGGTCATTTCATTTGGTATCAGAGCAAATGGTTGCATTGATTGTTGAGTACTATAGAAATATATTATGTCTTTTTGTTTTGGATGAAATAATTTAGATAGGAAAATATTAACTATAGAAAATATTCACAGTATACTAATACCATTTGCCCATAACTTGGTTAGCAACCCATGGTAGGAAGGGGATCACATCATGCAGGAATAAGTGCACCACAAATGCTTGACATGCAAGAGTTTGTAAGGCTTTTAAGGGATGGAATTGGGCATAGGCCTGAGAATCCACATGAGGAACTTTCAAAACTATTAAAGGCTTATACAAACTTGGGATGTAAGAGTTTTGAAGGGACTGAGAATGTGATGGAAATTCAAGCATGGTTGAGAATATTGGATAGGATTTTCAATGACATGCAGCTTGATGATCAAAGGAAGAGGCAAGTGGCTTCAAGATAGCTGAAAGGAGTAGCTTTAAGCTGGTGGGAAGTAATCATTACAGGGAGAAATGAGAATGAAATCACTTGGAATCAATTCAAGGAGATGTTGGAGGCAAGATTTGTACCAGCATCAGCTAAGACCACTTTACTCGAAGAATTTATTAGACTCAGGCAAGGAACTCTGAATGTCACTAAATACACTCAAAAGTTTGATGGGTTATCCAAATATGGAGCAATGCTAGTGGCAGATGAAGCATCCAAAAATGATAGGTACATTAAAGGTTTGAACCCAGGACTTAGCAGAGCCATGTTTCCTTATGCTGACAAGACTTTTGATCAAGTAATAGACTTGGCTTTGAAATTGGAGCAGCATGACAAGGAGAGGGAGAAGTTCAGAAATTTTAGGAATAATAACACTAAGAAGGGTAAGGGGAGATATCACCCTTATGATAAGAAGAAAGAAGAGGCCGGTAACAAAGGCACTGGAAATACCAAATCTAAGGAAACCAAGAAGAAAATTGCGTGTCACCACTGTGGTAAGGAAGGACACATCAAACCAAAATGTCCAGAATTAAAAGAAGGAGCTTTCAAGTGCTATCTATGCGGGAAAGAGGGGCATATGAAGAGAAACTGTCCTGAGTATAAACAGCAAGGAAAATTGGCAAATTTGGAAGGCAAAGGCAAATCCACAGTGGTGATTAATGCTGAAAATCACAGTCAAGTGGAAGGTACACTATTTAATTGTACCATACCCATAGAAGTAGTATATGATACTGGGGCAACTCACTCTTTGATTTCTTATGAACTAGTTAAAATGCTAAAATTGAATTGCATATTAGTTGAAACTCCATTGCTTATACAAAGTCCACTGGGAGTTCTAGTGTTTTAAATATGATTTGTGTGGATGTGGAATTAAACATAGGAGGAGATACTTTTATTTCCAATTTATATGTTTTAAACTACCCAAATATAGGTGTTATATTGGGGGTAGACTGGTTAAGGCAATTTAAAGCCATAATTAAATTAGATTCATCCACCATACCATTGCAAAACTTTAGAGGCCAGAGAATCATAATTTTGTGTGAAGTAGCTAAGGGAAGGAAATTATATCATTTAATTGACTTGGAAAAAGATTTCAGTGAACTTACTATTGAAGAAATTCCCATAGTCAATGAATACTTGGATGTGTTTGGGGAGGTTAAGGGTGTTCCAAACCATAGACCAGTGGAATTCCAAATTCATTTAGTTCCAGGAGCAAGCCCAGTGATTAAAAAGCCAACTAGAATGGGGCCAAATGAACTAAAGGAATTAAAGAAACAACTAGAGGAATTAGAAGATAAGGGTTTTATAAGACCAAGTATTTCTTGCTGGGGAGCACCAGTGGTATTTGTTAAGCAACAAGATGGTTCCTTAAGACTTTGTAGAGATTATAGAGAATTGAACAAAGTAACTATCAAAAATAAATATCCATTGCCAAGAATAGATGATCTTTTTGATCAATTAGCTGGGGAAAGAGTGTTTTCTAGACTAGATTTAGCATTTGGTTTTCATCAAATGAAGGTGGAGGAGTCAAGTATCAAGTACACTGCCTTTAACACTAGGTATGGGTTGTATGAATTTCTGGTTATGCCATTTGGCTTGACTAATGCACCATCATACTTTGTAGATTTAATGAATAGAACCTTTAGAGATTATTTAGACAAATTTGTGCTGATTTTTATTGATGACATTTTAATTTATTCCAAAACAGTGGAAGAACATAAAAGTCATTTGCATCTGGTTTTGTCTAGATTGAGGGAAAAAGATTTAAAGGAAAATTTTTCAAAATGTGCATTTTGGAAAGAGGAAGTACATTTCCTTGGCCATGTCATTTCTGCCAAAGGAATTTCTATGAACCCCAATAAAGTAATAGCTATTCAAGCATGGAAGAGGCCTAGCACAGTGAGTGAAGTAAGATCATTTATGGGGATGGCAGGATATTATAGGAGATTTATAAAAGATTTTTCAAAAATTTCTACACCACTTACTAACCTAACCAGGAAAAATCGCTTTTGTTTGGTCAGAGAAGTGTGAGAAGTCTTTTGAATAGTTGAAGGAGGCATTGGTGAATGCTCCAATCTTGAAAGTACCCCAGGGAAATGAAGAATTAGTTGTATACACTGATGCTAGTGGGTTTGGCTTGGGTGCAGTGTTGATGCAACAAGGCCAAGTCATTGCATATGCATCCAGACAACTCAAACCCCATGAAGTAAGGTATGCCACACATGATCTTGAATTAGCAGCTGTGATCTATGCTTTGAAACTTTGGAGACATTATTTGTTAGGAACTAAGTTTGAACTTTACACTGACCATAAGTCTTTAAAGTATTTATTTTCACAAAAAAGATTTAAACATGAGGCAACATAGATGGGTGGAGTTCTTAGCTGCCTATCATCTAGACATATTCTATACACCAGGTAAAGCAAACAAAGTTGCAGATGCCTTGAGTAGAAAACATGCTAAGATAGCTATGTTGATGATGGAAGGATTTAAAGATTTGTCTATACTCACTGACTTGGAAATTGAAGCAAGTAGTAAGGTACAAATGGTACCGGTTGAAGGAGATAAGAGTAAAGGAAAATTGAGTTTAATGTCTCTGCAATCAGATTTAATTTTGAAGGTAGGAAAAATGCAAGAACAAGACACAAACTTATTGGAGAAGAAAATTCTCATATCAAAAGGGGAAGAAGTGAAAAATTACCATATTGATAAAAATGGTTATTTAAGAAACAAGAATAGAATATGTGTTCCAGAAAACATGGAGTTGAAGGAGGAAATATTGAATGAATATCATAGGAGTAAGTACTCCATACACCCAGGCAGTACAAAGATGTATCAAAATTTAAAAAGAAATTTTTGGTGGAAGGGAATGAAGTCAGATGTAGCCAAATATATTGCAAGATGTATGACTTGCCAACAAGTCAAGGCAGAAACACAAAAGCCATCAGGGTTGTTACAACCTCTTAGCATACCACAATGGAAATGGGAAGATATATCTATGGATTTCATAGATGGACTGCCTAGATCTAAAAGAGGAAACACAAGTATATGGGTGATAGTAGATAGGCTAACTAAAGTAGCATATTTCATTCCAGTCAAATCAGAAAGGAATGCAACAAAATTAGCTCAAGTATTTATGAAGGAGGTGGTAAGGTTACATGGCATTCCCAAAACTATTGTGAGTGATAGGGATACCATCTTCAAATCAAGGTTCTGGAAAAGTTTTCAAGAAGCCATGGGAAGTGAATTATGCATAAGCCCTGCCAACCATCCACAATTAGATGGGCAGACTGAGGTGGTGAACAAAGTTTTAGAGGACTTGCTAAGGTCATGTGCACTGGATTTTGGAGGTAACTAGGAAGATTATCTCCATTTAGCTGAGTAAACATTACAATAATAGCTATCAAAGCACCATAGGGATGGCTCCATTTGAAGCCTTATATGGAAGCCATGTTTATCACCTGTATGTTGGGTAGAAACAGGAGAAAGAGCTATTTTAGGGCCTGAGTACATACAAGAAACTAAAGAGAAGATTGACCTGGTAAGGAGGAGAATTGCAGCAGCTCAAGACAGGCAAAAGAAATTTGCAGACATGAAAAGGAAGCAGGTGGAATATGAAGTAGGAAATTTTGTTTTCATCAAAATCTCACCTATGAAAAATGCACCGAGGTTTGGGAAACAAGGCAAGTTAACCCCAAGATATATTG
Source organism: Allium fistulosum (assembly GCA_030737815.1). Lineage (NCBI taxonomy): Eukaryota > Viridiplantae > Streptophyta > Magnoliopsida > Asparagales > Amaryllidaceae > Allium > Allium fistulosum. Next base: position 891,479,847 of record CM060902.1, read on the forward strand.
GGCCATACAAAATTCTAGAAAGAATTGGTTCCTTGGCATATAAGTTGGAATTACCAGAAAACATGCAAGGGATGCATGATGTTTTTCATGTATCACAATTGAGAAGGTGGGTTCATGACAAGGCAGAAATTCTTAAGACCCCAACCCAAGTGCAAATAAATCCTAATTTGATTTGTGAAAAGGATCCAGTGGGAATTTTGGCAAAGGATGTGAAGAAGTTGAGGAATAAATCATTGAAACTTGTGAAGGTACTGTGGAGTCTTGATCCTAGTGATTGCACATGGGAATTAGAAGACAAGGTTAGGATGAACTATCCTAAGCTATTTTCAGATTAAAGGTAATTCTGATTTTTAATTTGTTTTCCTTTTGGATGCATGTATTTTAAGTTATTGTGATAGAACTAAAAATCTATTTGGTTGAGAATGTATTTGTTCTCTGAATTAAGTTTAAATTTGATTTAAGCTTAGGAAAATTGTGGGACACAATTTCTAAAAGGTGGGGTATATGTAATGACCCAAGATTTTAGGAATTTATTTTGAAAATATAAATAAGTTTAAAATAATTTTTAAACTAATTTTGAAAAGGAATTGATATGGCTTGATATGGTGTAGCTATATGTGTACATGTGTGCACAGGAAATACACATGAATAGAAGCTTAATTCTTAGATGATATGAATGAACATATGTTGATGTGTATGAAAATATATATATATATATACAGATAAATAGATTAAATCCTTAAAAGCTATATGCATAAATATATATGGATGCTACTGGTTGTATTTGAGTATATATGTGCATATGTGTTCAGTAAAAATAATGTATAGACATATATGTGTATTAATTATTTCTGTAGGACATATATATACATATATGTATGCTAATCAAACAAAAGTGTTCAAATCAGTAAAATAAAAATACACAAATGTATTTTAACTATAGGCAGAAAGCAAGAATGAAGATATAAAAGAAGCAATCCTTTTATAAATAAATAAGGGAAGCACATGCTATTTAAGTGAAAGCTAAAAATAGAAAAGTAAGATAAACCAGTGATATGTTTTGTATAGGCAGAATTAGGAAGAACCCTTGGCATATATATATGATAAAATAATGGAAATCAAGTCACGCCTTTAGCATGATATTAGATAAGAGAAAAAGCATTTTTTGGAAAAGCAAATTTCTGAAAATAACCAAAATGATAAAACCACTTTTCTCTCCACAAATTTGAGCCGGGGAGGGTAGGATTTTGGGTTTAAACTAAATGCAAATGGCATGATTTTGGGTGGGCAAAAATGACTTTAGCTAGCACCTTAAACCCTAGAAGAACCTTGCATAAATAAGCAGTGATAAGAGGGGCCTTCTCTTCTTCCCTGATAGCTCTTGAAAAAAAAATATATATCATATAAATATAAGACAAGTGAAGAAAAGGGTTTGGCGGCAGAAGCTTACCAATCAACTAAGAAGTGAAGGAGAGCTAGGTGAGAAAACTCACTCAAAAATCTAAGGCACTAAGTCCTAATGAAGGCAGCCAGTTTATAAGTTGATCTTTCTTAAAATGTATTTTCATATGTGGTTACCTTTCTTTGATTTCTAAGATGGAAATGCTTTGATATTTAGTTTGGTTGTTCTGCTTAATCTATTATGTGAAAGTTCTAAGTATTATTAGTAAATATGTTTTTATAAACCCAGATCTCTCTGATATGTTAATATTAGGAAAAATAAGTAAATACCCAGAGAATCAAATGATGAATATATGCAAGTAGTGTTGGTTCTGGCATAACCCAGAAAATATAAACATGTTGAGCTGCAATATACTTGTGTATAGGTGCTGAGGCTTGAGACAAAAAGGAATTAGGGGTGCAATAGGGTTGCTTATGTGCTGATGCTCCTAATTCAATGAAAGTATATAAATAGCCATATACATAGCAAATAAATTTGTGATTCAGTGAAACTTGGTCATTCTGAGTTTAACTTAAGCACAGATGTTTGCAAGATGAAAAACTCTCTCAAAAGCCATAAGCCAATGTTAGTTGCCTATACCCCTTTTAAAATGCAAGTGTATATATATATATATATATATATATATATATATATGGATGTAGAATCTTATTTATTAGACACCTATGATTAACTGCCTACTTGTCTTTGTTTGGTTATGAAAGATATGAAATGCCATGACATGGATGTTTGTTTTAGTGAAATGATTCACTGAATGGTTTAATCATGAAAAATCAAAAGAGTTATTATCAACTTAAAACTAACTAGGAAATGGGGTCAAGAGCACTACAGGAATGACTTGTGTTCTTGAGCAATACAAGTTGACACATGGCTTGTTTAAGTCCTGAGAACTTTGTGTAATGGAGTGAATTAGTCCATTACAATGTGTCCATTGATTCATATGATTGCAGATGAGACCAAGATAGATAAATTTATCAATCTAAGGAAATTTGATATAAGGAGGAACTAGAGTTTTCCTTGATGAAATCTGAGTAGGGAATAAATGATTATTTCATTTTGGTGATTTCCTTGTTTTGTATGGATGCTTATTTGATTTCTGGTTGATTTGTATGAATGTATGCATGTTCCCTATCTTTATAAAGTTTCTGGAAAGAAAGATTTAAGTGTGCACATGCACACTAGACTTACTTGTTTTCTAAAGGCAGGATATACCGATTTATATATGTTTCAACTTTAACTTGATTTACTAATTGTTTTAGTGGATTTTCTCATACCAAACATGTGTCTGACCCTAGTGTGATAATGGCATATGGGGTGTCTCATTTAATATAGGGCAGCTTCAAATGCTTTTTTAGGAATTGCAGCAACTAAGTAGAAGTAGGAGAAAGGCTTTGAGAAGAAGATTATAGCATGCTAAAATTAGTTAGATAAGAGCTTAAAAGATGAAATCTGCATGTATTGATATTTTTAAATTATCACTTGTATTAAGTACTGAATGATGGATGGATATTTTGCTAAGTATTTTGCTAAGGAATTGACTTGTAGCTGGAGTTTATAAATTTGGATATTATCTGAAAAGTTGAAGAAGTTAACCTATGATTTTGTATGTGAATCTGAGCAAGAATACTATGATAAATAGGATGGTTATATTTTATAAATGTATTAGTCAATCTTGAGTCTTTCAAAAGGATTAAGTATTGAGTTTGGGGAAAGATATGGGTTTAAACTAGAGAAATTCTTTTAAGTATTTAATTGCCTTTCACTGAAATATTTTGTAAAAAGATTCAAGTCCATTTCTGGGTTGTTTTGAGAAGAGTAAATACAAAGCAAAGAGAGAAAAAAGCTTCAGATGCTATGCAAATAAATGGCATATCATTGTTCCATGATCAAAGTGTCTGGCTGACACAATCACATAAATTAACCAGCTTCAAAAGAATGGAGTTCTGGTTGAACATGTTGGATTATATTTTGATAGAAAAAGGCACTTCAAAATCTTTAGTTTTCTTTTGCAAATGTTTAACCTAAAACCCTCTTTAAAATTTTATAGATAGATGTGCATTTTGAACTGGCTTGAACTATCAAATCAGGAGACACATAAATTGAAAATGATAGATGTAAATATCATTTTCTGGTACTTAGCCACATATCAAACATTTGAACTATGCTAAAAAAAATCATAATCTCAAGTTTTTTGAGATTATTTGTCAGATAAAAAGTAACAGAAAAATCATGGTTAGCATGACCAAATCTAGCATAAATAAATTTGCATAGGACCTACTTATATACTGCAAATATCAAAGAATCTGGGAATTTAATTATGAGTAGGTTAATTCAAATTCAAATCAAACAGAACTTGCTCTTGTTTACAAAATTAAACAATATATATATACTCTGATTTAAACAAGAGGGACATATACATCATCATATGTATATGTATATTTTTATGATTAAACTGATATATTTATATTAGTAGGAATTTTAAAATCCTGGACAAATTGTTTGAAAAAGAAAATGACTCTGAGAATTAAATTGAATATTAAAAAAAAAATTTCCCACTAAAATTAAGGTAAAATTTGGAGGGTCATTTCAGTTTGGTAGCGAGTGGATGACTCTTACTCCTACATGTCCCACGGGGTTGGTGCAGTCGAGAGGCTGGCCGTAAAAGCAGAACACAGGTACCATTGTATGCTACGGTGGGCGTTACCCCACTGGCGTTGTCCCGTTATAGTTGGTATCCGAGCTTTGGTTTAGAGATACCTTAGCCTGTTGGGGTAAACTCATTAGAGATAGGGTTAGCAATACCCTAGAATGAGTTTGAGTGTGTGTGTGTGTGTGTATACGGGAGCACGTATTTGTTAGTGTTAAAAAATGTTTTATATATGTTTTGAAATGAAATAATTTTTCCTAATAATATATGTCATATATAAAGAAATTTTTTTTATAACTGTTATAATTATTTGTAATGTGTTTGATTTATGAAATGGTAATATTAAATTATTATCATTTATTGTATTTAGTCAGTTTATAAGCATTGGCTAATTATTGTTGATTTAATTATGGACTAAACACTAGTTTAGTACTGGTGTATTAAAGAGAATAAAATGAATAATTAGGATATTTGGTTATGAAATTGAAATGTTTGGTTGTGACTATTGTTGTTTGTTGATTGGTAGTTTCAACTATTGAAATTAAATGGAATATCTAGATATTTTGGATAGTCAAAACTTCTGAATTAATATATGAGTTGAAATGTAGAAATTTTGTTGAATTATGCAGTTGAATTTGGTAACCTTAAATTGAAAGCAAGTGAAACAAGGTTAAATTTGTTATATCTATGTTAGTAAATGAATAGAATTGTTGTATACATTATTGGCATGTAATGTAATAATATACAAGTGTGAACTTTATGCTTTGGCATGTTTAAATCGAAATTATGATTAAGGAAAGAAAAGCTGTAAATGAGATTTAAAAAAAAGTGTTATGAACTTAATTAAATTTATGAAATGTGGCATAAATAAATTTGAAAAGTAAGTGAAAACTAATTGGATAAACGAATATGAACTAAAAGTGGAATGATTTTAAATAAAGTCACGACTTGTAAATTACTTATGAAATAAATGGATGTTGCAATGTAGTATTGAATGAGAAATTTTACATATGAAATTGAATTTAATTTAAAAATGAAGAGAAATACAAGCAATGTTATGAGAATGAATATATTAATGTTTTATATTAAATGGAGAAATTATGTGAAACAAATATTAAAGTATGAAGTGATATTTGTATTAATCAATGAGATTAATAAGGAATTTAAATCAAAATGTAATAGTGATAAAACAAATTGGAATAAGTACATAAGTTGTACGTATATTATTTTATTCGCATAATTAATTTGATCCGGATTTGAGTACACAAGTCCGAGGTGAATTACACCATTTCGTATTAGGATTTTTCATTCGATTCTTGATGGTGAATATTTGATATGGATTTATGATTTGATTCTAAAATTCTCTATCATAGTGTATGGCTATGCAAGAAGAATGATGGTTTCTAGTCAAGAAACCTTATCGAAGTCTACATTAGGAAAGTCGAATGAACAATACTAGTTCGAAAGCGAACTAGTGTGATCGAGCGAGTGAGTGATCGAATGTGATTTTGCGAAATGAAGACATATGTACATCTTATGTTCTAATATTATTGATATGCTTTGACGTTGAAATTGAAAGTTGTTAGGTTGGATATTCTTTGTAATTTAAATTGGAAATTTTATTTTATGCAAAACTACTATTAATTTAAAACTATTTTACAAAACTATTTTCTTTTATTTTTCTTATACAAACTAGTTTATTCTATTTTATATACAAAACTATTTTACAAACTATTTTATTTACAAACTATTTTACAAACTATTTTGTTTTCAAACTATTTTACAAACTATTTTGTGAACTATTTTATTTACATCTATTTTTCAAACTATTTTATATACAAACTATTTTACAAACTATTTTATATATACAAAACTATTCTAAATTCAAAACCTTTTATAAAGCAAAGATGTTCAATCCCATATGGCTCTTCATACAGCGAAATTGATTATGGGAAAATTTGGTTCTTATATAAGATGGAATTTATATAAGTATATGGTGATTTTGAAGATTATTGATTTTGGAAGGTATTCGATCTGAAGAGATAAATCTTATATACAACAGAATTTATATAAGAATGGTTTGATATATTCGAGACTATTGATTTTGGAAAGTTTCAATTTGAAAATGAAATCTTGTATATAATGGAATTTATATAAGTGTAATATTTGAAGTTACGATTTTGGAAGGGTACTATATATAGTATGATATATTTTGAAGTAAAAGGTATGGAGAGGTACCCTCCATGAAGAAGCATAGTACGATATGCTTCGAACCAGATGGACTTGGGGAATCCAGGAATGGATTCGACCGATAAACCCTAATATACTTGGGTGAATTCAGAAATGGATTCGAACTGATATGGTTGTCCGGACTTAAACTCATGAGTTCCTCGATTTTTTTTAGGGTAGATGCTTCTTTAGTTTACCCAATGGAGGCGCTTTCAATCCTGGGATCTGTTGTTTATGGATCTTCCGAGAAGGAAGTGCATCCATTGCGTAAATCATTGAATCAGCAGTTACCACTGCAGCAGGGGACGATGGTCCCTTGTTTACGAAATGGCTACAATATTTTTCTGGAATTTGGAAAGTGGAAGGATCTTCTGGAAAGTTTTGTGTCCATTGCGTAAACACTGGACCAGCAGTGGGCCACTACTATCGTAACAACATCATTTGACATCAGATTTTGAGCGGTACTTCTCATCCCTGTTTTTTGTATTTTTCACTGGATGTTGAAATAGGTCTACTAAGTACTTGGAGATTTCTAGTCTTACGCCTGATCAACGTACGACCAGAGTCTGCAAGAACGAGGATAAACTTGTTAAAACATCGAGTTATAAAAGTATTTTGATAAAGTATTTTATAAAGAATATTTTGGTTATTTTTTTTTTCATTTCTAAAGACTTTAAAAGTGTTTAAAATATTTTTATTTATGTACAACATGGTTTAATAGTAAATCATTATTATTGTAAATATTGTGAGAAGTTATTAATTAAATAAAACATTTTTAAAGTTAATGATTATTGATTTATTAATTATGTTTAAAAGTATTTTGAGATTTAAAACTAATAAAATTTATAAATAACGGATTTAAGGTTTTCAATAACTTCTTTTGAAATATAAGTAGTGATGTAAATAATTGTTTTCAAATAGTTTACACATATTTATAAAGATGTTATTTAAAAAAATTTATGTGGTATTTATAAATGAAGCAAGAAATTTTATAGATGAATTTTTTTTCCGTAAAGTATTAAAGTATTAAAGATGATGATTTGCAAATGAAGTTTTCAAATGAATATTTCAAGTAAAATTTATATAAGTTTCTTTGAATGTATAATTTAAAGATATTATATAAATGGGAAAAAAATGATTTACGAAGTTTTATTTATAGTAATATACTTACCAATAAATTTGAATCTCTATTTTGGAACTATGGTTTGAAATATTTACTTGATTTCGAAGCATTAACAGTAGATTTATAGCGTTAACGAAGAGAATATGTGTAAATTATTGTTACTAAAGGGTTCCGCTTATGAAAATGAAAAATTGGGTTTCACCCAAAATGTTTTATAAGCAATGAATTTGGTCAAACTATCACACTGCTACCTAAGGTAATGTGAGAACATTAATAATTAAATGTTCCAAATTAATTGCTCATCTTTGAGTCTCGCAGCCATATTTGTGAATTCTCCAGAAAAACCATATGGTTTAATTACTTTACAAAATGTTATAAATTAAATAAATTGATTAATATTTAGGAAACATTAATTATTAATTTACCAGTAGTTTTGGGTGTTGATAGTAATAATTCAGATGCATATGTAAAAGTTATATTTGCACGTATCAATATACGATATTGGTATATATTTAAATAGACTTTAAATATAGTTAATTTCTTAATAGGCTTTTTTAGAAAATTAATTCATGTAGGAATACATGCTTGGCCGACCATGCAAACGAAAAGAGGTGATTTAGCTTAATTGAAAATTGATTAGGGGAAAATTGATTGGGTATTAAAGGCGAAGGTTTTTAACTAAAGAATAGGAAAGGTTTCTATTCTTACATTAAAACAAATACCTCGCATTTATTTCCTCGTTCGTTTTCTTTTCTCCCTTCTTCTCATCGATGGGTGAAAATTCCTTATACCATTTTTGAAATTATCAATCCAAAAACAATAATTAAAACGTCAAATAAAGTAAAGAGCTACGTGTCTTGCAAAGTTGGGTGTATATTCAAGAATCTAAGGAGGGCTTTCCAAATAAAAGTGTAACTTATTGGCAGGACCTGAATAATATGTTTTAATTTTAATTGTTTCTTTAAATAAAATTGGTTTATCAAAATTTTATATGTACGTATTATTGCCTCACCTTGGTTTCAAATTATTATATAATTCAAATAACTTGTTAAATGATTTGATTTTTTTAAATCTGATAAATCAAAAAAGGAATTTATATATGATTAAAACAATGTTTTGGTTTTAGATCTATGTTTCTTCTTATCATGTTATGCAATTTAATATTTTAAATGTCTCTATTTGAATGTTTTAAAAGATTGCTGATATCTTATTGGATTTGATGTATGTAATTTTAGTTTTACAATATTTTAAATATTTAATAATAATAAAACAAAATTTCATTTTGGCTAAACTTTATTTACATGTATATATGTATTTTATCAATTAACTTAAGTATACATCTTTTTGTAAATACATTGGAAAATTTTAACATAATACAAATGTTTTTTTAAACGTTTGTCGCACAGTTTAAAAATGAATATATTTGGTATATTGAAACCATTTCAAATTTCACACTAAATTAACATAGAATTAATTAATAAGATTTAGATGATTTTTTCCAAAAAGCCTTTTGACCAGGCAGGCTGCGGACGGACTGGACGAATCGAACTTGGTGTTATCAAGGCGGGAAGCCTAAAGAGATAGCCTAGGAATCCAGAAAGAAAGCACGGTTAGAGTCGCGGGACAATGACCAAAACAACTCAAGACAACACAACTGTGAGATTCCTTAAGTTGGGGATCGGTATCGACTCCTACTTAGGGACCGGTACTGACTCCCAGAAACCACTTGGGTGGACACCAACTTTGCCTACATGATTATCTTGATGCCAAGGCTTTATTTTCAAAATTGTTTCATTGAATCAACGCAATTCTTCATCGATCTCCACGAACACTTGAAATTACAACTTTATTCTCCTTCAACTCCATTATTTGGACTTAGAAACAAGCTAACAAATGTGCAAACAAACATGGAACCACAAAGCTTACCATAAGATGACCCAAGATGTAGGGTTGAAGACTCCAAACATGAAGAACTTGGGGATTAGTACCGACTCCCAGCTTTTGGTGAGGGTTGGGCCTATTATTTTGGAAGAATGAGTCTAAATCGGGCAAAATGGTTAGGAGATATTGCATGCGAGATATTAGGCTCCTTACCTCTATAAATAGAGGGATAGGGCTCATTTTTAGGATCATCTCTTGTATTTCATATATTCTGGTATTTCTGAAATTTTAAGTGTTGGAGTTGTACTGAGTCTCAAGAAGTTTTGCCCTCAAGTCATAAATCAGCAATAAAATATTAAAGTGGACGTAGGCACTAAGCTTTGTTAAACCAGTATAAACGATTATATCTCACTTTTTATTCATTTTCATTTAAATTTCATCATATTTTATTCTTTTCAATAACTAATGGGTGTTTTTGCCATTTTTGGTTCAAACATTTTGGTGCTTTCACTGAGAATTGAACTCTGGCCATTTCGATCCATCATCTACTATTTAATTTCCCCATATTCAAGAAATAGATCCAATTCCCCAACCTTCGAACTCTACAAATCGAATTTCCAACAAATCTACAACTTGGATTTCCAACAAATCTATAAGATGCTTTTCGCCATGGCCCCATCAAGGATGGAACTCCAACCTCAAACCATAATTACTAGAGCTTCCACTAATGATGCTATGAATCAGAATCCTCAACATGGGAATGAAACTAACCAGCCAAAGCAAACAGAGATCCAAACTCCAACTGATATTATCGCCAAAGTGAAGATCGATATAATGATTAAGCAGATGGAAGACTGATTCTAAACTGGCCAACAGGAGATAAACAACACTATGTAATAGAGCTTGAGGCTGCTGAATGAGTTGACTCAAAATAGCCGCCGATGGGGTAGAAGGGGCTCTAGCCCTGAATCAAAGAGCTCTTCTTCATCCGAGCGAGGACGGAGGGAAGGAAGGCTGAAGAAAACCCAATACGATGTGGGAACATGTATACAAGGAATAGGATGAGCCTTGGGATCAAATTTAGGGATCGATACTGACCCCTAATTGGGAGTAGGTATCGACCCCTAAAATGGTAAGCTCAGGGCCTATCCTCTGGAAGGCGGCGTAGATGACATCCCTGGACGTGCTATTTAAGGTCTGAATCTAGCAAATCACAATATTATTGATGATGCTACTCGCGGGAATCAAACAGAGGGGAATTCTGGACGAATAGGTCCTCCAGAGTTTGGGGAGCCTAGGTATCGAGTATCTTCCCGAGAGAATTCGCCTAGCCGAACACTTGGGACAGGATCCGATTACCGTGGTTCAGTCGAACCTATCGATTCAGACTATTTGGAGGATATGGTTAAGAGGTTGGTAAGTGAAAAAAGATCCATGATTAATGATGATGGGGAATTTATGCTAGTCGGAACTCGTTTACAAGGGATATCCTTTACATGAGATATCCCTGGAGATTCAACATGCTAACGATGTCGTTGTATGGAGGGACGATGGATCCTAGGCAACACCTGTTGAGATATGAATGGAACATGGATTCAACCAGGCTTCGGATGCTATGAAGTGCTATTTTTTTCCCAATTTTCTTAGGAGGGGTGGCTACAATGTGGTTTACTCGACTTCCGTCGAGGTCTACATCATCTTTTGCTAAAGTGTCATGAAAATTCATGGAGCAATTCCATTTGCAAACCTCACGTTTGAAACAAGTGATGTCATTTTCTAATATTTATCAAGCTAAAGGAGAGTCGTTGAGGGACTATTTGAACCTGTTCCACATGGCTATAATGGAGATAACAGATCCAAAGGAAGATATAGCACTGATGGCGCTTTGTAGAGGAGTTCACCCAGACTTGGATTTTGGGGATTGGATAGAAAGGAAGCAACCATCGACAATGGAAGCTTTTTATAGAAAAGCTAATGAGTATTTACGTCACGAGGATGTGCATAAGCATCCATGGGGGAATGATATTGGAAGTACGAATGAGCCAATTCAAGGTAATATTGTTGTAAACCAATCTGGAAGAAGATCTGGGAATGTTGATGTGAAAGTTGGTAATCAAAAAAAAGGAGGAAAAAAACAATGATGGGGCAAATAAGGGAAAGCTAGATAACAAGAGTCGTTTCAGAGGTCCCAATTATGACACTTACACTGAATTGAACAACTCGATAGAGAACATCTATCTGGCTACTAGGAATATTGAACAATATAGAAAGCCGGCTCTTAGGGAGTAAATTGAGAAGGAGAGGAAGTCATGCACGTTCTGCAGATTCCATGAGACTTACGGTCATAATACTAATGAGTGCAGGCACTTGCGTGACATGATTGAAGATTTAATAAAGAAAAAGAAATTGCAAGAATATGTGAAAGCCCTGTATGATGGCGGGCAAGGAAATTCTAGCTTCCCTGGGTCGTCTTCCTAGTGGGGGCAAGCTGAGCCTAGTGCTGATGCATTCAAGGGGCTAGAAAAACGATTAGTGATTAACACAGTCATCGGGGGGCCTCATCCTGCCGATAAGAGTTTTACGGAAATGGATAGATACATTGGAGCCTTAAAGCATGTTGAGAATGAAAGTAGCTATGCTATCGAGGAGGGAGCTCCGGAAAAACAAACTCAGACCGTGACGGACGATATTGTTTTTTGGAACAGGGATGATGATGGATTGGAGGATCCAAAAATTGACCCACTCATGATCTCGGCCATGATCGGTCCTGTTGTTGTACGAAAGGTGCTTGTTGACTATGGTAATTCAGTCAATATTTTGTTCAAAAAATCTTACGATCAAATGATGTTGAAGGAGAGAGATTTGAAGCATTGTTGATCTCGTACACAGGGGTTTAACGGGATGGCTACTGATGCCATAGGATTTGTCAAATTACGGTGTAACTTGGTAAGGACGACCGTAGGCGAGTGCAGGTCGTGCCGTTTTTATTGTTGGATATTTATTTTTCTTATAATGCATTATTGGGCCGACTGGCCCTAGCTCAATTTAGAGCGGCCATCACTCCCTGGTGTTTAACAATAAAATTCCCTACAATAAATGGAGTGAGGATCATGCATAGAGATTAGATGGCTTGCCGTGAGTGCTATGTCCTTGAATTGAAGGAAGCAATGTGTGAGGAGAAAGGAAAGAATGTAGAGGGGTTCCCTGCATAAAGGCTTTGGACACATAGAAACTACCGCCCGATCTTCGGCTTGGGCAAACTAGTCGACTCTATGATGACATTGACCGACGAAAAGACCATAGGGCAGACGAGCAGCTCCCGCCGAATTGACAATCGTTGTTCTAGTCGGCAAGGATGATCCAAGTAAAGTCCTGAAGGTTGGATCTCAGCTTGGTACTATTGTGACGAGGGACTTGGTTGGTTTTCTCTAGAAAAACGTAGATGTGTTTGCCTTGACACACTCGAATATATTTGGGATCCCGCCTAGGATAGCAAGCCACTCATTGAACATAAATCCCAAATGCATTCATGTGAAATAAAAGCATCGTAGCCTGGGTATGGAGAGATCCGCTGCACTCAAAGAAGAAGTGGATAAGCTGAAGGGTAGCAGCTTCATCCGTGATGCCTTATACCCAGATTGGGTATCGAACCCTGTTTTGGTGAAGAAAGCAAACGAGAAGTGGAGGACATGTATTGACTATTCGAACTTGAATAATGTGTGCCCAAAGAATAGCTTCCTGCTGTCGAGGATAGATCAGTTGGTGGACTCGATTACTGGACATAAACTACTCTAATTTATGGACACGTACTTCAGATACAATCAAATCCATATGCACGTCCTATATTAGGAACACACCAGCTTCATCACCAATTTCAGACTCTATTGCTATCTGGTCATTCCCTTTGGGTTAAAAAATGCAGAAGCACCTTACCAAAGGCTTGTGAAGTAGATGTTAAGGACCAGATTGGACGATCAATAGAGGTTTATATAGATGACATGCTTGTCAAGTCACAGCGTTCGAGGAATCACGTTGACGATCAAGGAATGCTCTATCGGTGTTGTGTTAGGGAAGTTCATGGGTTTCACTGTTAACTCCCATGGGATTGAAGCCAACCCAGTAAAAGTCAAGGCTTTGAGAGAGATCGAAGCACCAAAGACAATCAAGGAGGCCCAAAGCTTAAATGGGAAGGCTGTTGCTCTAAGTCGGTTTGTCTCCAAAGCCACTGACAAATGTATCCCTATCTTCAAGGTGATCAAGAGGGGAAAGAGAAACATTGAGTGGAATCAAGATTGCAAAGATGCATTCTAGGCTTTGGTGAATCATTTGAAGAGGCCTTCTATTCTCTTGAAACTGGTGGATGATGAGGATTTGTTCTTATACGTAGTAGCATGGTGCATGCCCTAAGGGCCGCACTTGTTTTTGAGCAATATCGTATCCCTCGGTCTACTATATCAATAAGCGTTTGGCAGGAATAAAGGGAAACTATCCAAGATCGGAAAAGCTCGCATACTACCTACTGATTGCCTCCAGAAAGCATCACCCCTACTTCCAAGCTCATTCAATCAAAGTCCTTACTGATAAGCCTTTATGACAATTCTTGCAAAGACCTGAGACTTCTGGAAGGCTATTGAAATGGAACATTGAATTGAGTCAATACAATATCATTTATCACCCTCGAAGAGCAATTCAGGTTCAGGCCTTGGTGGATTTCATAGCTGAATTCACTATACAAGATGATTCTCCAGAGAGTAGTGGAGAAAAATAAGTTGGATGGAAGATGTACATGGATGGTGCATTCAATGATCAGTGTTCTGGTGCTGGAGTTGTGCCTGTCACTCCCGAAGAACACCCAATCAGCTATGCCTTGAAACTCGATTTTCCAGCAATGAACAATGAAATTAAATACGAAGCCTTTTTTGTAGGAATCAAGATCGCCAAGGAACTGGGAATAAAGACTTTACACATTTTTTGTGACTCCCAATTAGTGATATGTCAGGTTAGGAAAGAGTATCATGCGAAAGGAGCAAGGCTAGCTCCTTATTTAAACCATGCTCTCGAGCCGCTCAATGAATTTGAATACTAATTGATAGGACATATTTCCAAAGATTATAATGAAAAGGCCGATTCATTAGTCAAATTGGCTAGTTCTGGGGATGCACAGCTCATGGGCCTGGTCTCAGTGGAGGTATTTTCAGCTCCAACCATTGACTATATAGATGTTGATTGGGTCATGGATACTGAACCTGAAAAGGAGTCATGGATGACTCCAATTTAGAATTATTTGCAAAAGCAATCCTTTCGAAGAGAAGGAATAAACGACAAAAAATCCTTCAACAAGCTTCAAGATATATCATGTAAGAAGGAATAATACTATACAGGAAGAGTTTCTCTATCCCTATGCTATGGTGTGTCACTCATGACGAGGCCAAACGAGTTCTGAGTGAAGTTCATAAAGGAGCCTGTGGCGACACACTGGGGGGCAGACCTTTGCAAGGAAGTTCCTTTATTGTTGTTATTTCTAGCCGACCGTCAATCAGACATAGCTTATTACACTCGAAGATGTGAGAAGTGCCAAATAATTGCTAAAATTCCAAGGGCCCCCGTCTATGGAAATTACTCAAATGGCCGGTCCTTGGCCATTTGAAGTTTGGTGTATTGATATCATCGGTGTATTGTCGATATCTACAGGTGGCATGAAGTACGCCATCATGGTAGTTGATTACTTTACTAAATGGGCTAAGGTGCAGCGTTTAGCCCTGATTACCATGAAGAAAGTAATCAACTTTGTTGATTGGAATATCATCCGTTGTTTTGGAGTTAAGCGATCGTTATCGATAATGGGACCCAATTCGATAGTACAGAGTTTAAGGATTTCTACCGCCGACACGGCATAGAGAAGAGATTTTCCACGGTGGCACATCCTCAGGCAAATAGAGAGGTTGAAGCTGTAAACAAGATTATCAATTCTATTCTTAAGAAGTGATTGGAGAAGGTCAAGGCAAGTGGGTCGATGAACTCCCGTTAACACTTTTGGCTCATCGAACCACCCATGAGTCAACAACTGGCCACTCTCCATTCACTTTGGTATATGGATCAGAGGCTATGTTCCCAGTCAAACTGGAAGTGCCTTCTCATCGGGTTACTCACTATGATCCATGGATAAACGAACAAATCCTTCTAGAGTCTCTTGATATGATCGATGAGAGACAGACCAAAGCTGAGTTGAGAGCAGCTGCACACAGACACCAACCAACTCGATATTATAACACCAAATTCAGGAGTCAGACCTTTTAAATCGATGACTTGTCCTTAAACGAATCTTCCCTAGCCCTAAGAACTTTTGCTCGAGTTGAGAAGGTCCGTATGCAATACAGAAAAAGCTTGGAGATGGCACTTTCAAGCTGGTAACTATGGGTAGGATTTTGCTAGTGAGGGCATGGAATAGCAAGTACTTACGACGCTATTTCACCTAGAAGAAACTTGTAAATAATGGGCTAGAGCCATGTAATAAGACAGATTCTGTCATTTTTCATCTTTTATGAAATAATTGGACTTTTTAGACCAAAATTATGACTTCTCGTTTCTTAGGGGTTGTGACTTGATCAACTCAAATGAATCTGCATATGATTAATGTAGGTGTGAGGTACCCGGAGACAGATGCTGATCAAACTTCAGTGGCTCATGATCGGGCCCGTGATATCCCTTTTGGTGTTTGGAGATCGACATCAGCTAAATCTTGCCTTCGTATTGGGGGCGGGAGCATAAACATAAGCCAAACATGACACAACTGTCCACATCCTAACTCTCGTTCCCTCAGTAGGAGATGAAGTATAAACTTAAACTGGATGTGATATGAGCATCCATACCCTAACTCTAGTTCCCAGAGTAGGAGCTGGAGTATAAACTTAAATAGGATGATACACGATCATCCGCAAACCGACTCTTGCCTTCGGATTGGGGGAAAGAGCAAAAGCTTAAAACCGGACATGACACAATCATCCATATGCTAACTCTTACCCTTGGATGGAGTGTACGAGTATAAATCAAAAAGTACATGATATGATCGATCGCCCACTCAACTCTCATCCCCGGACTAGGGGTAGGAGTATAAATAAAAACAAGTATGACAAGTTCGTCTAATCCTTAACATCTTGCCCGGAGTAGGAGGAATAGAAGGTACACGCTTAGTGTAAAGCAGGACCTAATTTTTAAGCCTTCGATCAATGTCCAGAGTTAGGTGTGGTCGAATGCTAACATCTTGGATGGGGATGTACAGACTACGATTCTAAGTAGTTAACTTAAATTCGCGTCCGGGGTTTGGTGCGGTTGGAACTTAGTATCTTGGAAAAGGATACTTAAGCCACTATTTTAAGTAGTTTACCCTAAGGATTGGTTTACATTCGCTAGAAAGATGTAAGTTGGCAAATAACGAAAAGATTAAGGGCTTGATCCGAAAATGATCACTAAAAGAAATAAATTGCATGTACATTAAATGGAAAGCGTATTTCTAGAGTACTTAGACAAATTTGAACAAAGATTTTACAAAATAAAAAGTCTTTGTTATTAACATTAAACCAGGAATCTAAGTACAAATGGCTTACTCCAAAAGCAAAAAAGCAGAAATGGGGGCCAATCCCATACAAAGCCAGCCAACAAATAGAAGGAGTCTATATACAAAAAAACAAACTAGCATCTATTTCTTCTTTGACTTATTATTCTTTTTAGAACTGGAGGAGACTTCACTCGAGCTCTCTCCTTACTTCTTTCCATCTCTTCCACTATCGCCTTGGCCTTTGGGAGGAGTGCTTTGTGAAGATCTAGCAGGCACACTCCGATCGCTCCCGGGCAGAAGACTGGAGGTTGGAATGCTTTGCGAAGACATTATCGTCGTGCTTTGAGCACTTTCAGGTGAGGCAATATGTACAGGTGATAACATTTTCTTGCCTGGCAAGGCTACAAATAAAGGACCGGAAATAACCTCCAACTTCTCCGGCCTAACTTCAATGGATAATAAACACTAACACTCAGTGTCACCTGGAGTGTGACCTGGTAGAGCTTTGGAAACTCCAGTGATTATAACATCTTCATCAACATGGGTCTCTTGAGTCCTGCCAACTCCTTCTTCCAGCAAAGCGTCAGTCATATATGCATCAAATAGGGTTCATCTTCAATCGGGATGGTTGGAATGATTATGGAAGATGCAATAGTCACTGGTTCTGTTGCAGGTGCATGTAGTTATGGCTGGGAGCTCTTTTTAGGAAGCGGAGCAATGGTAGGTTGACCTGAAGATTGAGAAACAAGGAAAGAAAGATTAGCTATGGTAATTGGTGACACGTCGACTTTGTGAAATACTAGAGAAATCAATACCTTCTTTAGTCTGAAGCTCCACGTGGGCCAAAGTTCTACTAGAGACCCATTTTGGAATAGGAGAGAGAACAACGGATTTTGGGATCTAGGGTTTCTCCGAATCATATCCAGAGTCAACAGTGGAATCAAGGGTAGCTTAAGTCCTAGGAACTTCACTAGCTATAGCATCGTGATGGCCAAATCCAGAGCCTTCACCTAATTCTTTTTGAGTAGTAGTATCAAGTTCTGGAGTAATAAGGTGATGGTTTTCTTGGAGGATTTTTGGTTCATCACCCCTTAGAACATCTTTATCCAACAACTCCAAGTTCACCTTACCACCTTGGAGATGTTCCTTCTTTTCCTCAACAACCCACTCATAGACACGGGGTAGAATTAGAGGGTAATCCTCTCTGAACCACTCCGTATTTTGAAACTTAAGCACATTGGTGTTTGTATTGAGTAATCAACGGCTCAAATCTCTACATCATCTGCTCTTCTACCCATTATTCCATGACTTTAACTTCTCTTTTAACCAGGGCTTTGACCTCCCTTTTAACAAGGGCGTCCACGTCCCTAGCTTCCCCAAGCGCTTCATTCCTCTCTATTCTGAAGGAGACCAGCTCGTCGTATGCATCTTGAGCAATTTTCTATGCTTCATCTTCTTCCTGGGTCTCACGCTCGAGTTTGGTTTTCAATTCATCCATGTTCCTCCTGGCAGCATCCCTTTCCATTACAAGCTCGTGGTTCCAATGATGTGCTTGCTCGATTTTGTCCAAATGCTTGGATCTCTTGGCTTCGAGTGATTTAATGGCCTCTTTGGCCTTCTTCTTCGCTTCGACTTAGGATTTTCTTGAGGTCTCAATCTTAATGTAGAGAGCGGCTAAGATTCTTTTATTCTCGACTTCAATGAGTTTCTGGTTCTCTATCTCTTGCAGCCTGTCTCTTAAAACTTTTGAACTCTTTCGACCTACTTCGCCCATTCATTATATTGACTGTGGACATAGATCGTGTAGTCGATTGTCCTCTGTTGGACTTCAACAGGTATTCTCTTTAAGTTTGGCAAAAACATAAATTCACCAAAGCAAATGTTAAAGAATTCATTCTTAAGCTCGGCCTCTAACCCGTAGTGTCTAACTGCCGCTCCTCGGTAATGGCCGGAGCAACAACACTTCCTTTACCAGGCCTTCGATGAAAAGTATCTAAGCCACTCTTATGATGTCTATGCTCGAAGACCTACTAGAATGAGATAATGTTGTGGGCTGTATAGGGATAAAGGTAGGCGGTTGGGCTCAGGAAGTGTCGATCAGTTGAATTTCCTCACGGCGATCTGGTTGACTATCTGGGACTCTGAGAGGAGGTGATTTTGATCTAGGCCATCGCCTGGAAGCAGAATGACGAAAAGAACGGTCCCTATCATATCTGCTCCTCTCTCGGTCGTCTCTGTCGTGACTAGAGTGATGGATTGAATTATATTCTCAACCACTCCCTTGATAGTACGAGCTTGACTAGGGCCATTAGACGTGATGCACTTTCTCTTCCAAGGATCAAAATGAATGCTATCTCTTATTCATAGAACCTGCAAGGCAAGCAGGAATGAGTTAGATCAAACGTGCAAGGACTTGGGTCAAGTGCAAGTGTCGTGATGTAGACGTTTGTGTGTGTGTCCTAGTGTCCCCCCAACGGACCATGTACTAGAGCTTTACCTAAGGGAGTAATCTCCCTCGCACCGTTGGGAATGGCGTCCTTCTCAAAGCGGATCATGGCACCAATGTTAGCAATGCTTATGTTCCCAACGTTGAATGGTTGAACTCCGTAGGGATAGACCGTAAACTAGTGAACGTGCCCGTTGAAGAAATAGATGGAGTCTTCTTTGCACTTGTGACTGATGGGGGCTGAGTGGAAGTCCATGTATTTGAAATTTTCACAATCAATCTCTTTTTTGGAGCAGGCAGTGAGACGTCTCTGGGTTGTTTGATCTAAGACTTATGGCCCACTTCATTGTTACATTGGCCGGCCTTACCGCTCTCCAATAATCTCACCTTCCTCAATGGCTTCATGTTCTAATTCTATGTTTTTTGTGGCTCCGACCTTAGGACTTGGGACTAGGAGCAAATTAGGATCGACTTTACCTTCTATAGGCAAGTTGTTATCATCGTTATCATCATCACCATCGTCATAGTCACTCTCAATGACCTAAACTATGCCGATGCTGTGACCTTATACTATTAGACCGTGGGCGAGAAGATTCTCATTCGATATAAGAATTCTTATATTCCTTCCATCGGCTAGGATGACCATAAGAGTGTTGACGGCTCCCAAAAGTGCATCATTGCTAGGCCTCGCCGGGACATCTGTATAACAAAAGAAAATAAACTAAGTCTATGGACCATAAAGCAAATTCACATAGAACAACGGGAGTAGAACTTACATTCAGCTATCCATTTGTCAACGAATCCGGGTGGTTAGCGTACATAGAACCATTCAATTTTGAAGTTACTCAGCTTGTTCCATGTCCTAAAGACTACTCTATAGTTCCCCATAGGTTGCAAATAAATCAAAGACGAGCTTTCTTTTCGCTTCTTGAAGCTGTATATATGCCAGTTATGTTCATCGCTAGGCGCTCGGTTCAGATGTTCAAAAAAATTTGAAATGTGCCGAGGAGAAAAGTGTAGCTATTTGGATGCAGCTGTATAAGAGATAGTCTCATGAAATTCAACACTTAATGGATGAATTGGTTAAATGGGGAAACACAACCTGTCAAACACATGTGTCTATTACAGGTAGTATATAAATCTAGAGGGTTGTGTGGTCTCTGACGTGGGGACGGAATAAGAACGTCATCAAACGTGATTCCATGCTTTTGGCATATTCTATAAAGAGGCCCTTCTTCGATTTTTAACGCAATGGAATCAATGGGATTACTTAATATTACTGCGTCCTCGAGAGTGTCAGGTGCAGGATCTACATCTACACCACCCGTCGGCTCTATCAGATTCTCTAGAATCTGTTGCTCTATGTCGAGATTCTTTAGATCTGTTGATCAACATGTGGAATTTTTGGTTGCTACTCTTGCTAGACAAGGATTTGCTGGGCCAGTGAAGTTGTCACTGAACTTGACTCTACATCGGATTCGATATATTTATATGGTGAGGTACCTGTAGTCTGAGCAGCCAGACGTTTGGAATGTATTTGGTCCATTTCTATAAAAAAACTCGACAAATAATCAACGTTAGAAGATTAAATTAGGTCGTACCCCCTGGGCCAAAATGAATTCTAGTGTGATGTCATGTAGTGTCGTGAAGTTCGGATTGCTGTTATTATTTAGCTCTTAATTTTAGTAGTTCATTTTTAAGTCTGGACATCACTCAACGTGACCGTTGTCGCTGACCGTCCTGATAAGCTTTATGTTATTGATCACACTTTGGATTTGTCATGAGACGGAAGAGGAATTTAGCATGGATCAGCAAGGTGATGTTTGATTTCAAACTTGGAATAGGTGAAAATTCACCTAAGTGTAGGAGTCACATCGACCCCCACAATCAAAGGGTTTTTCCCTTCTTCACCTCCATCTCTGCCGATCCCAAAACTACGGCCACCGCCAATTGTTCGTCCATGTCCAAGGTTCGTTGTGCCTATGTTAAGATCCCTATTCTTATTCACAACCATGGCCAAGTGGTTACCTAAATCTGTGTGAATTAGGGATTAGGATGTTAGGGTGTGAGTAGGTGGCCTTCAGATTGAGGCAAAGCGGTAGATTCGGTAAAATTCTGGTGGCATTGGTGAAGGTAATGAGAGTGGCGACGGTGATTGCTGATGAGTAAGGAAGCGGAGAGAGTTCGGGTCATGGCTAATCTTTAATGGCGAGCTAGAGATTTTTAGATTGGAGGCACGAAGACAAGTGAGAAAGTGAAAAGGAAGAAATGGGTTATATATGGTTACAAGCTCGAATTCTCAAAGCCAAGAAACTTGATAATTCTTTCAAGTGTAGAGTTAGTACCAACTCCCAAGCTAGGGATTGGTACCAACTCCCAAGTACAAAAAAGGGTGAGTAAGAGCAAAATTTGAAATGTATACATATTCATGTATGTCTGGAGTTATGATAATGCATATACAAGTGGGTAACCTTATACGTGTACTCTCCTTAACTCAAGAATGTGTACATGGACATGTGTACGTAAAGATTCCCAATGTTTAGCGATGGAAATTAAATGAAAATTAGATTCATACTTAAGGAACTCATGGATGGAATCATTCTTAAATCATTTGACTTAGAATAGAAGAACACAGAATCACGTTCCAGATTTATAGTCCCGGATATAGTTAGATCGTCACGATGGATCGCTATGGACATGATAATCCATGAAACCGATTCACGAAAGGATAATGACCATTCAGAACATAGAGCAGAATCCTTCACAAAAATCCAAACTTGTCTCAATTTAAAGCACATAACGTTAGAAATGAGATGTACTTTGGGGGGCAAGTGTTATCCATCCTTTTGACCAGGTAGGCTTCGGACAGGCTGGACAAATCAAACTTGGAGTTATCAAGGCAGGAAGCCCAAAGAGATAGCTCATGAATCTAGAAAGCAAGAGCAGAAAGAGTCGTAGGACAATAACCTTAAACAATTCAAAATAATACAACTGTGGGATCCCCTAAGTTGGGGTTCGGTATCGACTCCTACTTGCAGACTGGTACTGACTCCAAGAAACAATTTGGGTGGACCCCATCTTCTGCTTACGCGTTTATCTTGATGCCAAAGCTCTATTTCCAAAGTCATTTTATTGAATCAATGCAATTCTTCATCGATTTCCATGAAAACTTGAAACTACAACTTTGTTCTCCTCCAACTCCATCATTTGGACTTAGAAACAAGCTAACAATGATGTAAACAACTATAGAATCTCAAAGCGTACCATAACCAAGGTGTAGGGTTGAAGACTCCAAACATGAAAAACTTGGGGATAGGTACCGACTCCCAATTAGGTACCGAGATTGACTCCCAGCTTTTGTTGAGATGGCGCCTATTATTTTGGAAGAACAAGTCTATATCGAGCATAATGGCTAGGAGATATTGCATGCCAGATATTAGGCTCCCTACCTCTATAAATAGAGGCGTAGGGCTCACTTTTTAGGACCATTTTGACTCTAGCTCTTGTTTTTCATATATTCTGGTGTTTACAAAATTCTAAGTGTGTGAGTAGTATCAAGTCTTAAGAACTTCTGCCCCCAAGTCATAATCAATAATAAAATATTAAAGTGGATGTAGGCCAAGCTTTGCTGAACCATTATAAACGATTGTGTCGCGCTCTTTTTCTTTATTTTCTATTAAATTTCTTCATATTTTATTCTCTTCTATAACTTCTAGGTGTTTGTGCCATTTTTGGTTCAAAAAATGATTTTAATAAAAAAAATTACTAGATACGATCTAGTGAAATCCATTAGACTTCATGGGCCCACTATAATCGAAAAAAGAGAAAAGTTGAAATTTACCCCTTTCACCCATTGCAGACCGAGCTAATTCCTTAATGGTATCAGAGCCTATATGATCTAATTAGCAACTTTAGGGCGACTTATTAAACCTACATATCCTTATTGGTGTTTAGCAAAGTAGTGCCTAGGCGTGGGGGTTAAATAATCACGTATTCTCCTCTCCCTAGTTACTGGTTGTCCCAATGGGTGGGGTATGTTGAAAAGGTAGGCTAATTTTCATGATTAAGTATGAGAAAGAAAAATATATTTCAAATTTAAAGGTTAAGTTTAAAATATAAAATTTTATAAAAGTTATAATATAATTAAAAGTTATTTTTAAAATAAATTGAATAATTTCAAAAATTATGTTAATTAATTGGATTAACTAAATAAATAAATAATTATAATAAACATTTACAATAATATACATTTCTCTTAAATTGTTCAATGTAAATAATAAATAAAATTTTCGAGTTTGTTTAAAATATTTAATGAAAATTGTTTTAGTTAAGTGAATATTTATTTGACAAATATATTTATCACATATTAATTTATAAAGACACATATATAATGATTTGTGTATAAAAATATAAATTATAATTAATATTTATCTTAAATTGTTTAAGATGATTAAAATAAATTTTGAAAATATAAAATAATTTAGTTAATTTGTTACTAAATTAGAATTAATTAAATAAGATTTAGGTAACAATATACATATCAATATTGTATAAGTTGATTGAATTATGAACAATTATAAGTGAATTCAACATATATAATATGAATGTATGATCATAAGTGGAACTATAAGAAACCGAACTTAGGTTTAAGGATTAAATACATACATATTATACGTATACCATAATTTTTGATGTGTTCGACACTTGAATCACGAGGGTATTTCATGAGAAATACATTTTTCCACAAATGGATGTCACTTTAATATATGTATATATTATAGGCTATGAATCTTTAATACACACACACACATACATAAAGTTGTCCTCTACCATTTATATGTCAATAAATTACTTCCATACTCTTTAGTTGTCGAGAAAACTCAAGTTAAGGACATTAAGTGCAGTACTATCAATATACTAACAAGACAAAGTAAAACACAAGCATCTATTTGTTGAGCAAACTTAAGGAATGTGTACTATATTTAGGAAGTCGCGAAATGGAGGGTAAGAGTAAATAATCTCTTTCGATTTATTGAGCAAATTTAATATTGAGAAGAGATTAGGATAAAGACCATAGGTTAGGAGTGGTATATGATACAATCGATAAGGAGTTACCTATTGCATGCGGGCCTATGTTTTGCAAAGCAAACCCAAGGTTGGAATCCTAAGGCAAGTGAATCCTAATACTTACCAGAGGAATCAAAAGGTTCCAATGTTTTTACTTAAGGTTTTTAGAAACATAAAAGTCTATTGAGAGCATATAAATGAATACATCTAACCTTCCCAATAATATAAGAACATCTACTGTGTATAAATTGTGCTAATTTGCTTAAATTAATTTTGCAGCATAATGACCGACCTAAGGCAATTTTTGAGAAATTATAAGCACACCGCACCTAATTATATTGACTAGCTAAGAGCTAAAAATATAACATTCATATATGAATGTTTATGGGCATTAATTACTAAACCTTTAAGATAGAAACCTAATGAAAATACTAACCCTGCGGCAGCAAAAGCTTACAATACTTGTATAGGTGATTGTGAAATTGATTAAGTTTTCATGTTGTCTACTTTAGACAAGCCGTTGAAAAGACAATACAAAAATGTATCTGTCTTTAAAATCTTTGAAAGCCTTAAAGCTTTGCTTGTGGAGTGATCTCATTCTGTAAGGTATGACATTACTAAGATGCTATTCAATATAAAGATGAGTAAGGTTAGTCCTGTTGTAACGATCTCGAATTCTATTAAGTTTAAATTTGTTAATAAATCTAAATTTTGAATAAAAATTGTAAAATTAATTGGTAAATTGATTTGAGTTTCTCCAAATTAAAATAAAATATGTGTTAAATAATTTGAATTTCTAAAATATATCTTTCCAATATGTAAACATAAGTGTGAAATAAACATACGTTATAAGTATAAGAAGTAAAATAAAATACATTCAAAATATGTACAAACAAATAAAATATATATATGTGAAGACATATCAAACAACAAAAATTTAAGTTAGAAATAGAAATTAAAATAGAAACATAAGATAAATTTTATAGTTGTATAATAGAAAGTAAACATAAGAAAGACGAGTATAAACAAAAATACATTCAAGTATTCAAACAAATAAAAGATAAGTGTAGACCTGGAAGGAAGAAACCAGACAACAAAGAAAAGAAATATATGTGAATGGCTTGTAAAAGAAACAAAATATATATGTATTAGCTTGTATAAGAAGACAAAGGAACAAAAATATATATTCAAGTTGAACAAACAAAATTGGATAAGTATGAAGGTTGAGAAAAGATTTGTACAACAACAATTAATGCTAGCCACAATATGTATTGTCAGCCACAAAGTAAAGAAACAAGCAAAGCAAATATCTCTGCCTATACTGTACTAAAAAAGAAAAATATTTTATCACCCTGTAAACTTCATTTCTATATATCCATCAATTCTTCTCAGCTCAGTTTCGATCATTCTAAACTGGGAAAAACTAAAGTAAATATCACTCAAAGCTTCAACCTAAATAACAACTCAAATCAATGAAAACCAAAGGATCAAAGAAATGGTTCCAGCAAGCAAAGATACTCAAACCTATTTCTTCATCAACTTTGTTTTCTTTCCTCTGGAAACAACACTGTGAGTAACTTCTTTTTTTTAAATATGGATTTAAAGCTTTGAAAAGTGTGTTTATCTACATATATATATTATATGAATTCTCTAAGTATATATGAATGAGGAATGGATTGTGTGCAAGCTTTTATCCATATGTGTTCTCTGTTTTCAGTTCTAACCCAAGACTCTAGTTTCAAAAAAAATCAACTCCCCTTGATCTATTAACTGTTTGAACTTAGGACCAAAACAAAAACTGTTTGTTTGATCATCAACTAAGTTTTAAAAATCAATTTAAGTTTAAACATCTTATGAATGATTCTGGAAATCGAGATATCTGAACCAACTTTAAATTAGCCAAATTTCAAACTTCGTAATTTACGATTTCAAATATATAATCTGAATTCGTATGCTTAATCATGAATTTTAAAGCTTAAATCATAATTTTTATAGCTAGGATTAAAGAGTAGTTTGTATTTGAACAAAAATTGCACTTTTACAAATTTCTGGTGATCGATCCAATTATAAATGTTGAAACTTGGTTTGAAGCTAGTATAAACATCTGTGATCTCGAGAAAATTATGGAATAATTTTTCTATTGCATGAATTAACGGTACGAGGTCGATTTAGGGCTTTGTTTCGAGTTTTTGGACATGTCTATAATGAGGCACATTCGTATCCTATACGCGATCGAGTTTCACGAGACTCTGGAGAATGGTAGTATGGGGTGTTGTCGTGGTGTGGATGGATTCTGAGCATCTCCAGTGGCCTGAGCGACGATGGCGAGGTGGCTATGTTGTTTGGGTTGAGCTACAGGTTTTGAGCAAAAAAGCTATTTTTCGATTTGAAAAGCTTGGTGTCGATTTGAGTTTCAATTTTGTACGTAGGGGCGATCTGCGACTTGACGGTGATCGCGAAGTCTACAGGAGCGGTGGAGCGACGCCGTGCACGTGCACGAGCCTTAAAATGTTTGCCTGGGAAGAACAGAGGAGATTCTCGCGTAGTACTCGAGTAAATCGAGTTGTTTACTCGAAGCAGAAGGTGATGAAGCTCGGGTCAAATCTGGTTTCAGGTTTCAAACCTGATTTGGTTTCTGGGATTAAAAACTGAATCTAAAATTTATAAATTAAAGTTTAAATTGAGTTTCAAATTTGAGTTTAAATATTAATTCCAGTTCAGTTTGAAAATTTAGTTTGGAAAATAAAGTTTTAAAATTTAAATTGTTTTAATACTTAAAATTGTTAAGTATTGAAAAGGAAGGAATTTGAATTTTAAATGGGATTTAAATTGTAAAGGAAGGATTAATTAATAAATGAGATTTATTAAGATTAATTACTTAATGTAATTAATGTAAATAGAGTAATTAATTAAAGAAGTAATTAGAGATCATTAATTAATAAAATTAATGATGTAATTAAGGGTTGGTTAATTAAGATTGATTAATCAATGATAAGTGATTATGAAGTAATTAATTAATGTGATTAATTAAGGATTAATGTAATTAATTAAGAATAATTACGGGTTAATTAATTATAAATAAAAGGTTAATTAATTAATTAATTAAGGTAATTAATTAAGAAGTAATTAATTAATGAAGGTGATTAAGATTTAATTAATCAGTAATTAAGGATAATTAATCATTGATTAAAGATACTTAATAAAAGTAATTATGTGATTAATTAGTTATAATTACACAATTAATTCATCTTAATTGTAGATGATTGATTATTATCGAATGCTTTGTATTGATGATATCCCTGATATGTGATTGTGATACTATGTGATGCTGTGTGATATGAATTGTTTTAATCCAAGCTGTGATGAATGTAATTCATTTATTTATAATGCATTTATATTATTTATCTGTGGATCTGTGAATAAGGATAAGCATTATAGCTTATACCGCTTATCAAATATATTGCTGTATTTGAATCTGTGATGATTGAATGATGTTGCACTATTGTGTTAAACCCCTGGACCACACTTTTACACACACAAATATGGATTTCACGAGGAAATCGGTTAAGTCACAGATGATTTAAATTTAATGTGTTTTGAAATTGAAATTTTAATTTCAATTGATTTTGGAAATGGATTTGGGTTAAATGTTAAAGCTTTTGAAAAGGAGTTTTCAAGGTAAAAGTTATTTTGAATAACTTGGTAAAGCCTCCAATTTAAATAATTTAATTTGAATTTGAATTCAAAATTTGGAATTGAATTCCATGTTTGGAAATTATGGTTAAAGATGTCATAAATGTGTTTATATGAATTTGAACCATTTTAAAAGTATGGTTTTGAGAATTTGAATTTAACCCAAGGACTTTAACTTGTATAAAAGAGATCGGATTTTTCCGCAATAAAAACTGTTTGTTTTCAAATAATAGAAACTTTCATATAAGGAATGAATTTCCAATTTGTGTCAAAGAATTTCAAGTTTGAAATGAAAATGGTTTTCCGAGTTATGAATAAATCTTTGTGAAAGATTGTTGAACTTTGTTTTGAAATTGGAAAGGTGTACCTTTCGTATAAAAGGTCGAAATGGAATTGTTTTGAAAGCTATCAGTTAAATCTTTGTTTTAAAGATTTAACGAGTTAATCCAATTGAAATGGAAATCGATTTGGAAATCTATGAATAGATCTTTGTGAAACTGGGTGAAATTTGTGAGATGAATCTTTTTGTGTAAAAGATTAAAATGGTAATTTGTTTAAACCATTTGAAAGAAAAGTTTTTGGTAATAAGTTGTGACTTAACTGAAATCCCAATATCCATATGTTTTAAAATATTGTGCCCACTATTCGGTTTAGCCGGGAGAGGACTTTGTGTCATATAACCCATTCTGAATAGTGATACGACGTTATGGATTGATTTGAAGGCCGGTGTTGAAGACCGGTTATTTGTGAGAACGATAGGATAATCTATTGATTGTCTCTGCACCGAGTAGCTACGGTATAGAGATTCCCTAAGTGATGGGAAGTCCGATCGGGATTGTGAATACCCGGATTGCAAGGGCTTCTTTGGAAGTGCCTTCGGTTCTGTTCGAACCCGGAACAGACTTGTATGGTTGTATGTCTAACATTACACTTTGAGATATAAAGTTGATTTCTTTCAAATACATTTCTGTTTGGTGGCGGAGAATTTATTCTCTTAGCTTAACACCCTTCTCTGAGACGTACGAGCTCAGCGGTTATGTAGTTGAAGGTTATCAGTGATATACTCCCAATTTGGTAGTGTGGCATGCTAAGTGTTGCTGTGTGTTGCTGATCATTTGTTGATCATTTGTTGATCAAAGCATGGCTTTGTGAAAAAGCGTAGCTTTGTGGACGAGACCTCATCGGACCTCACACCCCGGAAATGGTCAAAACAAGAAAATGCGGCAAGGTTATGAGGGTCGCTCCCTTTAGGGTATGTCATTTCCTTCTGGAAAAAGGTGGTATCATGGTATGGAGCCCAGATGCTATACCTGTGTGGTGGCATCAATCTTATTTACTGTGTGATTGTTGCTTTGTGATCGAGGCGCCTCGGATAAAGGTCCCAAAGGACCGGTGGGTGGCATACTCGAGTAGTAGTTACCTAGTTATAGTGGTAACCCGGCCTTGTGTTTCCAGAGATCCGGGTAGGTTCTCGGGACGTCCCTCCAGAGGCGTACCCATGTGGCAGTAGGAAGTTCCTTAGCCTGACCATTTGTTGGAAATCCAATCAAACAATATGAACCCAGTACGGTTTTAGTTGTAGAACCTGCCATTTACTTATGGTGGTCACCACTATTTAGATGGTAGCTATAGTAGGCATAGTTCGGAATGTCTATGCTGCCTAAGATTAATATTATATTTTCGAAATGTTTCCTACACTATGCACTAGTAATAATATCAAAAGATTTTTTTTTGCGTAGTAAGCATGTTTGACTATCATAAGGAGAAATCTCCTCCAATTCTGCGTTTGCATTGTGTGTGTGGCGGGAGGCCTTATGGTAGTTTCATTTTCCAAAAGCATTGCGGATTTCAATGTTAAAATTATTTTGTTGTATAAAGATAAACTGTTTTTGTTACTCACACCAGTCCCATGACTGACTCGGAGTTTATTGTTCCCTTCCTAAACTCTGGGTGCCCACAATTTTCCACACGGGCAGTCTAGAGTTGGGTTTTTCAGATAGTCAGGTTTAGTAGATTATCTGGAGCTAGTTCTTTTCTTGGAGTTCACAGACGACCGACATTGCTTATCTTGATGCAATGTGAAGATGGTTTGAGCTTGATGTTGGAGTTATTGGTCTCATTCTCTTTTACAGATCAGTTGGAGTTATCACTTCTGTTGTTTCTACTGTAGCATCTTTATTTATCTCTGATATTCTTGTATTATACTGATATCATTGTTGTATATCATTCTGGATATTTTATTCATTGGAGTTGTATATGATATCATTCATTTATTTCTTCTGCTGTGTTGTTATACTTACTGTGTAAGCTCCGGCGAGCCAGATTCGGCGTTTGAATCTGTGGCATTCGAGTACAAGTGAAGTATGGGTGCCGATTTTCGAAGGCCAAGTCAGGATCGTTATACCTATCAAGGATTTCATCTTAACAACGAAAGGTTACATCGATAGACTTTAAGAGCTAGATGTTGAGATAAGCAATGAAATGCAAGTGATTTGATCCTTGGCTCGTCGAATCCATGGTTTCTCCATTTATATTAAATTACAATACAAACCAGTTGAGCGTAAGCCTGGTCGAGATACTTAACATGTTGAGGTCATTGAGGGATTGTTCAAGGATCAAAACACTGTGTTATTTATAAAGGGTAAGGCATTGTAATTGAAAGGTTCGAAGAAGCGCAAGCATGGTTCTAAGAAAGGAAAGAAAGATTATCCTACCGACAAAGGTGAATGCCATCATTTTCATTAAAATAGGCATTGGAAACTTAGTTGTTCAGACTATTTAAAGATGGTCAAAGAAAGGAAGAAGGAATCTGATTCCTTCACTCCTAGAGGTATGTTTATGATTCTTAACTGTTTTACAATTAATAAATTATCTTGGGTTTTAGATACTAGATATGGGACTCATATGTGTAATCTTTTATAAGTATTTAGGAGCAGATATCATGTGGCAAAAGGTGAAATGAGGCATCAAGTTGCCGATGGATCTATCATAGATGCAACCATGGTTGGAGAATATCAATTGATTTTGCCGAGTGGAATTGATTTAGTTCTTACTAATTGCTATTATATTAAAAAAATTATTTATGGTATTATATCAATTTCTACACTACAAGAATTTAGATTTTTAGTAGCGCTCAAAAAACGCTACTAAAAGTTTTAGCGGCGTTTTGATGAATGCTGTTATAAAGCCCGCGACTAAAAATACCTGATTTTTAGTTGCACTTATTTCAACGCTACCATAAATCGTTTTACTGCAGTGTTTATGAAACGCCACTAAATTCTTTTTTGCAGCGTGTATAAACGCTACCAAAATGTACTTGGTCTACTCAAAAATATTTTGGTAGCATTTGTTAAACGCTGTAATAGAGGACGCAATTTATTGACAAAGCCTGTAGCCGCATTTATTAAACGCTACTATATATGCTCTCCTTCGACCCTTTATTTTTTGTAGCATTTTTTACACGCTACTATATATGCTACTAAAAATATTCCAGCTCTGCCTATAAATTGCCTCCAGTTAAATCTTGTTCATAGCTTATAACATAATACATAAACACATACACATTAAACAACCGCAAAATACATATACATATACATATACATATACACATACACATTCAAACATAAACACATTTAAAAACCACAAAATACATAAACAAAAGCACTAACATAAACAATATGTTAACCGTACATAGAAGTTTACACAACCGAACAGTAGTTTCAAGACAAAAGGTTAACCGTACATAGAAGTTTACACAACCGAACTACATACTACAAACAATATGCTACTGCTGCAGTTAAAGTACCATAAACATCTGAACTAAGCAAGTACAATAAACAACCAAACTACCTAACAAGTACGATAAACTAGTGGTTACGGCGATAAGGTAAACTGTTGACATTTTGTTCGTATTTGCGATTTTACTGAATAGTTACTGATTTTGTATTTTAAATGTTAGTCCGAAGATTTGGATCATGGTAATAGTAGGCAAAATGTTTGTTGAAATGTTAAGTCGTAATGTTTGCTCATAACGAAAGATAACGATTTCTTTGTAATTTGACAATGAGAATACGTTATATGATTTTGTCTATGCGGAAGGTTGCAGAAACGTGGAGCTTT
Source organism: Allium fistulosum (assembly GCA_030737815.1). Classification (NCBI taxonomy): domain Eukaryota; kingdom Viridiplantae; phylum Streptophyta; class Magnoliopsida; order Asparagales; family Amaryllidaceae; genus Allium; species Allium fistulosum. The sequence continues at coordinate 891,512,066 of CM060902.1, forward strand.
TTGTATTTGTTTAAATCGAATTCCAATCCTGTTTCATTAGCTACAAATATTCAAAAATTTAAACTATTCCTTCCTTACTAGTTATATAAGTATGTGATTGGATGGATTTTACTTCAAAGCTCTTGGCTACATACTTGTTCTTTAGTATGCTACTAGTAAAGCAACTAGTTTCTTCCGTGAATAGATTGTACAAATGATGGATAAATAAATGTTTAAGATGAATATGATATATATTATTGAAATTATGCTATTTTGTGATGATTCTGCTGATGTTCGTTTTGTTCAATCAGCACACTATAAATCAGAGACTTCTCAGCATCCAAGCATTATAGTAAACGCTATGTTTTTTCCAACGTGGTTAATTAGCATCTAATGGGATTTGATCTCACCGACTTTACACATACATACCAGTATTTCACAAGGGATATCACTTAGTCTACATGTTCTTGATAGTAAGATGTTAAATTCTCTGAACTTATAATTTCTCAAGCAACACAATTTTTGATATCATAGAGGCAAAACTCTATGTTGATTTACAACGCTTGTAGCCCAGGTGATTGCTAAAAGCAACTCATACTTCACTGTAAGATCCATTTCAATGGGGGTCCAATGGAGAATGTTTTGGCTCAATTCAACCAGCTATAGCAATCTCGAGTTTCCTTGGCAACTGGGATGTTAGTTACTTATTTGGCGTATTAAATCGGATAAGTTAGACTGCATTCAACATGTTGGATAAGTATATATTCAATGATAAATAATACCATTGCCAATTTGTGTAGCATTTGAAATGCTAGACAAGTACAATAATATTATGTAATATTGTTGCATATTTTTTTTATTCTTCTCTCTATATGTGTGTGTGTGTATATACACAATAATCATGGGTGTAGCCAGACTCTCCATGTCCAGACATGTTGATATTTAATATCTTCCATATTCAATTTTGTGATTATTCGTACTTGGTGTACAAAATTCGTACTTTGGTTAAAACGGTAAAACAATTACATAGTTTAACCCTGGACATAGCGTAGCTTTTATTCATTTAATAAAAAAACATAAATATATAAAAGTGTAAACTAGGGTTGAATAAAAGATCTTCGTTATTAGGGTTGAATCAACAATTTCAGTTAGAAATTAGGCAGAAATTCGAATATACGATGCATGCAAATTAGGATTAAATAAAAATAGAATCACAAAATCGAATCACAAAATCGATTTAGACGATTCGTGCCTAAATATACCTAAGCAATTGCTGGCTGCCGCGAGGATGTTGAGTAATGCCGCGAGGACGTTGAGCAAGGACGGAGTGGACGATGAAAATGGCAACTTGATCTTCAGAGTATGTTGAGTAATGCCGCGAGGATGTTGAGTAATGCCGCGAGGATTGAAAAGGGGAAAAAAATTCCGGGAGAAGTAGATCGAAATGGGGAGAGAGTTTTCTAAGTATATGCGAGATGGAAAACAATGGCTGGTCACGTTTATTTTTGGCTAGGCGGAAAAAGTTTTCTAAGGAGCGGGGACAAAAATTTTTTAGTCACGAAACATATTTTTGGAAAAATATTTTTGGTTGCATTTATGATAAAACGCCACAGTTTTTTTGCAACCATAAATGGTTTTTCTTGTAGTGCTAGGTTGTCCGAGACAAATTTGGGTTTTCATTATGCAATATTATGAATATTGTGTTTGATGGAAATAATACATGCGATGGTGTTTTAGATAATGGCATTTATGTACTGAACTTTAATCATATATTTGCTGTTAATAATCTTCTACTGACATTAATAATAGTTACTTAAAACACCTTAGACTAGGTTACATTAGTGATAATAGACTACAAAAACTGAAAATAAAAGATTTTCTACCGTTATTTTATTATGAATCATTTGACACTTGTGAGCATGTCTCAAAGGGAAAATGACCAAGCATCCCTTTAGTAGGAGAAACAAAAGAGTTAATGAACTCTTGGAACTTGTATATATTGATATATGTGGCCTGATGCCTATAGTGGCTAAAGATAATTCAACTTACATGGTAACTTATACTGACGATTTCTCAGGACTAGGATATGTATATCTTATGAAGAATTATGATGTTTGTGAGAAATTTAAAGAGTATAAGAACAATGTTGAAAATTAGATGAAACATAAAATCAAAATAATTCTATCAGATCGAGGAGGTGACTATTATAGATGTGAACTCCAATAGTACTTAAAAGATAATGGGATTATCTCTCATGTTACTTCAACCTATATGCCACAACGCAATGGTGTTTCAAAAAGAAGGAATCGAACTCTATTAGATATGGTCTGTTCCATGACAAGTAAGGCTGAGTTACCTCTTTCATATTGGGGATATGCACTGGAAACTGCAAAAAATATAGTGATTTTGATGCCTACTAAATTTGTGCCCAAGACACCATATGAGATGTGGTATAGGAAAAACCCCTTCCTTAAGTATTTGAAGGTTTTGGTTTGTCTAGCCTATGTTAAGAACAATAGGCCCAATAAACGTGAGACACGATTGACCTTATGTAAGTTTATAAGATATCCAAAGAAATCAATGAGATATATTTTTTGTAACATCGAGGAGCAAAAGTTAATTTTTCTTGACAGGTTGTCTTTTGGGAAAAGGAATTTATATCAAAAGAAATTAACAGTGAAGTTGTAAGCTTGAATGAAATTCGAGAAGTTAACACAAAGGCTGAACTGGTAGAAAAATCAAATTCACCATTATAGGAAAACACAAAACTTATTAGAAGGTTTAATAGGGAATCTCATTCATCATAGAGACACTATGGTTTTCTTATGGATAGGAGAAAGATGATTGTGTCTTCAAAGACGATACTCCCACACATTTCGACAAGCACTGAAGAGTACAGACTCTGCACATTAGCTTGAAGCTATGAAATCCGAAATGGGTTCCCTGTGTGACAACAATGTTTGGACCTTGGATGACATATCCGAAGGGATAAAACCCAATAGTTGCAAATGGATTCTTAAGTAAAAGATAAATGCTAATGGACAGGTAGGGACCTATAAAGTAAGATTAGTCATGAAAGGGTTTCATCAAATTGAGGCATCGATTGTGATAAAACATTTTCGCATATAGCCATGCTTAATTCCATTCAGATCATACTTGTTATTCTTGCATTCTAAATGGTGATTTAGAGGATATCATTTATATGTTGTATCCTAAGGGTTTCAAGGTCATTAGGAGCGAGGTTAAGGCATGCAAATTGTTAAGACCAATTTATGGTCTTAAGCAAGCTTCATGGAGTTGGAATAAATGTTTTGATAAAGTAATCAAATGCTATGGTTTTTATCAGAACACAGAGAAAGCATTTCTATATCATAAGGAACATGGAAGTCCTATCATTTTCTTAGTCTTGCATGTCAACTATTTGCTCCTAATTTGTAATGAAAATTTTGCAATTGGTGAAAGCATGGTTGTCCAAGAAATTCTCCATAAAGGATATAGGAGAAGCAACCTATATACATGGTATTAGAAGCTATAGGGATTGATCCAAAAGGTTACTGGGATTTTCACAATCCCTATACATAGATACCGTGTTAAAGAGGTTTGGTATGGAGAATTCCAAGCGTGAAAATGTTCTAACATAGTTTGGAATCGTCCTTTGTAAGAAGGATGCTCCTCATACCGATGAGGAAAAGGAGCATATGAAGATGATACCATATGCATCCTTAATAAGTTCCATCATGTACATTATGCTATGTACTTGACCAGATGAAGCTTATGCATTAGAATTCATAAGCCGATATTAGTCTAATCCCGAAGAAAAACATATGATGACAACGAGTGTATTCTTAAGTAAAAAACATTTGACGACAATGAAGTGTATTCTTAAGTATCTAGGAAATACTAAAGAAAAAATTGTGTATGCCTATTTTATTTTTTTGGTTATCCCCTCTCGTTCCACCTCTATTGTATGAATCATCTTTGTTTCAATCAGAAATGATTCTATCATTGATGTATCCACAATTCAATATAGAGAGGTATATACCACTTATTTCTTATGTATGGGAATAAATACCTTCTTTTGAAGGCGCATACAGATTCAAGCTTTTAGAGTAATATCAATGATAGTAAATTAATGTTTGGTTATGTTTTTACATTGAATAATGGAGCGGTCGGTGGGAAAGTTCCAAGGAGGAAACTATAGCTGATTTAATGATGGAGGTTAAGTAGATCGCCCTCAACAAGCAACAAAAGAAGCTATTTAGATGCGTAAATTTATGACTGAGTTAGGAGTATTTCCAAACCTTGAGAAATCCTTAACAATATTATGTGATAACAAAGTCACGATGTGGATCGTGAACAAACAAAGTGCTCACAATAAATCAAGTTATATTCTTTGAAAGTTCCACCTAAAATGGGAGTTTATCAACAACAAAGAACCAGTCATTGAAAGGTATATACTAAGGACAACATAGCATATCGATTCACGATGGGTCCGAGTCGATTAGTTTTGAACATACTAATCACATGGGTGGTATAGAGATTCCATAATTGGTCCTATAACAACTCGCCTCAGGAACATGCATAAATTTTGACCCAAATTAGGCCCATCGAAACATAGGTTCATTCTAAGGCTGGCTATTGGTTGGAAAAAGAAGTAATAGTATAGTACAATAACTATTTATTCAGAACTCACAACAGATGGAATAAAATATAATAGCAAATTGTGCTAATTTATTTCAAAACCATCTGAAATGTCACAATATAAAACATCATCAATTGTCAAATAAGATCCGTTACATCATTTATCCAAAATACATGGGTACAACATAAAACACCATAAAAGATTATAATAATAACTACCACGAGCTTAAGCTACTCCACCTTCAAGCATCATCACCATCATCAATCCGTCCTTAACCTATGGTGTAATCAGTATGGAGTCAGAACAACAAATGTCTGGTGAATAAAACCTCGATTTTTACCATTTCAGTATTTAGGCAGTATATTTTAAAATAAGAATATGTCATGCATACATGAAATCATTTAATACTTCTTATAAATAAAGGAGGCGGGTCCTCAATCAACCACTTAATACCTTTCGATCCAAAATTAGGTTTCTAAATCCCATGACCCAAATCCCACATTATAAATATCTAACAATGGGACAGATAGTACCCAAGCCAGTTAATACCTTTTATTGGAAAATAGGCAGACTCTAGCCATTTAAGACCTCAACTGAGGCAGATCCCATCATTTAGTACCTATTCTCAAGGTGGAGCCCTCAATGGTAACTATCTAGCTGACATCAATGGAATCACTCACACTACCTAATACTTCTTTATGGAAAGGTAAACCTAAAATTAGTCACTTAATACCTTATCTCAAAGTGGACCCCTGTCGAGATTCCACATATCGTACCTAATAACTAGCCCCTTGGCCATTTAATACTTCATTTGGAAAAAAGAGGTAGGTCCTCAAACAACCACTTAATACCTCAAAACCCTAAAGCAGGCCTTTCGTATTATGATCAATACTCATAATGACGTCTCACATTAATCCGACTATTCGTAGGAATTGATGGCCAGATTAGTTGGGCCGATTTACTCTTAAAGAATTTGGGACTAACCTCATGTCATTACAAATATTTAGCATAGGAGATGTCTCAAATCAGCCCTAAAGTCACATTGCTGGTAGCCAGATTAGCTGGGCAGACTTATGTGTGTTTTTTGACTAACTTCGCTTCCCTATGACTTAGCCATAATTTAAAAATACTCTCCATATATATAATACTCATCTCGTCGTTTCATAATTATGGCCTTACCAGGAATCTTTTTTATTACACGTTAAAATAGTAATTACCTTCCTAAAGGGGAATTAATGACAATTATTACCCAATTGACTATGCTATTATGTTCTATAATTATACATTTATTATGCTAATAGAAATAATATATACTCGCACCTAATAACTTCTAAGCATGTGGTACATAAGCACTAAACTAACTGTAACGACCGCCCCACACCTACGGTGCAGAACAGTAATTAAAGGAAAGAAAAAGAAATAAGATGAAGAAATAGAAGATAAAAGAATGGAAAAAAAGGAATAAAAAGCATCAAATAACCAAATTACATGTTGCATATCTCACATCACATCAGAGTATAATAAACAAAACAAGTGTAGAACAATGAAGATAGTAATAACAATGTGAAATAATCATCTGAATAAAGATCCACAAAGTTATACAACACCATAATAGAGTTTATACAGTAGGAAAGTAAACTCAACTTGTACACTGTCTCATAATAGTAAATCAACACTGTCAAGGCTCCATAGTGTCACACAGCGAAAATATAATAATAAATGCACATGTAAATACAGATTACCTTCTCCTCCTGTCGGTCCACCTGTAGAACCGCATAATCATGCACCTTCTCTCAAGCTACTCATTTAAGAGTACCCGAGATAATAAGAAGCAAAGCATAAAACCTCGAGTCAGACAACATTCGAGTGTGAGCGATAAAAATCCCAAAATACTATAAAACTTGGTCAAAGCACCACATCGTTGTCTCACTATCAAAATCACTAGGTCGAAGCACCACATCCATGCCTCCCCATCAATATCACTCGTCGTAGAGTAATAACATTGTATCCCTAAACCGATCGATCAAACAAACTATCATGTTGTGCACCACGATATCTCATCAATGTCAAAGCCATATATCAGCCAAATCGCCAATCGACGACAGTGATAGACATTGACCACTCTATTATGGTCAATAACATCCACCTTGGTCTTGCACTTAACCGAATGGTTAAGTACAGACCAAACGGAAACATCCGGTGTCCGCGCTAAAATTCAGGCTCATCAGCACGTATCCTAAACCCTCTTCTACAGCTCATCTTGTTCATTAGATTCCCACTTGTGCGGAGCTCCAACATACAAGATGCTACCTACAATCCAATCACCTTTAATCGACATTTTTAGCCCAAATAGCCAAATGACAAACAAACCGAACAATCAATCATGCATCCATACACCCATACATCCAAACAACCATATATCCATCCAAAAAATCATACATATGACATAATAATCCATCCATATTAATTAATGTGGGAAATAACATCAATAATAGATCTAATCTAATAATTCCTTAATTATGGCACGACGATGGAAAATAAGTGATATTCTTTTTAAATTATTTGAAAATAATTATATATTCTTTTATAAAAATATAGCTAACGTATGTATACATAATATCACATTTTAAAACAAAAAATCATTCCCAAGCATCAATATAACAATAAACAACCAATCATAGTAATGTGAGAGACAATATCACTCATTTTAGCCAAATCTGTCAAAACTGGTGCAACAATGTAGATCTCGCCATCATGAGCACAACACAAGAAACGACATCCAAAATGAATCTCATATGCAAAAGATATGGATCAAATATGATTCGAGATTAATTAACTATTAATAAACTAATTAAATAGTTAATTACCTAATTAAGTTATTAATCCTTCATCTCCTCTATTGCCTGTCCACGCATAAGACAATGGCCGTGCATATCACAATCCTTCACGCTTTGATTTCTTGCTCGATGCTCGATGAAATCAAGATCCGTCTTCATCAAACTATTTCTCTTCCCAATCTCTTCGACCCGTGTACCTTGAAATCCTGACCGCATCATCACCTCAGATTGCGACCAGGAAGCCCTTGAACCCACCATGGCCGTGGACGTGTTTTGCCTTGCTCGATCGCATATCGCCAAATCGTGGCGCACACTCTCCTTCACGCAAGAATCACAATGGTAATCTCCGATTCGTCAATCTTCGCTCCAAGATCCGGCAAAGTTCAACCCAAAATCTCGGCAATATGGTCAATCTCGGCCAAACATCATCGATCCAAAATTCACCAAGGTCATCGCGTAGCCTTCGACGATACGATCTAAAAGAACTAAACGACATGGTTTTTAGTTTAGCGGATTTGGAGAATTTAATTTTTAAAAAGGTGGGTAAAGGGTTCCACCATGATTTTCCTTTTCTCTAAAGGCTACAATGAATGATAATTTGTGGGGAAAGGATTTGGATATTTATAATATTATTATATTCCATTTATTTAAATTTTAAAATAAATAGTCATGCATTTCGAGTACATACGATCACACGACGCGTCCGATCGCCACGAAACTCATCTGTGTACATTACCTCATTTTTCTGGATTCAATGGCACTAACCGCGTCTCCATTTGAGACTGCGCCTTGGTAGGCTAATTCGCGTATTACGAGACCGTTTTGGCCATCGAATCGTTCGATCTTGAAATATAGCGATCCTTATACTTATTTTAATTCGTAACGTCAATCTGAACTCAATGGAAGTAGTCTCGAGTCCTGATTCGGGCGTATGCTAAAAATCATATTTTTGGGCCTTCATTTAATTAATGATTAAATATTTAAATAATCTATTTAAGTATCTGGTTGTTAAAAATACGGGTTGTTACACTAGTGTTAAATATCAATTCCTGAACCATAGTATTAATACATGTCCTTTCCCTTCGGATTTCAAAGATTTCAATATCATAAGAAGCTATTAAATATTCATATCCAAAACTATAGTAAATAAACTTGTAAATAGAAATAAAAACTAATTTATTACATCAATTCAATGGAAAATCCCAAAAAATAGGAATTGCAATCCTAACTTCATATTCTATTCAACTTCTATTTTATAGAAAAATAGGTGTAGGAATTTTGTGTGGAATAAGTGGTGTAAACTACGAATAGAATTCGTATTCTACGCCCTTATTTTATTATTGAAGAGTCACAATTTGAATCAAAGAAGGAGGAGAAGTGGAATAAACTATGAATTTATCAAATATTACAATAACAATAAAAATTCCATTAAATTAACATAATAATTGAGAATCTCCATCTAAAATTGACACTGTGAAATAAAAAGAAATTTAGGATATTTTATCTATTTATTTCGCAATCCCAAAATCTCCAAGGTATACTCAAATCCACATACATATACTAATCAATTACTGAAAAGGAAATACTAAGGTTTCAACTCATAGAATATCCTTTACTTTGCCTTCCTTGGATTTTCACGCCTTACAACATCTTCCAGAATCTGTCTTTTGATATATATATATATATATATATATATATAAATGTGTGTGTATGCATAGCAAGGGAAAGGTATATATGTTTATTAGATTCAGAATAGTTGGAGAAGAATAGAATAAGAATAATTCGGAAGGAGAAGAAATAAACATAAAACTAGATTGAATTCTTACCTAAATTACAAATGGAGTTTCCGAATCTAATTTAGAGAGAAAAGAATAGCCTATAGTTAATTGTGAATAAAAAGTGGAGAGGATTGGGTGCTATTTATAGGAGCTGAAATGCAACAGAATTGTATGATGGAGTTAGGTGAAAACGGATAAATATGGAGCATTTAAAGGTGAAAAAAACCTTAAATGCCTCCCTAAATAGGGGTCGACCACCCACCTTGACTAGTCGACCTCTAGTGGTCGACCACTTGGGGTCAGAGGTGTTGACCTCTTCACTGTTCTAGGGTGCGCAGATTTGTTTCCGTTGCTCATTTATTTTATTCCCCGATTAACTTTTAACGTTAATTGTTTAGCTTAACATTTACTTAACCCTTTAGTAAACCTATAGTTAAATTTTGAAATTCAAACCTTAAATGTAAATACTCATTTGAATTTGAATTCAAATAAATTAATTTAAATCTAAAAACTTCAAATGCTCATAGCTTCTTCATTTAATCTCCATTTTTAGTATATTTTATATGGAAAAAGATCAGAATTTCCGCATGAACGCAAAGGAATAACTTTCATGTCAAATTCCAACTTTTATAAAAATTTCCATTTCAACCCTACAGGATTTAATATAATTTATTCAATTTATTTATGGCTAATTTTATAGGGTATTACATACTCCTCCCCTAAAAAGGATTTCATCCTGAAATATTTCAAGGAGCAAACAACATAATGCGCAATAACTGTAACGACCCAGAATTTTGAACAAATTAAATTGAAAATATTTAATTAATTTTAAATATTTGGACGATGATTTAATTTGAATCCCGAATATAACTTTGAATTTGGCGATTAAAATTATAAAATTTAATCTATTGATAGTCGAATAAAAATTTGAATCTTCTATTTTAAGTTGAAGAAAAATATTTCGAAAGCTTTTAAAATTCGTATTGATATTACTGAAGATAATAGAAGCTTCAGAATCGAATTTGAAACTGTTCTGTTCAGTTTTGAATTTTATTGTTCGAATCGATATTTAAAAATAGCCGTCCGAGGCACAGTCTCGGAATTCGACGAAACTAGTTCCATTGTGTCCGTAATATTGAATTATTACCGGATTTCAATTTTCGTATTTTTCGGAGTTGTTATGTAAGCATACGACACATAAACGTGTTGAAATTAAATTGAATTCAATTTTAAAATTTAAATTTCTAAACTGGCCGACATACACACGTTCACTCCTTTCCACCACGTAGACAATCACGATACCTTCCCCTTATCTCACGCCTAAAAACACGCTCCTTTGTTTCAGCCGAGCATCACGAACGAGAAATCACGCAACCCATTCTCTTTCAGTTTTAAATAACTATCTCCCTCTATCTGTTCAAAATCAAAAATCGTTCAAAACAAAAGAAAGAAAAGTTAATGGCAGCCGAGTCCTCTCTACAAAACAATAATCAAATTCAAATCGATGGAGGGAGCTGCGGTCGAACCGGAGTCGCACGTAGGCGAGTCGCGCGTAGGCGATTGAGGGAGTAGCTAGGGCTTCGGTCTTCATATGATTGGGCGTTGACCGGTGTGTCGCGAGGAGAAGGGGACGGAATGGGAGGCTCGCGATCAGGTGGCAGCATTGTGGGGTCGTCAGAGTGGCGTGCGATGTCGCAATGCGACTGGGCGCATAGGGGAGAGCGACGAGGTCGCGATTGAATCGCGTAGGGTTTCGCGTGAGCGGCGAATCGAAGATGAGCAGTTGGTCGAAGTTTGGGCCATCGACGATGGTAATTAAGGAGGACAGGGCATGAGTTCGTTCGTGAGGTAGTGGGTAGCGCCGCGGCGAGGGGTCGACAATCTGGAGACGTCGAGCTGTTCAATTTTTAAACTCGGTAGTGAAGGTATTCTGCATTTTTCTTTTTCTTTTCTTATCTAGTTTAATTTTTAAATTGTGGGAAAATAAATAAATGTTTACAGTTTAAATAAAATGGAAATAAATATACATGCGAATCAATTTGATAATTGTGGAAGTTAAAATTTAAAAAGTATTGGTTTAAAATTAATATTAATTACCTTAAGATTTTTAAAAGGGTATTCGACTTAATTAAATAGATTAGTAAAGAGAAATTGAGTTTTAAAATTAAATTGTATTTAAATAAAATTATTAGAGGAAAAATTTGTTAATCTAAAACAATTGAAACGAAAATTTATTGTTCAGTCTTTCGAATATTGATAGATTGTATAATTATTTATACAAGGTTTAAAATCGAGAATCAAGCTGGAAATGAAATGGGATTGCAAAATTAAAAGCTAAGGTGAGATCTTTCTCACTCAAAAATTAAATTTGAATTTACAGTTATTGATTGATGATTTCTATTGGATGTGATATTAGATATAGTAGGATATATCTATATATATATATATAGCAATATATACATATTGGCATATGTATATATTGGATTAATTGATTTCCCGCCTCGTATAGCGGATGAGACCCTATTGCGCCGTTAGTAAGCGGATTATTTTTATAAAACCCATATACCGCGATATTCCACCTCGAAGTGGAATTGGTATTGTGCTAACGTCTATGGATGCAGGGAAACAGGTTGGAGGGATCCAACTGGATTCCTCACCAATATTATTATTTGCAGATATTTGTTGTATATGCTGTTATCATATTTATATATGATATTGAATGTTGTGATTGACTTATTGGTGCTGTTGCATCATCGGATTCAAGTTTTGAAGTTTAAAAATAACGACTTTACTTTAAAAGGATTTTTAAAGTGATTTTTGAAAATATACGTTTTATGGAATTTTTGAATTGATTTATAAACGTTAAAATTTTAAAGTTATAAAAGTTATAATTTTTAGTGGAATATAACCAAGGTGTCATTTTTGAAATAAAAATCGATTTATTTATAAAATGGTTTAAGTTAGGATTTTTGAATAACTATAAACGATTTGTATAAAAAGATTTATACAAATTGATATTTATAAATCAAATGTTGGAATTATAAAACGAGTTTTTTATAAGTGTTAAAATGAAGTATAAATTGGATTTCGGCATTTTAATTGAGATTTTTGAACAAGTATGAATGGTTAATAGATGAGATTTATAAATAGTATAAAAGTAGTTCGGTTATGGTTGAGAATAAGGTTATAAATGAAATCTTATAAGTAATAAGATTTAAAATCTGTGAAGTTTAAAAGAACGATTTCTTTTAAAATAAATGAATTGTAAGTTATTAACTTATAAGATGGACCTTTGGTATATACATTGAGTTATAAATTGAATAGGTCATTAAAGAAGATTTATAAATCGAATTGTTAATAAAGGAGATTTATTAAATTGAAGTTGTTAGAAAATAGAAATAGAATTTATAAACGTTGTTTATAAATTCGAGATCAATTGAATTTGATAAATTAAATATAGAAGGTTGTTAAAGGAGATATATTCGCGATTTTGGATAGCGAATTATTATTGAAATAAAACGTGTAGAAAATAGTGAAATGTAATTAGTGAAGTATATTCACGATTTTGGACAGTGAATATATTGTTAAGTAAAATGGATATGGTTTTGGAAAAGTGATATTTGAAATGAAGTTAATTGTTTTAAGCGATGTTTTAAAATATATTGAATATCGAAATCATAGATTTCAACATTTATTGTTGAAATAGACGTTTTCGAGAAATATAAGGAAATGGTGGACTATAACATTGTTGTTATTGTAAATGATTTCCGAAAGGAAATGTTTTATGTAGTATTGGGATTTATATATCTATCTTAAAATCCGAATCCCTATACTAGTGATTTTGAGTCGTCGTAACGATGTTTTACGTAACATTCGTTTTGACTCAAATGTTTTCCTTAAAGAATGAATATATACTTAATATTGATTTAAGTATATTGAATATTTTCAAATGTTGAAAATAAATAGTTTTGTGAATTACTTATTTTAAATAAGTATGGAATTGCTTTTCCAATATGAAACGAAGGGTTTGAAACTTTATCTTTTAAAGATAAATTGAAAAGTGAATATTTGAAATTTGTTTTCAAACGGTTAAGTGTGGAAATTTTATATCTAGTAAATATATTTTGGGAGATTAAATAATTTGGAAAATTATTTGGAATCTGATGATGTTGCGCATCTTCATTGATAGTTAAATAACCGACTATCAATAATTACCTTGAATAGGTATTTGTTATGAATTGGATGAATTTGAATGCCACACTTATTTTTGAATAAGCGCTCACTATTCGGGTTAGCCGGGAAAGGACCATGGGGTCGTATAACCCATTTCGAATATGTGATACGTCGTTATGAATTGCATTCGAAGACCGGTGTTGAAGACCTGATATTTTTGAAAACGGAAGGATTACCGTCGAGTTACTCTACATCGGCTGATCTCCGGTTTAGAGGTTTTTATCACCCTTAGTGACAGGAAGTCCGGACGTGATTGAAAATTATCTGGAATTGCAAGGGCTTCGTGAGAAATGCCTTCGGTCTAGTTCGATCCCGGAACAGACTTGTATGGATTGTATGTCTGACGTTACAAATTGAGATATAAAGCTGATTTCTTTCAAATACATTTCTGTTGGTGGCGGAGAATTTATTCTCTTAGCTTAACACCCTTCTCTGAGACGTACGAGCTCAGAGGTTATGTAGTTGAAATTTATAAGCGATATACTCCCAATTTGGTAACGTGGCATACTGAGTGTTGCTGTGAAATGATAAGTGTTTGATCATTTGTGATATGATCATTTGTTTGATCTTATATCTTTGTGATCATAGGTTGATCATTTGTTTGACCCAAAGCATGGCTTTGTAGAAAGCGTAGCTTTGTGGATGAGACTTCGTCGAGCCTCACACCCCGAAAATGGTCAAAACAGGAAGGATGCAGCAAGGTTCTGGGAGTAGCGCCCCTTAGTGTATGTCATTCCTTCTGGATAGAGGTGGTATCATGGTATGGAGCCCAGATACTTAACCTATGTGGTTGCTGCATTTATATTATGTGGTTTGTTGCGAATCGGGGATCCTCGGGAAGATCGGTTACGATCGGGGAATGACATACGCGTGTCAGTAGTTACCTATTTTTGCAGAGGTAACCCGGCCTTGTGTTGGCAGAGATCTAACCGTAATGTTAGGTTATTTCTCGGGACGTCATTCCAGAGGCGTTCTATTCGTGGAATAGGAAGTTCCTTAGCCTGACCATTTGTTGGAAATCCAAAGAAACAATACGATCTTGTATGGTTTTAGTTGTAGAACCTATCATTCACTTATGGTGGTCACCACTGTTTGGATGGTAGCTATAGTAGGCATAAGTGCGGAATGCCTATGCTGGCTAAGATTTATATTATACTTTCGAAATGTTTTCTACACTATGCACTAATAATAATATCAAAAATGATTTGATTTTGCGTAGTAAGCATCTTTGACTATCATAAGAAGAAATCTCCTCCAATTCTGCGTTTGCATTGTGTGTGTGGTGGGAGGTCTTATGGTAGTTTCATTTTCCAAAAGCATTGCGAATTTGTTTTATTTTCTTTGTGAAAAATAACTGTTTTACGATCTCACACCAGTCACCATGACAGACTCGGAGTTTATTGTTTCCCTTCTAAACTCTGGGTGCCCACCAATTTCCACACGGGCAGCCTAGAGTTATATTATCAGGATATTCTGGAGCTGTGGAAGCAAGCTGGATGGCGCAACGTAGTATTTGTATCTGATATTATTTATTCCGCTGTGTATTCTGTATGAGGACAAGTTATATAACTGTCCATTGTTGTATTGAGTTGTATACTGACTCTGATGATTGATGTATGTATAAAATGATATAGTTCTTTGTTTAAAGATTATTCATTTATCTATTATATGTTGTTCCGCTGCGATATGTGAGATTCTGATATTGTTTCTATTCTGATGTTGTTCTGTTGTTCTTCTTTCTTCTCTTCTTTTTTCTTCTTCTTTTCTTTTTCTTCTATTTTTCTTCTTCTTCTCCCTTTTCTTGTTCTTAAAACCCCTCAGGGTTCGTATTTCCATGCCCCTTGAGTTAATCAATGGAGATTAGTGTTTAACCAAGGAGTACGGATTTGCGGGTCTTGACAATAACATTCATGTTACACAACCAAGTTATCTACACAAATATATACTCAATCGAACTGCAATGTGATTATGTACTTCAGAAATTCTAAAATGAGCTCAATCTTAGTACGAGTGTGTAATCAGTCTTGCAAGTATGTATGCAAATACCTTAAACATGCATAAAAATTTGTACATAGTTGTAAAGTGTGGCAACCAACTCCTACCATCGAATCTAGTAACCACAATGCAACCAAAATCCTAACTTTAAAGAGAAAATTTACCGGTGAAAGCCCTGGATGAGTGATCTTCATCTTCTCCTAGGTTTCCCATATGCTTTTTGCTGGGTTGTCTCCCCATTATACTCAGACCAGCCTAATTACTTTGTTGTGAAGTCTCCTAGTCCATGCTTCACAATGCGTGTAGTGGCACAGGGCAGTGTTGGCTTCGTCTCTAATTTCCCCAACTGGTCCGGCTCAACTCTAATAGTGGTGTCATGAAGGCATTGAAAATGTGGAAAACATTGTGGACTCCTGCCAATCTGTCAGGAAACTCCATGTGATAAGCAAGTTTTCCTATCCTTTCAAAAAATCTGAATGGCCTAACGAATCTAGACGCCAATTTTCCAAACTTGCCAAACCAAACCACTTTTCTAAGAGGGGAGACTTTAAGAAATGTCATATCTCCAACCTCAAACTCAAGCTCTTTCCTTCTTCTATTCGCATAAGATTTCTGACGGTCTTGTGCTGCCTTCGTTCATTGCCTGATCAACTCTACTTTTTCAATGGTATCATATATAAAATCGAGTCTGAGTAATATTTTGTCGGTTGTTTCCCACTAACAACTTGGCGATTTGCATGGCCTCCTATAAAGTGCTTCAAAAGGGGCCATATTAATTGTCGTTTGATAGCAATTATTATATGTGAACTCAACCAATGGTAGTTGCTACTCCCAATGTCCTTCGAAATCCAAAACACAAGCCCTCAACAAGTCTTCCAAAATCCTATTCATCCTCTCCGTTTGACCATTATTCTATGGGTTATATTCAGTGCTAAGATTCAAAGAAGTTCCCAAAGCTGCTTGTAGGCTCCTCCAAAACTCACTAGTGAACAAGGGGTCCCTATCACTGACTATGCTAGAATTCCATGCAATAGAACTATCCCCTTGATGTTGATCTGCATGAGAGAAGTAGCAATTCAATTATTCCTAACTAGAATAAAATGAGCACTCTTAGTGAGTCCATCCACAACAACCAAAATATCTTCATTACACCTCTGACTTCTAGGCAATCCTTCCACAAAATCCATTGAAATATGCTCCCACTTCCACGTCAAAATTTCCAATGGTAATAGTAATTCTCCAAACTTCCCTTTGCTCGGCTTTTACTCTCTGACATGTCAAGCACTTAGCAGCAAACTCAGCTACACTCTTCTTCATTATAAACCGAAAGAAAATCCTCTTCATATCCTTGTACATCTTATCTCCTCCATGGTGAATGGTCATCTTTGAGTGGTGATATTCCATAAGCACCACACTCAATAAACTATCAATTATTAGAACACAAAGGCATCCATCTCCTCTTACGCATCCTTTCTCATCAACTAAATACCTACTAGTGTGGGAAAATGCTCTCTCTTCCTTAATATCTCCAAATTGTCTACCAACTTGTGATCCTTCACTTGCTCAAGCTTTATGCGATTTATCGAGGCTGGCCTAATCTCCATATCTACTAAAAACCCTTGGATGGGTTCTATTGGTGGATGGAAGTTAAAATTTGAGAGAAACTCCAACTGCCTCCATTTATATATAGCACCTAGGGTAGCATGCCTCCAACTAAGGGCGTCGGCGACTACGTTCTCTTTTCCGGGGATGTATTGAATACTAAAGTCGAACACTACTGTATATTCCATCCATATATGCTGCTTAAGATTTAAATCTTTTGGGAAAAACATGTATTTGAGTGATTTATGGTCAGTGAATAACTCAAACCTTTCTTTCAAGAGATAATGCCTCCGCATCATCAAGGCAAAGATGATTGTCGCCAACTTCAGGCCGTGAACTCAATATCTTTTCTCATGATCCTTTAGTTGCTTTCTAGCATAAGCAACTACTTTTCCTTCTTGCATTAGAACTACTCCTATCCCTTTGCCACAGGCATCTGTGAAAACCGTAAATGGTTTGGTCCCGTCGGGAATAGCGAGCACATATGCACTAGTCAATAACTCCTTAGGCTTCTCAAATGCCTTAGTGCATCTATCATCCCAAGAAAAGACTAGGTTCTTCTTAGTTAAATAGACTAAAGGGCTGCTGTTCTGTAACACCCCTAATTTTTTTTGGCAAAGACAGCGGGGTTAACTGGGCCCCTACCAGGTTTATTGCAAAACAATAAAAAGAAGTACAACGAAAAGAAAAGGAAAAACAAGGAAAAAACAACAAGAATCAAAACAAAACTCAGCCCCAAGCATCAACCAGTGATTGTGGGAACACAGCAGCACTGTACTTCAGTTGAGTGTGAGTTCGAGACTTGACTTCATTCCAAATCAAAACATCAGTTCTTCTAACATTATCAAAAACCATAGCATTCCTCTATACCCATATCACAGTCATACAAATTTTCAAGATAACAGCTAAAACTCTTCCTTGTTCCTTTCTCCACCTTGTGGCTTTGTAGATTATATTCCAGAGAATGCTTGATGAAAATCCAGATAAATGAACTCTAGTGATACAACTAATCCTGTCCATTAAGAAGAGCAGAGCAAGACAATCAAAAAAAAGATGCTCAGTAGATTCATCATGGAGATGACAGTACAAGCACAGTTTGGAACAAGCCATACCAAAACTGTTGATTAAACTTCTAGTAAGTAATGCCTGATTTATAACTTTCCACATCATTAAGTTATCTTTTGGAACAGAATCAGAAGTCCAAATGACATTGTACCATTTTGCAGCTGGAAGAGGAGCACTGGCAGAAATAAAATTGTATATTGATTTAACAGTGTGAGTTTTCGTTTGCCAAGAAACACAGGCATCATGATGATCACTGAATTTCTTAAGTTGAATATCCCCCCACAGTTGCCTGATCACTTGGTTGCTGTTGTAAGGTAACAAGATTTTACCATTATGTAAAAAATCATTAGCTTTAGCATCTTGATGAATTCTAGATTGCAAAATCTGAGCATGATCACATTCATTTAATAGGATTTGACCAATACTGACCCAAGGATCATGCCAAAAGCTAACAGCAATTGTAGAGTTAATAGGATATTGAATCATAGGGAGGAAAACATGTCTGAGCTTCATCAAACTTCTCCAAATCCAACTGCAGTTCTGTGGGGATTCCATGGTCCAAAAGTGTTTATTCTTTATTCTGTATTTCCATGCCCAGCTAACCCATAAACTACCTTTTTTATTAATGAGAACATCAAACTGTTTACTTATTGCAGTAGTATTCCACTTCCTAACATCAATTACTCCCAGGCCCCCCATTCTCATAGGTGACTCAATTTTTGAAAAAGAACAAGGCACAATCTTCCTATTGTATATACTACTTGTCCAAAAAAATCTAATCATAGCTGACCTTATAAGTTGCAAGAGTTTAACAGGAAGGATTAGAGTACAAGCCCAGTAGACCAAAGAGGAAAAAACAACAGATTTTATAATAACTAGCCTTCCACTCCGGGTCAAATTCCTATTGTCCCATAAAGACATAACATAAGTGATTTTATTGTAGAGGGGTAAGCAATCAGCCTTAGTGATTCTTTTTGAAAGTAACGAAAGACCTAGATACCTCATATCATTATTCATGCTAGAGAAACCAGTATGCTGATGTAGAGAAGCAGCCTGCAAATCACTAACACCAGTTACAAGAAGAGAAGATTTGCCTTGATTTATAGAGAGACCAGTCATACTATGAAAAACATGCAATGCTTCCAATACTCCATTCAAAGAGGGTAACTCTGGTTTGGTAAACAACATTACATCATCAGCAAACATAATAGATGATATATGAAGCTAAGAGCACTTAGGATGGTACTTTATGATTTTATGTTTGTAACTATCTCTGAGTAAAACTGTTAAAACTTCCATGACCAACAAAAAAATATAAGATGAAATAGGGTCTCCTTGTCGGATTCCTTTACTACCTCTGAAGCATCCAACAGGTCTGCCATTAATAACAACAGAGTATGAAGGAGTGGAAATACAAACATAAATCCAAGACACAAAAATTTTGGGGAATCCCATCACTGCCATAATCCTAACAATTGAGTCCCAATGAATAGTATCATATGCCTTGGAGATATCTAATTTAAGTACAGCTGCAGGAGTCACATTTCTTCTGCCATAACCCTGAAGTAATTCCTGAGCAAGAAGAACATTATCAATTATGTCCCTTGAAGGAATAAAGGCAGATTGATTATTAGATACAACAGTTGGCAGAACTCTGACTAGACGAGATGCTAGTATTTTTGAGATACACTTGTAGACTATATTACAGCATGAGATAGGTCTGAATGATGTAACACTAGTTGGAGCTGTGACCTTAGGGATAAGAGCAATGTTGGTGCTGTTGACTTCCCCAAGCAACTTACATTTGTTGAAAAAGTTGTGAATTGCTTTACGAACTCATCACCTAAAACACTCCAGGTTGAGATAAAAAAATGACATTTAAACCATCAGGACCTCCAGAGGATTGCTTGTTCATAGAGAAAAGGGTGGCCTTGATTTCTCCATCAGTAACAGGCATAGTTAGTTTGTTAGCTTCCAGTGTAGAAATGCAAGGTAGAGCAAGAGAAGATATAAGGTCCAATTCAGGAATGAAACCATTAGAATTGCCAAACAGATTGGTGAAATAATCAATAAAAGCATGATCAACTGAATCTACAGTGGTAAAAAGAGAACCATGTTCATCAGTGATACTAAAAATATTTTCTCTTGTGTGTTTAACCTTAAGAGATTCATGATAAAATTTAGTATTTTTATCCCCATCATCTATCCATCTTTTGTGGAGTTAGTGCCTCCTCATGCTTGCTTCCAGAGTTAGAGCAATGTTAACCTCCCTGAAAAGTTTCCCCTCTTCATCAGAAGCTTGAGTATCAAGAGGGTGCTCCATCATGTATTCTTGCTTTGTCTTCAATTGTTCTTTTAGAGTTGTAGACAGAAGGCTACCAGTACCAAAAGTAGTAGAAACCCATAGCTTGATAGCTAGCTTGATACTTTTTAATTTCCTGCAAAACTTATACATAGGGTTACCATAACAATAAAATTCAGAGTTTACTTGTGTGACAATGCTCAGAAAATGTTCATGCTTAGCCCAAGCATTAAAAAATTTAAAACTTCTTTTTTCCCTTCTCAAATGGTTCCCAAAGGATAATATAAGGGGGGAGTGATCAGACATTATTGGTTGAGGAAGGAAGACAGAGAGAGAGGGCCATTGATTGAGAGATTGAATGTTACTAAAAGCATGGTCAATAGTTGTGAAAATACGAACACCACTTCTACTTCTATTATTCCAAGAAAATTTAGCCCCTGACTTGTTAACCAATATCAATTCAGAATCATATACAGCAAGATTGATTGACTCAAGATCTCTAGGAAGAAGAGGAGATCCACCTTGTTTGTCATCATAGCCAAAACAGGAGTTGAAATCCCCTAAGACAAACCAGGGGTGAGTTGATTGTCTTAAAGGTGGCAAAGAATTGAAGAATACATTTCTAGAGATGACAGAATTATCAGCATATACAAAAGTTAAATAGAAGGATATTTGATTATGGCAAACAAGAACATGAAAGTGAATATACTGCCTAGTAGACAGTATAAGAGAAAGAGATAAAACAGAAGGATCATAAAGGACAAGAATTCTTCCGTAAGGTGCAGTGTCAAGATTATGATGAAAAGACCATTTTGGATTAATGTAGGAAGCTGCTTTTTGGGATAAGGTAAGATTAAGCTTAGTTTCTAGAAGGCCAAAAATACAAATATTATGCTCAGATATGTAGCTTTTGACTTGATCAAGTTTCAAATTATTATGGACTCCTCTAATGTTCCAAGATGCAATTTTTTTAAACATAAAAAATTATTGAATTTGGGAGGAGTTATTCCTTCTCTGAGCTGACAGAGACCTTGTTTCAATTTTCCTTCTAGGAAAAAGCGGGGGGAGGGGGGGAGGATGGTTGAGATTTAGCCTGAGTGGAGGAAGGGATATGTTGAGAGGCTGATTGAGAATGGGAGATAGAATTGGAAGAAGGCCATCCTGGTAGCTGAATTGAGAAGTCGTAAGGGGGAGGAGCAGGTGGTTGAATTTGGACAGAAACATCATGCATATTGATTATTAATTGAGTGGTTTGTGTTTCAAAGGTTTTGCACCAACTTAAATCAAAATCAGAAGCATGAGTTTTGGAAAGTACATTTACTTCAGTTGCTTCTTTTCCAATCTCCTTGTTACTAATATCTGGGGAAGTAAGTTTGTTTACACCTTCCTGCACACAAGGTTTTGTAGAAAGAACATGTATATTTGCTTCATTGTGGTCATCAATTGCATCAGGATTCTTGGTTGTCACTTTGTGTTTTTCATTGCATTTGTCATCAACTATAATCTCTCCTTCCTCCTCATCAAAAATTTCCAAATTATAACATTCATTGTCTGCATTTTGTAGCAAATTGTACTTATTTTGTATGCTAACAGTACAAATTTGTTCATCACTGGGTTGTTCACTCTCTTTATCATTTTCCTTTATGTTTCGCTCAGAACCATCATGAAGTGTTATTCCATTAGCACCCACTTTCTTCTGAGCAGAAACTTCTTGCTCTACACAATTAATCACTTTTTTTCCTTTATGCTTTACAACTTGTTGCCAAATCTGTTTCACCTTGTCCTGTTTAACTATGGTTTGACCCCTCTTCATCTTGTTCCTTCCCACATCACTAGTTATCTGCTGCTCTTTAGCTACACATTGCTCAGTATCACCTACACATTCAACTTTCTTGCATTTGCTCACTGTATGTCCAAACTCTTTACATATAGTACAAATCTCAGGTTTCCACAAGTATTCTACTTTAACTATCTGCTCAGAACCATCTAACAGTCTAACTGAAAATTCATCAGGCAATTCTTGATTTGGAGTAACTTCAACTAAACATTTCGCAAAAGAAATACGTTCAAAATTTTCAGTTGGTGCATCCAAACAAAGAAGCTTCCCAACTCTTGATGCTAACCAGTTAATACCCAAGGGAGACCAAGCATAAAGAGGTATATTGTATAGTTTTATCCATACTGGAACAGATTTTATACTACTACAATTGTTGCCAATGTTCTCATCCCATAGTTTCACTATAAAAAGCTTGTTTCTCATAACAACAGGATCAGATTCAGACATTCTTGTCATATCCTCTTCATTAGAAAACTTGAACAAAAACAAAAAACCATCAGATTTGACTGTAATTGAACCACTAAGTTTCCACACTTTTCTGAGATAGTACAGAATAGTATCATATGGGAGAGGGCTATCAAGAAAAAAACCAACAAGATAATCTTTCCACATAGAATTTCCAGCCTGAACCACATCATCTGAAGGCACGATAGAGTTACCAATATAATCAAGTTGAAAATCACGAGGCACATATTTCCCTGCGTTGCTGGGTTTAGCTTTAAAGAGGGAGTTCCATGAACGAGGAGGAGAAGATGAAGAAAGAGGAAGCAAAGGAGGAGAAGAAAAGGGAATGGTCTTTGGCACCTTAGGAGTAGCTTCTGCAAATGTTGCAGTCACTACAGGATTACTGACGAAAGAAGGAGAGGGGACTGACACAGGGAGATGGGGAGAAGCAGAAGGTGGTACAAGGATTGGGGAAGAAGGACAGGGTTGAAGAGAAGATAGGGGATGGGACTGATTAGCGGGAAGAAGAAAGGAAGAGGGCGGGGACCCCATTTTTGAAGAGAACTCTGTGATTGCTGTGATGTTTTGTGTATTAACACCCCTAATTTTTATTAACATTATTCATGAAATTTAATTAGAATAAATTAAATAGAATAATGTAGTAGAGAAGATTGAGGTTGATTAATAAACATGTAGTGGCCGTGCTTATGAAATTAGATGAACTTAAAAATGGTTAAGTGTTAGATGTTTATCGAAAAATTTTCTATCGAGTTAGAAAAATTCTGGTAAATTTTGAATTAATTTTATCGCAAGCGCACGACGTACAATTTTAGTACGTGGCGAGTACGGGTCGATCCGTAGGGAATTTTTAAGATTTTAAAATTTTCTAATCAATCAAATTAAACCAAAAGTGGAGATTGTTTGAAAACTAGAAAACTAAGCAAATGTTGAGATTAAAAACTATGTGATTAAAATTCAATTTAGAGGCAAATCCACTTTCTTATTTTTTTCACATAAATCAACATAAAATCAAATGATGATCTCTTTTTAATCTAAGTAGGATTAGTGATGCATTTATCATAAGCATGGCCTATTTGAGTTATTAATTAACAAAAATCAAACCATCAAACTATAATACAAATCTAGTCCTACTTTTTCAAATCTCATGAAACATGGCGTAGAAAATGAAACCAAAATCTAGTTTAAGCATGGTCTATTTACTATTAATTAGTAACATAGATCATCAAATTTTGATTAAAACTTCACTTCATTGCCACGATCATATTTAAATGAAGAGGCAATTTGTGATTAATGAGATAAGCATAGCCTATTTGTTATGAACATAGTAAGCTATCAAATTCAACATAAAACACAAACAAACATAAACATTCATTTTCTCATGAAGCACAAAAGAGATTATACATAGAAAATTATGTGGAATCTACATAATAAAAGAAGGCTTCATTACTCCTAAATTGTAGGGATTTAGCCTCTCATTTGTTTTATCATTTCAACACATAGAGATTTCAACATTGAAAATAAAATAAAGTAGAAAATAAATAAAGAAAAAGAAGATTAACTACTAGAAGGAAATGAACTAAACTAAGTGCATAAATGTATATCTAAGCTATGAACATGAAATGAAAGAGAGTATAAGAATAAAAATGAGCATAAAAGTAAATAAAAGCATGTAGAAAAGAAAAGAGAAAGAGGCTTGGAAGCCATTTTTATTTCATGTAACATTGAGCTTACAACTTGCTTGCTTAATTTCCTAATTAAAATGAAAGGTAAGAAGATATTTACATGTACATAAGAGGGTTATTTAAACATGCATAAAACCCTAATTCAATTTTTAAGGTGCTTCCCAAAATGCCCTTTAGGAAGTGTGGTCTCCAAGTAACCATTAGCCTATAATTAATCCATCATTAAATATGCATGAAGCTTTAACCTCCACTTAGCAGTCCATTAGCTTCTAATTGTAGATTTAGGTAAGTGGGTGAGGTCCTCCATTATCATGAGCTTGAATTTTTCCTCTTCATTCCTTTGTATTCTCTTGTGCATGCATATATCTTCATGAATCCCTCTTCCATATGCATCCAAATTCTTGTAAAAATTATGAAAAATATCCAAGTAAAAAGTGCCAAATTAACACATGCAAAAAATGACTATTTTGCCCCTATATGTAGATGAATATATGATGATTTGAAAATATTTGAATTTTGGTTTTAAACATGTTAAAATACCCAAATATGATATTTATTTAAATAAAAATAGATAAAATATAGATGTAAATATATGCACATTTACGTGCACATCAAATACCCCCACACTTATCTTTTTATTCGTCCTCGAATAAAAGAAAACTAAGATAAATCTGTTTTCGTAGGGAGCACGATTGCATTGAGCGTATGCAACAAGCCGTTAAACCTTTGGGTGTCCCCAGTAGGACGAGTGTTGTCTCGTGAGGGTTTTCAGCGGATACTACCTACAAAATCCAAATGTAAAGTGAAAATATTTACAAAATGTAAGATTTATTTACAATGGGATGACTGCAAGTTTTTGAAAGTATTTACAAATGAAGGATTCACTTTCAAATCGACACTAATAAGTTAAATATAAGTTCTGGTCATTATCAAGAAATTTAAGTCCTTTTACTTGCCAAAATTTTCAACAAAAATTAAGCTGTCATAACAGATAGACTATGTTTGGCTAGTTGTTTCGGTTGATAACACAATGTAATTATGAAATGGATCCTTAGTTGATTATCAAAGTTTGTCAAGTGTTATTTTCATTTCTTTTTAATAACAAGTTAAATCAAACAAATAAAAATATTGCTTAGATTTCAATTGCTTACTCTCTCTTATTTGAAAATTTTATTGATATTAACAATATTTACATATGCCTAACTCAGGTAAACTAAGGCCAGATATATTACCTGTGCACTGCCTTGTAGACTGATGTGAGGGGAATACAGAGCGTGCGAGTGAACACACAAGTGTGAACACTTATCGACTGTAGGCGTTATTAAAAAGAATTTTTATATACATACACCTAACTCGGATAAGCTGAGGCTAGATATACCGATCGTGCACTGTCTTTCGGGATTACGTGAGAAGGGTACATAGCATGGCGAGTGAACACACGAGTGTGAACACATGACTGTAGGCGTTAAAAATATATACATATATACAAATATTTTTTTTACTTATATTTTTTTTGGTGTTCTCTTTTTTAAGAAGAGTGAGTTTTGAAAAATTATCCTAGCACCATTTAACTTAGACGATAAAAATGTTATGTCCTTTACTTTAAATTTACCACTTTTAAACAACGATTTTCAATTAGAATATACTTCATAATTAACACATATGAACCTTCCTATATACTAGTTAAACCATTGTTATTTGTAATCAAACTTCATTTTTGTTTTTGTTAAGACAAATAAATTTTCAAAAATTTCAATTTATTAACCAAAACTTATACTTATCCCATAATGTTTCTTTAAAAATAAATCAAAATGCTAAAAACAAATGTTTTTGAGATTAAGAAATTTTGAGATTTTTTTTAAGTTAAAAGAAAATGAAAATTCAAAAATGCCTTGAAACTTAAAAAAATGAAAATGAGACTCCCTCCCACACTTAGTTTTTACTGTGTCCCCACAGTAAGTGCATTATATAATGAGTGTAACGGGAAAAATATGTACATATTTACAAAAGAGGGTTAACATTCTTACTAGACGTAGCTTGGCTCATGAAGGATCATGAGCTCCTCCTCTTAATTACTTGGCAATTCTAAGAAAGGTTTCAAACGATGACCGTTGACTTTGAAAATCGATCCATCCCTGGGGTTTTCTATTTCTATGGCACCATGTGGAAAAACGGTTCGTACCACAAATGGTCCGATCTATCTTGATTTAAGTTTCGCAGGGAAT
Source organism: Allium fistulosum (assembly GCA_030737815.1). NCBI lineage: Eukaryota > Viridiplantae > Streptophyta > Magnoliopsida > Asparagales > Amaryllidaceae > Allium > Allium fistulosum. The sequence continues at coordinate 891,538,708 of CM060902.1, forward strand.
AAATGAAGTCTTGAGTCATATAAAAGAACTTTTTGGTTAGGCGAAAAGGTTTTTCTTAGGATTGACTTGTCATGAAAAACTTTTGTTTTTTCGTTGTATATTCTCTCGTTTTCATATGCATCGTTCCTAAGTTCTTCTAGTCCATTGAGTTTTAGTTTTTGGTTTTCGCTAGCTTTATCGAGATCTAAGTTTAAGTTCTTTATTGCCCACAATGCTTTGTGTTCGATTTCAACCGGTAAATGGCAAGCTTTCCCGTAAACCAAACGAAATGGAGACATCCCATGGTTAGTTTTAAAAGCAGTACGGTTAGCCCAAAGTGCATCGGTCAATTTCCGAGACCAATCTTTTTGATTTTTGTTGACAGTTTTCTCCAAGATTTTTTTTTATTTGACGATTTGAAACTTCAACTTGCCCACAAGTTTGAGGATGATATGGAGTGGATAACTTGTGGGTTATCGAGTATTTCTTCATTAATGTTTCAAAAGATCGATTGCAAAAAGGGGTTCCGTTATCACTGATTATTATGCGAGGTGTGCCAAACCTCTAAAAGATGTTTTCTTTGAGAAATTTCACAATAATTCTATGGTCGTTGGTTTTGCAAGGAACGGCTTCGACCCATTTTGAGACATAATCGACAGCGAGAAGGATATACAAGTTTCCAAAAGAATTGGGAAAAGGTCCCATAAATTCGATACCCCAAACATCTAAGATTTCGATCGTAAGAATGGGGTTTAGAGGCATCGTATTTCATCGAGAAATTTGTCCAAGCATTTAACATCGATCGTCCAAGTATTTCATCGAGAAATTCGTTGTAGTATACTGGGGAGTATTACCGCCTGTCACACGGGTGACCCGGGTTCGATCCCTAGCAACGGCGCCAAAAACTTGTTTATCGATACCATTTCCCTTATCCATACACGTTCATTTTTATCACAAGCAAAATTGTAAATGTAAGAAAGAGCAAGGTCGGTCATTAGGAAGAAAGAAGAGAAGTTCAAGTAAAGCTTGGGATTCAAGCTAGAAGAAATCAATCTCAATCAATCTTCAATTTCCTTATCCAATCTAAGGTGCATAATAAACACTACATCTCTATTTTTGGTTTTATAATCATATGGTTTAGGATTTAAGGGATAAACTCGTTTTTATGATTTATTGAATGATGATATGCTTGGTTTATGATTTATGTGGTTTAAACAAGATGGTCTAAATGAAGATATGCACGGTTTTAGGGTAAAACTGAAGTTAAATGATTTTTAAATACCATGGAAAAATTATATGTTATGAAAAATATGATTTTGGAGTTGGGTTTCAATATTTATGATTTTCCAAGCCATGGAGAATTAATTAGAATTTTTAAAGGAAAATAGGGTTGTTTGGGTTTATAAATTTATTTTGGAAAATATATTGACAATTTGGGTGTAAAATTTTGATATATTGGATAACATGATTAAAGTGAATTTTTGGAATTTTTGGGTGTTTTTACTATGTGATTTAGTGTGGAAATTAAATTATTTCAAAAGGAGGACCTAAATGATTTAATTGTTTTGATAATAGGAAGGGCTTATGTGTTAAATGTTGTTTAGTTTTAGATCCGAAAAAAGCGGCAAATTTTAGTAAAATAATTTGAAAGTTTAATGTAACCAATCATGTGTTTACAAGTGGGCAAGTTAGTTACAAAAGTTTGCTTTATTTGGTAAAAACAGCCTTTTTGCTCAGAAAAAGGGGTTCCACCTTCTTTAGAAGGACCCTTTAACTCAGACCATCTGCGTCTAACCTAGTCGAAACCTTCTAGGTCGAAACCAGATAAATCAATACACACGATATCATTCAGATCGTACGTAGTGGATTGAAGAAAGGCAAAAGGTAGGGTGTCAAAAGGCAGCTTTCGAAGGGGTTGGTTCCTTAGTTTTATTTGGTTTTGAAAGAAAAGCACTTGCCTGTTTATAGATGGGTTTCAAAGTGGTCGAAACCAATGGTTTCGAAAGAGTATTTCATAGAGGATTTCGAAAGAGAGCTGCCGCTTATGTTTTAAAGAAGTAGCTTCCGAAGGAGTTACTTAGATTTCGTTTAAAGCTTTTGGAAGGGGTAGTTTCGACAAAGTCGAAACCCTTCTATGAATTGATGACCTTTCGATGGTGTTCAAGACATCAATGCTTTCAAAAGATACTGTTGTCGAAAGGGGTTAGAGGTTTCGAAGGCAATGGTTTCGAAAGGGGTTTCGAAGCCAACCCTCAAAGGGTTTTACCCAGATGTTTTAATGCTTTCGAAAGGATGGTTTCGACACCATCAAGCTTCCCCAATATTTTTTAAATAAAGAATGGCTTCAAAAGAGGTGCTCTCTCCTATGTTCACTTTAACCTAAAGATAATGTTTAAGTATAAACCCATTTCTTTCGAAAGAGGGTCTTTCAATGGTTTCGAAGGGTAATCTTCATTGGTTTCGAAAGGGTACTTTCAGATGGGTTCAAAGCTATACTTTTATACTTACGTAATAATAATTTAACAAAGTCGAAAGGTTTTGAAAGGGTTGTTTTAAAGTATTCGAAAGGTAGGAGCCTGATGTTTTATAGTTAGCTTTTAATGCTTTCGAAGGAGATCGTACTATAAGGTCGAAAGCAAGATTTTGAAGAAGTCAATGGATTTTGAGACCCAAACTCATTTTTTTAAAGGAAAAACCAATGGCTAAATAAAGGAGTTTTGAAACGATTTTAAGTATGTAAATTTGAAGAAGTGTTACCTTGATAAAAATATAGGTTAAAGGGATTAACTATGTTTTATATGAAAAGTGTTTCAAGGACTTTAAACCCACAGGAGTGGTATTGTAAGTTGTAATGTTTGCTTCTTCAAATATAAACATATTCACATGATAAAGGACCCATAACTACATTTTGGGGATAAAGGGGTAGAAAAAACAAATTGGTTAACCCAGTAGTGAATATAAATTGATTAAACTCCTGAATGAGTAGAATTGCATCCAGGGAGTCAGGGAGACCAAAATATAGGATGCCTAAACCTTAAAGTTGTCCGGGAGATAGGTTCATTGTAAACCCATGAAAACTATGATTATGTAGTTATTGGAGGTAACCAACAAGTTCATAGTAAATGCATGAAAACTATGTATTAAGGTTTGTTAGTAGGGGCTAATTGGTTTGTAGTGAACCCATGAAAATTATATCCAGATTAAGAATTGGCATCAGTCAATAGGTTCCTAATCAACCCATGAAAACTTAGATAAGAAACAAGTTAAATGAGGCATCAGTAGGATACTAGTCTACCCATGAAAACTATGCTAAGAAGGAAGTTACTAGAGTATTCCATAGGTTCCTAGTCAACCCATGAAAACTAGGATATAAGATGAGTTATTGAAATGCCCAATAGGTTCAGGGAAACCATGAATTAATTAAGTTAATTGGCAGGGGCATATATGCTCTTAGTGATCCCATAAAAATTATGAAATAGGATAGGGTGTCCATCTATTATGATAAATTTTATTAATAAACCCATGAAAACTAATAGGTTAATAGTGAACCGAGAAACTATAAGTATGACAGGGTGTCAATTTAAACTGGGGATGGGAAATACTAAAAGTTTTTATATATGCATATCGTCATAATATTTTGAAATGTATGTTTTTAGCCATTGTGGATGCAGGAGCACGGTATATGGTTTTATAATGGTTTTAGGATACTAGTGAGGGAAAAACCCGTTTCGCTAAGCGGTGTGTTCTCACTAGATATCTAAAAGGATTGAGATGTTAGATTATTATTCATACCAAGCATTATGTCTAACTTGAAGTTTTTGTTTTCCCCTTAAACTCTCCGGTACTCAATTGATTTTGAGTAGTTTGAGGTTTAAGATTCTCAAGTTCTTTTCATAGACGAATAAAGCTTCCGGAGGCGTGCAGGAGGTAGTTAGTTATTTAGATTTATCTTTTTCCGCTGTGTATTTTGTTTGTAAAGGCAGATTTATTAGCCTTACTATACACTCTGATCAACCAAAGGGGCATCTTCATATGTCACTCTTAGTGTATATGTAATAATTATATTTTTCTAAACGTGGTTAACGTTTTTGGGATTTTGTAATGAACATCAAATGTTTTGAATGGAATGTGGAAATGTGTTATTAAAATTATTAATTTTTTTCAATATTCTTGTGTTCTATGTATCAACAAATCTAGCATCGCCGTATTTGGTCACCGAAGATTAATATCTATGGTGACTGCAGCATCCGTAGCCGTTATTTTTGGGCCTCCAAGTAGGGGGATGTTACAAGTTGGTATCAGAGCATAGGTTCATGAAACTTTATAGAAAAGTAAAACCTAAAATCTTTTTGAAACATAATCCAATGAATTTGAAAATATGATTGGGGTTTGGGTTAACGTTATAGTAATGTACTTGTATTTGATATATATATATATATAGGTACATGTCTAAGTACGTATTCCCCTCTCTCTTTGACCGTTCTTCTGTATCTTACTAAGGCTCGTATGTAGATTTACAAGAAAAAGGATATGGAAGAAGGAAATGGAAGAGGAAATCTTGGTGAAGGAAGCACCACAACCAACGGAAATGCTCGATCTAATACCCGGAGAAACCAAGGCCGACAGGCCAATGCTAACCAAAACTCTGAAGCCAATGTAGGTGCTGGAAATCCTCCAGTAGATGCGTGGATGTTGTATCAATTGTTAGCAAATCTATTTCAAGCAAGAGCTGCTGGTAATGTTGGAGGAGCCAATCTTGTAGCTCCAGCTGGATATAATTATGCTAGGCTGAGCAGGGATTACACCAGTTTGGGTAGCAAGCTGTTTATGGGAATGGAGGATGCTGTTGAGGTTGAGAATTGGCTTTTGAACCACAAGAGGATCTTTACTGATTTAGGCTTGGATGATGGAGAAAAGAGAAGACTAGCCTCTAGACAATTGCAAGGGTTAGCGCTTCACTGGTAGAATAGTGTGACAGTCGGAGTTCCCGAGGAAGAGCTGACATGGGCTGATTTTAGAAGAAGGTTTGAGCAGAGCTTCTTATCTGAGGCTGCCAAGTTAGCATTGATAAGGAAGTTCATGGATCTTGTTCGGGGAGAGATGTCAGTGATCGAGTATGCTGCTAAGTTTGATGAGCTGTCTCGATATGGATTTCTTTGGTTGACACTGATGTCAGAAGGAATGAGAGATTCATTCGAGGATTGAGGCCAGAGCAAGGTAGAATGACTATGACTCATGTCAGAGAGCCTTGTTATGTGGTGGTGGAGATGGCCATCCGCCATGAGGAGATGCTTGTCATTTCAGCTAGGGAGAAGCCAGTTGAGTCCCAGGTTCCTCAGGGAAAGAATAGGAAAATTTTCAAGAAGAAAGGAACCCAGAAAGGGGAGGCTACCAAGAAGGAAAAGGCTGGTTTTGGTGTGTTATAAGTGTGATAAGAAGAGCCTTTATGGTCATTAGTGCCGTACAAGCAAAGGGAAGAAGCCTGCAGAGAAGAAGAATGTGAAATGCTTCAACTATGACAAAGTTGGACATTACTAGAACCAGTGTCCAGAGCTAGTCAGGGCGGACAGAGGGAAGGTGTTTTCTATTGGACCATCATCTTCTTCTATGCCTACTGCAACATAGAAAGGAAAGACTGTGATGGAAGGTACGCTTTTGATTCAGAGTATACTAGTTAGGGTACTATTTGATACTAGTGCATCACTCTCATTTATATCATAGCATTTAGTTGATAGGTTATGCATAGAACCCACATACCTTGTTACCTCCATAAGGGTTGCGAATCCAATAGGTGGGTATGCAACTCTAGGGATGAGATGTGACCAGTTAGAAATTGATTTGTTAGGTCATACATTTGCATGCAGTCTGTATGTTTTGATTTCGTAGATTTCAGAATCATTTTGGGTATGGATTGGTTGGGTAAATATGAGGCTAGGATATTTTGCCAGGATGGGGAAATATCGTTGAGACACCTAGATAGTCATAACCGAATCATCTTCTCAGTGGAGGATTCCAGTAAGAGTGTTTATGCTTTGTTGAGTACCATGGAGGTCGGAGATGAGCTTAGTCAAGTTCAGGTAGCAGGAGTATTTGCAGATGTCTTTGAACCGGTTACAGGGTTACCACCGAAACGAGCTGTTGAGTTTTGGATAGATCTTGTATCGGGAGTTGAACCTGTCAGTAGACCACCTAGTAGGATGACACCGACAGAGATGAAGGAATTGAAGGTACAACTAGTGGATCTTGAGGAAAGGTATTTAATTAGACCAAACAGTTCGCCTTGGGGAGCGGCCACGGTTTTCGTGAAGAAGTTAGACGGGTTGTTAAGGATGTGCATTGACTATCGTAAGTTAAACGAAAGGATGATCAAGAATAGGTACACTCTGTAGAGGATAGATGATATGTTTGATCAGTTGAGTGGAGCCAGAGTGTTCTCCCAATTATATTTGGTGATGGGGTTCCATCAGTTGAGGGTGGCAAAGGACAACATTCCTTTGACAGCATTTCGAACAAGGTGTGGTTCGTATGAGTGGTTGGTGATGCCATTTGGATTGACAAATGCACCTGCTTTCTTTGTTGATTTGATGAACTGGGTTTTCTGGGAGCACTTGGATAGGTTCATTTTAGTATTCATAGATGAAATTTTAGTGTACTCGAAAGATGAAAGAGAGCATAAGATTCATCTTATAGTGGTGCTGGAGACGTTGAGGCAGAATCAACTGAAGGTGAAGTTTTCCAAGTGTCATTTTTGGAAGAAAGAGGTTAAGTTTCTTGGTCATGCGGTTTCAGAGGAAGTATTGTTAGTAGATCCAGTTAAGATCAAAGCTGTCAATAATTTGAATAGACCATAGACGGTAACTGAGACCAGGAGTTTTCTTGTACTTGCTGGCTGTTACCCGAGATTCATTAAGGATCTCTCAGGGATAGCAGCACCTTTGACTAAGTTGACCAAGAAAGATGTGAAGTTTGTTTGGTCCAACAAATGTGAGGAAGGGTTCCTTAAGTTAAATCATTTATTGACCAATGCACCAGTGCTAGTAGTCCAGATGGCAACCATAAGTGGGACTGGATTGGGAGCAGTGTTGATGCATAAGTGCAAGGTCATTGCTTACGCATCTAGACAGCTTAGACCGCATGAAGTAAGATATCATACTCATGATTTGGAGTTGGCAATGGTGATTTTTTCCTTGAAGATTTGGAGGCATTATCTCTTGGGGAAGAGATTTGAGTTATATACCGATCATAAGTCATTAAAGTATTTACTCTCTCAGAAGGAGTTGAATATGAGGCAGCAGAGGTGGCTAGAATTTTTGCAGCATATGATTTCGGTATGAGTATACTCCCGTGAAAGGAAACAAGGTAGCAGGTGCTCTCATTAGAAAATAATAGAATATGGTGTTAGCAATGTTGGCAAAATGATAGGATCTAGAAGCCTTGGCCAGTTGTGGTGTGCAGTTGAGATCTACTGCTAGTTCTAGTCGGGGTATGTCTAGAAGTTGGACCGGTGCTGATTGAGAGGATAGCTTATAAGCAGAGAGAGGATCTAGTTTTAGACAAGATGATTAGAAGGCTTAAGGTAGGATCAGAGATCGATGATCTAAAGGACTTTAGTCTTGACCAAAAAGGATGGTTGAGAAATAAGGGACGATTATGTGTTTCGAATGTAGAGAACTTAAGGAGGGAAGTTCTGAAGGAATGTCATCGATCGAAGTTTATGATTCATCCTGGAGGGACCAAGATGTATCAAGATGTGAAGAGAAGCTTCTATTGGGAAGGCATGAAGAGGGATGTTGGCTTGTGGGTTAGGCAGTGTGTTGACTTTCAACAAGTGAAGGTCGAACATCAGAAGCCAAGTGGATTGCTTCAGCCTATAGATGTTCCAGCCTTGAAATGGGATTCGATGACGATGGACTTTATGGATCGGTTGCCAAGATCAAACTGGGGAAATGAGAGTATATGGGTTATTGTGGACAGGTTGACCAAGAGTGCCCATTTCATTCCAGTAAAGTCAACCAGGACGGCACCTGTTTTGGCCAAGTTGTTCATAAAGAACATAGTCAGACTTCATGGGATTCCTAGCAGCATAGCCAACGACAGAGGTGCATTATTCACTAGCGAATTTTGGAGGAGTCTATAAGAGGTATTAGGCACCAAGCTCAAGATGAGTAAAGCTTATCACCCACAGATGGATATGCAGACAGAGAGAGTCAACAAGGTAATTAAGGATTTATTGAGAGCTTGTGTATTAGTCTTTGGTGGATCTTGAGAAGATCACTTGCATTTGATTGAGTTTTCCTATAATAATAGTTATCAGACTAGTATAGGAATGGCTCCTTTTGAAGCTTTGTATGAAAGGCTATGAAAATCGCCAGCAGGTTGGTTAGAGACTGGAGACAGATTGGTCCTAGGTTCGGATTTGATTAAAGAGGCGTCAGAAAAGATTGAGTTAATCCAAGGACGGATGAAGGAAGCCCAATCCAAGCAGAAGAGTTACACAGATAAGAGGCATAAAGACCTAGAGTTCTCAGTCGGAGATAGGGTTTTCATTAAAGTATAACCGATGAAGGGTGTGGTACGATTTGGAAAGTCGGGAAAATTGGCGTCGAAGAATGTTGGTCCATTCCAGATTATAAAAAGGATTGGAAAGCTCGCGTATAGAGTAGAGTTGCCGAGCAGTTTGGTAGGTGTCCATAATGTATTTCATGTGTCTCATCTTTGCAAGTATGTGCATGATCCAGATACTATTATTCCTTAGACAGAGTTATAGGACTTGGTTGTAGAGCCTGATTTGACTTTTGTTAGACAACCAGTTCAAGTTGCAGCGAGAGATGGGAAAAGATTGAGGACCAAGACAGTCAAGTTGGTGAAAGTTTAGTGGAGCGACAACGAGAGAGACAACACTTGGGAGACAAAGGACAGGATTCGAGATGCTTATCCTGATCTACCTTGATGGTATGTCTATATTAGATTTATATAGATTAATTGCTAGTCGAGTAGGCTAGTTTGGGTGTTAGGAGTTGTTACAGATGATTGCTATGGTTGCTAGTTAGTCCATACTGAATTTCGAGGAAGAAATTCTTTAAGGAGGGGAGCCTGTAACACCCCTAATTTTTATTAACATTATTTAGGAAATTTAATTAGAATAAATTAAATAGGATAATGAAGATAAGGAGATTGAGGTTGATTAATATACATGTAGTGGTCGTGCTTATTAAATTGGATGAACTTATAAATGGTTAAGTGTTAGCTAATTAAACATAAGGGCATTAGGGTCAATAGCCGCCCATATTCCCACCCTTATACTATTTTCCTTATCCATACACATTCATTTTTATCACAAGCAAAATTATTAACGTAAGAAAGGGCAAGGTCGGCCATTAGGATGAAATAAGAGAAGAGAAGTTCAAGTAAAGCTTAGAATTCAAGATAGAAGAAATCAGTTTCAATTAATCTTCAATTTTTTTATCCAATCTAAGGTGAATAATAATCACTACATCTCTATTTTTGGTTTTATAATCATATGGTTTCAGATTTAAGGGATAAATTTGTTTTTATGATTTATTGAATGATGATATGCTTGGTTTATGATTTATGTGGTTTAAACAAGATGGTTTAAATAAAGATATGCACGGTTTGAGGTTAAAACCGAAGTTAAATGATTTTTAAATGCCATGGAAAAATTATATGTTACGGAAAACATGATTTTGGAGTTGGGTTTCAATTTTTATTATTTTCCAAGCCGTGGAGAGTTAATTATGAATTTTCAAAGGAAAATATGGTTGTTTGGGTTTATAAATTTATTTTGCAAAATATATTAAGAATTTGGGTCTAAAATTTTGATATGTTAGATAACATGATTAAAGTGAATTTCCAGAATTTTTGGGGATTTTTACTAAGTGATTTAGTATGGAAATTAAATTATTTTAAAAGGAGGACCAAAATGATTTAATTGCTTTGATAATATGAAGGGCTTATGTGCTAAATATTGTTTGGTTTTAGATGTGAGAAAATGCGGAAAATTTTAGTAAAATAATTTGAAAGTTTAATGAAACCAATCATTTGTTTACAAATGGGTAGGTTAGTTACGAAAAGTTTACTTTATTTGGTAAAAACAACCTTTTTGCTCAGAAAAAGGGGTTCTGCCTTCTTTAGAAGGACCCTTCGACTCAGACTTTCCACCTCCAACCTAGTCGAAACCTTCTAGGTCGAAACTAGATAAACCAATACACATGGTATCATTCAGATGGTAAGTAGTGGATTGGAGAAAGGCGAAAGGTAGGGTGTCGAAAGGTAGCTTTCGAAGTGGTTGATTCCTTTATTTTATTTGGTTTCGAAAGAAAAGCACTTGCTTGTTTATAAATGGGTTTCGAAGTAGTCGGAACCAATGGTTTCAAAAGAGTATTTCAAAGAGGCTTTCGAAAGAGAGCCGCCGCCTATATTTTAAAGAAGTAGCTTCTGAAGGAGTTACTTAGATTTCGTTTAAAGCTTTTCGAAGGGGTAGTTTCGACCAAGTGGAAACCCTTCTGTGAATTGATGACCTTTCGATGGCGTTGAATACATCAATGCTGTCAAAAGATACTATTGTTTTTATAAATAAAACCCGCTTCCTAATGCTTTCGAAAGGGGTTAGGGTTTTCAAAGGCAATGGTTTCGAAAGGGGTTTCGAAGCCAATCTTCAAAGGGATTTGCCCAGATGTTTTAATGCTTTCGAAAGGATGGTTTCAACACCATCAAGCTTCCCCAATATTTTTGAAATAAAGAATGGTTTCGAAAGAGGTGTTTTCGCCTATGTTTAGTACAACCCAAAGATAATGTTTAAGTGTAAACCCAATGTTTTCGAAAGAGGGTCGTTTAATGGTTTCGAAGGGTAACCTCCATTGGTTTCGAAAGAGTACTTTCAGATGGGTTCAAAGCTATACTTTTATACTTATGTAATAATACTTTAACAAAGTTGAAAGGTTTCTAAAGGGTTGTTTTAAAGTATTCAAAAGGCAGAAGCCTGATGTTTTAAAGTTAGCTTTTAATGCTTTCGAAGGAGATCATATTATGAGGTCGAAAGCAAGATTTCGAAGGAGTCGAAAGGTTTTAAGACCCAAACTCAAATTTTTAAAGGAAAAACCCATGGAAAAATAAAGGAGTTTTGAAATTATTTTAAGTATGTGAATTTAAAGAAGTATTACCTTGATAAAAATATAGGTTAAAGGAATTAACTATATTTTATATAAAAAGTATTTCAAGGACTTTAAACCCATAGGAGTGGTATTGTAAGTTGTAATGTTTGCTTCTTCAAATATGAATATATTCAGATGATAAAGGACCCATAACTGCATTTTGGGGACAAAGGGGTAGAAAAACCAGTAGGTTAACCCGGTAGTGAATATAAATTGATTAAACTCTTGAATGAGCAGAATTGCATCCAAGGAGTCAGGGAGACCAAAATATAGATGCCTAAACCTTGAAGTTGTCCGGGAGAAAGGTTCATAGTAAACCCATGAAATTTATGATTATGCAGTTATTGGAGGTAACCAACAGGTTCATAGTAAACCCATGAAAACTATGTAATAAGGTAGGTTAGCAGGGGCTAATTGGTTTGTAGTGAACCCATGAAAACTATATCCGAATTAAGAATTGACATCAGTTAGGTTCCTAGTCAAACCATGAAAACTAGGATAAGAAAGAAGTTAGGTGAGGCATTAGTAGTTTCCTAGTCAACCAATGAAAACTAGGATATAAGATGAGTTATTGAAATGACCAATAGGTTCAAGGGAACTCATTAATTAATTAAGTTAATTGGAATGGGCCTATAGGTTCTTAGTGTTCCCATGAAAACTATTATATTGGACAAGGTGTCCATCTGTTATGATAAAGGTTATTAGTAAGGGTAAGTTTGGCTCACATTCCTAATAAGTTTCAAAATAAACAAAACATCCTTCACATACAAAACTTACATTTCTGCTCCCTATTTTCAAATTCGTGCAAGCAAAAATACACAAATACCCTTTATGTTTTTAAAAATTCAAACGCATATAACTTTATGTACAAAAACCGGATCAACAAACCGTTTTCACCAAAAAATCTTAAATTTTATGATCTTTGAAAAGAGATCCATTGTTGATACCAAAAATTCATGTTTGTATTAAAGGTGCAATTATTTCAAATATTTGCAGATAATTCAGCAAATTTTAAACCTTTTTGATTTTTTTTTAAATTTACAAAATTTGCAAATAATTGCAGATATTTCTGCAGCTATATGGTACAGTTGCAGAAATGTTTGCAACTATTGGGTATAGTTGCAGAAATTTATGCAACTATATGGTATAGTTGCAGAAATATCTGCAACTATTGCATATAGTTGCAGACATTTCTGCAACTATTGCATATAGTTGCAGAAATGCAACTATTGCAAATAGTTGCAGATATGTCTGCAACTATTGCGTATAGTTGCAGAAATTTCTGCAACTATTGCGTATAGTTGCAGAAATATCTGCAACTATTGCACATAGTTGCAAACATTTCTGCAACTATTGCATATAGTTGCAGAAATGCAACTATTGCAAATAGTTGCAGAAATGTCTGCAACTATTGCGTATAGTTGCAGAAATGCAACTATTGCATATAGTTGCAGAAATGCAACTATTGCAAATAGTTAAAGAAATGTATGCAACTATTGCAAATAGTTGCAGAAATTACTGCAACTATTGCTTATAGTTGCAGACATTTCTACAACTATTTCTTATAGTTGCAGAAATGTCTACAACTATAGCGTATAGTTGCAGAAATTTCTGCAACTATTGCGCATATATTTGCAGAAATTTGTTGCGATTATTCATAACTCCAAATATTAAGAATATCATATTTCATAAAAAAAAATTGATTCGTTTTCAATTTAATTGCAGTTTTCCATTTAAATCGAAAAATAAGAAGAAGAATCAGCTCGACAGTGAAGCGTAAGGGTAATTTAGGAAAAAAATTGGCGGAAAACAGAAACAGGGATGTAGAAAATATATTCTTTACCACAAGGATCCGCTTTGAATTAAGTTTCGTTTTAAGGATGTGTGCCTAATTTTCACTATTAGTAAACCATGAAAACTAATAGGTTAATAATGACCCTAGAAACTAGAAGTACGACAGGGTGTCAATTTAAACTGGGGATGGGATAGCCTAAATTTTTTAATATATGCATATCATCGTAACATTTTAAAATATATATTTTTAACCATTATGGATGCAGGAGCATAGTATATGGTTTTATAAAGGTTTAGGATACTACCAAGGGGAAACTCGTTCCACTAAGCGGCGTGGTCTCACTAGATATCTAAAAGGATCGAGGTGTTAGATTATTATTCATACCAGGCGTTATGTCCGACTCGAAGTTTTTGTTTTCCCCTTAAACTCTTGGGTACTCAATTGGTTTTGAGTAGTTTGAGGTTTAAGATTTTCAAGTTCTCTTCTTAGACGAATAAAGCTTCCGGAGGCGTGCAGGAGGCAGTTATTTATTTAGAGTTATCTTTTTATGCTGTATATTTTGTTTGTAAAGGCAGATTTATTAGCCTTGCTATACACTCTGATCAACTAAGGGGGCATCTTCATATGTCGCTCTTGGCGTATATGTAATAATTATATTTTGCTTAACGTGGTTAACGTTTTTGGGATTTTGTAATGAACATCAAATGTTTTGCATGGAATGTGGAAATTTGTTTTTTAAATTGTTAATTTTTTTCCATATTCTTGTGTTCTGTGTATCTATGAATCTAGCACCATCATATTTGATTGCCGAAGATTAATAACCAGCATCCGTAGCCGTTAGTTTTGGGCCTCCAAGTAGGGGATGTTACATGTTCCTACAAAGTTCTTAATGAACTTTCAATAGTAGCCTACCAACATGAGAAAGCTTCCATCCTCTGATGCACTTCTAGGACTCTTTCATCCTTGAATAGCTTCCACTTTAGCGGGGTCTACTTCCAGTCCTTGCTCAGAAACAATATGCATAAGGAATCTAACTTGTTTTCTTCAAAAGTGGCATTTAGCAAATTGGGCCTTAAGCTGGTGCCTCCTTAAGGTTTCTAATACCTCTCTTAGGTGGTCCTCATGCTCCTCTTTGCCCTTAGAGAAAACCATCATCTACGAATACAAGAATGAATTTATTGAATTTCCCCCTAAATACCTTACTCATCAAATCTACAAAGTATGTGGTGGCATTCATCAATCCAAAAGGCATCACTTCCCACTCATAGAGTCCATCTAATGTGCGAAATGCAGCCTTCGACTTGCTTTCTTCTGCAATCCTCAACTGATGGAACCTAGCTGCTAAGTCTAGTTGAGAAAAGACTTTAGCTCCTTCAAGGTGATCGAACAAATCATCTATCCTAGGTAAAGGGTACCTATTCTTCCTTGTCAACTTGTTCAAATAGTTGATGCAAAGTCTCAATGAACCATTTACCTTAGTGGAAAACTATAAGGTCACCCCACTCCAAAGTACATGATGGATGAATCCTTTCTTTAATAGCTTAGAGATTTTCTTATCCAACTCCATTCTTTCTTTAGGGGCCATATATCTTAAAGGTAGGGCGACTGGCCTTGCATCTTTCTCCAAATGTATTGGAAACTAGATCTCCCATTTTGGAGTAGGACACCTGAGACTTCCTCAAAGACATCAGGAAATTCAAAAACTATGGGTACGGATGATAGCTCTCCAACGGATAGATTTAGTTAGTATAGATAGCTTAACTCAACTAAAATCTTGGGGTGTACAAAGAATATCTAGGTCACGGCCTCCATAACTTCTTAATCGTACTATCATTCTATCAAAATCAAGAGTTGCTTCATAATATGCTAAGTAATCCAACCCCAAGATAAGTCCATACCCCTTAAAATTTAGGATGTACGCATTACATAAGAAACCAACATCGCATGTGTCCAACACTAGATCTTTGCAAATAAAAGGAAGATGTATTTATCCCCCAATAGGATTAGATACCACTATTAGGATGGTGACAATCTATGTTTGAAGGCTTAAGAGGTTTACTACATTCCTAGCTACAAAGGATTGCGATGCCCCTGAATCAAATAGGATACGAATGTAACCCCTAAAATAAGAGTTATACCTCTTAATGCTGCCTTTCCTTGGTCTCTTGATGGTCTACTTGCAATAAGGATGGCTTCAATAGCATAAACTTGTCTGCTTAATCCTTCCTTTGCTAACGTAGGGAATTGATTCTTGTGGTGCCCTTCCTCGTGGCAATTAAAGCACTTCCCTTTAAAAGCTTCCTTCATTAGACTCATCATACAATCTTTAGCTTCGTGACCTTTCTTCGAGCATCGCTTGCACACCTTAACATCCTTCTTAAACTTCCCCTTCGACTTATCATTAGCCCAAAAGCTTCCCCTCTTGGACCCTCCTTGCTTTCGGGTAGGTGCAGCCTTCTCCTTTTTTGCCTCCTTATCGTCCACATTAGCTATGCGTAGAATTGCCACCTCCACCAACATCTCATATGTAGCACCAATGGGTACTTGGGCCTAGAACATTTCTCTCATCGAGGAATTAATGCTCTTCACAAACTTCACGACCTTTTCATAGGTGTATCTATCAAGCTCTGTTAACATAGCTATGTACTCCTTTAGAGTGGAGTCTCCTTGCTTAAGCTGAATGAATTTCTCTAGTTGTAGACTCACTTTTGCCTTATACAGAAATCTTATCCCAAATCTATTTTTGAAATCATCCTATGAGAAAATCCTTCCAGTGTTTTCCCTAGTCACCAAGTTCCACCAATCTAAAGCTTCTTCTATAAGGTGCCAAGCTGCCATCCTACTCTTTAGCTAATCTTTCCAACCGAGCTCTATAAATATTTTCTCACAGTCACTAAACAATACTTTAGCTTCCAGAAATTCCTTGATTTTAGAATATGTCTTCCCTCTCATATTAAGAAAGTCCTTACATAATTTAGGAAAGTCAATAAGACGGGGTGCTGCATCGACAGGCGGGGCAGCATGTGCTACCGGTGCAGCTGAAGGAATAGGAAATTGCTCAACATTCATAATATATTATTTAAACCATTCGGACATTCCACCAATCTAAGGTATTCCTTGGGCAAGTGTTATATCGCCTTTTTACCAGGGAGTATATCATAAAAGTTGCTAAATGGCTTCTACGATCATCATGGAGGGAAGCCTAGAGAGACGATTATTAGGCTTGGAAATCGATGATATTTTGAACTATGGACAATAGCTTGGAGGATTTGGACCAAATCCTAACCAAGGTGCAATCAACATAAAATGACAAGGAAGGCCCCGCGAGGCTACATTCCAAATTTCAAGTCGATTAGAGTTCGTATGCTCAAGTTATGGACAAAAGAAGATGGATCGGTATCGACGGATCAATGTAATTTGCTTGGTGTCGGACCTGCGAAAATTTACAACTTGCTTGGAGTCGGCGCATGGTTCACATGGAGTTACAGGAATTTGAAGTGTTGGATCGTACTTGGTGTCGGATACATGATTGCTTGGAGTTGGCTTGGAGTCAGAACGATTGGTGCTTAAAGAAAACCAATCGGCCCCAATCATTTTTCGTGCTTGGAGTCAGCATATAGTCAGATCAATCAGTGCTCGGAGAAAAACGATCTACCCTGATCATTTTTTCATGCTTGGACTCAGAATCACATTTGCTTGGGGAAAATTTTGATTTCACCTGAGCCTAACCCTGAGTCAGAATCTTCAGTGTCTGCTTTGAGTTAGAAGGGTGGTTACTTGGGTCTCACTTCGAGTCAACCCTGAACTGGGTTTTTCGACGACCGTTTTAACGATTTTCGACAATGATCGGTCTATAACTCAAGATCTACAACTCCATTACCCGAGAAACTTTGAAAACATAAATACAGCGAAGAAAGGTGTCTCCAAAATCGACCGCACATCAAAACTCACAAATATTAGACAAACATACCGATCTTTTCATAACGATTGTAGTGAATCAGCACAACAATCCATAGTATTACGGAGAAACGCGACATTTCACAAACGATACATTGGAATTGCAAGAAATTTGGAGAGAAAGTAGCTAACATAAAGGGAAATCCACATGGTCGATCATAGCTCAAAAGGATGAAGCATGGAATGATCTACTATGATCCAGTTTCTACTTAGAATAGCGAAGATCGATCGATATCTCACAAACGGTAAGTTGGAATGGCGCAAAACTTTGGGAGTATGGACTAGAGGCATGGGGGACCCCATAAAAATGATCTCAGCCCCATTGATTTAGTATGGAATGATCGGCCTAAATTCTTTTTTGGTGTACGATCGATCCCAAATTTTATTGATCGTATGGGCGTGGAGGTTCTTCTGTCGAAATTTCAGCCCAATCCATGCACGTCTTCACCTATAAATACAATGAAATTGGCCCATTGCAAGGGATTTTTGGGTTGGTTCTCCTTCATCACTTCTTATCTCTTCCTCTATTATTTTTTTAAGGCAAAAAAAAACTGTACCTGTAATCTTACAGTATAAATAATAGATTATTGAAGTGGACGTTAGCCGTAGTTTTCCGAACCACTATAAAACTTGCGTGTTCATTTTATTTTCTACAATATATTATGTAATCTTTGAATCTATATTTCTTTGTTTGGATCTAAATATTGGATATTGTACTTTCACATACAACAGGGCATTTGTGACCATTTTTGGCATAGCCATTTTGGTGTTTTCACTGAGAAGGACTTGCACTCGCGGATTTGGAAGCCAGGATCCTAGATTCAAAAGATTGGATACTTGGATCTAGGAAGTAATGGCTAGGCCATCAACAAGAAAACCATTAGTGGATAAGAGCCATCATGGAGGGAGTCAGGAGGCTTCTTTTGGAGTTGGAGAAAATTAGACATTTATCTCCATCACCAGAGATGAAATGGGAATGATGATGGATGCTATGTAGGAGAGGATGCTGAAGAAATAGGAGGAGATGATGCAGAATCTACTTCAACAGATTGGACAAGTTGGAGTGCAAAACCAAGGAAATTAAGTAGCAGGAAACGTTGGAAATATGGATCACAGAATTGGAGCAGCAGGAGCTGAGGAAAACCAGAATCAGGACCAAGAAAACGAAGCTAATAGATAGCACGATGGAGTAATGCAGCCGGAGACAATCCTCGGCTGACACATAACGATCGGTACCGATTGTTCCATAATGATCGGCGCCGATCAATCTATACTCTAGGGAATGCCTCGGGTTATGCTGGATCGATCCCAGGTGGGGTGTGTAACAACTCGAATTCCAGTGGGTCCGGATTTTTCACGAAAATGCTAAAATCCAGGCCCATTGAAACCCAAGTTGGGAATCTGGTATCTTGCAAATAGGCAAAGACAAATATATCAGAGCTCAATTAAATATCTCACAGCAGAATTGACTAAATTATAATAGTAAGTAAATACTCACTGATATAATAACACTTTCTAAACAACTGTCTTAAAGCTAGGAATTCTCTGCCATCTACCTAACATGTAGGATGTTATGAGGAGGGGGTCAGAACTAAAGTTCCGTTGAATGGATAAATTATACACTTTTAAACTTAATTCTACATATACCATTTTATTTTCATTTACTGTTATATTAGGTTCACTAGGTTTATCATACTCTCGCCTCTGTGCGTGAATCGTATCTGCCTACTCCTTAGTAGATTAAAACCTAATAACTGATATATATATATATATATATGTAGCTATATGCCTAATGACCATATTGGTCCTAGGTACTACCTATAGTACCTTCCGTATCCTCCTCGAAAAGGGCTCCATCGTCTTGCTTCGAGAGCGTTTCATAACTACATCTATAAAGGACTACTTCGTAAAGCCTACAATACAGATGCTCCATCATCTTGCTCCGTAGCTATATCTGTAAAGGACTCCTTCGTAAGGCCTACAATACAGATACTCCATCATCCTTCTCTGCGAGCGTGCTGTAGCTACATTTGTAAAGGACTGCTTCGTAAGGCCTATAATACAAATGCTCCACTACTTACTATGAAAACGTAAATCGTGTCAGCTTAATACTGTAAATTGCATAGAAATCCAAAACGTAGAAACAGATGTAAAAAATACTAATATTGTAAATAAACTATAAATTCCTTATAGTTCAGCATAACTTAATTAATAGGATTAATTATTGAATAAAACTATCTAAATGGGAATTTAACGATAATATATCTTAAACTTAAAATATATAAATAAATCCACTCACATGTCATCCTTAGCTTCAATATCTATCCCTTTTAATTTGCTACGCTTTTCTTCGCTTTTCCCCCTTTTTAATACGCTGTAAATTCCTTGATTTGTTTGCACAATTCTCTTATTTTCTTGTATGTATATCCTTGCTTTATTTTATTTTATTTTTCTTTTTGGGGAAAAACTTGATTTACAGAGGAGAAAGGAAGAGGGAAAAGAGAAGAGGAGTTTGTTGTAAATGACAGAAGTTGATTCAGAGAAAATAGTGTGGGCAAGAGTTAAGTTACGTTCAATTTATAGGTGTAGTGAACAACTATGAACCATCTGATTAACCCTAAAAACAATCCTCACCATCATTTATTAATTTGTTTACGTTAGCTTATAACGTATAATTCTCCAATGTTGTTTATTTATTCCTTTGTTATACAACCCTATTAATTCACGTTTCCTTATAAATAAGATTCTCCTATTAATTATCCAATTAATTAGATCACACACACATATATATGTATATGTAGATGTATATGTATATGTATATGTATGTATGTATGTCCAATATTAATTGGTTCTTATACGTTATAATTTCTTACCTATTTGAACACGTCAATTAATACCTCTATTAATTGATTGTATATAAAAGTTATACCTTTTAGTTTATTCTTATTAACTTACCTTCATCATAAACTTAATTAATCCGTTTGATTTTTGTACGCATTCCAATTCCTTTTTTTTCTTTTTAACTTGGAAACAAATAATCCTTTTCTTCTAGCTAATTAATTCACATTATTAGCTATTGTAACAAGGGCATATTCTTTGATTAATTGACACCCTTTTTAAAACGCTCCACTGATTGCCAATTAACTAACTGACACATTTTCCCATTTTAATCGATATCCAAATTAATTCCTATGCGTCACTCAATCACACATTTATTAGTTGTATATATTTAAACCACCAATTCATTACCCAATTAATTGACATATAAGTTTCCCTCTTTTATTAATTGATGCTTACTTAATGTCTTTAATTAATTTCTTAATTAATTGATTGCGTCAATTATAAATTAATATATGTATGTTATCGTTTAATTTATTCCCCACATACATTTCCCTTTATTAGAAGACCCCTTAACTAATTAATGTTATAAAAGTGACATATTTTCTGACTAATTGACGCCTCTATGTCTTTTAATTAATTCCCCTTTTAATTGATTGATGCGTCAATTAATCACACACTAATTGCTTGCGTCAATCTATGTAACCTCATAATTCTTAAATGCATATATTTGACATTTACAATTATGTTAATTCAATTGATTTTTTTAATTATATAAAATTGCGGGGTGTTACATTCTCCCACCTGTTAGGAAATTTCGTCCTCGAAATTCGACAAGAGTAAAATTATGTAATTCCTCGCATCAATCATATCCATTTTGTGTACATCCAATTTTTTGACCACCCGTGCTCTTGTGCAAAATTGTTATTCAATACAGAATATACGCATGTACATGAGTTTCTAAGCGGTGCCTCCTATATGAATGCTTTGCTTCTTTAAAAAATTATTTTTAAAACATGATGCACACATCCTAAATATACTTGCCATTTCTATATGAATGTAATCTTTTGAAAATTTAAAACACTTTTCATCCAATTTTTCCCACACTCCTATTGAATAGGGGTGTAGTTCAATGAAATTTGCATCCAAACCCTACCATACAACTTTAAATATTCGAATTTCTGAAAAATCTAATTTTCCGAATTCGATCTCTTATTTCAGAAAGAAGGTAGAAAATGGAAAAACTTCATATTTCTCCGATTTTCTTTTGCGCACATCTTCCTCCGTACTTGGGATTTAGGCTACTATTCTAAAAAAAATTATTTACTTCCTCAAGCACAGTTTACATAAGAAAATATCTTTTTTAAAAAATTTCTGTTGATGTTTCTGTCGCTTTCTTTAAATTTGTTATGTTCCTTTTAGTTATCTTATTCTGCTTTTACTCTTTTTTTTTATACAGCAACTAAACACAGCTATCATCTAGGGCAAGGAGGTCTAGGACCATGTCCACTTTGACACGGAAAGGTCTTACTCTAGGAATCCAAGTAACTCATATGCTCCTCCTACCACCTATTACTTGTTACCAACATACGTTGTATTACTCATGACGAATAAGATCTATTAATTTCTTCTATTCCTTTCTCAAAAAGAAATAACTAAGTCTCATTTACTGCAATGGATAAGGGTTTCAATCTATGCAGTCACTATCTAAAAAGGCAACTAAGCTTGGGGAAATTTTTTCTTTACCCTTCATTTTTCCCAACTAAGGTCTACTTTTCCAACCACGTGTGTCTTACTATCTTACTGATATCACTTTACTATTTTTCCATAGTCTACACACATGAAGCAACATTTCTAGGTTTTCACTAGTGTCCTATACACCTTACGAGAACTTTTTTTACTACTTGGAGTAATTACCGCTATAGCCTTGTACTTTTCCCGTTACACCTAGGAAATGATTTCTATCTACTCCATATTTAAAAGTCTGATTTGGTTTGACATTTATCAAATTTTCTTCAAAAATTAAACTTCTAAATTTTATCTTTTCAAAAACTTGTTTACTTTTCCAACAAACCATTTTTTTTATAGATTTTTAAATTTACTAAAACTGGGGTAAATAAGAACAATTATTTTATCAAAAATCTCTTAACTTTCCTACTCTTCCAATTACTTAACCTTAAAGGAGTTACTAACTTACTACACTTAATGGTTTTATACCTCAATGTATTGGAATTACTTTCACTTATGAGAAACCGTTAACGCTAAAACCTTCTATGAATCCTTTAAATGAGGATTTCATGTTTATGTGAAATTATAAAGAATTTATTTTATATTTTATTGAAATAGGCTATACAAAATATGGTGCTTTCCATACCTTGTACATCTCTTTCACGTATTCTTCATAGCTTGCAAAAAACATCTTTATTTGTGATTCATAGAAAATTATATCATTATTCATTTCATTCCAATAGATTAAGGTATGTTTACTCTATATTTACTTACATAAGATATTTCCTACTAAATTCATTAATTTATCGTACATTATTTTTCAAAAGAACTCATTTTTAGAACTTCTTTATAACTAGAAAATATTTTCATGTGTTTATTTAAATAATAAGTGTACATACAAACCACTTTAGAAATTATCTCAAAAACTCATTAAGGTCAAAACAGATGTTGCATAAAACATCGTTACTACAACCCAAAAATACTAATATATGGATTCAGTTAAAATAAATATTAATAAATCTCGTGTGCTATGTTAAAACCATTTCCTTTGGGAGTCACCTACTATAACAATAGTGTCATAGTCTATGTGTGACGCCCCACCTCTATACTCACACTAGCCAAGAACACTACGGGGTAATGCCATCGACTAGCACGAAGAATAAGGCTGTTGAGGGGCGACCATCTATGTAATTGCTTTGTGCGAGTACCGATATGTCAGACAGTATGACATGCATTTCATTTCAAGAGGAAATATGACATATCCAATACAAACTCAAAGCTACTACACAGTGGCTATGTGGCCATCGGAAACAAATATAAAATAAGCATAACACAAATCGGTCACAGATATTCATATCACTAAGGCGAAAGCAGATATGAATATAACACATAGAAGTGAACATCAAAGTAGTGGTCATACAAGATCCACTACATCACAAAAGAATAGGTACAAGTGCTATACAAAAGAATATGTATACATCAAGGATTCTCTATCTCGAATGTATAAAACAAAAACTACTAAGCTAAATTAGTTAGCCAAAAGTCATAAGCTAGTCCCTGCTAAGAAGTCAAGTGGAAGCACCTGAAACACCTCGGTTTGACCTGAGTATTATTTAAGAAGAAAATAACAAACGGATCAGTCTAGCTATAAATATCATGTAAGATGAGATAGGATAAGATATATGACACAAACATATGATAACAATAATACCATATTGTGATACGTTTATATTTGATAACAAATGAAAATCGTACAATATCTCAAATTTTCTCAAAACACCAAAATGAATTATCATATTCTTTAGCTTATTCGCCAAACCTCAAATATTGACAAAACATATCAATGCAAATCACAAAAAATTGGTGAAACGCAAATTCTAGAAATCAATAATTAGAAATCCAAAAAACACAAAGGGGGAGGCCTATCAAACACGGGATCATGAAAACTCACAAACACGTGTATCACAAACGGGACGCCATCCCATGGTCGCTAACCCATAAAATTTGAGTCAAAGCTCCACAAACGGCCCGAAGACCATAGGTCGCTACCCTACCAAATTGAGCCGAAGCTCCACCGAAACGGGGTTTAGTCCCCCCACGCAGACAAAGAGACATCGCACATCGCTAGTCTAAATTACAAAATGATCATCATTGATCAATGAGTGTAATTTACACAAAGCTAGTAAATAAATGAGTTAGGCTTCATGTCCCATAAACACTAGCTTAACTTAAATATTTACGAACAAATTGTAGACTTCCAGTCGAAAATTGTCGCAAATTTCAATCGGAAAAGTTCAAGAATTAACCGACGAAGTAAACGCAAGCTTTTCATACCACTTGTTTTGCTAAGTCGTTTAATGGATTTCTCATACGAATGAGGTAAAAATTTGGATATACTAATAGATAGGAAAATGGTTTTAATAACGAGCTTTGTATTAAAAATAGTGTTGAAATCATTTTTGTGAATAAGTTTTAGTATTTACTACAAGTATAACTGCCTTTGTATTTTAAAGTGACAAATCACAGAAATGATTGTAAAAACAATCTATCACCAAAAATCCACATTTGACGACGTGAATTAAAACTATAAATATCGATATCAAATCCATCAAATGGAAACACCAAAAATCCATAAAATAAATCATCAAAGTCGGTATTGATTGACGATAACTATTCGGATTGTCAAAGATCGATAAAAATTGGAAATCCACTCAAAAACAGGCAAAATTCAACAGAACCAGACGTCTGGTTTATTTGACCAGACGTCTGACCCTAGGCTCTGCTATTTTATTTTATTTTTTCATTTTTATAATTTTTTCTAGAAGCCCCTACCAGATGTTTGGAAATTTCAACCAGACGTCTGGTTGCCTGGGCCTAGGCAGAATTTCCCTAGGCCAATAATAGCCAAATCAATTCGGAGGCGATCGGACGAGCGATGGAGGCTAGGGATTTATGCTAAGCGACAACCCAACCCTATAAGCTCTTCGATACACCCCAAATAACATGTCCAAACATCCAAGATATGATCTTTAAAGATTTTTGACTTCAAAACCAAAATTGCAAAATTCACCAACCCAATTCAAATCAAAAGCAATTGAACATGAAATAGATGTAAGTGATTCATACCTAACAAATATGAAAGCTATAGACATAGATGTGAGTTCAAGAACTCACCTTTAAATTCAAAAACAAGAAATGAGAAGCTCTAAAACAAGCTTAGACCAATTCCTCTTCACTACACCTCTAGTATCTTCAATCTATTATCAAATGCAAAGTTTTTCCTAAGTTAGGTTATAGGAAAAATCAAGAATTGAAGAGGGATTGAGATGGAGAAGATGAAGACGATTCTTACCCAAGCTTCTCCTTGATTTTGGAACTTGAATTTCCTAAGAGAACTAAGGCTTAGGAATTTCTAATATCCTCTCTTTCCCCCATTTTTCATGTAGCTTGAATGTTAGGAATTATTATGGGTAGAATGGCTGAAGAGGAGAGGAGTTAGGTTATTTGGTAGAAGAGTTTGGGTTAGCTTATTGGTTAATGGGCTAGAACCCAACCCAAAGCCCAAATGAAAATGCCAAAATCCTAATCAACTCCAAACATATCGATGTTTATACTTAAACAAGTTGTAAATGTCGTTTTGAAATCTATGAAAGTGGTCTCAAGTCCAAATTCGACTAGTTACAAAAAGTCACATTTCAGACTTTAATTTAACTAACGATGCTATATTTAAATAAAACATTTAAATATATAATCGTAAAATATGCGGGTTTTTATAGACTCCCTTCCTTAAAGAAATTGCATCTTCGCAATACTTAAGAAGAAAATAAACAGTAACAACCACTCTAAGGTATAATAACACAAAAAGAAAAATTGAAATGAGAAGTTCACCTTAAGGAGCACGAGAGAGTAAATCCAGATGTGTTCACTCGACGAATTCTCTGGATTCCCAAAAACAATCCTTAGGATTTGAGGACCATTGAACTTTCACAAGCGGAACATCATTATTACGAAGGCCTTTAACCTCCGTAAAAATGATGCGAATAGGATGTTGCTCATAAGTCAATTTAGGTGAAACCTCAATTTCTTCAATAACACCTGGATCAAGAATAGAATCGGAATCTTTAAGGCATTTATGTAGTTGAGAGACGTGAAATACGTCATGAATAGTGGAAAACTGAGTCGGTAATAAAAGACGATAAGCCACCGAACCAATGCGTTCGGTGATGGGAAATAGGCCAATATATCAAGGTGCTAACTTTCCCGATCAACTGAAACGCACAACACCCATCATAAGTGAAACACGAATGAATACCAAATCTCCAACAAAAAATTCCAAATTCCTTCTTCGGTTATCGACATAGGATTTTTGTCTACTTTGAGCTTCTTTCATCCTATTACGAATAAGGTCAATCTTTTCTATGGCATCATGAATAAAATCTGGTCCTAAAACCAGCTTCTTACCGGTTTCAAGCCAACACGAAGGAGATCGACATAGCCTTCCGTAGAGTGCCTTGAAAGGTGCCATACCAATACTAGATTGGAAGCTATTATTATAAGAAAACTCATCAAGGGAAATATGATCTTCCCAATTCCACCAAAATCAAGAACACATGCACGAAGAAGATTTTCAAGAGTTAGATTCACACGCTCTGTTTGTCCATCGGATTGAGGATGATAAGCGGTGCTAAAATTAAGCTTCATTCCCAAAGCTTTTTGAAGACCCTTTCAAAATCCACTAGTAAATAATGGATCACGATCGCTAACATTAGAAGTAGGAACTCCATGCAATTTAACAATTTCTTTAACATAGAGTTTGGCCAAAAGAGGTATGGTCCGATTGGACCGAACGAGAATAAAATGGGCAGATTTTGTAAGTCTATCCACAATCACCCATAGACTGTCATGACCTGAATGAGAACGGGGAAGACCGTCAATAAAGTCCATGGAGACTTGATCCCACTTCCAAACTGGAATGTCCAAAGGTTGCAATAACCAACCGGGCCTTTAATGCTCGGCCTTCACGAGTTGGCAAGTCATGCAACGCTTAATAAAGTTAGCAATATCAAATTTCATTCCATCCCAATAATAAAGTCGTTTCATGTCCGCGTACATTTTACTACTACCGAGATGAATGGTAAATTTAGAATGATGAGACTCTTCTAAAATGTCTTTACGAAGATTACTAATATTTGGCACAATAAGTCTACCAAATTTTCGAATGCCTCCACGAGCATCGATTTCAAAGTCTTTCAAACCATCAATATTTCTATCCCTACAACTTTGGCTAAGATGAGCCAATTTGGGATCATGCTTTTGAGCTTAAAGAATGCGGTCTAAAAGAGAAGGATGAGCCTCAAGGCTACATAAACATGAGATAGACATGAATCGGATTCACAATCTCGAATCTCACAAGTGGACAAAGTCTCGAGATCATTCCATTTAGATATCAGCATGGAAACAACCGCTTTTGCTTACAACTAAGGGCATCGGCAATACAATTTCCCTTTCTGGGAGTATAAAGAATATCGAGGTCATAAAATGCTCGAGCCAATGTTGTTGACGCAAATGAAGTTCCTTTCGATAGAACAAATACTTCAAAGATTTATGATCAGTGTAGAGAACAAATTTCTCTCCCAAAAGATAATGATGCCCAATTCTAGGGGAAAAAACAATGGTCGCGAGCTCTAAATCATGAGTGGCATATCTAATCTCAGCAGGTTTTAATTGTCTAGAACCATAAGCGATAACACATTCCCTTTTGCATGAGAATGGCACCCAAACCAATATGACTAGTATCGGTACAAACAGTGAAGTCCTGGTTCTCTTCGGGAATCACAAGAATAGGAGCATCAGAAAGGAGTTCTTTTAATTTTTGAAAACTAGCTTCTATGCTAAATCATTTATTTCATGATCCTCTTTCCCGAAAAGCTAAGACATTCAAAAATTTAATTAACTTTATGTAATCATATTTTTAGAAAAATTTACTTATTGCAAGTCAATTTACTATGTCTGACTTCTCATCATAGCGTTTAGGAGACTCCTATCGATAATGTTGATTAGGTGCATCGACCAGAATTCTTAAAGCACTCAATAGGCAATACAACACATAATCATCTTCTATATAATAAACATGTCTCTTAAAAAATTTATGAATATTCTTTGCTCATTTTAAGAACAAAATCCAATTATACTTATAAATATATCTTATTAGAAAGATTTGCAATTTTAAATTTCTATTTTCACCCATAATAAATGAATACAAGGACAGACTCATCGAGATATTCGCATAATACTTGATTCATAAGATG
Organism: Allium fistulosum; assembly: GCA_030737815.1. Lineage (NCBI taxonomy): Eukaryota > Viridiplantae > Streptophyta > Magnoliopsida > Asparagales > Amaryllidaceae > Allium > Allium fistulosum. Next base: position 891,566,484 of record CM060902.1, read on the forward strand.
GATGAAATAAGTTAGAGGGTTCGTCAAACCAAATGACATAACGAGCCATTCATAAGATCCATAACGTGTATGGAACGATGTCAAAGGGATGTTATCCTCTGCAATACGAAGCTGATGAAACCCGGTTGCTAAGTTTAACTGCGGAAAGGCTCTAGCACTGCTAAGTTGATCGAATAGATCATCAATTTGAGGTAGGGGATATTTATTCTTAATGGTAAGATCATTAAGTTTGTGGTAGTCAATGCAAAGCCTAAGTGTACAATCGGATTTCTTCACAAAGATAGCTGAAGCTCCCAAAGGAGAGGAACTAGAACGAATAAACTGTTTTGCTTCCAATTTGGATAATTGTTTACGCATCTCTTCATTTTCCTTATTGGACATACGATAAGGAGGACGAGTGATAGGTAGAGCTTCAGGGATTAGATTAATTCCGAACTCAATTGCTCGCTTAGGGGGTAATCCTAAAACGGGCTCAAATATATCGGGAAATTCACGAACAATGTGAATGAGGGAAATGACATCTTCCTCATCATCATTATCGTCATCATGTGAATTTAGAGAATATAAGGATGCTCCCGAATTGGAATCTGAATCTTTAAGAACAATAGAAATCTACTTAACAGATTAGGGATGTCGAAGATGGATACTCTTCTCGAGACATAGGATGTGGGCTTCATAACGATTAAGCTAATACATTCCCAAAGTCATTCCGAAACCTAAGTAACGCATAACATGCAAATCAGCATGGAAAGCATAATCACATAAAATAATTTCAACATCCTTACAAATAAACTGAGTGTTGTGGATCCACATACCGGATTCGCAATTCTTAATGAAGTCATCAAGCCCATAATATTTAAAGAAAAAGTATCAACAAGTTCTTTTGATATAAAAGAATGGGATGCATCAGTATCAAAAAGAATTCGAACAGGATAATCACGAAACATAATAATGCCATCAAGGACTGAATATGAAATACCTTGACCAAGAGAAGGGTTACTAGGGGCTTACACAACATTCAGCTTTCCCTCTTTCTTACTTTGAAGTTTGGGACATGAAGATATATAATGACCCGAACTTTTGTAATAGCAGCAAGAAATAGGCCTTGGACACCTATTTACATAGTTGTCCTTAGAACCACAATTGTAGCATTCTCCACGATTAGGGGTAGGAGTCTTTGCTATCGAAGTTGCCTACTTCCCTTTCTTGTCGGGATTAGGGCTTTTGAACTTAATATGCCTCTTATTGTTGTTATTGAGGCTCTTCTTGGCACCTCCAACATCACTATCACTTCCTTTATCGGCATCTTTAAGTCGAAGAGTGATATCTACAAGCTAGTTGAAAGGCACTTCTAATTTCAGAGGTAAAAACTTTTTGGGGTTCCTATTCAAAGCATAGATAAACATTAATTCTTTATAAGATCCAAAAGTTGTTGGGCAGACATGAATACGCCATCCAAAGGAGGACCACTAGATTGACCAGCGCTAGGACTGCCAGGTCTAACCATCTCTTCTTCTTTAAGAAAGAAAGAACGAAGAGAAAAAGGTTATTCTCAGAATGAATTCAAATAAGCTTGATTGGTAAAACAAAGCATCATAAAAGAAAATAGGATAGAATGGGTCCTATGATTCGGATTAAATCCTAAGGCACGATGCCTAAGAGAGACTTAAGACAATGAATCATGTCATAATATTCTATATTGCTTCAAAGTTTGGCTTTGATACGAAGCTATGACGCCCCACCTCTATACTCACACTAGCCAATGACACTATGGGGTAATGTTGGTGACTAGCATGAAGAATAAGGCTGTTGAGGAGCGACCATCTGTGTAATTGCTTTGTGCAAGTACCGACATGTCAGACAATATGAAATCATTTCATTTTAAGAGGAAATCTGACATATCTAATACAAACTCAAAGCTACTACACAATGGCTATGTAGCCTTAGAAAACAAATATAAAATAAGCATAACATAAATCACTTGTAGATATTCATATCACTAAGGCAGAAACAAATATGAATATAACACATAGAAGTGAACATCAAAGTAGTGTCAAACAAGTTCCACTACATCACAAAAGAATAGGTATACATCAAGGAGTCTCTATCTCGAATGTATAAAAACAAAAACTACTAAGCCAAAGTAGTTAGCCAAAAGTCAAAAGCTAGTCCTGCTAAGAAGTCAAGTGGAAGCACCTGAAACACCTCGGTCTGACCGTGTATTATTTAAGAAGAAAAATAATAAACAGATCAGTCTAGCTATAAATATCATGTAAGATGAGATATGATAAGAGATATGACACAAACATATGATAACAATAATACCATGTTGTGATAAGTATATATTTGATGACAAATGAAAATCATACAATATCTCAAATTTTCTCAAAACACCAGATGAATTATCATATTCTTTAGCTTATTCACTAAACCTTAAATATTGACAAAACATATCAATGCAAATCACAAAAAATTGGTGAAACACAAATTCTAGAAATCAATAATTAGAAATCCAAAAAACACAAAGGGGGAGGCCTATCACAAACGAGAGCATGAAAACTCACCAACACGTGTATCAAAAATGGGATGCTATCCCATGGTCGCTAACCCATAAAATTTAAGACGAAGCTCCACAAACGGCCCGTAGACCATGGGTCGCTACCCCACCAAATTGAGCTGAAGCTCCACCAAAACGGGGTTTAGTCCCCTCACGTAGACAAAGAGACATCGCACATCGCTAGTCTAAATTTCAAAATGATCATCATTGATTAATGAATGTAAATTACACTAAGCTAGTAAATAAATGAGTTAAGCTTCATGTCCCATAACCACTGGCTTAACTTAAATATTTACGAACAAATTGTAGACTTCCACTCGAAAATTGTCACAGATTTCAATCGAACAAGTCCAAGAATTAACCGACGAAGTAAACGCAAGCGTTTCATACCACTTGTTTTGCTAAGTCGTTTAATTGGATTTCTCATACGAATGAGGTAAAGGTTTGTATATACTAATAGATTGGAAAACGGTTATAAAAATGTGCTTTTTATTAAAAATAGTGTTGAAATCGTTTTTGTGAAAGAGTTTTAGTATTTACTACTAGTATAAATGCCTTTGTATTTTAAAGTGACAAATCACAGAAATGATTATAAAAACAATCTATCACCAAAAATCCACATTCGACGATGTGAAAAATCGATATCTAATCCATCAAATCGAAACACCAAAAATCAGAAAAGAAATCATCAAAGTCGGTATTGATTGACGATAACTATTTGGATCGTCAAAGATCGATAAAAATTGGAAATCCACTCAAAAACAGGAAAAATTCAACAGAACCAGACATCAGGTTGGTTTGACCAAACGTCTGACCCTAGGCTCGACCATTTTATTTTATTTTTTCGTTTTTATAATTTTTTCTAGAAGCCCTTACCGGACGTCTGGAAATTTCAACCAAACGTCTGGTTGCTTGGGCCTGGGCAGAATTTGCCTAGGCCAACAATGGCCAAATCAATTCGAAGGCGATCGGATGAGCGATGGAGGCTAAGGATTTATGCCATGCGATAACCCAGCCCAATAGGCTCTTCGATACACCCTAAATAACATGTCCAAACATCCAAGATAGGATCTTTAAAGATTTTTGACTTCAAAACCAAAATTGGAAAATTCACCAACCCAATTCAAATCAAAAGCAATTGTACATGAAATAGATGTTAGGAATTCACACCTAACAACAATAAAAGCTATATACATAGATGTGAGTTCAAGAACTCACCTTTAAATTCAAAAACAAGAAATGAGAAGCTCTAAAACAAGCTTAGACCAATTCCTCTTCACTACATCTCTATAATCTTCAATCTATTATCAAATGCAAAAATTTTCCTAAGTTAGGTTATAGGAAAAATCAAGAATTGACGAGGGATTGAGATGGAGAAGATGAAGAGGATGCTTACCTAAGCTTCTCCTTGATTTTGGAACTTGAATTTGAATTTCCTAAGAGAACTAGGGATTATGAATTTCTAATCTCCTCTCTTTCCCCCATTTTTCATTTAGCTTGAGTGTTAGGAATTATTATGAGTAGAATGAATGAAGGGGATAGAAGTTTGGGTATTTGGTAGAAGAGTTTGGGTTAGCTTATTGGGTTAATGGGCTAGAATCCAATCCAAAGCCCAAATGAAAATACCAAAATCCTAATCAACTCCAAACATATCGATGTTTATACTTAAACAAGTTGTAAACGTCGTTTTGAACTCAATGAAAGTGGTCTCGAGTCGAATTCAACTGTTTAAAAAAACATCACATTTTGGACTTTAATTTAACTAACGATGCTATATTTAAATAAAACATTTAAATATATAATCGTAGAATATGCGGGTTGTTACACTATGCTTCCTTTATTTTTACTGAAAACATTTATTACAACAATAAAAGTTGTAACCTATGTTTTCGATACTTAACACACTGTTGGTTTTATATTTAAAATCATTGTTTACCTACAAAGAAACTAGCGAGCTATACATGCTCTATAATTCTTCAAAATGAATTTCACTTTTAACAAAATTTACATCATATAAAAACCAATTTAAATTTCATACCACTTATTTTTTTCAAAAACCCAATATTTACTTCCTCAAATATATTAACAATTATATTTTTCAACTTTTTTAATTCAAAAGTTTCGTTTTTATTGGATTAGACATAAAGTGTATTTTCTTCAGACTAAAACCTCTTATTCTTCCCGAAATAAAAACACTCTCCCTACTATTCCTAAGAAACTTCCCTACTTCCTAAAACATATGGATACAAATTTTCTATCAAAATATGGCTTATTTGTATGCTATAAATCGGTAATAACATAGGGCTCTACATACATGGGTCATCCCAAACCCAACTAGTAAACTGTGCACAATTATTCTTTTAAAGACTTTCCATATGTTAAAATCTATGGTTGGGGACTATTTGGATTTTAGTACATAATATATTTATATTTTATTCAAAAATACAAATACGTTCACTCATTACCTACCTAGAAATCCTAAACCTAGGTTCTGATACCAAATGTAACAACCCGAATTCCAGTGGGTCCGGATTTTTCACAAAAATGCTAAAACCCAAGTCCACTAAAACCCGAGTTGGGAATCTGGTACCCTGCAAATAGGCAAAGACAAATATATCAGAGCTTAATTAAATATCTCACAGCGAAATTGACTAAAATATAATAGTAAGTAAATACTCACCGATATAAAAAAACCTTTCTAAACAAGTGTCTTAAAGTTGGGAAGTCTCTGCCATCTACCTAACCTGTAGGATGTTACGAGGAGGGGGTCAGAACTAAAGTTCTGGTGAATGGATAAATTATACACTTTTAAACTTAATTCTACATATACCGGTTTATTTCCATTTACTGTTATATTAGGTTCACTAGGTTTATCATACTCTAGTCTTTGTGCGTGAATCGTACCCATCTACTCCTTAGTAGATTAAACCTAATAAATGATATATATACATACACATATATATATATGTAGCTATATGCCCAATGACCATATTGGTCCTAGGTACTACCCATAGTACCTTCTGTATCCTCCTCGAAAAGGGCTCCATCGTCTTGCTGTGAGAGCATTCCGTAACTACATCTGTAAAGGACTGCTACGTAAGGCCTATAATACAGATGCTCCATCATCTTACTCTGTAGCTATATCTGTAAACGACTGCTTCGTAAGGCCTACAATACAGATACTCCATCGTTTTGCTTCGCAAGCGTTACGTAGCTACATTTGTAAAGAACTCCTTCGTAAGGCCTACAATACAGATGCTCCACTACTTACTATGAAAACGTAAATCGCGTCCGCACTAGTCTATGCCAGTGCTAGGACATCCACAATGTACCACCCAGTGCGTACATTGAGGACTACGTAATCGTTCTATCTACTATTTGAATCCCGCCGACAAGGTCTACCTTGTACGGAATTCAATCGGAGATTTTCTATATCTGTGAAGGACTGCTTCGTTAGGCCTATAATACAGATATTCTAGTTGGTCTGTCTCTTTTTCAACCTGGCTTTGGCCCCACGCAGCCACCCCTCAACTAACCAAAAGACTTCAAAAAAGTTAAGTGGTTGTGCCCTACTACAAACAATCTAACATCCAATTGGCGGTGCCCCTCACCCAATGTCTCAATAGTGAAAGAATCATTGGTCTGTTGGTTTAACTCTAGTCTTTCTCGAATTCGTTCTTGGTTTTGATGCTAGCGTGATATCCACATGCGACTATCCTTTTGGATCCTGCCCACTGTAACGACCCGTAAATTTTCGATAATTAAATGGTTAATTTAATAAATTTTGTTATTGAATATTTGAAGGAATAAAATTTGTGACTTATTAATGAAAATAATGACTAGAATGAATTGTAACAATATTAATGTAAGTTAACTATTAATAATTCCTATAAAATTCCAATTATTTGAAATAATTTAAATGTTATAACTTGGTTATAAATTGAATGTAAGTAAATAAATGTAGGCGTGTATAAACTTATGAACTAGTACATAATTAGTGGTAATTTAATAAAATTTGTGTTATATGGGTAAGTTGTAACATTTGTTTACAATAATAAACTTAAAGGTGTTAAATGTGATTTAAGGTAAATGGTGACTAGTATTATTATGGGTTACCTATTATTTAATGTATTAAAAATTAATTGGGAATCAATCGCAATCAATTCGCTTAATTATTGCAGCTATGGTAGATTAGATTGGTAAGTGAAGAATATTAATCCAATAAGATGTAACCAATGTAAATTCTATTCATAATATGAAAATTGAGTGAATAAGAAGAATTGAAATCAAGATTTATCAATTTATTGGAATTTAAATTATAATAATTGGATTTAATTACAATTAAATGGGATTAAATATTTAAATATTACGTTAATGGAAATTAAGATGAAATTTGAGAATATTAAGGTAGTTAATCATGAACCAATTTTAATTTCATCTATTTGATAATAATAGATTGAATGGTTGGATGAAAGTTCAATTAAATGGAATTATTGGAAATTACATTTATAATTACTGAATTTATTGAATTGAAATTTAAGCATTGAAATTGGTGAAATATTTAATAATAAATTGATATGGAAATTTGTTTAAAGGATTATGAATTACTAAGTAATGCAAAATGATAGAAATTGTAAATCATTAAATATTGAATCGAAAAGTGATTAATTAATTTAATATTAATTTATTTAATTTATGTGAAAATAGCCATTTTGGCCACTGACTTAGATTTTGACCAAACCAGTTTCATCGGATCGATAACGGTGAATTATTGTAGAATTTCAAGTTTCGTAACGATCGGACTTGTCGTTTGATCGTACGGGCTCGAAACGTTGAGAAATCAACTTAATTGAAATCAATTTGAAATAAGCTGATTTTAACATAACTTCTTCATACGATGGAATTAGGACCCGAAACCTGTTCCAATGGGTTTAAAATAATGAAAACATCTATTTTTGATATATGGGATGACCCATTTTCGTTCCGGAGACAGAACGGGCTTTTCGGGGCATTTATCGTTCAACGTGTAAATCAAATCTTTTCCATCCATTCTATTTTCAGCTTTGTTTATAAATAGCTCGTTATAAACCCTAAATGTCATTTGTCTGTACGTACATTTCAGTCTTCTCCTCCTTCTCAATGGCAGACAAACCAAACAAATTGCAAATTCGATTACAGTTCAAAATCAATCAAAAGTTCAAACTCCTTAAACTATATCAAATTATATATCGATTTGAAGCTCTCGACGAGCACATCTCAAATCTATAATTCATTTTCCAATTTGAACCTCTATTTGTCCAGAAATTAAAGAACTATTCCCGGTCGTTCGTTGATCGTTGATCAACTTCGTTTGATCGACAAATTGAAGGCACAGCTTTGTAGAGGGGACCGAGGGGTGTGCATCCATACAAGTTTATCTGTGATTCGACGGACGGATCGATGGAAATAATTCAGTATGGTTTAGTATCTAAGTGGAAGCTGTGAGATTTGTACAGCGTACGGCGCTTGGAGGGAGGCCTTCGCGAGGCGCAGGGAGGCGGCGTGGGTGGTAGGCTGGGCCGCAGGTGGCCGGAGCGTGCTGGGGGGTGGTCGCGGCACGGTATAGGTAGCGATGATTTTTTTTTTGATTTAGGCATGGCGGCTAGCACAGGTTTTTGTACCGTGTGAGGGGGAGAGAGCATTGCTGTCATGGCCGAAAATTATTGGTATAATCTTCATTTTTTTATTTAAATTTCGTTTTCAAATGTTCTAATCAGCGTAACTTTTGCATACGAGCTCGGTTTTATGCGCGGATTGATCCGCTGGGATCGTATCGAAATTCTAGACATTTTGACGTGGGTTTGGACGAATTCGGAGACATTTTGAATTTTGGGTCTAAATTGGATTTAAATTCAAAGGTGAGTGTTTTAACCCACTCACAACTTCTAAAATTTCTTATGTTTGTTAAATAAAATTTATGATGTGATTGAAAATTTATTTATGACTGTTTGGTATATTTTAAATCATCATCTCAGTTAATTTGAATTTATTTGAATTAAATCGTTATTTAATTTATTATTGAATATAAATTGCTAGTTAAATACCTGTTATTGATTATCAGTTCTATATTGATATTTATTGATTGATTTAGATGATGTTTGTAATGGATGTTGATTGTTGATATTGGATGAATGGATGTTTTATTTTATATCGTTATAAACTGCAAGTTCACTATGGGTTGAAATGATACATACCCGAATTGTCAATAGATTAAGGAAAAATCGTTATGGGTTGAAATGATAGACTCGAGCGATTTTATGGTTTTTATTATTAATTCGGGATTAAGGTTTGAAATGATATATATATGTATGTATGTATGTAACCGTAACATTTTAAATTGCGGATTGAAATGATAAATATCTGTATCACTTGACCCTAGGGTAGAAAATTATATACGGACACCGGATTGGTTAAATTTAATGATTTTGAACTTCTTAATTTTTTTGAATTAATTAAATGATATATTAAAATAAAATTTGATGTATATGATGGAAGTATTATTGAAAAATCAAGTTTTATGTTGAAATGTGAATTGGTTTAAAGGAATTGTTTTAAGAAATTAAATTGAAAGTTAAACTTTTAAGTATAAATGAAATTCTATCGAAATTAAGTTATTGAAGTTGTTTGAAAATACTTTGAAATATTTTGAAATTGGAGTAATCCGAATTGATTTTTGAACATAAATTGAAACGATATGAAATTCAATGGTTTATTGAAATGTTAAATTGAAAGGTTTGGAATTTGGTTTGTTGACTTGGAAATTGAAAATGGTCCAAATGTGTTGAAATGAAATGAATAGTTTAATTTGATATTAATTCCAAATTCATGTTTTAATATAAAATGTTTTAAAAATATATTATTTCAAAATTTCTAATTATTAAGATTTTCAAAGTATTAAACTATTTTAACCTGTATTAATTATATTAAATCATTTTAACCTATTTTAAACCATTTAATTTATTTAAACTAATTAACCTGGTTTAACTTATTTTAAATCTAATTAATCTATTTTAAAGCTATTTAACCTATTTTAATTATATTTAATCTATTTTAAATCTATATTAACTATTAATAACTATTTATAACTATTTTCTTCTAAATTCCAAACTAAGTAAAATGGATGGGTTTATATTCAAATTCTCGATTTTTTTAAGTGAATATGGTTAATGATGTTATAACCTAAGTTGGGAATTAAATAACATATTTGGTTTAATATGATATTTTGAAATGAGAGTTTAGCCTATTTTGGAAATATGACTTTTGAAAGGAAATATAATTTCGAACTATGATTTCAAATGTGATATGATTTCAAAGGTGAATATGATTTTGAAAGTAAGCAATGATTTCGAAAATGATATGATTTGAATTGAATATGATATTTTGATATCAATTATGAAATGATTTTGGAAATTTAAAAGAACCATTCGGTGTGTAATAAGCGACTGGTTGTTAAAGAGACCGGGATCGGATATTGTCATACTCTCTGCCAATACCGAAAACCACTTTGACCATTGTGTACGCGGTGGAGATTCCAGATTGAAGTAGGATGGTTGGCGACGATCCTATATGAGGTATATACATGGACCTGACTCCCATGAGTTAGCTTAAGGTGGCTAAACAGGAGCAATTAATGGGCCAAGTGAGGTCATTCCTTCGATCGGGCACACTCCTTCGATACTGTATTCTGACTTTCCGATTGATTTGGTGGCCACCCTCGATTTTTGATTTGGGAGTGTGTTCCGAGGTGGGCGGTAGTAGCTGCTATGCGTTACCACCAGTCCAGAAGTGTAATTGGTATATCTACCTTGGCATTGCCTAGTTGTGCCATGTCACCTACCATATCGAGACCACTATGAGTTTGTTTTTTACCATACCTATGGAGTGCCTTATGACGACGTCCAGTACGGACGGGATTACGATACTGTATAGACTATGGGAATATATAAAAATGTGTTAAGGGGGAAATGGGTAACGCCTTAACGCTATTTTAATAGTTTATCTTACTATAGACATATTATAATAACGTATTGTACTACATAGTAGATAGTTTAACGGATCCGTAGGAGATGAGAATCCCCTGTTAGTCCTTGAGATGATGATTTTGATGACAACAACCTTAGAATAAGATTATAAAATATAAATACTAACATTATAGTTTACATGTATATGTATATGGAGGATTTAACCATGCAGGTATCAAGAATGAAGACTGTACAGTATAGAGATTCAAGATATCAAGATTGAAGACTCATGAGTATCAAGAATATCAAGAATAGCAAGATTATCAAATAGTACAAGATAAGTATTGAGTCTAGAATTATGTTAAAACTTCATAATAGCACTGAAATCTTCACTCCATATATCATTTGGGATGGAACCCATTTCTACCTTTTTAGTGGCTTACAAACCCACGATAAGTAGCTTACAAACCTACGACAAGTGGCTTACAAACCCACGAACATCCTAGTTTTGTACAAGTTCTCGAGTCCTGAAGTGATGAGATATTCTACAGGAAGAAGCTTGCAAAACTACTTCAAAATGATTTTCAAAACAGCTTTTCAAAATGTTTTAGCCTTAAAAATTATCTTTTCAAATGATTTTCAAAAAGATGTTTTAGCCTTAAAATATTCTTTGATTTTGTTTTTAAAATAAACTCTTGTTTTAAACTTCGTTTGTTTTAAACTATCTTTTAATTATAATATATTTATACTTAGATTTAAATACAAAATTATAGTAAAATTATATATATATATATATATATTATTCTCTATATTTGCTTATGTATTTTAACTATAGTTAAGTATATTTATAAAGTTTAAAATAGTTTAATATAAGATAGAAGTAATTTTCAAAGAGAAAAAAATCACCAAAATTTCCGATCGGATGTCGACATACCCAAGATACCCATGTCGACATAGTGGTAGTTGGTTTCAAAAATCTGAATTTCAAAAGAAGTGTCTATTCGCCATAACCTTTCACGAATAGACATGACTGTTGTTTATCTATAAATAGGGGATGTTTTCAACGAATTTTTAACAATATTTTTCTGGTTTTCACTCCTCTTCTTCTTCCATGTTTCTTTATAAATATTCTTACCATTACTCTGCCAAAATCACCATTGAATTTAACTAGATCATTTCTGGTTTGATTCTCTATCACTATCTCAACAAGATCGCAGTGCTATTCAGAGTTATAGGCTTCTTTGTAATCAATCAAGTGAGAAAAGGTGTGATTGTAGCCTTGGAAATCAATCAAGTGAGAAAAGATGTGATTGTAGCCTAGGAAATCAATTGGGTGAACTTGTTGCCCGGGAAATCAAGTATCTCTACCCAGAGGATTGTGAATCTGGAGTGGTGTACCTCGTGGCCTTGAAATCGAGGGTTGAAATTGTAAAGATTGTTTTTGAAAGGAAATCCGTACTTGTGTGCGGGACTAGATGTAGGGTAACTCCGACCAGTATAAAATCCGGTGTGTTATTTCCTTTACTACTTTTACTTTATATTTGCATCTATGTTTGAATCAGTGATCATATCTGTGTCTGAATATTGCATACATTTGTGTTCAAATTAATATAAACTCAAAAAGAATGAGTAATTCCGTAAAACACTATTCACCCCCCCTTTAGTGTTTATACTAGCCTTAAGAACCATAATCCGCATTTCTCACTTTTGGTATCGGAGCGAGGTTTTCAAAGTTTCATAATCTGAATTTTGAAAAAAATTTAATAGCTATATTTGAAAATTTTGTTAATACTTGTTTAAAAATATTCAAACCATCATTGTATCATAAGTCTGCATATAATCAATATTCAAAGTCAAATCGTTCACAAGGTTTTTATGATGTGTAGGAAACATGTTTTATGGGTGTTGAGGAATCAATCCACAATGGACAAATTGTGCAGATCAAAAGGATTAAATGGATACTCGATAGTGGATGTTCTAGACACATTACTGGTAATCCAGATATGCTAAATGATATAATATACAAAGACGGAGGATTGGTTAACTTTGGAGACAACTCAAAAGGATATGTGATTGGCATCGGCAATGTCGGTAACTCTAAAACTCCTATTATTACTAACGTTTTGCTTGTTAAGAATCTAAAACATAATTTGCTAAGTATTAGTCAACTTTGCGGTAAAGGATATAAAATTAAATTTGAAAAAGATGAGTGTCACATTGAAGATAATAATTCAACCATAATATTTGAGGGAATTAGGAAAAAGAATATTTATATTCTTAGTATGAAAGTTTCAAATGATAACTTGTGTCTTTTGGCAAATACAAGTGACCCTTGGATTTGGCATAAGAGATTTGGGCATTTGAATTTCAAACTCTTATCTAGACTATCAAAACATGATCTAGTAAGAGGTCTCCCTAAAATGAATTTTAAAGTAGATAGTTTATGTGATGCATGTCAATTAGGAAAACTTAGAAAAAGTTCCTTTAAATTAAAAGATATGATTTCAACTTGAAAACCTCTTGAATTACTTCGTCTTGATTTATTTGGTCCATCTCAAATTCAGTCAATAAATCACAGTAAATATGTTTTTGTAATTGTAGATGATTATTCTAGATTTACATGGATAGTATTTTTGAAACATAAAAGTGATACTTTTGAATGTTTTAAGAACTTTACAAAAAGGATTCAAAATCAACTTTCTGTAAAAATTATAACCATCCGTAGTGATCACGGTGGTGAATTTGAAAATGAAAAGTTTGAGGAATTCTGCAATAAAAAGGGGATAACTCATAATTTTTCATTTCCAAGAACTCCACCACAAAACGGAGTAGTAGAACGTAAAAATAGGACGATTCAAGAGTGTGCGAGAACTATGCTTTCAGATAGTAATTTACCAAAACATTTTTGGGCAGAAGCAGTTGCTACCGCCTGTTATATTTTAAATAGAATCTTAATAAGACCTTTAACTAATAAGACATCTTATGAACTTCTTCACGGAAAGAAGCCTAAGGTATCTTATTTTAGAATTTTTGGAAGTAAATGTTTTATTTTAAATACAAAAGATGACTTAGATAAATTTGATCCTAAATCCGACAAAGGTATCTTTATCTGATATTCTAATAGAAGAAAAGCATACAGAGTGTTTAATTTAAGAACTAACACCATTGAAGAAACAATGCATGTTTCATTCGATGAAAATCCCAAAATTTTTGTAGAGACAAATGATGAAGAGGATTTAATTACTCAAAATCAAGAGTCAATTGAAACTAATAATGAATTTAATCATCCTAATAAAAGGATTAAACTTTAAAAGATCATCCTATAGAAAATATTCTAGGAGATATGCAATCTGTTGTTACAACTAGAAATCAACTAAGTAAAATGAGCAATGTAGCTTTTATATCAACTATTGAACCCAAAAATCCAAAAGAAGCATCAACTGATGATACATGGATTTTGGCTATGCAAGAAGAATTAAATCAATTCACTAGAAATGATGTTTGGGAACTTGTTCCTAGACCTGAAAATAAAACTATAATTGGAACAAAATGGGTTTATAAAAATAAAATGAATGAACAAAGTGAGGTCGTTAGAAATAAAGCCCGGCTAGTCGCTCAAGGTTATTGTCAAGAAGAAGGAATAGATTTTGATGAAACCTTTGCTCCCGTAGCAAGATTAGAAGCCATTAGGATTCTACTTGCTTTCGCAAATTATAATAATTTCAAATTATTTCAAATGGATGTTAAAAGTGCCTTTTTATATGGATTTGTAAAAGAAGAAGTATATGTTGAACAACCACCACTTTTTGAAAATGAAAATTTTCCAAATCATGTTTACAAACTTAAGAAAGCTCTATATGGTCTAAAACAAGCTCCTAGAGCCTGGTATGATAGACTAAGATCTTACTTACTTCAATCAAACTTTGAAATTGGTAAAGTAGATAATACTCTTTTTATTAAAAGAAATAAAAATGATATTCAACTAGTACAAGTTTACGTAGATGATATCATTTTTGGATCAACTAATTTTGAAATGAATAAAGAATTTTCTGAAATAATGACAAAAGAGATTGAGATGAGTCATATGGGTGAATTAAACTTCTTTCTAGGATTACAAAAAAAACAATTAGATAATGGTATCTTTATTAGTCAAGAAAAATATGCTAAAGACCTAGTTAGTAAATTTGGTTGGACTACTGCAAGTGGAAAACCCACTCCCATGGCAACCAATGAGTACCTAAGTAAAGAAGATCTCTCGAAAGATGTCGATCAAAAATTATATAGAGGAATGATTGGATCACTACTCTATATCACTGCTAGTAGACCTGATATCATGCATAGCGTTTGCCTGTGTGCAAGATATTAATCCCAACCTAAAGAGACCCACTTAAAAGCTGTAAAACATATCATAAGATATATTAAACACACCATTGACTATGGCTTATTTTATCCTAAAAATGATTCTTTTGAATTAATATCTTACTGTGATGCTGACTATGCTAGTTGTAAGTCAGACCGAAAAAGTACAAGTGGAACTTGTCACTTTTTGGGGCATTCTCTGATTTCCTGGTTTAGCAAAAAGCAAAACACAGTTTCTTTATCAACAACTGAAGCAGAGTATATTTCTGCTGCTTTAGCTTGTTCTCAAGTAATATATATGCAACAAACTTTAAAAGATTTTGGTTTAAATATCTCAAGATCACCAATTTATTGTGATAATACTAGTGCAATAAATTTATCAACAAATACTACTCATCATGCTCGAACTAAACATATTGATATCAGACATCATTTTCTCAGAGATAATATAAGTAAGGAAGTAATTACTCTCGATTATATCAATTCTGAGAATCAAATTGCTGATATATTAACAAAACCCTTAAATGAATCTATATTTACTAAATTAAGAAGAGAATTAGGTATTTGTTCAATAACTGAAATATAAAATATAAATAACAAAGTATAATTAAAAATTAAATTAAAAATAAATCAAGTAGTAAAAATATCAAGCACCATGTCGACATCCCCCTCCTAACCATGTCGACATATAACGATTTTTTATTTTTGAATTTTTCCCACCAAAATTCAAATAAGTGTTTATATACTCTTCTTATTTCAAAAATTGGATCATTCTTTCTGTTCTTTCTCTGTTCTATCTTCTAAAAACATTTAAACAATGGCCTCCTCTTCCAAATCAAACAAAAATTCAATCTTTTCGTTCCCTTCTCCTACTTCTGAACCGTTTCAATGAACTACACTTGCACGAGTGACGAAAATGGAGGATTCTTTGAAGGATGCACTACAACTAATGACTGAAATTCAAGTGGTGCAACTTAGACTGGCCAAAGAACAAGAACGGTAAGGCAAAATTCTTAGAAATTTGCAAAAATTTCTAATGGACAATCATGCTAATCCGATCTTGATTGATAAAGAGTCTTCAGGAGATCAAGTGCAAGAGGACAGCGAGGAAGAAGAAGAAGGCCCCATGGAAGAAGAGCACGCTGAAGATAACGACAAAGTCGTTTGTGTTGGTGAAGTGTGCTTTGACAAAGATGGAAATCTTGTCGAACAACGTGGAAATTTCGTTTTCCACTATCCAAATTGTTCGGTTCATAGATCTCCCATTTTTAAGGACACGCATTAGTTTCTCTTTCCTCTTTCCTATTATTGTATGTTTTTACTTACGTTCTCTATGCTCATGTAAATATAACAATATAAATGATTTGTGTTCTTATATTACAAATATTATCATATATAGATTCTTAGTTAGGAGAGTTTGTAATTTAGGACTAAAGTTTTAGTTTTAGATTTAAGTGTTGATTATTTGTGATAACACTATCATTATAATCATTTAATATTAGACTAAGGGGGAGTTATATAGTTTGGAGTTAGTTTTTGATGATGACAAAGGGGAAAAGTATAAAATATAGGATAGTTAGGCATAGACTAAGAGGGAGTTATTAGTTTTGGAGGGAGTCATTAGGATAGAAATAATATTTTATAAACAAAGGTTGTCATCATCAAAAAGGGGGAGATTTTTAGTCCTTGAGATGATGATTTTGATGACTACAACCTTAGAATAAGATTATAAAATATAAATACTAACATTATAGTTTAGATATATATGTATATGCAAGATTTAACCATGCAGGTATCAAGAATGAAGACTAGACAGTATAGAGATTCAAGATATCAAGATTGAAGACTCATGAGTATTAAGAATATCAAGAATAACAAGATTATCCAATAGTACAAGATAAGTATTGAGTCTAGAATTATGTTAAAACTTCATAATAGCACTGAAATCTTCACTCCATATTTCATTTAGGATGGAACCCATTTCTACCTTTTTAGTGGCTTACAAACCCACGACAAGTAGCCTACAAACCTACGACAAGTGGCTTACAAACCCACGAACATCCTGGTTTTGTACAAGTTCTCGAGTCCTGATGTGATGAGATATTCTACAGGAAGAAGCTTGCAAAACTACTTCAAAATGATTTTCAAAACTGCTTTTCAAAATGTTTTAGCCTTAAAAATTATCTTTTCAAATGATTTTCAAAAAGATGTTGTAGCCTTAAAATATTCTTTGATTTTGTTTTTAAAATAAACTCTTGTTTTAAACTTCGTTTGTTTTAAACTATCTTTTAATTATAATATATTTATACTTAGATTCAAATACAAAATTATAGTAAAATTATATATATATTATTCTCTATATTTACTTATGTATTTTAACTATAGTTAAGTATATTTATAATGTTTAAAATAGTTTTAATATAAGATAGAAGTAATTTTCAAAGAAAACAAATCACCAAAATTTCCTTTGGGATGTTGACATACCCAAGATACCCATGTCGACATAGTGGCAGTTGGTTTCAAAAATTTGAATTTCAAAGAAGTGTCTATTCGCCATAACCTTTCACGAATAGACTTGGTTGTTGTTCTTCTATAAATAAGGGATGTTTTCAACGAATTTTAACAATATTTTTCTGGTTTTCACTCCTCTTCTTCTTCTTCCACATTTCTTTATATATATTCTTACCATTACTCTTCCAAAATCACCATTGAATTTAACTAGATCATTTCTGGTTTGATTCTCTATCACTATCTCAACAAGATCCCGGTGATATTCAGAGTTATAGGCTTCTTTGTAATCAATCAAGTGAGAAAAGGTGTGATTGTAGCCTTGGAAATCAATCAAGTGAGAAAAGGTGTGATTTTAGCCTAGGAAATCAATTGGGTGAACTTGTTGCCTAAGAAATCAAGTATCTCTACCCATAGGATTGTGAATCTGGAGTGGTGTACCTCGTGTCCTTGAAATCGAGGGTTGTAATTGTAAAGATTTTTTTTGAAAGGAAATCTGTACTTGTGTGCGGGACTGGATGTAGGGTAACTCCGAACCGGTATAAAATCCGGTGTGTTCTTTCCTTTACTGCTTTTACTTTATATTTGCATCTGTGTTTGAATCAGTGATCATATCTGTGTCTGAATATTGCATACATTTGTGTTCAAATTAATATAAACTCAAAAAGAATTAGTAGTTCCTTAAAACACTATTCACCCCCCCTCTAGTGTTTATACTAGCCTTAAGATCCGTAATCCGCATTTCTCACATCCCGAACATCTCTTAAGTTATTGCACTCACGTTAGACACTAGATAGGAGATGTCAAACCCCGTAAACATCTCTGACGCCGTTCCACTCATAGTTATTTACCGTTTATTTAACTCACGTAAGATCTTTTAGTTCTGACTCGAGTGTTTTGTCTTTTCAATTCGCTCGGGTCAGCCTGAGCATTTCAGGATTTGAAGACCTTTCTCTAGAGGACGAAGACGAAGATTTGTACTATTATTCCTTATTCTACTATTCCACTGCATTCATATTGTTCCGTTGCATTTGAATATTTATTCTCTGTTTATGTAACTCTGATTCTGTATTGTATAAGTATAATCAATTGTTTTGTAAACAGCTTCATGACCTGTTATTTGATTATTATATTTTGTCATTCCGCTATGAGATTCTATATTTGTTTTATTTCTTTCTCTTTTTTTATTTACCCCAAATAACAATCTGCCTCTTTGTATGGTTTGAGTCTGGCATGCATGTCTGCTTAAAGCATCCAAAAAGGCGGGATGTTACACCCACTAAACTTACTTGCAAGTACTGGGACATACTAATATCCTACTCCTAACACCAAACCCTTCTGACTACCTACAATGGTCCGGCCATGCAAAAAGCAGTCAATGCATACTCTCTTAATGGAACATCAACAGACCAGCCTCCAAGAATGCAGCTTCGTTAGGCCTACCCAGAGGGCCATCCTAGAGTACCCTCACGTCCCGTTGAAGTCTCATACTTCCTTATAGTCAAAAATAACTAAGTTGGACGTGTTTCTCCTATACTAAAATCTATGATGAACTGCTTTGTTAGGCTCTTCATCCTTTGGGCTGCTCCAAATGCATCTCTCTCTTCTATTAGACCCTAAGTCTAACCTTTTAATTTGCGTTTAGTTTACTTTCTTATTATTTTGGCTACTTATTTACCCTAATTAGCGTATTCTTGTCCTCGTCTCACCTCTATCTATTGTGAGATTTCCATTTAATTAATAGGGAATGCTGTTGGTATGAGCCACATTCATTATCTTGCTTATTTAACTTAATATAAATCTTAATTTCATTAAAGTAAGCCTCTTTTATATTTCCTGCTTTATTTGCTTATTGACTTAATATAAATTATTTAAATAAGCTTCTACCATTATTGTTGCTCATTAATTTAGTCAAAGTCTCAAAATAAGCTTTTCCATTCTTATTACTTAATTATAACCTATGTTATAATCCTACATGTAATTGTCATTTTCTCTTCTTTTATAGTTCGTTCATAATTCCAGCATTTCTTTTCTGTTCTAATCTACCTTCTTTTATTATGATATAGAATATTATTTTATTATCTTATATTATATAATTCACTTATCATAATAACTATCTTCTTAAATAGTCTGCGCAGTTAATGCAGACCTAGGTTCATTATCGTTTACAGCATCAAGTTTTTATCTAATAATTTACTTGATTCATGTCATACTTTGCTTTATTATCTTCTATCCTAGGAAATAATTCTATTTTGTTTGGTTGGTTATGAAAACTAAATCCATTTTCATATTTTAATATGAAATAATACTATAAACAATAATCAGTAACTGCTAGATATTTCTTTTACTATTTTGGAATAGTGTAAAATACAGTGGTTTCTCTATTTTACACTAATTCTCTTTTTCTTTCTTTTATTCTAGCAATTACATTCATTGTTATCTTTTTAATATTAAATTATAGAAATGTATCCTATTTTAAAAACCAACCAATTAACCTTTTAGTTACTCCCAAATCCAGTTATTAGATTAATTAACGTTTCTCATTTTAACGTAATTTATTACAGTAATTCCATTCCTAAAACTTTTATTACTTTACATATTATTTCCTTCATTTCGGTATTCTTAATTATTTAATCCATATTCACGTTTAATTTGTTCTAATCCGTACGCGAAGAAAGAGGAGAACATAGAAGAAGAATGACGCTTGCATAGAAATCCAAAATGTAGAAACAGATGTAAATAAATACTAATACTGTAAATAAACTATAAATTCCTTATAGTTCAGCATAACTTAATTAATAGGATTAATTATTGAATAAAATTATCTAAGTGGGAATTTAACGATAATATATCTTAAACTTAAAATATATATAAATAAATCCACTCGCATGTCGTCCTTAGCTTCAATCTCTATCCATTTTAATTTGCTACGCTTTTCTCCGCTTTTCCCCTTTATCCATTCGCTGTAAATTCCCTGATTTTCTTGCGCAATTCTCCGATTTTCTGGTATGTATATCCTTGTTTAATTTTTTTTAAGGAAACATTTGATTGACAGAGGAGGAAGGAAGAGGGAGAAGAGAAGAGGTGTTTGTTGTAAATGACTGCAGCTGATTCAGAGAAAATAGTGTGAGCTAGGGTTATGTTACGTTCAATTTATAGGTGTAGTGAACAACTATGAACCATCCGATTAACTCTAAAAACAATCCTCACCATCATTTATTGATTTGTTTATGTTAGCTTATAACGAAAAATTCTCCAATGTTATTCATTTATTTCTTTGTTATACGACCCTATTAATTCACGTTTCCTTCTAAATAAGATTCTCCCATTAATTATCCAATTAATTAGATCATACATACATACATACATACATACATATATACATATACATATATATATGTCCAATATTAATTGGTTCTTATACGTTATAATTTCTTACCTATTTGAACACGTCAATTAATACCTCTATTATTGATTGTATATAAAAGTTATACTTTTTAATTTATTCTTATTAACTTACCTTCATCATAAACTTAATTACTCCATTTGATTTTTGTACGCATTCCAATTCATTTTTTTACTTTTTAACTTGGAAACAAATAATCCTATAACTGGCATTTTCTTCTAGCTTATTAATTTACATTATTAGCTATTGTAACAAGGGCATATTCTTTGATTAATTGACACCCTTTTTAACATGCTCAACTGATTGCCAATTAATTAACTGACACATTTTCCCATTTTAATCAATTTCCTAATTAATTCCTATGCGTCACTCAATCACACATTTATTAGTTGTATATATTTAAACCGCCAATTCACGACCCAATTAATTGACATATAAGTTTCCCTCTTTTATTAATCGACGCTTACTTAATGTTTTTAATTAATTTCTTAATTCATTGACTACATCAATTATAAATTAATATATGTATGTTATCATTTAATTTATTCCCCACATACATTTCCCTTTATTAGAAGATCCCTTAATTAATTAATGTTATAAAAGTGACATATTTTCTGACTAATTGATGCCTCTATGTCTCTTAATTAATTCCCCTTTTAATTGATGATGCATCAATTAATCACACACTCATTGCTTGCGTAAATCTATGTAACCTCTTAATTCTTAAATGCATATATCTGACATTTATATTTCGTTTTTCAATTATGTTAATTCAATTGATTTTATTTAATTATATAAAAATGCAGGGTGTTAGGCAATGCTAAGCAGTATGGTGTCAATCAGAACTTGGATGTGCATTTGGAATAGGATAATCAGGGATTCCCTCGTAGACTCAATGGGTAGGATGGAAGTGATGATCAGAGACTGCTTATGGATGTTGGAACCTGTGTAGTTAGTGCCTCGCTATTACCCCGCTATAACCCTGCTATATCTCACAGTGTATTTCTACCGCTACGATTTTTCCATAAAGCCCCAAATATAGCCTTTTCGCTTTAAGCCCCGCTATTTCCGCTATATCCCGTTATTTCCGCTATATTTTGCTATTTCCGCTATATCTTCTTTAAAAGAAATGAATTGAAAAATGACATTTATACGTTATAAAAATTATGAAATTAATTTATTGAATTGAATTTTTAATATATTTTCATAAATGAAAATACTCTAATATTATACTAAATTCAATTAAGTTATATAACAGTTTTACGTTTACTTATAGTACATTCGCACATGTTTTTATTTAAAATTATCTATGTATTAATTATAATTCAATTGAATGTTAATTTTTCATTTAATAACCATTTATATATTTGTAAAAACATTAAGTATGAGTTTTATATGCTATTTTAGAGTCATCCTCTATATCCTCGCTGTATCCCCGCTATGACTTTTTGCACCTCCGCCATATTGAATCTGCCGAGCGCTTTAACTACACAGGCTGGAACAGCTGGAAATTAGAATCCACGACTTGGAGAGTGTTGGGTATATTTCGACCGGTCCAACATCTCACCGAACCAAGTACCATCTCCCCCATCACCGAACCAATGCCTCTCCATCCCACTGCCGAACCAGCCACCTCCAAAGTACCACCGGACCAACATGCATCCCACCTCAATGCCGAACCAACCTACCGAACCACCTCCACTCCAACAACTACCGGACCAGAACCATCTCCCACATCCTACCGATCCAACACAAACTCCGTCTATTATGACCGGACCAAGACGTACCGAACCGGCACTGTCAGGTCAGATTGCTTCAGCCCAGGCCCACCAACTGCAACATACATCCAAGACCCCTACCCCCAACCTCACTCTATAAATAGAGGGGCAGGGGTACAACAATGGAGGATAAGTGTGAGAGCTCAAGCATGGAGAGAACTTTCAAACAACTTTCTTTTACTTGTATCAAAGCTTTGTACTTGTAATCTAAACAAGAAAAGAGAAATAACATATAAAGTGGACGTAGGCACATTCTGGCTGAACCACTATAAATCTGCGTGTCTTTTACAGTTCAGCCCCTGCTTTTCGTATATTTGCATAAATCACCCAAATCACTAAGAACAACATAAAATCTATTAAATCATACGACTTTGAGGTGTTTGTCCATTTTTTGTGCAAACATTTTTGGTGCTTTCACTGAGAACATAGGAGCTCGAAGCTTCAGCTTCATCCACTTAACATTTTTCCTACCAGCATCGTTCGCCGCTTGGAAAACATGCCTCCCAAGCAGAAAAAAGATGTTAACAAAGGAAAAACATCGCATCCAGCAGTCTTCCAGATCCAGCTGTTACGGATCAAGTAAATCGTCCTCCTCCAACAGCAGTACCAAATGAAGGACAGGCTAATCCGATCACCCCTGCCACAGAACAGCCCGCAACAATTACTATGGCAAATTTAGATAGGGTTGTGGTTGAAGTAACTAACCGCTTCTCGTCCCAGCAGGAAGCCTTGGTGGATCATCTCATGTCACGCTTAAGGGATGCTGAAGAGTCCAACCGCAACACTGAATCATGGGGCGAGTCCCAGTCTGGAGGATCTCAGAGACAACAAAGATCTTCCTTCTTCGAAGGAGCTAACGGCAGAAGCAGCCATGGTAGGAGCCGAGATCGAGCACAGCCCGAAGTTAGGCCTGAGGAAACGTTTGGAACTGAACCCAACGGGGGAGGTACCGGGCGAAGGTCAACTGTAGCTGAGCCTGTCATATTGCCTAACCACGGAAACGCCATTGAACGGGGCCGAGCTAGAGTCCAGCCCGAAGTTGGACCCGAGGAAGTGCTTAGATCAGAACCCAGCAGGGGAAGATCAAGGCAAGGGCCAACTGTAGCTAACCCTAGCATGCTCCCAGAAGACCAAAGGCAGCCACTGGAAAATATGAGGAATGATAGACGATACCATCCCTACAGGTCATTTGGACGGAATCAATCCCACAGAACGGAACCAAACTCGTTTCTATCTGCTCTAAATTCTGATGAAAGGATGGCACGCTTATTCAGAGAGTGCGTTCAACGGGAGCAAAGAGATCGAGGGATAGGCGCTAGGGTAGCCAGCCCTTTCGCCCGCAACATCGAAATTGCTATCACCCCCCGAGAATGGAAGATGCCAACAATGGAACCTTACAAAGGAACCTCCGACCCCGTTGTACACTTACAGAGATACACACAACATATGCTCATGAGTGGAGCAACAGAGGGAGTACTGTGCAAATGCTTTCCACTCTTCTTAGCAGATCTCGCTACCTCCTGGTTCTGTCATCTACCCCAGGGATCCATCAGCTCATGGGAAATGTTGAAAGAAAAGTTTATCAGTCAGTTCCGCATTCATGTGGAACAACCTAAGGACGCTTATTCCTTATCCAGCGTCAAACAGAAACCTGGAGAGAAACTGCAGAAATACCTGACCCGATTCAATGCCGCAGCAGCCGCAGTCCAAGATGCCGATGAGAAGCATATCCTAGTGGCCCTCTGTAGTGGTGTGCATCCGGACACTAAATTTGCTAGAAGGTTGACCAAAGAAAAACCAGCTACTTTACCCGATTTCTTCCATGAAGTCGGGAAATATATGAGGCTTGTGGATGCTGCCGTTGAGGGGCAGTCAGGACAGCAAAATAAGGCAACTCACAGCAACGCCCCTGCTGTGGCAAGGGACGTTCGAAGAAATTATTCCAGAGACAATGCTGGAGGCAAGAAGGGAGAAAAGCGCCTATATCGGCCAGGACCGAGGTTCGACACCTACACTCCTT
Source organism: Allium fistulosum (assembly GCA_030737815.1). Taxonomy (NCBI): domain Eukaryota; kingdom Viridiplantae; phylum Streptophyta; class Magnoliopsida; order Asparagales; family Amaryllidaceae; genus Allium; species Allium fistulosum. The sequence goes on from CM060902.1 coordinate 891,591,112, forward strand.
TGAACGAGACCATCGAAAATATCTTTCTTGCCACCCAAGGCGAAGTTAGATACAAACGCCCACCATACAAGAAGGAATCAGATAACGCGCAGAAGTCTGGAAAGTTCTACCGCTTCCACGAATCTCATGGGCATGATACCAATGAATGCCATCATCTCCAGGACTTGATTGAGGAACACATCAGAAGGAAGAAACTGGAACGCTATGTAAATGGTCAGGACAGGACTCCAGCTCCTACCAATGAGAACCCAAGGCTACCCTCACCGGAGATCGGCAGAGGAAACCGCAACACTAGCGGCTCTAGTCAAGAGAAGATAGTGGTCCATACCATCTCGGGAGGACCGCACATCGCGGACAGAAGCTGGAAAGAGATGGAAATATATGGAAAGTCGCTTAGAGACAATAAAGACTGTGTCAATACGGTTATAGAAGAGCGCCACCCGAAGCAGAAAGAAAGTGATGACATCACATTCGGTAAGCGTGACCTAGAAGGAAGGCAATACCCTCACATGGATCCCATGGTTATCTCTGCCCGGCTCGGTCTCGCCGAAGTTTACCAAATTCTAGTAGACACTGGAAGCTCAGTAAATATCCTGTTCAAACATGCATTCGACAAAATGAAACTATCAATGAAGGATGTATCTCCCTGCGATAAACTACTACACGGTTTCACTGGAGATGCAAAGATGCCCCTCGGGCAACTAGACCTCTTTGTGGAAATTGGAAGCCATCCCCGCTCCGTTGTACGGAGACAGACGTTTGTGCTAATAGAAAACCACTCGGCCTACAACGCCTTCTTAGGAAGGCCAGCCTTGTCTGACTTCCAAATTGTCCTAGCCCCATGGTGCCTAAAGATGAAATTTCCAACATACAATGGAGTAGGGGAAGTAGAAGGAGACCAGGACGTTGCTCGAGACTGCTATGTGACTAAACTTCGCAACAACCACAGGAAGGATAAAGGGAAGGGTGTAGAGGTTGCCCACTGCACAAAAAGTCTAAAAGCATAGTAACTAAAGAAAGCCCCTCCTCTTCGGTATACCAGCGACCCTTTCAACGAATTAGACCCCAGGGACAAAGAGGAGGAGGCCACCGCCGAGCCTGCAGAGACTATGGAGTTTGTATCTGTAGACAAGCACGACTCGAGTAGACTGTTGAAAATTGGGTCCCAACTAATAGCAGAGTTGAAGGAGCAACTCATCGACTTTCTCCGCCACAGCTTGGATGTATTCGCATGGTCGCACGCTGACATGACCGGAATCTCCCCCGACGTAGCATGCCACGTACTAAACATTGATCCTACCAAGGCGCCCGTAAAACAAAGAAAGAGAAGTATGGGGGCAGGGCGATCAGCAGCCCTCGATGAAGAAGTAAAGAATCTACTCGCCAATGACTTCATACGAGAAGCCATCTACCCGGAATGGATCGCTAACCCGGTGCTGGTAAAGAAGGCTAATGGGAAGTGGCGAACATGCATTGACTTCTCCAACCTAAACGACGCCTGCCCAAAGGATTGCTTCCCACTTCCCCGGATCGACCAACTTGTAGACAGTACAGCCGGGCACGACTCTTATCTTTTATGGACGCATACTCAGGATATAACCAAATTCCTATGCATACTCCCGATCAAGACCACACTAGTTTCATCATTGACCGGGGTTTATACTACTATAAGGTAATGCCTTTCGGACTTAAAAATGCAGGAGCCACCTACCAGCGCCTCGTCAACAAGATGTTTGCAGGGCTAATAGGGCAAACTATGGAAGTATACGTGGATGACATGCTGGTAAAGTCATGGAAAGCCGACGATCACGTAAGCCATCTAGGCGAGATGTTTCAAGTACTTCGCCAATATGGAATGAAGTTGAATCCTCTAAAATGCTCCTTCGGAGTATCATCAGGAAAGTTCTTAGGATTCATCTTCCATGCCAGAGGGATTGAAGCAAACCCTGAACAAGTCCAGGCGCTAAGGGATATCAAGATACCTTCCACTCGAAAGGAAATGCAAAGCCTGAATGGAAAAGTGGCCGCCTTAAGCCGATTCATCTCCAAAGCAACGGACAAGTGCGTCCCCTTTTTCGAAGCTCTAAAGAAAGACAAAGGGAAGTTCGAATGGACTGACGAATGCTTAACCGCTTTCCTTAACTTAAACGAACACCTCCAGAAACCACCGGTACTCTCGACTCCAAGCGAAGGCGAAGAATTATACCTATACCTTGCTGTGTCATCTCGCGCCCTAAGCGCTGTCTTGGTAAGGGAAGACAACCGCACGCAGCGGCCAGTTTACTTCGTAAGTAAGAGGTTTACGGAGGCAGAAGTCAGATATCCTAAAGTTGAGAAGCTAGCATATTGTTTACTAATCACATCACGGAAACTGCGTCACTACTTCCAGTCCCATTCCATCAAAGTTCTGACCGATCAACCACTGAGGCAGGTACTCCATCGTCCCGACACTTTTGGGCGACTACTTAAATGGTGCATTGAACTAAGTCAGTATTATATCACCTATCACCCTCGCACCGCCATCAAGGGACAAGCCATGGCTGATTTCATCGCAGAATTCACTACCAACGAAGATAAGGAGCAATTGGAAATAGCAGAAGACATCAAGTGGAATCTCTTTGTGGATGGTGCATCAAACGAACAAGGCTCGGGGGCAGGTGTGGTAGTAATCACTCCCAGGGGAAATAAGCTGCACTATGCTATAAGGTTGGAGTTCGCTGCCACCAACAACGATGCAGAATATGAAGCAGTGATAGCTGGATTAGAACTTGCCATAGAAATCGGAGCCAATTCTTTGTGTCTTCGTAGCGATTCTCAACTTATTGTTAATCAAATACTAGGAGAATTCCAAGCTCGAGAAGAACGACTCATAGCATATTTATAGAAGACCAAGTTACTTCTCAGCCGATTGGACCACTACTTAGTCAAACACATCCCTCGGGAAGAGAACCAAGAGGCCGACGAATTGGCAAAGCAAGCAAGTATGAGAGACAACACCATCTTCGGAGCAGTAACCATCTCAAAGCAACTGACCCCAAGTTTTGAGCTAGTGAATCTGATAGCTGCAACCAAAGAAGCAACTTGGATGACTCCCATCCGAGACTACCTACAAAGCGGCACACTACCCAACGGGCATAACGAAGTCAAGAAAATCTTGAGGAAAGCTTCCCGCTACACAATACAAGAAGACATCCTCTATCGGCGCGGATTCTCTAACCCGTTATTAAGGTGTGTCGCTGGGAGGGAAGCCAAGGAAATCTTATCCAACATTCATCAGGGAAGCTGCGGAGATCACACCGGAGGACAAACATTAGCAAAAAAGATACTCCGATATGGATATTTCTGGCCCACCTTAAGCAAGGACGCCTTAGATTTCGTCAAAAAGTGTGACAGATGCCAGAAGTTTGCTAAGATTCCGCGGCTACCAACAACTGAGATTGCTCAAATGACCAGCCCTTGGCCCTTCGCAATATGGGGAATTGACTTAATCGGCGAGCTACCAATGGGCCGAGGCGGGGCCAAATATGCTATAGTGGCAGTCGACTATTTCACCAAATGGGTGGAAGCGGAACCTCTGAATAAAGTATCTTCAGCAAAAGTTATTAACTTCTTGATCAAAAATGTTCTGTACAGGTACGGAGTCCCACTCAAAATCATATCAGACAATGGACTTCAGTTTGACAGCGAGGAATTCACCAACTGGTGCCGAGAGCACGGAATTCACAAAAGCTTCTCATCCGTAGCGTATCCTCAGGCAAACGGACAAGTCGAAGCCGTCAACAAAATTCTGAAAACTCTAATAAAAAAGAAGCTTTAAAAGTCAAAGGGCGCTTGGGTGGATGAACTCCCTACGGCACTGTGGGCCTATCGCACATCTTTCAGGACATCAACGGGGAATACTCCTTTCTCTTTGGCATACGGATCAGAGGCTATGCTTCCAGTTGAAACCATTGTGCCTTCCCATCGTAGGATCCACTATAACCCAGAAGAGAATGAAGAACTCCTTCACTTGTCTTTGGATCTAGTTGAGGAGAGAAGAAATGACGCAGTCCTTAAAGCAGCGGCCCACAAGCAAAAAGTGACAGCATAATACAACTCCAAAGTTAAGCATCGTACCTTACAAGAAGGGGATCTTGTCCTCAAGCGAATCTTCCCTCGCCCCGGAGCACTAGATCCAATCTAGGATGGACCATATGTAATTCATAAAGATCTCCACAATGGAGCTTATATTTTGTCAACAGTGGACGGAGAGGTGTTCTAGAGGGCATGGAACATCCAACACCTCCGTCGATACTTTTCTTAACTTGTACTGCCCATAATGAAGTGAATTAACAAAGAGAATCAGTGGACGTAGGCCTTTGCGTGCCGAACCACTTTAAAAAACCTTGTCTCTTTTTTAACTTGTTCCTTTATATCTTGGCTGCTTGTTAACTTTATCCTTTTCTGTTGAACAAAATCCTATGCGTATAGCATTTCCACTCAAAGCACTCCACGGCGCAACTTCACCTGGACAAGACCTAACAGGTACTATGCAAATCTATGCCCTCGCCAATGAGACACTTTTGCTCCGGCATCCCTCTGCTGTGGGTTAACTCATTGCTCGCGACGGCCCTTAAAGCCAACTATAATGAGCCGATTATAAGCCACCGAGAAGGCCGACTATAGCCGAGGCAGCTCATTACGGCGTTCAGCTCGCCGGCAACTGTGAACCGACTATAAGCCCCAACATAAGGTGTGGCCAGCTAGGGGCAGTTTACGGTTGACGATCGGCACCCACGCTAGCCGGCCACAGTAAATCGAATAATACCCACGATTACGGGCCATAATGGCCCGGGTAGTTACTGTGCGCGATCTCGGCTCCGATGTGTCTTAAGTGCGGCTGTGGTAAAAAAGAATTAACTCCCCGCGGAGGCGTAAGATGGGTGACAAATGTCTCCAAGACCCACAGCTAGGGAAAGTGACTACAAAGCCCGTTTGCCACGAACTTAAGCACATCGAAGGCCTTCCATGATTGGAAGTTTTACTTTTTCACATATTTCAATTTTACTTAAGCAACTTTTCTCCTATCCTCTGTAACAATCCCTGAAGTACAGGACACAGAGCAGGAGACATTCACTAATGGAAGTAGACGCTCACGACGAGATACTGGACCGCATCCCTTACTCGGTCACACAGGATATTCAAAGCTGCCATCTACAAGCAAGATATAAAGGGCGGTATTTCCTTCTTTCATATGTAAACACGTGACTATAATTTATTCACACCTCACGCTAACATTACAAGTCATAAAATTATGTTTTAAACAAAAACCTGACATCAAACACGATTTGATTACAAGAATATGCATAGCTATATTTCTCATACGACATGTCAAAATAGCAAAAAACATTCAAAAGACGACAAAATCAGCTTAAGTTAAAGAATTACACGTCAAGAATAGAGCTATTTATTACAAGTAGCAAAAATTACCACCTAAGAGTTACTTTACTAGTTTAAGACTAACATATAAACCATGTCAAGTCCACAAAAAGAATTTTCCAGGCCTAATCAAGGAGCCGGCTGCGTCGGAGTTTTGTCCTTGTCCTGTTGCCCACCTGTCCGGTCAGAAAAAGAATTCGTCAGTGATAAGCAACCAAGTTAACGGAAAGACTAGAAAGGAAGACTTACCAGCATCTGCTCCTTGATCAACTTGATCATCATCCTCCGCTTGCACACCTGTCTCCTCAACTGCAAGCAACCGCATGCCCTCCTTCACCGCCACCTTCTCCTCCTTGGTAAACTGGGCGGTAACAGTATCCATCCTAAAGGCCACGCCACCCTCCTTATCTGCCTCAGCCTGGGCCTCCTCTAGAGCCCTAAGATAGATCCTAGCCATAACCCGAGGGTAATCATCCATCCAGGACAAGTTACCCTACCTCCAAGTATGGAAGTACATATCCTGGAGCATCCCCTCCATTAGCCCCTCCTTCTCTTCAAACTCCCGCGCCCGGGCCTCGGAATCCGACAACCTTACGACGGCAGCATCTCTCTCCAATTGGTATCTCAAGCAGTCGGCCTGAAGGGATTTCCACATCGCCTCCATCTCCTCCATCTCCTCCCTCAACTTGGATTGAGCAAGCTCTGCAGCCTCAAGCTTCCCAGATAATTCCTCTATCCGCTCAAGATCAGCTTTCCGAACCTCGTCCACCGTGGCAATGGCCATATCGATCCGTTCCTTGCAAGTAGCCTCCATTTTCCGCAGTTCGGCTCGGCTGGCCTCTTCCATGGTTTTCTTTAGACGTCCAGAGGCGGCCTCGTGCTGAGAGATCTGGATGGCCTGATCAGCGAGTTGCTTGGCCTGGTCAGAAACCACTAACCGCAATCTTATGTTGGCACTCCCAATTTCCTCCCCGGCCTTGACCAGTCGGGCATGATGCCCCATCAACTTCCTGGTTTCCTCACCAACCCAGTTGATGTTTGCCTTAGCTTCGTCCCCCATAGTGACAACCCGAGCAGTAAGCAAATCGAGGTCCAGGGACTTGGCCTCATCAAGCACCTTTACCATAGGGTTACGAGGAAGAAGATGCTCACCAGTAACCTCGTCGAAGGAAATATCATGAGAACTTGGATCCAGATCAGGATGACCCGCAAATGGATTACGAGCCAAGCAAGAACGATCAATCTGAGTAACGGTAGGATTTTCAGACTGGTGCGGAGAGGGTGTGAACTCAGTATCCTCCTCCGTGATATCATGAAGAGGCTGAATTGGGGGCTGGGGACCAAATGAAGGTTCGGATAGGGAGCGACTCCTCTTTCTCTTTTGAATACCCTCTTCAATAACCCCGAGAAGAGGACGATAGCCAACTACATCCCCGGAACGGTGGGCCGGAGGCTTCGGCGTGGCGGAAGCTTTGGAGAGCTTGTATTGTTCAAGCCTGTGCCGAAGGTCTGAGGTCTTGGCCATTTTACCTGCTCCTGATATGAAAACCAAGTGTCACCAACAAGTATTGGGCCACCACTCAAGAATTAAAAGAGTAAAGTGAAATTCACCTTGAACCACCGAAGTTGTTTCGGTAGAGGCGCTCCCGAAAGACAGATCGACGCCGGTCCCAACGTTATCGGCTTTCTTGGGCTTCTCCGTCCCCTCCAAACCTTCGAAGGCTTGGCGGAAAGCGTCATCCGTCCACTCTTGCATCTCGCCTACTTGCCCAGAAGACAAAGCCCCGACACCATCGCCACCTCCAGCACCTTCTCCTCCATCTTCGCCTTGCTCCTCCTCCACGTCTCCCTCCTCCGGGATCTGGACATGAGCTGGGAGAGGGACCGTCAGACTTTTTGAGCTTCTTCCCCCTGGCGACCGGGTGCTTCGAAAAGGGCCTCCTTTTACTGCTCTTCAACTCGGCCCCTTCTTTAGCTTGGGTAGCCTTCTCTTCAGCCGTGTCCCTTTGCTTGACCACAGACTGCTGTGGAAGGATCAAGTTGTACTCCAAGAGTGTAGCGTTCCTGATCAGGTAGGCAGCCGACCTATCTCTTCCAGTAATAGCTTCTATTTCTGCTGCCGTATGAACCAGGTGATCATTCTCCACGATCGCAAAACCACCTGTCGCTAGCAAAAAATAAAAACACATAAGAAAGAGTATTGCAACCAGAACGAGATTTAAAAATAGAGCTTTGACTTACATCCGGAGGTGAAACGCCGAATGGAAACGGAATCATCCCTGACGAAGAACCATTCCTTCTTGAACATACTATACTTGGAGTATAAATCCAGGACCGGCTTAAAGGTTACGGCCGATTCCAAGCTGATGTAGGGAGACCCCTTCTTGTAGCCTCTCAAGTTATACAAATACCGGATCTCCCGGTTGGAAGGAGGACGCCCATATCTCCTCTGGAAGATGACGAAGAGACTCACCAGAATGGCATAAGAGTTAGGCTGAAGCTGGAATGGAGCTACCTTTAGATATGTAAGAAAGCTGACTACCCAGGCGTTGAGAGGCGGGATGGCACCACACATGCAATGGTATCTGCTATAGGCAAAATTTCCTTCGGGAGGATCATACGGCATCACTCCCGCATTCGGCAATAACATGCGTGCTCGGTCAATCCCGAAAGAGCGAGATATAACATCGAGTTGCTCGCCCTTGAGTGAGCTAGGGAAGCAATCAGGAGGCAGGTTAAGAAGTTCCTGAGGAATGTATCCATCCACTAATGATCGCGGGGTAGGCCCGTGGCAGACAGGTCCTGGCTGAGCCGGGGGCATCGAGGAAGGCTCTTCTCGGTCTTGAGATCTTTTCTTCTCTGATCGGGTTTCCACTCTTTGAGACATTTATCTGCAACACAAGGGAGTACATCGTTAAAACACATGAATGGTGTAGTCTGAAAATTTCACTCATAATTTAAAATGCTCAGAACTCCTAGTATCATTCGGTAAAGCAGATACAAAGGTTCATTCGGTATTTGGGATCTCAAGAGATCATCCGGTAATTCAGAATAGGCCCGTTCGGCACTCAAACATCTGACCTCGTTCGGTACTCATCCCCCACGGTTTCATTCGGTAGCCCATGATAAGAACTCATTCGGCAACAGGGAACATACCTAGTTCGGTACTCAGATTGATTCGGTAATCAGGTTGGTTCGGTCCTCAGATTGATTCGGTACTCAGATTGCTGCGGCTATCTCAAAACGATAAAGGATTACAGTAACCTGAAGCCCCTATTTATAAGCGAATCATGTCAACCGGACCAACTGGTTTGGCACACCCAAGACCGAACGAAGCTATCTCAACTGCAGGAAAACAAAGCGCGGCACATGCGAGCACGTACCCCACTTTGGGGGGCAAGTGTTGGGTATATTTCGACCGGTCCAACATCTCACCGAACCAAGTACCATCTCCCCCATCACCGAACCAAGTACCATCTCCCCCATCACCGAACCAATGCCTCTCCATCCCACTGCCGAACCAGCCTACCGAACCAGCCACCTCCAAAGTACCACCGAACCAACATGCATCCCACCTCAATGCCGAACCAACCTACCGAACCACCTCCACTCCAACAACTACCGGACCAGAACCATCTCCCACATCCTACCGATCCAACACAAAATCCGTCTAATTATGACCGGACCAAGACGTACCGGACCGGCACTGTCAGGCCAGATTGCTTCAGCCCAAGCCCACTAGCTGCAACATACATCCAAGACCCCTACTCCCAACCTCACTCTATAAATAGAGGGGCAGGGGTACAACAATGGAGGACAAGTTTGAGAGCTCAAGCACGGAGAGAACTTTCAAACAACTTTCTTTTACTTGTATCAAAGTTTTGTACTTGTAATCTAAACAAGAAAAGAGAAATAACATATAAAGTGGACGTAGGCACATTCTGGCTGAACCACTATAAATCTGCGTGTCTTTTACAGTTCAACCCTTACTTTTCGTATATTTGCATAAATCACCCAAATCACAAAGAACAACATAAAATCTATTAAATCATACGACTTTGAGGTGTTTGTCCATTTTTTGTGCAAATAGAGAGGAAACTAGCAGACTTGGATATGGATTGGAGCATTCGAGGGCAAACCTTGGCCAAGGAGAATTGATCTGCACCGCTCCCCATGGAACTAGGGGAACGGATCTAATTAAATCTGGAAGGAATCAGATAACGGTGATGGAACAGGAGCAGCCATCATCCCCCACAAATCGGAGCGAGCCCAACTTAAGGGCACAGGTCGTCATCTCTTGGTTGGGATGTCATGAATTAAATAACTAATAAACTTTACATTAAAACGGCTTAGTCCCTTACACATTTACGAGATCGAGGACGATTCCTAGGCATGCTCCGAGATGGTGATAAACCAACATAACTAATGAATCTTAAAATACTTAGATCCGCACTGCTGCGATAAATAACACAAGTCATAGTTGTGGCCCCGACCGAAGAGACAGGACAATAATCACAAGGTGTGAGTCCCTTCGTCAGAGAGAGACAGGAAGGACTCGTACAAGGATTATGTTAACCCGCCTTTTGGCAAGGCAACATACATGCGATTTAACCCAATCGACTGCACGATGGTCAAAGCTAGATTTTCACAGATAGTAAGCGTGATCACAAGACTAAAATATAGCATAGTCGACGAACAAACATTTTGAAATATTACCCCACCTTTTGGCAAGGCCGTGACACAAAGGAATTAACTGGAAACTAAGGACAGTTTGTCCCGAAGATCGGCTACACACAGGTTTAGTATAGATACTGGTAAATTTTTCCCCAGTCCGGAGCAAGCCACGATCGTTATGGTATGACTAACAAAGCTGTGAAATCCAATGTTCCAAATTTCAAGCCAATCGGAGTTCGTATGCTCGAGATATTGACCGATAAAAATCAAGAAAAACCTCTACAACTCGCTTTACAAACTCGTTTCACAAACTTGCTTCCCAAACTCGCTTCACAAACTCGCTTCACAAACTTGCTTCCCAAACCTGCTTCACAAACCCGCTTCTCAAAAGCGCTTCCCAAACTCGCTTCCCAAACCCGCTTCACAAACCCGCTTCCCAAATGCGCTTCCCAAACTCGCTTCCCAAGCTCGCTTCTCAAACTCCCTTCCCAAACTCGCTTCACAAACTCGCTTCTCAAACTTGCTTCTCAAACTTGCTTCCCAAACTCGCCTCCCAAACTCGCTTCACAAACACGCTTCTCAAACTCGCTTCAGAAACTCGCTTCACAAACACGCTTCTCAAACTCGCTTCACAAACTCGCTTCTCAAACTCGCTTCACAAACTCGCTTCTCAAACTCGCTTCACAAACTCGCTTCTCAAACTCGCTTCACAAACTCGCTTCTCAAACTCGCTTGCACATTGAAGATCCAAACTTGCATCAATCATATCTCACAATCTACAAATCCAAATGCCATCAAATTTCCACAGGAGCTTGCGTACAACCTCAAGAATGTCCATGATCGATCCCAACCAAAAGGAGAAATTTTGGATCTATACGAATTTCGTTCGTATCGATCATGAAACTCGCTTCCACATTGAAGATCCAAACTTGCATCGATCATATCTCACAATCTACAAGTCCAAATGCCACCAAATTTTCATAGGAGCTTGCGTACAACCTCAAGAATGCCCATAATCGATTCCAACCCAAAAAGAGAAATTTTGGATCGATACGAATTTGGTACGTATCGATCATGGATAGAGTCGAAATGTCGGGGGATCAATCACGTGGGCCCACCCACGTGAGAGAAGGAGTCCTCCGAGATCCCGGTGAGATATTTGCAGCCAAAACCTATAAATAATAGTCCAAGAGCTTCAGAAAAGGGATCTTTTGGCTCTTCTACGTTGATACTCTACCGGAATCATTGTTGTAACTCGGTTGTACTGTTGTAAACCGCTGTAACCAGCGAGTTATAATCAATAAAACAACAACTCTTCAAAGTGGACGTAGGCTACAACGCCGAAGCACTATAAATCTTGTGTTTCTACTGCTTTCCTTTTAAATTTTGAGTGTTCTTCATATTTATATTCTCTACATACTTGCTATCTGTGATCTGTGATTGTGAACGGGTGCTTTCATCGGCAATTGGGTATTTGTGACCAATTTTGGCGCAAACATTTTGGTGCTTTCGCTGAAAATTGAACTTAGGAATTCTACAACTTGGATTCTGAACCTAAAAGCTTAAGGACTTGGATCTAGAAAGCTGTGGTGAAGTAATCAGCAAGGAGACCTAGAGCAGAAAGGAGTCAACATAAGGGGAGTCAGAAGGCTTCCTCGGGAGTGAATCAGGCCTCAGTCTTCATCACTTGAGACGAGATGAAGATGATGATGGAAGCCATGCAGGAAGGAATACTGAAAAGACAAGAAGAGATGATACAGAACCTACTCCAGCAGATTGGACAAGCTAGAGTGCAAAATCGAGGAAACGCAACTACAGGAAGGGCTGGAAATAGGGATTAGGAGCATGGAGAAACCAGGATTCAGAATGGAGTAGGACCATTAGGAGTAGTCCACGGGCTAGGGGCACGCCCCCTGAGTGTATTGAACCAATCCCAGGAAGAACTGTGCAACACGGCGTTGATAGAGGAATGGATGCTCATCAAGGAGAGAAGATTCCAAAATTCCCTCGTGAACTCGAGGGGCAAATCGGCGGCAATAGACAAGGACCCTCACTTGATGTCAGTGACAGATTGGCGGAGATAGTCAGACGAGCCATGAGGGGAGGACTAGTGAGTAGAGATCTGGAAGATGTGAACAGGAGCCCCTTTGCTCTCACAATCAGGCATGCTAGGAACCCACCTGAATTTAAGCTACCAGCACTAGAGACATACGATGGGAGGATAGATCCTACTATTCATCTGGCGAGGTATATGCGGCATATGGAAGTACTGGCAGCATTAGAGGAAGTCATGCCCCATGCTTTCTTCTATATTTGACAGACATAGCAGCATTATGGTTCAGGCAACTAGAGAGCGGTTCGATTGGAAAGTGGACCGAGTTGATTGAAAAGTTCATAAGGCAGTTCAGAGTCCATATATCAAGGCCGAAGAATGTAATGAGTTTGACAACACTGAAACAGAAAGCAGGGGAGTCTTTGAGGAACTTTTTAACACGATTTAACGCCGCAGTAGCATCGGTGGATCGCCCAGGTCCATCCATGGTTTTGATGGCAGCTGTGTTTGGAATAGCTGATGGCCTAGAATTCAAGAATTCTTTGACAAGGGATCCAAATATGGATCTGTGAGAGTTTTACCACGAAGCAATAAGGTTTCTACGGTAGGAGGATGCAAAAGCTGAGAGAGAGAAAGAAGATGAAGTTGAAGCTTATGCAGTTAAAGGTGGAGACCCACCTAGAAAAGATTCGAATAAGGACAAAGGAAAATGAAAGGCAGAGAATAGTTTTGATGAGTCGAGGCGGTCGCAAAAGGAGCAAAGATTCACCTCTTATTCGGAGTTGAGCGAGAATTTGGAGCGAATATATCAAGACACCAGGGGGCAGGTTCCCTACCGGAGGCCATTGAGAAGGGATCCAACCAACAATGAAAAGAAATCAGATAGGTACTCCTTATTCCATGAGCTAAGCGGACATAGTACGAATGATTGCAGGCATTCGAGGGATGAAGTTGAACGACATATCCGGAATGGATTGCTACTACAATATGTGAAAAGGCGAGCAACGACGGAGGAACAGGAGCGACCACCATCTGCATCAATTAGGGACGGCTCAGGATCAAGGCATCAACTTGTCATCAATTGATTGAAATAATGATAAATAAGTCGCAAACTCCACACTAGCGCGATTAAGTCGCTTACACATGTACGGGGTCACGAACGGTCCTCAGGCATGCTCTGAGACGACTATGAACTACGACAGTAGGGGTTTTTGCACTTTGACGTGTCTAATTTGCTTTTGTTGTTTTTTTTTGCACTTGAACTTGATTGATTTGGACATTTCTATTGTACGACTCATTTGAATGCAATTCCGGTATTCATAATTCTATAACGGCCAAGTCACTTACATATGTACGGGATCACAAACGGTCCTTTGGCATGCTTTGAGATAGCGATGGAATGCCATAATGAATGATTTAGAAACTCACTCGAACCTAAAATCTGGCATTAAAGTCCCGCCCGGGCACTCGACCGTGAATGGTCACAATTCGCCCCGAACGGCATCCGACCGCGAACGGTCACAATTCGCCTCGAACGGCACCCGACCGCGAACGGTCACAATTCGCCTCGAACGGCACCCGACCGCGAACGGTCACAATTCGCCTCGAACGGCACCCGACCGTGAACGGTCACAATTCGCCTCGAATTGCACCTGACCTCAAATGGTCACATATGGCCTCGAACAACAATACGATCTCGAACGATCGCCATTCATAATCAGGTAAGATTACCAATCTCTTTATAGGTCATCAACAGGATACGAACATCCAGCTTATAGCACTACAAAACACACCTTCCTATAGCAAGGCATGTTTTGGGGGACAAAGTATTAACCCACCTTTTGGCAAGGCAACATATAGGCGGATTTAACCCAATCGACTACACGATGGTCAAAGCTAGATTTTCACAGATAGTAAGCATGATCACGAGACTAAAATATAGCATAGTCGACGAACAAACATTTTGAAATGTTATCCTCCCTTTTGGCAAGGCCGTGACACCAAGGAATTAACTGAAAACTAAGGACAGTATGTCCCGAAGATCGGCTATACACAGGTTCACTATGGATACTGGTAAATTTTGCCTAAGTCCAGATTGAGCCACGATCGATATGGTATGACTAGCAAAGCTGTGAAAGCCAATCTTCCAAATTTCAAGCCAATCGGAGTTCGTATGCTCAAGATATTGACCGATCAAAATCAAGAAATACCTCTGCAACTCACTTCACAAACTCGCTTCACAAATTCACTTCCCAAACTCGCTTTACAAATGCGCTTCACAAACCCGCTTCCCAAACCCGCTTCCCAAACTCCCCTCACAAACATGCTTCACAAACTCGCTTGCACATTGAAGATCCAAACTTGCATCGATCATACCCCACAATCTACAAGTCCAAATGCCACCAAATTTTCACAGAAGCTTGCGTACAACTTCAAGAATGTCCATGATCGATCCCAACCCAAAAAGAGCAATTTTGGATCGATACGAATTTGGTACGTATCGATCATGGATTGAGTCGAAATGTCAGAGGATCGATCACGTGGGCCGACCCATGTGAGAGAAGGAATCTTCCGAGATCTGGGCGAGATATTTGCCGCCTACGCCTATAATTAGCAGTCCAAGAGCTTCAGAAAAGGGACCTTTGGGCTCTTCTATGCCGATACTCTGCTGGAACCATTATTGTAACTCGATTGTACTATTATAAACCTCTTTAACCAGTGATTTATAATCAATAATACAACAACTCTTTAAAGTGGACGTAGGCTACAACGCCGAACCACTACAAATCTTGTGTTTCTACTGCTTTCCTTTAAATTTTAAGTGTTCTTCATATTTATATTCACTACATACTTGCTATCTATGATCTTGATTGTGAACGGGTGCTTTCATCGGCAATTGGGTGTTTGTGACCAATTTTGGCGCAAACAGAATAAGTCCTTGATTGAGGATCGAGGCCGGAGAAGGATACCCTAAGGATTAAGTCCTCGTCTGGGATCGAACCAGAGAAGGATATCCCTTGGATTAAGTCCTCAACTGGGGCTCCATGGATTATGTCCTCGATTTTGGATCGAGGATAAAGAAGGATACCCCATGGATTAAGTCCTTGACCGGAGGGTCGAGGCCAGAAAAGGATACCACACAGATTAAGTCCTCGACCGGACAGTCGAGGCTGGAGAATAAAATCTAATAGGTCGTCAGGTATGGATTATGCCTGGCAAGGAGTAGGTCGCTTCGCCGGAGAGTGTCAGGATCAGCCTACACAGGTCATTGAGTATGGATTATGCTCGGCAAGGGTCCAGAGAGACCATGATTGGCCTAGGACTTAAGCCAAGTCATCACTTAATGTTCAAGGACACTGAATCGTAGCACAAGAAGTAACGCCGCTTCGCCAAAGAGTGACATGATCGGTTTACTCGGTCGTCGAGTATGGATTGTGCACGGCAAGAACCCAGAGAGGTTACAAATTTGGATATTAGCATAGAACAACTATGGATTTGGATATGGACCCGAAGTGGTCCTGAATTTGGATAACGATCCGATGGGATTGAGGACTTGGAAAACGATCTTGTGAGATCGTGGATTTCTCTATTGGCTTAGGATGGATATAGATTTGGATAAAACGGCCCAGAGAGATCGCAGATTTGGTTAGTGAATTTGGAATGGATCCAGAATTAGATATCGACTTAGAATATTCATGGATTTCGCTAATGATCCGGGGAGACCAAGGAGTTGGATTGGCAACAAATTGGATTCTGGATTGGAATATTCATCTATCAATGGATTATGGATTTCGGATTTTGGATTTATAGCAATTCAAGACACGCCTTCTTACCACAAGGCATGTTTTTGGGAGAAAATGTTATATCATCTTTTGACCAAGCAATATATCATAAAAGTTAGCTAAATGGCTTATGTGATCACCAAGGCAGGAAGCCCGGAGAGACGGTTACCAAGCTTGAAAATCAATGATATATGTAACTATGGATAATAGTTGGTCAGATTCGGATCGGGTCCAATCAAGGTGAAATCAATATGAAATAACAAGGAAGGCCCATAAGGCAAATCAAAATTTCAAGTCGATTAGAGTTCATATGCTCGAGTTATGGACAAATGAAGTTGGAACGATTTCGATGGATCAGTGGTAATTTGCTTAAAGTCGGACCTAGAAAAATTTGCTACTTTCATGGAGTCGGCGAATGGTTCGCGTGCAGTCGTAGGAATTTGAAGTGTTGGATCATGCTTGATGTCGGACACATCATTGCTTGGAGTCGGCTTAGAGTCAGAACGATCGATGCTTGGAGAAAAATGATCGACCCCGATCGTTTTTTCATGCTTGGAGTCAAATCGACCGGTGCTTGAAGAAAAATGATCGGCCCCGACCGTTTTTCGTGCTTGGAGTTGGAACCACGTTTGGAGAACTTTCGATTTTACCCAGGTCTAACCCCGGGCTAGAATCCTTAGCATCTGGTCCAAGTTAGAAGGGTGATTACTTGGGTCTCTCTTCGAGTCAAACCTAAAGTGGATTTTTCGACGACCGTTTTGGCGATTTTCGATAACGATCGGTCTATAACTCAAGATCTACAACTCTATTACTCATGAAACTTTAGGAACATTAGTATATTTTAGAAAGGAGTCTCTATAATCGATTGCATGTCAAAACTCACAAATATCAGAAAAATATACCGATGGTTCCATAACGATCGTACAAAATCAGTATAACGATCCATAGTTTACTGAAAACACGATATCTCACAAACGGTACATCGGAATCGCACAAAATTTGGAGAGCAAGTAGCTAACGTCATGGGGAACCCACGTGATTGATCGAAGCTAAAAGATAAAGCATGGAATGATCTTCTATGATCCAATTTCTAGTGAAAAATAGCGAAGATCGATATCTCACAAACGGTAAGTCGGAATGGCGCGAAATTTTGGGAGCATGGACTAGAGGCATAGGGGACCCCATAAAAACAATCCTAGCACCATTTGAGTTAGTATGGAATGATTGGCCTAAATTATTTTTTGTTGTCCAATCGATCCCAAATTTTGTGGGTCGGGTCGTATAGGCCTGGAGGTTCTTCTACCAAAATTTCAGCCCGATCCATGCACGTCTTCACCTATAAATATAGCGGAACTGGCTCAATGCAAGGGATTTTTTGGCTGGTTCTCCTTCATCACTTCTTATCTCTACCTCCATTATTTTTATAAAGCAAAAAACAACTATACTTGTAATCTTACGATATAAATAAACGATTATTAAAGTGGATGTAGACCAGAGTTTGCCGAACCACTATAAAACTTGCATGTTCATTTACTTTTATACAATCTATTCAGTGATCTATGAATCTATATTTCTCTTTTTGGATCTAAATATTTGATATTGGTGCTTTCACATACAACAGGGTGTTTGTGACCATTTTTGGCGCAAACAGCAGGGATCCCAATTCTGAAAGAAGATTGATTATTAGCCATATCAAATGTCTGTAGTTGAATCTTTAGTGATGATTTCCTAAGATAGTATTATATGCTAAAAGTAAAAGGGTTGCCTCGTGTGTGCATGTTTGTTCAAGGAAATAGTGGTGTGTGTGTATATATATAATTAGAATTTTTGATAATTCTTTTTGAAAGACCTTTTCAAAAATAAAACGTACACCACTCATACGTATAGTTTCCTTATTGATCGGGTAACCTAAGCTCAAATACCAAATGTAACAACCTACCTCGGAACAGACCTAAATTTCAACCAAAAAAAGGCTCATTGAAACTTAGATCCATTATAAGGCTGATTGTTGGTTGGAAAAAGAAGTAATAGTATAGACCAATAATTATTCTTTCAGAACTCACAGAAGAAGGAATAAAATATAATAACATACTGTACCCATTTACTTCAAAACCATTTGAAACGTCATAATACCAAACATCATCAACTGTCAAATAAGATCCGTTACATCATTTATCTAAAATACATGGGTACAATATAAAACATCATAAAAGATAATAACAACAACTATCATAAGCTTAAGCCACTCCACGTTCAAGCATCATCATCGTCATCACTCCATCTTAATCTATGTTGTAATGAGGGGGGAGTCAAAACAACAAATGTTTAGGTGAATAAAAAGCTTAAGTCTTACCATTTCAGTACTTGAACAATATATTTTAAAATAAGAATATGTCTTGCACACATAAAACCATATAATACTTCTTATAAGGAATGAGACGGGTCCTCAATCAACCACTCAATATCTTCCATTCCCGAAGCAGGTTTGTAAATCCTATGACCAAAATCCTACATTATAAACATTTAACAATGCAAGGGATAGTACCGAAGACACTTAATACCTTTTATTGGAAAATATGCAAACTATGGCCATTTAATGTAACATTCCCCCCTTCTGACCGCCTCCAGTCGGTAATTAAACCAACTCGAAACGTTCAAAAAGACAGATTATTATTTAGTTTATGTAATTTAAACAGAATCAGCCACAGAAACACAGAATAATAATATTTCATTACTATAAATTTCTTTTTGAATACATACATCAGAGTTTATACAATGTATTTAACTGATACAGCGGAATATCTTAAAATACAATTTTCTTGAAAACTTAAGTGATTCTTTACTCTCTCTCTCTAACTTCGCTGCTCGAAAATCTTCAAGCTGTAAAAATAAATACTCGGTCTGACCCGAGTATTACATTCAAAAGAAAATAATACACAGGTCAGTCTAATTCAAACCAGTTATTAGTGCATAAAAGCAATAATAATTAAATAGACGACAGTCATAAAAATTCCCGTCTATCCGATTCTTTAACAAAGAAATCAGATAACAGTGAATATAACACTTAACAGTGTTTAACAAAAATCAGCGGATTTAAATCATCAACAGAGATAAATAAATAATTTATCAAATCGACCAAATCAATTTAAAACAATTGAAATTGTCACTTTAAAAAACCATCGAAGTTCGATTGGCTGCCGTACACGCACGCGTGAACGACCTCGCCAATACACCATACGAAATATGAAACGAATCAATGAATCAAAACAAAAGAAACATCAATTTAAAATTTATACTGAGTGGCTGCAGTGCACACGTATGCACATGTGCACTGCCTCGCCAACTCGAGTGCACAAGGTCAAATCAAAATATCTGATGAATACCGGCATCAAGTAGCAGTTCCAGGCTAATGATGTACAAGAGTCAAAACAATACAACAGAAATGAATGCACAATGGAAATGCAGGGTCCAGTGAACCAGAATTTCACAAAACAAAACTCGACCAAAAACTTATACAAAGCATCAATGTCAAATGTGCAATAAGTCAGGAACTCTTCAAAATATCAATGCCACTGCCTCAACAAATACATCAGGCAAATGAACTCAACAGTGAATCGAAGTCAGTGAGAACCCTGACTCGAACTCAGGACCAAATACAACCAAATGCATTAGTGTCATGCAAACCAACAAGGCACGACTACAACTAAAAAAACTAACTGCAGTCACAACTGAATACAAAGGGGCAAACTGCAACATGAATAGCAGCACATTCAAGGTGCACCAGACCAGTTCGAAATGAACAACCGGGATAATTCCAGGGAAACAAAGCACATAAGGGCACCGGGGAGTATGCAACCCGATCATCAAAGTGCAGACAAAATGAAGTCCATGCCAATAGTAATGACAGCAACTCCACCAAGTCATAATTCAATCCCAAAATACAGTCAATCATTCCAAGAGAAAAGAAAATGCAATTCGAACATACATATATACATATCAATTAATGTATATACATACGTCACTGCATACAATGCAACTGGGTGCAAACAGTTTCCAAAACATGAATGTACGAATTGTACATTTATATTTAATACTGTAACTGGACAGTATTAATTTCATAGTCTAGAACAAGGCAAATGCCAAAGTCGAAGCACATAGGCGAAAACAACAAACTAGATAAAAGAATGCCAACATGATGAAGTCAGTGCCAACAAAATCAAATGTATAAATCAAGTAGAAATCAACAACACGAAAACAAACTCGACGCCTTGGCGGTCGAGTTACAAATGTCCGAGCCGGGAAACAAAAAGTCATAACCAAGGCAGGTCGGTGGTCATTACAGAGACCAAATTCCAAAACACTATTTTAAAATCGAGAAGACAACATCAAGTGGCACAAGCAAGGCTACAAGAACCAGACTCTAGCAAGTCCCGACCACATATAGAAGTTTCAAACCAAGTCAATCATTTCCAGAAAAAAATTGCAATTCGAACATACATATATACATATCAAATGATGTATATACATACGTGACTGCATACATATGTATAAAGGCCAAAATGCAACTATAACTTCATGCTAAAAGAACTGGGCCAATGTAAATAGTGTAACAAACAAACACACTATCAAAATAGCACTGCTGGCAATAGTGAACACTAAGCATGTTAATGACAAAGCAAGGAAAACTGCAGACAGTGCCGAAGCAAACAAAAGGTAAAAGATATTGCTTCATCAAAACCAAATACTGGACAATGCAAACTCGAGTATGCTGCAGTTAAATGAACGATGGACAAATGCTACAACTTCAAGTGAACTAATGTACAGTGATGTATAACATCAAGACCCATTTCAGATGACAAATGTAATGTATCAGTTTCCAACTATATTCCCAAGTGCACATGCAATATAGACCTGACAGTATGCAGTGATACTGTCTCGAGGTAAATAGCCTCCAACACTAAATAAAGCATGCTAAAGACCAACTAAAATAAACAAGTTGGCAAACTGTCTCATGGATAACGGTTACAGTATAATCCCATGAAAACAGGGACATTGCAATGTTCAAAGAGATGCAATATCCAAATACATGAAGTGCTGATTGACTTAACTAATGCAAGTAAAGCTAACCTACAGAGACTATCTCGAAGACCAGTGAACAATAGGGGAAAACAAGTTCGACAGATTACGCGTGTGAACAAGTACATATATGAATGCAGTGAAACTCGAGATAACAACATATGCAAAGTACCCTACTGGAATGAACTTCCAAAATCAACACTGATATCACAATTCGAATAGTACGAGTAAAATGATCAGGAGTAATATCAGTGGTGAACAAAAACAACTGCAGTGAAATGCAACTCAAAGTCATGCTGAAGTCATAGATGAAACGTGTTCAAAAATCGTGAAATAGATTTCAAACCAAAGACAGTGCCAAAGACAATAGAATGAACGAAATCTACATCAACAAAAATCCAAGCAATATTATATCACAAACGAAAATCAGTTCGAAAGCATTACAAACTACATTAAAACAGAATGAACTTTAAGGTGTCAGATAAATCTCAAACCAACAATTTAAAACGAACGGAAAATCACAATTTAAACAAGCCAAAACCAAACAGTGATGACTACGAAAAACAAGCAGCTAAAATCATCTCTAGCATCTGAACAAAATCGCATGGCCGAAGCCCAAAAAGAACGAAGTCAACCAGTTACTCAAGCAACAAAACCCCAAATTGGAACAAACTAGGAAATCAGAGTCTCGAATTAGATGTGAGTAGATAGTACTACTCACCTGTTTCGAAGAGGTCGCGAGTGAGGAAAATCGAAGGCGAAGCCGTGGTCGATCTTCACAGGAGCGAACGCGAAGAAGCCCTAATTTTTGGGGACGAAGAAGGAACTCGTGGCCGCCATTTTTTATCTCGTTTGTTTGATTTTATTTATGGTTTTCGAATGAGATGAGAGGAGGGGGTCGGGTTCGTATTTGTGCGGAGAAACATCGTGGGTTAGGGTATGGTTTTAGGGTATGGGCTGGTTATGGTATTTTTTTTCTTTTCTTTATTATGTTTTGTTTTTATATTTTTATTATTTTGAAAAAAATATGTTATTTATTTTTGTAGATATATTTATTCAATTTTTCTAATCATTATCTATATTCTTTTAATTTGCATATATCATATCAATTTCAAAAATGTAAAGTTTTTAATTTTAATTAATTAAGATAAATTTGATTTTTAAATCCAAAGATTTTATACTTTAAAATTTCAAAGCAAATTGCCTTATTATTATATAAATCCTGATTCAAATTATTATCCAATTTATATTTCCCATTTTAAACTTGAAAAATTCTAACACATTCACAATTTAAATCAAAATTTAAATTCAATTATCAATTTAAAATAGTCTAAAATTTTGGGATCGTTACAAACTTCCCTCCTTAAAAACTTTTCGTCCACGAAAAGGAAAGGTTGTTAAAATTTCATTAATATTTATACTCTAGTCAATTTTACTAAGCTTAAAACTTATTACAAATAAATGAATGTAGGATTCATTCTTTTTGTTTAATCTCACTAGTTTTGCTTATTAATTTCTAAAATTAAGACGCAAAAGTCTTTTACCAAATTTTCGACTTACAACTCAGATTCAAACTTTAAAATCCGTCATGTTAGAGATTTATATAATATATCTCTTCCAAAGCTGTGGACTTCCAAAACATTTCAAAGATCCTCTTCCTTAATTTATTTGGTAGGAATTTTGTAATTTTAATTTCAAACTATTGATTTGCTATTTACAGTTTGAAAATACTTGCTAACTCGAAATTTAACAAGTCCATCTTCGTTCTTACAGACATTAGGCATACGCTGGCCAGGCGCAGGTCTAAAAATCTCCAAGTACTAAACATACTTGCTTCAATTCCCAGTGAAAATACTTTAAAAATTCTTTTAAAAATGGATATGGAAAGCACGTTCCTCCATGGATTACATTTTACCCGGCGGTTACGCTACTATCCCAGTAGAATCGCTCGTAATCTGTAGATTTCTCATCTCTTAAATTTCGCCATGGTTGTCGCCATAGATCGCAGTTCACACGACGGTTACGCTACTATCCCAGTAGAATCGCTTGTGACTGTAGGCATCACGCCCCTCAAATTTCGCTTGGCATTTAGATTGCAGTTTACCCGGCGGTTGCGCCATTATCCCAATGGAATCGCTTGTAACTGTGGGCATCGCGCCCCTCAAATTACGCTAATCATCAATCTAATCTCATCACGATGATCCATCGCGAGGGATTTCCGATTCAAATAGTCAATCCGACTAATGGAAATTCTACGTAGCTACGAATTTCAAATGGACACTCATCGAGAGTTCCAAAACCTTCTCAAATAATAAATGGAAGGTACTTTTTCATATCCTCAGTTTAGAAAACATAATGTCATATATATGTAGTACTTCATTTCACATTTCGTACATATCATATCTATGTAAGCTTACATAAGATTTCCATAACAATGACTTTCTAAACTAACGGTTTTCAAATTTACCGTATTCATATATATATAAGTTCTTAAAAACCTACATATCTCATATTCATAACAAAATAGAGGATTTCAAAATTTTCCTCTAAGTCGATTTGCAAATTTTAAGGCTATCTCAAACCTAATTCATATTCAAAATTCCATTTATTATCGACTTCACATTCGATTTGGATTTCACGTTACATCGTCAATTCTCAACATAGAATTGATGTCTACCGATATATAACCTCTGAGCTCGTACGTCTCAAAGAAGGGTGTTAAGCTAAGAGAATAAATTCTCCGCCACCAACAGATATATATTTAATAGAGATCAATTGCTATGTCATCAATTCACAATGTTGGACATACAATCCAAATCATCATCTGAAATTCAAAGCTCAACTTATATTTTCTTTGGTGTCGAAGTTAAACTCAATTTTAACTCAACGATTCAATCTTTTTGAAAAATTTCAAATTGAACAAATTGTTCAAATTTCTCATTTAACTTTTCAACTTCGACTTCAAAAATGAATTTCAAATCATTTATCCCTTATGGAATATTTTCACAACATTTCATATTTGGAAAAACATTTCCATACTTATTTAAAAATAAGTAATTCACAAATCTATTTATTTTCAACATTTGAAAATATTCGATATACTTAAATCAAAATTAAGTATATATTTCATCTTTAAGGAAAACATTCTCTTTCACAATTATTTGAGTTAAAACGAATGTTACGTAAAACATCGTTACGACAACTCAAAATCACTAGTATAGGGATTCGAAATTTAGATAGATGTATAAATCCCAATACTATACAAAACATTTCCTTTCGGAAATCATTTACTATAACAACAGTGTTATAGTCCATTATTTCCTTTTATTTGAAAACGTCTATTTCAACAATGACTGTTGAAATCTATGGTTTCGATATTCAATGCCTTTGAAAACATCTTTAAAACAATTATCTTCGTTTTAAATTAAATATCACTTTCCCAAAACATGTCCATTTTATTCAATGATATATTCACGGTCCAAAATTGTGAATATACATCTTTTAACAAACTATAAAGAATTTACTTATTAAAATAAGTCAGTTTTGGATTTATAAACAACGTTTATAAATTCCATTCCTATTTATAAAAGCTTCAATTTATAACAAATCACTTTATTAACCATTCCTTTATAACTCAGTTTTATATCAAAAATTTAATTTATAAGTAAATTACTTATAAATTCTTTTATTTCGCAACTTCGATTCATTTTATAACTTAACAATTTTTAATTCTGTAATTTCCATTCACTTATGAAATCCATTAATATTTCATTTTCAACACTTATACAAATTCATTTTATAATTCCAATATAATATCAACCTTTTCAAATCTTCTATTTAAACCGTTTATAATAATTCAAAAATTTCCAATTCAAACTATTACATAAATTTATCAGTTTTCCATTTCCAAGATAATCAACTAGTTCTTTAGTAAATCCTTCATTGAATTGATTTCCAATTTAATCATATTTGATTTATTTACATTGGATTTTACTAACATTCATTCATATTCAATTAGTTCACATTCACTAATTTATATTCAAGTTCGTTTGCTTTCAATTCAAATCAAATTTGACTCTATTTAGATTTACTTATCTTTCAATTTGAATTTAATTACTTAACTTCCAATTTCCATTAATTCAATTTCATTAACATTTAATGAATTTCTATACAATCAACTAGCAACCAATGCACATTCAACTTAACCAAATTTATTTACTTTGCTTACGTTCAATTTGGTTTAACACACTTAATTTCAATTGGTTTATATTCTAATTCTGATTGAATTTTTATACTCACCATATTCACTAATTCACTTTTACAATTAAAGTTGAATTTCCTTTATATAACTCAATTTAATATTCATTACTTCACTTTATTAATTCATTTTGATATCAAATTCAACCTCATTTAACACAACCAATTTATTTATTTTTCTTAACTTAGATTTTATTTCTAAAATCATTTTATTTAACTTTTGCTAAAGTCAAATTCATATTACTATTCAGAATTCAGATTTTGTTTTACTTAACAAAACTGTTTAACCATTTTAACAATTGGTTTTACTTAAATTTCCTCATTTTATAAGTTATACAACTTATTAATTTAAACTTCCCAATCCATATTGTATAATCACTTGTCTTTCAAGTTTAACTTTCATCTCGATAATTTATCAAATCAAATTTAATTTATTTAACTTCCCTTTAGTTAAATTTCAAATCGTATATTTATTAATGCTAACTCAATTCAATTTAACTTTTCTTAAGTTAAAAATCTTTATTTTCAAAAACAATTTTATACTTCTTTAGATTTGAAAAACGTTTTCTTTTTAAAGTGTTTCTAGTAACTATTCATATTAAACATCATAAACTAAGCTTTGTGTAAACCAAAGCTCTGATACCACTTTGTAACATTCCCCCCTTCTGACCGCCTCCAGTCGGTAATTAAACAAACTCGAAACGTTCAAAAAGACGGATTGTTATTTAGTTTATGTAATTTAAACAGAATCAGCCACAGAAACACAGAATAATAATATTTCATTACTATAAATTTCTTTTTGAATACATACATCAAAGTTTATACAATGTATTTAACTGATACAGCGGAATATCTTAAAATACAATTTTCTTGAAAACCTAAGTGATTCTTTACTCTCTCTCTAACTTCGCTGCTCGAAAATCTTCAAGCTGTAAAAATAAATACTCGGTCTGACCCGAGTATTACATTCAAAAGAAAATAATACACAGGTCAGTCTAATTCAAACCAGTTATTAGTGCATAAAAGCAATAATAATTAAATAGACGACAGTCACAAAAAGTCCCGTCTATCCGATTCTTTAACAAAGAAATCGGATAACAGTGAATATAACACTTAACAGTGTTTAACAAAAATCAGCGGATTTAAATCATCAACAGAGATAAATAAACAATTTATCAAATCGACCAAATCAATTTAAAACAATTGAAATTGTCACTTTAAAAAACCATCGAAGTTCGATTGGCTGCCGTACACGCACGCGTGAACGGCCTCGCCAATACACCATACGAAATATGAAACGAATCAATGAATCAAAACAAAAGAAACATCAATTTAAAATTTATATTGAGTGGCTGCAGTGCACACGTATGCACATGTGCACTGCCTCGCCACCTCGAGTGCACAAGGTCAAATCAAAATATCTGATGAATACCAGCATCAAGTAGCAGTTCCAAGCTAATGATGTACAAGAGTCAAAACAATACAACAGAAATGAATGCACAATGGAAATGCAGGGTCCAGTGAACCAGAATTTCACAAACCAAAACTCGACCAAAAACTTATACAAAGCATCAATGTCAAATGTGCAACAAGTCAGGAACTCTTCAAAATATCAATGCCACTGCCTCAACAAATACATTAGGCAAATGAACTCAACAGTGAATCGAAGTCAGTGAGAACCCTGACTCGAACTCAGGACCAAATACAACCAAATGCATTAGTGTCATGCAAACCAACAAGGCACGACTGCAACTAAAAAAAACTAACTGCAGTCACAACTGAATACAAAGGGGCAAACTACAACATGAATAGCAGCACATTCAAGGTGCACCAGACCAGTTTGAAATGAACAACATGGATAATTCCAGGGAAACAAAGCACATAAGGGCACCGGGGAGTATGCAACCCGATCATCAAAGTGCAGACAAAATGAAGTCCGTGCCAATAGTAATGACAGCAACTCCACCAAGTCGTAATTCAATCCCAAAATACAGTCAATCATTCCAAGAGAAAAGAAAATGCAATTCAAACATACATATATACATATCAATTAATGTATATACATACGTCACTGCATACAATGCAACTGGGTGCAAACAGTTTCCAAAACATGAATGTACGAATTGTACATTTATATGTAATACTGTAACTGGACAGTATTAATTTCATAGTCTAGAACAAGGCAAATGCCAAAGTCGAAGCACATAGGCGAAAACAACAAACCAGATAAAAGAATGCCAACATGATGAAGTCAGTGCCAACAAAATCAAATGTATAAATCAAGTAGAAATCAACAACACGAAAACAAACTCGACGCCTTGGCGGTCGAGTTACAAATGTCCGAGCCGGGAAACAAAAAGTCATAACCAAGGCAGGTCGGTGGTCATTACAGAGACCAAATTCCAAAACACTATTTTAAAATCGAGAAGACAACATCAAGTGGCACAAGCAAGGCTACAAGAACCAGACTCTAGCAAGTCCCGACCACATATAGAAGTTTCAAACCAAGTCAATCATTTCCAGAAAAAAAATTGCAATTCGAACATACATATATACATATCAAATGATGTATATACATACGTGACTGCATACATATGTATAAAGGCCAAAATGCAACTATAACTTCATGCTAAAAGAACTGGGCCAATGTAAATAGTGTAACAAACAAACACACTATCAAAATAGCACTGCTGGCAATAGTGAACACTAAGCATGTTAATGACAAAGCAAGGCAAACTGTAGACAGTGCCGAAGCAAACAAAAGGTAAAAGATATTGCTTCATCAAAACCAAATACTAGACAATGCAAACTCGAGTATGATGCAGTTAAATGAACGATGGACAAATGCTACAACTTCAAGTGAACTAATGTACAGTGATGTATAACATCAAGACCCATTTCAGATGACAAATGTAATGTATCAGTTTCCAACTATATTCCCAAGTGCATATGCAATATAGACCTGACAGTATGCAGTGATACTGTCTCGAGGTAAATAGCCTCCAACGCTAAATAAAGCATGGTAAAGACCAACTAAAATAAACAAGTTGGCAAACAGTCCCATGGCTAACGGTTACAGTATAATCCCATGAAAACAGGGACATTGCAATGTTCAAAGAGATGCAATATCCAAATACATGAAGTGCTGATTGACTTAACTAATGCAAGTAAAGCTAACCTACAGAGACTGTCTCAAAGACCAGTGAACAATAGGGGAAAACAAGTTCGACAGATTACGTGTGTGAACAAGTACATATATGAATGCAGTGAAACTCGAGATAACAACATATGCAAAGTACCCTACTGTAATGAACTTCCAAAATCAACACTGATATCACAATTCAAATAGTACGAGTAAAATGATCAGGAGTAATATCAGTAGTGAACAAAAACAACTGCAGTGAAATGCAACTCAAAGTCATGCCGAAGTCATAGACGAAACGTGTTCAAAAATCGTGAAATAGATTTCAAACCAAAGACAGTGCCAAAGACAATAGAACGAACAAAATCTACATCAACAAAAATCCAAGCAATATTTTATCACAAACGAAAATCAGTTCGAAAGCATTACAAACTACATGAAAACAGAACGAACTTTAAGGTGTCAGATAAATCTCAATCCAACAATTTAAAACGAACGAAAAATCACAATTTAAACAAGCCAAAACCAAACAGTGATGACTACGAAAAACAAGCAGCTAAAATCATCTCTAGCATCTGAACAAAATCGCATGGCCGAAGCCCAAAAAGAACGAAGTCAACCAGTTACTCAAGCAACAAAACCCCAAATTGGAACAAACTAGGAAATCAGAGTCTCGAATGAGATGTGAGTAGATAGTACTACTCACCTGTTTCGAAGAGGTTGCGAGAGAGGAAAATCGAAGGCGAAGCCGTGGTCGATCTTCATAGGAGCGAACGCGAAGAAGCCCTAATTTTTGGGGACGAAGAAGGAACTCGTGGCCGCCATTTTTTATCTCGTTTGTTTGATTTTATTTAGGGTTTTCGAATGAGATGAGAGGAGGGGGTCGGGTTCGTATTTGTGCGGAGAAACATCGTGGGTTAGGGTATGGTTTTAGGGTATGGGCTGGTTATGGTATTTTTTTTCTTTTCTTTATTATGTTTTGTTTTTATATTTTTATTATTTTGAAAAAAATATGTTATTTATTTTTGTAGATATATTTATTCAATTTTTCTAATCATTATCTATATTCTTTTAATTTGCATATATCATATCAATTTCAAAAATGTAAAGTTTTTAATTTTAATTAATTAAGATAAATTTGATTTTTAAATCCAAAGATTTTATACTTTAAAATTTCAAAGCAAATTGCCTTATTATTATATAAATCCTGATTCAAATTATTATCCAATTTATATTTCCCATTTTAAACTTGAAAAATTCTAACACATTCACAATTTAAATCAAAATTTAAATTCAATTATCAATTTAAAATAGTCTAAAATTTTGGGATCGTTACATTTAAGACCTCAATTGAGGCAGACCCCATCATTTAATACTCATTCCAAGGTGGAGCCCTCAATGGTAACTTTCTAGTTGACATCACATGGAATCTCTTGAGCCACTTAATACTTCTTTATGGAAAGGCGGATCCTCAATCATTCACTTAATACCTAATCTCAAAGCGGATCCCCATCAAGATTCCACCTACCGCGCCTAATAACTAGCCCTTTGCCTATTTAATACTTCATTTGGAGAAAAGAGATGGGCCCTCAAACAACCACTTAATACAGTAAGATCCTGACGTAGGCCCTTCGTATCATGACCTATACTCATAATGATATCTCACACTAGTCCGACTATTCATAGGAATTAGTAGCCAGATTAGCTGGGCCGATTTA
Organism: Allium fistulosum; assembly: GCA_030737815.1. Classification (NCBI taxonomy): domain Eukaryota; kingdom Viridiplantae; phylum Streptophyta; class Magnoliopsida; order Asparagales; family Amaryllidaceae; genus Allium; species Allium fistulosum. Next base: position 891,621,232 of record CM060902.1, read on the forward strand.
TCCTACAGAATTTGGGACTAATCTCGCATCATCACAAATATTTATTATAGGTGATGTCTCACATCAGCCCTAAAGTCACATTACTAGTAGCCAGAATAGTTGGGCATACTTCTACGTTTCTTTTGACTGACCTTGCATGCTTATGACTTTGCCATAATTTAAGTACTCTATATATATACACTACTCATCTCCCCATTAAGTAATTAAGGCCTTATAAGGAATCTTCCTTATTACGCCTTAAAATATTAATTACCTTCCTAAGGGGAATAAATGATAATTATTACCTAATTGACTATGCAATTATACGCTATAATTATACATTTAATACATTAATAGAAATAAATATATATTCACTCCTAATAACTTCTAAGCATGTGATTCATACGCCCTAAACAAGCGTTAAATATCAATTCCTTAACCCTAATATTAATAGAATTTCAACATTTCAATATCCATAACAACGGAGTAAATATTCATATTCAAAACAACAATAAATAGACTTGTAAATAGAAATAGAAACCCAATTTATTACATCAATTCAATGGAATATCCTAAACAATAGGAATTGCAATCCTAACTTCATATTCTTTTTAACTCCTCCTTTACAAAGAAATAAATAAAGGAATTTTGTGTGGAATAAGTGGTGTAAACTACGAACATAATTCATGCTCTACACCCTTATTTTATTACTGAAGACTCGCAATTTGAATCAAAGGAGGAGAAGCGGAATAAACTATGAAAATATCAAAAATTGCAGAAACAATATAAATTCTATCAAATTAACATAATAATTGAGAATCTCCATCTAGAATTGACATTTCAATAAAAGAAGGAATTTTGGGGGATTTTATCTATTTTTTTTTGTAATCCCAAAATCCCTAAGGCATATTCAAATTCATATACATATACTAATCAATTACTGGAAAGAAAATAGTAAGGTTTCCACTCACAAAATATCCTTAGCTTTGCCTTCCTTGAATTTGCATGCCTTACAACCTCTTCTAGAAGCTCTCTTTTGACACACACAAACACACATCAAAGGAGAAGTATATATGTTCATTAGATTCAAAATAGTTGGAGAAGAATAACAAAAGAATAAGTTGGAAGGAGAATAAATAAACAGAAAACTAGATTGAATTCTTACCTGAATTCTTAATGGAGTTTTTGAATCTAATTTGGAGAAACAAGAATGCAGAGGTTTGAGGAATTCCCCAAATATTAACGAACAAAAAGTGGAGAGGATAGGGTCCTATTTATAGGAGTTGAAACACACCAAAACTATAGGATGGAGTTAGGTGAAAAAGGATAAATCTGGAGCATTTAAACGCAGAAAAACCCTATCCACCACGCTGAATAGGGGTCGACATCCCCTTTTGATCGGTCGACCGCTTGGGTTCGGAGGTGTCGACCTCTCCACTATTCTGGGATGCTCCGATTTGTTTCCGTTGCTCGTTTTTTTAATTACCTGATTAACTTTTAACGTTAGTTGTTTAACTTAACATCTACTTAACTCCCAAGTAAAGCTACTGTTAGTGTTTGAAATTCAAACCCTAAATTTAAATACTCATTTGAATTTGAATTCAAACTTACTTAATTTAAATATGAAAACTTCAACCGTTCATAACTTCTTACTTTGAGCACCGTTTTCAGCATATTATATATGGAAACCGATCAGAATTTCATCATGAACGCAACAGAATAACTTTCATGGTCAAATTCTAAATTTCATAAAATTTCCATTTTCAGCCCTACATTATTGAATTTAATTTATTCAATTTATTTACGATTGATTTTACAGGGTGTTGCATGTCCCAAGTGCAAGTGGGAGATTGCGAGAGTTAAGGGTATGCCCTAAGGGTAATTCTATAATTTATCGTAAATTATTAACTGTGTAATAAAATCTCTTTCAATATATAAGGTGTTTATTTTTCTATTTCATACTTGTTATATTATGATATATTAATTAAATAATTAATTTAAGTAGGTAGAAAATAGAAAATGCTTAAATAATATTTTATGTGACAATAATTACAATAAGTTGTAACCATGATAAAATTATGATAATATATAAAATAATATATTGTTTTAAATATTCATGTTCAAGATGTTTCGGGAAAGGATGTCATCTATGGCCAGATTAGTATGATTAACTACAAATGTTATCATTATTGATCTACGGACTTTGTTTATGGAAAATTTGAGTTGAATAAGGATAGTATTGGAATTTTTACCAAAACCAAATTTGATAAATCCTAAAGTGATGTAGTGTTAATGTGTGTAAATCATCGTTACTAAAAAAGCCCCACTTAAGAAAATGTAAAACTGAATTTTACCCAAAAGATCCGTAAGTGATAAATTCGGCCAAATTGTCACACCACTAGTTAAGGAGACATATGAATGTTAATATTTGAATTGTTCAAAATTAATCGCTGATTAAATTCACACCTCCGAGTCTCACAACCTTATTTGTGAATTCTCCAAAAAAACCTCATAATTTAATTTGTTTATAATATTTTATAAATTAATTAATATTTAAGAAATATTAATTATTACAATAGTAATTATTTGGATGTATATATAAATGTTATATATGCATGTACTGTATCGGTATATATTTAATCCATGTAGGAGTACATGCTTGGTTGACCATGCAAAGAAAAGGAGGTGATTTTTCTTAGATGAAAGTTTATTACGAATAAAAGGGGGAGGTTTTAAATAAAAAAAGGAAAGGTTTCTATTCTTATATTAAAAGTCATTTATTTTATTTTCTTTCTTTCTCCTCATCCATAGTCGAAAATTCCTTGTGCCAATTTTGAAAATTATCAACTCCAAAATAAATAAGAACATCAAATAATATAAAGAGCTACGTGGTTCATCTTTCTTCTAAAAATTTAGGTGTAGATTCAAGAATCTAAAGAGGATTTCCAAACCAAAGTGTAATTTATTGGCTAGATCTTAATGTTTTCTAATCTTAACCATTTTCTTACATATAATATGTTAATAACAATTTCATATGAACATATTATTACCTCACCTTAATTTAAATTTAATGATTGTACCTTTTTTAGTCTGGTAAATAAAAATAAAAATTTATATATGATTAAAACAATGTTTTAGTTATGGATCTATATTTTAAAATTAATTATGTTAATATTCTAAATAAGTCATACAAATGAATATTTTAAATATCGTTGTTTGAATGTTTAAAAAGATTGGTGATGTTTTGTTTAATTTGTTATGTGCAATTTTGGTTTTATAATATTTTGACTTTTTACTAAAAAGAATAAAACTTCATTTTAGGTCAACACTTTATTTATATATATTTATTTATTTTATCATTTAATTTAAACATATATATGTTTTCAAATACATCAAAAAAAATTAACATAATATGGATGTTTTTTGGAACAATTGGAAAGTTTTGGATTTATAATTATATATGTATATTTGTGTGTGTTTATCTGTGTGCGTATGAGCATGCATGTGTGTGTATGAACGTTTATACTTTACGTTGTTAATATATGTTCTAGAAACATTTTTAAACTTTTATTGAACAATTAAAAATTAAGGCAATAATATATACATATATAGAGTGAATATATACATGATATATATATATATATATATATATATATCTCAATATCTATACATGAATATTTTGACTGTAACGACCCACTATTTTGGACCATTCAAATCGACAATAATCCACACATGTCAGACTTGAATAATGCAAAATAACAGATTGTAATAAAATTTGGAGCAAATAAAATCATTCACAGAATCACAGACACAGAAATATCAGAATAACTCGCAGCGGAAATAAAATAAATAGTGGTTCATGAAGCCACTACAATACAGAGTCTCAAAAGCAAATACAAAATACATAGTCTGAAAACAATACAGTTCTGAAATAAGTACAATAGGAATCCCAAATACATAAGTCTCTAATACAAATGCTGAAATAGAACAACTGAAACTGAAATAGATAGATAACTAGATAAACAGAATCTCCAGCGATTCCTAGCTCCAGAAAAGTGAATCCAAAGCTGTGAATACTCAGGCTGACCCGGGCGTAAATAAAACACAAACACTCGAGTCAGGACATACATACTTATACAATGTAAACCAACTCAAGTGAACTGTAATAAAGGTACAAGTAACTTAAAGAATGCTTGGGATCACCCATTCTTTAAGGATCCGTTAAACTATCTACTATGTAGTAATATTCGCTATTATAATAATGTCTAATCTAAAATAAACATACTTTTTAATAGCGTCAAGGGGTTACCCATATAGCCCTTAACACATAATAGTCCCAGTAGTCTATCCAGTATTAGCATACTCCCAAAATGGGGGCTACCCTCGATACTCTACAGGCTACGGGAGAAATCACAAATCGTAGTAAAGCTCGATATGGTAGGTGACACGACACACAAGGCAATGCCAGGGTAGATATACCAATTACGCATCCGGACTGGTGGTAACGCATAGCAGCCACTACCGCCCACCTCGAACAACACTCCCAAATCAAGGGTGGCCACCAAATCAATCACAAGTAATAGAATGGTATCGAAGAAGTGTGTCCGATCAGAGGTGCTACCTCCTTGGCCCGTTGATCGCTCCTGTTTTAGCTACCTTATGCCAACTCATGGGAGTTGGGTCCACGTATATACCTTAGGATCATCGCCACCATCCTACTTCATTCTAGAAACTCCACCGCGTACACAGTTGTCAAAATGGTTTTCGGTATCGACAGAGAGTATGTCCATATCCGATCCTGGTCTCCTTAACAACCAATCGTTATTATAACCCGTGGTTATAAATTTAAAAACAGTTTATATTTCAAATCAAATTAGTGCAATTAAACCATTTAAAAACAAAGTCATTATTCTTTTATATCAAATATTCAATTCCAAAAATTTTAGCCTTTTCTGAGTTCATTTATTCACTTAAAAATATTAAAACAATAAAATTTCAGTTTTCACAGCATTTAAAAAGTGCTGTGGTAAGTTATATTTCAAAGCAATTCAATTCAGCAAAGACAGCATTTATAAACTGCTGTAACAGTTCAGTCTTAAAGGAAAAATAGTTCGATTCAGAAAAGACAGCATTTACAGAACTGTTGTAATAGTTCAGGGTTCAAATTAAAGGTTTTAATTCAATTCAGCAAAGAGAGCGTTTATAAATTGTTGTAAAAGTTCAGTTATGTACAAAAATCATATTTCAGCCTACTACAGCACTTAACAAGTGCTACAGTAGCCTCTTCATTAGTTTCAGGTTCAATCTTAGTTCCTGCCACAACTGCACTTACCAAGTGCTGTCATAGCCTTAGTTCATTTTGGTCTTTAAGTTCATTTATGCAACCACAGCACTTACCAAGTGCTGCAGATTCTACTTAGTTCAGAATTTAGTTCATTTCCACAAATGATAGCATTTATGAAGTGCTATAAATTGAATTTCCAAGTTTTAAGTGCAATTCCAGCCATAAATAAACTTTAATTTAAATCATTTAAACTTATAAAAATCATATTTTTTTCACATTAAAATGTTCATTTAAGTCCTTTAACTTATGATTTTTATAAAGAGAAATTTTACAAATAAAAATCAAAAATTTCCAAAGTTCACTTATTTAATTCAAGTGTGTAAATTTCACATTTTCATTTTAAACCATTTTTTTCAACACTTAAATTTAAATCTCCATTTTCCACCATTTAAACTAAATTTTCATTTTAATTTAATTAACTTAAGTTTCCATTTTTTTCAGTCAAATTTTCAATTTTAAGTTACACTTTAAAATCACTATTTTTATCCATTTATTTTACATTTATCACATAGAAAAATCATTTCCACTTTAATAAATCATTTTAAATTCAATTTAAATCAATTTATGATATTTTTACATTTTAAAATACTTAAAATTTTCTAGAAAAGTATATAAAATAACCATGGATCTGTATACTATTTTCTAGCCTAAGTCAAGTGATACGGATAATATATCATTTCAATCCGTAGTTTACAAAGAAAATCCATTTTTTATCATTTCAAACCCGCAATCCCAAGTAAATAAAATTTTATTAAAAAGTCGCTCAGGCTTATCATTTTAGCCTATAACGATCTTTCCCTATTCTAAAGTCTATTCGGGTATGTATCATTTCAACCCATAGTGATTTGTAATCTACAAGGAACTTGCAGTGTGATATACAGATATACATCAAAAGTAACACATATACATAATTAGCAGAATGATATGACATGAATTTTAAAAGGTTAACATCATATATAATAAATCACAGGCAGTTTATAACATAATATAGATTTTTCTACACATTCAGTTGTTGTTGTTTCACAACTGCATAAGTATGAACATCGTGTGAGTTTTACTCATCTCTTATTGCTGAATATTTCAAAACCAAAAGCACAACAGAAAACCAAGCACGATGACACGACAATGATTTGAGTGGAGAGTGAATCCAAGCTACAACTCTTGTGTAAAACCCAAAACAAAAAATCAAACAAAACAATTTCAATACAACTTTAAAATGAAATAACTTTCGAATAAAAGCGAATACGAATACCAAACTTTTTGCCTTGCTTCTCATATACTATGTACGGCCTAGGGGTTGCATAGGGTCAGGTTTTGGTCAAGTTTAGGCTCGGGTTTGGGCTAGCATGGCTCGGCCAAGGTGGTGAACAATGGTGGAGTTATGAACATGTGAAGGTGAAGGGGTTTTCTAGGCAAATAAGTGGAAAAGTGGTCAAACTAAGGCTCAACCATGGATGGTTAGGCTCAGCCAGAGGGTCCAGGTGGTAGATCAGGGGCTGGAGTGATGAGGTAGGGTCTGGACAAGGTAGTGGTGGCGGCCAAAGATGGTGGTAGTGATGGGAAATGGAGTGGTGATCAACTAGGTGCTCGGCTATGCATTGTTTTGGACATTGTTTGCATTTTTGGTGAAGTTTGGCTTCAAGGAAGGTTCGGCTATGGTCTAACCTGAAGTGGTGGGTGGTGATGATGCTAAGGAGGAGTGGTAGGGGATGGTGGCCGTGGCTATGGTGAGGAGGCCATGCAAATAGAAGAGAAAACAAGGCAAAAAAGTATGAAAAAAATGGAAGAAAAGTGTAAAAGAGGAGGCCATTACCAAGGAAGTTTGAAGAAGCCGTGAGAAATGAGAAGTGCTGAAGTTTTTTAACATGAAAAGTAATTGTAATACATGGCTAAGAATTAGAAATGTACGGCCAAAATGTAAATTAATGAGGAGTTTAAGAAATGAAGAGTTTTGAAGGTGAAAGGACTTATGTTTTGCACTTTTTAAAACCTTTGGTATTTCCTTTTCTCTTTGATTTTAAATAAACAAAATAAACTCAGAAATGTTATTTACAACTGAAACAAAGTAGTAGGAAATAAAAATAAATATTTAAATTTAAAAGAAATGAAAAAAGAATTACAAAATTTGCTTAAAAATTAGAAACAATGTCCAGAAATTACAGAAAAATAGCCAATGGCTTTGGAAAATTATGTACTTCATTTTAAAAAATATTATAAGACAAAACTTGAAATAAAATGATTTTTAAAACATTTTCAAAGTGAAATAAATAATTAAATTCATAGAAAATATCAAAAGAATGGAAGAAATTGCTTAAAAATAGGAAACAGAACATGAAAATTACAGTAAAATACCATTAATTCTAGAAAAATTTCTACTTCACTATAAAAATATTTAAAAATTGAATAAATTAAAATTTAAAATAATTTCCAAAATATTGGGTTGTTACACTCTCCCTCACTCAAACCTTTTCGTCCTCGAAAAGAACAGAAACAGAGAAAACAAGATAGAAAGCAAATAGTACATGGAATGAACAATTCCGGATTTGAAGCACGAACGCTTTCCTCTGTCTCCTAAGTACAATCACGATCATCAGTACTCCACTTTACTTTGACCAGACTAACAGATTTTCTTCTTAGCGTCTTCGTACCTCTGTTGACAATACGCAGTGGCTTTCTCTCAACAGTCAGATTAGGCTCAATATCCAAACTATCAAGAGTAGAAGGCTGAACAATAAGAGATGGATCATGCAGATAGCGACGAAGATGAGAAACGTGGAATACATTATGCACTCCAGAGAACTTCTCGGGCAAATCCAGACGGTAATCCAAAGAACCAATTCTTTCCACAATGTGGAAAGGACCAACAAATCTGGGAGAAAGCTTCCCTCTACGACCAAAACGAATAACATTCCTTAAGGGAGAGACCTTAAGGAAAACCAAATCACCAACAGCAAACTCTAAACTCCGCCTACGCCTATCAGCATACTTCTTCTGCCTATCCTGAGCAATCCTCATCTTCCTCCTAATATCCTCAACTCTCTCAGAAGCCTCCAAAATCATCTCAGGACCAAGGACCAAACGATTACCAGATTCGATCCAGCAAGAAGGAGATGTACAAGGTCGTCCGTAAAGAGCAGAAAACGGAGACGTCTTGATAATGGCCTGAATTCAAAGATAGAAATGAGATAGATAAAAGATTAAGATAAGTTTAAAACAGAAGATAGAAATTATACCTGATAACTATTGTTATAGGTGAATTCGACAAGATGGAGATGATCTTCCCAAGATCCTCCATAATCAAGCACACAAGCACGAAGTTGATCTTCTAGAATCTGATTCACCCTTTCCGTTTGACCGTCGGTCAGTGGATGATAAGCAGTGCTCAGATTCAGACGAGTACCCAAAGAATCCTGAAAGGCTTTCCAAAACCTACTAGTAAAGATAGGATCACGATCACAAACAGTACTGAGAGGAACACCATGGAGACGAACAATCTCCCTCATGTAAATCTCAGACAAACTAGAAGTAGAACGGGTAGACTTGACCGGAATAAAATGAGCTGATTTGGTCAATCTATCCACAATAACCCAGATACTCTCATTACCCTTCCTAGTCCTTGGTAATACATCAACGAAATCCATAGAAACCTGTTCCCACTTCCAATTGGGAATCTCAAGAGGCTGCAATAACCAGGGGTCTTCTGATGACCTGCCTTGACTTACTGACAAGTCGCACACCTATTAACAAAAATGGAAATATCGTGCTTCATACCCTTCCACCAATATAACTTCTTCATGTCCTGATACATCTTGGTCACACCTGGATGAATAGAAAGTCTGGACGGATGATTCTCCCGAAGTAACTCCTTTCTCAATCCAGCAACATTTGGGACACAAATCCTATTATTAATTCTTAAAATACCCTTATCATCAATCTGAGCTCCAATACCATCAAGACTACTACTACCAACCCTGCCATGAACTTTCTCCTTCATCAATCTAAGCATCTCATCCTCATCCTGCTTAGCAATAATATGATCCACAAGAGAAGAAGAAACAACAAGCTGACACAACAAAGCCTTCTTTCGACTCAAAGCATCCACCACAACATTAGCTTTTCCAGGGGTATAGTTGATGTCGAGGTCATAAGAAGCAAGGAATTCTAACCACCTAACTTGTCTCTGGTTCAAATCCTTCTGAGAGAAAATATACTTCAAAGACTGATGATCTGTGAAAAGCTCAAACTTAGTACTCAAAAGTTTGTGTCTCCACAGCTTCAAAGCAAAAACAACAGCAAGCAACTCTAAATCATGGGAAGCATAATTGGCTTCATGGGTCTTCAACTGACGACTAGCATAAGCAATCACCTTACCATCCTGCATCAAAACAGCTTCCAAACCTTCTCGACAAGCATCAGTGTATACCGTTAATCCCTCATTTCCACTTGGAACGGTAAGAACTGGTGCGGAGGTAAGCTTGTGCTTCAACTCACTCAATGCAGCCTTACACTCATCACTCCAAATAAACTTAGCATTCTTCTGAGTCAAAGTAGTGAGGGGTGCAACAATCTGAGCGAAATTCTCAATGAATCTCCGGTAATAACCGGCAAGGCCTAGAAAACTACGGATATCAGTTGGAGTCTTAGGAGTTTCCCAATCTTGTACAGAATAGGGATAAATAAGGACAACATGAAAGATAGAATAAATTGAATGAACAAGGAAAAAGAAGGAAGGAAAGACTTACATTGATCGCAGCGATCTTGACTGGATCAACAGAAACTCCATTACCAGTAATAATATGCCTGAGGAATCGGACTTCATCCTTCCAGAAATGGCATTTAGAAAATTTAGCCTTCAACTGATGATTTCTAAGAGTTTCAAGAACAGATTTCAAATGTGACTCATGCTCTTCCTCAGACTTAGAGAAAATGAGAATATCATCAACAAAGACTAGAACAAATTTATTAAGCACATCACGAAAAACACGATTCATCAAATCAACAAAGAAAGCAGGAGCATTAGTCAAACCAAAAGGCATGACTAACCATTCGAAAAACCCATTCTCTGTATGGAAAGCAGTCTTGGGAATACTTTCCTCAGCAACTCTGAGCTGGTGAAAACCTGTGGCAAGATCAAGCTGAGAGAAAACAGTAGCACCATAAAGCTGATCAAACATATCATGGATGCGAGGCATTGGATATCTGTTTTTCATAGTGAGCTTGTTCAGCTCCCTATAATCAACACACATCTGGAGAGAACCATCGGACTTGGTGACGAAAACCACCGTAGCTCCCCATTCAGAATAGCTAGGTCTGATCAGACCTTTGGAAGAAAGGTCCTCAATTTGCTTCCTTAACTCAACCTTCTCACGGGGTGCCATTCTTCTAGGAGGAAGAACTACAGGTCGAGCTCCAAGAATAAGATCAATGCGGAAATCAATTTCCCTCTTAGGAGGTAAAGCAGTAACTTCACCAAATACATCGGGATAGAGTTTGACTACACGAGTCGACTGAAGATCAACAGGAGAAGAATCCAAAGAGTAGATAAAATTTCTAGCAAAATCCTGAGGCATGCGGCACTGAATAACCAAAGAATCACCCTTATCTCTTACAAGAGTCACAATATAGGCTTTACAAGAGATATGGGCATCATGCCTATCAAGCCAATCATCTCCGAGTAATAAGTCAAAAGCATCAAAACCAAGACCATAGAAATCTCCAGAAAACCGATAACCAGAATGAAAGAGTTTCACATGTTTACAAATCTTAATAAGATTTGCGGGACCACCAATAGGATTTGAAACACATAAAGGAATAGAAGCATACTCAGGAGAAAGGAGATGTTCAAACTTATCACACAAATCATCAGAAATAAAACTATGCGAAGCTCCAGTATCAAATAAAACACGAACAGGATGCTGAAATAAAGTAAAGGTGCCCTGAAGAGTACCTTGATCATCGCTAGGAGCAGGTGCAGCAGGTGAAGAAGCAGATGTGGCAGCAAATACACCAAATGGGTTTCCCTTTTGATACAATGGGCAGTCATTCTTAAAATGACCTGGCTGAAGGCAAACATGACAAAGATTGTTCCTAGTAACCTGAGGTGGAGGAACAACAGCACTAACCGAAGTAGGGCAACTATTAGCATAGTGTGCCTTCTGGTCACATTTGAAGCAGGTAATGGTGGATAGATCAATAGGTGCCTTTGAGAAGGAGAAGATGATGAAGATCCCAAACCCGGATGCTTGAGCCAATTCTTCTTCTGCTGGTGGTGGAAATTGGGCTTTCTTTTCTTAGAATTTGCAGAGGAAGACTGAGATACATGAGCACCAGAAGCAGCAGGACCCTTGGAAGTAGGGTTCTCATAACGAATAGCCATATCCATTAGCTTAGTAAAAGTGCCATGAACATGTGAAATAAGACGATCGTAGAACTCTGGGCGAGCTCCAGCTATGAACTTCTCATTTTTCTTAAGCTGAGTGTCAATAAGACTAGGACCAAACTTGGAAACTTCATTGAACTTCCGCTCATACTCAGAAAAAGACATGGTACCCTGCTTGAGATCCATGAATTCACGATAAAGCTGAGATTTCCCGGCTTCGGGCATCCATTTTGCCACAAAAGCCTCCCTGAAAAGAAGAATACAGAAACAAAACTTAAGATAGATTCAAAAGAAAAGAAAATGGGGAAAAATTCAAGATAACACAAAGGATACCTGAACTGCTCCCACGAAAGATCACCTTCGTTAGTGTGAGCTGTAACAGACTCCCACCAATCTAAGGCTGACTCTTGCAGCTGCCAAGCTGCTAACTGACGCTTCTGAGCATCAGTAATCTCAAGACCAGTAAAGATCCTCTCTAAACTTCGTAACCATTGCTGGGCTTCGATAATACTCTCTGAACCGGTGAACTTAGTACCATCGAGTTGAGAGAATTCCATATAGAGAATAGTAAACCTAACAGGTGCAACAGGTTGAGGAGCTGGGGTAGTACCACGACCCCTACCTCTAGCATTTCCACGATTCATCCTGAAAATATCAAGAATGAATTTAGGACAAAGGTATAGAGAAGACAAAGATAAGGTAAGATAAGACAAGATAAAATCACTTGGATGAATATCCTAATAACAGAAATTTCTAACAAGGTAGATACGAAAAGAAGGAAGTTTAGAAAAATTGCTTTTAATACAAGAAAATTTTATATCAAAATAATCTTTGAAAATCATTTGAAAAATAATTTGAAAACTCATTTGAAAAATCATTTAAAATCACATTAAAATCATTTTATACTTTGAAAATACGTTCACTCACAAAGAAATGATTCTAAGTTTGATTTCACTCATTCTAGGGTATTTCTACCCTATCTCTAATGAGTTTTTGCTCCATAGGCAAAGGTTTGCCTAAAATCAAAGCTTTGATACCAAATGTAACGACCCACTATTTTGGACCATTCAAATCAACAACAATCCACACATGTCAGACATGAATAATGCAAAATAATAGATTGTAATAAAACTTGGAGCAAATAAAATTATTCACAGAATCATAGACACAGAAATATCAGAATAACTCGCAGCGGAAATAAAATAAATAGTGGTTCATGAAGCCACTACAATACAGAGTCTCAAAAGCAAATACAAAATACATAGTCTGAAAACAATACAGTTCTGAAACAAGTACAATAGGAATCCCAAATACATAAGTCTCTAATACAAATGCTGAAATAGAACAACTGAAACTGAAATAGATAGATAACTAGATAAGCAGAATCTCCAGCGATTCCTAGCTCCAGAAAAGTGAATCCAAAGCTGTGAATACTCAGGCTGACCCGAGCATAAATAAAACACAAACACTCGAGTCAGGACATACATACTTATACAATGTAAACCAACTCAAGTGAACTGTAATAAAGGTACAAGTAACTTAAAGAATGCTTGGGATCACCCATTCTTTAAAGATCCGTTAAACTATCTACTATGTAGTAATATTCGCTATTATAATAATGTCTAATCTAAAATAAACATACTTTTTAATAGCGCCAAGGGGTTACCCATATAGCCCTTAACACGTAATAGTCCCAGTAGTCTATCCAGTATTAGCATACTCCCAAAATGGGGGCTACCCTCGATACTCTACAGGCTACGGGATAAATCACAAATCGTAGTAAAGCTCGATATGGTAGGTGACACGGCACACAAGGCAATGTAAGAGTAGATATACCAATTACGCATCCGGACTGGTGGTGACGCATAGCAGCCACTACCGCCTACCTCGAACAACACTCCCAAATCAAGGGTGGCCACCAAATTAATCACAAGTAATAGAATGGTATCGAAGAAGTGTGTCCGATCAGAGGTGCTACCTCCTTGGCCCGTCGATCGCTCCTGTTTTAGCCACCTTATGCCAACTTACGGGAGTTGGGTCCACGTATATACCTTAGGATCGTCGCCACCATCCTACTTCATTCTGGAAACTCCACCACGTACACAGTTGTCAAAGTGGTTTTCGGTATCGACAAAGAGTATGTCCATATCTGATCCCGGTCTCCTTAACAACCAATCGTTATTATAACCCGTGGTTATAAATTTAAAAATAGTTTATATTTCAAATCAAATTACTCCAATTAAACCTTTTAAAAACAAAGTCATTATTCTTTTATATCTAATATTCAATTTCCAAAATTTTAGCCTTTTCTGAGTTCATTTATTCACTTAAAAACATTAAAACATTAAAATTTCAGCTTTCACAGCATTTAAAAAGTGCCGCGGTAAGTTATATTTGAAAGCAATTCAATTCAGCAAAGACAGCATTTATAAACTGATGTAACAGTTCAGTTTTAAAGGAAAAATAGTTCGATTCAGAAAAGGCAGCATTTACAGAACTGCTGCAATAGTTCAGGGTTCAAATTAAAGGTTTAAATTCAATTCAGCAAAGACAGCGTTTATAAACTATTGTAAAAGTTCAGTTATGTAAAAAATCATATTTCAGCCTACTACAACAGTTAAAAAGTGCTACAGTAGCCTCTTCATTAGTTTCAGGTTCAATCTTAGTTCCTAGCCTTAGTTCATTTTGGTCTTTAAGTTCATTTATGCAACCACAGCACTTACCAAGTGCTGCAGATTCTACTTAGTTCAGAATTTAGTTCATTTCCAGAAATGATAGCATTTCTGAAGTGCTATAAATTGAATTTCCAGGTTTTAAGTGCAATTCCAACCATAAATAAACTTCAATTTAAATCATTTAAACTTATAAAAATCATATTTTTTCACATTAAAATGTTCATTTAAGTCCTTTCACTTATGATTTTTATAAAGAGAAATTTTACAAATAAAAATCAAAAGTTTCCAAAGTTCACTTATTTAATTCAAGTGTGTAAATTTCCCATTTTCATTTTAAACCATTTATTTCAACACTTAAATTTAAATCTCCATTTTCCACCATTTAAACTAAATTTTCATTTTAATTTGATTAACTTAAGTTTCCATTTTTTTCAGTCAAATTTTCAATTTTAAGTTACACTTTAAAATCACTATTTTTATCCATTTATTTTACATTTATCACATAGAAAAATCATTTCCACTTTAATAAATCATTTTAAAATTCAATTTAAATCAATTTGTTATATTTTTACATTTTAAAATACTTAAAATTTTCCAGAAAAGTATATAAAATAACCACAGATCTGTATACTATTTTCTAGCCTAAGTCAAGTGATACGGATAATATATCATTTCAATCCATAGTTTACAAAGAAAATCCGGGTTTTATCATTTCAAACCCGCAATCCCAAGTAAATAAAATTTTATTAAAAAGTTGCTCAGGCTTATCATTTCGGCCCATAACGATCTTTCCCTATTCTAAAGTCCGTTCGGGTATGTATCATTTCAACCCATAGTGATTTGTAATCTACATGGAACTTGTAGTGTGATATACAGATATACATGAAAAGTAACACATAAATAATTAACAGAATGATATGACATGAATTTTAATAGGTTAACATCATATATAATAAATCACAGGCAGTTTATAACATAATATAGATTTTTCTACACATTCAGTTGTTGTTGTTTCACAACTGCATAAGTATGAACGTCGTGTGAGTTTTACTCACCTCTTATTGCTGAATATTTCAAAACCAAAAGCACAACAGAAAACCAAGCACGATGACACGACAATGGTTTGAGTGGAGAGTGAATCCAAGCTACAACTCTTATGTACAACCAAAAACAAAAATCAAACAAAACAATTTCAATACAACTTTAAAATGAAATAACTTTGGAATAAAAGCGAATACGAATACCAAACTTTTTGCCTTGCTTCTCATATACTATGTACGGCCTAGGGGTTGCATAGGGTCAGGTTTTGGTCAAGTTTAGGCTCGGGTTTGGGCTAGCATGTCTCGGCCAAGGTGGTGAACAATGGTGGAGTTATGAACATGTGAAGGTGAAGGGGTTTTCTAGGAAAATAAGTGGAAAAGTGGTCAAACTAAGGCTCAACCATGGATGGTTAGGCTCGGCCAGAGGGTCCAAGTGGTAGATCGGGGGCTGGAGTGATGAGGTAGGGTTTGGACAAGGTGGTGGCGGCGGTCAAAAATGGTGGTGGTGATGGAAAATGGAGTGGTGATCAACTAGGTGCTCGACTATGCATTGTTTTGGACATTGTTTGCATTTTTGGTGAAGTTTGGCTTCAAGGAGGGTTCGGCCATGGTCTAACCTGAAGTGGTGGGTGGTGATGATGCCAAGGAGGAGTGGTAGGGGATGGTGGCCATGGCTATAGTGAGGAGGCCATGCAAATAGAAGAGAAAACAAGGCAAAAAAGTATGAAAAAAATGGAAGAAAAGTGTAAAAGAGAAGGCCATTACCAAGGAAGTTTAAAGAAGCCGTGAAAAATGAGAAGTGCTGATGTTTTTTCACGTGAAAAGTAATTGTAATACACGGCTGAGAATTAGAAATGTACGGCCAAAATGTAAATTAATGAGGAGTTTAAGAAATGAAGAGTTTTGAAGGTGAAAGGACTTATGTTTTGCACTTTTTAAAACCTTTGGTATTTCCTTTTCTCTTTGATTTTAAATAAACAAAATAAACTTAGAAATGTTATTTACAACTGAAACAAAGTAGTAGGAAATAAAAATAAATATTTAAATTTAAAAGAAATGGAAAAAGAATTACAAAATTTGCTTAAAAATTAGAAACAGTGTCCAGAAATTACAGAAAAATAGGCAATGGCTTTGGAAAATTATGTACTTCATTTTAAAAAATATTATGAGACAAAATTTGAAATAAAATGATTTTTAAAACATTTTCAAAGTGAAATAAATAATTAAATTCATAGAAAATATCAAAAGAATGGAAGAAATTGCTTAAAAATAGGAAACAGAATATGAAAATTACAGTAAAATACCATTAATTCTAGAAAAATTTCTACTTCACTATAAAAATATTTAAAAATGGAATAAATTCAAATTAAAAACAATTTCCAAAATATTGGGTTGTTGCATTGACCATTTATTATTTGTTGTTTTTTATCATTTTGTTGTACCATACCGTCTCTTATATGTTAACTAGAGTTGTGTCAATTAAAGTTTACTAAAGAAGAATGGTGGAATCAATCAATGATGCCGCTTTTCATCTCTTTTCTTATCAAATATTGATGTGATTACATCTAGAACTAATTTCATGTTTGTTCCCATCCTTTAACATCTTACAGTTACACTTCCTTTATGATTATGAGGTTTGCCAAAAAAATTAAAATCAATATAATTGATATATTGAAATCCTTTCAAATTTCACACTTAGTTTACATAGAATCAATTAATTGGATTAAGACAATATTAACAAAATATGATTTTATCGAATAATAACTAGATTGGGTCTAGTAAACCCATTAGACTTCATAGGCTCACTATGGTTCAAATAGAGGAAAAATCTACCCATCTCACCAACTACAAACCTAGCCAATTCTTTTACGTCATTTATAGTAAAATCAAATCATGGCGACCATTGGGTGTAACGACCCGAAATTTCAAATACTTCGTGTTCAAATATCTGGAATATTTATATATTTGAATCTAGGTTTAATGTGATTATATTGATTTAATACCTTGTTAACTCCCTTTTAAAGTATACCTAATGATGGTAAACTTGTTTTTGAAAATTATTTACAAAAATAAATAGTTCGAAGAAATACCGATAATATGACCAAAAATCCTTTTATCGGTAAACGGTTTTTTACTCGATAGAAGTTATTCGAAATTGTTATGCTTGTCTTGTTAACTAATGCTTCAGTAATTAGCAACTAAAAGTAATTTGTGCAACTAAAAGATCCTAGAAGGAAATTGTAGATATTTATGATGGGGATAGTTTGAGAATTTTCTAAGGAAAGAAGTAGTTTTGGTTAAGTGAGGTGGAAAGGAGAAGTGATATGCACATGGAGGTGGTATGTTTGGCCGACCACCTAAGGGGTAGAAGTGGTCATTTTGTTCTTGATTACATCCACACAAGATGCATCTTTAGCTCATATTTTCCTTTGACTATGTTTTATGCTAAAATGGCGAAGTGTTCTTACCACTTTTCCCTTCTTCAATCTTCATTTTTCCTATGCAAATCTTACAGAATCCCTCCCAAACTTTGGAAGAGACCATAGATCATCTTGGAAACATGGAATAGCAACTCAAAAGTGGAAGAAGTGGGCAACCTACCCTAGGCCATGAGCAATTTAAGGAAAGGGGCATGGATAAGTGCTTTTGAAGGCCGAAGGCGGAAGCTTTGGTTGTTTGGTGATGGAAGGAAGTGGTTTTATGTTCTTATATGCTTGTGCTTAGTTTTATCATGGATTTAGGCGAGTTTACTCAACATTTGATTGTAAATATTGTGTTAATATAAAGTAATGTTAACTAATTAAAGTTATAACTTTTGGACCATACGTGCTTTTGAAAGCAAATGACAACTCTATAATGTATATCATCACTTCTATCTCTACAACATGTGATGCAGCAATTAATGTTTACAAGTTTGGTTTGGTTGTGTGTGCAATTGAAGCGTGTTTGAAGCTAGAATAGTCGCTATAAGTTCACTATGAATCCCATGTTGTTATAACTTGTATTAAATGGTTATATATGAATATATTATGAATATATTTTGCTTCTTATTTACACTTATAGTAGTGTATGGGACAATTAGGAAATGGTTTGGAAAATGGTAAAGACGATAGAACAAAGTTGGGAAAGTTATAGCAGAAAGGTCGGTATGGATGCACTTTGAAAATGCTTTGTGTTCGATGATTTTTAAAGTTTATTTTGGAGGACTTCCTTATGGTTTCTTTGTTGTTTTAATAAGTAAAATATGTGTACTTATTATAGTAAAAATATCAAGGTTTAAAAAGTTATAGAACTAGTTTAACAAAGTGGAATAAGTTAGAAGTAAAATAGTCGCTATAATGCACTTTGAAAAATAGCCTGTTTTTATGGAGTTTTTAATATGACTTTGAGAGATACCCTTAGGGGTTTCTTTACATGGTTATTATTTAATATAAATAGAATCATTAAAAAAATCAAACCTTATATTGATTGTTTGGATAGAGAAAACTTGTCAAACTTTCGATGCTTTTATAAGTATTATTTGTCCAAAACTTTCGACAACTTATAAATGTTGTCTTTGATCTACTGCATCACTTCTTGGCTTGTTGCACTATTTTGTTTCAATGCGACATTTTAACTAGTTTTTCATGATTTGCATATTTTGAAATTTATTATCTTTATGGAATATTTTTAGGGAAGTCTAATAAAATGGATTAGAGTATGAAAAACGATTAAAGTATAAATATATTTTTAATAATTATTTATGAACTTTTAAAGTAAAGAGTTTTAAAATGTAAACATGCTTTTTTTATTGATTTGTTAAATTTGAAATTAGTTATTTTTAAGTAATATTTTAAATGGATTGTTACACCCATATTTTTCAAATATTTGTAAAGGCGAATTGATGCAAACACGAAACTAGAAAGAATTGGTCCAATAATAGAGTTGGACTACAATGAGAAAACAAAGGAAAAAAGAAAGGTCCAAATAGTACTGCATTGTACCTTTAAGCACAACATCAATGCCATAATATTGCTTCGATGTCCTGACTTGGTCACAAAGTATAGGGATTGCTCTGCAATCCTAATATTTACTTCAATAGGTATAACTACGGCACAACCATCAAGAACCAAATATGAAGGCTATGATGAAGTTCTAAAAGTAAGCCTAAATAAGTTGGAACTACAACATAATCATTAAGTAACAACAAGATGTAGAGATTGTGATGTCGCTTCAAAGGCAATACTAGTGGTATAGAACTGTGGCACAATCCTTAAAGTAATTATTATAAGCACTAGGGATGCGCCACAATTTTAAACTAACATTAAAGTAGCAGGGTACGCCGTAATCTTATACTAACATTGACGCAATAAGGATGCACTTCCATCCTTATTTGACATTGAAATGATAGAATAACGCCACAATTCTATAGAAGTACTACCCAATAAATAAAAAGACTCGAAGGAAGAAAAATCAAAAAACCACCCACATGCCCAGGCAACACCATAATAAGAAACTACCTCTAACATAGAAGGACTGCATAGTTATAAGCACTCCAAAACTTGACTACCAAAAGCAGACCATTGGGAACTGCACCTTCATAACTGCATAGGATGACTATGTTCCATCCAAACAACAAAAATGCACAACGTCGGCTATAATTAAAGCCTAATTTTAGAACTTAGTAAATAAGACTACGTCGCCATTTTGAAGCCTAGTCACATCACCTATACTCAACCTAAGTTGTTCTAGCAAAATGTAGAATGCAGCTCCGCCTCCATAAGAATAAAGCTTAATAAGGAAAAGATAAATACTGCTCAACCCCCAAAGTCTCAAATAGATAAAAATCCATATTAAGACATGGCTTATTCAAATTGGACTACCTACTTTAATTTCTAGCTTCCCACCCATGTTCAAAACTCATCAACTCAAATCACAGTTTCCCATTGAAGACCATGTTAGTAATTCATGTACAGTAAATAATCAAGATGGATGACCGACACATGGCATAATCCTAAGGCATGAATCAAAAGAGTGGAAGATAGATGTTAATGATCTGTGTGAATCTCAATGTAATATAAGTGAATGAGGAACTATAACAGAAAAGTAGAATTTTATTTTATTCTTTTTTTAACACTAAAATCAAAATTGCACTCTCTGCCATTTTCACATGTACTAAGAGTGAAAATAGAAGATAAGAACATTTTCTCGTGGACGTAGTGCTAACCCAAAAAATGGATCAACACCCTGGAGTATGGTGTGAAAGCACCAACCCTATTATAACAAAGCAAATATAATAGAAAACAGTAGAAAAGTAAATGAGAGACAGAGATTTTTATAGTGGTTCGGCTGTTAATTAAGCCTATGTCCACTTTATAACCTTGCTTATTGGTTAGATCTTGATAGGATAAGATTACAAAGAGACTGAAAGATAATTAGTCACAAGTACAAGCGTTGGACAAATTCTAATTCCTAGAATTGCCTAAAGGAACTACCTTGGTGATTATGGAGTAGAGACAAAGCTAAAGAAATGATAGGGTTTCCATGTAGTAATGGAAAAAACAAGATCGCATTTTGGTTGTAGGTAAGTTTGTATTTATAGAGGTAGCAGTCATATTGGGCCATGATAGAAGTTGGAGTACAGTCCAGATAGAGGCCCGAGATAGTGCTTCAAGTCGTGAACCCATCTAGGTTAACACCACATGTTGGTACCGACCTCCCAAGTCGGTGCCGACATTTGTGATTAAACCCAAGTGGGTTGATTCTTTTTGCATGCTTCATCCCACATGATTTAAGGTGTCCTATGCTATTTCCATCGATCGTTGGTCGTCCA
The DNA here is from genome assembly GCA_030737815.1 of Allium fistulosum. Classification (NCBI taxonomy): domain Eukaryota; kingdom Viridiplantae; phylum Streptophyta; class Magnoliopsida; order Asparagales; family Amaryllidaceae; genus Allium; species Allium fistulosum. The sequence goes on from CM060902.1 coordinate 891,642,461, forward strand.
AAGCAAGTCATCCTCTACTTTTCTGCAAAATAGCCCAGTTTCAGCGTTTTTGCCTAAGAGGTCGGTGGTGACTTTTTTCCTTAGCTTGGAATGACTTGCAATTTTTACAACACTCTTCTAATTCCATATGGAGGTGCCTCAAGAAGTTGCAGCATCTATGGAGGTAATATAAGATGTCGGTACCTACATGAGAGGTTGGTACTGATATCTCTCCTCAGTGTATTTTGAGCCCAAATTTCTTGAGCTCAATTCCCTAGTCATTTTAAGTGTTCCCCCCAAGTTTTCAAGTCATTTCATCCTCGTTTGAATCTTTTAAGTCCAGTTGAAATCCGCTTTAATAAAAAGTGAGTCAACACTTGCCTCCAAAATAAGCCTTTCGAATGTAAGGTGTGCTTTGCTCAATAACAAGTTCCTGTCATCAGTCTTCGATACTTGAGCTTTCCAGCTGCTTCAGCCTTAGTGAATCATCCAGTTCCTTCATATTCTCTTTTAAGGCCATTCCAAACCTATTACAACATAAGACTCTAATTATACATCATAATCATTCCAATTTCATTCGAAGTTATTAGATCATATATCAAAATCATCCTGTGTTCATCTAAGATTTAACTATTTTATTCTAATTATAAGATGTTCAAATCCTTTTAGCAAAATCAAATATATTCATCCTTAGGTTCGATCTCTCTGAATCGTCATATATTTAGTTTAATGCACAATCTCTATGGATCACTTAATGTTTAATTTAAGGGACGATCTTTTCAGATCATTTATTGTTTAAGTTGAAGTGGCGATCTCCCTGGATTGTTTATTTTTTAAGTTAAGGGTTTGATCTCTATGAATCCTTACTGAGTCCGTTCGCTCTTCAGCAAAAGGACTCAATGACCAAGTAAGCACATCCGCTCACTCTCTGGTGAGGGGACTTATTTCTTGCACTCCAGTCCCATCTCACTGGTTGGGACTCTAAGGTGATCAACATTGTACAAGTCCATCTACTCGCTCTCCTGTAAGGGTAATTGCATCTTGCACTCCGGTCCTGTCTCTCCGGACAAGACATAAAGCGATCAATATCCATCATCACATTCAATATGGATTTTTCAAAATTCAAATATTCAAATAAAAAACAAACAAACAAAAATCCTAAATGTTCATCCCAGACATCCGCCTTAGAGCATGCCTAGAGACCAATGAAGGTTTCGTACACATATAAGCGGTTTAGGGTTATTATTAGCCTAAGCAGTCACCCCATACATCCGACTTAGAGCATGACTAGGAACCAATCTAGGATTTGTGCACGTCTATGTGGTATGGGGTTATTATAGTCTTTATTGCTAAATATGAAAAGAAAAGTGTGGAAAAGGAAACGAAATTCAAAGGGTAGGAGCCGGATCTGACTCCCATCTATCCCGATCGTGGGATTATCTGTCTTGGCCCAAATCCTTGGGCGTTCCTTGATGCATTTGCCATGGATGGTAACTGCTCGACTGAACTATCACAATTCTATTCCTCACGTATTGTGGCAGCTGGTTATTCTAAACCAGTTCTTCTATCAGATCACGAAGGTGTTAGCACTCATTCGTTTCATGTCCATCCAGTCCGTGGAAGATGCAAAACTTTCCAGATCTTTTCTCTCGATCAGTGTATTCTCTTTTTGGGGCTTCGAATAAACAATTTACCCCCTAATGTCTAGGTATATCCTTTCCTAGGTCTCAGTCAAATCAGTGTAGGAAGAGAATTTCGGCTCCCTCCTTTGTCATTTTGAATCTCTAAAGTTGTCATCAGTTTCCCTTTTTCCTTTATCTTTTCCAATCCCTACTCCGGACAGTCCCTTATCATCCACAACATGAATTTCAGCATCCTCAGCTTCACCGCCTTCCTAACGCAAATAACTCTCAGCTTCGTAGTGGAATTCCACAAGATCCATCGATGTATCCCTTTTCAGTGCAGCTTTGAAGTCGGTCTTTCTTGCGACTCCAAATACTGCTGCCATCAAAATTACTGATGGATCCGGCCTGTCGATCGCAGCTACTGTTGCTGCATTGAACCTTGTCAAATAACTTCTCAAGTTCTCTCCAGGCCATTGTATCACACTTGACATCGTCATCACATTCTTCAGTTGGAGACGTAAACTCTGAATTGGCTTAGATTTGCTCAACAGCTCGGTCCATGTGCTAATGGATTCATTCTCCAGCTGTCTGAACCACATCGCCGCTAAATTCGTTAAGTATAATAGGAAGCACCACCCCATTACCTCCTCAAAAGTACCCAAAACCTTCATGTGTCGAATGTATCTCATCAGATGAATCGTTGGATCAGTCTTCCAGTCGTACATCTCCATCGTCGGAAGCTTGAAACCGGGAGGATTTCTTGCATTCCGGACATTAGCAGCAAATGGATTCTTGTTCACATCTTCCAACCCTGATTAGGGGGTCAACCTATAATTATTCTTCTTAACAATTCAGCAATTTGGTTTTCACTGTCCAATGAAGGTCTTCATCCAAAAGCGATATTCTACCCAATGCCCCTGTTAGAGAAATCCGGCACATACTCTAGCGCACACTCCACTAGTTTCCCATTAGTGTTCTGTCCTACCCTTTCAGTTGTATTATATACTCTATTCCTACAAGGTGGCTTTGGTACATATCCCTCCTGTTTTTGCTCATGCACATTCTAATTTGTGTTTCGAGCCTAGTGTTATCTATACTTGGCATTCCATCAATCACACAAACATTTCCCATAAGTATATTTCTCTCAATACCGGGTTGATTTGGGTTGCACCCAGTTCAGTAGGTGGGGCATTGCTCCAATTTGTTCTGCTCTAACTCCAGATGCTCCTGCATTTGCCCCTTATCCATGGTTCTGAATTCCAAAAACTCAGGCTATTCCTTGTGGTCCTATCCTTTGGAAGAACCCTTCAAGCATTTCTTATTGTTTAGTTATCACTCCAACCTACATCTCCTTTATCATTCTCTCTATCTCCTATCTGGTCACATAGTTAGACTGATTAGAATAAAGGACACCACTTGGCTACCCCTAGGCTCTAGTTGACTTGCTTTGGTCTTAGATCTAGTACTATGCGATTTCATCTTCTCTAAGCGTAGATTTAAACTTCATGTTTTCAGATCTAGCTTTTTTCTCGGTGAAAGCACCAAAATGTTAACCCAAAAATTGATCAACACCCTGGAGTATGTTGTTAAAGCACTAGCTATGTTATAACAAAGCAAATATAATAGAAAATAGTAGAAAAGTAAGTGAGAGACAGAGATTTTTATAGTGGTTTGGCTGTTAACTCAGCCTATGTCCACTTTATAACTTAGCTTATTGGTTTGATCTTGATAGGATAAGATTATAAAGAGAATGGAAGAGAATTAGTCACAAGTACAAGTATTAGACAAATTCTAAGTTCTAGAATTGCCTAAAGGAACCGCCTTAGTGACTATGGAGTAGAGAGAGAGAGAGAGTTAAAGAAATGATAGGGCTTCTGCATATGGAAGAAACTAGATCACGTTTTAGTTGTAGGTAGGCTTGTATTTATAGAGGTAGTAGTCGTATTGGACCAAGATAGGAGTTGGAGTATAGTCTAGATAGAGTTCTAAGATAGTGCTTGAAGTCGTGAACCCATCAGGGATAACACCACATTTTGGTAACAACCTCTCAAATCGCCGGGGACAACTGTGGTTAAACCCATGTGGGTTGATTCTTTTTGCATGCTTCATCCTAAATGATTTTAAGGTGTCCTATACTATTTCCATCGATCGTTGGTCGTCCAAAACAAGTAGTCATCTATATTTCTCCAAAACAACTTGGTTTCAGCCTTTTTGCCTATGAGGTCAGTGGTGACTTTTTTCCTTAGCTTAGAATGACTTGCAATTTTACTGTGTTCTTCTAATTCCATATGGAGGTGCCCCAAAAAGTCGTAGCATTTATGGAGCTAATATGAGATGTCGGTACCTACATGAGAGGTCGGTACCGACATATCTCCTTAATGTATATTAAGCCTAAATTTCTTGAGCTCAATTTCCTAGTCACTTTAAGTGTGCCTCCATGTTTTCAAGTCATTTCATTCCCATTTGAATCTTCTAAGTCCAGTTGAAATCTGCTTTGCGATAAAGCAGGTTATCTGTTGGATTCTTTAAAATTTGAACCACCTATATTCTCAGTATCATTTATTGCTTTTGGTACTTTACTTTACGTTTTCTCTATTTTATGCTAAAATTAGAATGCGTTGCTTAACGAATTGAATAGAGAACTTTCGCATAATTTCGAACATTATCCCTCATAATTGTGTAAGATACTACAACACACAATTACTTCCTCTAAAGGCAATTTTAATATTACTTAATCTTGTTGATTCCATGTCGTGAAAGCACTCGACATTGTGATTACTTCAAAAAAAATACTTAGGTGTTTCTGAGATGAAAAATCTCACTAACATTTATGGCGCTAGAAGGAGGGCCGATTTCCCTTCCCAGCAAAATTTTCATGTATTTTCTTCAGACACCACTATAACACCATGAATACCATCGATTTCAACACTCCTCCTAATCTAGAACAACTCCGTCTGACTTAAAAAATACCCAAAATTCAACTCCTCGCCTCCATGACCTAAACAGATGCAGTCGCTTCTGTAGAGCCCACCTCGGATCCTGTCCTAACTGCTCTCCAAGCCTTCATAAACTAACTAAACTAACACTTGGATGGACTAGAGAGATCCATGGCCCAATATCTGGCCCTAAAACCAATCTCCCCTCAGCCTTTCATAGCTTACCGCCATCATTCACAAATGGCACTTATTATGCAACATGTGAGTAATAGTGACAATCTCAACAATGAGAATGGTGATGCGATTCTAAAACAAAAGGATACCAAGCTCAAAGTCAAAAGTAAATTCAATTCCAGAATCAAATCGAAGCCTACGAACATCAACCCATTACTACTGAAAAAGCAAACATGAACTGGACTTGATGACGACGACGATGTCACCTCACTCTATAAGGATGGCTTGTCCTAAATATACCCTAAGGAGGATGAGATCCATCAATTTAAAGCTCGCATAGAGAAGTTGGCAAAACTTTGCTAATAGAACAATACAGAGGAAATAAAGGAAGTGGGTTTTTCTACATTTAACAAAGGTACTATAGAGGCAGTCTTCCCTGATAACTTCAAAGCCTCATCAATCAATAAATTTGACGGGATTGCTAACCCAGATTATCATATTTGTACTTTTGACTATAGAGATTCTAAAGTTGGGAAGAATGGCTAGGTGCAAGCTCTTCTCGGTATATCTAGCTGGGGTAGCTTCAAGATGGTTAAGGAGGTATGGACCAGGAGAGATTCATTTTTTGCCACAGTTAGCCGCAGATTTCTAAAAACGGTTCAACTCAAGGAGAGAGGCTTCCCCAAACGTGAATTCCATGTCCTGCATGAAGTAGTGTGAAAATTAAATCTTACACAACATTAAAATTCTTCAAATCCAAGGCTCTTTAGATTGGAGTGACTTTTAAAGAAGCATTACTGATGGTAACATATGCTGCGATCAGAAGGAATACCATGATGTGAGATAAGAATAGTAGAAAGCTGTACCATATCATAAAGGCTTTATATAAAAGGGCAAGTAGCTATATTTTAATGGAAGAAGCCAAGACCACAGAATTACCTTCTTTTGAAAGGACTTCTGCTCTCTCACAATAAAGAAAAGAGGAGGGCAGAGGGGCACCATCCATCTGGGAAGCGGTAGAGAGAATTTAACTTTGTAGCTAAAACTCCACATACCCTATACACCTGGTCAGAAATATGAGATGACTAGAGTTGAAATGGTCAAAGATGTTGTGAACAAGGGGAAGTAGTTGGAACAGAACTGGAGGGAGCATATTTGTAACATCCCCTATTTAGAGGCCCAAAACTAAGCGCTATAGATGTTGCATTCATTTATAGTATTAGCTTCCGACAACTAAATACGGCTATGTTAATGGTATTCATAATATCAGAAGCACTTGAATATGAAACAAAACACATATTTCAAAAAAACTTTTCTTCATTCCATTTAAAAAAAATGTTCCATAATCTTAATACATAATCTCAATACGTTCCTAGGCACAGATAAAATGTACTTAATACAATATACGCCAAGAGCGGGTTTGCAACCAAATTGTCACAAATACTCGAGAATAGATTTGAGTAGTGAAATAAATGAAGAAATCAAATGGAAATTGAGGAATAACACTATATATTGCAAGCAGGAACAACAAAAAGTAAAAACAACATGATTTATAGTGGTTCGGCGTTGATTGCCTATGTCCACTCTGAATGCTCTCTTTATTGCTTTATCAATCACTTGATTACAAATACAATTCATAAGGAATAGCTTTAATACAAGTTAGAACAAAGAGAAACTGAGTACAAAAAATGGCAGAGTATTCCCTTGGTTTTCCCAAAGATTCCCAAAAGTGGCCTCCTCGCCCCTGTATTTATAGATGAAGGCGGCCTTCAGCCTGACCATTTGGGCGTATAGTGAAAAATGCTTGGCCCAACTCACTACAAAGACCTACATCATTATGCCGACCTGACCACCTCTGTATGCTGACCCGAGCTCTAACACATGCAATGTCTATTGATGTCTTACCACATGCAATGCCGACCTGGCCTTCCCGCCTTATGCCGAACCGATGGCCTTCATGCCTTATGCCAACCTGATAGTCTTCACACTCTACGCTGACCCGAAGTTGAGGTAATACCGACCCGAAGCGTTTCTATATGCCGACCCGAAGTCGCCCCTTAATTGCCGACCCAAAGTAGTGATTGCCGACCCAAACAATATACCGACCCAATATAGCATCCTTGCCGACCCGAAGCTCTTCTCCTCGATGCCGACCCCAAGTGATACAAACTAATTCCTAATGTCGACCCGAAGAAAACACCGCCCGAGCACCATCATATACTATGCCGACCTGACCTATGCCACATGCTTTGCCGACCTGATCTATGCCGCATGCTTTGTCGACCTGATCCCTGTAACATGCAATGCCGACTTGATCACTGTAACATGCAATGCCGACCCAGGCTCCATCTCATGCAATGCCGACCCAGGCTCCATCTCATGCAATGCCAACCCGGAGTGAACCAAATGCCGGCTTTTTGGAGTGATATGATCTCCCTTCGATGCCGACCCGGAGTATTACTAGCATCGACCAGAAGTAGACGCCGATCCGGCCTGAAGCAAGAGCAATGCCGACCCGAGCTCAATCACAGCCTACTTGCTATGCCGACCCCTACACTACCAGGCTAATCTTCATAATCCCGATATCCTATTACACCCATTCGTCAACCTTAACGACCCTGGGTTAGACATAGCTGCCTAGAAATCACCTTCTGGTCATATCGATGTCGTCTCTCGACCATTCCTCTATCAATGGTCAATTCTTATCTCTGTAATTACCTTTGTGTAGCTGGGCCAAGGCACCGAGGAACATTTGCCCCCCAAAGTGCGTCTTGTGAATAACAAGATGTGCTTTGATTTAGTGAAAAATCAATGTTTCCAGAGGCAAGCTCGTTCAAGTCATTAGCTAGTCTCTATTCTTCACTAACCTTTGACGAAGTCTCGTCCCATTTGAATGTGCAAGTCTAGTCGTATGAAGCCCTCGGGCTTTCCTGGTTTAACCTTTCAAAGGTTGAATTCATAAGGACCTTTTCAATCTCACGATCATCCACCATTTAAGCATATCCTCTTTTCCCTTCCATTGCTTAAGCATACATTATTATTCTACTATTTTATTATCTAATTATTATTATTATTTTTAAGAGTGGTCGGCATTTGGTATGCCAATCTCTCGATGGATTTACATAGGCTTGGGTCGGCATACACAATGGCCGACCCCTTCAACTTTGACGACTGGGTCCCTTGGAGGAGACTGGTTCAACTTCCTATCCCCTTCCCATATAAAAACCCAAACTCAAATTTCTCTCCTTTTACTTTCATTTTTTCTAAGTTTTCACCTTCTCCCTTAGCATCCCAAGCTTCCTTCAACCGAATCCCTCGCCATCACCAAAATCTTTTCCCTCACAGACCCAAGTTTTCCAATTTTTAACCCCAAAAACACACAAGAAATCGAGCCATTCCGTACTGTTGATCCTCGATATCCTTCGACTCAAGAATCTTAACATTCACCACCCAATCTGAAAACATACATAGGTATGAATCCTTTCTCTTCCGCGCTGTTGAGTTGTAACCTTCGAGTTATGGATCTATGTGTTGTTTGGATGCGCAAATAGATGGGTCTTAATGAGAAGCGGATGGGAGGTGAAAAAGAAGAATGATCAGGAGGGAAAGAAGTGAGTTGAAGGAGGAGAGAGTGGGTTTGGTGAAGATAATGTATGAAATGAGGTCGGTAGGATTTGGTTTCGATATAGGTTAGGATGGAAGAAAGGGGTCGGTGCATGGTTTGAATATTAGGAGGGCTCGGTGTAGTCAGGGATGGATCGGCATAGGTTCTCTTTCTTTCTTTTTTTGTTTTTTAAGAAAAAGGGGTCGGTGTTTTCTCTTTAGGCATAGGAACATAGGGCCCGATATCTTTTAGGGAAGGTGGGATTGGCATGTTAGTTGGAGAAAGGGGTCGGTATAGAGGTTAAAGGAAGTGATCTACATAGTACGTAGAGAGGAGGGATCGACTATGGGATAAAGTGCAGGGGTCGGCGTAGATGGTTGGGATCAATGTTGACGAACTAAAGCCACTCTAACTCGAATTATCTAAACATATGACTGCATATTTTCTTGCCTAAGCATAAAGTGATGAACAATAACATGACTTAGCATATTCGAATCTATGGACTTAACTTGAACTAACCAATTCACAATTCACTCAGCATGACTTAAGTAATAAAAACTAGCCCAACAAACTCGGGCAACGGACTTCATAATTCAGAACGTCAACACCCAATCCTAAAGCTTTCGTCGTCGACCACCTTTCACGTTGTCCAAGATAGTCAGCGATGACGGTCTCTTCGGACGAAACCCCTGAGCTTGGACGTTTTACTTTCGTTTTATCTGGTCTTAAACTGCTTGCATTCATTTCACATTTCGTTGCATTAGTTCACACACGGCATGGGGGGATAAATTATTATTTCTAATATCGATTGAATTTTGAGTATAGCTACTACAGATATCAAGTTATACAAAGCGTTCTACCGCGATGTCTTCTAGATCAGATAGGAAATCGAGCTCCACTACTTTGTCCGACAGGCCTGAACCAAGCCAGCAAAGAGATGTTGAAGAGACACTAGATCCGCAGGGAAACCTTTTCTCCGATATCCCAACTCTTCCTGTAGATGTTATAGACCCATCTCTCGATGTTGTGGATGATGCCATCACTTTGAATAATCCGACTGATTCACAGGCTTCAAAAATCGACGAAGCTGCCCTTCATCGATTGTGTTTCATCCATGGGATTCCTTTCGAAGATGTCTTGGTGCCTTCAAGACAAGACATGCCTCTTTTGTCCCCAATTGGATACATTGCATGTAACAAGTTCATGTGCTGGGCCGGGTATGTTCCATCTTTCAGCTCCTTTATTCACGAAGTGCTGAAGTATATGGGAATTGCTCCCACTCAATTTCAACCCAAAAGCTACGCCTTTATTCACGGCACTTTCCTACTTTTCATGAGTGTTCTATTCCGTCTTCCTACTCCTGAGGACATCCGGTATATTTATAACTTCAAAAGACGAGCCGAGAGTCCTTCGTATGTCTTTCTTGAGCCACTGCCCAAATGTCAAGTCCTAATGGGCACATGGAACAAGCTCTTCTTATTTAAGCAGGAATAGTTCTACGTGCGATGTCCTTTCGACTTCGCGAGAAGGTAGTTTGAAGGACGTTAGCACTATCCCCGTCTCTACCCTTAATTCAATAACTCAAATCAAGTTTTTTTTAATCACACGAATTCTTTCAACCCTTTCAGGTGCTCACTCCCGGCCCGAAGGCGTTAGATATTCCGTGGCAGTCGTGGTTATCCATGCTACTCTGGTGGAGGATAGAGAGATCAAACTTCTCATCACTGACGAATTGCTTTTACTATTCGAGCTTTCAGATGATGGCCGCAGAATCGGTCTCCCAGGGAGTAGAGCGATCCCGAAGGTTATTGCCGAGAGAAGGAGAGAACGAGATGACCCTGTGGTGCTCCTTACCGAAGGAATCCAAGGAGGCACCGAAGAAGGGAAGATAAAGGAGACTGAAGACACAGGGCTAAAAAATGAAGATGCAGGCCTTAAACAAGTGCCGGTAGCCGATGCGCCACATACAAGCAACCGTAGCCTTCCTCCAAAAAGAGAGAGAGTTTGGTGTATAGAATCAAGAAAAAGGAGACTAGAGAGACCCTAAAATTCGTCATAACTCCAATCAAAAAGGTTTCATCTTCTCACCAAATAGAGAGCTCACTAAAGGGACTTTTCAACATCTCTATTCCGGGTAGTATGTTGAAATACGACTTTAATACCCTCGACGTCAAAGGGCTTAACTCTCCCGCGAGAAGCGGTGAAGGCCGGCAGCCTCCCAATCAAGGAGAAAGAACTCCTATGAGTAAAGCAAATGTCATTGGTCCATTGGGGGGATGCACCAGGACACACAAGCACTTACACCATACCATTCACTTGCACTTTACTTTTGACATAGTAACTACTAATATTTTCTCATTTGATTCTTTTATAGGTGCAATGTCTTGCTCACACGATTTCGATTGCCTTAGTGGCTCTTCTATCTTTCCTCGTTCAAGTTAGAATTCCAAGTCTAGAAGATTCCGAGAGAGAGTTGAAGGACGAGAGAGTGATTACCATTCTCGAGAATGATCCTCATCCTCCAAAAGGAAATCTCAAGGCCATACTTTGTGTCAAAGCAATCCTCTTACGTGTGGTGGAGATAAGCCCATACATCAAGGCTCTCAGTCTGACACTCCCCGCGATCAACATTTCGGCTCCTTAACTACTAGGCAGTCCTGTGCGCATCGTAAACAAATGCTGATTTCATCAGAACAAGTCCCCTCAATCCCTGCTCACGACCCGACCACGGCGGAGAAACTAGTCGAGCTTAAAGCTACCTTTCCAAGGATTTGCTTCGACAGGTTAAATTCCTTCTGGCCATACATCATATCCTTGGAACCGCAAAAGAAAACTCATTAGCTTGTGTGAATGACGTGTATGTGCAACACGAAGCATTCATTCATTTAGTTGAAAAAGTCGCCAAGGTTTCTATCGAACGCCAACACGAGATTGATCGCCTTAAGCTGGAGGCCATCCATGACAAAGACATTATTAAGTTCCAGGATACTAAGCTACTTCCATTCAAAACCCAACTCGATGAAGCGAAGAAGAATGCAAGAGAGACGGCGGAGGCAGTTAGTCGCCTAGAGGTTTCCCACAAAATGGAACTGAATGATGCACTCCAACATAGTGGCACCCTAGCTTTGGAAAAGGACTCCTAACAAAAGGAGAAAGATATTTTAGCCCGCCGCGTGGAGGAGTTTGAAAAACTGCTATCTAAGGAGAGGGAAGAGAAAATCGAGGCACAAGAGGAGTCATAGAAATATTGTGAGGAGATCATGGAAATGAGAAACTTGAAGGCAAAGCTCGACGAAAAATTCTCCTAGATTGATGTGTTGAAAGAAGCCGCTCGCGAGGAGGGCAAGAAAGTAGCGCTCGCAGAAGCCAATTCTCGAATCGAGACAGCAACTGAGTCCGATAGGGAGGAAATCAAGTGTTTGTTTGATCCACTCATTGCTGAATATAATGCAAGGGTTCTCCTCCACCGCGACTTAACTTTCTTTGGCGAAGGTTATCTTGAGTCGCTTGTTGAAGCTTAGGATACTCTCATCAAGATCAAGAAAGTGGAGCTGAGGTGGCAGAGCTTGACGAAGGGGCACTTGCGTAGGAAGTGCTGAGAGGAAATGAGCCATCCGAGTTGGCTGCCGCAAAGCTTTAATTCGGTAGAGCTCCCATACCACCTAAGGAAAAAGGAGATATCGTTTGATCATCTGGCACTAAGCCCCAGGGTCCTTCTCCCGTCCAACAAGCTGGGACTTCATCTTCTCAACCTCCCGAGAAACATGTCGGTTATGACCTGAAGAAGCACGGACTCGACATACACACACTATCTCCAATCATTGAAGGGAGTACTCCTATGACCATCGAAAGCTAATCGGATGCTGGTACTACCTTAAGCCCTTTCTAATCTAAAAAGTTGATGTTCTTGAAAAACAATGACCGTAATCTAACATTTTCTTTTCACGAAACCTTGTCGGTCATCTTGGTGCAGAGTCAACTCCAAGAAGCAACGTCGCCACTGAGCAGGATGGAAAAGATGCTGAGGCTCCAACTGTCAGAGATATTTCAGGGCCCGATGCTCAAGTGATTGGGGCACTAGATGAGGATAAACCTGAAGACCCATGACTTACAGAGGAGCATAATGATGTTATAGTTATGGTGCCTCTAAGCACACTGCTAAGTTCAGCTTGAAGGAGCGGGTTAAAAAAGAGGAGAAGTCAAAGATCGAAGTTAAGGGTGAGCCCGATATGGTGGAGGTTGATGATCCCCTTAATAGGCCTTTACAATTCATCCCTCCTGATGGGTCTATTCTGATCGTGGTTCCTCCTCCTTTCTTAAGTACCTCCTCCCAAGGCAACAAGGGGTCTCGAAAGAGACGTTTGACTGAAACGACCCTAAAAAGCCGAAGAAGGAGAAGAAGATGAAGAAATAGTTGGGGTCTTATAATATTTTTCTTAGTCCAAATAAGTTAGACTTGTGCAATCGTTTTTTCCTTCTTTCTTTTTCTTTTTAGTAACATATGTACGAGCGTGGGCCCCAATCTTTTGGATGGGTTGTAAGGAAATTTTGAAATTGTTAATAAAAATTTTGTTCCTTAGCCGATCATCGAATAAATTACTATTCCAAGAGTAGAGTAACTTTTCCGCTCCAAGTTTTTGTGATGATTTTTCTAGGTTTTGCTGGTAATTTACTATCTTAGTCTCAGAGCTCCTCTGTAGACTTCATCGGAAGTCACCATCGGTACCAGGCCGAAATCGTAACCAACGGTCGTATTCCATCACTGGCAGTTTGAGCATCTCCCATCGATCTTAGACCGCAGTCTGTGGGAGAGCGGATGGTTGAAAGTTCTCTTTCTATCCACCGGTTTGGACACATGGCATTTTTTAGTCTGCCTCGTGGACTTAGAAACTTTTTCTCACATCGTTTATAATTTAGTCCGCAATCGGGGACTTAGAGATTTTTTCCAAATCGTTTATAATCTAGCCAGTGCTCTGGGGACTCAAAGTACTCTATTCCGCATTCCAGGGACTTAGAGATTTTTTCAATTCGTTTATGCTCTAGTCCACGCTTCGGGGACTCTGAGTACTCTAATCCGCACTCCAGGGACTTAGAGAATTTTTCAAGTCATTTATACTCTAGTCCGTGCTCTGGGGACTCAGAGTACTCTAATCCGCACTCCGGGGGCTTAGAGAATTTTTCAAGTCGTTTATACTCTAGTCTGTGCTCCGGGGATTCAAAGTACTCTAATCCGCACTCCGAGGACATAGAGAATTTTTCATTCCAAAAATTGCTTTTTTGATTCACTCATAGGAGTCGCCAGCTAACCAACTTCACCAAGCAATCCCCCTTATTCATTTTTATCGGGGGTTGGTAACTAGTCGGTCCTTAGTTCTATGTTTGTGTTCATACACCACATATGTTAGTATTAATTAATTCCATCACATCATCATAATATGAAATAACAATAGTTTCACAGAAAAGTAGCTTCAAGCTTTTATTCATCACAAAAAATAGGGACAGAATAATTTGTCTTATTAAATATCAAAAACAAAATCGACACATAGCAAATATTGAAAGCAACTATTACCGAAATGCAATAGAGACAAACTAGGTAAAATAGCGATGCATATGTTCGCTATTCCATGCTCTGGAAAGCATTACACCATCAACAGTCGCTAGCTTGAAAGTTCCTTCTCCAAGCCTCCGTCTGATGACGCACGGTCCTTTCCATGTAGGGTTCATGTGTGATGGGACCGGAAAGATTCGCTTTAGGACAAGGTTGCCAACATCAAAGGTTCTTGGTCAAACTTTCATATTATAGTATCGGGCGACTCGGTGCCGATGTTCGGCTGCTCTCAAATCAGCCTCTTCACGCTTTTCGTCAATAAATTCCAACGACTCCAATAAGAGATCTTGATTTGTTCTAGGATCGTAGTAGGTTACTCGATGGGAAGGGACTTCGAGTTCCATGGGTATAACTACCTCGGCTCTGTAAGCCAAGGCGAATAGGGTATGGCCAGTCGCTGACTTATGACTGGTGTTGTATGCCCAAAGTGCCGTAGGAAGTTCGTCCACCCACTTGCCTCTAGCCTTTTCCAAACATTTTCTCAAGATGGACTTTATGATCTTGTTTATAGCTTCAACCTGGCCATTTGCCCGAGGATGAGCGACCGCTGCAAACCTTTTCTAAATACGATACCTTTGACAAAACTCCTTGAACTCAATACTATCAAATTGAGTTCCGTTATCAGTCACAATAGTTCGCGGGAGACCGAAACGACATACAATGTTTCGCACAACAAAATTAATGACCTTTTTGGTTGTGATCATAGCTAATGGCTCTGCTTCAGCCCAGTTGGTGAAGTAGTCAAGCGCGACAATTGCATATCTCGCACCACCTTTGGAAATTGGCAATGAGCCGATAATATCAATTCCCCATATCGCAAACGGGCATGGACTAACCATTTGCATGATTTCTGTTGGCGGTGCTCTTGGGACTTTCACATATATCTGGCATTTGTCACATCGTCTCACATAATTTATGGTGTCACGATTCATGGTTGGCTAGTAGTACCCATAACGGAGTATCTTTTTAGCTAGCATCTTCCTCCGGTGTGGTCGCCATATTCTTCTTCATGGACTTCTTTCAAGATCCGCTTTATCTCGTCATGGGTGAGGCACCTAAGTAAAGGAACAGAGAATCCCTTTCGATACATAATTTCATCTCGCATAATATACTGTGAGACTTTGCGAAGGAATTGCCGCTTTTCGCTCCTTTTCTCAGGCACGGTTCCACGCAGCAATTATTCTTTAAATGGGGACATCCATGATTCTCTTTAGGTTTCCGTTTTCGGTACATGATCGACTTCCATCGCATTTATACTCAGGGTATGTAGGATCTCGACTGGAACCAAGCCCATCTGTTATGCATCGCCAGTGCTTGCGGACTTTTCCAATGAGTCGGCTTCCCAGTTCTACTCGCGCGGGATATGCGAAATGTCATAGTATTCGAGGTCTTCCGATAATTCCTGAACCCGGGTAAGGTATGGGCCAAGTCGTTTTCCCTTCGCCTGGTAGTCCCCCCTAACTTGGTACACCACTAGCAACGAGTCATAAAAGATTTCAATCGATTTCACCCCAAGCTCTTTAGCAAGCTTCAATCCAGCAATCAACGTCTCATATTCGGCTTCATTGTTCGTAGCGAGGAAATTAAGCTTCAAAGCATAGTAGATCGATCGGTTCTCGGGGGTCACAAGAACGACGCTAGCTCTAGAACAATGATCATTGGATGCTCCATCGGTAAATAGTTTCCATCATACATTGGGAACCACATCGCTTCCACTCGGCTCATCCTACATAGTGAATTCTGCTATAAAATCCGCAAATGCTTGTCCCTAGATATCTCTTCAAGGCAGATAGGTGATGTCAAACTGGCTGAGCTCAATATTCCATTTAAGCAACCTTCTAGATGTCTCAGGCCGCTGCAGGACCTATCACAAAGGTTGGTCGGCGTATGTTGATCGGATGTGCCTGGAAGTACAGGCGAACTTTACGCAACGCGATCACCAAGCAGTATGCCAACTTCTCTATCTTCGGATAATTTCTTTTTGCCCCGGTTAATCATTTACTGATGTAATACACCGGTCTTTGGATCAGGTCCTCCTCATGAATCAAAGCGGCACTTACAGCGTGTGGTGATACAGCTAGGTAAATATACAGCTCCTCATGGTTTGCGGGCTTCGACAAGATATGGGGTCACTCCAGATGATTCACCAAAGCTCAGAACGCGCCTTCACAGTCTTGCGTCCATTTAAAATTCCTCTTCCCTTTCCTTATCAAATCGAAGAAAGGAATGCACTTATCGGTTGCCCTGGAGATAAACCGACTTAAAGCAGCGACCTTCCCGTTCAGGTTTTGTACTTGCTTAATAGTTCTGGGTGCTTGTCTATCCCGAATGGCTTGAATCTTTTATGGATTCGCTTTGATTCCTCGTGCGTTAACAATGAAGCCCAGAAACATTCCTGATGCAACATCAAATGAGCATATCAATGGGCTGATTATCATGCTATAAAATCGAAGGATATCGAACAACTCCGCTAAATCTCGAATGCGATCGTTCGATTGTCGTGACTTTACGAGCATATCATCCACATAAACTTCCATCGTCCTGCCGATCTGATCTTTAAACATTCGGTTAACCAAACGCTGATAGGTTGCTCCTGCATCCTTTAATCCAAACGACATCACTACATAACAGTATAATCCAACATCTATGACAAAGCTGGTGTGCTCTAGATCCAGGATGTGCAATGGGATTTGATTGTACCCTAAGTATGCATCCATAAACGACAACAATTCATGTCCCACGGTCGAGTCAACCAGCCGATCGGTTCTAGGCAAGGGAAAACTATCATTGTGGCACGCTTTTTCAGGTCCGAATAGTCAATGCATGTTCTCCACTTCCCATTTGCCTTCTTTACCAATACAGGGTTAGATATCCATTCGGGGTAGAGGTCATCGCGAATAAACCCGTTGGCTTTAAGTTTATCCACCTCCTCCTAGAGAGCAACAGACCTCTTCGGGTCCATGCCTCGTCTTTTTTTTACAAGGACATACTTCGGATCGAAATTCAGCATGTGGCTCACGATGGCGGGTGAGATCCCACACATGTCAGAATGAGTCCAAGCGAATACATCAATATTTGATCAGAGAGAAAATTAGTAAGTTCCCTCATCATAGAAGGGCTAAGTTGCGATCTGATTTTCAACACCAATGAGGATCTTCTAGGCTGACTGTGATATCGATCGTTAGTACAACCGGCGCTACCTTGGCTTCCTCCTCATCGTCTCTCGGATCTATATCTCTATAGAACCGACTGTGGTGCCCAAGCCAAGGCTTAGGCGCTATTTGTCAATCTTCGGTAACTTTGATGCGGACAGATTTTTCCACATACTTTCCCTTTTCATTTCGCTGGGCTTCTCTCAGCTCAGCCACATAACAAGCATGGCCAGTTGCCTTGATCGCCATGCACAACACCGACTCCATTTTCTATAGGAAATTTCAAAGTCATGCGCCATGGGGCAAGAGCTGCCTTAAACTCAGCCAGGGACGACCGTCCTAGAAAAACATTATACGACGTATCAACATCCAAACAATGAACGGTAGGATCCACACCCTCCTATGTTCACCTTCACCCAATTCAACCGATAACTCAACATAACCTACCACTTCAGTGGCCATACCGTTAAAGCCGTGTATACGAGCTTTGGATGGTTTCAAATCCTTAGCCTCCATTCTCATTCGATCATAATCTTTCTTAAAGATGATGTTTACAGAACTTCGACAATCAATCAATATCCTTCTACCAACATAGGTCTGATCATGGCAGAGATAACCATCGGATTAATAGTAGAGGCCTCCACTCTATCGGCATCTCTACTTCTGAACACTATACCATCCGTCATCATACGCTACTGCTTTGCCGTAGTTCCATCCTTTGTGTTCGAAAAACATTCAAAGTCCACATGTCTCATCGAGCTAGCATAACGCTCCATTTCCTGCCAACTTCTGTCCACAGGGTGCGGTCCACCAACTATTGTGTTTATTACCATCCTCCTGTCGGACTGAGCAGGCTCCTCGGGCCGGCGTGGAGCTTGTACTCGGTTGGGACCAGACGTTCCTTGTCCACCATCCTACGGATCCTTGACAAACTAGTGCAACTTTTTCTGGAAAATTAATTTCTCAATGGCGTCATGAAGGTACCTACACTCATAAGTGTTGTGTTCGTAGGACTCATGAAACCGATAGTATTTCCTGATTTGCTTATGTTCTTCGGTCGATCCCTTCGGACACGGCTTCCTATACTGGAAAGTATTACAGGTAGCCCGGTAGATGTTCTCTAAAGAGGCCTTCAAGGGCGTATAGTTGTTATAAGTAGGGATTCGTGGCTTCCACTTTTCGGACTCCCTCTTCCAATCAGAATTGCCTTCTCCACCCTTTTTCTACTGACCTGGCTTGTTTTGGACATTGACCTGAACCTTTCCAGAGCTCTCACCTGATTACT
This sequence comes from Allium fistulosum, assembly GCA_030737815.1. Classification (NCBI taxonomy): domain Eukaryota; kingdom Viridiplantae; phylum Streptophyta; class Magnoliopsida; order Asparagales; family Amaryllidaceae; genus Allium; species Allium fistulosum. Next base: position 891,660,824 of record CM060902.1, read on the forward strand.
TTACTACAATGTTTGTTTGTACCAAAAATGGGCACAACACTCTTCGGGAGTTGTTTGAAGAGATAAAATGAAGATTATAAATGTAAAACAGAGATTATCTAACAAAAACTCCAACAAATATGAATGCAAAGTGAACAGACAAGCAGTTTAGAGTGGTTCGGCGTATAGCCTACGTCCACTATGAAGTTTTGATGATTTTATTGATTCTCTTTCAATTATTACAAGCGTTTACAGCGATGAACAGCGGATTACAGTTTAGAATTCGAAATTGACAGCAAAAGTATGATGCAAATCTCAATCCGGCAGAGTCTGGGCGCTTCAGAGAAAAAAGATCCCTTTTTCGTTGATTCTGGAGCCCTATTTATAGGTGTAGGAGGCTTGGATTTCGCTCAAACTCCGGGAGACTTGGCCTGACACGTGAGGGGGCCCATTCGACCACTTCCAGAGAGTTTCAAGCCAATCTGTGATCGATACGAAATCATTTCGTATCGATCAGGATTACTTCCAGTTGAGCTCAAAATTGGTGGAGACATTCCTTGTTATGTGTGCAGCCTTCAGTTAAAATCTCATGGTGTTTGGATCAGTGGATTGAGAGATATCGTCGATACGAGATGGATTTTAACGCTGGCTGTTCTGCTCGTCTCCATTGCTTCGACTCCATCCTTTCGTCTCGATGATTGCACGCGCTCTCAAGGTGATGTGGTGCGCGCGCCTCGCTTCGATCCGCCCTTCACTCCGAGTCGACCGCGTCGACTCCATATATCTCGGCGCATTCGCATCGAGGGATGCCGTGGTGTGCGCTCTTCATCTCGATCCGGTATTTGCTCCGTGTTGACCGCTTCGACTCCATGTATCTTGCCCCGTTTCCTTCGAGAGGTGACACGTTATCCAAGCTGGTTGACCTGATGGTTTCGAGTAGGACTTCATCCATGGATACGAAGCAAACTCTGGCTGATGGATACGAAGCAAGTGTTGGCTGATGGATACGAAGCAAACACTGAATGATGGATATGAAGCAAGTGTTGGCTGAAGGATACGAAGTCCTTCAATTGCTGGTATGTGTGAAGTCCATCGATACGAGTTCGATGGATACGAAGAAAATCGAGTCGAACCTGGGTACCTCGATGGATCCGGAGCTGATCGATACGAAGCATGATGGATTCGAACTGGGGCTTCGGTGATGGATACGAAATCGCCCAGAGTGATGGATACGAAATCTGGGCTCTTTCCCTCCAATTTTACTCGATCATAACTTGAGTGTATGAGTCCGGATCGACTTGAAATTTGAGGTGCTGATCTCTATGGCCTTTCTTGTCGTATCCTATCAATTGTAGCTCACTCTGGGCTCGGGCAAAATTCAGTGATATCCATGGCGTGCTATCCTTGTTCTCTAGTTGGCTTCTTGATGTCCTGGCCTTGCCAAAAGGCGGGATAACATTTGCCCCCCAAAGTACGTCTTGTGAAAACATTACATGCTTTGAAAAGCTGCAGGCCTTCTTCGAATAGCTTTGGAAGTCGTACCCCTTAGCCATTCTCTCGTATCGGTCCGCTTACGAGTCGATGCTCAAAGTCAAAAAGCCTTCTTTCGTATCGATGTGGGTTGATCTGATGGATACGAAGACAATCGTTCGTATCGATGGTCACAAATGGTGGTGAACTCTGGTTCGAATTGATGATATCTGGTGGATACGAAATGGATGTTCGCATCGATAGATATTGATGGATACGAAATTGACGCTCGTATCAACAGATCTGCTCTGTTTCGAATCGATGGCTCAAAACCTGGATGCTTCGAAACGATGGTGTCCGGTGAACATTTCGCCTCGATGAATGCACGGCTTGATGGATGCGAGGAAAGCGTGTGCGCCTACCCATCGTTTTCACGTAGCCTCCCTGTGCGCTTCGAAACGATAAAGGTTAATGGGTTCGATACGAATGCTCGCATCGATGCGCTGCTTAACTGGTTGCGACCGGTCAGATTGACTGGGAGTCGAATCGACTCGGTTCCGTCCTAGGCCTCGTATAAATATCCGGGACTTTGCCATTTCTCACTTTTTTACCTTTTACTTTTACTGTTGTCTTCTGCCTTCTCGTATCGATCCACAGACAAGCAGGAGAGAAGAATTATTCCAATCTTCGAATCGATCAAACATCATCTTATAATTTCCCCAAACTCCAATTCGATTCAGGTAAATGAGCAATCACGGCTACACTTGAGCGACGAAGTTCGGATCTCAAATCCATCGTGCCTTTGCCGATTATCAATTTTGGTGGTGCCAAGGCCAGATCTGGACCAGAGCTTGGTCGAGGATGGCCATGGCCATGCTCGCTTCAATCGGAGAAGAAAGAGTTCTGGAGCGATTGTTTCACCACTAGTTCGTGTCGATCTGGGATAAGAGGATTCGACTCGATCCAGATTTCATGATTTCGCATCGACTGATGGGTTAAAGGGGATGCAGAGGTTCGCATCGATCTAGGGTGGTAGGGGCTTGTGTTGAACTGAGATGATCGATGTAAGCGCTTGGCCAGCGTGATCGATGCGAAAATCCATCTCTCTTGATCGATACGAAGACCAAGAGATCTCATCGGTCCCATATCGATAACCACAGATCGATACGAAGTTATCGCATTTGGTTGTCTCACAGCCGTTACCCTTGGCCGATGCGAAGTAAACCTACCTGATCGATACGAAATCTCCTCCTCCGGTCGATACGAACTGTCATCGATACGAAAGGTATCGAGTTGACTTGATCGATACGAAAGTATCGATTCGAACTGGATCGATACGAAATACATCACGCCTCCGAATGAATTTGAACTTGAACTACGATCGATTCCATGCTGAAATTCGACGAACCTAGCGAACTTTTGCATGTCCTTATATTCGACTCCGACGAGCTTCTGCCTTGCATAATTGGACTTGATTACAGGATTGCATATTTGACTGACTTTCGAAGCTCGTCGATGGAACTGCCTTTTAATAGAAAAGTACAACGAATTCTTTAACCTGGAATCGATTGTTATCATCTGGATGGCGCAGTCATGACGGTCAGCGATGACGGTCATGTTTGTCTGACTTCCAGAATCTCGTCGCTTGCACATTTTCTTTAATTCTGCAGAATTTTCTCAAGTCACGCACAGCATTCGCACTACACAACACATTCATGCACTTTACACTGGGGAATGCACGGGCTTTTTGTCACCTAATGATGGTTTCTCGTGAGTTAGCTGGCGATGGAACCGTCAAGTTCGCAGCAGCAAGAAATTCAGAACCCTGTCCTTCCCAGAATTGAGATTCCGGTCATCGAGGCCGAAGTTATTGGCCCAGCTCCGGACGAGTTGCCCAGCGCGTCCTTCATTAATAGTCCACCTGATTCCGTCTCATCCAACATCTCCGAAGACATGCTGGGGAGGATATGCTTAAGGCATGGTTTATCTTTGGATGAGGTATTGTTGCCGGGACCGGATGATAGGCCACATAATCCTCCGGAGGGGTATACTGCTTTTAATCGGCACGCGTGCGCAGCCGGCACACTTCCTCCATTCAATGACTATATAAGAGAAGTGTTGGCTTATCTGGACATCGCTCCGTCTCAATTGCATCCTAACGGATATGCCTCACTCAACAGCTTGTTCGTTGTATTCATGGAGTACCTCCATCGTCCTCCCCGTATGATCGATATAAGATACTTGTTTAACTTCAAGAGTCGGACTGACAGCCCATCTTATACGTTCTTGGAGTCTGTAAGGAACTGCCAAGTCGTCGTGGGGTCGTGGACTAGGCTAAGCTATTTTAAGTCGGAGTGGTTCTATGTCCGATGTCCCCCGGGATTTGCCAGAAGATGGCTATTCAGACGTGAGTATCGTCTCTTTTCCCAAATAATTGACAGGGCAATTTTCGGAGTGAAATTAAACTTACGTCTTCTCCTCTTTTTCTTTCAGCTATCATCCAGCGGCCTGAGGGTGGCTATTACAAAGAGATAGTTCGGGTCCTCCAAGAGATTCCTAGCGAAGAAAGGAATATTGAACTGTTATTGACAGATCGGAATCTCAGAGTCCTTGGGCTGATTGGTCGGAGGCAGAGCATAAGACTCGACGGCGCATTAAAGACCGTCTCCAGGAAAAAGGTCAAGCAGATGAAGCCCAGGGTCGTGATAATCGAGGAACCCGACTCCGAGAAAACCCACACTGACGAAGAACCGTTGGCCGGACCTGCTAATGCAACCCCAGAGTCCGATGCTAAGAGGAAAGGCAAAGCTGTGGCTTCGAAACAGCCTAAGTCTGGGAGGCGGAAGTCTGTGGTTTTGCACCGCCCTTCGTCAGGAGTTAAGATTATGGAGGCGTCCTCCCCGCAAGCTGGAGATCAATTTGAAGGGCCTTCCGATCCTCCAGTCCCCGACATCGAGCCGGAGCAACACGATGTTGGGTCGGGTGGACCGCGACATATCGCCGATGTTAGCGAGTCTGAGTTTGCCGATGCGACTGACACTTCTGGTTGGTCCGGGGGGTTACACATTCACACACTCCTCACGGCACAACACATTTTCCTAACCACCATCAACACATCGCAAACGGTTACTGATTCTTTGTTGTTTCCTTTTCAGGTACGATGTCTGGGAAAGGTTCCGTGCTTGGTAGTTTGCGTAAGCGCCGTTATCATGAGCCACGCAGGAGAGAGGGCGAGAGGGATTATGACGCTGGACACTCCGGTCAGGAGAAATCTGACAGAGATAGGGGACATGTTCACCGATCCCGATCTCGTTCTCCTCCCCCCAGGACCTCTGCACCTCCTGTGGTCGCCGTTACTCGTCCTCCCGAAACTTCACGGTCTAGGCCGCCTTCTCAAGCTTTGAGGTCCGACCCCCCGCGCAGGACCGAAATAGCCACCTCTTCGGCTACTGTGTCGGTCTCGGCCGAGGCGTCTAGTGAGGGAGCGCTCAAATTGGCACAGATGAGGAAGGAATTTCCTGACATCTGTTTTGATGGATATGTCTTTCCCCCGCACCTGAAGAGAATCCCGCCAACCGCGGAAACCACTATCCACGATTGTGTCGCGGACATCTTTTTCCAGTATAGGGAGTGGGGACGGGCCGCGAGGAAGGCATCTAAAGTGGCGTTTGAGCGGGGCGTCACCATTGAGAAACTTGAGAAGGAGCTGGGTCGCAACGACCAAATCATAAAAGCGCTTAACTCTGAAGCCGAGTCTTCTCGTAAGTCTGAAATGGAGGCTTTAAAGAAAGTTGACGAGGTGACCGCTGCCATGGCCAGGATGAAGCAAGAACATTATACCGCGATTGAGGACATGGGTCACAGGAACACTTCCATCACTGCCGAGAGGGATGCCGCTCTCAAGGAGCTTAATGAGCTGAAGTCAAAGTTCTCGGAGATGGCTAAGGAAAAAGACGCAGCTAACGTCTCTGCGCAGGAAGCCTGTGATCAGGCAGTGACACTCCAAAGGGAGAAGGAAGCGGCTGTACAACAAGCCCGTGAGGCTGAGGCTGGAGTTGAGGAGAAAGTACGGCAGGCGGAGGCCAGGATTGAGGCCGAGGTGGAGGAGCTACTCGTCACTTACAACGCCAATGTGCTAAGGCACCGAGACCTGACATGGCTTGACGATTACCCCACACATCTCTATAACGCCTGGAACCTACTGGTGGATGAGGAGAGATCTGGGCACCCTGATGAAGCCCCTGATGAGTTCGAGCTGGAGAACCGCATCCTTAATGATGACGAAAAGAAGGTTCTCCATGACTCCATGATTTCCCATGACAAGGTGAGGCTTGGTGCTCAGGTCCCGGAAGTCGGAGAGAGCTCTGGTGTGGAACACCATGTTACAAGTTCTGAGATTGTCGTGTCATCTCAGTCTGAGCCAACTTCAATGATCTACTCCCAGCCTATCCCAGCGTACGACCCAGATCAACCGCACTTATCTCCTATTAAGGAACATCCTTCTGAAGCGGTTCAGACGACCTCGAGCCAAACCGAGGAAGGTACTTTGAACTAACTTCCAGTATATTTGGATTGAAGATCCCGTGTTGAAATGTTGCTAATGACATGTCTTTTCCTTTGATCAGTGACAGGAGTTGCACCAGCCGCGCCTCTTATCACCCAAGTATTAGGTCACGCGCCAGGAGCCATCGTTTCTGAGGCGACCTCCGTCGCAGCAATGGCACCGGTTGGAGTGACGGAGGGGAGCTCACTTTCTTTCGACGAGCAGATGATAAACGAGCTTCTTGGCCGTCAAAGTGATCCTTTTGCGGACTTGCCATTTGGCTTGGGTGGATTCACGGCTACATCTGACACCTTGTCCCAAACTACTACGGCTCCTAGCGAGGCCAGGGCACGGCGGGAAGCGGCGATGTTAGCTGAGATCAATGCCGAGATGGCGGCTGCGGCGCACGGCGGCGGTGTTGATGACGGAGCGGCAGCTCAGTGCCCCATTCCTCTTATGACTATGTCTCCTGAGGGCACACTTACTGACACTAATGTACCAGCCCCTCCTCCGGCTGCGGAGTCTGTTCCTCCCACTCCTCCCGCGGGAAGCATCCCTATAGAGTCCAGCTCAGACGAGGATGTTGACATTATGCCTTCACCCGGGGGGAGCTTGCCTAGGGAGAAAGGCTCCAAGCGAAAGGGTACTGGCGGCTCCAGTAGTTCCTCAAAGAAGAAGAAGAAGCTGAGGAAGCAGAAGGATTAGACATCCTTTTCATAGATAGTTAGGGACTTTTGTTATTTTTTCTGTCTTTTCCCTTTTGTAGGCCGTGTTTAGATGCGGGTTCGGCCCCTGCTAGTAGGAACATTTTAGGAAAGATCTCATGTATGAAGCATTGTTTTTGAGTTTAGTTGGAATAAAATTTTGTCCTTTAGCTTCAGCTTGTGTTCCTTTCTATGCTTGAATATTGCAGTGTTCGGACTTTGGTCCAGTGTATTTGCATTTTTTGATCGCTTCAAGAATAGCTCATTTTTACTTGTTAAGTATGGAACTTTCGGACTCGAGTTGTGATAGGGAATCGCATCGGAGCTGACCATCGTATAGTTTCGGGCAATGACTAACATTTGCTTCTGCCCCCAGCTTCGGGGTCAAGGTGTGATGATCAGCTTGCGATGGTACCGAGCGAGGACCGAGTGGTCGAACTACGCTCGTTCTCTCATGAACCGTTCCATCCATACTCCGGGGATATGCGTCATCTCGTAAGCGGTTGTTCGCACTTTGGGAACATGGAGTTGACTGTTTATACTCCGCTTCGCACTCTGGGAATGTGGAGCTGAATGTCTATACTCCATTTCGCACTCCGGGAATATGGAGTTAAATGTTTTATACCCCGCTTCGCACTCTGGGAATACGGAGTCGAATGTTTATACTCCGTTTCGCACTCTGGGAATACGGAGTCGGATGTTTATACTCCATTTCGCACTCTGGGAATATGGAGTTAGATGTTTATACTCCGTTTCGCACTCTGGGAATACGGAGTCGGATGTTTATACTCCATTTCGCACTCTGGGAATATGGAGTTAGATGTCTATACTCCGTTTCGCACTCTGGGAATACGGAGTCGGATGTTTATACTCCATTTCGCACTCTGGGAATATGGAGTTAGATGTTTATACTCCGTTTCGCACTCTGGGAATACGGAGTCGGATGTTTATACTCCATTTCGCACTCTGGGAATATGGAGTTAGATGTTTATACTCCGTTTCGCACTCTAGGAATACGGAGTCGGATGTTTATACTCCATTTCGCACTCTGGGGATATGGAGTTAGATGTTTATACTCCGTTTCGCACTCTGGGAATATGGAGTTAGATGTAGGATTGTCGTGTGTCAATCCTATTAATATCGGTGTCATGGCTTGCCCCCGAGCTCGGGTTTCGCCTAGTGAGTGGCCGGTCGTATCACAGCTACTCTCCATTTGAATAAGTCCCATTGTGTGATGGGATTTAGCTCTTCGTGCATCGTGATGTTGTATATCGTACATAATGAATCACAGCTCTGGCTCGAAGAAGTGGCATTTTATTGCTGAAATAAGAAAATGCGGCAAAGTCAGTTGCCTTATTACAAAATTCAAATTTCGAAATGCAGAAACAAATTGCTAAATAGAATGAAATAAATAAAGCCTGTCATATGTAGTAGCGGCGGAGACTTTCGCTGTTCCAAGCCCTCGGTAAATCGAGACCGTCAACAGTCGACAGCTTGAATGTACCATCTCCGAGCTTTCGTGTAATTACATACGGCCCTCCCCAGTTTGGTTTCATGTGTGAAGGAACTGGGTAAATTCTCTTGAGCACGAGGTCGCCGAGTTCAAAGGTTCGAGGTCGAACTCTGGTGTTGTACAATCGGGCGACCCGACTTCGATGTGCGGCTGCTCTCAAATCAGCCTCCTCCCGTTTTTCATCCAATAGATCCAAAGACTCGGCTAGGAGTATAGCGTTTGTTTTTGGATCATAATAAGTCACGCGATGAGAGTGCACTTCTGTTTCGACCGGAATAACGGCCTCTGAGCCATAAGACAGGGAAAACGGAGTGTGTCCGGTCGCGGTTTTATGGGTCGTTCGATAGGCCCATAATGCCATAGGAAGTTCATCGACCCACTTGCCCCCAGCCTTCTCTAGTCGTTTCTTCAGGATCGATTTTATAACTTTGTTGACAGCCTCAACCTGCCCATTCGCTTGGGGGTGTGCGACAGCCGAGAACTTTTTGCGGATATGAAACCGTTGACAGAAATCCTTGAATTCTGTGCTCTCGAATTGGGTCCCATTATCAGTGATGATAGTATGCGGGAGTCCAAATCGACAGATGATGTTGCGAACCACGAAATTTATCACCTTCTTTGTCGTAATGGTTGCTAGGGCTTCGGCCTCGGCCCATTTTGTGAAGTAATCGACTGCGACAATGGCGTATTTCGCACCGCCTTTTGCTAAAGGTAAAGCGCCGATGATGTCAATGCCCCACATTGCGAATGGCCAGGGACTGACCATTTGGGTTATCTCAGTTGGCGGAGCTCTCGGAATTCGGGCATGTATCTGGCATTTATCGCATTTCCGGGCATAGTTTGCCGCATCTCGGTTCACCGTCGGCCAGTAGTACCCATATCGGAGTATCTTTTTAGCGAGAGCTTGCCCGCCGGTATGATCACCGCACTCTCCTTCGTGCACGTCATGTAGCACTCGCTTGACTTCCTCGTGGGCGATACATCTGAGGAGAGGAACGGAATAACCTCTCCTGTACATGACTCCGTTTTGGATGATGAACCGTGAGGCTTTTCGCTGAATCTGTCTCTTCTCATTTCTAGGTTCAGGTAGCACCCCATTCTCAATGTAATTCCGATACGGAGTCATCCAGGACTCTCTATTGGGAGCGATTTCAAATACAGAGTCCATTTCTATCCGATCGATGCTTGGAGTGGCCAAAGTTTCAACGGGGACAAGTCCCATTTGTTGCGCTTCGCCTGTGCTGGCTAACTTCGCCAGTGAATCGGCTTTCTGATTGCGTTCCCGAGGCACATAATAGATGGCATAATAATCAAACTGGTTTAGGATTTCCTGAACTCGCGTCAAGTAAGCGGCCAGTCTCCGGTCTCTTGCCTGGTATTCTCCTCGCACCTGGCATACCACTAACTGCGAATCGCAATAAATTTCTACAGCGACAATTCTCAAATCTCTGGCAAGTCTTAGGCCGGTCAGGAGGGCTTCATATTCGGCTTCATTATTAGTTGCACGAAAGTCGAATTTAAGAGCATAACATATGGATCGGCCCTCGGGAGTCTCAAGTACAACCCCCGCGCCCGAACACCGGTCATTTGATGCACCATCAGTATACAGCTTCCAGATGTATTCGGGAGATTCACTGGTTTCGGGTAAGTCTTCCGGGACGGTGAATTCGGCTATGAAATCAGCCAGGACTTGTCCTTGAATGGCCCTCCGCGGAGCGTATGCGATATCAAATTGGCTTAGCTCAATGTTCCACTTGAGTAACCTACCGGACGTCTCAGGCCGCGTAAGGACCTGTCGTAACGGCTGGTCGGTGTACACAGTAAGCGGATGAGCCTGGAAGTAGGGACGGAGCTTCCTCGAGGCAATGACCAAACAATAAGCCAGTTTCTCCAGCCTTGGATAATTTCTTTCAGCTCCTGTTAGTCGCTTACTAACATAGTAGACCGGGTTTTGCACTTTGTCTTCTTCCCGGACTAGAGCAGCACTGATCGCATGTTCAGATACTGCCAGGTAGAGATATAATTGCTCGTGGTCAACCGGTTTTGACAAGATCGGAGGTGTGGAGAGATGTTGAACTAGTGATCGGAACGCGCCTTCACACTCCGTGGTCCATTCAAAGTTTCGTTTGCCCTTCCGAATCAGGTCGAAGAAAGGAATGCATTTGTCGGTGGACTTCGAAATGAACCTGCTCAATGCTGCGACCTTCCCGTTAAGACTCTGGACTTGCTTTATAGTTTTAGGGGTTTGCAAATTTCTAATAGCCCAGATCTTCTCAGGATTCGCCTCTATCCCTCGAGCGTTGACAATGAACCCAAGGAATTTTCCGGATGCAACGCCAAAGTGACATTTGAGTGGGTTGAGCTTCATCCCGTACTCCCGGAGGATGCTGAACATTGAATCCAAATCTCTGACGTGATCGGTGGAGAATCGTGACTTCACCAGCATGTCATCCACGTAAACCTCCATAGTTTTCCCAATCTGATCAGCGAACATTTGGTTGACTAAGCGTTGGTATGTTGCTCCAGCGTTCTTTAGACCAAACGGCATGACTTTGTAACAATAGAGTCCCAGGTCGGTCACGAAGCTGGTATGTTCCTGATCAGGCAGATGCATGGGTATCTGATTGTAGCCGGAATATGCGTCCATAAAGGATAGTAGTTCATGCCCGGCCGTCGAATCTACGAGCTGATCGATTCGTGGAAGTGGGAAGCTATCTTTTGGACAAGCCTTGTTTAGGTCAGAGTAATCAACACAAGTTCTCCACTTCCCGTTTGGTTTCCGAACTAGTACCGGGTTGGACACCCATTCTGGATACAAGGCATCTCGAATGAACCCATTCGATTGCAGTTTATCAACTTCCTCTTTAAGGGCGGCAGATCTCTCTGGATCCATACCGCGCCTTTTCTGTTTCACCGGGACATGTCGTGGATCTATATTCAGGGAGTGACTTGCAATGCTCGGCGAGATCCCGCACATGTCAGAGTGTGTCCAGGCGAAGACGTCGAGATTCGCCCGAAGAAATTCGACCAACTCCTGCTGTGTCTGCTTGTTTAGTTGGGACCCAACTTTCAGCATTTTTGAATCATCATCCTCACTGATTGGGACGTCCACAGTTAGTTCGGCTGGAGAGGCTTGACTCTCCGTTGATTCGTCTCTATCCTCGTTGTCCCTGGGGTCCAGGTCTTTCAGGAATTGGTCGTGGTGCCCGGGCCGAGGCCCAGGCACCAATTGTCAATTGTCGATAGAACGGACGCAGAGAGATTCCTCTACGCCCTTACCCTTCTCTTTACGTTGCGCCCCGCGCAGCTCAGCAACATAACAGGCCCTTCCCGAGGCCTGATCTCCTTGAACAACTCCAATCCCACGATCAGTGGGAAATTTCAGAGTCAGACACCATGGGGCGATCGCCGCCCTGAACTCGGCCAAAGCTGGTCGTCCCAGAAACGCATTGTATGGCGAATCTATCTCTAACACAACAAATTGTAACATGCGGACCCTCCGGCGCTCTCCAACGCCTAATTCGACTGGGAGTTCAGTTATTCCTATGGGTATCGTGGCACTTCCGTTGAAACCATGGATTCTGGATAAACAGGGTTTCAAATCCTTTGTCTCCATCTTCATCAGATCGTAAGCCCGTTTGAGCAAGATGTTTACAGAGCTCCCACTGTCAACCAGGATCCTCTTCATCCAAGCAGGACCTACCTGGGCGGATATGACTAGTGGGTCGATAGTAGGGGCTTCAACTTTATCGGCGTCTCGGCTCCTGAACACGATATCATCGGACATTACCTTTTGTTGCTTTGCTGGGGTCCCATCCTCGCAATTACTATAACACTCGAAGTCCGCATGCCTGATAGAACTGGCATACGACTCCATTTCCCCCCAGCTTCTGTCTGCCGGATGGGGACCACCACTTATTGTGTTGATAACTAATCTCCCGCCCGCACGAGCGGGTTCATCCTCCCTTTCCTGATTCTGTGAACGATTTTGATTTGAGGGGCCCGCTCCGCCAGGCTGCGGCGCCCGTACAAACTGATCTAGCTTCCTCTCTCTAATCAGCTTCTCGATGAGGTCCTGTAAGTGTCGACACTCATTGGTATTATGTCCATAGCTCTCATGGAACCTACAGAATTTTCCTGTCTGAATCTGTCTCTCCGATGAGGGCTTCGGAGCAGGCTTCTTATATTGTACGGTGTTGCAAGTCTGTAAGTATACGTTTTCCAATGACGTGTTCAGCGGTGTATAACTGTCAAACATCTGAGCTCTACGTCGGGGACCTCGGTTCTCATCTCTCTTCTTGTTCTGGCCATTGTTTCCTCTCTGCTGGGTTTGCTTGTTTTGTATGTTGAGCTGAACTTTCCCGGAACTCTCGCCGGACTGTTTAACTGCCACATTGCTCTGTATTCCTTCAATGCTGGGCCTCGCATCGTCCTGCTTCCTAGACTGTTTTGCATCCTCCTGCCGCAGGAATTGAGCGGCCTTGGAGTAAAAACGGTCCAACGACGCGGGCGGTTTCCCAGCCAGCCAGTTTCCGAATTCAGAATCAGGATCAATCCCCTTGGTCAGAGCCATTAAGATTGAATTATCGTTGGGATTGGTGATCTCGACGCATGCTGCGTGGAACCTCTCCAAGTAACGCCTGAGTGTTTCTCCAGGAGCTTGAGTGACGCTGGACAAGGTGTTGACGTCCTTCGGCCTAGCAACATGCATCCGGAATTGCTCCACAAACCTCTTGGCCAATTGATCGAACGAAGAAATTGATCTAGGTGGTAGGCGGGTAAACCACATTGTCGCGATTCCTCCCAGAGAAATGGGGAAACTCCGACACTTCACTGCGTCGTCGGCCCTTGCGGCGCTCATCGACCATTCATACTTCAGAATATGCTGGTTGGGGTCACTATTCCCTTCATACATCGGGAGAGTCGGCATTCTGAATCGCCTAGGGGGTTCGGCATGTAACACTTCGTCTGTGAAAGGAGTATGACTACGGGAAATTCCCCAGTCATCATTAGTGAGCCCCTGACTCTCGCGGATCATTTGACGTATCATGGTTGATATATCCGAAACAGGCGGATTCGGAGCGTGATGAGCTAAGGCGTGGTCGGGTTCCACGGCGCGAGTAGGGATCGGGCGTTGTCGACGACCCGTATCTCGCCTCCTTGGCTCAACGTCTTCTGGGACATAAGGTTCAGGAGTATGTCCTCGATGTTGATTGATCGGCTCAGATTGATTTCGGGTATCAGCCCTTGTCTCTGCTGCGGCAGTTGTGGCGCGGTTATCGGTGGTGTACTGTGGGGCAGTACCTCCTCGTGTTGAGGGACCGGTTTGGAAACTAGTCGACGGTCCTACCCTCAGTTGCCCAACAGTTAAGGCAGGCTGATATTCAGCAGCTCGAGTGCGATTCCCCTCTAGTCGAGGACGGGTAGTCTGGCGGTGGTAATCAGATGAAGCTGAGCTTTCGGTAGACGCTCTGGAGACATCATCTCTCCTGGACCTTCTGTGCCCCCGGCGGTTCAGCTGGTTGGTCAGCTCGATATTGGCGCGTAACTGTTCTGCCAACTGCTGACGGCTTTGGGTCAGCTCCTGGAGCAATACCTGAAACTCCTGTCGGGTGACTAGCCCCGTTGAGTCTGACTGAGTGGCATTGTCTTGATTGGAAGAAGGCGGCTGTGTTGGATTTTGCCTGTCTCTGCCTTCTTGCTCTGTGGTGGTGGCGCCAGATCTTGTGCTGACCATTGTCGGTGGTGGAGTCCTTGCCTAGATTTTGAACAAATCTGAATAGAATGGAAGGATTCCGGGCTGGATATCTGGATCTTCCTCTTGGATTTGTGCAATCCGGTATCGACGGCAGATCCAACGAGCAGGAGAAAAAGCTGGTTTTCTCAGTGAAAGCACCAAAGTGTTTGTACCAAAAATGGGCACAACACTCTTCGGGAGTTGTTTGAAGAGATAAAATGAAGATTATAAATGTAAAACAGAGATTATCTAACAAAAACTCCAACAAATATGAATGCAAAGTGAACAGACAAGCAGTTTAGAGTGGTTCGGCGTATAGCCTACGTCCACTATGAAGTTTTGATGATTTTATTGATTCTCTTTCAATTATTACAAGCATTTACAGCGATGAACAGCGGATTACAGTTTAGAATTCGAAATTGACAGCAAAAGTATGATGCAAATCTCAATCCGGTAGAGTCTGGGCGCTTCAGAGAAAAAAGATCCCTTTTTCGTTGATTCTGGAGCCCTATTTATAGGTGTAGGAGGCTTGGATTTCGCTCAAACTCCGGGAGACTTGGCCTGACACGTGAGGGGGCCCATTCGACCACTTCCAGAGAGTTTCAAGCCAATCTGTGATCGATACGAAATCATTTCGTATCGATCAGGATTACTTCCAATTGAGCTCAAAATTGGTGGAGACATTCCTTGTTATGTGTGCAGCCTTCAGTTAAAATCTCATGGTGTTTGGATCAGTGGATTGAGAGATATCGTCGATACGAGATGGATTTTAACGCTGGCTGTTCTGCTCGTCTCCATTGCTTCGACTCCATCCTTTCGTCTCGATGATTGCACGCGCTCTCAAGGTGATGTGGTGCGCGCGCCTCGCTTCGATCCGCCCTTCACTCCGAGTCGACCGCGTCGACTCCATATATCTCGGCGCATTCGCATCGAGGGATGCCGTGGTGTGCGCTCTTCATCTCGATCCGGTATTTGCTCCGTGTTGACCGCTTCGACTCCATGTATCTTGCCCCGTTTCCTTCGAGAGGTGACACGTTATCCAAGCTGGTTGACCTGATGGTTTCGAGTAGGACTTCATCCATGGATACGAAGCAAACTCTGGCTGATGGATACGAAGCAAGTGTTGGCTGATGGATACGAAGCAAACACTGAATGATGGATATGAAGCAAGTGTTGGCTGAAGGATACGAAGTCCTTCAATTGCTGGTATGTGTGAAGTCCATCGATACGAGTTCGATGGATACGAAGAAAATCGAGTCGAACCTGGGTACCTCGATGGATCCGGAGCTGATCGATACGAAGCATGATGGATTCGAACTGGGGCTTCGGTGATGGATACGAAATCGCCCAGAGTGATGGATACGAAATCTGGGCTCTTTCCCTCCAATTTTACTCGATCATAACTTGAGTGTATGAGTCCGGATCGACTTGAAATTTGAGGTGCTGATCTCTATGGCCTTTCTTGTCGTATCCTATCAATTGTAGCTCACTCTGGGCTCGGGCAAAATTCAGTGATATCCATGGCGTGCTATCCTTGTTCTCTAGTTGGCTTCTTGATGTCCTGGCCTTGCCAAAAGGCGGGATAACAATGTTGCTTTGTATCGCTTCCCCATTTGGTCCTGTAGCAGTGCTCCTTTTGGACAATCTGGCCTCCTCCTTTCTCATGAACTGGTGTGCCTTTGCGTAGAAATGTTCCAATGTGGCCGGCGGTTTTCCAACTAGCCAATCACCGAATTTGGATTTGGGTTCAACCCCCTTGTCACAGCCATAAGTATGGCGTGGTCATTCGGATTACTAACCTCAGTAGCAGCAACGTGAAACCTCTGTAAATAATCTTTCAGTGATTTGCCCGGAGCCTGGATTACGCTGGATAGCGAAATCACATCTTTGGGGAAATAGCGTGAATCCGGAACTACTCCACGAATCTTGTAGCCAACTCATCAAATCTCGAGATTGACCGTAGAGGTAACCTTGTGAACCACATTGTATCAATCCTAGACAGAGTTATAGGGAAGCATCTGCATTTGGTTGCGTCATTCGCTCTAGCCAAGTCCATCAACCATTCTTACCTCATAACGTGTTGTCGGGGGTCAGTCTTCCCTTCGTAAGCGGGCATTGTAGGCATGCTAAACCTCCAGGGGTATTTAGCTTGCCAAATGTTATCGGTGAATGGAGTATGACTCCTAGAGACTCCCCAATCATCATTAGTCAAGCCTTGGTTTTCCCTCATCAGCTGCCTGGCTATTGCGGATAAGTTCGGAGTCTGGATAGGGGGTGCCAGGTCAGGTTCCATTCTGTGTGAATGTTTTGGCCAGCGTCCCATGAGCATCTCATGCCTTCTCAGCATGTGGTCCTTTAGACGCGTATCCTGAGGATTCTCTTCATTATCATCCCGGTGAGGTAATTGATCAGCATCAAAGCTTGCTCCAATGCCCAAGTTCCCTGTTCCGAGTCGAGCATGACTTCCTAAGTGTAGTTGAGGAGCCATCCTCTCGGTTAAAGGATCAGTTCCAATCCCGATTGACTGCCCCCGGTGGTCTACCGCAAGTTGCTCCTTTGCTCCAGCTTGTGTCATTTCAATTCTACGACTCCTACACCTGTGGTGCCCGTCTGATGAAGTTGAGCTGTTAGACTCTGAGTATGAAGCCAGACTTCCTTCAGCATTTTGACGCTGCTATTGAGCAATCTGGTTCATCGGATTGGCATTTTCCTGAATTTGCTCGTTTAGTTGTCTCCAGCTTTCCATTAGTTCCCTCATCAGGTCATCGAATTCAGCCCTGGTAACGGAATCAGTAGGATTCTGGGCTGCAACGATTTCCACATTTGCATTAGCTGGCTGATTGCTTGGCCCTCATTGTTGGACACTAGCAGTTTCATTGGCATCGATGTTGTGGGAGTTAGATCTGGTGTGCCTTACCATCTTAGAGTCTTTTGCTTAGATCTCAAAAAATCCGGATAGTGATTGCAAACTGTTGACAAAGAACCCGGATCTCCTTTGGGGGATTTCTTCAATCCAGTAGCAACAAAGGTGATCCTATAGCCTGAAAATCGAGTTCTCAATGAAAGCACCAAAATGTTTGCAACCAAATTGGTCACAAACACCCGATAATAGATTTGAGTAGTGAAATAAATGAAGAAATCAAATGGAAATTAAGGAATAACACTATATATTGCAAGCAGGAATAGCAAAAAGTAAAAACAACAGGATTTGTAGTGTTTCGGCGTTGAATGCCTACGTCCACTCTAAATTCTCTCTTCATTGCTTTATCAATCACTTGATTACAAATACAATTCACAAGGAATAGCTTGAATACAAGTTGGAACAATGATAAACCGAGTACAAAAAATGGTAGATTATTCCCTTAGTCTAAAAAAGATCCCCAAAAGTGGCCCCCTGCTCCTGTATTTATAGATGGAGGCGGCCTTCAGCCTGACCATTCGGGCCCATAGTGAAAAATGCTTGGCCCAACTCACTACATAGACCTACCTCATTATGCCGACCTGACCACCTCTGTATGCTGACCTGAGCTATAACACATGCAATGCCGATCAGTGTCTTACCACATGCAATGCCGACCTGGCCTTCATGCCTTATGCCGAACTGATGGCCTTCATGCCTCATGCCGACCTGATAGTCTTCACACTATACACCGAGCAAAGTTGAGGCAACACCAACTCGAAGATTTCCGTATGCCGACCCGAAGTTGCCCCTTAATTGCCGACCCCAAACAATATGCCGACCCGATATAGCATCCTTGCCGACCCGAAGCTCTTCTCCTCGATGACGACCCCAAGTGATACAATCTCCATCCTAATGCCGACCCGAAGCAAACACCGACCCGAGCACCATCATATACTATGCCGACCTGACCTATGCCACATGCTTTGCCAACCTGATCTATGCCACATGCTTTGCCAAACTGATCACTGTAACATGCAATGCCGACCCGGGCTCCATCTCATGCAATGCCGACCCAGGCTCCATCTCATGCAATGCCGACCTGGAGTGAACCAAATGATGACACCTCAAAGTGATATAATCTCCCTCCTATGCCGACCCGGAGTATTACTAGCATAGACCAGAAGTAGATGCCGATCCGGCCCGAAGCAAGAGCAATGCCGACCCGAGCTCTATCAGAGCCCACTTGCTATGTTGACCCCTACACCACCAGTCTAATCTTCATAATCCATATATCCTATTACACCCATTCTTCAAACTTATCGACCCTGGGTTAGACATAGCCGCCTAGAAATCACCTTCTAGTCATATCGATGTCGTCTCTCGACCATTCCTCCATCAATGGTCTATTCTGATCCCTGTAATTACCTTTGTGTAGCCAGGCAAAGGCTCCGGGTAATGGGTGGTATGTAAAGATACCCCCTTGGATGATCAGAGTCATATAGTCATAATAGACTAATAGAAACAGCGAAAATTCAACAAAACATAAAACAAGAACCGCAACTCTTAAATAGCTATCTGTTTGCCTCCTGCATGCCACCAGTAGCCTAATTCGTCATCCTACTAAACCTGAAAAAGGCCTTAACCCCTCAGCCTACTCAAATTAATTTTAAGCACCCGAGAGTTTAAGGGGAAAACAAAAACTTCGAGTCAGACATAAAGCCTGGTGTGAATAATACTATACATCTCGATTTAATATGTTAATTGAGACCACGTCGCTTAGCGGAACGGGTTTCCACTTACTACATCCTTTTAAAACATTTTTAAAACAATATTGTGTGCTCCTACATCCACAATGGTTAAAACATATATTTTTAAAATATTATGATGATATGCATACTTGAAAACAACTAGGATTTCCCTATCCTCTATTAGATTTTAATTGCCTCAAAGAGGGACTATCCACCCCATATTTATTTTACTTAAGCTGATGCGGACTATCCATCCCATAACACATAGTTTTCATAGGATAACTATAAACCCTTCATTAAACATATCGAGACTATCCATCCCCCACATGATGTTAACTATCCATCAACATCCCATAGTTTTCCCAAGATGACTATGAACCCTTCTTCAATCATATGGAGACTATCCATCTCCTACTAGATGTTAACTATCCATCAACATACCATGAATATACTTATCTCATGCTATCCACATGAGTAACCTATTTCTATTAGAATCCCTAATTTAGGTTATATCCCAATTATCCCCTACTATCTACATGGTTGACCTATTTCCATTAGTATCCATAATTTAGGTTATATTCATTATAATTTACATTGGTATCCCCCAATGATTGTCAAAACATATCAGTGTTGATCCCCAACTATTGTTGAACCTCATTAAACCCACCCCAGTATCCCCAAGGATAAACCATATTTATTTTATATGGTTAAAAAAACAAATTTTCAATCCCTTCGAAAGTCATGCTTTCGACCCTTTCAAAAGCAATGAAAGTTTAGACATCCTACTTTAAAAATGCTTCAAAACATTGCCTTAGAAAACCTTTGAAAAACCTTCCATTTACAACCTTTCGAAACCATTCAGAAAATAATCCTTTCCACCTTGTCGGAAGCAACCAATCGACCTCTTCGAAAGCTATATTTCGACTCCATTGAAAGCTTTGCTTTTGACCCCTTCGAAAGCTTGGCTTCTGACCCCTTCGAAACCATTCAATAAAAAAACATTTCGAGAGCATTAAAACTTTTAAAACACAAACCTTTCGAAAACTTACCGGGTTCAATTTAAAACATGTGGAGAATCTACTTTAAAACCATTCAACTTCAATTGAAGCTACCTTTCAACCTTGTGGAAAGGTCTGCTTCAAAAGCTTTAAAACAACTCTTTAAAACAATAAGCTTCAGCCTTTAAAACACCTTCTTCGAAAGCTTTAGGTTATACTTCAATTATAAAACAAGCGTAAATCATCTAAGTTGAAAGCTGTGTAGCCTTTCAAAAGCATGGAGAAGCGGCTGGTTTAGAACAACAAGTAAACCTTTCGACTTTGTCGAAAGTAATGACTTTAGAAAAGCGGCGGTAACCTTTCGACCATGTCGGAAGGTTTAAAACCTTTATTTTAAATGTTTGATCTGGTCGAAATCAACCAAGTCGAAATCTCTTATTTGAAAGCAAAGCAGGCGATTCTTTTGGTTTATAAAACAAACATACTCTAACCTCTTTGGCAACCAACCTTTCGACTAAGTACCCTTCGACCTTGTTCAATTCATTATGTACCAAGTAACTTAATACCATATGCATTAAAATTTGACCTTGTCGAAAGTTATAACCTTTCGACTTCGTCGGGAGGTCTGGGTCAGAAGGTTTGATGCCTAAAATGGCTGTAACATGCTAAAAGCATGATTTTCTTGTTTTTAACTTTAAAATATAACTCTTCAACTAACCTGCCTTTGTTTGTCAAATTCTCATTGGTTGATAAATACTTTTTAAAAAAGTGTTGCCACTAATTTCGGAATTAAATAATAATTTTATTTTATAAAATGCTCCTTCTCCTTAATTAAGTATATAAAACATTTAAGTCCCATACCTTAAATAATTTTATATATTCATCAAATCACTTAGGAAAAATATGGAAATACCCTAAAAAATCTATCTGAATATGTTTTCTAACATATCATAATTTCAAACCCAAATAATTATTATTTTAGCCATAAATAATTCAAAACCCAATAAATCATTTTCTTCACTAGAAAATTAATATAAAATCCACATAAATTCAGAAAATTATGAAAATTGTAATCTATCTCTAAAATATCATTTCTAACCTATATTTAAATTTTCAAGGCATTTGAATGTCATTTAATAAGGTTTTCAGATCAAACATTCCATAAATACTAATATAAACATTCATAATTCACCAACAAACAAATATATAACTTTAATCATCAAAATATGGCATATACCTGCAAAAACATTTTGGATCTAATCTTAAAACCGAAAACCATAAGAAAATGGGATGTAGTAGTTATTCACCTTAGCTTTGAGATTAAAAGATGTGAGATTTGATGTTGAATTAGTTAATTATCTTCTTTCTTTTGAATCCTAGCTTTATCTTCCTTGAGAATAAAAATGGTGGCCGGCCTTGGTATACTAATTTGATGGAATGAAATGAATGTAAGTTTCATTTCCTAAGGGTTTAGGGTATAAGCCTCTCCTATTTGCCATATTGCCCTTACTAATTTCCTAACACATTAGTTTATGTTATCTCATTTTAATTTGCACATTAACATGGCACAGCTACCCTTAGTTTAATCAAATCTCAACCTATTAATCTTCATCTTATTTTATTTTATTTAACCCATTGAATATCCTAAATAATGTTATTAAAAAAAGGGTGTTATAGACTCCCCACCTTAAAGAATTTCATCCTCAAAATTACTATGAGGCACACACAAAACAATCAAAGGTAAAACATACCATCAAACAAATCAGGGTACGAGTCTCTAATCTTGCTCTCAGTCTCCCAAGTAGAGTCTCTAGCATTGCCACTCCATTGGATCTTTACTAATTTGACTGTCTTGTTCCTCAACTTCTTCTCATCCCTAGCCACAATCTAAATCGATTTTCTAACTATAGTCAAGTGCGACTCCACTACAAAATCTTCTAACTCTATAGGTGCTATTGTGGTCTCCAGGTCTCTAATACACTTCCTAAGATGAGAAATATGGAAAACATCATGGAGTCCTGCCAAACTATTCGGTAACTCCACTTTATAAGCTAGTTTACCGATCCTCTCAACAATACGAAAAGTTCCAACGAATCTAAGCGCCCACTTTCCTGATTTTGCAAATCTAATCACACCTTTCATAGGTGAAACCTTAATAAGCACATAGTCTCCAATAGAGAATTCCAAGTCCTTCCTTCTTCTATCAACATAACTTTTCTGCCTAAACTGAGCTTTCTTCATCCTAGCTCGGATCAACTCAATCTTCTCTGTGGCTTCTTTCACCAAATCCAGACCAAGAACCAACCTATCCCCGGTCTCTAACCAACATATGGAAGATTTGCATGGTCTTCCATACAAAGCATCAAACGGTGTCATCACAATGCTAGTTTGATAACTATTATTATACGAGAACTCGACTAAATGGAGATGGTCTCCCCATGGTACCCCAAAATCCAATACACAAGCTCTTAACAAATCCTCTAAGACTTTGTTAACTATTTCCGTTCGCCCGTCAGTCTGTGGATGGTAAGCGGCACTCATGTTGAGCTTGGTTCCTAATGCTTCCCGTAGACTCTTCCAGAACTCACTAGTAAACAAAGAATCTTTATCACCGATGATACTACTAGGAATTCCATGTAATCTAACTACATTCTTCATAAATAACTTCGCCAAAATAGGTGTCGTTCTAGTTGACTTTACTGAAATGAAATGAGCACTCTTAGTCAATCTATCTACTTTGACCCATATGCTTTCATTTCCTCTACTAGATCTTGGCAACCCATCGACAAAATCCATAGAGATAGAATTCCACTTGCATAACTGAACTTCCAGCGGTTGAAGCAATCCACTTGGCTTCTGGTGTTCAGTCTTTGTCTGTTGGCAATTCAAGCACTTCTTAACACATAAACTAATGTCCCGTTTCATACCTTCCCAGAAGAAACTTCTCTTCATATCCTGATACATCTTTGTTCCTCCTGGATGGATAGTGAACTTCGAACGATGGCATTCATCCAATACTTCTTTCCTTATGTCTCATATGTTTGGAACACACAACCTTCCCTTCTTTCTCAACCACCCATTTTGGTCAAGACTGAAATCCTTTAAGTCATCGCTCTTTGTTCCCTCCTTTAACTTTCTGATCTGTTCAGCCAAAACTGGATCCTCCTCATGTCTAGAAGCTATCTTCTCAATTATTATTGGTCGAACTTCTAAGCAATGCAATATAGCATTTCCTGCACTAGAACCTGCCTCGAATCTATACTGCACACTACCAGCTGATAATGCTTCCAAATCTTTCCACTCAGCAATCGTAGCCAATACTGCATTCTGATGTTTCCTGCTAAGTGCATCCGTCACCTTGTTTCCTTTTCCGGGTGTGTACTAAATTCAAAAATCATAAGCAGCAACAAACCTCAACCATCTTTGTTGTCTCATGTTCAGCTCCTTCTAAGAGAACAAGTACTTCAACAACTTATGATATGTATAAAGCTCAACTCGCTCTCCGAACAGATAATGCCTCCACACCTTTAAAACAAATATTAGGGCAGCTAACTTCAAATCATGCATTGGATACCTAACTTTATGTGGTCTAAGCTGTCTAGAAGCATAAGCAATCACTTTACCTCTTTGCATCAACATAGCTCCCAATCCAACTCCACACGCATCAGTATAAACAACCAAATCTGTATTCCCCTCCGGAACCACCAACACCGGTGCATGGGTCAATAAGTGTTTCAGGCTTTGGAATACTTCATCACACTTATTAGTCCATACAAACTTCACATCTTTTCGCATAAGCTTAGTCATCGGTGCAGCTATCTATGAAAAATCCATGATAAACCTTCGATAATATGCAGCCAATCCAATAAAACTCTTTAACTCAGTCACCGTCTTCGGTCTTTTCCAATTATTCACTACCTCAATCTTAGTCGGATCTACAGACAACCCATTCTCTGAGACTACATAACCAAGGAACTTCACTTCCTTCTTTCAAAAATGACACTTCGTTAACTTAGCTTTCAGCTGATTCTCCCTCAACGTCTCAAGCACAACTCTAAGATGAATTTCATGTTCCTTCTCATCCTTAGATTATATCAAAATATCATCTATGAAGATCAACACAAATCTATCCAAGTGTTCTCGAAAAATTTGGTTCATCAAATCCACAAAGAATGTCGGTGCATTTGTTAGTCCAAACGGCATAACTAGCCACTCGTACGATCCATACCTTGTTCTAAACATCGTCAATGGAATACTATCCTCTGCCTCTCTAAGCTGATGGAATCCCGTCACTAAATCCAGATGAGAGAATACCTTAGCTCCACTTAACTGATCGAACAAACCGTCAATTCTCGGCAATTGATATCGGTTCTTTATCGTCTTCCCATTCAACTTAAGATAATCGATACATAGCCTTATCGATCCGTCCGGCTTTCTAACGAACACAACGACAGCTCCCCAAGTCGAACTACATGGTCTAATAAAATTCATGCCATTCAAATCCATGAACTACACCTTCAACTCTTTCATCTTCGTAGGTTTCATCCTACTTGGTGGTCTACTGACAAGTTCTACTCCTAAAACAAGATCTATCCAAAACTCAACAGCTCGTTTCGGGGGTAATCCAGTAACCGGCTCAAAAACATCTACAAATTCTCTTGCTACCTGAACCTGACTGAACTCATCTCCAGCCTCCATGATAATCAACAAAGCACTAACACTCTTACTGGATTTCTCCACTAAGAAAATAATTCGGTTATGACTATCCGGGTACCTCAATGATATCTCCCGATCTTACCAAAATATCCTGGCCTTATACTTAACCAAGCAATCCATACACAAAATGTTCCCATAATCCATGAAATCAAAAACATACAAACTACATGCAAACTTATGACCTAACAAATCAAGTTCTAACTGGTCACATCACATCCCAAGAGTTGCATACCCCTTTATTGGATTCGCAACCCTTAAGGAAGTAACAAGGTATGTGGTTTCTATACATAACCTATCAACCAAATACTGTGATATAAATGAATGCGATGTCTGATATCAAACAATACCCTAACTGGCATGCTATGAATCAAAAGCGTACCTTCCATCACAAACTTTCATTTCGCAGCAGCAGTTGGTTTAGAGGATGATGGCTCCAATGCAAAGACCTTTCCTCTTCCTTCCTTGGCAACTTTAGGACACTTATTCTTGTAATGCCCCATCTGGTTGCAATTATAGCAATGCACATTCTTCTTCCTCACAACCATCCTTCCGTCATCCATACGACACTCATTAGCATAGTGCCCCTTCTTATCATAGTTGTAGCAAACTATATCTTCTTTCCCTTTCTTGGCGGCTTCTACTTTCTAAGCGCCCTTCTTCTTGAAGAACTTCCTCTTTCTCACCTGGGGACCTAGGAATCAACCGACTTCTCCCTAGCTGAAATGGCAAGCATCTCCACATAGCGAATAGCCATTTCCACCACCACATTAGAAGGATCTCGGATATGGGCCATAGTCATTCTGCCTAGCTCTGGCCTCACTCCTCTAATGAATCTCTCATTCCTTCTGACATCACTATCAACCACTCATTTTGGTCAAGATTGAAATCCATTAAGTCATCGCTCTCTGTTCCCACCTTTAACTTTATGATCCATTCGGCCAAAACTAGATCCTCCTCCTGTTTAGAAGCTATCTTCTCAATTACTAATGTTCAAACTTCTAAGCAAGATAATATAGCACTTCTTACACTAGAACCTGCCTCGAATCTATACTGCATACTACCAACTGATAATGCTTCCAAATCTTTCCACTCAGCAATCATAGCCAATACTGCATTCTGATGTTTCCTGCTAAGTGCATCCGTCACCTTGTTTCCTTTTCCGAGTGTGTACTAAATTCCAGAATCACAAGCAGCAATAAACTCCAACCATCTTTGTTGTCTCATGTTCAGCTTCTTCTAAGAGAACAAGTACTTCAACGACTTATGATGTATATAAAGCTCAAATCGCACTCCGAATAGATAATGTCTCCACACCTTTAAAGCAAATATTACGGTAGCTAAATCTAAATCATGCGTTGGATTCCTAACTTCATGAGCTGTCTAGAAGCATAAACAATCACTTTACCTCTTTGCATCAACACAGCTCCTAATCCAGTTCCACACGCATCAGTATAAACAACCAAATCTTGATTCCCTTTCGGAACCACCAACACTAGTGCATGGGTCAATTAGTGTTTCAAGCTCTGGAATGCTTCCTCACACTTATCAGTCCATACAAACTTCACATCTTTTCATGTAAGCTTAGTCATCGGTGCAGCTATCCTCGAAAAATCCTTTATAAACCTTCGATGATATCCAGCCAATCCAAGAAAACTCTTTATCTCGGTCGCCGTCTCGGGTCTCTTCCAATTATTCACTGCATCAATCTTAGTCGGATCTATAGACAATCCTTTCTCCAAGACTACATGACCAAGGAACTTCACTTCCTTTTTCCAGAAATGACACTTCAATAACTTAGCCTTCAGCTAATGCTCCCTCAACGTCTCAAGCACAACTCTAAGATGAACTTCATGTTCCTTCTCATCCATAGAGTATATCAAAACATCGTCAATGAAGACCAACACAATTCTATCCAAGTGTTCTCGGAAAGTTCGGTTCATCAAATCCACAAAGAATGCCGGTGCATTAGTTAGTCCGAATGTCATAACTAGCCATTCGTATGATCCATACCTTGTTCTAAACGCCGTCAAAGGAATACTATCCTCTACCACTATAAGCTGATGTAATCCCGTTGCTAAATCCAGATGAGAGAATACCTTAGCTCCACTTAACTGATCGAACAAATCGTTAATTCTCAGCAATTGATATCGGTTCTTTATCGTCTTCCCATTCAACTTACAATAATCGATACATAGCCTTAACGGTCCATCCACCTTCTTAGCGAACACTACGGCAGCTACCCATGGCGAACTACTCGGTTGAATAAAATTCCTTCCTTCCAAATCCATGAACTGCACCTTCAACTCTTTCATCTCTGTAGGTGTCATCCTGCTTGGTGGTCTACTGACAGGTTCCGCTCCTAGTACAAGATCTATCCAAAACTCAACAGCTCGTTTCGGGGGTAATCCAGTAACCGGCTCAAAAACATCTACAAATTCTCTTGCTACCCGAACCCGACTGAACTCATCTCTAGCCTCCATGGTAATCAACAGAGCACCAACACTCTTACTAGATTTCTCTATTGAGCAACTAATTCGATTATGACTATCTGGGTGCCTCAATGATATCTCCCGATCCTGCCAAAATATCCCAGCCTCATACTTACCCAACCAATCCATACCCAAAATGATCCCGAAATCCACGAAATAAAAAACATACAAACTGCATGCAAACTTATAAACTAACAAATCAAGTTCTAACAGGCCACATCACATCCCAAGGGTTGCATACCCTCTTATTGGATTCGCAATCCTTAAGGAAGCAACAAGGTATGTGGTTTCTATACATAACCTATCAACCAAATACTATGATATAAATGAATACGATGCTCTGGTATCAAACAATACCCTAACTGGTATGCTATGAATCAAAAGCGTACCTTCCATCATAGACTTTCCTTTCTCGGCAGCAGTTGGTTTAGAGGATGATGGCTCCAAAGCAAAGACCTTTCCTCTTCCTGCCTTGGCAGCTTCAAGGCACTTATTCTTGTAATGCCCCATCTAGTTGCAATTATAGCATTGCATATTCTGCTTCCCCACAACCAACCTTCCATCACCCGAACGACACTCATTAGCATAGTGCCCCTTCTTATCACACCTGTAGCAAACTTCATGTGGTTCCTAATGCTTCCCGTACACTCTTCCAGAACTCATCAGTATACAAAGAATCTTTATCATTGATGATACTCCTAGGAATTCCGTGCAGTCTAACTACATTCTTCATAAATAACTTCACTAAAATAAGCGCCGTCCAAGTTGACTTTACCGGAATGAAATGAGCACTCTTAGTCAATCTATCTACTATGTCCCATATGCTTTCATTTCCTCTACTAGACCATGGCAACCCATCGATAAAATCCATAGAGATAGAATCCCACTTGCATAACGGAACATCCAACGGTTGAAGCAATCCACTTGGCTTCTGGTGTTCAGCTTTTGCCTGTTGGCAATTCAAGCACTACTTAACACATAAACCAATGTCCCGTTTCATATCTTCCCAGAAGAAACTTCTCTTTATATCCTGATATATCTTCATTCCTCCTGGATGGATAGTGAAATTCGAACGATGGCATTCATCCAAAACTTCTTTACTTATGTCTCCTGTGTTTGGAACACACAACCTTCCCTTCTTTCTCAACCACCCATTTTGGTTAAGACTGAAATCCTTTAAGTCATCACTCTTTGTTCCCACCTTTAACTTTCTGATCCGTTCAGCCAAAATTGGATCCTCCTCCTGTCTAGAAGCTATCTTCTCAATTATTAACGGTCGAACTTCTAAGCACGACAATATAGCACTTCCTACACTAGAACCTGCCTTGGATCTATACTGCACATCACTAGCTGATAATGCTTCCAAATCTTTCCTCTCAGCAATCATAGCCAATACTACACTCTGATGTTTCCTGCTAATTGCATCTGCCACCTTGTTTCCTTTTCCAGGTGTGTATTTATCTTAAAGGAAATTGATCTTGGTCAATAATCGTAGAACGGATTAACAAACTCCAACCATCTCTACTGTCTCAAGTTCAGCTTCTTCTAAGAGAACAAGTACTTTAACGACTAATGATCTATATAAAGCTCAAATCGCTCTTCGAATAGATAATGCCTCCGCACCTTAAAAGCAAACATTACGGTAGCTAACTCCAAATCATGCGTTGGATTCCTAACTTCATGTAGTCTAAGCTGTCTAGAAGCATAAGCAATCACTTACCACTTTGCATCAACACAGCTCCCAATCCAGTTCCACACGCATCGACAAAAACAACCAAATCTTGATTCCCCTCCGGAACCACCAACACCGGTGCATGGGTCAATTAGTGTTTCAAGCTCTGGAATGCTTCCTCACACTTATTAGTCCATACAAACTTCACATCTTTTCGCATAAGCTTAGTCATCGGTGTAGCTATCCATGAAAAATTCTTTATAAACCTTCGATGATATACAGCCAATCCAAGAAAACTCTTTATCTCAGTCACCGTATCGGGTCTCTTCCAATTATTCACTGCCTCAATCTTAGTCGGATCTACAGACAACCCTTCCTCTGAGACTACATGACCAAGGAACTTCACTTCCTTCTTCCAAAAATGACACTTCGATAACTTAGCCTTCAGCTGATGCTCCTTCAACGTCTCAAACACAAATCTAAGATGAACTTCATGTTCCTTCTCATCCTTAGAGTATATCAAAATATCGTCTATGAAGACCAAAACAATTTTATCCAAGTGTTCTCAGAAAATTCAGTTCATCAAATCCACAAAGAATGTTGGCGCATTAGTTAGTCTGAACGGCATAACTAGCCATTCGTACGATCCATACCTTGTTCTAAACACCGTCAAAGGAATACTATCCTCTACCACTCTAAGCTGATGGAACCCTGTCGCTAAATCCAAATAAGAGAATACCTTTGCTCCACTTAACTGATCGAAAAAATCATCAATTCTTGGCAAATGATATCAATTTCTTATCGTCTTCCCATTCAACTTACGATAATCGATACATAGCCTTAACGATCAATCCGGCTTCTTAGCGAAATACTTGGTCGAATAAAATTCCTGCCTTCAAATTCCACGAACTGCACCTTCAATGATTTCATCTCCGTAGGTGTCATCCTGCTTGGTGGTCTACTGACAGGTTCCGCTCCTAGTACAAGATCTTTCCGAAACTCAACAGCTCGTTTCGGGGATATTCCAGTAACCGGCTTAAAAAGATCTGCAAATTCTCTTACTACCCGAACCTGACTAAACTCCTCTCCAACCTCCATGGTAATTAACAAAGCACCAACACTCTTACTGGATTTCTCCAGTGAGAAAATAATTTGGTTATGACTATCCGGGTGCCTCAATGATATCTCTCGATCAATGCAAAATATCCTAGCCTCATACTTACCCAACCAATCCATACCCAAAATGATCTCGAAATCCACGAAATCAAAAACATACAAACTGCATGCAAACTTATGACATAACGATCAAATTCTAATTGGTCACATCTAATCCCAAGAGTTGCATACCCTCCTATTGTATTCGTAACCCTTACGGAAGTAACAAGGTATGTGGTTTCTATACATAACCTATCAACCAAATACTGTGATATAAATGAATGCGATGCTCTAGTGTCAAACAATACCCTAATTGGTATGCTATGAATGAAAAGCTTACCTTTCATCACAAACTTTCCTTTCTGAGCAGTAGTTAGTTTAGAGGATGATGGCTCCAAAGCAAAGACCTTTCCTCTCCCTTCTTTGGCAGCTTCATGACACTTATTCTTGTAATGCCCCATATGGTTGCAATTATAGCATTGCACATTATGCTTCCCCACAACCAACCTACCATCACCCGAACAACACTCATTAGCATATTACCCCTTCTTATCACACTTGTAGCAAACTATATCTCTTTTCCCTTTCTTGGCGGCTCCTACTTTCTAAGCGCCCTTCTTCTTGAAGAATTTCCTCTTTCTCACCTGAGGACCTAGGAATTAACCGGCTTCTCCCTAGCTGAAATAGCAAGCATCTCCTCATGGCGAATAGCCATTCCCACAACCACATTAGAAGGATCTCTGATATGGGCTATAGTCATTCTGCCTAGCTCTGGCCTCAATCCTCTAATGAATCTCTCATTTCTTATGACATCAGTGTCAACCAAAGCATAACCTATCGAGATAGCTCATCAAACTTAGCAGCATACTCGATCATAGACATTTGTCCATGGACATGATCCATAAACTTCCTTATCAACGCCGACTTGGCAACCTCAGACAAGAACCTCTGCTCAAACCTTCTCCTAAAATCAGCCCATGTTAGCTCTTCTTCCGAAACTCCAGCTGCCACACTATTCCACCAATGAAGTGCTAACACTTGCAACTGTCTAGAAGCTAGCCTTCTCTTCTCTCCATCATTCAAGCCTAAATCAGTAAAGACCCTTTCACGGTTCAACAGCCAGTTCTCAACTTCAGCAACATCCTCTATTCCAAGAAACAGCTTTCCTCCCAAACTTATATTGTCTCTACTCAGCTTAGCATAGTTATATCCAACTGGAACTACATGATTATCTCCACCAACATTTCCAGCAGCTCCCGCTTGCAAAATATTTGTCAACAATTGATACACCGTCCCTGCATCTACTGGCAGATTTCCAACACCTACATTTTCAGCTTGAGGTTAACCTGGACCTCTTCTAGCATTTGGTTGGGCATTTCCTTTAGTGGTGGTGCTCTCTCCCCCGAGATTAACTCTACCTCTTCTTCCTCCCATATCTGTATTCAACCTTCGTGAGATACAGACGAATAGCCCAACTAAGATAGGAGTTTAGAGATATAGCATATACTTATATATGGCAAATACAAGTACCTTACTACAACGTTATCTCATACCCCAATCTTATCTCTAATTACTGAGGATTATGTTTTTCAAACTCTAATTTTAGTTAAAGTATTTCATAAACTGGGCTTTGATACCAAGCTGTAACATCCCCTATCGAGAGGCCAAAAACTAAGAGCTACAGATGCTGCAGTAAGTTATAGTATTAGCTTCCGGCGACTAAATACGGCTATATTAATGGTATCTATAATATCAAAAGCGCTTTAATATGAAACAAAACATAGATTTCAAAACAACTTTTCTTCATTTCATTTAAAATAGATGTTCTATGTTCTTAATACATAATCCCAATACGTTCCCAGGTACAGATAAAATATGCTTAATACAAAATACACCAAGAGCGGTGTATGAAGATACCCTCTTGGATGATCAGAGTCATATAGTCATAATAAACTTTATACAAACACAGCGGAAATTCAACAAAACATAAAACAAGAACTGCAACTCCTAAATAGCTATCTATTTGCCTCTTGCATGCCTCTGGTAGCCTTACTCGTCATCCTACTAAACCTGAAAAAGACATTAACCCCTAAGCCTACTCAAATTATTTTTAAGCACCCGAGAGTTTAAGGGGAAAACATAAACTTCAAGTCAGACATAAAGCCTGGTGTAAATAATATTATACATCTTGGTTTAATATGTTAAGTGAGACCACGCCGCTTAGCGAAACAGGTTTCCCCTCACTACATCCTTTTAAAACCTTTTTAAAACCATATTCTATGCTCCTACATCCACAATGGTTAAAACATATATTCTTAAAACATTATGATGATATGCATACTTGTAAACAACTAGTATTTCCCCATCCCCTACTAGATTTTAATTCCCTCAAAGAGGGACTATCCAACCCACATTCATTTTACTTAAGTTGGTGCGGACTATCCATCCGAGATCACATAGTTTTCCTAGGATAACTGTAAACCCTACATTAAACATATTGAGACTATCCTTCCCCCACATGATGTTAACTATCCATCAACTTCCCATAGTTTTCCCAGGTTGATAATGAACCCTTCTTCAATCATATGGAGACTATCCATCACCAACTTGATGTTGACTATCCATCAACATCCCATGAATATACTTATCTCATGCTATCCACATGAGTAACCTATTTCCATTAGTATCCCTAATTTAGGTTATAACCCAATGATCCCTTGCTATCTACATGGTTGACCTATTTCCATTAGTATCTCTAATTTAGGTTATATTCATTATAATTTACATTGGTATCCCCCAATGATTTTCAAAACATATAAGTGTTGATCCCTAACTATTGTTGAACCTCATTAAACCCACCCTGGTATCCCAAAGGATAAACAATGTTTATTTTATAAGGTTAAAAGAAAACAAATTTTCAATCCCTTCAAAAGTCTTGCTTTCGACCCTTTCAAAAGCAATGAAAGTTTAGACATCCTACTTTAAAAATGCTTCAAGACATTGCCTTAGAAAACCTTTGGAAAACCTTCCATTTACAACCTTCCAAAACCACTCAGAAAATAATCCTTTCGACTTTGTCGGAAGCTACCTTTGGACCCCTTCAAAAGCTACCTTTCAACTCCATCGAAAGCTTTGCTTTCGACCCCTTCAAAAGCTTGGCTTTCGACCCCTTCGGAACCATTCAATAAACAAAAACTTTCGAAAGCGTTAAACTATTTAAAACAAAAACCTTTCGAAAACTTACCGGGTTCAATTTAAAACATGTGGAGAATCTACTTTAAAACCTTTCGACTTCATTGGAAGCTACCTTTCGACCTTGTCAAAAGGTCTGCTTCGAAGCTTTAAAACATCTCTTTAAAATAATAAGCTTCAACCTTTAAAATACCTACTTTGAAAGCTTTGGGTTATACTTCAATTATAAAACAAGGGTAAATCATCTAAGTCGAAAGCTTTCATACCTTTCGAAAGCATAGAGTAGCGGCTGGTTTAGAATAAGAAGTAAACCTTTCGACTTTGTCGAAAGCAATGACTTTAGAAAAGCGGCAGTAACATTTCAACCTTGTCAGAAGGTTTAAAACCTTTATTTTCAGTGTTTGACCTGGTCGAAGTAAACCAAGTCGAAAGCTCTTATTCGAAGGCAAAGCAGGTAATTCTTTTGGTTTATAAAACAAACATACTCTAACCTCTTTGGCAACCAACCATTCAACTAAGTACCCTT
Organism: Allium fistulosum; assembly: GCA_030737815.1. Taxonomy (NCBI): domain Eukaryota; kingdom Viridiplantae; phylum Streptophyta; class Magnoliopsida; order Asparagales; family Amaryllidaceae; genus Allium; species Allium fistulosum. The sequence continues at coordinate 891,694,168 of CM060902.1, forward strand.
CAACCTTGTTCAATTCATTACGTACCAAGTAACTTGATACCATATGCATTGAACTTTGACCTTGTCGAAAGCTATAACCTTTCGACTTCGTCGGGAGTTCTGGGTCGGAAGGTTTGATGCCTAAAATGGCTGTAACATGCTAAAAGCATGATTTTCTTGTTTTTAACTTAAAAAAGATAACTCTTCAACTAATCTGCCTTTGTTTGTCAAATTTTCATTGGTTGATAAATACTTTTTAGAAAAGTGTTTCCACTAATTTTAGAATTAAATAAAAATTTAATTTTATAAAATGCTCCTTCTCCTTAATTAAATATATAAAACATTTAAGTCCCATACCTTAAATAATTTTATATATTCATCAAATCACTTAGGAAAAATCTGGAAAAGTCCCAGAAAATCTATCTTAATATGGTTTCCAACATATAAGAATTTCAAACCCAAATAATTATTATTTTAAACGTAAAATAATTTGTAACCCAATAAATCATTTTCTTCACTAGAAAATTAATATAAAATTCACATAAATTCAGTAAATTATGAAAATTGGAACCTATCTCTAAAATATCATTTCTGACCTATATTTTAATTTTCAAGGCATTTGGATTTCATTTAATAGGGTTTTCATATCAAACATTCCATAAATACTAATATGAACATGCATAATTCACCAACAAACAAATATATAACTTTAATCATCAAAACATGGCATATACTTGCAAAAACATTTTGGATCTAATCTTAAAACCGAAAACCATAAGAAAATGGGATGTAGTAATTATTCACCTTAGCTTTGAGACTAAAAGATGTGAGATTTGATGTTGAATTAGTTGATTATCTTCTTTCCTTTGAATCCTAGCTTTATCTTCCTTGAGAATAAAAATGGTGGTTGGCCTTGGAATTTTAATTTGATGGAATGAAATGAATGTAAGTTTCATTTCCTAAAGGTTTAGGGAATATGCCTCTCCTATATCCCATATTGCCCTTACTCATTTCCTAGCACATTAGTTTATGTTACCTCATTTTAATTTGCAAATTATCATGGCACGGCTACCCTTAGTTTAATCAAATCTCAACCAATTAATCTTCACATTATTTTATTTAATTTAACCAATTGGATATCCTAAATAATGTTATAAAAATATGGGGTGTTATAATATTGCCGCTTCAACAGAGCTAATGGTCACAATATTGATAATTGACGAAACTTGAGGAATAAAATCAAGAGATTGATTTAAAAGGGATATTTAGGCAGCTATAAAAAATAGAATAATAGGAAGAGAACTGGGAATCTCTCTCCAGATCTGAGTGAAGGTCAATCAAGAAACCCTTCCAATCTCATAGCTCCGACACACAGAAGACCATACTTCACTAGAAAAAGCAAAAAAAGCATAGGAGCAGTATGTGCATGAGGCTAAAGCAAAGCAAACAAGCATATTTCATGTGAAGCAAAAACCTGCTTAGGACATAGTCTTCATTGCTGCCGGTGCCATTGAGGTGGTTTTTCAACATCAAGACCTATTGGTAATTATTGAGCAAATCTCAAACTACACCGTAAATAAAATATTTATGGATTCTGGGAGTTCTGTTAATGTTATTTTCAATCTGCATTGATAGGATGAAGCTTCCAATGGAAATACTGAAGCGGAGACCTGAACTGATATACGGCTTCAACGTTACTACGTCTGTTCCTATCGGGTCAGAATGTCTACTCATTACCTCTTGGACCAACCCTCTTCATAAACCATTCTATGCAAGCTTCGTGATCATCCATCAACCATCTCTGTATAATGTGTTCTTGGGAACTCCTATACTAATTAAGATGGGGCAGTAGTTTCTCAAAAAGAATTGCTAATGAAGTTCCATACTCCTACTGGAATAGTACCAATAGGGGAGAACAATTATTAGCTACATAATTGTACAATGTAAATCTTAATTATAGCAATAAAATTGTTCAAAACTATTATGTTGTTTCCTCTAATAATTGTGATGAAGATAATGAAAAAAAAATCAAGCCAGTTCCAAGAACTACATCAGTACAAGTACCAAGACTAATATTGAAATAGGTCATTCTATGATCGCACCATCGGTATAGAGGAAAAAGAGGGAGTATATGCTCATGATTGGCACTGATGAGTATAACTCGATCTATGCGCAATATTTTTCCAAGAAGGTCGGAGGCAGGCTTTCTCCACCACTTTCCAACCTGAAGAAAAAGAAGAAAGTGAAATGGATCCAAGATTAGGGGAGACAAGGTCAGAGTTGAAGCCATTAGATAATCTAAAAGACATATAGATAGATCCTAAAGATCCTTCAAAGGTTCTCAAGATAGGAAAAAACCTCGGCGTAGAAACTAGAACATAATCGATAGACTTTCTCAAGAGATCAACGGATGTTTTTGCTTGGGCACACTCAAACATGGTAGGAATAGACCTAACTATCATTTGCGACGCACTCAACATTGATCCTAGTGTTCATCCAATTAGGCAGAAGTGCACAACTCTAGGTCAGGAAGGATAAAATGCTCTACATGAAGAAGTTAAGAAGTTTAAGGCAAATGGACTCATCAAGGAAGTATATTATCCATGGTGTATCGCCAACCTTGTTCTTGTGAAGAAGTCCAATGAGGATGGGAGAACTTACGTAGACTACACCAACCTCAACAAGGCCTGCCTAAAGGATAGCTTACCACTACTTATAATTAATCAATTAGTGAATGTAACTAGTGGAGATAAGCTGCTCTCATTCATGGATGCATACTCGGGTCACAATCAGATAGCTATGTTTGAGCCAGATCAAGAGCATACTAGTTTTGTAATGAATAAAGGCATATAATATTACAAGGTCATGACGTTCAGACTCAAAAACACTAAAGCAACCTATCAAGGGTTAGTTAATATGATGTTCTTAGATTATATTAGTAAAAACATCGAAGTATACATAGACGACATTCTCGTTAAGTCAAAAGCAGCACGGAGTCATATGCGAGATTTGGAGGAAACCTTTACAGTTTTGATGTAATATAACATGAATTTAAATCCCTTGAAGTTTACGTTTGCCATTCAGTCAAGAAAATTTCTGGGTACATAGTAAGTGCCCATGACATTGAAGCAAAGCTAGAGCAGATTGATGTTATAAGGAAGATAGTAGTCCTAGAAAAGCTGAAGGATATCTTAAGCCTAAATGGTAGAGTAGCTGCACTAAGCGAATTTATTTCCAAAGCAATTGATGAATGTATACCATTCTACAACCAAGTGAAAAGGGATAAAATTTCGAATGGACTACGGAGTGCAAAATCACATTCCAAAATTTGAACATTTGATCAGTACCCCTATCCTATCAAAACTGATAACAGATGAGGACTTATATGTATATTTTACTGTAACTAATAAAGCTTCTAATGCTACAATGGTTTGAGAAGATGAACGGACCAAGAGTTCTATATACTTCAGAAGCAAGCACTTGTCTGGGGCAGAAGTCAACTACTCGGCCATTGAAAAGTTAGCCTACAATCTGCTCCTCATGGCAAGAAAACCATAATCGTACTTTCAAGCACATCCCATCAAGGTCCTCACAAACAAACCATTGAAGCAATTACTACAGATGCCAGAGACGTCGGGTCACTTGCTAAAATAGGTAATGGAGCTTGGTCAGTACGATACCACCTACTGCTTAAGGAAAGCAATCAAATGACAAGTACTAATAGATTTCACTATGGAATGCATGCTATCTACTGAGCCACAATCTGAGGAAGCTTCCCACCCTACAATTTTGGCAATTATTCATGGATGAGGCATCAAATGAACAGGGGATGGGGATCGATATATACCGATCAATCCACGTGAGCGGAGACTACATTGCAACTTGGATTCAAAGCTACCAATAATGTGGCAGAATATGAGGCTCTCCTCGTATGCTTAAGGATGGCTCAGGTAATGAAAGTAACCCATGTTAAAGTTCATAATGCTTCATAATTAGTTGTAAATCAAGTGCAAGGGAATTACCAAATGAAAGAGCCAACCTTAATATGTAGAACTGTCCAAAAGGCTGTTAGAGTAATTTGATCAGTATGATGTAGAATAAATTCCTCGTGAGAACAATTCATCTGTGGACTCTTAGCTAAACTTGCTAGTACTAAAGTAGCATAGGAAATAAAAGATATGCTAATAGGACATCGTCGAACCATGCATCACCAAGGCCACCCAAAAACTGGTCCTGGCTAGAACATAGCGAGCTATGATAAAAAAACTCAAAAATACAAAATAGCTGAAAATCAAGAGTAGTCTCCAACTGCGTCTATGCCTTAACATACAAAGGAAGGCTCATGGATGACCTCTATCAAACAATTCTTGGTAAGTGAAGTCATACGTCCAAACCAGAATGAAGCTCGTAAAATTAGAAATCAAGCTCCATATTTTTCCTTCTTTAATGACATATTATACAAGAGACGGTACTCTACCCCTTATCTTATATGTGTTTCCAAAGAAGGAATATGAGTCTTGGGCAAAGTACATGAATGACAGTAGTGAGATCACTCTGTAAGAGCCAAGTTAGCAAAGAGAGTGCTAAGACACGGTAAATACTGGCTATCGCTCTTCAAGATGCACAGGAATACGTAAGAAAATGTGATAGATATCAAAGATTTGCCAAAATCCCAAGACTACCTTCCAACGACCTCATCCTGTTAGCTAGCCCATGGTTGTTTGATATATGGGGCATAGATTTGATAGGTATGCTTCCTATGTCTAAGAGAGAGGCAAAGTACACCGTGATGGCAATAGACTACTTCACCAAGTGGATAGAAGCAGAATCCTTAGCTGCAATTAGTGCAAAGAAGAAAGTCACTTTTGTTGTGAGGAACTTAAATACTAGGTTTGGGATCCTCCATAAAAAAATTTCTAACAATGTAACCCGATTTGAGAGTAAGGAGTTTACAGAGCTTTGTGAAAGGAATGGAATAATAAAAGTTTCTCTTCTGTTGCACACCCACAAGCGAACGGGCAAGTCGAAAGCAACAGACAAAATCATTAAGAAACCCCTCAAGGAAAGACTAAAGGAAAATGGGCGGATGAGTTATCTTTAGTACCGTAGGCCTATAGAACCTTATCCAGATCCCCAACTAGCCACACATCTTTCTCCTAGCCTATGGCTATGAAGCGATGCTCCTAGTTGAAAAAAGGTTCCAACATATAGAAGAATATCATATGTGGCAAAGTAGAATAAGGAATTAAAAGAAGCTATAGTCAATCTTATTCAAGAAAAAAGAGACGAGGCGACAGTCTGATCAAACACATACCAACAAAGGATGGAAAATATGTTAACGAATTTCTTCTCAATCCCAAAAGTGCAAGGATGAGAACCTTGGCAAATTATGGAAACTTGAGAGCCTAAATTTAACCCCAATGAGTGTTGGCATAAGGTGATACTTGGTTGAGTTAAGGCTTAAGAGGAGTGAACAAGCTAGCTTAGGTTCTTAGTGAAATCATATGCAAAGCCAAGTGAAATCATATATGCTTGAAATAAATCCATATTGGACAATCATATGATCAAAAGTGAAATCAAGAATATGAGTACTTTTGGAATTTGAAGCAATCTTTGATTAGCAAATCATATATGCTTTGGAACTCGAAAGTAACTCATAATTCGAGATATCTTGTTTTTATTCAATATAATATCAAAAGTACAAAGTCCAATAGTCCAATAGTTCAAGTGCTACAATAAACTATGACTCCCCAAATCAATTTAGGATTAGAAACTTTTAATATAAGAAGAGAGATGAGAATGATTCGCCTCCCTTCAAAGCCCCTATGTCCGAATTTATAGGAGTGGAAATGCATGCGACATGCTTAGCAGCTTGACTTCGAGATTTATACCCTTCACGTCAATAAAGCGGCATGGTAACAGACCTTGTTTAATGATGGTTTTCAGCATCCCTTGGTAAATAGTAGCATTTTGGTGTCGTCTTAGCAATAATAACCTTCGGCCTTGATAACCTTATGCATTGGAATGCGCTCAATTGGCAAACGTTGGCGGCATTAGTCAAAAGCGGCATTAAGCTTTAGTGAAGAGCGGCGTTGATATAGAGCATATTGTTAAAGAATAACATAGTAATTTCCACTAACATTGATGAATCCCGGCATCAACATCATATGTAGAGATGGACAATATCTCCTAAGTGTTGTTGAAGTGCAGCGCAACATTGATAAATGGTGGCGTTGATTGGCACCGACATTCTTGAGTAGCGATATGGGCAATGATCGGCCTCAATAACAAACGGAGCTAAGAATGAGTGACGTTGATAAAAAGTGGCATCACTTTGGAGGGCGACACTGGTAAAATATGGCATTAATGAGATGCGGCATAGGTTATGTCAACATTTATTGACGGCTTACTGTATTGATTGCAGTCGACATCATTACTTCCTTGAAGGGAAGAGACATTGGGTATTGACAACGTTAATGATGGGCGGCATTGATTAGTTTATTATTATCTGAAACACAACTGTTACCACCAATATTCACTTCAACCTTGTTGAAACCAGGGAAAATAAAAAATAAGGATTTACAAAGAGAGATAGTAATAACAAGACCTTTCAGTCGAAGGGATGCATCTGCAAAAGTTGAATTTTCTATGAGCTTTCAAAGTGGTCGAAAGGTTACAAAGGCACCATTCCGCTTTCAATGTTGCCTTTCAAAACAATAGCTTCCACATGCATGATGACGTTCTGAATGAGTTGATAAACATCTTTCGAAGGCAACAGATTGCAAGCCTTCATATACGTGCCAAACCATTCGAAACACTAGGTTTCGCCTTCATTCACATCCCACAGAAGAATATTTGGAAAAAGTTACCCCTTTGAAAGAAAAATTAGCCTTTCAAACCGGCCAAGACCATTCACAGTAACAAAGTAAAGCTCGTTTAAGTTCAACACACAAGAAAGTGGGGGTTCCGCATCAGTCAACATGTATGACTTCGAAAGCTACCTTTCGTCCAGAAACTTTTTGCTATGTTCCAACTTCTTTAAAGGCACAGAGATGAACCTATTGATAGGGTCGAAAGCTCACATCTTTCTTACGGGCAACAACATAGTGGCACAAAGTGGAGAGCATACCTAACCCTTTCGATGAAGTCAAAAGCAATCAACTTATACTTTAAAGCAAAAAATAAGGGAGCCCAAGCTTTAGCGCCAGCGAAAGGTCTTCCAGGTACTTCTTCGACTAGGTCGAAAGGTCTTGTTCGAAAAGGTCAACCAGTGCCTGCAAATAAGAACCCAAGGGTCTTGTCTAGGGGATCCGAATTCATTCACTTCATTCTTTTACTTTCTTGAACTTTGTAACCCTAATTCATTCACTTCATTCTTGTACTAGCAATAAAGGAAAAAGAAAATCAAAGCAAGTTTATGACATTTTGGATATGTTAGCTGATTAAATGTTCCAAAGAGATTCTGTGTGTGATCTGCTTAAGTCAACTGTTAACAAGAAATTTTGTCAACACCCAAAGTTGTGTTAAGGAACAAGGTTTATCCCTTGGGTCAATGGAGAAAAGTGGAATGTGTAAATCCTCCTTGAATTTCCTTTTGAATAGATTGCTTTACTAAAAAGTTGCTTAGGTCGACCTTTCGACTCAGTCGAAATGGTTGGTTTCATCCCTTGTCAACCTTTCGACCTTGTTGAGATAGTTTGGTTTTCTCTTCAAAATCTCTCCTTCTGAAGTAGTTGAGATATCTAGATGGGTCACTTTAGCAACCGCTTGATAGTGTTTATCTTTAGTAAGTTATGACCCAGTCGAAGGCTTTTATTTTTAAGGGATTAGGGCTTTGACCTTGAATCTGAGACTGAGGTTTCAACCTTGTTGGAAGCTGAATCTATAGGCACCTTGTTAGGTTTGGGTTTCTTAAGGTTTAAATGGATTGCGGTTGGGTTTCGACCTCATTAAAAGCAATAACCTTTAAAACTCTTGGCTTAGGTTGGGAGTTAAAGGCCAAAGTAAGTTGGAATGGGGCTTCGACCTAGTTGAAATATGAAGGCTTAAGAAATGTGGCCTGATACTAATAAGTTGTGTTATTTGATAGTGTTGGGCCAGTTTTTTGGCAAACAAAGGAACAGGAATCCCAAGGTAAGAAAATGGAGCAAGAGGCAGAGCTACCCAGACCAAATGTTTGGCTCGGCAAAAATGCTGGACAAATCATTTGGACTGGCATGCCGGACCAGATATTTGGTCCAGTACCCTATAGTATACCGGACCAAGTATCCGGACCGGCATCCTCAGAAGTACCGGACCAAATGTTTGGTCCGGCATTCTCTAGTATGCCGGACCAAATATTTGGGCCGGCACGACCCACCATTCTACCGAACCAAACATTTGGTTTAGTGGCGCAAGCACGCCGAACTAGATGTTTGGACCGGCAAAAAAGGATCCTCCGAAGACGAAGATCGCCGAACCAGATGTTTGAACCGGCAAAGAGGATCCTCCGAAGATGGAAATTGCCAAACCAGAGGAAAATGAAATTGCCGAACAAGAAGAAGATGAAGATTTCCGAACCAAAGGAAGATGAATATTGCCGAACCAAAGGAAGATGAAGATTTTCGAACCAATAAAGGATGGAGATTGCCGATCCAAGCTTACCGAGCCATCAGTCCCAGACACAAATACCGAACCAGACCCAGGCATCTATGATCTTTCCTCCACACCTCACAATCTCACTCTATAAATAACGGAATTCTCAAAAACAATAGGGACAGCCATTCGGAAAGAGAGGGAGAAACTCTGCTGAGATCTATCACCCTAGCTATTCTAATTTCTCTAATCATTCCAAGCAAGCTTTTACTTGTAACCAAATCTAAGAAGGGATAATAAGATGGAAAGTGGATGTAGGCACATTCTGGCTGAACCACTATAAAAACCATGTGTCACTTGTTCTTTCCTTTTCTGCTTTTCTTAATCTCGAATTTGCTAATTACGTCGGTGTCTGTAAGGATTATTTCATTATAACTTGAAACGTCTAAAGAGTCGCAAGATAAACACAATCCAACAAGGCTAAATTAGAAATCAGATTAACAAGTGTTTGCCCAATTTTTGAGCAAACATTTTTGGTGCTTTCACTGAGAAAGGACGGGCATAGAAAGCCAAACTCTCATGTCCATTGTTCTTCCAACCTTAGCGCATCATTAGAACATGGCTCCCTCTAAGAGAAATGCTAACAAGAGTAAGAATGCAGCTACTGCAAATACGCTCAACCCCATCCAAGAAGATCAAGAAAACCCAACTACTCGCTCCCTACCTCTAGGCTCAGTTGTCACCCAAGAAGACTTAGAAAGGGTTGTGAATGAGATGACTGACCGCTTCGCTTCCCAACAAGAAGCTTTGGTGGACCAAATCATGACACACTTAAGGGGCATGGAGGAATCCACTCACAATATCAGATCCCAGGGTGTATCCTAGTCTAGAGAGTCACATAGAAGGTACGGATCACTTGTAAATGATGAGTTCAATCAGGAAGATCAGGGGCTTGAAGCCGAGCCAGGACTCAACCCGAAGCTGGTCCAGAGAGGTCGTCAAGAGCTGGGCCTAGTCAAGGGGGCCCCAGACATGGACCATCTATGGTTGATCCTGTCACGCATCGAACCAATCATCACCAGTCTGGCCTCAATCGAGGCACCAGATGCCATCACTATCAAAGAGAGGGCCCCGCTTCTCCTAGGGCTACTCCCGAGTCCGAAGAAAGAATGACGCGTCTCTTTAGGGAGTACCTAAGGCGTGAACAAATTGAAAGAGGGATAGGCGCCAGAGTATCCAGCCCTTTCATTAGGGACATAGAGGCAACAGCCATGCCTCGAGAATGGAAGATGCCCACCATGGATCCATATAAGGGCACCCTTGACCCAATCGTCCACCTACAACGATACTCTCAGCACATGCTCATGAATGGAGCAACTGAAGGTGTACTATGTAAATGTTTTCCGCTATTCTTATCAGATTTAGCAACCACATGGTTCTATCGCCTATACCTCACGGATCCATCAGTTCTTAGGAAATGTTGAAGGAAAAGTTCATAAGCCAGTTCCGAATTCATGTGGAAAAGCCTAGAGACGCTTATTCCTTATCCGACGTAAAATAGAAATCGGGGGAACCTCTACAGCAATACCTTACCCATTTCAACGCAGATGCAGCAGCGGTGCAAAACGTGGATGAAAGACTTACATTGATGGAACTATGAAGAGGCGTCCACCCGGACTCGAAACTTACAAGAATACTGACAAAGGAGAAGCCTTTAACTCTTCAGGAATTCTACCATGAAGCAGGAAAATATATGAGATTGGAAGACGCAGCGGCTCTCTTGCGTGGCGAGCAACCCGCAGGGGGTTCCAGCTCCCTTGGAAACACGAGAGTCCTACCTCGAGGAGAAGGAAGCAAGCCAAACAATGACGGTGAAAGTAACCATCAGGGAAACCCTGAAACTGAAAAAAGTAATAAACGACGATACAGACCGGGCCGAGATTTGATTCCTACTCTCCTCTGAATGACACTATGGAAAACATTTACTTGGCCACTCAACACGAATTGAAGTACAAACACACTCCATATAAGAAGGAATTGGAATCTGTAGTCAGGACGGGAAAGTACTGTCGCTTCCATGAGTCTCACGGACATAACACAAAAGAATGTCAGCATTTGCGGGACCTTATTGAAGAATACATTTGAAAAAAAGAAGCTAGAATGATACATGCAGCAAAAACATAACTCTACCGCTCCGACATGAAAATAACAAACAAGAAGCAAGTGCGAGCCGCTCCAATCAGGAAAAAATAATTGTCCATACTATATCAGGAGGCCCGCATTCAGCCGGTGGAAGTTGGCCCGAGATGGAGAGGTACGGAAAATCTTTGAAGGATGGAGAAGGATATGTTCATTCCATTACAGAAGGGCGCCTCACCAAACGAAGAGAACAGACCAATATAACCTTCGGCGATGAGGATTTGGTTGGAAAGCAGTACCCACATACCGATCCCATGGTCATTTCCGCTGGATCGGCCCAACAAAGGTGTTCCGCATTTGGTCGATACGGGAAGCTCAGTGAATATATTGTTCAAACAAGCCTTCAATAAAATGAAGTTATCAATGAAAGATGTATCGCCATGTAGTAAACCCCTACACAGATTCACTAGAGAAGCCATAATTCAGCTTAGGCAGTTGGACTTGTTTGTTGAACTAGGAAGTCACCCTCGATCCGTTATCCGAAAGCAAACATTTGTGTTGGTAGACGGACATTCTGCTTATAACGCATTTCTGGGTAGACCTGCATTATCAGATTTCCAAATAGTCTTAGCCCCTTGGTGCTTGAAAATGAAGTTCCCTACCAATGGGGGAGTAGGAGAAGTAGAAGGTGACCAAGACACAGCTCGCGATTGTTATGTGACAGAACTCCGTCAGAACAAAAGGAAAGAAAAGGGTAAAAAATAGAGGTCGCCCTCTGCGCTAAAACTATGGATGCATAACAATCAAAGAGGGCCCCTCCTCTCGAGTATACTAGCGACCCATTTAATGAATTAGATCCGAGAGATAGAGAGGTGAAGGCCAGCGCCGAGCCCATGGAGGCTTTGGAACATGTTGTATCAGATGATCGCGATGGCACAAGGCTTTTCAAGATAGGGTCGCAGCTAGACAAAAATCTACAAATCCAATTGATAGGGTTCTTACGTAGAAATTTGGATGTGTTCGCATGGGCCTACAAAGACATGGTGGGAATATCCCCTGAAATAGCTTGTCTCTACCTAAACATAGACCCAACCAAAATCCAAGGCAAGCAGAAGAAGAGGAGCATAGGGATGGAATGCTCAACTTCCCTCAACGAGGAAGTAAAAAATCTACTCGCCAATGGTTTTATTCGCGAGGCTATCTACCCCAAATGGATCTCCAACCCGGTTCTAGTGAAAAAATCGAATGGGAAATGGCAAACCTACATCGACTTCTCCAATCTCAATGACGCTTGCCCTAAGGACTATTTTCCCTTACTTGGAATCGACCGGCAGGTGGACGGAACAACAGGGCATGAATTGTTATCATTTATGGATGCCTATTCAGGGTACAACCAGATTCACATGCATATACCAGACTAAGAACATACTTGCTTTATCACAGATCTGGGCCTATATTGCTACAAGGTCACACCCTTCGGGCTTAAGAATGCTGATGCAACCTATCAATGCTTGGTTAATAAGATGTTTGAGTAGCAGATTGGTCATTCCATTGAAGTGTATGTCGATGACATGCTTTTCAAATCAAGAAAAGAAACAGATCATTTACACCACCTAAATGAAATGTTTCAGATATCGCGCAAATACCACATGAAGCAGAATCCATTAAAATGCTCCTTCGGAGTATCCTTGGGAAAATTCTTGGGTTTCATTGTGCATACCAAAGGGATTGAAGCATTTCCCGAAAAAGTCCAAGCCTTAAAGGAAATCAAAATACCAGCCACACGAAGGGAAATGCAGAGGCTAAACGGGAAGGTAGCCGCACTAAACATATTTATATCCAAGGCCACATACAAGTGCGTCCAATTCTTCAAAGCTCTAAAAAAGGACAAGGGAAAGTTTGAATGGATCGGCTAATGCCACTCGGCTTTCCAAAGCCTGCTGGAACATATGCAAAAACCACCAATGCTCTCCACCCCGGTAGACAAAGGAAGCCTCTACTTGTACTTAGATATGTCCCCTCATGCATTGAGCGCTGCCTTGGTACAAGAAGATGACCATATCCAAAAACCAGTATATTTCATCAGCAAGAGGTTTACATGGGCAGAGGCTAGATATCCGAAGATCGAAAAATTGGCCTATTCTTTGCTCATAGCGTCCAGGAAATTATGGCATTACTTCCAATCTCACTCCATAAGGGTCCTAACAAATCAACTATTGCGTCAGGTCCTACATAAACCAGATACATAAGGACGCCTGCTAAAATGGTGCATCGAGCTAAGCCAGTATGATATCACCTACCATCCACGCACCGCAATCAAAAGGCAGGCCTTGGCTAAATTCATAGCTGAATTCGCCATTTAGGACAAGGATACGACCATCAAAACAGAGGAAACAATCGAGTGGATTATGTTTGTGGATGGATCATCCAACGAGCTCGGCTCGGGGCAAGAATAGTAATCATCACGTCCCAAGGAAGAAAGTTAAGTTATGTGTTGAGGCTAGAATTCACCGCAACCAATAACGACGCTGAATACGAAGCAGTAATAGCTGGCATGGAAATCACTAGGGAAATAGGGATCAAATCGATATGCATACACAGTGACTCACAGCTAATCGTAAACCAAATCCTTGGGGAATTCCAAATTCGTGGGAAAAGACTTGCCTCTTACCTCAACAAGACTAAAACCCTCCTGAATGAGCTAGAATACTATGTAATCAAACATTTCCCACAGGAGTAGAATCGAGAAGTGGATGCCCTCGCCAAAGAAGCTAGCATGAGAAATAAGCCGATGCTGGGGGCAACCCCCGTCCTGATGCTAGCCACACCAAGCTTCGAGTGTCTTCAGATCACGCCCATCTATAGTAGCAAAGAGACATGGATGAACCCCATCATCAAATACTTACAAGAAGGAATCCTATCGGCAAATTGCAATGAGAATAGAAAAATCCTAAGGAAGGCATCCCCCTACACCATCCAGGAGGGCGTCGTGTACCGTCGTGGGTTTTCCAATCCCATATTGAGGTGTGTCGCAGGAAACGAAGAAAAAGATATTCTCAAAAACATACACCAAAGAAGTCCGGCGACCACACCGGTGGTCAAACTCTAGCCAGAAAGATCCTGCGCTATGGGTACTTTTGGCCCACACTAAACAAAGATGCAACCGAGTTTGCTAGAAAATGTGACAAGTACCAGAGATTTGCCAAAATCCCCAGACTGCCACCTACTGGTCTAACCCAAATGGTTAGTCCTTGGCCCTTCGCCATCTGGGGGATTGACCTAATCGGGGAACTTCCCAAAGGTCGAGGAGGAGCGAAATACGCCATAGTGGCAGTGGACTACTTCACAAAATGGGTGGAAGAGGAACCTTTAAACAAGATTTCAATTACCAAAATGACAAATTTTCTAATACGTAACATCCTATGTAGGTATGGGATGCCACATAAAATCATATCGGACAACAGACTCCAATTTGACAGCGAGGAATTCGCCAATTGGTGCCACGAACATGGGATTTCCTGAAGCTTTTCAGCTGTGGCATATCCACAGGCAAACAGATAAGTCGAAGCAGTGAACAAGGTGTTGAAAACACTAATCAAGAAGAAACTGGAAAAATCTAAGGGGGAATGGGTCGACGAATTGCCTACGGCTTTGTGGGCCTACCAAACTTCTTATAAAACCATGACAGGGCACACTCCATTCGCACTAGCATACGAAACGAAGCCATGCTCCCCGTCGAAACAATTGTCCCCTCGGACTGAAGAATACACTATAATCCGGAAGAAAACGAGGAGCTATTAAACATATCACTCGACCTAATCGAGGATAAGAGAAATGATGTCGCACTCAAAGCAGCCGCTCATAGACATAAGGTGGCGAGGTAGTACAATTCCAAGGTGAAGCCTCGAACACTGCAAGAAGGAGACTTGGTTCTCAAACGAATCTTCCCACGAGCTGGGGCCTTAGGTCAAATTTGGGAAGGATCGTTTGTTGTTCATAAAGATCTTCACAATGGAGCTTACATCCTGTCAACGGTAGATGGAGAGGTGTTCGGAAAGGCGTGGAATCTCTAACACCTCCGCCGATATTTCTCTTAATCTGTAAAGGAATATGTATTGAATAAAGTAATAAAAAGAAAGACAGTGGACGTAGGCATATTTCGACCGAACCACTATAAAAATATTGGTGTCTTGAGTTAATTATATTAACTATGTACTTTTTCATTCAATGACAATCCCTACTGCGAGCGATCGCAGACACTCGCCGGCAGCAACGAAAGTGAGATAACCATGATCAAGGGCACGAATTAAGCCTAGGCAATTCATTGCTGACGATCATCAACCCTAGGCCGGCAATGAAGAACCGATTATAAGCCACGGATCAGGAACGATTCATAGCCTGGGCAGTTCGTCATTGGCATTCGGCTCGCCGGCAAATGCCAACCGATTATAAACCCCTCGATTAAGGCATGGCTGCAACTAGGGGTCGTTTGCACTTGACGATCGGCATTAAGCCGGCAACGACAAATTGAATAATACTCATGATACGAGCACTAGACTAAGTAGTTGTCGTTAGCAATCAACCATGAAGAAAAGCACACGATTATGATTTTCAACATGATAATGAATAAACAAGTCATAAACAATTCATACACAATCTATAAAAGTCATGCATCACAGAAACAATTGCAAGCATGTGAAAAGCATAAATTGAAACATTAAACATCAGAAACCTTTTTACATACACAAGTTTTTATCTGTATTTACAGGTACAAAACAGCCATACATTTCTCACAGACCAAAAACAAAAAGGGGAGAACAAAGCCTCTTCAAGACGAGGGTATATCCTTACCACTTGGCCCACTTCCTTCGGTAACCTTCGTTGAAGGCTTGACTTGTCCCAAAGATGTCCCTGCACAATACGAATGATAAAGATCATGAACTTCTCAATACGGAAAAAGTAATGACAAAATAGGAGGATGTGATACCTACGGTAGCATGAGGAGGATCATCAAGCCCCTCGAGATCAGAACCATCATCATCACCTTCCTCCTCCTCCAATAACTCGTACCCGCTTGCTATGGCTTTGATTTCCTCCAAGGAAAATTGGCTATTCACCGTCATAACATCATAAGCAGCCCCTTCCTCCTGCACAGCTGCAGCCTTGGCCTCCTTAATAAGCCGAGCATGAATTCCGGCCATCACCTGAGGGTAGTCATCCATCCACTGAAGGCTCTTTTGCTTCAAGAACATGTAATATGTATCCTTCAACATCTGGTTAACAGTGTCGCAAAATTCACTAGCCTTGTAAGCTTCAGTCTGGAGGGATACCACCTTGTTCATATATAGCTCCTTATCTTTCTTCGAGTGTACCAGCTCTGCACTCGGCCTATCAATTTCAGCCCGGTATGAGTCTTTCTCCTTTAGCCATGCACCCCTGGACTCTTTCAGCTCAGTCAGGGCTGTTTTCGACTTCTTTACTCTACCTTTAAGGGAAAGAAGTTATTCCATACCTTTTCCCGGGCCTCATCCACGGAGCTGATGGCCAAATCAATCTGGGCTTGACATATAGCGGTAGCCTCCTTCATTGCTTCATCCTTGGCCTCTTTTATGGCTTCTTCGTTGGCTTCCTCATTTCAAACTCGTGAGATGGTTCAACCATTGTCAATTTAGCCTCTTTCTCCCTAAGCGCCTTGTAGAGATCCTCCATCTCTAAATGTAACCGCACGTTGGCACTCCCAACCTCTTCACTAGCTCTGGCCAAGCGAGTCTGATAGTCAACAATATTGCGAGTCTCATTAGTAGTCTGAACCATCCTAGTTTTCAGATTAGCAAAATCCTAAGATTTAGCCTCATCTAATATCCAGACCAAGGGGTTGCGAGGAAGAAGAAACTCAGTATCGAGATCCGCGGTACGACGACCCGCATAATCAGGGTTGATATCAGGATGACTTCCGAAAGGATTTCGTATGCGCTGCTGATGAGCTAAAGAAGCAGGGCCTGTAATACCTTCTCCCAACTCATTTGGCACTTCTGTACCCACAGGGAAATGATGTCGACGACGCAAGGAGGTTTGAGAGCCTGGGGAGGTGGCCTCCGTCTCTGGGGACCTCGCGTGTTTCTAGGAAGATCCATGGCTCTCTCCCTTGTCTAAACCCAACGAGGCCTTACTGACTTCCTCTACCATGGTTCCTTCTTCTTGGGATGCCACCGAGGGAGGAACGGGAGCCGTCTTCATTCGTTTAAATTGCTCCAGATGCCTGGACACTTCATTCCTCCTCGGATTCCTCCTTTTCCCTGAAATATACTTAGTCACATTAGAACTGAGAAGCAGAAAGAATTCAAGAAACAAAAACACCTAAGACACTACGGACACTACAAGCTGCTACAAACCCTTAGAATAAAGTGGATCGTGTGGCCGAGGCGAGATCTCACTCAAGTGGGAAATACTCTGAAATGGAACACCGCTCGATGGAGGGAGCACTCTCGGCAATAGGACATCATTGGATTGAGAATCAGGTGGTGGTTGAGACTCGTCAAAAAATAAAAAGTTCTCAAGGAGAATCTCAAAATCCGTACAGTAATCGAAAGTACCTGGGGAAATCACGAATTCCTCACCAATGCTAGCTCCACCAGATACAAGAAGGGGTGGCACTTCACTCGAGTCACTCGGAGCCACGTTTTCTCAAGGAGGGTCTGCAATTGGAAGCGGTCCGGGGATTGCGTCAGGGCATTCCAACTGTTCGGACCACTCCCGCACAACCTCAACATCCTTTAAAGGATCCACGCTGGGGCCTTCACTACCCATTATATCCACATCTGGAGATGCGCGAGCTTCCCCTATCGTCACCTTGGAATCACTCTCTGACCCCTCCTCCTCTTCACTCTCCCTTTCCGAATGTAAGCCTTCCTCATCAGCATGCGTGAAAACATTTACCCCTTTCGAAACCATTAAACCTTGTCTTTCGAAAACATTGGAAAATACTTTCCTTTCTTTTCTCCGAAAGCTTCAAAATAATAGACATCCCAATTTAAAACCTTTAAACATTTCCTTTCAAAAACATTGGAATAACCCTTCCTTTCTTTTCATCGAAAGCTTCAAAAACAAAAGAAAACCTTCTCTTTCGACCCCTTCGAAACCCTTGGGGAAGCAACCTTCAAAACCATTCATTAAAACTCTTTCGAAAGCATTGAAATACTAAACCTTTCGAAAGCCTTTGGGTTCAATTTAAAACATTTGGAAACCTTTCAAAACCATTCGAAGTTTTCTACTTCGAAACCTTTAAAAATCGTCTCGGTCGAAACCTTTGAAAGAGACTATGCGGTAGGATCGTATAATATGGAATAGTGGAACGATCTAGGTAGATAGTAATAAGCAGTAAGTAAAGTAGACACCAAGACTTTATACTGGTTCGAACCTCTTGTCCTACGTCCAGTCCCTAAGCTCCTCTAAGGAATTCAACTAACCAACAACCCTCACTTAACCCGGAGGAATAGGTTTACAACTTACCCGAACAACCGAACGGGATTTCTTGCCTCAACTACCGAAGAGGACTTCAACTAGATACAAAGAGTATTTCTGACTTGTTGTGTTCTTGATAACACTAATGAGTCTAATTGAGTACAATTTTCCTATAATCTTATCCTCGAGAGTATGCAAAGTGTTTGTGAAGATTTAGGAAATGTGAATTGCTATGAATCAAAAAGGTGTTATAGATAAAACAGAGATTCAAGCAATTGAAGTGGTTTTTGATTGCTTTTGTAAACATAAGAAATCTAAAAGTATGTTCAAGAAAATAGAGAGATTAAAGCAATTCGAATTGGTAATTTGCAAATGTTAAAACCATGTATTTATATGTGTAGAAGAGATGCATTTGTTTGCTAGAGGTGCAGGCAAGAGATGCTTCCGTTTCTGTTGGAGAATGGTTGCAACTCTTGGGAGGAAGAAGGTGTCCTTTCAGAAAAAATTCGCAGTTACAAATTCAGTCGACTGAACAGGGATTTCAGTCGACTGAAAATATAAAGTAAAATTTTCAGGAACAAATTAAGTCGACTGAGCAGGAACATCAGTCGACGGGAACTGCGCATTTTTGTGTATGTGTAACAGGTTCGGTCGACTGGTCATCCCTGTTCAGTCGACTGAACTACTAAATTTTGCACAACGAATGTTTAATAAAAATAAAGTTTATAAAATGTGTTCTAGTGTTTGTGCAAGCCTCTTGAGGATAGATTTTAACAATAAATCTAAACTAAGACCTATATAAAAATCATACTTATGTTTATCATTGGTCTTCATCGTTCTTCTTTTAGCTTTGCACATATCTCTTCCTTTTTGTTGAAGCACATTGTCATTGATCAAAATCTTAGCGTATCAACATTCTCCCCCTTTTTGATTGATGACAACACCTATGTTTGTAGAGATGTAATTATCTTTCCTCCCCCTGAATATATGCAATATCTTTCCTACAAAACAAAGTTAGTTACATAGATTTCTCCCCTTTGTCATCGACAAAAAGGAAGTAATTATAGAAGAATATAATTTGCAAGTAAAAAAGAAACCATATGCAAATATAACCACAGAGCGAATAATACAAACCAAAGAGTATCACAAATAAAAGAAGGCTATTTATACAAGCCTTTGTAGAAATTGTTAGAAATTAATTAAGAGTTCCGGAAACCAAACCATAAAAAATGTTCAAGGTTCCTTGTCCCAATCATAAGAGCCTTCATAATCTCCTTCAGGTTCACGAATAACAGGTCCACCTGTGGATGGTCTATAAGTTGGTCCTCCTTGACCACCACTAGTTCCACTCGTGCTGCTGCTTGTATGTTCTTCGGATAACGTCCATGTAAAAGTTGGTGCCAGACGTTTGCCACGTGATGTTGAAGCGGTAGTGGAGCTTGAGCATGATATGGCATTCCATAACTTGTTGAAGAATCCTTTAACTTTATCAAGCTTGTGATCTACCTTCTTAAGATGATTATCAAGAATTTGTTGATTCCTTGATAAAATCCCCAATGATTGATTGGTAGTATAACTTGACTCAATGATACGAATTTCTTCTTCTTGGTCGAAAGGTTCTTCATGTGGAGCTTGTGGAGGTTGTTGCAGTTCTTGATGCCTAGCTTCCCATTCGGCAAGAGATATGATGCGAGGAGGTCTAGCCGGGAGTTGCATAAGGCTTATAGTGCGTTGATTAATTTGATGAACCATTGTGTTTTCGGAGTCGAATAATGGCGTATCAACATTGAGGAGAAGTCGCATTGTATATTCTCCAAAATATATTGTTCGCATTTTGCTATTGTGAAAAGTGAGAAATTCATCTAGAATGAGTTGGACCCAATTGACTTGAATGTTGCCCCAAATAGCGTATGGAGCTCGATAATTGATGGGGTAAACAATTTCATATGAGCCCGTTCGTGGAGTAATTGTTCTCATAAGAGTTTTGTGAAGGATTCTAGCTCTAGGTCGTAGGGAAGTGGATTTAAAATCTCTAATGTTGATATTATCATCCAAAAATTGATGGTTTATGTTATCTCGAATTTATGGATTGAATTCTATCTCTTCAAGCTTTCTCCCTACATTAGGTGATCCTAAGATGTGTGCAATTCGATCTAAGGAGAACCAAACTTTCTTCTCGCACACCATACTCCAAACACTTTTATTAGGATTTCTTGGAGTTTGGTGTCCAAGGTTGAGGTTTGCATAAAATAATTTTACCATGATATGATTTATTGCATGGTCATTTCTTCTTAAATCTAAGAGAGAAGTTAAACCTGCCTGATCCGTGAATGCTTGAATGTTGTATGTCTGGAGGCTTTGGAAATCAACGAAGGAGTTTTCGAAAATGCGAGAGTTCTTCATTTTGTTCCACCTCGTTACAGCTACTCCATCATAGAGCCATTGTGCAATTTGAGCATCAATTGGCTCGGAGGATGAAGAAGAAGAAGCACTTGATCTTTTTGGTGCCATTTGTGGGAGATTTGAGAGTAATTTGAGGATTGGGGGCTAGGGTTTTGGAAAACAATGGGGAAGAGAGAACTTTTTCAATGTAAAAAGTGAATTGAAAAGGTAAAAACTGGTGGATAAAAGGGAAAAAGTTGCCTGGGAATTGGCGTTCAGTCGACTAAAAAGTCTGTTCAGTCGACTGAATTAAAGGCCGAAAAATTTCTGTGCTGAATTCAGTCGACTGAACAGAGTTTTTAGTCGACTGAACTGTTGTCTGAAAGTTTCTGTTGAAAGTTTAGTCGACTGCGCAAAGGGTGTCAGTCGACTGAGCTATGGAAAATTTGTTTTCTGCTTAATATTCAGTCGACTGAGCAGTATGGTTCAGTCGACTGAACTTTGGATTTTCATTGTTCTTTGTGAATTTCGAAAGCAAAAAGTTTTATTGAAAGAAGCAATTACAATTGTATAGATATATAACAGCATGAATTGATTTCAAAAGTAATTATTTCTTTGCGTCTTTTTTCCCTTCATTCTCCATATAGCTTATTTCCCATGAATTTGGACTATACTGAGGAGTCTTTGGGGACATCCAATGATTCAGGGGATCGACTGGTGTACGGTAAGACGAAGATGGATCGAACGTACTAACTGGTGGAGGTAGGGGCTCACTCACCTCATTGTTCTTTGAGCTACAAAAACATAAACCAATTTTCTCAAGAAAGCTTAGTCGTCTTGCCGTTACTTTTTGTTCAAAATATAATTCTCGTTGGAGATCAATTTGTTGTTGTTGAAAGTGACAAATCTCATCAATCTTTCGTTTTGTATCAGGTGAGGTAAAAAGTCCACGTTTTGCCTTCTTTGATTCCGGTGTGTAGCCAGTGCGATAGTTTTCCCATTTATATACGGGTTCATGCTTTGGTGTCGGCGTTGGAAGTTTTGTTGATGTAGGAGTGTTTTCGACTGAGGAGGTGATGTTGATATGAGAGTATGAGCTGTTGGAAGACATTTTTATATAGAATTTTCAAACTTTGTAATTCTTTTGAAAATAATTATATGTATTAAAGTATATTTATAGTATAAAAATGCTAAGAAAAATGTGGTGGTAAATTAATAAGGTTTTAGAACCAATCATTGTTTTATAGGATTAAAAACATTAGTTAGAAATGGATGGATTAGAGACATCCTTTAATCTATTATGTATTAGGTAGCTGAATTGAAATATTTATATTGAATAATTTTGTTTTCGTTATTCAGTCGACTGGGCAGAGTTGTTTAGTCGACTGAGTTTATATATTTTTATAATATTTGCTATAAAACATCTTTAAAAGAAATTATTCCTAATTCTCGTCGCAATTTTATAAATGAGTTTTCTAATAAAGGTTTAGTATATATATCGGCAATCTGATTTTCGGTAGAAATATGTTCTATTATGATTCCTTTTTCGATATTGTCACGTATATAATGGTGACGAATATAAATATGTTTTGTACGAGAATGATTTACCAAATTTTTAGATAAATTTATTGTACTTGTATTATCACAATATATTGTAGAATTTGTTAAATTTATATTAAAATCTTTAAGTGTTTGTTGCATATAGATAACTTGAGTACAAGCTAAAGCGGCGGATATATACTCAGCTTCACACGTGGAAAGTGAGACACAATTTTGTTTCTTACTAAACCAATATACAAGTGATTTTCTAATAAAATGGCACGTACCACTTGTACTTTTTCTATCAGTTCTAGATCCACCAAAATCAGCATCACTAAATGACACTAACTCGAATGGACAATCTTTTGGATAGAAAAGACCAAAGTCCTTAGTATTATTAAGATATCGCATAATTCATTTTATGGCTCTTAAATGTGATTCTTTAGGATTAGCTTGAAAACGTGCACATAAACATACGCTCATCATTATGTCTGGTCTACTAGCGGTTAAGTATAGTAAGGAGCCTATCATACTTCTAAACAATTTTTGGTCTATACTTTTTCCATTTTCATCTCGATCGAGATGAGTTGTGGTACTCATAGGAGTAGGCTTTCCAGAAGTGTTTTCCATTCCAAATCGTTTTATTAGATTAGCAAAATATTTTTCTTGATTTAAGAAAATTCCATTTGTTAATTGTTTAATTTATAATTCGAGAAAATAAGATAATTCTCCCATGTGTGACATTTCGAACTCCTTAGTCATTATATTTGAAAATTCTTTACATAAGTTTTCATTAGTTGAACCAAATATAATGTCATCTACATATATTTGAATTATTAGAATGTTATTAGTAGTGTTTTTAATGAATAGAGTTTGATCTACTTTTTCGATTTGAAATCCCGAATCTAGTAAATAGCTCTTAAGTCACTCATACCAAGCACGAGGTGCTTGTTTAAGACCATATAGGGCTTTCTTTAATTTATATACATGATCCGGATATTTTTCATGTATGAATAAAGGGGGTTGTTCTATATACACATTTTCTTTTATAAAACCATTTAGAAAAGCACTTTTAACATCCATTTGATAACGTTTAAAATTTTGAAAACAAGCGAAGGCTAATAGAATATGTATTGCTTCAAGTCTTGCAACGGGAGCAAATGTTTCTTCAAAGTCAATACCTTCCTCTTGATTATATCCTTGTGCTACTAGTCTAGCTTTATTCCTAGTTATATTTCCTTGTTCGTCTACCTTATTTTTGTAAACCCATTTTGTTCCTATAACAGATTGATTATTAGGACGAGGAACTAAATCCCAAACATCGTTACGTTCGAATTGATTTAATTCTTCTTGCATAGCA
The DNA here is from genome assembly GCA_030737815.1 of Allium fistulosum. Classification (NCBI taxonomy): domain Eukaryota; kingdom Viridiplantae; phylum Streptophyta; class Magnoliopsida; order Asparagales; family Amaryllidaceae; genus Allium; species Allium fistulosum. The sequence continues at coordinate 891,717,602 of CM060902.1, forward strand.
ACAATCCAGTAGTCATTTGTTGATGCTTCTTTAGGATTTTTAGGTTCTAATGTAGAAATAAAAGCAACATGTCCCATTTGGTTTAGCTGACTTCTAGTTTTAACTTGAGAATCAATTTCACAGATTATGTTTTGTACAGGGTGATCTCGTAAGATTCTAGGTGGAGATCTAAGTTCGGTATTATTTATGTTTTCAAGATTTGTATTGTCTGTATCTTTTATAAATTCGTCATAATTTTTTATGCTCAAGTTTTTATTAAAGTTTTCATAAAAAGATACATGTAAAGTTTCTTCGATTATATTTGTTCGTTTATTAAAAACTCAATATACCTTACTTCGTTCTGAGTATCCTACAAAAATTCCTTCATCAGCTTTCGGATCGAATTTTCCTAGTTGGTCTTTTGTATTTAAAATAAAACATTTTGATCCAAATATTTTAAAATAAGAGATATTTGGCTTTCTATTGTTAAAAAGTTCATATGAAGTATTTTTAGTTAACGGTCTAATAGAAATAGGATTTAATACATAACATGCAGTAGCTACGGCTTCTGCCCAAAAATGTTTTGGTAGAAGGCTTCCATTTAATAATGTTCTTGCACATTCTTGTAATGTTCTATTCTTTCTTTCCACTACTCCATTTTGTTGAGGAGTTCTAGGAAATGAAAAGTTATGATTTATTCCTTTCTTTTTACAAAAAGATTCAAAAGCTTCATTTTCGAATTCGCCACCATGATCACTTCGTATATTCTTAATTTTCAAATCTTTAGTGTTTTGAATTCTTTTGACAAATGTTTTAAAGTGATCAAATGTATCACTTTTATTTTTCGTAAAAATGGTCCATGTATATCTTGAGAAATCATTAACTATTACAAATACATATCGATTATGATTAATGGAATGAACTTGTGTTGGTCCGAAAAGATCCATATGAAGTAATTCTAGTGGTTGTAAAGTTGAAATATTTTTCTTAGATTTGAAAGATGATTTTGTTAATTTTCCTATTTGACAATCATCACAAAGATTTTTTATTTTAAAATTTATCTTAGGTAAACCTCTTACTAATTCATTTTTAGAAAGTTTTCTAATAGTTTTGAAATTAGTATGACAAAATCTTTTGTGCCATAACCAAGGATCATTATCTTTGGCTAGTAAACACATATTTGTATTATGATTAATTTTCATATTTAGAACATAAATATTCCTATCTCTATTTCCCTCAAAAACAAGATTTTGGTTTTGATAAAAAATACTACATTTATTTTCCGAAAAAGTTATTTTAAATCCTTTGTCACAAAGTTGACTTATGCTTAGTAGATTATGTTTTAGATTTTTAACTAAGTAAACATTTGTAATAAAAGGTAAATTTGATGTACCGTAATTGCTCACATCTCCTTTGCCAATGATATAGCCTTTTGAATTGTCTCCGAAGGTAACCGAGCCACCATCAAAGTATGTGATGTTTGTAAGCATATCTTTGTTGTCGGTCATGTGTTTTGAGCAACCACTGTCTAATATCCATTTCTTCTTTTTGAGTGGGACCTGAAAATAAATACAAAATTATTGGACCCACCTTTCAATAGGGTCCTAAAAAGTTAGAACTTAGGAAACCAAACCCAATTCGCTTCAGTATCCTTTTTATAAATATAATTTTTATTATTATGAACACTATCCATAAATGCTTTAATATATTTATTCCTAATTAAAATATTGTTAGCCTTTGGAACCCAAATTTTAACTATCTTAGTTTCTTCTTTTGTTCTAATAGGTTCTCTTAATAACATTTGTTGTTTTGAATTAATATTCCTCTTAAAATTTGTATTTATCTTTTAGAAATTTTTGGCTCCTTTTTATATCCTAATCCATGTTTATTTGAGGAAGATTGAGAATTTTCTAACATCTTAGATAAATTTTCTCTTCCTTTGTTAAAGTTAGAGACATTTTTAGTGATGTTATCTAATCTAACTTGAAGACTATTATTATCTAACTTAACTTGTTTAATCTGAGTGTTTAACTCATGATTTTCAGAAACAATTATATCATTTTTTGTCTTTTGAGTTTCAATTTCTTGACTTAAAAGTGATAATTGAGTTTCCGAATTTGAAAGAAACTCTTGAACTTTTTCAATTTCTTCTTCTAGAATTTTCTTTTCATCTTTTAACATATCCCTTTCAAACTCAGCTTTGTTCTGATTTTCACGAGTTTCCTTAAGTTTCTTTTTAAGATTTTTTATTGTACTCAAAAGTTCAGTGTTTACATCAATTAAATCGTCGAAAGTTAAATTACTAACCTCATATTCTTGAGCCATAAAGCATACATTCGCTTGTTCATTATCGCTATCATTTTCACTATCAGATGAAGATGAATCTGAATCGTCCCATGTTACAGAGAATGCCTTCTTTTTGAATTTTTCCTTTTTGTTCTGATTCTCCTTCTTTTGCTCTGGACAATCTTTTTGCATGTGACCTTTCTTGTGACAGTTGAAACATTCTATATTCGAGGATGTAGGTTTGTTCAAGAAATTCTTTTTGAATCCGTTTTTATTTCCTTTTCTATATCTTAAGAATTTCTTGAAATTTTTGGCTATAAATGCTAAATCCTCATCTTTAGACTCTGATTCTTCCTTTTCCACATGAAAAGCTACATTTTTTCTTTCTTGTGTTTGATCTTTCTTAGCTTGCATGTTTACTTCATACGACATAAGATTTCCAATTAATTCTTCTGGTTTCATTGTAGATAGATCATTTGCTTCTTCAATTGCTAAGACTTTTCTCTCCCATTCATCAGTGAGTGAATTTAGAACTTTAGATACAATATCAAAATCCGTGTATTTTTCTCCTAGTCCTATTAAGGCATGATGAATGTCTTGAAACCTCGAGTACATGTCATTGATGGATTCATTCTGTCGCATTCTAAAGTTTTGGAACTTGTTCTTTAGCATGGAGATCTTTGTTTGTTTGACCTTGTTTGTGCCTTCATGTATGGTTTTAAGTGTACTCCATATCTGATGTGCAGTAGTACAAATGCTAACACGATTGAACTCATTTCTATCCAAAGTGCAAAATAGCATATTCATAGCTTTGGCATTTGCACTAACTTCATTCTTCTGAGCTTGCGTCCATGTAGAATAATCCGTTGTGGGTACAACGAGTTCTGCTTGAGTTGCATTCCAGGCTTCAAAACTTGTTGCTTGCATATAAATCCTCATCCTTGTAGCCCAATAATTATAATTTAGTCCATTGAAAAGAGGAGGTCTTTGGGTAGATTGTCCTTCCGCAAATATAGAGTTATAGGCAGATGTTGTGCTTGTGTTGTTTTCCATTTTATCAATATATCAAATAACGGTGTTATGGTTATAAGACGGCCATGCTCCGATACCAATTGAAAGAGACTATGCGGTAGGATCGTATAATATGGAATAGTGGAACGATCTATGTAGATAGTAATAAGCAGTAAGTAAAGTAGACACTAAGACTTTATACTGGTTCGGATCTCTTGTCCTACGTCCAGTCCCTAAGCTCCTCTTAGGAATTCAACTAACCAACAACCCTCACTTAACTCGGAGGAATAGGTTTACAACTTACCCGAACAACCGAATAGGATTTCTTGCCTCAACTACCGAAGAGGACTTCAACTAGATACAAAGAGTATTTCTGACTTGTTGTGTTCTTGATAACACTAATGAGTCTAATTGAGTACAATTTTCCTATAATCTTATCCTCGAGAGTATGCAAAGTGTTTGTGAAGATTTAGGAAATGTGAATTGCTATGAATCAAAAAGGTGTTATAGATAAAACAGAGATTCAAGCAATTGAAGTGGTTTTTGATTGCTTTTGTAAACTTAAGAAATCTGAAAGTATGTTCAAGAAAATAGAGAGATTAAAGCAATTCGAATTGGTAATTTGCAAATGTTAAAACCATGTATTTATATGTGTAGAAGAGATGCATTTGTTTGCTAGAGGTGCAGGCAAGAGATGCTTCCATTTCTGTTGGAGAATGGTTGCAACTCTTGGGAGGAAGAAGGTGTCCTTTCAGAAAAAATTCGCAGTTACAAATTCAGTCGACTGAACAGGGATTTCAGTCGATTGAAAATATGAAGTAAAATTTTCAGGAACAAATTCAGTCGACTGAGCAGGAACTTCAGTCGACTGGAACTGTGCATTTTTGTGTATGTGTAACAGGTTCAGTCGACTGGTCAGCCCTGTTCAGTCGACTGAACTACTAAATTTTTGCACAGTGAATGTTTATTAAAAAAGAAGTTTATAAAATGTGTTCTAGTGTTTGTGCAAGCCTCTTGAGGATAGATTTTAACAATAAATCTAAACTAAAATCTATATAAAAATCATACTTATGTTTATCATTGGTCTTCATCGTTCTTCTTTTAGCTTTGCACATATCTCTTCCTTTTTGTTGAAGCACATTGTCATTGATCAAAATCTTAGCGTATCAACAACCTTTTTAATTATGCCTTCAAGTAGAGCAAAAGGATAAGAAGCCCATTGAAGTCAAAATCACTTCTTTCGAAACCATTAAAACTATCTCTTTCGAAACCATTTTGGTTATACATCAATTATAGAAAAAGTGTCTTTAAAACATTTATGTCGAAAGCTTCTGTTCCGAAACCATATCCTAAGTAAAGAAGTGATGGTGTCGGAACCATCCCTTCGAAAGTATTGGAGAAGTGGCTGATTTCTTTAAAACTAAGTATACCTTCTGAAACCATCGACTTCGAAAGGTAGAGAGGCGGCAGCTAGGTGTTTCGGATTAGTCGAAAGCAAATATTTAAAACTATAGTGTAGCCCATTCGAATCCATTTCTTTTAAATCCATTGATCTCGGTGAAAGCTAACTTAGTCGAAAGCCATTTAGTTGAAAGCAAGCAGGCGCATTTTAATTTAAAAACAAAGTGACGCTTCGACCCCTTCGGAACCTATGGTTTCGATCTCATACCTTTCGCCTTCTATCGAATTCGGTACGTACCAATTCGTTGATACCAGGCGCATTAGTTTCAATGGAGTTGAGATCGGAGGAAATTGGTCGAAAGCCAACCAAGGCGGAGTAGGTGCCCAAAGCAATAAAACGGTTAAAAGCCTAAAGTAAACAGTTCTTTTCACCTAGCCTGCTTTACATGTGTAATTTTGATTGGTTGCCTCTTTTATTTACCACTAAAAAGTGCTGCACATTTCAGAACCAATTAATTAATTTAAATATTTTGCAAAACACCCCTTCTCCTTAATTAAATATATAAAACATTTATGTCTCATACCTTAAATAATTTTATATATTCATTAAAACACTTGGGAAAATTCTGTAAAAATTCTAGAAAATCCTTTTCATTATGTTTTCTCGCATACATAAATTTCAGACCCAAATAAATATTTATTTTTTCATAGTTAATTTATAACCCAATAAATCATTTTCTTCACTAGAAATTTATATGAAATCCAACAAAATTCAAAAAATTATGAAAATTGAAACCCATCTCTAAAATATCATTTTCGATCTAAATTTAAAATTTACAAGCCATTTGGATGTCATTTAATAGGGTTTTCATATCAAACATATCATAAAAACTAATATGAACATGTATAAATCATCAACAAGTATATATAGACATTTAATCATCCAAAACATGGCATTATCATGCAAAATCATTTCGATTTACCCTTACATCCGAAAACTATAAAAAAATTGGGATGTAACAGTCATTCACCTTAGGTTTGGGATTGAAGATATGAGATTTGATGTTGAACAAGTTGATTTACTTATTTTTCTTGAAATCCTAGCTCTATCTTCTCTTAAGATTGAAAATGGTGGCTAGCCTTTGAGTATTTTTGCATGAAAAAATGAAATGAACATATGTTTGAACTCCTAAGGGTTTAAGGTATATGTTCTATCATTTTTCCTATTTTACCTTCCGTTATTTCCTAACACTTTTATTCATGTTATCGTGTTTTGATTTACATTTAACATGGCAGGGCTACCCTTGGTTAAACCAAATCTCTATCTATTAATCACCTTACATCATTTTATTTAATTTAGCTAATTAAATATTCTAAATAATCTTACTAAATATATGGGGTGTTACAAAAAGTATCTTCTCCACAAGCGTACTGCTGATTTAGAAAGGGAAAATAAAATCTCAAAGGTGCCAATAAGGCTTTTACTCGTGCTCTAAAGACTCATATCGAATCTACTGATGATGCCGAAAAAATAAGGAAAATGGAAAAGAAGCTTAAAGAGATTCTTTTTATAGCAATTTGGCATACTATTGATCCTTTGATTATTGAAAATCTAGATAAGACTGTTCAGGATTTGTAAAACATATACTTGTGCCTTATACTTGTAAATAATTTTATAAATTATGTAAATTATGTAAATATCGCCTGGTCTATAGTCCTTTCTTACAATGTTGTTTTAATTCTGCTTTTTGATAACTTGGACTATGCTTTTTTGTATTTGCTGGCCCATTTAGTCTTCCTTACGGATCTTATTTCCCTGAAAAGTAAAAAATAAACAATATTCTTTATCGTTACCTTGAAATCAATACAATAGTTTATCCACATTATTAGTGGAGTTTAGCAGATCATTATTTAAACATATGATAATAAGTGGGAAGTAATTCCGATATTGAATACGGTTGAATGCCTCTAAACCCATCTCTGGTAATGACGAGAGAGAGAGAGAGGAATTCAACTTTAACTATATTGACAGAATACAACAAATATGATCATAAAGAACCAAAAACCCAATTTCAGATTCAATCATAGAAGTTCAGGAATTCCTCTTTTAAAAATTACTAATAGAAAGCCAATAATAATCATTTAATAAAAGTCCATAAATCATCATTTGAAAGTTTTAGTAGAAGTTTAATGACCCTGATTCAGGCATTAGTAAGATAGGTCTTGAATTTGACTAAAAACTAGAAATTCATAGAAATTCCAATATTAACTACTCTGGAACCTAGATTCGAACATTAATGAATGAAATTTAAAAGTCAAGAGACCCAGCACCCAAATTCGGGTATTAGGGGATGATAAACCAGAAATCCATAATAATGGTCTCTATATTAGAAGTCTAGAGAACAGATCCGGGCATTAATAAGTGAAGTTAGAAATTAACAGTAATAGCCCTGAAACCCAGATTCTGGTATGATGTAGACCAAAGATTAATAGTAAAAGACCCGGAACCCAGATTCGAGTTTTAATAAGTGATGTTCTGAAATTTTCTTCTTACGAATAAGTCGGAGGCTGCAGATTCTTATTTAAGCCTTCTGTTCTAAACCGGTCTTTTTGTTTTGATTCATTTGACATGTGCCACCCTCTAGGCTTTGTATGTTGTCATTGTTTGACATGCCACTTCTTAGGCTAAGACATTTTAGTTCATTGTTCGATATGCCGCTTCTCGAGCTTGGAAGTCTTAGTCCGTTGTTTGATATGCCGCTTCTCGGGCTTGGACATCTTAGTCCATTATTGTCTGGTGCACTTGGTTAGCTTATCCATAAGCAGGACCGAAGGACTTACCCAACCTCCCTCCAGGAGGCACTCCAGCTAGGCCTTATAGGCAGGACTGAAGGCTTGTTCGGTGCCTCGGCCAGGCAAAGCATAGCAGGACCAAGTGCTTACTCCGTCCTCGCACCAGGAGGTGCCTTGACCTGGCCATAGCATGGCACCGTCAAGGGCTTGTCAATGCTTTAACTTGGCCATAGCATGGCACAAATAAAGGCTTACTCTATCCTCCCTCCAGGAGGCACTTTTACCTGGCCATAGCATGGCGCGATCAAGGGCTTGTTCATGTTTTATCCTGGCTATAGCATGGCACAGATAAAGGCTTACTCTAACCTCCCTCTAGGAGGCGCCTTGACCTAGCCATAGCGTGGCACGATCAAGGGCTTGTCGATGCTTTATCCTGGCCATAGCATGGCATGGATAAAGGCTTACTCTAACCTCCTTATAGGAGGCGCTTTGACCTGGCCAAATCAGCATGGACAATGGCTTTGACCATTAAAGGTAATTTCCAAGTGCAAGGAGAATTCTACTCCTAACTATGTAAATTTTTCATGTAAAAGTGGTGCTTTATTGAATTCAACTATGATCGCTTTACAAATTCATCAATTTTGCGTTGTTTGAAGAAGCTAACCACCATTCCTTCAAGTGCCCTACATTGATTTGTCTCATGCCCATTCATCATGTGATAATGGCGATAGGATCCTCCCCAATTCTATTCATATTAAGGTTTTTTCTTCTGTGATGGCCAATAGTTGAGTTTTTCCTTGGTTAGCAAATAAACATTCTCAATTGACGTAGTCAGATTGCATTCCTTCTTAAGTATCGACTTGAAGCTTGTCTTGTGAGGATGGTTTCTACATCTTTTATTACTTGGTTCTGAAGCTTCACCCCTAATATCCAATTTCCTTTTCAAAACCTTTTGGAGCTCACATGTAGGCAATGTCCGACTTGTTGCTCAATGCCATTTTTGTGGAAAGGCATTGTAAGCAGCCATTATTCCTTCCTCAAAGATTGTACCTTTGGTATATAGTTGAATTGCCTTCTTCATTTGGTCGAACAAATTGTCATTTTTGTCCTTTGTTCCCCCTAAGGCAAAAATAGGTTTAGGGCTAATATGGAAAGGGTTTAAACTCCATTTTTCTAGGTCATAAGATTCAGCTCTCTTCTTCTTCATAATCCTTAGAGCTTCTGATCTCAACTTTTGCTCTTCATGTAGTCTAGAATCATTAGTTGTTCTTGAGGACCAATATATGTGGCTTTGAGGATCCTTGTTTGGAACTTCTGATCTTGCTAAACAAGGTGATGCAATATCTAAAGTATGTAAGCTTGGAATAGAATTGGGTGAGAAAAATAAAGTTGGAAGTTCAACAAAGTCGCAGGTTCGAGCCCTCCTTCTAGTGGCAAAAATGTTAACAAGAAAACTTGTCAACATCACAAAGTAGAGTTTGAAGTATAAGTGACTCCTTCAAAACCTCCTATCGAACATATGCAGGCAGCTAACACTGTTCGAACAGGTAAAGATAATTGAAAACACCTTTTTAAAACCTTTCGAAACAGTCGAAACATTGAACCCCTCTTTAGAAATACCTTTTGGAACTAGTTTAATTAGTTTTGGACCCAGTCGAAACCCCCCTTTCGAAGTAGTTAAGGGGACTCGAGGATTGGTCCTTAATGATCTAAGGAAGTGAGTTAGATTTGAAGGTTTCGTATGCTTCAAAAGCTGGCCTATCATGACTCGAGGTTAAGACCTAAGGATTTAAGGTCATTGGTTAAGCTAAAAGGTTTCGATTTCCTCAAAAGGCGACCTTTCGATCAAGTTGATGTTACTAACAAAATATACCTTCGACTTAGTCGAAACTAGTTTGAGCAGAGGTCAAAGAAGAACAAGAGGAAAATGTTCCAACTAGACCTTTCGAAGGAGTCGAAGGGATGCTACAGCCAAAGTCTGAAAGCTGCAAAACCTTTCGAAGGTGTCGAAAGGATGCTACAATCAAGATCAAGAAGTTCCTACCTTTCGAAGGAGTCAAAGGAGTCAAAACCACTCCTCCGCCTTTATTAACCACATTTCGACTAGGTGATCCCATACGCATGAGGACCTTTCGAAGACAATGAAGAACAGCTCTTTGTGTATGCACCAAACATTTCGAGACCAAAGGTTTCGCATTCATTCAAATCACACGAAGGCATGTATCGACTTGAACAAACCTTTCGAAAGCTATACCAAGACTTTCGAACCTGTCGAAGCCATTATCATCTGGGGTGGTTCCGCATCAAGTCATAGGCAAGAGTTCAAAAGCAACAAACAATGTCGAAACCATCAACATTTAACACTATTGAAACAACCAAACAAAGCCTATTGACAGAGTCAAAAACTCTTACAAAGCAACATAAAGAAGGAAAGCGCAACTGCTCCTTTCCACAAAGATGGAAGCATGCTAGTGTCAACACGGCAGCCACCTTTCAACTAAGTCGGAAGCATTGGGGTCGAAAGGTGCTGACCTGCATCTATAAATTAGACCCAAGGGGGTCTGGTTTGGGGATATGAATCTTGCCATTCTAAGCTTGTATTTTCTTAATTGAAAGAGCTATAATCCCTAATCTCCAAATTGATTTGGGGATTTTGAGTAATAAAATCTTCTTTAGCTTGCGAAAGGGAAGTCTTCAATTTTAAATATTACTTTACTATTTTTAAAGCCTTTATCGGGTTTAACCTTGTGTTGCAGGTCTTAACTGCATCGAAGGATATCTTCCGACAAGGTCAAAACCTACATATTATCAAATAACACAAGTTATTGGTACCAGGCCATCTTTCTTAAGCCTTCATCTTTCGACTAGGTCAAAGACCCATTCCAACTTACATTGGCCTTTAACTCCCAATCTAAGCCAAGACTTTTAAAGGTTATTGCTTTCATGACAAAACCCTACCGCAATCCACTTAAACCTTAAGAAACCCAAACCTAACAAGGTACCTAAAGATTCAGCTTCCGACAAGGTTGAAACCTCAGTCTCAGATTCAAGGTCAAAGCCATAACCCCTTAATAATAAAACCTTCGACTAGGTCATAACCCTCTAAAGATAAACACTATCAAGAGGTTGCTAAAGTGACCCATCTGGGTATCTCAACTGCTTAAGAAGGAGAGCTTTCGAAGAGAAAACCAAACTATCTCACTAAGGTCAAAAGGTTGACAAGGTAAGAAACCAACCGTTTCGACTGAGTCGAAAGGTCAACCTAAGAATTTTTTTAATAAATCAATCTATTCAAAAGGAAATTCAAAGAGGATTTACACATTCCACTCTTCTCCATTTACCTAAGTGATAAACCTTTTTCCTTAACACAACTTTGGGGTGTTGACAAAATGTCTTGTTAATATTTTGACACTAGAAAGAGGGCTTGAACCTCTGACTTGATTGAACACCCAACATTACTTGTCTTTAACCCTACTTAACTTAATCTCAAGTTCATCTATTGTGGTCTAATCATGGCTTGAAGAATCATAAGATCGAAAAGGATCCTCTGAACCACATGAGATAAGATTCCCCTCAAAAGCCATCAAGGATTCCAACCAAAATGAAGGGCAAAGGCTAAGAATATAAGCTCTAAGGATCATAAATAAGAAAAAAGCGGAATCGTATAATCCTAAAAAATGGAGCTTAAAACCCTTTCATATTGGCCCCACCCCTATCTTTGCCTTAGGAAGAAGGACAAATGGAAGCAGCAATTTATTCAACCAAATGTGAAAAACCATTTAACGTTATTCCAAAGGCACAATCTTTGAAGAAGAAATAATGGCTAACTACAATGCCTTTGCACATAAATGGCAACCAACTACAACAAGGACGCTTCCAACACAAGGGCTACAAAGGATGGCAAAAAGAAAAGCGATCGAGGAATGCAAAACTACAAGGCCAAGGAACAAAAAGTCAAAAAGCCATCCTCAAGAATGAAGCTTCAAGTCTAGACTCCCCAAAGAATGCAACTTGACGACTTCCGCAGAGAATGTCTACTTGCTAACCAAGGATAAGCCTAACTATTGGCCATCACACAAAAAGAAGCCAAAACATGAAAGGAATTTAGGGGATCCTATTGTCACTATCATATGATGAATGGACGTGAGACTAATCATTGCATAGCCCTAGAGTGGATGATTATCAATTTTTTCCATCAAGGAAATATTAATGAATTTGTAAAGAGAATTTAGGAAAAATCAATAAAGAGTTACATTTCGAAGAAAGATCTACATGGTTGGGAGTGAAATGCTCCTTATATTTGGATGCTACCTAAGATGGTAGTCTACTTGAGATGGTAGAAAACCTCTATCTGTGCCAAGATGGCCAGGGCAGAGCAGCTCCTGGAGGGAGAGGAAGTGAGCCTTTATCCACGCTATAAGATGGCCAGGTTAAAGCACCTTACAAACCTTTGGTCGTGCCTCTGGTCCGGTCAAGGCACCTCCTGGAGGGAGGACGGAGTAAGCCTTTATTTGTGCTATAAGATGGCCAAGGTAAAGCACCAAACAAGCCCTTGTCCGTGCCACGCTATGGCAAAGGCAGGTCGCCTCTTGAAGGGAGGTCGGAGTAAGCCTTTATCTTTGCCACACTATGGCCAGGTTAAAGCATCGGACAAGCCTTTGACCGTGTCTCTGGCCAGGTCATGGCGCCTCCTAGAAGGAGGTCGGGTAAGTACTTGGTTCCAGACTCTAAGATGAGCTAACCAAGAGCACTGGACAACAATGGACTAAGATGTCCAAGCCCAAGAAGATGCTCATCCAACAATGGACTAAGATGTCCAAGCCCAAGAAGAGGCTCATCCAAAAATGGACTAAGATGTCCAAGCCCAAGAAGAGGCTCATCCAACAATGGACTAAGATGTTCAAGCCCAAGAAAAGGATCATCCAATAATGGACTAATATGTCCAAGCTCGAGAAGAGGCTCTTCAAATCATGGACTAAGATGTCCAAACCCAAGAAGCGGTATATCTCCAATGGACTAAGACGTCCAAGCCCAAGAGGAAATTGATCAAATTACAACTTCATACAAGACCTAAAGGGTTTGTACATGTCAAAGAAGACATAATCTAAGGAGTAAAGCTGAACTCCGTCCATTAAATACCCGAATCTGGGTTTCAGGATGTTATTTCTAATACCCGAATCTGGATTTTGGGCCACCATCAATCACTTATAACCTTTATTATGCCCGAATCTAGGTAACGGGACGTTCATCTCTGAACTTCATTTACTAATACCCGAATCTGGGTTTCGGGTCCTTATTAATCTCTAATTACCTCTATCATACCTGAATCTGGGTTGCGAGATTATCACTTATTAATGCCCTAATCTAGACTTGGAATTACCGAATATGGGTCAAGGAATATTCTTAAGAAGATCACTATTATGAGTTTTTGATAATGCCCGAATCTGGATTTCAAAATCTTCAAATTTTATAAATACCCAAGAATGGGTTATTGAGTTTCTACTGCAAATATTCGAATAATGATTTTTGACCTTACGATATTAAACTCTTTAGAGAATGACTCTCGCATAATTATACCCCTACTTTAGAGCAAGATTTCCTATCAACAAAGTCCAGACATTTCAGACACACGGTTAAAGTTAAATTCTTAATTATTTCTCATCATGGTTAAGGATGGATTTAGACATTTGATAAAACTACTTTACATGCGATTAACATGTTAATCTACACAAATGGTATACATAGACTTATACATCAATTTCAAGTTAACAATCGAAAATATTGTTTGCTTCATATTTTTCATGGAAATCGAAACAACAAAGAAGAATAAGAGATTCAACAGATACAAAATAATGGTATGAGCTATCAAACATGCGTTTCAAAAATGACATTACGGAAAAGAATCACAAGTCAAGTGATATTTACAAAGTTTATATATGATTTACATGATTTATGGAACTATTTACAAATACACAAAACAAGTATATACATTCTATGAATACAAGTCTATCTTAAGTCTTGAGTAGCTTTGCTCAGATTTTCAGCAATCAAAGGATCAACTATTTGGTGAATTGCGATGCAGGGGACTTCTTTAAGCTTCTTTTCTTTCCTCCATATCCTATTTGCATCGTCGATTGAATCAATGTTAGTCTTCAGAGCACGGTTGAAAGCTCTGTTCGCGCCTCTAAGGGTTTTATTTTCTCTTTCTAGTTCCGCGACGTGCTTCTGAAGGAAGTGGTTGCCACGCTCGAGCTCTTGAATTCTTGCAGCATACTCGTTTATCCGTTGCGAGCATTTAACCCTTTGATGTTCATCAAAATACTTAGCTACTTCAAACTCGACTTTCCAATACTATTCATCCACAACCCTCTCGTCAAAGCTAGGAGGAGGATTAGTCATTGTGAGGAATTTCTGAGCGGCACAGGAAGTAGACCTAGTAGGTCTAGTAACCGAAGGAGTAATACAAGGAGCTGGTAAATTGATACTCTGAATATTATTCCCCATAATATATTCAAGCAATTCGCACTGGGCTTGGATGTCCTTCAATTTTATCTCTAAATCGCTTATTTGCTGAAGGATTTTCGACATTTTCTGATCAAAGTCGACTGAAGGGTTCGACTTACTTGATGCTTTAGTATAGAAACCATTTCATCTTTGCTTTTGATATCAGCCTCCAAGCTCGCAACTTGATCCTTAAGGTTGCTAATAATGGTTTTCTGAAGTAAATATCCTTTATGTGATTTTAAAGCTTCAGCATTGCCATGAAAACATGTGAGTAAAGTGTCATCAAGGAGTTTGCTCCTTTCAAATTCTGTCAACAGCTTATCTCTAAGATTAGCAAAGCGCAATGCCAAATCAAGTGGGAGATGAGCTGTTGATAATTGTAACTCCTATTTAAATAGAAAAAGAAAGAAAATAAAGTCAAAATCAAAATTAAAAATCTCTTTGTTATTATAATAACAGATTACAAATCAAACAAAAACGAAGCTAAAAGATACAATGAACAATTGTTTTATATCTAAAGTTGAGAAACTACATTTATAACTTTATCTAATGAATTAGCAGAAAGGATAACTATTGAATCAAAAGGAATATTGACTCCTTCTGGAGTGATAACCGGTGGACAACTACTATAGTCCCACTTCCCAGCTGGAGGACTATCACGGCCACAAATTAACTTAGAATGGAATATCTAGATTTCCATAAGAAGTTTCTCATTTTCATCTCCAAGAAAATCAAAGAGAAGATGAGGAAATTCCAAGTAAGTTTTTGTAAATCTCTAAGGAAGCAGTATCTTCCTAGTTTTGAAGACTTTAAAATTGATGCCTTTTCAAGATAAAATAATCTCAGTTTGACGTACTGAATTAAATGGTCTCTAGAAACAAGTTGGCCAGACAAATATCATTCTGTAATAATATAATAAAACGAATCTAAGCATAAAAAGCAAGACTAAAACAAATATTTATAAATCAATACATTGTTGCTTGTTTACAATTATTCATCTGGTTCATACAAATAGACTTAGAAAATAATTCAAAGAAAAATTTGTTTTTATAGTACTTAAGTTATTCAGGAGGGAGATCTTAGGGAATGGATCTGACCCGTGGTCAGTTCTAACAAGCTCCAAGGTGCGGGTCAGATCCGAATTCGTCCAAGTATCACTTATGAAAACGCCTAAGTAGACCTCATTAAATTCACCTAAATATGAAAAATCAATAATTGAGTGTCTACAGTAAGCCTTATATAAGAAGTTGACTAAAATATCTCTTTCTTCAATCAGCATCCAAAATAAGGTGATTAACTCACAGTTTTCTTTTAAGAAATCATCGTAGCGAAGGCGCGCTCTCTTTAGTAGGGGGTAGCATTTTGATGCTTAAAAGACGCCAGCACGGAGGCACTTCTATCAAGCCTATGATACTTATCGGATAGTATATTATGCTCCCTTATTTACTTGACTAACTTCCTATATAATATGTTTATCTCTGCTTGTTTCTCTCGAGTTTGGTTTTATAAGGGAGGACAGATTTCTTCCTTATCTAAATAAAGGAATTACACTATTATGGCTTTCGAAGTAAAAGTTGTTTAAACAGTGAGTACCATACTTGAGATACCGGGACAGAAGTTTGAGAAACCTGCTCCTTTTCTCTTGGTTCTTCGACATTGATAGAAGCAAGATCCTCTTGAGGAGCCGATGGGGCAGCAGATTCAGGCGGGGTAGCTTCATGAAGAGAAGGCTCTTTTTTAGAAGCTTTTGTGTTATCATCTCCATCTTTATCAGAGGCCTCGGTATGGCCTCCTCCATCACCACCTAAGCCTTGCCCGCCGTTATTTCTGTTATCATCATCGTCATCATTGTTATCATCTTCTTCATCATTGTCATTGTCACCCTCCTCTTCGGCAACATCATCTTTGTTGCCTTCGTCTTTTGAGTCGGACTCGGCCTCAAAAGAAGGAACATCAGAAGAAAGAGCCTTGGAGGTTTCAATTTCCTCCTCTTTTGCAGCTTCAATCCCCTACTTCATTTGGTTAATCTTTCCCATTATTCTATCAACAAGGGCAAAGTCGAGCGAGGGGAAGCTTAGGTTAGGGCACTTGTCAACATTATCAGCATAATCGAGCATCAAGGCTTCTTCATAAGAATTCAACATAATATCCCCTAGGATAGTACCAAGAAACATAATATCCCCTAGGATGGTATTGACTATCAGTCACAAAGAAATGTTCTTCTTCTTCAAGTTCTCTTTCGAAGAAGCATTTTTTGTTGCTATTCGAACCCTTTCCTCATTAGATTCTTTTATGGATAGTTGCATGGCAAAGTTCTCATCAACGAGAAGTTGGCAAATCTTTCTTTCCTCTAAAATAATAGATTCTGATTAGGCTAGAGAAGTTCTCAATCACTCCAGTTCATAGGTTGCTTCATCGTTTTCCGCGGAAGGGTTGCAAAAATACTCTAAGGTCGGCCACCATTTTCAAGTAAATCAACTTGTTCAACATCAAATCTCATATCTTCAATCTCAAAGCTAAGGTGAATGATTACTACATCCCATTTATTTATAGTTTTTTGATTTAAGGGTAAACCGAAATGATTTTACATGATAATGCCATGTTTTGGATGATTAAATGTCTATATATAGTTGTTGATGATTTATACATATTCATATTAGTTTTTACGATATGTTTGATATGAAAACCCTATTAAATGACATCCAAATTCCTTGCAAATCATAATGTAAATCGAAAATGATATTTTAGAGATGGGTTATAATATTCATATTTTGAATTTTGGTGGATTTATATAAATTTTCTAGTGAAGAAAATGATTTATTGGGTTATAAATTATTAACGGCAAAATAAATAATTATTTGGGTCCAAAATTTATTTATGTGAGAAAGCATAATGAAAAAGATTTTCTAGAATTTTGACAAAATTTTCCAAAGTGTTTGATGAATATATAAAATTATTTAAGGTATGTGACTTAAATGTTTTATATATTTAATTAAGGAGAATGGGTGTTTTGCAAAAGATCTAAATTAATTAGTTGTTTCTGAAATATGTAGCACTTTTTAGTGGTAAAGAAAAGAGAGAACCAATCAAAATTTTACACGTAAAGCAGGTTAGGTGAAAAGAACTATTTATTTCAGGCTTTTAAATGTATTATTACATTTGGCACTTGCTTCCACCTTGGTTGGCTTTCGACCAAGTTCCACCACCCTCAACTCCATCGAAACCAATGCGCCTAGTATCAAGGAATTGGTACGTAGCGAATTAAATAGAAGGCGATAGGTATGAGGTCGAAACCATAGGTTCCGAAGGGGTCAATGCATCACTTTGTTTTTAAATTAAAATGCGCCTGCTTGCTTTCAACTAAGTGGCTTTCGACTTAGTTCGCTTTCGACTGGGTCAATAGGTTTAAAAGAAATAGTTTCGAATGGGTTGCACTTTAGTTTTAAATATTTGCTTTCGACTAAGCTGAAACCCTAACTGTCGCCTTTCTACCTTTCAAATTCAATGGTTTCGGAAGGTGTACTCAGTTTTTTAAAAAATCAGCCACTTCTCTAGTGCTTTCGAAGGGATGGTTTCGACACCATCACTTCTTCACTTAGGAAATGGTTTCGAACAGATGCTTTTGACGTAAATGTTTAAAAGACCCTTTTTCTATAATTGAAGTATAACCAAAATGGTTTCGAAAGAGATAGTTTTAATGGCTTCGAAAGAAGTGCTTTTGACTTCAATGGGCTTCTTATTCTTTTGCTCTACTTGAAGGCATAATTCAAAATGTTTTTACCTTTTGATGGTTTTAAAGGTTTCGAAGTAGTAAACTTTGAATGGTTTCAAAAGGTTTCCACCTGTTTTAAATTGAACCAAAGGCATTCGAAAGGTTTAGTATTTCAATGCTTACAAAAGAGTTTTAATGAATGGTTTTGAAGGGGTGCTTCCCTAAGGGTTTCGAAGGGGTCGAAAGAGAAGGTTTTCTTTTGTATTTGAAGCTTTCGATGAAAAGAAAGGAAGGGTCATTCCAACGTTTTCGAAAGGCAATGTTTAAAGGTTTCAAAGTTGGATGTCTATTATTTTGAAGCTTTTGGAGAAATGAAAGGAAAGGATTTTTCGATGTTTACGGAAGACGAGGTTTAATGGTTTCGAAAAGGGTAAATGTTTTCATCAACAAGGGACTAATTAAATTATATATAAAACATGGCAAGCTGATTTTGACTAAAGCATAGAGAATATGTATTTTCCTTGTGTAAGTACGGTTTAAAGATTTAAATCAGATGGGACTGGTATAGGGTCACGCCATATACATTAGCTATTGGCCCCAGCTAATTTAGTCCAAAATTCTAGTGTGTAGGGCTTTGTCAAAGGTAAGACTAAAATTATGATTACACATAGAAGGAAATATATATATGTTTGTATACAAATAGGTTATTGGTGAGCCTGCAAAACCATTAGGATCAGGAGACCCTGAGAGATGTTAAGTTAGGGACTGACCGTCCAAAAGGGAAGTATTTAACAGATAGTTAAGGACAGATCGTCTAGAAAAGGTGTGTCTAACAGATGTTTGATAAATTTTGTTAATTTGTCTGGTAGGCCCGAGTCAGCCAAAGGTTAATAGTAACCCAAATAAAACTATAATGTTTGGACAGATAATCCATTTGTTACCTGATATGTATGTTTACATAATAATGCTTTACAGTTTTAACCAGTTTTGGTTGTAGGATAAAAGTTGCAAAAGATATGTTTTAAAAAGATGTTAGTGAGGGGAAACCCGTTCCGCTAAGCGGCGTGGTCTCACTTAACATTAATAAGTAGGATGTATAGTATTATTCACACACGGCTTTATGTCTGACTTGAAGTTTATGTTTTCCCCTTAAACTCTCGGGTGGTCAAAATTGATTTGAGTAGGCTGAGGGATTAAGGTTTTTTTAGGTTTAGTAGGATGACGAATAAGGCTACCGGAGGAAAGAAGGAGGCTAACGCATAGTAATTTAGGAGTGCAGCTCTTTATTTTGTTGATTAATTTCGATGTGTTTGTATTAAGTCAATTATGACTATATGACTCTAATCATCCAAGGGGGTATCTTCGTATACCGCTCTTGGTATATTTTGTAATAAGTATATTTTATCATTGCGTAGGAAATGTTTGGGGTTATGTAATCTGAATATGGAACATCTGTTTTGAAATGTAATGGAAAATTCTGTTTTGAAATATTTGCTTTGTTTCATATTCAAGTGCTTCTGATATTACAAATACCGTTAACATAGCCACATTTAGTCGTCGGAAGTTAATACTATAGATGAATGCAGCATCTGTAGCACTTAGCTTTGGGCCTCTAGATAGGGGACGTTACAACTTGGTATCAAAGCATAGGTTTATGAAATACTCTAACTAAAAATGATTTTTGAAAACATAATCCTTAGGAATTAGAGATAGGATTGGGGTAAGGGATAATGCTATAGTAACTGTTTGTACCAAAATTGGTCACAACACTCTTCGGAAGTCTTTGAAGAGATAAAGTGAAGAAATTAAATGTAAAAAGAGGATTTATCTAACAAAAACATCAAATTTCAGAAATGAGAATAATTAAAGTGCGAGGAGACACAAGAGTTTAGAGTGGTTCGGCGTATTGCCTATGTCCACTATGAAGTAGTTTGCTTTATTGATCTTTCTTTGGTGTTTACAATTGATTCCAGCAAATTACAATGAATAACAATGATTTGCCGCAGTGAAATTCGTTGGTAGCAGCAGCCATGGAGTTCAGATCCGTGTTTGGTAGAGTCTAGGCGTTGTAGATCTCAAAGAAGAAGAAGAAGAACTCCTTTTTTGTTGGCATTAGGGGTCTATTTATAGGTGTAGGAGGCTGGTATTTCGCTTAGATCTCGGGAGACCCTCTCTTGCACGTGACCAAGCCCGCACGGCCAAGCCCGTGAAGTTTCAGTCCGATCCGTGATCGATACGAACAGATTTCGTATCGATCAAGATTTCATCCAATGGAGTCGAAATTTGGCGTGGACATTCCTTAGCATGCACATAGTCTTCTGTGAAAATTTCATAGCATTTGGACTAGTAGATTAGGAGATATGACCGATACGAAATGGGATTCTCGTTGGTTGATTGGTTCGACTCGCTCTCGTTTCGACTCGCTTTTCATTCGACTCGGTTCTATTTGACCCGGTGACGTGGCACCAACTTGTATTGACTGCTGTGCTTTGCTCCGCATCGATGGACATGAAGTAGGAGCCTTCAGATGGATGCGAAGTCAACGAAGTGGACCGAGTCGAAGAATGGCTCAAGGCGGAGCGAGTCTAAGTGAGCACTGATTGAGCGAGTCGAAGTGTGCGTTGATCGAGCGAGTCGAAGGAGGCATTTGATGGAGGCGAAGCGGGGCGAGTCGAAGGTGCCGCTTTTGATGGTTGCGAAGCGAGTCGAAGGAGTTACTTCTGAGGGATGTGAAGCGAGTCGTAGGGAGCGAGTCGAAGGAAGCCAGTCGACCGGTGATTGGTTCTCATCCAATTTTGTATCATTCATAACTTGAGCATACAAACTCAGATGGACTTGAGATTTGGAACATTGATTCTCATGGCTTAGCTTGTCATGTCCTACCAATTTTGGCTCGATCCGGACTCGGACAAAATTCATCGATATCCGTAGTGAGTCTGTGTATAACTGATCTCTAGGACGGGTCGTCATTGGTTACTAGTCAATTCCTTGGTGTCATGGCCTTGCAAAAAGGTGGGATAACATTTGCCCCCCAAAGTACGTCTTGTGAAAACATGATGTGCTTTGAAGTGCTGCAATCTTCATTCTGAATGGTTATCGTCTTTTTGATGAAAGTTGTAATTTTCGACCGATTTTTCTCGATAATGTAAACTGTTGACTGTCAACTGTTGTACCCTGTAATGTTGCAACTGATTGCTGTACGCTAATGATTAGCTATTTGTTGTTGTACTCGTTATCAACTGTGCTTCCAATTTCTGGAAATCTGGAATATTGAATATTTGTCCGACATACATGCATATAAGTTAACCTGACTCTCGTTGACGTTTGTACATTCATGAGTCGTTGTCAGTTTATTTTGTATGGAATTCCGTATCGATCCTCTCCTGAACCGACATGAAATTCGCTGTAACAACGCTCAATGGTTGTTTTTGAATGTTCCTTCGTAATGATCCCCCCTGAATCAATGTGAAGGGTTGAAGCATTGAGGACGTCTTTCATTGAATTTATGGATGTGAAGTGAGTATTTCGATTCGATGGAGTTGGCCTCTGGAAGCCATGATTTGATGGATTCAAACTGACTGTTCGTATCGATGCTCTAGGGAAGGAGTTGGAAACTATGGACACGAACAAGGATTTTGCATCGATAGAAGCAGGGTTCGATGGGTACGAAGTGCTTGTTCGACTCGATGATGGACGCGAACTGAACGAGTCGAAGTGGAGTGAGTCGAAGTACACTTCCCTGATGGTTGTGAACTGAGCGAGTCGAAATGGAGCGAGTCGAAGTACACTTCCCTGATGGATTCGAATTGTTTGTTCCACTCGGTCTTGGATTCGAACTGCTTATTTTGCTGCACCGGAGACGGAGTCGAAATCAAGCGATACGAAGGGGAGCCTCGGATCGATGTACTGGAAACGGAGTCGAAACACGTGTTTGAATCCACCGGGATACGAAACGTTTATTCCTTTTGCTTTCGAGTCCATATAAATACTTTGTACTTAGCCGTTTTTCCACTTTTCACCTTTCGCTCTCCTTCCTTGCCTTCGTAACGCTCAGAAACTCGAGAAGAAAGAACAAACATCCTTGCCTTCGAACCGATTCATACCTTTGATTATTTGAACCAATTGAAAATTTTAGGTAATCCATTGAGCGAAACCATCACGTAAACGAGGAGACTCGATTCTTAACACCAAATCAAACAGAGTCGTGATCGATCGAAAATTCCTTGGCCTCAGCTTCGTGTCGATCTGGAGTAGGGGTTTCGAGATAATGAGGCGGAGGCCTTCGTATCGATCGATGGTGGAGCTTTACATCGAGTGGAATGCTTTGAATCTGTGGATCGATACGAAGGGGCTGTGTTTGATGGACTCGAAACGATGGCCCTGGATCGAGTCGAAAAGTATGTCTTTTGATCGAGTCGAAATAGTGGCCTTGGAACGGTTCGAAGTCGAGTGCCTTGGGATCGAGTCGAACTAAAGGTTTGGGACCGAGTCGAACTGCGTAGTTTTTGATCGAGTCGAAGCAGAGGCTTTGGATCGAGTCGAAGCGCGTGGTTTGGGATCGAGTCAAAATAGAGGCTTCGAAGCGAGTCGAAGCACGTGGCTTTGGACCGAGTCAAAGCACGTGTTCTTGGATCGAGTCGAATTGCACAACCCCGAACGATCGATTCGAACTCGAGCCTTAGCGAGCGATTCGAACTTGAACCTGAGTGATTGACTTGAACTTGAACTTTTGATGATTGACCATTGGTTTAATTTCGACGATACCAAAAATTCTAGTGCCTTTAACCACTTAACTCCGACGAGCTTCAGACTTGCTTAACTGGACTTAATTGTTTCACCGCACACCTGATTGCCTATTGAAGTTCGTCGATGAAACTGGAACCTACTAAAATAATAACACACTTTAACTCGGACTGATAGCTAATAACTGGATGGCATGGTTGTGACGGTCAGCGATGACGGTCCTTCCGCCTGAATTCCGAAGTCTCGTCCTTTACATGCTTTCCTTAATCCTGTAGATCTTCTTCAAATGATATGCAGTACTGCGCCACACAGCACACACTCACACACTTTACACTAGGGGATGTACGAGCGTTATCGTTTGTTTAACAATGATTTTTCATAAACTAGCTATTCATGGAACCATCAAGTTCTCAACAGCAGGAACTCCCAAGTTCTATTCCTCCAACCATAGAGATACCGGTTATAGAAGCTAAAGTTATAGAGCCAGCTCCGGACGAGCGTCTAGGGGCTCGGTTTATTTGTAGTCCACCAGATTCGGTGCCGTCGGGTATCTCCAAAGATATGTTAGGACGGATTTTTTAAGGCACGGTTTATCGCTTGACGACGTGCTACTACCTGGGCCAAAGGACAGGCCACATTATCCCCTAGAAGGGTTTACTGCTTTCAACCATCACACTTGCACAGCGGGGACACTCCCTCCCTTCAACCAATATATAAGGGAGATGTTATCGTTTCGGGACATAGCTCCATCTCAGCTACATCCCAACGAGTATGCCTTATTGAACAACAACTTCGTCCTATTTATGGAGATCCTCTTTCGACCGCCGAATCCAATCGAAATCAGATATTTATTCAATGTCAAGAGCCGCGGAGACAGCCCTTCTTTCACCTTCCTGGAAGCAGTTAGAAACTGCCACATTGTACTGGGTTCCTGGGGAAGGCTAAGTTATTATAAAACTGAATGGTTCTACGTTCGGTGCCCCCCTGGATTTGCTAGGCGGTGGTTGGATAGACGTAAGTGTTTCCGTTTCCCTCTCGAATCATTGAGATGTTAGTAACTGACTTCAAAATCGATACTTTTCCTTTTTTATAGCTGCAATCTCTCATCCCGACAGCGCATACTTCAGAGAGCTTGTTCGGATTCTTCAAGCGTATCCGGGTGAAGAGAGGCATATCGACTTGGTCCCGACTGATAGA
The DNA here is from genome assembly GCA_030737815.1 of Allium fistulosum. Taxonomy (NCBI): domain Eukaryota; kingdom Viridiplantae; phylum Streptophyta; class Magnoliopsida; order Asparagales; family Amaryllidaceae; genus Allium; species Allium fistulosum. The sequence continues at coordinate 891,741,228 of CM060902.1, forward strand.
AATTTGAGGACCGTCGGGCTGATAGAGCGGAGGCATAACATATAGCTGAAAGGGACACATAGAGTTGTCCTGAAGAAATGGGTGAAGCGCAAAGCGCCCGCAATCATGATAACCGAGGAAGTTGATCCAGAGAGAATGCCTACCGACACCGAGCTCCCAGCTGGGCCTTCTTTCGATGTTGAGGATTCAGGAGGAAGAAGAAAAGGCAAGGATGCTGCTCACAAACACTATAAATCCAAGAGATTCAAATCTGTTGTTATGTCCTTGCCTGCTTAGGGGATTAGAATTTCGGAGGCTTCTTCCCCGCCAGTAGAGAATCTTTTTGATGGGCTTGCCAGTATTTCGATTCCGGATTTTATGTCGTCTCAATACGACGCCAGCATGGAGGAGCTTGACAGTGCTCTTGAACCAAGCGGGTCGCTTGCTACGAGTGCGGCCGACATTTCCGGTTGGTCGGGGGATTGCACATGCATACACTTCACTACACTGCATGATTCACTACTGTAAATCGTTCAACTTAGGAAGTCATTAAATCCTTCTTCATTTCTCATTTTCAGGTACTATGTCTTGAAGAGGATCTATGCTCGGGAATCTTCGCTCAGCTCGAATGGCTTCTGGTTACTATGATTCCCACAGGAGGGATTCAGATAGAGATCGCGATCACGAATACTCTAACCAGGACTGGTATGGGCGTGACAGAGAGTATAGACATCGATCCAGATCACACTCTCCTCCTCCTAGACTTCCGTCTCCATCCCCTGCTTTTGTTCCACACCCACCAGAGCCTCCTTGTCACAGGCCATCCTCTTTTACTTCTAGATCTGAGACTCATCTTCAGAGAGTTCAGACCACGGTCTCCATGATTACAGAGCAGGTCCCCGCTGAACCCACAAGAGAAGGGGCTCTTAAGTTGGCTCAGATGAGGAAGGATTTTCTGAATATCTGCTTCGACGGCTATGTCTTCCCACCACACTTAAAAAGAATTCCCTCAGGGGTGGAAAACACGGTGCATGACTACGTTCACGACATATACACCCAGTACCGAGAGTGGGCAAAGGCTGCTGAAAAGGCTTCCAAAGTAGCTTTTGAGCGAGCCAAAGCGCTTGAGAAGATGGAGACCGAGCTCGCTCAAAGGGATCGGATCATTCTGGTGCTTACTGCTGAGTCTGAGTCTTCTTGGAAGTCTGAGATTGAGGCCATTAAAAAGGATGACGAAGCGAAGGCGGCAATGGAGAGGTTGGGACAGACTCACGTTGCCCTGGTGGAGGAGATGGGCCACCGGAATACTAAAGTCACCGCCGAGCGGGATGCGGCGGTCAAGGAGCTTAATGAACTCAAGGCCAAATTTGCTGATATGGCCAAAGAGAAAGATGATGCGAACAGCGCAGCCCAGGAGGCGTGCGAACAAGCTATTCTGCTCAGGGGCAAATAGGATGCGGTTGTGGCTAAAGTCCAGAAGGTGGAGACTGAGGTCGAGGAGAGGGTGAAGTTGGCCGAGTCCAGGCTAGAGGCTGACATCGAAGATCTTCTCGTCGTTTACAACGCTAATGTGCTGAGGCACAGGGGTCTAGCCTAGCTCGATGATTTTGTGACGCATCTCTATAATGCTTGGAGTCGACTGGTTGAGGAAGAGAAGGAGGCACATCAGGGCGAGTCTGTGGATGAATTTGAACTCGAGAACCACATTCTGACTGAAGATGAAAAGTAGGTTCTCCACGAGTCAATGATTCTGCGTGAGAAGGAAAGACTTGTCGCCCAGCTCTTTAAAGTGGGAGAGGGTTCTGTAGTTGACCACCATGATGCAAGTCTTGAACTTCCAGTGTCAACCAAGCCTGAATCTTTGCCTGCGGTTGATCCTCAAGCTGTTCCTGCTTATAATCCGAATCAGCCGCAGATGTCTTCGGCTACGGCGCAATGACTGAAGCTGCCCCGTCGCTTACAAGTCATACTGAGGAAGGTACTCTGAACATTCCTCATACCTTTCTTAAGTCGAAATCTACGATCGAGTTAAGTTCTAACAGTTCTCTTGTTCTTTGTCCAGTGATTGATGCTGCACCGGTCGTGCCTTCTGCTACTCAAGAATCATATCAAACATAGGAGGCTATCGTGACCGAAGTAATCACTGTGAGTACAGCTGCCCCACTCGACGATACGCATGGGAGTACAATGGTGTTTGACGAGCAACTGATGGATGAACTCTTTCGCCGTCACGGCGATCCCCTTGCTGACTTGTTATTTGTCATGAGTGGAACTGATCCTGCTACAAGTTCTTCAATGCCGACTGCCGATGCCCCCAGCGGGGCTCGAGCAATAACCGAAGAGGAGATGTTCGCTCAGATTGACGCTGAGATGGCAGCAGCGGCTCATGGCGGCAGCTTTGGAGGTGGGATGGCAGCGTCGGGACCTTCTCCGCTCGGAATGATATCCCCTAGTGGTGCTGTTTTCCTCACCAACATGCCCATTCCACCTTCTATAATTGATCATGTTCCTCTGACTTCGCCCGTAGGGAGAATTCTTATTCATACGAGTTCGGAGGAGGACGTTGACATAATGCCCTCACCTGAAGACCAACCGTCGAAAAGCAAAGGCTCGAAGAGGAAGATTAGCGGTGGCTCCAGTGGGTCTACACCGAGGAGGAAGCCAAGGAAGAAGAAAGATTAAACATGCTCTTTTCTATCATTGTGTATTTGTCCAAGTGTTTCAATGTCTGAAATGTACTTGTGAAGTTCTAGCTTTTGAATCAAGTTTGTTTTTGTTTGCCAAGTTCGAAAACTGTGGGCATGGTTTGCGACTGGGAAGCGAGTTGAATTCTGACGTCGCATCGCTTCAGTCGATGGCTGATGCTTAAGTCTTGCCCCCTAGTCTTGATGGTGTGTTGTGAAACATCAGTCAGCGATCGCTCTTTCCTTATAGCATGTCGAGTGTAGTGCCATTGAACAGATGTCTGAGGCAAGCGGAGATTGAGTAGTTCATCCATGCTCATTTGATTGTCGATGACCATATCCATAATTCGAGGATTCCCATTCGTTTATTGATGGTTAATTACGCCGGCTTAAGTTTCAATCATATGTCCACGATCTGGGGACTTGGAATTGGCATTTGTGCTTCGAATCGCGCTCCGGGAATTTGGAGTTGACATTTATACTTCGATCCACGCTTCGGGAACTTGAAGTTGCTGTTTACGCTCCGTTTCGCACTCTGGGAATCTGGAATCGATGTTTATACTCCGGTTTGCGCTCTGGGAACCCGGAGTTGATGTTTATACTCCAATTCACGCTCTGGGAATTTAGAGTTGGTGTTTATACTCCGGTTCGCACTCTGGGAGTTCGGAGTTGATGTTTATGCTCCGCTTCACACTCTGGGAGTTCGGAGTTGATGTTTATACTCCGCTTCGCACTCTGTGAATACGGAGTTGATGTTTATACTATGGTTCGCACTCTGGGAACTCGAAGTTGATGTTTAAACTCCGACTCGCACTCTGGGAATTTGGAGTTGATGTTTATACTCCGCTTCGCACTATATGAATACGGAGTTGATGTTTATACTCCGCTTCACACTCTGGGAATACAGAGTTGATGTTTATACTCCGCTTCGCACTCTGGGAATACAGAGTTGATGTTTATACTCCGGTTCGCACTCTGGGAACTCGGAGTTGTTGTTTATACTCCGCTTCCCACTCTGGGAATACGGATTTGAGTGAAGGATTGTCGTGTATCAATCCTTTCTTGACTTTGATGTGATGGTTAGTCCCCGAGCTCGGGTTTCACTTAGTGAGTGATTGGTTGCATCACAGTGACTCTCTGTTTGAATAAATTCCACCGTATGGTGAAACCTAGCTCTCTGTGCATAGTGATGGTCATATGAAGCATTTCAAGTAAATCACAGCTCTACCTCAAAGAGGTTGCATTTTATTGCTGAAACAAGAAAGTATGGCAAAGTCAGTTGCCTTATTACAAGTTCTAATTTCGAAATGCAGAAACAAATTGCAAAAAAGGAAAGCAATCTAAATGGATAGAGATAGCCTGTCATGTGTAATAGCGGCGAAGGCTCTCGCTATTCCAGGATCTTGGCAGAGTTAGACCGTCGACAGTCGATAATTTGAATGTGCCATCTCCGAGCCTTCGTTCAATAACATATGGTCCTTCCCATGTCGGTTTCATATGCGAAGGAACCGGATAGAATCTTTTGAGGACGAGATCGCCTAGTTCAAAGGTTCGCGGGTGGACCTTGACGTTGTACAATCGGGCGACTCGACTTCGATGCGCAGCTGCCCTCAAATCAGCTTCTTCACGCTTCTCATCTAGTAGATCAAGAGATTCAGCAAGTAATATAGCATTCGTCTTTGGATCATAGTATGTTACATGATGAGAAGGTACTTCTAGCTCGACTAGAATAACGGCTTTTGAACCGTAAGAAAGAGAGAATGGAGTGTGACCAGTCGCAGTCTTGTGGGTTGTTCGGTAAGCCCATAAAGCCATAGGAAGTTCATCAACTCACTTGCTACCGACATTATCCAGTCGTTTTTTCAGAATGGATTTTATAACTTTATTAACAGCTTCGACCTGTCCGTTTGCCTAAGGGTGTGCCACTGCAGAGAATTTCTTTTGGAAGTGAAATCGTTTGCAGAAATCTTTAAATTCAGCACTGTCAAATTGGGTTCCGTTGTCCGTAATAATGGTGTGTGGGTGACCGAATCGACAGATGATGTTACGAACCACAAAGTTGATTACTTTCTTCGTTGTAATGGTAGCGAGAGCTTTGGCTTCAGCCCACTTAGTAAAGTAATCAATTGCGACGATGGCGTATTTCGCACCACCTTTTGCCAGAGGTAAAGCACCAATGATGTCGATGCCCCACATTGCAAACGGCCATGGGCTGACCATTTGTGTTATCTCGGTAGGAGGAGCTCTAGGTATTCGGGCATATTTCTGGCACCTATCACATCTCTTCAAATAGTCCAATGCATCACGATTCACGATAGGCCATTAATATCCGTAGCGAAGTATTTTCTTGGCAAGTGCTTGCCCCTCGGTATGATCACCACATTCTCCCTCGTGCACATCATGCAATACTTGTTTAATTTCATCATGAGCGATACACCGGAGTAGAGGGACTGAGTATCCCCTTTTGTACATGAGCCTATTCTGGATGGTAAATCGTGAGGCCTTCCGAAGGACTTGTCTCCTTTCACTCCTGCGCTCCGGCAGGGTTTCGTGCTCAATGTAACTTCTAAGTGGGGTCATCCATGAATCCTTTTCGGGAACGGTTTCGCATACCCAGTTTATTTCTGTTCGGTCGATGCTTGGGGAAGATAGCGTTTCTACGGGAACAAGTCCCATATGCTGAGCTTCACCTATGCTGGGTAGTTTCGCCAATGAATCGGCCTTTTGGTTGCGCTCCCGAGGTATACAATAGATGGCGTAGTAATCGAACTGATTCAGTACTTCCTGAACTCGAGCTAATTAAGCAGCCAACCTTCGATCTCTGGCCTGATACTCTCCCCGTACTTGACACACAACCAATTGTGAATCACAATAAATTTCTACAACGATAATTTTCAGATCTTTGGCAAGTTTTAGACCAGCTAAGAGGGCTTCAAATTCGGCTTCATTATTAGTCGCATGAAAATCGAACTTCACAGCATATCATATGGATCGGCCTTCGGGTTTCGAGTACAACACCAGCGCCCGAACACCGGTCGTTTGATGCACCATCTGTATATAGCTTCCAGACGTATTCGGGGGATTCACTGGTTTCGGGAAAGTCCTCTAGAATGGTAAATTCAACTATGAAATCAGCGAGGACTTGTCCTTGGATTGCTCGTCTTGGAGTATAAGTAATATCAAACTGACTCAGTTCGATGTTCCACATGAGTAACCTACCAGACGTCTCAGGCCGCGAAAGGACCTGTCGTAACGGCTGGTCGGTGTAAACAACAATGGGATGTGCTTGGAAATACGGTCGGAGTTTCCTTGATGCAATCACAAGGCAGTAGGCCAACTCTTCTAGCTTTGGATATTACCAAATATATGAACAACTTCTCATGGTCGATAGGCTTCGACATGATAGGTGGTGTGGATAGATGTTGAACTAGTGCTTGGAAAGCGCCCTCGCACTCCATGGTCCATTCAAAGTTGCATTTTCCTTTTCGGATCAGATCGAAGAAGGGAATGCATTTGTTAGTGGACTTTGAAATGAACCTGCTCAATGCTTCCACTTTCCCATTGAGACTTTGGACTTGCTTTATAGTCTTTGGAGTTTCAAGGTTTCTAATTGCCCAAATCTTTTCAGGATTAGCTTCGATTCCTCGGGCGTTGACAATGAACCCAAGGAATTTCCCGGATGCAACTCCAAAGTGACACTTCAGTGGATTTAGCTTCATTTTGTATTCTCGAAGTATGTTGAACATTGTTCCCAGGTCTCTAACATGGTCAGTGGAGAGTTGTGACTTCACAAGCATGTCGTCTACATATACTTCCATGGTTTTCCCGATTTGATCGGCAAACATCCGATTGACCAATCGTTGATAAGTAGCCCCGACATTCTTGAGTCCGAATGGCATAACTTTATAGCAATAAAGTCCCAGGTTGGTTACGAAGCTGGTATGTTCTTGATCGGGTAAATGCATCGGTATCTGATTGTAGCCAGAGTACGCATCCATGAAGGATAAGAGTTCATGCCCAGCTGTCGAATCTACTAGCTGATCAATTCTGGGAAGTGGGAAACTGTCTTTTGGACATGCTTTATTCAGATTGGAATAATCGATACATGTTCTCCACTTTCCATTCGGCTTTCGGACGAGCATGGGATTCGACACCCATTCAGGATATAGCGCATCTCGAATGAATCCGTTTGCTTCAAGCTTTTCCACTTCTTCTTTAAGGGCGGCAGATCTCTCTGGATCCATGCCACGCCTTTTCTGTTTGACCGGGACATGCCGTGGGTCAAAGTTCAGAGTGTGGCTTGCGATGTCCAGCGAGATCCCACAAATATCGGAATGTGTCCACACAAATACGTCAAGATTTGCCCACAGAAATTCAACTAATTCCTCTTGAGTTTGCTGGCTTAGCTGAGATCTAATCTTTATCATTCTCGAATCATCGTCATTGTCAACTGGGACATAAATCGTCAGTTCGGCCGGGGATGCTTGACTTTCTTTAGATTCTCCTTCGTCTTCAGCTTCTCTTGGGTCAAGATCCCTGAGGAATTGGCTGGGGTGCCCGGGCCTGGGCCCGGGCGTTAATTGTCAATTATCGGCAAAACGGACGCAGAGAGATTCCTCTACGCCCTTTCCTTTCTCCTTTCGCTGCGCCTCCCGCAGCTCAGCAACATAATAGGCTCTGGCGGTAGCTTGATCTCCCCGAATGATTCCTATCCCTTGATCAGTGGGAAACTTTAAAGTCAAACACCACGGGGCGATGGCTTCCCTAAATTCAGCGACGGCCGGTCGGCCCAAGAAAGCATTGTAAGGGGAGTCTATGTCCAAAACAATGAACTGAAGCATCCGTACTCTCCGTACTGGCAGTTCCACCATTCCAGTGGGTATAGTAGCACTTCCGTTGAAACCATGGACTCGGGATTGACAAGGCTTCAAGTCCGTGGCTTCCATTTTCATTTGGTCATAAGCTCGCTTGAACAAAATATTCACAGAGCTTCCATTGTCAACTAGGATTCTCTTCATCCAAGCGGGACCTACTTGAGCTGAGATGATCAGTGGATCGGTGGGGGCTTCGACTTTATCAGCGTCTCTGTTCCTGAACACAATGTCATCTGTCATCGTCTTTTGTTGCTTGGTCGGAGCCCCTTCATCAGAGTTCCTATAACATTCGAAGTTTGCATGCCTGATAGAGCTGGCGTACGACTCCATTTCCTTCCAGCTTCGGTCTGTTGGGTGACGACCACCACTTATCGTATTGATGACCAACCTTTCGCCTGTACGAGCTGGTTCCTCCTGTCTTTCCTGATTCGACGCAAGATTCTGATTTGATGGGCCCGCACCACCAGACTGCGGCGCCCGCATATACTGATCCAATTTCCGTTCACGTATCAGTTTTTCAATGAGGTCTTGCAAGTGACGACACTCATTGGTGTTATGGCCATAACTCTCGTGGAATCTACAAAATTTCCCTATTTGGATTTGTCTTTCAGTTGGTGGTTTAGGGGCAGGTTTCTTGTATTGCATGGTATTGCAGGTTTGCAAATACACATTTTCCAATGACGTGTTCAACGGAGTGTAGTTATCATACATGGAAGCTCTACGTCGTGGACCGCGATTCTGATCGCGTTTCTTGTTTTGATTCCCATTGTCCCTCTGTTGATTTTGTTTATTTTGTACGTTCAACTGAACTTTTCCAGAACTATCTCTGGACTGTTTAATAGCGATGTTACTTTGGATTCCTTCGATGTTGGGCCCTGCGTCATCCTGCTTCCTAGACTATTTCGCATCCTCCCTTCTTAAGAATTGGACTGCCTTGGAATAGAAACGGTCCAATGACGCAGGTGATTTTCCAGCTAACCAATTTTTGAACTTGAAATCAGCATCAATCCCCTTAGTCAGTGCCATCAGGATAGAGTTATCATTGGGATTGCTTATTTCTTCACACGTAGCATGGAATCGCTCCAAGTAACGCCTAAGTGTTTCTCCGGGGGCTTATGTAACACTATACAGAGTGTTAACGTCTTTAGGCCTTGCCACATGCATACGGAATTGTTCAACGAACTTTGTGGCCATCTGATCAAAATTAGAAATGGATCGCGGTGGCAAACGAGTGAACCACATGGTAGCGATTCCCCCTTGGGAAATGGGGAAAGTACGGCACATTACTGCGTCATCGGCTCTAGCAGCATTCATCAGCCATTCGTATTTCAGGACATGTTGATTCGGATCAGAACTTCCTTCGTAAACTGGCAAAGCTGGCATCCTGAAGTGCCGAGGTGGTTCAGCATATAAAACATCATCGGTGAAAGAGGTATGACTTCGGGAGATTCCTCAATCGTCATTAGAGAGGCCCTGACTTTCACGAATCATTTGGTGGATCATCGCTGGTATATCCGGCGCTCGGATACTTGGAGCATGTTGTGTTAAGGTGTGGTCGGGTTCCACAGCGCGAGTCTGGACCGGACGTGGTCGAGGATCCGTGCCTCGCCTCCTTGGTTCAACATCCTCAGGGACATAAGGCTCAGGAGTCTGTTCTCGTTGGTTACGTTGAGGATCAGCTTGGTTTCTAGCATTACCTCCTCGTTCAGTAGTAGTGGTGGTAGCGATGTTGCCGGTAACACGGTAGGGAGCATCATCTCCTCGAGATGAAGGTTTTGTACGGAGACTGGCGGATGGCCAGTTCCAGGTTGCCTAAGATTTGAAGTGGGTTGGTGTCCCACGGCTTGGGTGTAGCTTACACCTAGCCATGGGTGTGTGGATCTGGTTTGTCCACCAGAGGAGGCTAAACTCTCTATGGAAGAATAGGAACCTTGGTCTCTTTTAGATCTTTTGCGCCTTTGGTGATTCAGCTGGTTGGACAACTCTGTGTTGAAGCGCAGTTGTTCAGTTAGCTGTTGTCGACTCTGGGTCAACTCTTGAAGCAATGTCTGGAATTCTTGTCTACTGATTGGGCCTGATGGATCTGAAGGTCCTATAGCATTTTGATTAGATGGAGGTGACTGCACGAGATTCTGTCGATCCCGTGCTCCTTGATCAGCAGCTGTAGAAGTAGTACGTATGCTCAACATGATGAATTGATGAAGTCCTTCCCTAGATCTGATACAGATCTGAATAGAATGGAAGGGCTTCAAAGTTCTAGATCTGGATCTTCTTCTTAAATTTACGCAATCCAAAATAGGTAGGAGATCCAAAGAGCAGGAGAAAAATTAGTTTTCTCAGTGAAAGCACCAAAGTGTTTGTACCAAAATTGGGCACAACACTCTTCGGAAGTCTTTGAAGAGATAAAGTGAAGAAATTAAATGTAAAAAGAGGATTTATCTAACAAAAACTCCAAATTTCAGAAATGAGAATAATTAAAGTGCAAGGAGACATAAGAGTTTAGAGTGGTTCGGCGTATTGCCTATGTCCACTATGAAGTAGTTTGCTTTATTGATCTTTCTTTGGTGTTTATAATTGATTTCATCAAATTACAATGAATAACAATGATTTGCAGCAGTGAAATTCGTTGGTAGCAGCAGCCATGGAGTTCAGATCCGTGTTTGGCAGAGTCTAGGCGTTGTAGATCTCAAAGAAGAAGAAGAACCCCTTTTTTGTTAGCATTGGAGGTCTATTTATAGGTGTAGGAGGCTGGTATTTCGCTCAGATCTCGGGAGACCCTCTCTGGCACGTGACCAGGCCCGCACGCCCGAGCCCATGAAGTTTCGGTCCGATCCGTGATCGATACGAACAGATTTCGTATCGATCAAGATTTCATCCAATGGAGTCGAAATTTGGCGTGGACATTCCTTAGCATGCACATAGTCTTCAGTGAAAATTTCATAGCATTTGGACTAGTAGATTAGGAGATATGACCGATACGAAATGGGATTCTAGGTGGCTTTTTGGTTCGACTCGCTCTCGTTTCGACTCGCTTTTCATTCGACTCGGTTCTGTTTGACTCGGTGATGTGGCGCTAACTTGTATTGACTGCTGTGCTTTGCTCCACATCGATGGAAATGAAGTAGAAGCCTTCAGATGGATGCGAAGTCGACGAAGTGGAGCGAGTCGAAGAATGGCTCGAGGAGGAGCGAGTCGAAGTGAGCACTGATTGAGCGAGTCGAAGTGTGCGTTGATCGAGCGAGTCAAAGGAGGCATTTGATGGAGGCGAAGCGGGGCGAGTCGAAGGTGCCACTTTTGATGGTTGCAAATCGAGTCGAAGGAGTTACTTCTGAGGGATGTGAAGCGAGTCGAATGGAGCGAGCCGAAGGGAGCGAGTCGACCGGTGATTGGTTCTCATCCAATTTTGTATCGTTCATAACTTGAGCATACGAACTCGGATTAACTTGAGATTTGGAACGTTGACTCTCATGGCTTAGCTTTTCATGTCCTACCAATTTTGGCTTGATCCGGACTCGGACAAAATTCATCGATATCCGTAGTGAGTCTCTGTATAACTGATCTCTAGGACGGGTCGTCATTGGTTACTAGTCAATTCCTTGGTGTCAGGGCCTTGCCAAAAGGCGGGATAACAGTAACGTACTATTATTTGCTATATATATAAGTATATGCCTTATCTCTATACACCTATTTTGTTAGGCTATTCTTCTGTATCCCACGAGGCTTGAATACAGATATGGACGGAAGAAGAGGCAGAGTTAACCTTGGACGAGAGAGCACCACTACAAATGGAAATGCCCGACGAAATGCTAGAAGCGGTCCTGGTCAGGCTCAAGCTGAAAAAATTGGTGCTGGGGTTCCCCAAGTGGATATGGGAGCCATGTATCGGTTCTTCGTAAACATGATGCAAGCTGGAATTGCGGTTGGAGTTGTTGGAGGTAATGCTGCGGGAGGAGTTCAAGAAGCTCCAATAGTCAATTAGTATGCTAATTTGAGCAGAGACTATACTAGGCTTGGAAGAAAACCGTTTAGCGGGATAGAGGGTGCAATCGAAATAGAAAACTGGCTGCTACATTGCGAGAGAATTTTTGCTGACCTAGGGCTAAATGACTAGCAAAAAAGGAGACTTGCTTCAAGACAGCTTCAAGGAGCTGCTTTGTTTTGGTGGAATACTACAACTGCTGGCGTGGATGAAGAGACTATGACAAAGGCGGGGTTCAGGAGGAGGTTTCAAGAAAGGTTCATGTCAATAATGGCGCAGTCTATCTTAGTCAGGAAGTTTGCTGAGCTGGAACAAGGAGAAATGTCAATTATGGAATATGCTAATATATTCGAAGAGTTAGCCCGGTATGAGTATGTAACTGTTGACACAATGTTGAAAATAAATGAAAAGTTTATTAGAGGTTTGAAGCCGAAGTTGGCTAGGGCTACTTTACTACACATTAGAGATCCGTGTGGTGTGGTGGTGGAAATAGCCCTAAGACATGAGAAGATGTTCGCTTGTTTGGAGAAGAAGAAGGAGAAAGACGCCTAGGTCAGACAAGGCCAAAAGAGAAAGCTTTTCCACAAAAAGAATGCTCAGAAAGGAGGTGCGACAAAGAAAGGAAAGTTTGAGATGGCCTGCTATAAGTGTGATAAGAAAGGTCATTATCCTCATGAGTTCCAGACAGCCAAAGGAAAGAAGGTTGCTAAGAAGAAAGGGATTAGATGTTTTAATTGTGATCAAATTGGGCACTACAAGAACCAGTGCAAAGAGCCAACAAAAGGGGATACATGCCAAGTGTTTGCATTGGAGCCTGCTAAGTCATAGCCGACAACGCAGGAAAAGGGAAAGGCTATGTTAAGAGGTACGCTTCAGATCCATGATACATTTGTTAGCATTTTATTTGATATCGGTTCATCTCATTCTTTTATATTTAGATGTTTGGTAGATAAACTTAACCTATAACCCACATATTTAGTTACTTCCTTAAGAGTTACAAATCCGATAGAAGGGCATGCGACGCTTGGGATGAAGTGTGACTGTTTGGAGTTTGACCTGTTAGGTTACACCTTTGTTTGCAGTTTGCTTGTATTTGATTTTGTTGGGTTCATAATTATATTGGGTATGTATTGGTTAAGTAATTATGATGCTAGGATATTTTGCCTTGATAGGAAAATATCCCTTAGACACCCGGATTGTAATGATCGAATAGTTTACACCGTAGAAAACCCCAGTTGTGAGATGAATGCCTTATTGGGTGTTATGGAGTTGGAAGATGAGTTGAATCACGTTTTTGTAGTTAGAGAATTTGCGGATGTGTTTGAACCTATAGTTGGATTGCCGTCGAAACGAGCCATTGAGTTTCGAATTGATTTAGTGCCCGGTGCAGAACCAGTGAGTAGGCCTCCAAGCAGGATGACACCAACAGAAATAAGGGAGTTGAAAGCTCAGTTGGTAGATTTGGAAGGAAAGAGTTTTATTAGATCGAGTAGTTCACATTAGGGCGCAGCCACTGTATTTGCTAAGAAGTCAAACAGGTCGCTAAGGCTATGTATCGATTATCGTAAGCTGAATAAGAAGACGATAAAGAACCGATATCCACTGCCAAGGATTGACGATTTGTTCGATCAGTTGAGCGGGGCCAAGATATTCTCTCAATTAGATATGGCAACATGATTTCATCAACTTAGACTCGCGGAAGACAATATACCTTTAACGGTGTTCATAATGAGATATGGATCGTACGAATGGTTAGTTATGCCATTCGGACTCACTAATGCATTGGCATTTTTTGTAGATTTCATGAATCGAATCTTTCGAGAGAACTTGGATAGATTCATGTTAGTTTTTATAGATGATATTCTGATATACTCTAAGGATGAGAAGGAGCATGAAGTTCATCTTAGAGTTGTGCTGGAGACGCTGAGGCAGCATCAGCTAAAGGCAATTTTTTCGAAGTGCCATAGAAGAAATAAGTGAAGTTTCTTGGTCATGTGGTTACGGAGAAAGGACTGTCAATTGATCCAAAAAAGATCGAAGCCGTTAATAATTGGAAAATGCCAGAAACGGTAATTGAGATAAGAAGTTTCCTTGGATTAGAGATATATTATCGGAGGTTTATAAAGGATTTCTCGTAGATTGCAGCGCCGATGACCAAGCTAACACGAAAGGATGTAAAATTTGTATGGACCAATAAGTGTGAGGAAGCATTTCAGAGCTTGAAGCACTTGTTGACCCATGCACCTGTGTTGGTGGTTTAGGAGGGGAATCCAGATTTAGTTGTTTATACTAATGTTGTGGAATAGGATTGGAAGTTGTACTAATGCAAAGGGGTAATGTGATTTCCTACGCTTCTAGATAGCTTAGATCGCATAAGGTTAGGTATCCAACGCATGACTTGAATTTGGCTGCAGTTATATTTGTGTTGAAGGTGTGGATGCATTACCTTTTGGGAGAAAGGTTTGAGCTTTATACAGATCATAAGACGTTGAAGTATTTGTTCTCTCAGAAGGAGCTGAACAAGAAGCAGCAAAGATGGTTGGAGTTTCTAGCCGCTTATGATTTTGGAATAGAGTACACAACTGAAAAAGGAAATAAGGTTGCAGATGAGCTCAGTAGGAAGCATCAGAATGCAGTATTAGCTATGATAGCAGAATGGAAAGACTTAGAATCAGCTTGTAGAATACTGTGGCAATCCGAAGCTGAGTTTGGTGGAGAGTCCGCTAGGTTGTCTTGTTTAGAAGTCCGATCGATAATGATTGAGAAGATAACTTCTAAACAGGAGAAGGATCCATTTTTGGCTGAACAGATTATAAAATTAAAGGAAGGAACGGAGAGCGATGACTTAAAGGATTTCTATCTTAACCAAAATGGATGGTTGAGAAAGAATGGAAAATTATGTGTTCCAATGTGGGAGACATAAGGAAGGAAGTCTTGGAGGAATGTCATCGTTCAAAGTTCACTATGCATCCAGGAGGAATGAAGATATACCAAGATATGAAGAGAAGTTTCTTCTAGGAAGGCATGAAGAGGGATGTTGGCTTATGGGTGAAACAATGTTTGAACTGTCAGCAAGTAAAAGCCGAACATCAAAAGCCGAGTGGATTGCTTCAGCCATTGGACATTCCAGTATGGAAGTGGGATTCCATCTCTACGGATATTTCCAAGATCTAATAGAGGGAATGAAAGTATATGGGTCATAGTAGATAGATTGAGCAAGAGCGCCCATTTCATTCCGGTCAAGGCAAATAGGACGACACCTGTATTGGCTAAGTTATTTATGAAGAACGTGGTTAGACTACATGGAATTCCTAGTAGTATTGTTAGTTATAGAGACTCTTTGTTTATTAGCTAATTCTGGAAAAGTCTTCAAGAGAGTTTAGGAACCAAGCTCAAGATGAGTACCGCTTACAATCCATAGACAGATGGGCAGACGGAAAGAGTTAACAAGATCTTGGAGGACTTGTTGCAAGCTTGTGTATTGGACTTTTGGGGGATTATGAGAAGACCATCTACACCTAGTCTAGTTTTCTTATAACAATAGTTATAAGACTAGTATAGGAATGGCACCGTTTGAGGCTTTGTATGAAAGACAATGCAAATCTCCCGCATGTTGGTTAGAGACTGGGGATAGACTGTTTCTTGGTCCTGATTTGGTAAAAGAAGCAGCAGAAAAGATTGAGCTAATAAGAGGGAGAATGAAGGAAGCTCGGTCTAGATAGAAAAGCTATGCAGATAAAAGATGAAAAGATTTAGAGTTCTCGATTGGAGATCATGTTTTCATCAAAGTATCGTCGATGAAATGTGTTATCAGATTCGAAAAGATAGGGAAGTTAACACCACAATTCGTAGAACCGTTCCCAATTTTAGAAAGGACCGTAAATTCGAGTATAAAGTAGAGTTACCGAGTAATTTGGCAGGAGTCCACAATGTTTTTCATGTATCTCATCTGAGGAAATGTGTTAGGGATCCAAACACTACTATAGCACCGACTTTGTTAGAGGACTTAGTAGAGGAACTATATATGACTATAGTTAGGAAGCCTATCCGGATAGTCACAAGGGATGAGAAGAAGTTGAGGAACAAGATAGTTAGATTAGTGAAAATCCAGTGGAATGATGATGCTAGAGACTGTACTTGGGAGACTGAGAGCAGGATTAGAGATGCTTATTCTAATTTGTTTTGATGGTATGTTTTACCTTTGATTATTTGATGTGTTCCTTATCGTAATTTCGAGGGCGAAATTCCTTAAGGAGGGGAGATTGTAACACCCCATATTTTTAGTAACATTATTTAGAATATTTAATTAGCTAAATTAAATAAAATGATGTAAGGTGATTAATAGATTGAGATTTGGTTTAACCAAGGGTAGTCGTGCCATGTTAAATGTAAATCAAAACAAGATAACATGAATAAAAGTGTTAGGAAATAAAGTAGGGTAAAATAAGAAAAATGATAGAACGTATACCCTAAACCCTTAGGAGTTCAAACACACATTCATTTAATTTTTTCAAGAAAAAATACTCTAAGGCCGGCCACCATTTTCAAGTAAATCAACTTGTTCAACATCAAATCTCATATCTTCAATCTCAAAGCTAATGTGAATGATTACTACATCCCATTTATTTATAGTTTTTTGATTTAAGGGTAAACCGAAATGATTTTACATGATAATGCCCTGTTTTGGATGATTAAATGTCTATATATAGTTGTTGATGATTTATACATATTCATATTAGTTTTTACAATATGTTTGATATGAAAACCCTATTAAATGACATCCAAATTCCTTGCAAATCATAATGTCAATCGAAAATGATATTTTAGAGATGGGTTTTAATTTTCATAAGTTTTTGAATTTTGGTGGATTTATATAAATTTTCTAGTGAAGAAAATGATTTATTGGGTTATAAATTATTTACGGCAAAATAAATAATTATTTGGGTCCAAAATTTATTTATGTGAGAAAGCATAATGAAAAAGATTTTTTGGAATTTTGACAAAATTTTCCTAAGTGTTTGATGAGTATATAAAATTATTTAAGGTATGGGATTTTAATGTTTTATATATTTAATTAAGGCGAATGGGTGTTTTGCAAAAGTTCTAAATTAATTAGTTGGTTCTGAAATATGCAGCACTTTTTAGTGGTAAAGAAAAGAGGGAACCAATCAAAATTTTACACGTAAAGTAGGTTAGGTGAAAAGAACTATTTATTTCAGGCTTTTAAATGTATTATTACATTTGGCACCTTCTTCTGCCTTGGTTGGCTTGCGACCAAGTTCCTCCGCCCTCAACTCCATCGAAACCAATGCGCCTAGTATTAAGGAATTGGTACGTAGCGTGTTTGTACCAAAATTTGGCACAACACTCTTCGGAAGTCTTTGAAGAGATAAAGTGAAGAAATTAAATGGAAAAAGAGGAATTATCTAACAAAAACTCCAAATTTCAGAAATTAGAATAATTAAACTGCAAGGAGACACAAGAATTTAGAGTGGTTCGGCGTATCGCCTACGTCCCCTATGAAGTAGTTTGCTTTATTGATCTTTCTTTTGTGTTTGCAAGTGAATTCAATGATTTACAACAGGCAATTATGATTTGCAGCAATGAATTTCTTTGGTAGCAGCAGCAATTGAGTTCAGATCTGGATCTGGCGGAGTCCGGGCATTGGAGATCTCAAAGAGGAAGAAGAACCCCTTTTCTATTGGCTTTGGGGGTCTATTTATAGGTGTAGGAGGCTGATATTTCGCTCAGATCTCGGGAGACCCTCTCTGGCACGTGACCAGGCCCGTACGCCCAAGCCCGTGAAGTTTCGGTCCGATCCGTGATCGATACGACCAGATTTCATATCGCTCGAGATTCCATCCAATGGAGTCGAAATTTGGCGTGGACATTCTTTAGCATGCACGTAGTCTTCTGTGAAAATTTCATAGCATTTGGAGTTGTAGATTGGGAGATATGATCGATACGAAATGAGGTTTTCGGTAGGCTGTTTCCTTCGACTTGCTTCTGTTTCGACTCGCTTCCATTCGACTCGGTGATGTGGCGCTTGAATCTCACTCTGCCCTTGATGTTGTTTCGAGCGAGTTGAAATGTTCACCGATTGAGCGAGTCGAAGTGTGACCAGATCGAGCGAGTCGAAGTACGCACTGGTCGAGCGAGTCTAAACGGAGCGTCCTAAGAGGTTTGAGCAGTGGCTTTGCCAATGGAGTCGAAGTTGATGGAGTCGATCAGTGGTTCGGATGGAGTGAGTCAAAGAAGGCATCTGAGCGAAGCGAGTCGAAGTAGGTACTTCTGAGTGTTGCGAAGCGAGTTGAACCTGAATGACTCGAAGTTGGCCTCTGAGGGAAGCGAGTCGAAGTAGGTACTACGGAGTGTTGCGAAGCGAGTCAAACCTGAACGACTCGAAGTTGGCCTCTGAGCGAAGCGAATCGAAGTAGGTACTTCGGAGTGTTGCGAAGCGAGTCGAAGTTGGCATCTGAGGGATGTGGAGCGAGTCGAAGGGAGTGAGTCGACCGGTAATTGATTTTCGCCCAATTTTGTATTGTTCATAACTTGAGCATACAAACTCGGATAGACTTGGGATTTGGAACGTTGGCTTTCATGGCTTAGCTTGTCATGTCCTACCAATTTTGGCTCGATCCGGACTCGGACAAAATTCATCGATATCCATAGTGAGCCTGTGTATAACTGATCTCTAGGATGGGCCGCCATTGGTTACTAGTTAATTCCTTGGTGTCATGGCCTTGCCAAAAGGCGGAATAACATTTGTCCCCCAAAGTACGTCTTATAGAGACATGATGTGCTTTGAAATACAGCCATCTTTACTCTGAATAGTTATTGTCTTTTCGATGAAAGCTGTAACCTTTGATCGTTCTTCTTGATAATGTAAACTGTTGACTGTCGACTGCTGTACCATGTATTGTTGCAACTGATTGCTATATGCTAGTGGTTACCCATTTGTTGTTGCAATCGTTATTGGATGAGTTTCTGATTCCTGAAAATCTGGAATACTAAATACTAGTCCGACATTCATGCATATATGTTAACCAGACTCTCGTTGACGTTCGTACGTCCATGAGTCGTTGTCAAATTATTTTACTTTTGAATTACGTATCGATCCTCTCCTGAACCGATGTTAAATTCGCTGCAACAACGCTCGATGGTTGCTTTTGAATGTTCCTTCGTAACGATCCTCTCCTAAATCGATGAGAAGGGTTGAAACATCGAAGATGATTTTCATTGGATTTATGGATGCGAAGTAAGTATGTCCAGTTGATGGAGTTGGCCGTTGGAAGTCATGATTTGATGGATTTGATGGATGCAAAGTGCTTGTTCAACTTGATGACGGACTCGAACTGAGCGAGTCGAAGTGGAGTGAGTCGATGTAGACTCCCTGATGGATTCGAACTGCTCGTTTGACTCGGTCTGGGGTTCGAGCTGCATAGGGGTCGGAGTCGAAATGGGTTATCAATACAAAGGGTGCTCTCGTACCGATGGAGTCGAACTGGACACGGGGATGGAGTCGAAGGCAAGCGATACGAAGGAGAGCTTCGTATTGACGCACTGGAGAAGGAGTCAAAACGTGCGTTCGAATCCATCAGGATACGAAGCGTTTATTCCCTTTGTTTCCAAGTCCCTATAAACACTTTGTACTTAGCCGTTTTTCACTTTTTTACCTTTCGTTTCCCTTCCTTTTCTTCGTATCGCTCAGAAACTCGAGAAGAACGAACGAAATATTCCTGCCTTCGAACCGATTCCTATCTTCAATAATTTGAACTAACTAACAGATCTAGGTAATCCAATAAGCTAATCCACGCGTAAACGATGAGGCTCGGGTTTTCTTAACATCAAATCAATCAGAGTCGTGGTCGATCGAAAGCTCTCTGGCCTCAGCTTTGTGTCGCTCTGGAATATGGGTTTCAAGATGATGAGGCGAAGGTCTTCCTATCGATCGATGGTGGAGCTGTGCATCGAATCGAGTGCTTTGAATTCATGGATCGATACGAAGTGGTCGCGCCTGATGGACTCCAAACAATGGCCTTGGATTGAGACAAAAAGGGTGGTTTTCGATCGAGTCAAAGTGTGCAGTCTTGGGAGTGAGTCGAAATGCATTGTCTTGGGACCGAGTCGAACTCGATGGTCTTGGGAGCGAGTCAAAATGCGTGGTCTTAGGACCGAGTCGAACTCGATGTCCTAGGGAGCGAGTCGAACTGTGTGGTCTTGGGAGCGAGTCGAAATGCGTGGTCTTGGGACCGAGTCGAACTCGATGGTCTTGAGGAGCGACTCGAACTGGGGATTTCGAATCAAGCCCTCTAGTTCGAGTCAAACTTGCATGCCAACCTTCTGATCGAGTCTGACTCATAAGCACACGACCATAGCTTATTGATGCGAACACGGCTCTCACGAGCGATACAAATTTGATCATCAAAATGTTTGAAACTTCTCACACACTTGAACAATTGACTCCGACGAGCTTCAAACTTGCATAACTGGACTTAACCGTTTCACTACATATCTGATTTCCTATCGAAGCTCGTCGATGAAACTACAACTTATAAAAATGACAACAAACTTTGACTTGAAATGATGGTCAATAGTTGGATGGTATGGTTGTGACGGTCAGCGATGACGGTCCTTCCGACCGAATTCCGAAGTCTCGTCGCTTACACGCTTCCTTCAATTCGGTTGATCTTCTCAAATAATATACAGTATTGCACTACACAACACACACTCACACACTTTACAATGGGGGATGTACGAGCGTTATCATTTGTTTAAAATAGATTTTTCATAAGCTAGCTATTCATGGAACCCTCCAGTTCTCAACAGCAGGAACTCTCAAGTTCTATTCCTCTAACCATAGAGATACCGGTTATAGAAGCTGAAGTTATAGAGCCAGCTCCGGACGAGCGTCTAGGGGCTCGGTTTATTTGTAGTCCACCAGATTCGGTGCCGTCAGGTATCTCTGAAGATATGCTGGGATGGATCTGTTTAAGCCATGGTCTGTCGCTTGACGACGTGCTACTAACTGGGCCAAATGACAGGCCACATTATCCTTCGGAGGGGTTTACCGCTTTCAATCGTCACGCCTGCATAGCGGGGACACTCCCTCCCTTCAACCAATATATCAGGGAGATGTTATCGTTTCTTGGCACAGCTCCGTCTCAGCTACATCCCAACGGGTATGCCTTGTTGAACAGCACCTTCGTCCTGTTTATGGAGATCCTCTTTCGACCGTCGAAGCCGATCGAAATCAGATATTTATTCAACGTCAAGAGCCGCGGAGACAGCCCTTCTTTCACCTTCCTAGAAGCGGTTAGAAACTGCCACATAGTACTGGGCTCCTAGGGAAGGCTAAGTTATTACAAAACTGAATGGTTCTACGTTCGGTGCCCTCCTGGATTTGCTAGGCGGTGGTTGGATAGACGTAAGTGTCGCCATCTCTTTCTTGAATCACTGAGATGTTAGAAACCGACTACAAAACTGACATACCTTTCTCTTCTTTTACAGCCGTGATCTCTCGTCCTGACGGCGCATACTTTAGAGAGCTTGTTCGGATTCTTCAAGCGTATCCGGGCGAAGAGAGGCATATCGACTTGGTCTTGACTGATAGAAATTTGAGGACCGTCAGGCTGATAGAGCGGAGGCAGAGCATACATCTGGAAGGGACACATAGAGTGGTCCCGAAAAAACGGGTGAAGCACAAAGCGCCCGCAGTCGTGATCGCTGAAGAAGTTGATTCAGAAAGAACGCCTACTGATACCGAACTCCCAGCTGGGCCTTCTGCCGATGTCCAAGATTCGGGTGGAAGAAGAAAAGGCAAGGCTGCCGCTCAGAAGCGCTCTAAATGCGGGAAATTTAAATCTATTGTTATGTCCCTACTTGCTCAGGGGATTAGAATTTCAAAGGCTTCTTCCCCGCCAGTAGAGAATCTTTTTGACGGGCTTGTCGATGTTTCGATTCTGGACTTTGTGTCGTCTCAACACGACGCTGGTATGGAGGAGCTTGACAGTGCTCTCGAACTGAGCGGGTCGCTTGCTACGAGTGCGGCCGACATTTCCGGTTGGTCGGGGGATTGCACATGCATACACTTCACTACACTGCATGATTCACAACTGTAAATCGCTCAACTTAGGAAGTCACTAACTCTTTCTTCGTTTCTCAATTTTCAGGTACTATGTCTGGAAGAGGATCGATGCTAGGGAATCTCCACTCGGCCCGAAAGGCTTCTTCTTACTACGATTCCCGCAGGAGGGACTCTGATAGAGTTCGCGATCGCGACTACTCTAATCAGGATAGGTATGGGCGTGATAGGGATAGAGAATACAGACATCGGTCTAGATCACGCTCTCATGTTCCACAGCCGCCAGAGCCTCCTCGTCACAGGCCTTCTTCTCACACTTCTAGATCTGAGACCCATCTCTAGAGAGTCGAGACTACGGCTTCCATGATTGCAAAGTAGGTCCCAGCCGATCCCACAGGAGAAGGGGCTCTTAAGCTGGCTCAGATGAGGAAGGATTTTCTGAATATCTATTTTGACTGCTATGTCTTCCCACCACACTTAAAGAGAATTCCGTCTAGGGTGGAAAACACGGTGCACGATTACGTTCATGACATATATACCCAGTACCGAGAGTGGGCAAAGGCTGCCGAAAAAGATTCCAAAGTGGCATTTGAGCGGGCCAAAGCGCTCGAGAAGATGGAGACCGAGCTCGCAAAAAGGGATCGTATTATTCAGGTACTCTCTGCTGAGTCCGAGTCTTCTCGGAAATCTAAGATTGAGGCCATTAAGAAGGCTAATGAAGCGAAGGCGGAAATAGAGAGGTTGGGGCAGACACACGTTGCCCTGGTGGAGGAGATAGGCCACCGGAACACAAAAGTTACCGCCGAGCGGGATGCGGCAGTCAAGGAGCTTAATGAACTCAAAGCCAAATTCGCCAACTTGGTCAAGGAAAAAGATGACGCGAACAACGCAGCCCAGGAGGCGTGCGATCAGGCTATTCTGCTCAGGGGAGAACGTGATGCAGCTGTGGCTAAAGTCTAGAAGGTGGAGACTGAGGTCGAGGAGAGGGTGAAGTTGGCCGAGCCAGGCTAGAGGCCGACATTGAAGACCTCCTCGTTGTTTACAATGCTAATGTGCTGAGGCACAGGGGTCTAGCCTGGCTCGATGATTATTCGACACATCTTCACAGTGCTTGGGGCCGACTGGTTGCGGAAGAGAAGGAGGCGCACTAGGGTGAGTCTGTGGATGAATTCGAGCTCGAGAATCGTCTGTTAACCGATGATGAAAAGAAGATTCTCCATGATTCAATGATCTCTTATGAGAAGGGGAGACTCGACACCCAGCACCTGGAAGTAGGAGAAGGCTCCGGGGTTAAACATCACGATGCAAGTCTTGAACTTCCGGCGTCAACCCAGGCTAAATCTTTGCCTGTGGTTGATCCTTAAGTTGTTCCTTCCTATAATCCGGATTAGCCGCAGATGTCTCCGGCTACCGCGCAAGTGACTGAAGCCGCCCCGTCGCTTACAAGTCAAACTGAGGAAGGTACTTATTCTCTAACTCAAAATCTTTGATCGAGTTAAGTTCTAACAATTCTCTTATTCTCTGTCCAGTGATCGACGCTGCACCGCACATGCCTCCTGCTACACAAGAATCATATCAAATGCAGGAGGCTATTGTGACCGAAGCAATCACTGTGAGTACAGCTGCCCCGATCGATGATATGCAGGGGAGTACAATGGCGTTTTACGAGCAACTGATGGATGAACTCTTTCGCCATCACGGCGATCCTTCAATGCCGACTGCCGATGCCCCAAGCGGGGCTCGAGCAATAACCGAAGAGGAGATGTTCGCTCAAATTGATGCTGAAATAGCGACAGCGGCTCATGGTGGAAGCTTTGGAGGTGGGATGGCAGCATCAGGGCCTGCTTTGCTCAGAATGATATCTCCCGGTGGTGTAGTTTTTCTCACCGGCATGCCTGTTCCACCTTCTGTATTCGATCCTGTTCCTCCGACTCCGCCAGCAGGAAGCGTTCCTATTCACTTGAGTTCGGAGGAGGATGTCGACATAATGCCCTCGCCGGAAGATCAACCGTCGAAAAGCACAGGCTTGAAGAGGAAGATTGGCGATGGCTCCAGCGGGTCCACACCGAGGAGGAAGCCAAGGAAGAAGAAAGATTAGGCATGCTCTTCTGGTGTATTTTGACTTGCGTTTTGTTAGCCGTGTATAGATGCGGGTTCGGCCCCTGCTAGTAGGAATTTTTTGAAACTTGTACACGAACCTCTTTTATAAACAATAGAAATGAAACTTCTCTTTTTTGGTTTCTTTTCTGTCATTGTGTATTTGTCTAAGTGTTTAAATATCTGGAGTGCACTTGTGAAGTTTCAGGTTTCGAATCAACTTTGTTTTGATTTGCCAAGTTCGGAAACTGTGGACATGGCTTGTGACCGGGAAGCGAGTTGAATTCCGATGTCGTATCGCTTCAATCAATGGTTGATGCTTAAGTCCTGACCCCTTGTCTTGGGGATGAGTTGTAGACCGTCAGTCGGCGATTGCTTCTTACTTATAACATGTTGAGTCTTGTGCCACCGAACGGATGTCTGAGGCAAGCAAAGATTGAGTAATGCATCCATGCTTGTTTGATTGTCGATGATCATATCCGTACTCCGGAGATTCTTATTTGCTTACTGGCGGTTGGTCATGCCGGCTTAAGTTTTAATCGTATGTCCGCGATCTGGAGGCCCGGAATTGACATTTGTACTCCGACTCGCGCTCTGGGAGTTTGGAGCTGATACTTTTACTTCGATTCATGCTTCGGGGACTTGAAGTTGGTGTTTATGCTCCGTTTCGCACTCTAGGAATCCGGAGTTGATGTTTGTGCTCCAACTCGCGCTCTGGGAATTCGGAGTTGATGTTTATACTCCGCTTCGCCCTCTGGGAATACGAAGTTGATGTTTATACTCCGGTTCGCGCTCTGGGAACTCGGAGTTGGATGTTTATACTCCGCTTCGCACTCTGGGAATATGGAGTTGATGTTTATGCTCCAGTTCGCGCTCTAGGAACTCGGAGTTGGATGTTTATACTCTGCTTCGCACTCTGGGAATACGGATTTGATGTTTATACTCCGGTTCGCGCTCTAGGAACACGGAGTTGGATGTTTATACTCCGCTTCGCACTCTGGGAATACAGAGTTGATGTTTATACTCCGGTTCGTGCTCTGGGAACTCGGAGTTGGATGTTTATACTCCGCTTTGCACTCCGGGAATATGGAGTTGATTTTTATACTCCGGTTCGCGCTCTGGGAACTCGGAGTTGGATGTTTATACTCCGGTTCGCGCTCTGGGAATACGGAGTTGATGTTTATACTCCGGTTCGCGCTCTGGGAACTCGGAGTTGGATGTTTATACTCCGCTTCGCACTTCGAAAATACGGAGTTGATGTTTATACTCTGGTTCGCGCTCTGGGAACTCGGAGTTGGATGTTTATACTCCGGTTCGCGCTCTTGGAATACGGAGTTGATGTTTATACTCCGGTTCATGCTCTGGGAACTCGGAGTTGGATGTTTATACTCCGCTTCGCACTCTGGGAATACAGAGTTGATGTTTATACTCTGGTTCGCGCTCTTGGAACTCGGAGTTGGATGTTTATACTCCGGTTCGCGCTCTGGGAATACGGAGTTGATGTTTATACTCCGGTTCGCGCTTTAGGAACTCGGAGTTGGATGTTTATACTCCGCTTCACACTCTGGGAATACGGAGTTGATGTTTATACTCCGGTTCGCGCTCTGGAACTCGGAGTTGGATGTCTATACTCCGCTTCACACTCCGGGAATACGGAGTTGATGTTTATACTCCAGTTCGCACTCCGGGAATACGGAGTTGATGTTTATACTCCGGTTCGCGCTCTGGGAACTCGAAGTTGGATGTTTATACTCTGGTTTGCGCTCTGGGAATACAGAGTTGATGTTTATACTCCGGTTTGCGCTCTGGGAACTCGGAGTTGGATGCTTATACTCCACTTCGCACTCTGGGAATATGGATTTGATGTTTATACTCCTGTTCGCGCTTTGGGAACTCGGAGTTGGATGTTTATACTCCGCTTCGCACTCCGGGAATACGGAGTTGATGTTTATACTCCAGTTCGCGCTCTGGGAACTCGAAGTTGGATGATTATACTCTGATTCGCGCTTTGGGAACTCGGAGTTGGATGTTTATACTCCGCTTCGCACTCTAGGAATACAGAGTTGATGTTTATACTCCGGTTCACGCTCTGGGAACTCGGAGTTGATGAAGGATTGTCGTGTATCAATCCTTTTTTGACTTTTATGTGATGGCTTGCCCCAGAGCTCGGGTTTCACTTAGCGAGTGATTGGTTGCATCGCAGTCACTCTCTATTTGAATAAATCCCACTGTATGATGAGACTTACCTCTCGGTGCATAGTGATGGTCATATGAAGTATTTCAAGTAAATCACAGCTTTGGCTCGAAGAGGTTGCATTTTATTGCTGAAATAAGAAAGTATGGCAAAGTTAGTTGCCTTATTACAAGTTCTAATTTTGAAATGCAGAAACAAATTGCAACAAAGGAAAGTAATTTAAATGGATAAAGATAGCCTGTCATGTGTAATAGCGGTGAAGGCTTTCGCTATTCCAGGCTCTTGGCAGAGTTAGACCGTCGACAGTCGATAATTTGAATGTGCCATCTCCGAGCCCTCGTTCAATAACATACGGTCCTTCCCATGTCGGTTTCATATGCGAAGGAATCGGATAGATTCTTTTGAGGACGAGATCGCCTAGTTCAAAGGTTTGCGGGCGGACCTTGGCGTTGTACAATCGGGCGACTCGACTTCGATGCGCAGCTGCCCTCAAATCAGCTTCTTCACGCTTCTCATCTAGTAGATTAAGAGATTCCGCAAGTAATATAGCATTCGTCTTTGGATCATCGTATGTCACACGATGAGAAGGTACTTCTAGCTCGACTGGAATAATGGCTTCTGAACCGTAAGAAAGAGGGAACGGAGTGTGACCAGTCGTAGTCTTGTGGGTTGTTCGGTAAGCCCATAAAGCCATAGGAAGTTCATCAACCCACTTGCCACCGACCTTTTCCAGTCGTTTTTTCAGAATGGATTTTATGACTTTATTAACAACTTCGACCTGTCTGTTTGCCTGAGGGTGTACGACTGTAGAGAATTTCTTTTGGATGTGAAATCGCTTGCAGAAATCTTTAAATTCAGCACTGTCGAATTGGGTTCCGTTGTCCGTAATAATGGTGTGTGGGAGACCCAATCAACAGATGATGTTACGAATCACAATGTTAATTACTTTCTTCGTTGTAATGGTAGCGAGAGCTTCGGCTTTAGCCCACTTAGTAAAGTAATCAACTGCGACGATGGCGTATTTCGCACCACCTTTTGCCAAAGGTAAAGCACCAATGATGTTGATGCCCCCACATTGCAAACGGCCATGGGCTGACCATTTGTGTTATTTCGGTAGGAGGAGCTCTAGGAATTCGGGCATATTTCTGACACCTATCGCATTTCTTTGCATAATCCAACGCATCGCGATTCACGGTTGGCCAGTAATATCTGTATCGAAGTATTTTCTTGGTAAGTGCTTGCCCCCGGTGTGATCGCCACATTCTCCCTCATGCACTTCGTGCAATACTCGTTTGATTTCATCGTAAGCGATACACCGGAGTAGAGGAACAGAGTACCCTCTTCTATACATGACCCCATCCTGAATGACGAATCGTGAGGCCTTTCGGAGAACTTGTCTCTTTTCACTCCTGCGTTCCGGTAGGATTTTGTGTTCGATGTAGTTTCTGAGTGAAGTCATCCATGAATTCTTTTCGAGGATGGTTTCGCATACCCCGTTTATTTCTGCCCGGTCAATGCTTGGGGAGGATAATGCTTCTACGGGAACGAGTCCCATTTGCTGAGCTTCACCGGTGCTGGCTAGTTTCGCTAATGAATCAGCTTTTTGGTTGTGTTCTCGAGGTATGCAATAGATGGCATAGTAATCAAACTGATTTAGTACTTTCTGAACTTGAGCTAAGTAAGCAGCCAACCTTCGGTCTCTCGCTTGATATTCTCCTCGAACCTGACACACGACCAGTTGTGAGTCACAATAAATTTCTACTGCGATAATTTTCAAATCTCTAGCAAGTCTTAAGCCAGCCAAGAGGGCTTCGTATTCAGCTTCATTATTAGTTGCATGAAAATCGAACTTCACAGCATAGCATATGGATCGGCCTTCGGAGGTTTCGAGTACAACACCAGCGCCCGAACACCAGTTGTTTGATGCACCATCAGTATATAGCTTCCAGACGTATTCGAGGGATTTACTGGTTTCGGGCAAGTCCTCTAGAATGGTAAATTCGACTATGAAATCAGCGAGGATTTGTCCTTGGATTGCTCGTCTTGGAGTGTAAGTAATATCAAACTGACTCAGTTTGATGTTCCAAATGAGTAACCTACCTGACGTCTCAGGCCGTGAAAGGACCTGTCGTATCGGCTGGTCGGTGAAAACAACAGTGGTATGTGCTTGGAAATACGGTCGGAGTTTCCTTGATGCAGTCACAAGGCAGTAGGCCAACTTTTCTACCTTTGGATAGTTCGTTTCAGCCCCAATCAATCGTTTGCTGACGTAGTATACCGACTTCTGTATTTTGTCTTCTTCTCGAATTAATGCAGCGCTGATAGCGTTCTCTGATATTGCTAAATATACGAATAGCTTCTCATGGTCGATGGGCTTCGACGGGATAGGTGGTGTGGATAAATGTTGGACTAGTGCTTGGAAAGCGCCCTCGCACTCTGTGGTCCATTCAAAGTTGCGTTTTCCTTTTCGAATCAGATCGAAGAAGGGAATGCACTTGTCAGTGGACTTTGAAATGAACCTGCTCAATGCTGTACTTTCCCTTTGAGACTTTGGACTAGCTTTATGGTCTTGGGATTTTCAAGATTTCTGATTGCCTAAATCTTTTCAGGATTAACTTCGATTCCTCGAGCATTAACGATGAACCCAAGGAACTTCCCGGATGCAACTCCAAAGTGACACTTCAGTGGATTTAGCTTCATTTTCTATTCTCGAAGTATGTTGAACATAGTCTCCAGGTCTTTAACATGGTCAGTGGAGAGTCGCGACTTCACAAGCATGTCGTCTACATATACTTCCATGGTTTTTCTGATTTGATTGCCAAACATCCGATTGACCAATCGTTGATATGTAGCCCGAGCATTCTTAAGTCCGAATGGCATAACTTTGTAGCAATAAAGTCCCAGATTGGTTACGAAGCTGGTATGTTCTTGATCAGGTAAATGCATCGGTATCTGATTGTAGCCAGAGTACGCGTCCATGAAGGATAAGAGTTCATGTCCAGCTGTCGAATCTACTAGCTGATCAATTCTGGGAAGTGGGAAACTGTCTTTAGGACATGCTTTATTCAGGTCGGAATAATCGACACATGTTCTCCACTTTCCATTCGGCTTTCGGACGAGCACGGGATTCGACACCCATTCAGGATATAGCGCATCCCGAATGAATCCGTTTGCTTCAAGCATTTCTACTTCTTCCTTAAGGGCTGCAGATCTCTTTGGATCCATACCGTGCCTCTTTTGTTTGACCGGGACATGCCGCGGGTCAATGTTCAGAGTGTGGCTCGCGATGTCTGGCGAGATCCCACACATATCAGAATGTGTACAGGCAAATAGTCAAGATTTGCCTACAGAAATTCAACCAATTCCTCTTGAGTTTACTGGCTTAGCTGAGATCCAATCTTTATCATTCTCGAGTTATCGTCACTGTCAAATGGGACATCAATCGTCAGTTCGGCCGAGGATGTTTGACTTTCTTTAGATTCTCCTTTGTCTTCAGTTTCTCTTGGGTCAAGATCCCTAAGGAATTGGCTGGGGTGCCCGGGCCTGGGCCCGAGCGTTAATTGTCAATTATCGGCGAAACGGACGCAGAGAGATTCCTCTACCCCATTTTCCTTTCTCCTTTCGCTGCGCTCCCCGCAGCTCAGCAACATAACAGGATCTGGCTGCAGCCTGATCTCCCTGAATGATTCCTATTCCATGATCAGTGGGAAACTTTAAAGTCAAACACCATGGGGCGATGGCCACCTGAAATTCAGCGAGGGCCGGGCGGCCCAAGAAAGCATTGTAAGGGGAGTCTATGTCCAAAACAATGAACTGAAGCATCCGTACTCTCCGTCGTTCTCCAACTCCCAACTCTACTGGCATTCCACCATTCCAGTGGGTATAGTTGCACTTCCGTTGAAACCATGGACTCGGGATTGACAAGGCTTCAAGTCCATGGCTTCCATTTTCATTTGATCATAAGCTCGCTTAAACAAAATATTCATAGAGCTTCCACTGTCAACTAAGATCCTTTTCATCCAAGCGGGACCTACTTGTGCTGAGATGACCAGTGGATTGATAGTGGGAGCTTCAACTTTATCAGCGTCTCTGTTCCTGAACACGATGTCATCCGTCATCGTTTTCTATTACTTGGCCAGAGCCCCTTCATCAAAACTACTACAACACTCGAAGTCCGCATGCCTGATAGAACTGGCATACGACTCCATTTCCTTCCAGCTTCGATCTGCTGGGTGAGGACCACCACTTATTGTATTGATAACCAATCTCCCGTCTGTACGAGCGGGTTCCTCCTGTCTTTCCTGATTTGGCGCACGATTCTGATTTGATGGGCCTGCACCACCAGATTGCGGCACCCGCACATACTGATCCAACTTCCGCTCACATATCAGTTTTTCAATGAGGTCTTGTAAGTGACGACATTCATTGGTGTTGTGGCCATAACTCTCATGAAATCTACAGAATTTTCTTGTTTGGATTTATCTTTCAATTGGTGGTTTCGGGGCAGGTTTCTTATACTGCATGGTATTGCAAGTCTGCAAATACACATTTTCCAACGATGTGTTCAATGGAGTGTAATTATCGTACATGGAAGCTCTATGCCATGGTCCACGATCCTGATCACGTTTTTTGTTCTTATTTCTATTGTCCCTCTACTAATTCTGTTTATTTTGGACGTTCAGCTGAATTTTTCCAGAACTATCTCCGGACTGTTTAACAGCGACGTTACTTTGGATAACTTTGATGTTGAGCCCTGCGTCATCCTGCTTCCTAGACTGTTTCGCATCCTCCCTTCTCAGGAATTGGGTTGCCTTGGAATAGAAACGGTCCAATAACGTAGGTGGTTTCCCAGCTAACCAATTTCCGAACTCGGAATCAGCATCAATCCCCTTAGTCAGTGCCATCAGGATAGAGTTATCATTGGGATTGCTTATTTCTGCACACGCAGCATGGAATCGCTCCAAGTAACGTTTAAGTGTTTCTCCGAGAGCTTGCTTGACACTAGACAGAGTGTTAACGTCCTTAGGCCTTGCCACGTGCATATGGAACTGTTCGACAAACTTGGTGGCCATCTGGTCAAAGTTAGAGATGGATCGCGGTGGCAAACGAGTGAACCACATGGTAGCGATGCTCCTTAGGGAAATGGGGAAACTACGGCACTTTACTGCGTCATCAGCTCTAGCAGCATTCATCAGCCATTCGTATTTCAGGACATGTTGATTGGGATCAAAACTTCCTTCATAAACTGGCAAAGCTGGCATCCTGTAGTGCTGAGGTGGTTCAGCATATAAAACGTCATCGGTGAAAGGGGTATGACTTCGGGAGATTCCCTAGTCGTCATTAGAGAGACCCTGACTTTCACAGATCATTTGGTGGATCATCGCTGGTATATCCAAAGTTTGGATACTTGGAGCATGTTGTGCCAAGGTGTGGTCGGGTTCCACAGCACGAGTCTGGACCGGACGCGGTCGATGGTCCGTGTCTCGCCTCCTTGGTTCAACATCCTCAGGGATATAAGGCTCGGAGGTCTGCTCGCGTTGGCTACGTTGAGGATTAGCTTGGTTTCTAGAATCACCTCCTCGTTCGGCAGTGGTGGTAGTAGCAATGTTGCCGGTGACACGGTAAGGAGCAACTCCTCCTCGAGTTGAAGGCTCTATACGGAGACTAGTGGATGGTCCAGCCCTAGGTTGCCCAAGGTTCGAAGCAGGTTGGAGTCCCGTGGCTTGGGCGTAGCTTACACCTAGCCGTGGACGTGTGGATCTGGTTTGGCCATCGGAGGAGGCTGAACTTTCTATGGAAGAATAAGAACCTTGGTCTCTTCTGGATCTTCTTCGCCTTTGGCGGTTCAACTGGTTAGTCAACACTGTGTTGGCGCGCAGTTGTTCAGTTAATCGCTGTCGACTTTGGGTCAACTCTTGAAGCAATGTCTGGAATTCTTGTCTAGTGATTGGACCAGATGGATCCGAAGGTCCAACAGCATTTTGGTTGGAGGGAGGTGATTGCATGGGATTCTGTCGGTCCCGTGCTCCTTGATTAGCAGCTGCAGAAGTGGTACGTGTGCTCACTATGGTGAGGAGATGAAAGTACTTTCCTAGATCTGATGCAAATTTGAATAGAATGGAAGGGCTTCAAAGTTCTAGGTCTGGATCTTCTTCTTAGATTTATGCAATCCAATATAGATAGGAGATCCAAAAAGCAAGAGAATAATTGGTTTTCTTAGTGAAAGCACCAAAGTGTTTGTACCAAAATTGGGCACAACACTCTTCGGAAGTCTTTGAAGAGATAAAGTGAAGAAATTAAATGGAAAAAAGGAATTATCTAACAAAAACTCCAAATTTTAGAAATGAGAATAATTAAAGTGCAAGGAGACACAAGAATTTAGAGTGGTTCGGCGTATCGCCTACGTCCACTATGAAGTAGTTTGCTTTATTGATCTTTCTTTTGTGTTTACAAGTGAATTCAATGATTTACAACAGGCAATTACGATTTGTAGCAATGAATTTCGTTGGTAGCAGCAGCAATTGAGTTCAGATCTGGATCTGGGGGAGTCCAGGCGTTGGAGATCTCAAAGAGGAAGAAGAACCCTTTTTCTGTTGGCTTTGGGGGTCTATTTATAGGTGTAGGAGGCTGATATTTCGCTCAAATCTCGAGAGACCCTCTCTGGCACGTGACCAGGCCCGTACGCCCAAGCCCGTGAAGTTTCGGTCCGATCCGTGATCGATACAACCAGATTTCGTATCTCTCGAGATTCCATCCAATGGAGTCGAAATTTGGCATGGACATTCTATAGCATGCACGTAGTCTTCTGTAAAAATTTCATAGCATTTGGACTTGTAGATTGGGAGATATGATCGATACGAAATGAGGTTTTCGGTAGGCTGTTTCCTTCGACTCGCTTCTGTTTCGACTCGCTTCCATTCGACTTGGTGACATGGCGCTTGAATCTCACTCTGCCCTTGATGTTGTTTCGAGCGAGTCGAAATGTTCACCGATTGAGCGAGTTGAAGTGTGCCCAGATCAAGCGAGTCGAAGTACACATTGGTCGAGCGAGTCGAAACGGAGCATCCTGAGAGGTTTGAGTAGTGGCTTTGCCAATGGAGTCGAAGTTGATGGAGTCGATCAGTGGTTCGGATGGAGCGAGTCGAAGAAGGCATCTGAGCGAAGCGAGTCGAAGTATGTACTTCTGAGTGTTGCGAAGCGAGTCGAACCTGAAAGACTCGAAGTTGGCCTCTGAGCGAAGTGAGTCGAAGTAGGTACTTCGGAGTGTTGCGAAGCGAGTCGAAGTTGGCATCTGAGGGATGTGGAGCGAGTCGAAGGGAGCGAGTCGACCGGTAATTGATTTTCACCCAATTTTGTATTGTTAATAACTTGAGCATACGAACTCGGATTGACTTGGTATTTGGAACGTTGGCTTCATGGCTTAGCTTGTCATGTCCTACCAATTTTGGCTCGATCTGGACTTGGACAAAATTCGTCGATATCCATAGTGAGCCTGTGTATAACTGATCTCTAGGATGGGCCGCCATTGGTTACTAGTCAATTCCTTGGTGTCACGGCCTTGACAAAAGGCGGGATAACAAAGCGAATTAAATAGAAGGTGAAAGGTATGAGGTCGAAACCATAGGTTCCGAAGGGGTCGAAGCGTCACTTTGTTTTCAAATTAAAATGCGCCCACTTGCTTTCAACTAAATGGCTTTTGACTCAGTTAGCTTTCGACTGGGTCAATGGATTTAAAGAAATAATTTCGAATGGGTTTCACTTTAGTTTTAAATATTTACTTTCGACTAAGCTGAAACCCCTAACTATCGCCTTTCTACCTTTCAAAGTCAATGGTTTCGGAAGGTGTACTCAGTTTTTAAAAAAATCAGCCATTTCTCTAATGCTTTCGAAGGGATGGTTTCGACACCATCACTTCTTCACTTAGGAAATGGTTTCGAACAGATGCTTTTGACGTAAATGTTTTAAAGACCCTTTTTCTATAATTGAAGTATAACCCAAATGGTTTCGAAAGAGATAGTTTTAATGGCTTCGAAAGAAGTGCTTTCGACTTCAATGGGCTTCTTATCCTTTTGCTCTACTTGAAGGCATAATTCAAAAGGTTTCGACCTTTTGATGGTTTTTAAAGGTTTCGAAGTAGTAAACTTTGAATGGTTTCGAAAGGTTTCCACCTGTTTTTAATTGAACCAATGGCATTCGAAAGGTTTAGTATTTCAATGCTTTCAAAAGAGTTTTAATGAATGGTTTTGAAGGGGTGCTTCCCTAAGGGTTTCGAAGGGGTCGAAAGAGAAGCTTTTCTTTTGTCTTTGAAGCTTTCGATGAAAAGAAAGGAAGGGTTATTCCAACGTTTTCGAAAGGCAATGTTTAAAGGTTTCAAAGTGGGATGTCTATTATTTTGAAGCTTTTGGAGAAATGAAAGGAAAGGATTTTTCGATGTTTTCGGAAGACGAGGTTTAATGGTTTCGAAAGGGGTAAATGTTTTCATCAACAAGGGACTAATTAAATTATATATAAAACATGGCAAGCTGATTTTGACTAAAGCATAGAGAATATGTATTTTCCTTGTGTAAGTACGATTTAAAGATTTTAATCAGATGGGACTGGTATAGGGTCACGCCCTGTACATTAGCTATTGGCCCTAGCTAATTTAGTCCAAAATTCTAGTGTGTAGGGCTTTGTGAAAGGTAAGGCTAAAATTATGATTACACACAGAAGTGTATATATATGTTTGTATACAAATAGGTTATTGGTGAGCCTGCAAAACCATTAGGATCTGGTGACCCTGGGAGACGTTAAGTTAGGGACAGACCGTCCAAAAGGGAAGTATTTAACATATAGTTAAGGACAGATCATCCAAAAGAGGTGTGTCTAACAGATGTTTGATAAATTTTGTTAATTTCACTGGTAGGTCCGATTCAGCCAAAGGTTAATAGTAAACCAAATAAAACTATAGTGTTTGGACAGATAGTCCATTTGTTACCTGATGTGTATGTTTACATAATAATGCTTTTCAGTTTTAACCAGTTTTGGTTGCAGGATAAAAGTTGCAAAAGATATGTTTTAAAAGGATGTCAGTGAGGGGAAACCCGTTTCGCTAAGCGGCGTGGTCTCACT
This sequence comes from Allium fistulosum, assembly GCA_030737815.1. Taxonomy (NCBI): domain Eukaryota; kingdom Viridiplantae; phylum Streptophyta; class Magnoliopsida; order Asparagales; family Amaryllidaceae; genus Allium; species Allium fistulosum. The sequence continues at coordinate 891,776,230 of CM060902.1, forward strand.
TAACATTAATAAGCGAGATGTATAGTATTATTCACACCAGGCTTTATGTCTGACTCGAAGTTTATGTTTTCCACTTAAACTCTCGGGTGCTCAAAATTGATTTGAGTAGGCTGAGGGATTAAGGTTTTTTTTACGTTTAGTAGGATGACGAATAAGGCTACCGGAGGCAGGAAGGAGGCTAACGGATAGCTATTTAGGAGTGCAGCTCTTTGTTTTGTTGATTAATTTTGATGTGTTTGTATTAAGTCAATTATGACTATATGACTCTAATCATCCAAGGGGGTATCTTCATATACCGCTCTTGGCCTATTTTGTAATAAGTATATTTTATCATTGCCTGGGAAACGTTTGGGATTATGTAATCTGAATATGGAACATCTGTTTTGAAATGTAATGGAAAAATCTGTTTTGAAATATGTGCATTGTTTCATACTCAAGTGCTTTTGATATTAAAGATAACATTAACATAGCCTTATTTAGTGCTTTAGATGACTGCAGCATCTTTAGTGTTAACTTTGGACCTCTAGATAGGGGTTGTTACACTTTTCATATTCAAGTTTTTGTATTCTAGTTGCGTACTCATTTGTGCACTATGAATACCTCACTTTTTTTCATCAAAATATTTCATCATCTCAAATTTGACTTTCTTGCACCATTTTCCTATTACCTTCTCGTCTAAGCCAGGAGATGGGTTAGTTACAGTAGGAAATTTTTGAATTGCAAGAGATGTATACCTTGTTGATTTTACGATAGATGAAGTGATGGGAGAAGTCGGTAAATCGATAGTTGGGATGTCGTTCCTCATGATGAACTCTAGTGATTTACATTGAGCTTGACTCTCTTTAACTTAATCTCTAAATCACTTATCTACTGGAGAAGCTCAGACATCTTATGATCAATATTAATCGAAGGATTTGATTTAATTTGGCACTTTAATAGGGAAATTGTTTCATCCTTATTCTTGATATCCGTTTCGAGATTGGCAATTTGATCATTAAGGTTTCTGAAAATTGTCTTTTGAAGTAAGTTTCTTATCTGCCATTACGTTGCATTCGCATTGCCTTAAAAGCGAGTAAGTAAAGGATCCTTAAGTGAATGCCTCTTTTCACCGTCTACAATCAATCTATCTCTAATAATAATGAAGCGAGATAAAGAATCCGATGAGAGTGGAATGATAGCTAGCTCTAAGTCCTATATAAATAAGAAAATAAAGTCAAGACTCAAATAACCAATCTCTTTTATTACAACAATAGAGATTACAAATCAAGAAGAAATAAAACAAAATGTACAATTCCATTGTTTTAAGCAAACACTTGTTTTATTACACTTAAAGTTGAGAAACATCATTTTTGACTTTGTTCAAGGTATTATCTGAAAGAGTAACCATTGAATCAAAAGGGGCATTAAATCCTTTCGGGGTAATAACTAGAGAATATTTGCTATAGACCCATTCCCCGGCAAGAGGACTATCGCGATCACGTATTAATTTGGTATGATATATTCAAATTTCCTTGAGAAGCTTTACTTTTCCTTCACCAATAAAATCGAAACGCGGGCGGGGGTGTTCCATATAAAGTCTCTGTATGTCTCTAAAAAAGTAGTATCTGGCTAATTTTGATGATTTCAAAGCGAAGCCTTTTCTAAATAATCTCTTCTTAATTTGACGTATTTGCTTAAATAATCTCTAAAAACAGAGCCACCTAAGATATCCTTATTCTATGATAACATAATAATACACAACTAAGTACAAAAAGAAACTAATATAGAAAATTCATATTATATAATTACAAATGTTCATTTGGTTCATACAAAATCGATTTTTTGAATAACTCTGAAACAAATTTGTCCTTATAATGTTTAAATTTTTCAGGAGGCAACTCATGAAGAATTGATTTGACACGCGATAAATTCCATCAAGCCCCGGGATGTGCATCAGACCTAAATTCATCTAAATATCTCCCATGCAAACGCCTAAGTAGATCCCTACTAAAATCGCCCAAGTAAGAAAAATCGACGGTTGGGTGTCTGCAATAGGATTTGTATAAGAAGTCTACTAGGATATCTCTTTCTTCAACCAACATCAAAAAGACTACAATTAATTCTCGATTCTCTTCCAAAAGTCTATCATATCGAAGGCATGCCCTTTTTAGTCGAGGGGCGGCTTCCTGGTCTTTGAAAGATGCTAACACCGCAGCACTTTTATTAAGCCTATGATACTTGTCGGAGACTGCATTGTGTTCTTATTATTGCTTATTTGACTCTCTATACAAACGATATATTTATGCTTGTTTTCTTTCTAGTTTTTTTTTATGAAGTTGGATAGATTTCTTCTTTATCTTAATAAAAAGATGCCAACTATTATTATCTTAGAAGTGAAAGCCATTTGGACAAAGAATCCCTTACCTGAGAAATAGGAAATGAAGTCTGTAGGACTTGTTTTTTCTTTCTTTGTTCTTCGACATCAATGTCGGTAGTTTATTCATGAAGATCAAAGGGCTCAGCAAGTTCGGTTGGGATTGCTTCACGATCGCTAGGATAGAGGTTAACTTTTTCCGAGGCCCCAAGGATATCATCGCCATCTTTTTTAGGAGCATCAGCACGATCACCTCTGGTGCTACCTGAACCCCGACCTTTATCTTCGTCATCGTCGTTGTTATCATCATTATCATCATCATTGCTGCCTTCTTCTGCAGCGACTTCATCGTTATCACCCTCTTCATCAGAATCAGAGTCTACTTCGATAGAAGGGACTTCAAAAGATAAGATTTTGATAGCATCAATCTCTTCTCTCTTAGGTACTTCGACTTCCTGCTCCATTCCTTTGATGTTGTCCATAAATCATTTGACTAGAGCAAGATCGAGTGAAGGGAAGCTCAAGTCTGGGAACTTTTCAATGTTGTCGGAGTAGGCAAGCACAAGGGCATCCTCATAAGAGTTCACAATGATGTCGTTGAGGGAGTATTTAGAAATTGTGACACCCTTTGCTTGGCTTCAGAAATAGTATTAATGGCCAACATTAAGGAATTTTTCTTTTTCTCTAGCTTCTTCCTGAGAGAGGATTGTTTGATCACCACTCGAGCCTTCTCATCTTCAGATTCTTTCAAAGCCATTTTTAAAGCCAAATTTTCATCGACTAATAGTTGTTTTGCTTTCCTCTCTTCAGAAATAATATATTCTACTTGAGCAAGAGAGGCTCTCAACCTTCTTGTTCCTTCACAGGATTATTTTATCAATAGAAAGGGAGATAATATGTCTGTTCAAAGATGAGATTTCCTCTTGAAGCTTGGATGTCTCAGTAGAAGATTTCAAAGCACTTTCTTAAAGAGAGAACCAACTTTTAGGAATCTGAATGGAAGATTACAACATGGATCAAAATTTAGTACAGAATAATAATAGGAAGGTTAAATAATATGGAACGTACCAGAAGTTTTTGCTCTATTAAAGATCAACAATGACCTACTGGGTAAGGAACAGTAGAAGGTGGATGAATGGAAGTGAAAGACGAAGAATTCATGATAGATTATACCATTTTCTCAAAATCATTAGAAGGCACTGGTTATGTGTGTATAGAAGGGTTCATCTCCTGAGAGGGAGTTAAAGTTCCCAAATCTTTTTGCATCTGCTCGATGACATGAGGAGAATCGGAAACAACAATACAAGATATGGGATTGTCCTTTGAGGGAGTTGTTTTGGATCGATCAATAGGAGCTTCAAGAATAGGACTCTCTAAAGTTTTGCCCGTGTCGATTGCGTCACCCTCTTTTGGTGGCGGAGAAGATTAGACGTCAACAATCTTAGCTTTCTTAAGAGATGGGCCCGCTACAGCCATCTCACCCAATTTTCTTTGGGCGATCATCTTCGACCTAGCGATGGCCTGATTCAAGGATGGTGTACTAGATGTAGAAGTCGGTAGAACTCGGTCACTTACGATCAATTCAACTGGAGGAGCAGTTGTTGAAAAGTTGAAAAGTATAAGTTAGTAAAGTGATCTAAGGAGTAACACAACATTAAATTGCAAGTACTAGGCTTAAGCTTACAAGAATGATCTAGGAAAATTGGAGATATAGAAGAAAAGTTCTTGGGATTGCTCAAAGACAAGAAACGTTTGCACTGGGAAGTATTGAAGAGGAGGAGGGGGTTCTCAAAGGACCCTTTGATTAGTAGGGAGAAGAGAATGTTTTCAAAGATTAGATGGTGTCAGTAGTGTAAGCCTATTTCCGATGCTACTTAAAGCAGCGATCGACAGCTTTGTAGTTCTTTTATCCTCGTCATTGAGATCTTTAGCAGTAGAATCTGATAAAGAAGCCTAGATTATCAAAAGGAAGTATTGAATAAAGGTAAAGACTATGATCAACTTACGAGGAGAGGAAATGACTCCATTGATGTTCAAAAAACATTTGACGAAGAAAACTGCGTCTCCCAATCTCTAAATTTATTTACCCCCTTTGAAATTAATTTTTTAAAGGGGTTAGCTCTAAAAATCTAGTTGGTCAGATTGCTGAGTTTGACTACTCAAACTAAATAGCTGAGAACTTTAGCATTTAGTGAAGGAATGCCTGACTCCAAAGCCATAAGTTCCAAAGAGATCAGAAGGTATGTATAGACATTAGGTGATAATTGGATAGGTGCAATTCCCAGATAGGTCGGAAACTTAGACAAGAAATCTGGGAAGCAAAGGAAACCACCATGCTAAATATGAATGGCAGTATAAGGGTAGTACTCTTCGGGAGGATTTTGAATGGTATAGCTTTCGTTAGGGGGAATAGCTTCTATTCCAGTGATGCCAAAATCATTCAGAATAGCATCAACCTTATCCTGAGAAGATATCAGAGAATGGTTGGAGACGGCTTCAACCCTCTTTGGAGAAGATTCTACCTCTGGGGCTATATCTTTTTCAGGATTCTTGGAAACCTTTTTCAAGCCCAAGATTCTGTCAGGTGAAATTATTTCATTAAAAGTTATAATTGGTTTTATAATTAACACCATTCAAAGATGTTGAAAACATACTGCAATGGTTCAAATGTCAACCATGTATATGACTCAATATCTTTGAAAGGATATTAAAGCCAATATGGGTCATAAAATTCATTGGGCTTTCGATGATGTCGAAGGGTTAGATGGAACGGAAATACCTAGAAACACCCTTTGACGATGTCGAAACCCAGAGAAAATTTACTACTAAAAAGGATTAACTAACCTTAAATTACTAGTTTAAATATATATATGTTAACAACATTTCACAATTAAACCCAGTAAACCCTTCGATAACGTCGAAACCAACAAATTTTGTTTTGCTAAAAGAATATGAACATTACATAAATATTATATTCTTATTTAGTCGAAACATTCGAATCCAAATAACTTTGATACAAATAACAAATGCTTTGGAACATTTCGACGGTGTTTATAAAAATGATAGTTATACCCCTAATAACTACAATGGGTTTCGAGTAAGTCGAAAGGGGGCTAAGATTTTGGAAGCATGCAAGCAACTAAACTCATTTTAATATGGGAGGTTTCGATCAAGTCAAAAAGTTTGATTCAGTTTTCAACTTAAACAAAATACGCTATTCTCAATCCACTTTATAAATAAGAAGTGTAAGTTTCTAACTTTCAACACCTTCTAGAAAAAACCAAAATTGAGCCTGGATCCAATGATAGGTTAAATCCCAATTTATATACAAGAGGTTTCGAAACCTTTAAAATAAAAATTAGGCTTTCGAAAGTATATATTATGTGACCATTGAATGAAACACATCAAGACGACTTCTTCGAATGGTGTCAGAATATAATGAAACATATTTCTGCTCTTGAAGAAGTCCACTTCATGTTGGCTACATCAACCCCTTTGAAAGGATCAATTAAAAGATAGATACTAGACCTCCTTTCAACCTCTTTGAAAGAGGTTGAAGAAGAAAAGCAAGGTTAGCTGCCTCAATCCCTTTCAAAGGGGTAGAAAAGTCAAATTACAATGTCAAGTTGTGATTCGTACAACTTAACCTTCTCTGTGAAGCTGATGAATAATTTTTCCTTCTCTAATTCAATTTTCAATCCAATATTTCAAGAAGCCAATGATTTAATTGAGTCAAGCGAGAATTTACAACGACAAAGACGCCAAATTCAAGCTCAAAGCATAACAAAAAAGTTTCAATTGAGTATAATAGAATTTGGGTTTGGGTTCATACGCAACAATAACAAATAGTCCCCAAATATGATAAATTTGAATGCCAACTCAAAATTGATGCCATAAAATTGAATGGAATAAACATATAAATAAGGATAATTTCATGTAAACAAAAAACTCGAATCATCTTTACGAAATTAAAATAGTAATACAATTTCAAACCCAACGAATTTTAAAAGCAGAATTTAGCGTGGTGAATCGGTTTGAAAAAAAAGATGTTAAGGATTTACCTTGAATTCGAGCTTTTGTTTACTGGAAATAGGAATTTGTAAAGAAATTGAAAATTTTGATTCTCGCTATAAGTTTTTAACGGTAGGTAAATGAAAAGAGGGAAAGAAGGAAGCATGATTTAAAAGAAAAGTCAGCATGGAGGACAAACTGTATGATCAAATTTAAATGAACGGCCAGGATTTATGTAAGAATATGAAAAGGCAGGAAATCTCTATGCTAAAATAAAAGAAGGGTATCAAAGCAGTTGACTTGAAAAGTCAAGGGCATCCCTTTATGGGGTGGCAAGTGTTACTACCAATTTTCACTTCAACCTTCTCGAAATCAGGAGAAATACAAAAGAAGGATTTACAAAGAGAGATAGTGATAACAAGACCTTTCGAAGGAGTCGAAGGGATGCTTCTACAAAAGTTGAATGTTCTATGAGCTTTTGAAGAGGTCAAAATGTTACAAAGGCAACCTTCCACTTCCATTGTTTCCTTTCGAAACAATAGCTTCCGCATGCATGATGACGTTTTGAATGAGTTAATGAGCACCTTTCAAAGGCAACAGATTGCAAGCCTTCACATACGCGCCAAACATTTCTAAACACTAGGTTTCGCCTCCATTCACATCCCACAAAAGAATATTTGGATAAAGCTACCCCTTCAAAAGCTTCGAACAGATCGAGACCATTCACAGTTACAAAGTAAAGCTCGTTTAAGTTCAACACTCAATAAAGTGAGGGTTTCACATCAGTCAACATGTATGCCTTCGAAAGCTACCTTTCACCCTTAAACTTTCTGCTATGTTCCGACTCCTTTAAGACACAAAGATGAACCTATTGATAGGGTCGAAAGCTCTCATCTTTCTTACTAGCAACATCATAGTGGTACAAAGTGGAGAGCACAACTAACCCTTTCGACGAAGTCAAAAGCAATCAAGTTCTATTTTGAAGTAAAATAGAAGGGTGCCCAAGCTTTAGCAGCAGTGAAAGGTCTTCAAGGTACTTCATTCGACCAGGTCAAAAGGTCTTGTTTGAAAGGGTAAACCGGTGCCTATAAATAAGACCCCAGGGGTCTTGTTTAGGGGATCCAAATTCATTCACTTCGCTCTTGTACTTTCTTGAACTTTGTAAACCCTAATTCTCAAATTAGATTGGGGATTTAACTACTTTGTATTACTTAAACTACTAGAAATAAAGGAAAAAGATAATCAAAGCAAGTTTATGGCATTTTAGATATGTTAGCTGATTTAATGTTCCAAAGAGATTCTGTGTGTGATCCGCTTATGTCAGCCTGATTGAGAGGTCACCTTTCGAGGAAATTGAAACCTTTTAACTTAACCAATGGCCTTAAATCCTTAGGTCTTAACCTCAAGTCATCGAAAGGCCAGCTTTCAAAGCAGATGAAACCTTCATATCTAACTCACTTCCTTAGAACATTAAGGACCAATCCTTGAGTAACTTCAACTACTTCAAAAGGGCGGTTCCGATAGGGTCCAAAACTAATTAAACTAGTTCCAAAAGGTATTTCTAAAGAGGGGTTTAGTGTTTCGACTATGTCGAAAGGTATTAAAAAGGTGTTTTCAATTATCTTTACCTGTTAGAAAGGCGTTAGCTGCTTCATCTATTCGAAAGGAGGTTTTGAAGGAGTCACTTATACTTTAAACTCTACTTTGGGGTGTTGACAAGTTTTCTTGTTAACAACAACATTAGAGGGCGGTGGTATTAGAATAGAAGTAGCATCAGAGAGATGCGACATCATTACTTTACGGCTTAGGTTGTAGGTCGTATCAGTGATAGCCAACATTCATCTTATTTTCATCAATGAAAGGCGGCATTGATAAGTTACATCGTCAATGGGATGTAATATAGATAAGAGACGACATCAAGGAGAAGCGGTATCGGCCACATGTGTTATTGATCATATGCAGTACTGAACGATATTGACAAATCACGGTATTACTTTCATCTTAAAAGGCGACGTCATATTCATGTCTTATGATACATATCTTCGAGGTTAATAATGGTGATAACATTTTCCCCATAATGTAGAGCAGTCATTGACTTTTCAAGTCAATAATGTCGACATTAATTTTACCACCTATTAGTATTCCATGTAAATCTGGCCATCCATTCAAATTGAATCAACAATGTTCAATTACCTTTTTTCTCCACTATAAATAGACCAGCTTCTCTTTCACTCCTCTTTTATCTGCAATTGAGAAGTCAAGCGAGAAATCAAATTTTAAAAAGAAACCAAAAGCTTTCAATTCTCAATTGTTCGATTCATCATTCAGGTATGACATGTATTTCCAATTGTTATATTTAATTCGAATAAAGGAATTCCCATGAAATTACTTTTAGGTCTTTATCAACTCCAAATTCACTTATGGGGCTTAATTGGATAGTTTTGATGTTAATGCTCAGATTATCAATGTAGTTGACTTTCGTTTGTTTTTATAGATCAGATTAACACCAAATTTTTACATTGTCTGAATGAAATTTGAGGTTGTTGGCGACAAGAACCTGGGTGTTGTTTATTTAACGATGAAAAAGGTAGTTTATGAGACCCGATATCTATTAAGGATTCAATCTACATCGTCCTTAATACTTCACAACATCATCATGATATTCAACATCGACCCATCTTCCCTATGTTACATTGTAACTAACGTTTTTACTATATTGATGTGATATTTGGCATTAATAAAGCTTTTGTTGACCCTTTTCGCGTTAGCTAATGTTTTCAGTACAGAACTTTTATGAAAGTCAAACACGACAACCCATTTAGAGTTATAGAGGTTACTATTGTCAAAGCACATATGTCGATTGGATGCAATATCGCTTATATAAAGACATCGTCGTTGATTTATATTTTAATACTGATAGTCTTACTATTCATTGCCATCGTTCTGTAGCCACCTTTAACATTATAAATTAAGCTTCATTTGATATCATTGCTTACGACATGCCAGTTCAACATACTACAAGTTGTTTATCTAATTAGCACATTATCAAATCATGTCGTCATTATTCACTAATGTCGATAACCTCATCGCTTCAACGTTAGTTATAGTTGCAGCATTATCTAATGCTTTATAATATATGCTACGTGATATTTGACATTGACGTATATATCGATATGGATTTATTGACGTCGCATATCCATTCCTATTTAATCTTCATATAGTTTTTCTGAGGAATTCCTTTATTAAAGTTAGATTTTAAGTCTTTTAATGAACTTGACATGTGGCATCTTGATGCCATTACTTAGACACGTTTAGGTTAAAATATTTCTTTTTTACTTTAGCATGTAGTGATTCTTCTATATAACATGAACAATATCATGCCTTAAATTTTAGAATAAAATCAATTGGTGGATAGATGGAAAGCTCAAAGCCAAGCAAGATGTCCGTTAAGAAAACAAGTATAGGCCCTAAGGCTTCACTCTCCACCGGTAGGATGGAAGATAATCTTCTGAATCCATCATACATCACAACCCAAGTTGAGGTGGATTCTATTCTGCAACAATTTGGGATTACAGGAATTATACTGGTCCAGCAAATAATATTTACAATCAACCAAAAAGGTATTTTACTTTAACTCCCATATATATTTGGCACACGGGCTACCTTCCTTTTCTTGGCTTTCTTCAGAGATACCTCGAACATCTTGATATTGCACCAATTCAGTTCTCGCCAAATTCTTACAAATATCTGACTTGCTAAGAAGTCTATGCTAGAGATGCAGGACTCAGTTCCCTTAATGTTGAAATTCTTCATTCAGTAGCTTGTCCTACCATAATTGGTGAAAAAAAGGATTATCAACTGTACCGGATCCGTCCCCACCCAAAAAGTTTGATTTCCGAGAGTGTTAACAAGATGAGAGGATGGAAGATGCAATTCTTTTTTGTTAACTTCTTCTCTAATATCATAGGAACATTCTCTATCCCAATAAGCTTCTTGTCTCTTACTACCCCGATCCATCTGTTGTTCTTTATTAATAAATGCTTTCTTTCAAATTCTGTTCCTAAAAAGCTAATTTCTTTTAACGAAGAGATTGTGCTGTCATTGACCCGGGCATCCGAGACTATAAGGAACATGCTCAAACTATTAACTCTAGCAAAACTACTTCAAAATTCCATTACTCTGGATCACCATAAAGCCTCCAGTGGTTAAATACAATGCACGAGGAAAACGATCGTTCATCATGGGCAAACCCAAGTATTTTACTTCTAATTCTCCAGTTCAGCCTGAGATGCTTGGTAAGATATCATTGCGACATCCTATTATAAGCTTTTCTTTTTTATTTATGTTCATTTATCCTAGTCATCACTTCCAAAAAGAAGGAGATAGCAAGTGACGCTCCCCAAGAAAACGAGAATAAAGATAGTACTGCTGCCATGAACCAAGCTCCCGAGTCTGAATCTTTTAAGGACATCATCGCTAGCTCATTCAAATCCATAAAAATGAAATCAAGGGATGAATCCGCTGCTGCTACAACTCCTAACAAGAAGCATAAAGTCAGGGGAAATGAAGAACCATTTGTGGATATCATCAAAAGTGTTGGGGTCTTTAACCTAAACACTCCTAGGGAAAAGGCCTAACGACTGAATGTTGCAGAGCAATCTCAGGATCCCCTTCTTTGTATTACCATTTCAGGTTCTCCTGGGGCTCTAAATCATTTTTGTGAGGAGCTTGGACTGTGTATTTCTTCAGAAGATCTACTTCCTTCCAATTCTTAATCTCCAACCCTTATTAGTGGTTTCGATGACCTTCTCTAGTTTGTCATCCAGTCTTTATCCTTTCCTACCCTTAAGCTACCACAGCCCTCATCTTATTCTCAAGATCATCCCTTTTCTATCTTTAAGCAATTCTGGTTGTTATGTATGTTCCCTATTTTAACTATCTAGGGCTGTTAACCTTTTACGTAATATTTTGATTCATACATGTTATTCATTTTAGATGGCTAAGCATATGTTTCTTCTGCAAGAGGATGCTGTAGATACTTCTAGTGAAGTGTCTAAACTTAAGGAACAAGTTTCTTTGCTTAACAATCATATAATTAACATCTGATCAGTAAGAGACGAAGCTATAACAGAAAGAGAAAAACTAGCTACCTCGCTCAGGGAAGAAGAAACTTCACTTAATAAAGAAAGAAGGGTCAGACAGATTTTAGATGATAAAGTGAAGGCTTTACAAATAGGGCTTTAGGAGGCCGGCAGGAAGAAGGCCAAACTTGTGAAGGAGATATAATTTCTCAAGAAAAAGTTGCGAAAGAAAAGAACACTTTTGAACAAATCAACTGGCTTAATCAATAATTAGTAGCGGGAGGTGTCCCATTTCCTTGGCATGACTCTTGATAGTATTATTGAGAGTTCCTACGAAAAAGCACTTTTTATAGCATATGTCGACAATATCCACAAGTTCCCAGATTTAGACTTCCCTTCTCTCCCTCCAGCTTAGAATGATAAATTTACAAAGAAATTTAAAGCTATGACGGATAAAACCTAGGAACCTGGGGAGGAACCTTCCAACGAGGAGGAAGAGATCGATGTCAAAAAGCTGTTGTCCTTTGACGACCCTCCTGTGGATGAAGAAACAGATTTTGATGACAAGGAGGATGATGAGAGTAAAGATGATGAAATTCACGATGATGGTGACGATGACAACAATGATGACGACGATGATGGTGACGGTAAGAAGGGCTTCTGTGGACTGTTAGATGATAAAGACGGATCGGGAGATGCTAAGCTAGACTCAACAGTCCAACACATAGGGGTTGCTGATATCCCTGGTCCTTCGAGGAAGGATTCTCCTCAGAAGGACAGTGCTCCCAAAAATCAAAAATCTAAAGAAAAGAAGCAGACTCCTTCCTCTTACATTCCACTCTCTCAGGTATGGATTTCTTTGCTTAACTGTCTTAAATTACTAAATATCTCTTAGTTAACACATTGATTATTTTAGTTAAGGAGAAAATTGAAATATCAGTATAATGTTATGCTTGAAAAGAAACAAATGGAAATATTCAATTAAATGGAGAATTGGATAGACAACTGAATGAATACAATAAATTGTCTAAGAAATACAAGATTCTTATAGCCAGCGCAGCAAAAATTAGATTTTTCAAAGAGAGGCAAGTTGCTCCGTGGATGAAGAAGGAACACCTTTATCGGAAGAGACTATTAATGGAGAATATAGAGCTAATGATCCTCTTTTGGACATTGATTGATGATAGGAGCATGTTGTAAGAATCTCTCTATAAGGTTTACTCTCGAGGGACATTCGTTGATTTTTCCTATTTAGGCGATAACTGCTGGTGTTTGCTAGGGCGCTTTCATCGTGGATACTTGAATGAACATAGGTCCGATCCTTATAGCGGGCTATGTTGGAATCTCCCGAGTGTTGCCTCTATTTCTCTTTCTTCTTGTTCTCTTCCGTTCGAAAAACTCAAATACAATAGGAAGAGATTTATTTTTGATTTTATAAGAAATCGATATTGTACCCAAATGATTACTTGGTACTAATATATGATTTATGTAGTTTATAGTTTTGACTATTTTTATTTCCTTGCTTAGTTTATTTTCCATGTGATATACAGATTAGAGGATCTCCAAATAGTCCTATTCCTATGGAATTTTTGAATAAATTTGTCAAGCTAAAGAGGAATTTTAAGGTAAAGTCTTTAATCCTTAGAAGTTCTCAGTTAGCAAAATCATTTCTTTCTTAGAGCCTGACAGGTAGTTTACATGCGATTTCCTCAACATCATTTTGACCTTTTAGGTGATGAAAAACATTGATTTCTTAGCGAAGCGTGGACTTATCATGCCAACTTGTTGTGTGGCCATACTAGCGCTTCGGTCGGGAAGTGGGATTATCATCAATTCCCTCCAGTTAATATTACGGAAGGAATTAAAACTTCTTTTGACTCCACTTTTACCATATCTATTGGGACGTTTGAAAAGGCTAAATCCACCGTTTCAAAACTTTAAGAGTTAATTAAATGTTTGAAAATAGCATTGTGATGTAATTCGAATTTCTTCATCATCAATAAATGTTCGTTGTTACTAATAAAAGAACTTGTTTTTCACGTATTAATTCTTATTTTACTCGTTCTTAATAGAAAACTGGTTAGTGCATGCATCTAAGCCTTTATATTTTTTCTTGCTAGTGATAGAAATTAAAGGTAGACTACTAGATGATATTGAAAAGAGGCGGTTTTCACAAGACGCTTCAGCTTCATGATTCCTAAATAATCCAAAGGCTCAAGAATGGTATAGGAAATACTTCCAATTGAAACTGACGTTTAAAGGTCTAGAAGAACAAATCTCTAGCTTAGAAGAAGAGATTAAGGAGAGGGATAAAAAAATTCCAGAGTTTATAGAACGGAGTCAGACTTAGAATCTAGGCCTTTAATTAAAATTAACGTCGAAATGGCTAAATTACATCAATGAATAAATAACCTCGAAGTGGAGTTAAAGAAGAGTCAAGTATCTTGCCAATCCCTATAACTTATTGTCAGTGAATGCGATTCCAGTCTTCCTACTCTTACTCCTAGAAGGACAACGAGATCTCAAACTTTTGTTAGTCAAGAATTTCCTACTTTATTAAATCCACCTCCGGGTCTAAGTAACGATGTAATCTCCAAATGGATCAAATAAGTTAAATCCGAATGCATTTAATTTTTTAGTAATAAGTTGAACGAAAAAGTATCTCAATGTCTAAATGAATACAAAAGCAAAGTTCAAAAGCTTGAGCATGAGAACTCTATTCTTAAACAAGAGATTGAAGAGTTAAATAGCATGACTCGAACTTTACTAGGAGCAGATAAGAATCTACAACATGCTTTGAAAACTCAAATTGATTTAGTTCATGATGCAGATACTATTCGAAAGAAGGAAAAAATATTCAAAAAGCTTTTAGAAGTAGCTCTTCATCACATTATCCTTTATTTGCAACGGATTTGGACAAGACAACACGGAGCCTCGAGCTTTGATAGAAGTTTTCTTTTCAACAGATTTTTCTTTTATATGATTATTGTGCTTGCAGCTTTATACATAATGTATTAGATTGTAAATAAAGTTGTAATTGAACGAATGTTACCTTTGATGTAAGGTATGTAGCCTTGAATCGTATACTGGTCCTTATTTGAAATTGCTTGAAGATTATTACTTGCTTTTCTTTCCATTAATAAATATCTAGCAGTTTGTTTAGAAATGGAGATTCCCATTAAATGAACTTAAATCTTAATTGAGAGCTGATTTAGCAAAGCTCCGTCATTAGAAAATCCTTTTGGTAATAATTTCAATAGAAGGTCGAAGATCCACTCTGGTTATAGTGCAAAGAAAAGATCAAAAAACCCATTTGGTAGTTAATAAAGAGAACTAGAAAACCCATCTGGTATAAATAATAGAAGACCTGGAAGCCCATCTGGTATTAAGAAAGATTAATAGAAAACCCATCTGGTATTAATTAGGAAGATCGTAAAATCCATCTTGTGTTAATAATAGAAGACCGGAAAATCCATCAGGGAATAGTAACGGAAGACCAAAACACCTGTCTGGTAATAGTAATAAAAGACCAGAATACCTATCCGGCAATGGTAATGGAAGACTAGAACAACTATCCAGCAATAGTAATGAAAGACCAGAATACCTATCCGACAATAGTAATGGAAGACCAAAACACTTGTCCAATAATAGTAATGAAAGACCAGGACACTTATTCAGCAATAGTGCCTTATTTTTGATGACTCGTATTCTGATAGATCTTCTTCTAGGGATTGCATTAATCCTTCTTTCGAATTGAAGTAAATTTGACTGATCTTCCTCTAAAAGACGGTTTGTGAT
Source organism: Allium fistulosum (assembly GCA_030737815.1). NCBI lineage: Eukaryota > Viridiplantae > Streptophyta > Magnoliopsida > Asparagales > Amaryllidaceae > Allium > Allium fistulosum. Next base: position 891,791,473 of record CM060902.1, read on the forward strand.
CCATTCTTTTAGATTGAGTACAATTGAATCGATTGCGTTTTTCCACCACTGTAAGTAAGGATCTAAACTTGCAGTGAATCCCTCATTACCGTCGTAGGTGATGATTTAGGTTTGTTATCCGGTGCATTTAGCTAGCTTTATTTTAGCTGAATCGTAGACTTACCCGACCTCCCTCTAGGAGGTGCTTTACTAAGGCGTGGAGATGGTACTAAAGGCTTGTCTGGTGCATTGGACAGGCCAAAGGTTTACCCATTTTCCCTCTTAGAGGCGCTTCACTAAGGCCTTTGATGATGGCATTGAAGGCTGGTTTGGCGCTTTGGACATGCCAAAGGATTACCCATCCTCCCTCTAGGAGGCGATTCAACTAAGCAGCATATGCAGAGGTTGAAGGCTTACGGATGCTTTAGTTAGGCCTTTTCAGACAGAACCAAAAGGTCGCTCTGATCCCATCTAGGGGGTGCTTTGACCAGGCCATCTTGGCGGGGACAAAGGCTTTAGCCCCTTACTACCATCTTAGGCGGTGGTTTAGACTTTCCATAATTTTAGGAGAGTTTCACTCCTCAACCATATAGATATACTTATTTTGTTAAGAAACTCTTTCTTTATTATTGACGCGTTCAGTATCCTTATACAAATTCGTCAAGCTTTCCTTGGACTAAGAGGTTGTTAATTATTCCCTCCAAGCTTGGACAGTGATTGGTGTCATGGTCGTTAGACAGATGGTATTGACAATATAACCACCTAAGATTCCTTTCATTCTTTGGTCGGTTATTTTGCGAAGGCAAATAGTTGATCTTGTCTTTAGTTAGGAAGTAGATATTCTCGTAGGAAGTAGTAAGGGTGTAGTTCTTTGATTCCTTTTGGAGGATGGTCCTTTTGATTGGTATTTAATTCCTCTTCTGCTTGAGACAAATTCCCCATCTTAAATGATTAGTTTCCTTTTTATGGAGCCTGGTGCTATACTTGTTTTATAGGATCTATATATCAAGCACACTTCTTCATATTCTATTGAACCATCAAAGTCCCTTCCTACTTTCTTTTTGAAATAGTCCCCTTAGCTTTGAGTTGAATCTCTTTCCTCATTTACAAGAAGATGCACACCTTTTGTATTGCCTACTCAGGGCAATGCTCAGTGTTGGCCCCACATGAAAGCGATTCAAACTCCATTTTCCTAAATTGTATGGAGCCACTTGTCTTTTCTTCTTTCCATGATTTATAGTGCCATAATCCTTAATATTTGCTCTTAATGAAGCTGGGTATGATTAGTAATTTAGCAAGTTGGCCTAGTTATTGAAGGCTCGAAGGACCCTTGTTTGGAGATTTTAACATGATTAATTGGCATGACTAAGCAAAACTTAGTTGATGCGATTAATTGGTGTTAAGAATCAAAGGTGGGTTAGCTTGGAATGGGATATGCTTGGTTGGAGCAAGTCCTTTAAGCCTTAAATATGCAAGCTAGGGTAGTTTCACTTAGGGTTTCGGTGGAGATGGAGGTTCAAACCCTCCATCTAGCGCCAAACTGTTAACGAATTTCTTCGTCAACCGCAAAAGTGAAAGGATGAGAAAATTGGCAAATAATGGAAATTTGAGAGCCTAAATTTAACCTCAATGAGTGTTGGCATAAGGCGACACTTGGTTAAGGTAAGGCTTAAGAGGAGTGAAGGGGAAAGCTTAGGTTCATAGTGAAATCATACACAAGGCCAGGTGAATCATATATGCTTGAAATAAATCCATATTAGACAATCATATAATCAAAAGAGAAGTCAAGAATATGAGTACTTTTTGAATTCGAAGCAATATTTGATTAGCAAATCATATATGCTTTAGAATTTGAAAGTAAGTCATAATTCAAGATATCTTGTTTTTATTCAATATAATGTCAAAAGTACAAAGTCCAATTGTCCAATAGTTCAAGTGCTATAATCGGCTATGAATCCCTAAATTAATTTAGGGTTACAATGTTTTTAATGTAAAAAGGGAGGTCGAAATGATTCACCCCCTTTCAAAGCCTCTAAGTCTATATTTATAAGGGTGGAAATGCGACATGCTTAGTAGCTTGACTTCAGCAATTATGCCCTTCGGCGTCAATAATGTCGCATGGTACTAGGCTTTGTTTAATGATGGTTTTCAGCATCCCTTGGTAAATAGTAGGACTTTAGCATCGTCTTAGCAATAATAGCCTTCGAGCTTGATAAATTTATGCACTAAAATGCTCTCAGTTAGTCGTTGATGGTATCGGTCAGAAGTGGCATTGATCTTTAGTGAATAGAGGGGTTGATATAGAGCAGTATTGGTGGCATAGTAGTTTCCACAGACATCGATGACTCCTAGCATCAACATTGCATGTATAGATGGACATTATCTTCTAAGTATTGTTGAAGTGTGACGCGGCATTGATAAATGAATGCATTAATAAGCACGGGCATTCTTGAGTGGCGATACGGGTAATGATCGGCTTCAATAACAAAATAGTAGTAACAATGAGTGACGTTGATAGAAAGTGGCATCAATTTGGAGGGCGATACTGGTAAAATACGGCATCAATGAGATGCAACGTAGGTTATGTTAACATTCATTGACGACTTATTGTATTGATTGCAATCGACATCATTACTTCTTTGAAGGGAAGCGGTGTTGGTTATTGGCGACTCAATAGCAGGCAACATTGATTTATTCAGTAATATCTAAAAGACAACATAAGAGGGTGGCGGTATCGGAATAGAAGCAACATCAAAGAGCTGCAACATCATTAGTTTATGACTTTCGTTATAGGTAGTATCAGTGATGGGCAACATTCATCTTATTTTCACAAGTGAAAGGCAGCATTAATAAGTTGCATCGTCAATGAGATGCAATATAGATGGGAGGCAACATTAAGGAGAAGCGGTATCAGCAACATGTGTTATTGATCATATGCGGTACTGAACAGTATTGAAAAAGCACAACATTACTTCCATCTTGGAAGACTGCGTCATATTCATGTCTTATGCCGCATATTTTCGAGGTTAATAATGGTGATAACAAAAGAATTACAATGTTAGGCTCAAAGATAGAAACTTCCACAAAAGGGATCTGGTACTGCGAGGAGGAGTGGCTAACACTAAGGACCTAACAGATGGAGATCTGGGCCTAAATTAAGAAGGGCCGCTAGTTATGGAAGAAGTCCTAGCTATTGGAGCCTAACGACTCTCAACACCCAATGGATATATTGTTCCAAGGACTTGGAATTCCAAGGATCTCAGGCCATACTTTGTATAAGCAGTGTTATTTGTATAGCAAAATAACAAGTATTGTAATTATAATGAGAAGTAATAATACAAAGAACTGTACATGGGGATATTAGATGGCCCGAACCGTTATAAAAATCTCTCTGTGTTAACTTTACTAATATAGCTAACAAAATTGAGCTGTATCACACACGACTCGGTATTCAGCCAAATAATTACATTTTATGTAAGGATATTAGACGGCCTGAACCAATACAAAAAACCATCGGCATGAATTAATAAAGGTTGTAAATACACGATCCAAATTCACAGTCAAAAAATAGTCTGCCACCAAATAGTGGAGTAGGCCATGCTAAGTGCATGAATAAAAGACAGATGCAAGGATGAAAATCAAGCAAATCCAGAAGAATAAAATTAAAAGAAAGTGCAAACAAACTAAAGCTCACAATGTACTCATGCTCATTTACAAGGGAATTCAATTTATATGGTGTCCTTATAGATATATGCACAACAAAAAGGAATGTTTTCTACAACACAATCTTACAAAAGTGTTCTAAACTATAAGTTCCAAAATACTACTATGATTATGAGGTATCAAATATAAGGGATGCTAGCCAAGAGTCAGTCCATTCTAATACAAAAAGTCTTCCTAGGGTCATAGTTGGCACCCATCCATGGGTCTATTCGATCCTCCCCAGTAACCACAAAGCCTTCTTTATTATATACAAAATACAGACCTAGTGCAAGGTAAAATCATGTAAGGACTGCCCTATACCACTGGCACCCAATTTGACTAAATAGCGCGCTACTGACGTGCCCGGCCGATGCAGGATGATCATCAAGGGTTGAAAGTGAAATAAAACATCATAGAACATGTTATATATTTCATAGCATATGGAATAAAATATAATATAAATCACAGATATGGAACATGAGAGATAGCAATAACTAAGTGATCCAAATATCAGAATACAGATCCACAAAATTATACATCAAGTAATAGAATTTATACAAAACAGAAATAAACTCGAATATCTGTCTCTTAATAATAGTAATAAACAAGCACTGTCAAGGCTACGCGGTGTTGCATAGCAGAGTACGCATAAAAATCCATATATACGAGATAAGTCCATCTAGCTCTTCTTTTGCTCGGCTATTGCGTCGCACCTAGAATTGCTATCTAGTTGTTTAACGACAGATTTTCTATCGGTTTAGAAATTCGCCGAAAAAATTATAATAAAAATTAACCGCAAGCGCACGGTGTAAAATTGTTAGTACGTGGCGAGTACGGATCGATCCGCAGGGAATTGTTAGATTTTAAATCTCTATTCAATCAAATTAACCAAAGTTGAAAGTGTGATTAGCATGTAGAAAACTAACAAAAGAAAATTGATAAAAATATGAGAGTGTTAAGACAATTTAGAGATAATTTCCATTCTATAGGTCACATAAATCAACAAAATGAAGTTATGATCTCTCTTTTGGTCATTAGTGAAATTAGTTGATGTGCTTATCATAAGTATGGTATATTTGTGCTATTAATTAGCCCAATATAAACCATCAAACTATAAAACAACCACTAATACATATTTAAATCTCATGAAATATGACAACAAAGTTGAAAGCAAAATCTATTTTAAACATGACCTATTAACTATTGTTTAGAAATATAGGCCATCAAATTTTAATTTCAACATTCACTTCTTTGCCATAATCATATTTAGATAAAGAGGAAATTTGTGTTTTGTTTGTTTAAGCATAGCCTATTTATTATGAACAACATAGACTATTAAATTAAAAGCTAAACAACATCATTAAACCACTTCAAGTGTTTCCATTAAGCACAAAAAGAGAACGTAAATGATCAAAATGTTGAAGCTACATGATTAGAGAGCTTCATTACACCTAAATTAAAGGGGTTTAGCCTCTCATATTTGTTATCATATCAACAATTGTAGCATGCAACATGAAAGAAAAAGAAAAGGAAAATGAGAGCAAAGTAAAGAAGAGCTATTCTACTTGCATGAAAAATAAATCTATACTATTAACAAGAAAGGAAAAGAACATGTAATTAAAAGGAAACCATAATTAACATTGCATAAAAAAAGGAAAATACGTAAGATAAAAATGGCTAAGTAGCCATGAAAAGAGAAAGAGAGCTTTCTTCTATTTTTAATCTAAGCTAAAACTAACTAAGAGGAAGAGAGTTACATGAAACATAAGGGGTATTTATACAAGTTTAAAACCATAATTCACTTTTTTGGAAACTACCCAAAATACCCTCTTAGGAAGTGTGGTGGCCAAGTTATCATTAACTTCAAATAATCATCCATTAAGTGTGCATGAAGATTTAATGGCCTTTTAGTACGTACATTAGCTTCTAAGTGTACATTAAGGTTGGTGGGTAAGTGGGGTTATCCATGATCATCACTTTGAATTATTTCCATCTCCATTCCTCTGTATTCACTCTTGTGCATGCATATCTTCATGAAGCCACTTGTAAAATTCACTAAAATTCCTATAAAACAACATAGAAAATTCCAAGTAAATTTCACAAATTAATAAATGCACAAAAATGAATATTTTGCCCCTAAATGAAGATGAATATGTGACAATTTGAAAATAATTTGAATTTTGGTTTAAACAAGTTAAAATACTCAATATGATCATTTATTTTATTTAAATAGATTAAATATGGTGGTAAAAATATGCACATTTACGTGCACATCAAATACCCACACACTTTTCTTTTTATTCATCCTCGAATAAAGAAAAACTAAGATAAATCCGTTTTCGTAGGGAGCACGATTGCATTGAGCGTATGCAACAAGCCGTTAAACCTCTGGGTGTCCCCAGTAGGATGAGTGTTGTCTCGTGAAGGTTTTCAGCTGATACTGCCCACAAAATCCAAATGCGAAGTGAAAATAGTTACAAAATGCAAGATATATTTACAAAAGAGATGAATGCAAGTTTTTGAAAATGTTTACAAATGAAGGATTTACTTTTAAATCGACACAAATAAGTTAAATATAATTTGGTCATTGTCATGAAAATTTAAGTCATTTACTCGTCAAAACATCCAACAAAAATCAAGTTGTCATAACAAACAGACTAGAGTTTAACTCGTTGTTTTCGTTGATAACAGTGCAACAATGAAATGGATCCTTAGTTGATTATCAAAGTTTATCAAAGTGGTATTTTCATTTCTTTTCAATAACAAGTCAAATCAAACAAGTTAAAATAGTGCTTGGATTTCATTTGCTTACTCTCTCTATTTTTTTTGAAAATTTTATTGATATTTACAATATTTACATATGCCTAACTCAGATAAACTGAGGCCATATATATTACCTTGCTCTACCTTTTGGACTTATGTGAGGGGAATATAGAGCGTGGCGAGTGAACACATGAGTGTGGGCATCTATCGACTGTAGGCATTATTAGTAAAAGAATTTTTATATACTTACACCTAACTCAGATAATTTGAGGCCAGATATACCGATTATGCACAGCCTTTCGGGCTTATGTGAGAAGGGTACAGAGCATGGCGAGTGAACACATGAGTGTGAACACATGAGTCTAGGTGTTTATTAAGAAAAATATATACATATATACAAGATTTTTTTTTTGGTTTTTATTTTTAAATTTTTTTTTTGAAGTGTGAGTTTTGCAAAATCATCTAGCACCGTTTAACTTAGAAGACAAAAAAATGTTATATCTTTTATTTAAATTCACCACTTTTTTTAAACAAAGATTTTCAATTAGGATATACTTCATAATTACCACCATGATTCTTTCTATATACTAGTTAAACCATCGTTATTTGTACTCAAAATTTATTTTTATTTTTGTTGAGACAAATAAATTTTCAAAAGTTTCATTTTAATAACCAAAACCATATATTTATCCTACAGTGTTTCTTTAAAAATAGATCATAATGCTTAAAAAAAAATATTTTTTATGTTTTTGAGATTTTTTTAGAAAAAAATTTTTGGAAAGAAAATGTAAAAATAAACCATGAAAAATCGAAAATGATGATGAGTCTCCCCCCACACTTGATTTTGACTGTGTTACCATGGTTAACCCAAGTGGAAGGAGAAAAATAAAACAAAAATAAAAAGATGACCTATATTTATATGAAAATGAACGGTATTTACACGAGATCAGAAAGTATATCGTCAAAATGTAAATGAAACAGTCTTCCAAAGACCGATTCATTTGTCTTGTCAAGTATGAGAGACACAGCTTAAGCATAAAAAACCAAACCATAAAAGATTTCAAAGTTGAATGTTAATTTGGGAAAACGAATGTCGTTTTATTAGAAATCTTACGAGTTGTTTCATTTTCGATGATTTTCGGGGTTGATAAAACGATTGATTGAAGTTCAAGTTTATTTTCACCAAATTGAATTTCAAATTTATCTTTGAAAACTTCTTCAAAATTATTGATTTTAGAATCAAAATGGTGATTCAAATCTTCCCCTTTGGAATTTAACAACTCATCTTCAAAAAGTCCATAGAATTTATGTTCATTAAATTCGTCTTCCTTTATTGGATTATCAACAACTTCACTACATGTATCATGTTAAAAATTCAAAGTTGTATTCAAATTTTCGAAATCGGAAGAAGGAAGATCGAAATTTAAATCGAGTTTTTTACCCTCAAAAGAATTGAAATCCAACTCAATTACCGTGTTTTCAATAACTTTATTAAGATCATCATTTTAAGTTTCAAAAGTTATTGTTTGGAAATCATCAATTATGGTAAAAGATGGATTACAATTTGACTCATCACAGGTTGGGATTTGGTTTTGTTGTTCGTGTAATTTTTTGTATGTTTCAATCAACAAATCCATGTGATCATCGTAAATTTCATTCATTTGTTCAATAAAATCCAACTTATAATTATTGACTTGAGAATTTTCAATTTGGACGTGTTGAGAACAAAAATGTTTACTTGCATCGTAGTTGAGATTATTCCCATTACCAAAATTATTTGAAAAGTGGTTCACATTTCCATTTTGAAATTGGTTTGGGAGTTCGAAGTTGTATTGGCCTGAGTTATAATCGAAATCATTTGAATTTTGAATTAAATTCAAATTTTGAAATCCTTGACTCGAGTTATTACACAAATATGAATTACACAAATCATTTATACTTTGATATTGCTGTATAGAGACTTCAAGTAAAGATGAAATGCTATTTTCAAGATTTGAAGGTTGATCATCATTTTGAAAATTTTGTGGTTCAAAATTTGAATCGTTTAAACAATAGTTGTTGTTGAATTATCCATAAGAATTTGGTGTGAAATTATATGGATAATATTGATTTTCACAACTATCGTAGAATTGATGTGAATATGGAAATTCAGACATTTTCAAGAATGTTTTTGGGTTTTTTTTATAAACAAAAAATATTTACAAATAGAATTTATTTTTCAAAATGGAAAATTGATTTTTTTTTATTTTTGGATTTTCAAAAAAAATTGGCTTTTTTGGAAAGGTTTTATATTCTTTTTCTGGATTTTTGATTTTCTAAAAAAAAAACTAAGTAATTTTTTTTATTTTGATTAAAAAAATTCGAAGGAAAAGGATTTAAAAATTTCAAAGGAAAAGGGAATATTTGCATTTTTTTCTGGATTTTGAATTTTTTTATATATGCATGAACTAATGCAGCTAAATGAACGCAAGGGTTCATTTACAGATGATTTATCTTAACCCAAAATTGTATAATCACACTTTGTCTTAAATCAACAAGATAGTTCATAGCCAGGTAACGGGCATGAGTTATCGGTGCACCATGAATCACCATAGCAATGCAGCCGAAGGTTTAAGTACCTTTAGAGAAACAACCACTATAATATTTACGAATCACCATAATATTTATAAACGGTTATTGCTCTGGCATAGCCTAGACACCAAGAAATTAAATTGTCGAAAGAGGACAACTTTTCAATATATAATTAAGCGTTATTGATTTCTAACCGTTATTATTAATCAATATCAATGATGAAATGCAAAGCTGAAAATTAAACGTGTATTAACAATGCAACTACGATGAAATTTGTTTTTGTTTTTGAATTCTTTTTAAAAAAAAATGCAAGTAACCAACAATACAAATAAAAAAAGATAAGGGTGCAAAAAATTCTATATAATCAAGCAATTTATTAAGCAAAGCGGTAGTTTTCAGCAAGCTATTCTTCTCCTTGTGATTTTCTGCTCTGGCAACCTGAAAATAAAAACAAGATATATACAAATATATTTTTTATAAACTAAAATGGAACTTAAATTACAAAAACAGAAAGGATTGGAAAATTGAACTCAACCAAAATTTCAAAAGCAAACTTTTATTTTAGCTAAATAAACAAACCCAAAACTTGAACTTTTCAACTAAAAAAATAAACAAACCCAAATTTACCCGGCCCAATTCATAATTCTCGACCCACACCTTTATCACACAAAAATATTTCCCAATTCCTTTCAAACAAAAAAATTTGCCTAATACAAATTCAGCCCAAATTTTTAAATTAAATTTCAAAACAAAATTTCCAATTGAAACTCCACTCCAATTCGATTAAATTTCCTGCTGCGATTTTTGTGTTGTTCGATTGGGTTGATTCAATTGGACAGCGGGTTGGAGGAGGTCGCGATGGGTGTTTGATTTCCTGATGAAGTTGCGGAGGTGGAGACGATTTTGGTTCGATTGTATTATGGTTGGTGATGTGTTATAGGAGTTGAAGTCAATTTGGGTTTGTTCGTTTGGTTATCGATTGTGGAGTTGGTTGAAGCGATGTTGGAGTAACTAATTGTGGTATTTTCGGGTAAACATATTTGTTGGTAGGTTTGCAGTGTTTCAGGTGACTGATGTTATATGAGCAGTGGAGGAGCCGAGGGAATGTTGAGGTGTTTAGGTTGGGTGCTTTTGACTACAGTGGGTTGTTGTCGTGTTGTGGTTGAGAGTTTGTGGTCGATGGTGGGTATTGGTTGATTGAGGTAGGTTAGTGAGGAGATGGAGATAATTGTTGATGCTGATGGTGGGTTCGGCTGGGTGGTTCAGGCTGGGTGTATTGGTGAAGTAGGTTGCGATTACAGGTTAGTGAGGCATCACGTTGGTAAAAGTCACGAATTAGGAATTTAAGTGATGTAGCGGGGAGGTGTTGTGCTAATGAAGTTAGGTTGGTTGTACTGGGTTTGTTTTTGTGCAGTTCTAGGTGGAAATGGTTGAGGCTGTAGGAGTGTTGCGAGGTGATTTGTGTGGATTGCAGAAAGGTTATTGGAATTAATTCAGGCGATGGAGCAGCAATGGTAGAAGGCTGTGTGAATGAGGAAGTTGCTAATGGTCCAGTGCTGTTGTGGTATTGGTAGCAGGGAAGAGGTTAAGGTGATAGTGATGGAGTGGAAGTTTGCGGATGAACCATTAAAGTGTTTAGCTGGTTGTGGAATGTTAACAGAGAAGAGTTGTGATGGTAGAGGAGGGTAGTGAATCGGAGATGGTCTGGTGATGTTTCTGTTTGATGGAGTGGACTTGAAGTTTTTTGTATGTCAGTTTTGTGGTAAAGGAGTTGATGATTGAGGAGTTAGTTCAAAGTTAAAGGTGATGAATGTTGTAGAAGTTAGTTGAAAGTGTTCAGGCGAGAGGAGGATTCTGAAGCAGCAGTTTGAGGGTTGACGGGGGAGTAGGATGTGAGGTGGAACAAGTGAATATTGGCAGGTGGTGATGGTTGTGGAGGAATTTAAATAGTTGGATTTTAGGAAGCAGAACTGAGAAAATAGAGAATTGTAAACAGAAATGTACCACAAAACAGTATGTAACAATTGTAAAAAAAATTATGCAATAGAGAATGACCAGTTACAATGTTTGAAATGCTCACATCCGATAGCACAGAGAACAAATCAAAGAGGGAATGACTTGCACACACAAAATGCAACAAAAGATTAAGTTTTTCTTTACTAAAAATGCTAAACTGAAATGATTTTTTTTTGTTTTAAAGAAAGATGAGAACACAAACTGAAACAAAAGAACACAGTGAGCAGAAGTGATATGGCAAGACAGAAGTGCACAAATGAACATTGAAATGATAACAGTGCAATGCAAAAAAAAATATTATTTTTATTTAATACAAACAAACACACAATAAAATCAAACAAAAATAATTCGAAGAATAGAAAATAAAATCAAAGCAAATTCCCAGGCAACAGCGCCAAAAACTTGTTTAACGAAGATTTTCTATCGGTTTAGAAAATCGCCGAACAATTTATAATAAAAATTAACCGCAAGCGCACGGCGTACAATTGTTAGTTCGTGGCGAGTACGAGTCGATCCGCAAGGAATTGTTAGATTTTAAATCTCTATTCAATCAAATTAACCAAAGTTGAAAGTGTGATTAGCTAAAAATGTAGAAAAGTAACAAAAGAAAAATGATAAAAATATGAGAGTGTTAAGACAATTTAGAGGTAATTTCCACTCTCTGGATCACATAAATCAACAAAATGAAGTTATGATCTCTCTTTTAGTCATTAGTGAAATTAGTTGATGTGTTTATCATAAGTATGGTATATTTGTACTATTAATTAGCCAAATATAAACCATCAAACTATAACACAACCACTAATACACATTTAAATCTCATGAAATATGACAACAAAGTTGAAAGCAAAATCTATTTTAAGCATGGCCTATCAACTATTATTTAGAAATATAAGCCATCAAATTTTAATTTCAACATTCACTTCTTTGCCATAATCATATTTAGATGAAGAGACAATTTGTGTGTTGTTTGTTTAAGCATAGCCTATTTGTTATGAACAACATAGACTATCAAATTCAAAGCTAAACAACATCATTAAACCACTTCAAGTGTTTCCATTAAGCACAAAAAGAGAACGTAAATGATCAAAATGTTGAAGCTACATGATTAGAGAGCTTCATTACCCATAAATTAAAGGAGTTTAGGCTCTCATATTTGTTATCATATCAACAATTGTAGCATGCAACATGAAAGAAAAAGAAAAGGAAAAGGAGAGAAAAGTAAAGAAGAGCTATTCTACTTGCATGAAAAATAAATCTATACTATTAACAAGAAAGGAAAAGAATATGTAATTAAAAGGAAACCATAATTAACATTGCATAAAAAGGGAAATACATAAGATAAAAATGGCTAAGTAGCCATGAAAAAAGAAAGAGAGCTTTCTTTTATTTTTAATCTAAGCTAAAACTAACTAAGAGGAAGAGAGTTACATGAAACATAAGGGTTATTTATATAAGTTTAAAACCCTAATTCACTTTTTTGGGAACAACCCAAAATACCCTCTTAGGAAGTGTGGTTGTCAAATTATCATTAACTTCAAATAATCATCCATTAAGTGTGCATGAAGATTTAATGGCCTTTTAGCGTGTGCATTAGCTCTTAAGTGTACATTAAGGTAGGTGGGTAAGTGGGGTCCTCCATGATCATCACTTTGAATTATTTCCATATCCATTCCTTTGTATTCACTCTTGTGCATGCATATCTTCATGAAGCCACTTGTAAAATTCACTAAAGTTCCTACAAAATAAAATAGAAAATTCCAAGTAAATTTTCACAGATTAATAAATGCACAAAAATGACCATTTTGCCCCTATATGAAGATGAATATGTGACAATTTGAAAATAATTTGAATTTTGGTTTAAAGAGGTTAAAATAACCAAAATGATCATTTATTTAATTTAAATAGATTAAATATGGTGGTAAAAATATGCACATTTACGTGCACATCACTAGTCTATTCATTTAAGAGTACCTAAGATAATAACAGGCAAAACATAAAACCTCTAGTCAGACAACAGTCTGGTGTGAGTGGTAAATGAATCTCAAACTACTATACATATTGATATAATAAGGAACAAGGGTATATGAACCATACCTGACATGTCCCTACAACCAAAGAGTTAGCACACAAAAAACATAATATGCTGCTCAGTGAATATCGTAAAGGTATACTGTAAACTAAGTATGTTGATGGGTGTCCAGGTATCCCTATCCCCAATACCTACCTTCAATGACATAACTAGAGTGATAAACTATGGAAGAAGACAACCAAAGCAACCATTGCATCCATCAATCAATCCTCACTATCACTCAATGTGCTCTAGATATACGATAACTCATATAGCTTTTACCATGCCAGGGACAAATGGAAATCCTGATTTTCGTTTTACTCATCTTTAGCCTAAATCTGATACTATACCTTTTCCCATGGTCCGGGGTATATGGATCCTTTACAATGATCCGGGGTAGCCTCTCTTAGTACCCATGAGTGCACTCATAATACCTCTACTTTCGAGTACATCAGAAAACACTATGAGTATCAATGATCCCTTAGCATGCGTATCCAAGCCCTTTCCTTACTCCATCTAGTTTCCATTATACTCGAGGAACCATTCCACATTCCCTCAGTCCGTGCTAGAACCATTCTCACGTTCTATCCGCGGGTCACCCTTCCTAGAACCACCATTTGTGGATAAACATTATCACGCCTCCTTTCCACATCGAGCCGCCATCATCGAAACCTAACTTCATTCCCTATCGAGTTACCATCACCGATATTCTAAAGCTATCATTGTGCTACTTCATCGCCATCAAACCCCAAGCGAACAAACTGACACCTTCAGCACGACATGTAGAGCCTAAGCTTCCCATCCTTGAAATTCCACCTTGTTTCTGGCAAGGACCGACCTCTATGTATCGATAATAAGCTCCCGGTACCGATAATAAGCTCCCAGTACCAATAGTTATAATTTGCCAGTTTTGGCATGTTCTTTTTCCCTCTCCTAGAGCTCTATCTTCTAAGTGCTTGGACCCTAACCACTCCACCCAAAAGCTCTCATCATCAACTCCAAAAGCTTTTGGTACTAACTCCAAAAGAAATTGTTTCCATGCCCTCCAAAGCCCTCGGCACTAAGTCCAATACTTAGCCAAATTCTTAGACTTGACATTCACTCATCACCCCTAGCCTTGACTTGAAGCAGCACCTCCCACTAAGATGATATCCACAAATAAAAAGCTCTCGGTATCGATATAAAGCTCTCCTTACATAAACATTTAGGAAAAAGTGGTTAAGGTTAGAAAACACTTTTAGGTCGAAATCATGCTAAAAATAATATTTTTTAACTATATGAACATGCATAGTAGAGTGAGAGGTCAAGACAACAAATACCCAAAATACGAATTTTTCTCCTTAGATCTGAAGTGGATAACAAAAAAGATGAACACAAATCAGGTAAAATTATAATCTCCAACCCCTTGATGCCAATTACCCCTCTAGTTATGATCTAGGCTAAGATTAGCAAGGAAAATGTGTGATTTTTGATTAAATTGGGGTTAATGGAGGTTTAGATCTATTTTGGGGAAGATGGAAATGACTTAGACCAGTTCCTATAGCCTCCCCATAGCACGATTTTCGAGATAAGTTAGTGGGCCTAAGTATGAGCTTAGTTAATTACCCACTAATGCAAGTCAGTAGCAGCCAAAACTTAAAATAGTTATAACTTCCAAACGGTAAGTCCAATTTTCTATTATGACCACTCTATATAATGGAAAACCATCATTCTGAAGCAATGAAAGGGGTATGAGACACTTGTTTGGCTTCTATCAAAATTTATATTCCATATAAGATCTTTAAGGACCAAGTGGTCACGTAGAAATTTAGAAAAAATCATAGATGTGAAAATTAACACTAAGAGTCATTTTCAAAAAAAATTGAGTCAAACGACCTTATATAAATAAATTAAAAATATTTTACGATCGTCCGATACGTAAGATACAGGTTGTTATATTCTCCCTCTTTAGGAATTTCGCCCCCAAAATTCCTAAATGAGTCAAAGAATAGTCAAACATGTTTACCTACATGCCTAACAATCATATGCAACCATCATACATATCAAACAAGCAACCATGCAACTAATAGTGTAGGTAAGCATATCCAAACATTTGAGATACTAAACTACACTATATGATATCAAAGGTGAAAGTAAATACAATAAACAATAGGCCTTACCATACAAAGACATTCATATACATGGCCCTCATGCTCTCCTCGGTTTTCCATATGCAATCGCCCTCACTTTCGCCCCTTTGAACCTTTACTAACTCCAACGTCTTCCTCATAAGTTGTTTCATATCGCATCTGATAATACGAGCCAGCATGCAAGGTGTTGAAGCTTCTGGTTCAATCTCAATATCATCAAGTGGATCCGATGCGATCGTCATGCCTGAGTCATGCACAAACTTCCTCAAATGAGAAACATAGAAGATGTTGTGCACACCCGAATTCTTTTGAGGTAGGTCGACCCTTTATGCTAGGTTCCCAGTCCTTTTTGCTATTGGAAAAGGACCTACGAATCTTTGTGCCAACTTCCCAATACTATCGAACCAAATAACATTTTTCAAAGGGGAAATCTTCATAAACACCATGTCGCCGATAGAGAACCCAAAATCTCTACGTCTCCTATCAGTGTAGCTCTTCTATCTATCCTGAGCAGATTTCATTCATTGTTGAATGATCTCTATCTTCTTTGAGATTTCTCTAATTATATCTGGCCCAAGTATCAGTTTCTCACCTGCTTCCCACCACCATGAAGGAACATTATATTGTTGGCCAAACAATGCTTCATATTGTGCCATACAGATACTAGACTGATATCTATTGTTGTATGTGAATTCTACCAAATGCAAGTGATTATCCCATGAGCCTCCGAAATTGAGAATACAGGTCCGTAAGAGATTCTCCAAATATGATTCACTCTCACGGTCTGCCCATCCGTTTACAGGTGATAAGCTATACTGATATGCAGCTCGGTCCCAATGTCTCGTAAGCTCTTCTAAAACCCACTATGAATAATGGGTCTCGATTGCTTACAATGCTTTTCGGCACACTATGAAATCGTACAACCCATTAAACATACAACTCGTCTAGTTTGGCTCTCTTTTTACTTGACTTGACAGGTATAAATCTAGCGTTCTTATTAAACCAATTGACTATGACCCAAATGTTGTCGTACCTTGCTTGAGCCCTCAGAACTCCAATAACAAAATCCATCGATGATTGCTCCTACTTCCACTCGAAAACTTCAAGTGGTTACAACTACCCATTTGGCTTCTTTTGTTATGCCTTCACCAAATGGAAGTTCATGCACTTTGAGATGAATGTACCTACATTATTTTTCATCCCCTCCCAATAATAGGTCTACTTCATGCCATGGTACATCTTATTATCGACGGGATGTATGGTCAACTTAGAATGGTAGCACTATTGTAGCAATCCATCAACATCGAGGACAAACAGCCTCCCATCCTTATGGAGCCAACATTCTCGGTCGAGTCTGTATTGCTTCAAGTTTTTAGACTCTACTCCTTTTATTTTCGCCATGGTCTCTGTGAGTCTAGCATCTTGCCTCTGACTTGTACCGATCCGCTCAATCAAAGTATGTTCAATCATTAAACTTTTCAATGTCTTTGGCTCTAACTTGCAATGAGGTCTAAAGTCATAGCCAGTAATATACTCTAACCACTTCCACTTCATGAATATCGCTCCTAAACTGGCATGTCTTCTACTTAATGCATTGGTGACTTCATTTCCCTTACTAGGCGTATAGGAAATGTCAAAGTAGTAGGAGGCTAAGAATTCTAACCATTGCTGCTGAAGAAGATTGAGATCCTTTTAGGAGAAAAGGTACTTCAAGTATTTCTGGTTCGTGAATAGCCTAACATTTCTCCTAATAAGTGATGCCTCTAAATCTTTAAAGCAAACACTATCACTGCCAACTTAAAATCATGGTACTTCCTCTCGTGCAGCTTCAGCTTGCGACAACTTTTCCCTTCCGCATCCATACCGAACCTAATCCAATATCATAGGCGTCTGTGTATACTGTCACCTCCTCATTCTCGCTCAAAATGGTCAATACTGGTGCAATCGTCAACCTTTCCTTTAGACTTATAAATGCATGCTCACACTTTGTGTCCCAAAAAAAAGTCTGATTATTATTCGTCAAGTTGGTCAATGGTACTTCTACTTTCAAGAAGTCCTTGATAAAATGTCTATAATATCACCCTATCCTAGAAAACTCCTCATATCCATAGCATTCTTGGTTTGGCTTCAATCCAGAACCACTGCCACCTTGGCATGATCTACTATAATGCCCTATTAAAAGATGACAGCCTAAGAATCTCACCTCCCTTCTCTAGAATTGACATTTTGAAAACTTCTCTTTCAAACTATGCTTCCTCAACACTTCAAGCACAATCCTCAAGTGCGTCTCGTGTCCCTCCTCTATCCTAGAATAGATCAGAATATCATCCATGAACATAGGTATGAACTTGTTTAGCTGATCCATAAAGATGCCGTTCGAGATCAAAAAAATATGTCGGAGCATTGGTTAGCCCAAACGACATAACCAACCACTCAAAGAAACCAAACGGCATATGAAACTTAGTGATCGACACACTCTCCTACACTACCCTCTACTGGTAAAATCTCATTGCCAAATCCAATTGGGAGAACACCTTCATAACATGAAGCTAATTGAACAAGTCTTCACTATGTGGGAGTTGATACATTTTGTTAAGCATAAAATATAAATGAAGATAAAGAAGGCATTTTCGAAACCTTCCGCATAAGATGAAGAACATTAGAAGAAATCACCTTCCGACGATACCGAAAGGATTGTACAACGCTAGTAAAGAAGAGGCACATGATGTCCTCAGAATGAAGCTTTCGCAAGCATGAAGGAAAGAACCGCTAAGCACCACCAGGACAAAGTAGGAAAATGGTTATGAAACCATTTGACATAAAACAAAGACTAGAGAAAGGAAGTTCACACTAAACCTTTCGAAAGAGTTGAAGGAATGCAGATAACAGTTTTTAGCAGTCCCAAACCTTTCGGAGGAGGCGAAGGGTTTCATCTCTCAATATTCAAAGAGTCCTTGCCTTCCAAAAAGGATGAAGAAGTCAAGGCAAGGGCATGTGATCCTATAACGACCTTTTCAAAAGCATAATAAGCCTTCCGGACTAGTTGGAACGCCCACTTAGTACCTTTCGATAGTATAGAAAGGTTTAAGATAAAGCCAGCATTCATAGGTCAACAGAGAATGAAGGGCAACCTTCCGATAGCATTCAAGAAAAGCGCAGCTCTTAGTAACAGTCAAGCAGGGGAGCAACCTTCTGACAAGGTCTAAGGATTCACAATACCATATATAAAAAAAGAAGAAAGACCTTTCGGAAAAGACGAAAGGTTCATGAATACAGGCCCTCCGACAACATTCAAAGGTCCATAATGATGTACAGTGGACAAACCTTTCGATAAGGTCGAAAGATTTGCAACTACATATAAAAGGCGACCTTTCGTCCCAATCGAAGGCATGAAGCCGGAGGGAAGGCCGCCTGCACCTATAAATAGGGCCCAAAGGTCCAGTTTTGGGATCCGATTTTCTTCACATTTTACTCTTACTCAACCGCTTTTGCTTCTGCTCACTATATTGTAACCCTCATTTAGAAAATGAATGAGGGATTGGTTTCTTGAATTTTGTATCAAATTTCATCATAGGGAAATGAAGAGAATTGTGGCTTGTGATCGACACGGAATTAGGGGAGGATCATGATCGGGCGTTAATTTAACATTAACGGCTGAACATATATGATTTATTTCTTATCGTCTTTGTTTAATTTGGGTATATGCCACGGAGCTGTTTTTAGACATTTTTATTAGTCTTGTCCCCTTTTTCTTGGCTTTGGCAACAAAAAGGGGAATACGACTTGAAACCAGTCCTTAATATGGTTTCATGGCATATTAAATCAGCTCTTATTTATAAACATGTTTGGATGATGCATTCTCCTCGAAGGGTTTTCACGAGAAGAATATCAACCTAGGAAGTCGAAAGCATCAGAAGAATGTAAAATAGATCAACATCTCCTTTCGACAACATCGAAAGGTTGACTACCTTTTGACAAGATCGAGAGATATAGATCATTGATTGACTGCTTTCGGTTTCCAAGGAAGATGAAACTCATTGAAGTGACAAGATCGAAAGCTGTATAATCATAGTGACCTAGTCGAAAGGTTTAGATGATTTCTTAAACCCTCCGGCCAAGGAAGAAGGTTTAATAACCCAATTGTTACAATCAAACCGTAAGGTATAAACGGAACATCTAACCTTCGATATAGTTAAAATCAAGCTAGTTTTCCACTCAATTTCATAGATGGGGTAAATAATTTCTTAAAACCTTTCGATATTATTCATCCTAGGCTAAGGTTACAACTAAGACCTTAAAACCTTCCAACTTACTCATCTTATTCAAAAGACGTGAATTCACTCAACTACAAAGTTCAGCCCATGTAAAACTATCTTATAAAAGCATTGGGGATGTTAACAAGAAATATTGTTAACATTTTTGGTGCTAGAAGGAGGGCTCGAACCTCCACCTTGCTATATTAGTACAACTAATTGCGAAAATTTGGATTGTAGTAGGCGAAAATGAGATCAAAAAGGCTTTCTACCGTCAACGAAAGGGATGAACATGTAACTTCACTAGAGGAAAACGTCTCACCATCTTTTAACACTAGGAACAGGGAACATGAGCTGTCTTCCACCCCATCTCAACCAACTCCACCACCAGCTTAGATTTGACGGTCTCCACAACTGGCTCTGACTCAAAATCTTCAGCTAGAGGAACACGTTGCTAAAATCGCATATTTAGAATGGAAAATGGTAGAGATGAAGGATCTCCTAAATGAATTACTATCTCACCATCATCTATGAAAGCTTCTACGATAGGAGAGGAAGTTATCTCTCCGAGAAGAAATTTGAAAATCAACACGCATGCCGCAAAGAGTAAAGTTAATATTTCCTCGTCTAAAAGGAAGGGTTGCCTTCCGCTAAAGGCAAACTGTCAAGGAAGAGTCCAAGAGGAAGATAAGGATTGTTCTGCAAGTTTAACTTCAGATGGCTACAAACCAGATAAAAGGAACTACTTAAACAGTGAGGCCTACTTCAAAGACATAGCAGAGAAGGCTATGAAGGATCTATTGAATATCAAGTGTAAGAGAACTGAGGATGAGAGAGTAAATGACAATGAAAGAGTTTCCCCTTTTATTGATGAAATCATGTCAGCACTTATCCCACCTCATGTAAAGGTCCCTACCATGAAATGTCATGGGACATCTAATCCAAACAACCATTTGATGGCATTTGATAGTCAGATGGATTTATACAATGCTTCCGGCGCTGTTGGATGTCGGCTTTTTCGATCACACTACAAGGAGTTGCTACTAAATGGTACCAACAGTATCGTGAGAACATGATCTATTCTTGGATGTAATTCTCTTCTTAGTTTTGCATATGCAAGGACCCCTCTATTGACTATACAGTACTCGCTAATGTTAGACAGAACCATGGTGAGTCATTAGGAGATTACTTAAAGAGGTTCAATACCAAAGCTTTGAAAGCCAAAGGCATGAATGATAGAGACAAGCTCATTGCTGTTCACTCGAGTCTTATAGTCAATTCTCCTTTCTGGAAGGAGTTATTTATCCATGGATGCCGGGATTTACAAGACTTCCATTTTCAAGCTAACAAATTCATTTGGATGGATGAATTGTACTATTCAAAGAAGAAATTTAATCAAAAGAAGGACAGTGGTAAATTCGGCCTAGAAAGGATTCCTAAAAGACTAGATAGGAGGACACTATACCAACACTATGGCACTAAACCGACCGATTTCTTACATCTATGCAATGGCCTAAGACAAAGTCAATTTCCCTACTTCATTCAAAGCCCGAAATTACCTTGAACAGAAGAAAGGAGATAAATATTTTGCTTACAACAAGGCGAATGGTCACAGAACTAACGAGTGTAGGGTACTGGCTAGAATAATTTAGAAGTTAATTCGAGAAGGACGGTTGAAGGAGTTTGTGAAGAATCCGCAATAAACTTTCCTCCCTAATGCTGAAGCAAGAAAACCTACTGGTGATGTTGTGAATATGATCGAAGATGAGTACCCACTAAGCCTGAGTCTACCCCAAAACAGAATTGATGTCATATACGGTGGACCGCACCCCGCCGGCAGAAGTCAAAATGCCCGAAATAAATACATTCGCGAAGCCAAGAACTGTGTATTTTCTGGACAAGAAGAACCACCACCCAAGAGCCCAAAATACAATATCAACATGCACACTCTAGTGATAAGTCCATAAGAATTGAGAAGGGAGATCCATCATCCGCACAACGATCCATTAATGATCACAGCTCATATAGGGTCCTTAGTGGTCACAAAAATCTTGTTGATATAGGAAGTGTTGTAAATGTGATATTTTGTCATGCATTTGCTCAGATGGGAATCCCCAAGGACAAGCTTGAGCCTAGTCCCGAACCTATCTTCGGGTTCAACAATAAAGGAACAACTCCACTCGGGCAAGTGAAGCTTTTGGTTCAACTGGGACTCCCCCCATGCTCTCAAGTTTTGGAAACAACCTTTGTGATCATAGATCAGCCATCATTCTACAACGCTTTCTTTAGGTGGCCAGCACTAGACGTATTAGATGCATTTGTCTCGCCAAAATATATGGTGCTCAAGTTCCTCACTAAAAGTGGTTGGGGCATTATCCGAGGCGAGCAATTCGCGTCAAGAGAAATGTATTTTGCAACTCTAGGGCAATATAACTAGGAGTTCACTTGTTACTTTGATTCTTCCATTACTTTACAGCCTTCGGAAGATGGATTTCTACATCCATCATTCGAAGCAAAGGAAAAATCTGATAAAACTAACAAATGTATTACCGCAAGATGTTTTGAAGTTTATGGGAAGAGAAAGAGAATGGATTCCAACTGGATAGGGGAAAGTAAAATTGTTATAGAGCTAGATTGTCGAGGAGAGGTTGAAAGAGTTAAGCCAGTTGGAGAATACGAAGAAGTTTCAATAGATTCTACCAATTCTACTAAAATAACCAGAGTAGGAAAAGATCTTGAGGAGCACGTAAAGTCAGAATTGACAAAATTCTTAAAAGCCAATAAGGATGTTTTTGCTTGGACCCACTATGACATGGTTGGAATTAACCCTATGGTCATGAGTCATGCCCTGAATATCAATCCAAACACTCCTCCGGTCGGGCAAAAGAAGAGACAGTTCAATAAGGTGAGGAGCAACGCCTTAAAAGAAGAAGTCAAGAAATTGCAGCAAAATGTGTTTATCCGGGAAGTCTTTTACCCCAAGTGGTTGGCAAATCCGGTTCTCATAAAGAAATCTAACGGGAAGTGGCGGACTTGCATGGATTACATAGATTTAAATAAAGATTGTCCAAAGGATTGTTACCTGCTGCCAAGGATAGATCAATTGGTCGAGTCCACCAGTGGACATAAGCTGCTCTCCCTGATGGATGCGTATTCTTGATACAATCAAATCCCTATGTTTAAACCCGATGAAGAGCATACCAGCTTCATTACAGATGAGGGAACCTATTGTTATAAAGTAATGTCGTTCGGATTGAAGAATGCTGGGGCAACTTATCAAAGGTGGGTTAACCGAATGTTTAAAGAACAATTCGGGAAAAGTATGGAAGTTTATGTAGACGACATGTTGGTAAAATCCCAAGAGGCGAAGGATCATCTTGAAGATTTGGATGAAATGTTCAAAGTGCTCCGCAAGTATCAAATGAAACTCAACCCCCAAAAATGCAACTTTGGAGTCCATTCCAGAAAATTTCTAGGCTATATTGTAAGTGCTCAAGGGATCAAGGGTAGCCCAGAGCAGATCGAGGCCATTAAGGATATGGCAGAGCCGAAGATGAGTAAAGATGTCATGAGTTTAAATGGGAATGTAGCAGCGCTAAGAAGGTTTATATCAAAGGCCACTGATAAGTGCATACAATTCTTTGAAGTAATAAAGAGAATGAAAATTTTTGAATGGAATGAAGATTGCAAAAAGGTGTTTCAAGAGTTAAAGCTACATTTGGAAAAACCTCCGATCTTATCCAGTCCCAAAGAAGGAGAGGATCTATTCATGTATATGGCAATTTCTGAACATGCAGTAAGCTCAATATTGATCAGAAATGACAAGGGACTGCAACTACTTGTTTATTATTTAAGCAGGAGGTTAAAGGATGCCGAAATCCGATACCCAGTCATTGATAAGCTGGCATATTGTTTAATTTTGATAGCTCGAAAGTTAAGGCCTTACTTCCAAGCACACCCAGTGAAGATGTTGACCAACTTTCCATTGAAGCAAGTCTTTAGTAAGCCGAAAACTTCTGGAAGATTGATTAAGTGGGGCATTGAACTAAGTCAGTATGATATAGCATATCAACCTAGAACGTCTATAAAAGGGCAAGATTTAGCTAATTTCATTAACGAGTGTACAGGATTCATTTCAGAACAATCCAGAAAGGAAATGGATGTAAAACCTAAGTGGCAATTATTGGTGGATGGCACCTTAAACAAATAAGTGGCCGCAGCATGATATGTGATAATTGCCCCAAATGGACACAAACTACATTATGTTATGAAATTGGAGTTGTCGGCAACTAACAATGTAGTAGAATATGAATCCATGGTTGCAGGATTAACCCTTGCTCTACAACTCAAAATCCCAAGGATTTAGGTATTCAGCGATTCTTAATTGATGGTTAACCAAATCAAACAGGTATATCAAACCAAGGATCCTAAACTTAGTCAGCACGTGAAGAAAGTTTTAAAAATGGTCGCACTTTTCGAAGATTTCTATGTACACCAAATACCAAAAGGGTACAATTCTCATGCAGATTCGCAGGCTAATTTGGCAAGTTCAAGAGGAGCCTTGAGACTTGAATTATGCCTGTGGGATTTCAAGCCAATCCTAGCATTGAGGAAAACAAGCAAGAGAAAACCAAGGAGTTATTAGTATTGACCCGATCACAAGCCTTAGCACAAAAATCAGAAGAAACAGATCAGGGAATACTAAATGAAGAACATGTAGCCCCAATGGCCGAAGAATATTACGAAAACACTTGGATGGCTTTGGTTATGGATTATATTGTCAATAGGACACTGCTAGAAGATAAAATAGAATCACGAAAGCTAAAAAGACAAGCCCAAAGCTTTACCATATGGATGGAATTCTATAAAAGAAAGGCTATGCTCTTCCCTATTTGCGATGTGTAAAACTCGAGAGCGGGTTGAGGATATTAAAGGAAGCACATGAAGGATTTTGTGGAGATCACTCTAATGGAACCTGTTATCCCGCCTTTTGGCAAGGCCGTGATACCAAAGACTTAACTGAAAACCGAGGACAGTTATCCCGAGGATTAGTCATACACAAGTTCACTATGAATGTCGATAAATTTTATCCGAGTCTGGATCAAGCTACAATTGGTATGATAGGACCAGAAAAGCTATAAAAGCCAAAGTTCCAAGTTTCAAGTCAATCAGAGTTCGTATGCTCGAGATATGGTCTATACAGCTTAAGTGATCAAGCCGTTCGTATCCATCGAGAAACCATGTTCAAGTCGATCTGTTCGAATCCATCAATAACCACCATGTTCGTATCCATCAAGCAACCGGCGAAAGTCCTTCTTCGTATCATTCTTGTTCGAATCCATCAAGTGCACTCGTCTTCGTATTGATCAGGGGAACAACGCTTTTCGTATCCATGAGCTGAAAGGCCTTATTCGTATCCATCAAGCCTCGATCGTTCGTATCCATCAAATTGGTTCAACTTCATATCGATCAATTGGAGTCAATTCACAATGATCCCAATCGCACATTTCGTATCGATCGTTCAATGATCGATACGAAGAAAATGGCCCTCGGCTATCGGTACGAAATAGCCCATGAGTATCGATACGAACAAAGCCACGACAACCGATATGAACAGAATAACTTCGATTGATACGAACAACCAAGTCAAATCGATATGAACGAAGCACAAATATTGGGAAGACTCGATCGATTCGGCATAAACTTCGGATCGATCCTAAAAGCAAGCGCCACAATGACTGGCATCACATGCATGATCATCGATATGAAATGATCGATTCGAACAGCGTCGATGCGAAGAGAATGACAACCAAAAACCACAAATTTTATCGATCATAACTCACAATCTACAAGTCCAAATGCCACCAAATTTTCACAGGAGCTTGCGTACAACCTAAAGAATGTTCATGCCCAATTTTGACTCGATTGGACCAAATCTTGATCGATACGAAATTCGTTTATATCGATCACGGACCGAGTGCAAATCACGTGGGATCGATCGCGTGGGCCTACCTACGTGCCAGAAGAGGTCTTCCGAGATCTGAGCGAGATATTTGCAACCTGCGCCTATAAATAGCAGCCCAGAACCTACAAAAAAGGGATCCTTTTGCTCTCTGACATCCAGACTTTACCGAATTCACCATTGTACTCGAATTTCACTGTTGTACTCGAGATTTACTGTTGTAATCCGCTGTAACCAGCAAGCAAAATTCAATAAAGATCAATCATTTCATAGTGGACGTAGGCATTTTTTATACGCCGAACCACTCTAAATCTCTGCATTCTTTTGCTGTTTTTCTAATTATTGTGTGAAGTGTTTGTTAGATAATCCTCTTTTTACATTTACTTTCTTCATTTTATCTCTTCAAACCCTTCCGAAGAGTGTTGTTCCCAATTCTGGTGCGAACACTTTGGTTCTTTCACTGAGAAAACATAGTTTTTCTCCTGCTCATTGGATCTACTATCGATATCAGATTGCACAAATCTAAGAAGAAGATCCAGATTTCAAAGATTAAAGTTCTTCCATCCTATTTAGATTTGCATCAAGTCTAGGAAAGAGCTTCCCCATCCACCGTGATTAACACAAGGACTACTTCTATAGCTGCAGATCTAGAAGAATAGGACAGATAGAATCCCGTACAACTACCTTCGACTGATCAGAATGCTTCCAGACCATCAGATCCACAAGGCCCTGTTACCAGGGAAGAATTCCAGATGCTAATGCAAGAATTGACTTAGAGCCGCCAGCAGCTCACTCAACAGCTCCGTGCTAATGCGGAATTGACCAACCAGCTAAACCGTCAAAGACGAAAGAGATCCAAGAGGGATCAGGCTTCCTATTCATCCACCGAAAGTTCATCCTCTTCTGATTACCATCATATATCCATGCGCCCATGATTGGATAGAAGTTACACACAGGCCACTGGGCATCAGAATACATTGAGTCTTGGGCAACCGAGAGTTGGGCCGTCAACCAGCCACCAGACTGGACCCTCCTCCCAAGGAGGCGCTACCCCCATACCACATTATTGACAACCGTACTGCCACATCTACTGATTTGGGAGTCGAATCTCGGAACCGAACGGATCCGACCCACCGCCAATATAACCACACTCCCGAACCTTACGTCCCCAAAGATGTAGAACCAAAGAGGCGAGACATGGACCGTCGACAGCAACCGGCCCCTCCTCGCATTGTGGAACCTGACCAAACCTTGGCCCAACATGCTCAAAATGTCCAAATGCTCGACATTTCGACGATGATCCGTCAAATGATCCGTGAGAGTCATGGTCTTAGCAATGACGACTGGGGAATCTCCCAGAGTCATAAACCTTTTACTGATGAGATGCTTTATGCTGAACCACCTTGGTGATTCAGGATGCCGACTTTACCCGTTTATGAAGGGAGCTCAGATCCTAATTAGCATATCCTGAAGTATGAATGGTTGATGAATGCTGCACGAGCTGATGATGCAGTCAAGTGCCGAAGCTTCCCGATCTCTCTGGGGGGCATAGCGACTATGTGGTTTACCCGACTACCACCTCGATCCATTTCATGTTTTGATCAGTTGGCAACAAAGTTTATTGAGCAATTTCGTATGCATGTCAGAAAACCGAAGGATGTTAATATTTTATCAGGTGTCACTCAAGCTCTTGGAGAGACACTCAGGCGTTATTTAGAGAGATATCATTCTGCTTGTGCTGAGATCAGCAACCCTAATGATAACTCCATTCTAATGGCACTGACTAAAGGGATTGATCCTGATTCTGAGTTCGGCAACTGGTTGGCCGGAAAACCCCCGCATCATTGGACCGTTTATACTCCAAGGCAACCCAATTCTTGAGAAGGAAGGATGCGAAACAGTCTAGGAAGAAGGATGATGCAGGGCCTAGTATGGAAGGAATTGAAAGTAATAATGTTGTTAAACAATCCGGGGAGAGCTCTGGGAAAGTACAATTGAACATTCAGAATAAACAAAATCAGCAGAAAGGCAGTGGTAACCAAAATAGAAAACGGGATCAGAACCATGGTCCGTGACGTAGGGCTCCTATGTTTGATAACTACACTCCTTTAAATACGTCATTGGAGAATGTGTATTTACAGACCTGCAATACTATTCAGTACAAGAAACCTGCTCTAAAGTAGTCATCGGAGAAACAGATTTAGACAGGAAAATTTTGTAGATTCCATGAAAGTTATGGCCATAACAAGAATGAGTGCCGTCATTTGCAGGATCTCATTGAAAAGTTGATATGTGAAAGAAAGTTGGAACATTTTGTGCGGGCGTCGCAGTCTGGAGGTGCGGGCCCATCGGATCGAACCATACACCGAATCAGGAAAGACAAGAGGAACCCGCTCGTATTGGCGGGAGGTTGGTGATAAATACCATTAGTGGTGGTCCTCATTCAGTAGACCGAAGCTGGAAGGAAATGGAGTCATATGCCAGTTCTATTAGGCATGCGAGCTTCGAGAGTTGCAGTAGTTTGGAAGATGGGGCTCCGGCCAAGCAACAGAAGATGATGACTGACGACATCGTCTTCCGAAACAGAGATGCCGATAGGATCAAGGCCCCAACCATCGATCCACTTGTCATATCAGCTCAAGTAGGTCCTGCTTGGATGAAGAGGATCTTGGTAGACAATGGAAGTTCTGTTAATATATTGTTCAAGCGATCCTATGACCGGATGAAAATGGAGACTAAAGATTTGAAACCTTGTCAGTACCGTATCCACGGTTTCAACGAGAGTGTAACTATACCCACTGAAGTGGTGGAATTGCCAGTGGAGTTAGGTATTGGAGAACGCCGGAGAGTCCGGATACTACAGTTTGTTATTTTGGATATAGACTCGCCATATAATGCTTTCTTGGGCCGACTGGCCCTAGCTGAGTTCAGGGTTGCTATTGCCCCATGGTGTTTGACTCTAAAGTTCCCCACTGATCGTGGAGTTGGAGTCGTTCAAGGAGATCAGGCTGCTGAACGAGCCTGTTATGTTGCTGAACCGCGCGAGGCACGGCGAAAAGAGAAAGGAAAGGGCATAGAGAAATCTCTCTGCATCCGTTTTGTTGATAATTGACAATTGATGCATGGGCCTTGGCCTCGGCACCCCAACCAATTCCAAAGAGTCTTGACCCAAGAGATACCGAAAGTGAAGACGAAAGTAAAGACAGTCAAGCTTCTCCGGCCGAACTGACGATCGATGTCCCGATCGATGATAGTGATGATTCTATAATGATAAAGATTGGATCTCAGTTAAGCCAACAAACGCAAGAGGAATTGGTTGAATTTCTCTGGGCAAACCTTGACGTGTTCGCCTAGACACATTCGAACATGTATTGAATCTCGCCGGACATCGCAAGCCACGCATTGAACATTGACCCCCGGCATGTCCCGGTCAAACAAAAAAGGCATGGCATGGATCCAGAGAGATCTGCCGCCCTTAAGGAAGAGGTACACAAGCTTAAATCAAATGTATTTATTCGAGATGCATTATATCCGGAATGGGTGTCTAATCCTGTACTTGTCTGAATGCCAAATGGGAAATGGAGAACGTGCATTGATTACTCTGATCTGAATAAAGCCTGCGCTAAAGGCAGTTTTCCACTTCCTCGAATTTGATCAACTCGAAGATTTAACGGCCGGACATGAACTGTTATCCTTCATGGATGCGTATTCCGGTTACAATCAAATAACAATGCACTTACCCGACCAGGAGTATACCAGCATCGTAACCAATATGGGACTTTATTGCTACAAGGTTATGCCTTTTGGACTCAAGAATGCTGGAGCAACTTATCAACGAGTAGTTAATCGAATGTTCGCCAATCAGATTGGAAAAACTATGGAGGTATACGTGGACGACATGCTACTCAAGTCACGATTCTCGACTAACCACATCAAAGACCTGGAGTCAATGTTTAATATTCTCCAAGAATACAGAAGGAAGCTTAATCCGTTGAAGTGTCATTTACGGGTCGCATCAAAAAAATTCCTTAGGTTTATCGTCAACGCTCGAGGAATCAAAGCCAACCACGAAAAGATCTGGGTGATTAGAAACCTTGAAACTCCGAGAACTATAAAGCAAGTATAGAGTCTCAATGCGAAAGTAGCAGCACTGAGCAGGTTCACTTAATAATCTACAGACAAATGCATTCCCTTCTTCGATCTGATCCGAAAAGTGAAAAAGAATTTTGAATGGACTGCGGAATGTGTGGGCGCATTCCAAGCATTAATTCAACATCTCTCCACACCGCCAATTTTGTCGAAGCCTATCGATCAAAAGAAATTGTATACATACTTGGCGGTATCAGAAAACGCAACCAGTGCTGCCCTAATTCGGGAGGAACACCGAATACAAAAGCCGGTCTACTGTATTAGAAAACGACTAACTGGAGCTGAGAGAAATTATCCGAAGCTGGCTTATTGTATTGTTATTGCCTCGAGGAAGCTCCGTCCGTATTTCTAGGCTCACCCTATCACCATCTACACCGACCAGCCGTTACGACATGTCCTTGCGCGGCCTGAGACGTCTGGTAGTTTACTCAAATGGAATATTGAATTAAATCAGTTTGACATCACCTACACTCTAAGGCGAGCCATTCAAGGACAAGTCCTAGCAGATTTCATAGTTGAATTTACCATCCTAGAGGACTTTCCCCAAACTAGTGAAGCTCTCAAGTATATCTGGAAGCTGCATACCGATTGTGCATCAAATGACCGTTGCTCAGGTGCAGGAGTTGTGCTTGAAACTCCTGAAGGTCGATTTATATGCTATGCTTTAAGGTTTGATTTTCGTGCGACCAACAATGAAGCTAAGTATGAAGCCCTACTTGCCAGATTAAGGCTTGCTAGAGATTTGAAAATCATTGCTATGGAGATTTATTATGATTCACAATTGGTCGTGTGTCAAGTTCAGGGGGGAATACCAGGCTAAGGACCAAAGACTGGCTGCTTACCTTGCTTGGGTTCAAGATATATTAAATCAGTTCGATTACTATGCCATCTACTGCATTCCCCCGAGAGCGCAATCAAAAAGCCGATTCATTAGCAAAGTCAGCCAGCACAGGCGAGGCACAACAAATGGGACTCGTTCCCGTGGAGACATTAGCTTCCACAAGCATCGACCGAATGGAGACATATTGGATATTTGAGGTCGTTTGCGATAAGGAGTCATGGATGACTCCGTTTAGAAATTATCTCAAGCATGGAACCCTGCCAGAGCGTAGGAGTGAAAAGGGAAAGATTCTTCGAAAAGCCTCACGGTTCACTATTCAAAATGGAGTTATGTATAGAAAAGGGTACTCTATTCCTTTACTCCGGTGTATTGCTCAAAATGAAATCAAACGAGTGTTGCATGATGTGCATGAAGGAGAATGTGGTGATCACACTGGGGGGAAAGCCCTTGCCAAGAAAGTGCTCAGATATGGATACTATTGGCCAACCGTAAATCGCAATGCATCATATTACGCCAGAAAGTGCAAAAAATGCCAGAAGCATGCTTGGATTCCAAGGGCCCCACCTACCGAAATAACTCAAATGGTCAGTCCATGGCCATTTGTAGTATGGGGCATTGACATTATTAACTCTCTACCTCTAGCCAAAGGTGGTGCAAAGTACGCCATCGTAGCAGTTGATTACTTTACCAAGTGGGCGGAAGCTGAACCTCTTGCTACAATCACAACAAAGAAGGTGATCAACTTTATAGTGCGCAACATCATCTGCCAATTTGGTCTCCCACATACTATCATCATTGATAACGGGACCCAGTTCGACAGTGCTGAATTTAAGGATTTATGTCAACGATTCCACATTCAAAAGAAATTCTCCGCAGGCGCACACCCTCAAGCGAATGGACAGGTCGAAGCAGTTAATAAAGTTATAAAGTCTATTTTGAAGAAACGACTGGAAAAGGCCGAGGTCAAATGGGTCGATGAACTTCCTATGGCCTTATGGGCTTACCGAACAACCCATAAGTCCGTGACCGGCCACACTCCGTTTTCTCTTTCTTATGGTTCAGAAGCTGTTATCCCAATCGAATTAGAAGTACCTTCTCATCGTGTGACATACTATGATCCGAAGACAAATGCTATATTACTTACTGAATCTCTGGATTTATTGAACGAGAAGCGTGAAAAGGCTGATTTGATGGCAACCGCATAACGAAGTCGAGCCACCCGATTATATAATGCCAAGGTCCGACCTCGAACCTTTGAACTCGGCGATCTCATCTTTAAGTGAATTTATCCGGTCCCTTCGCATATGAAGCCAACTTGGGAAGGGCCGTATGTTATCGAACAAAAGTTCGGAGATGGTACATTCAAATTATCGACCATTGATGGTCTCACTCTTTCGAGAGCCTGGAACAGCGAAAGTCTTCATCGCTACTACACATGACAGGCTCTATTTATTTATTCAGTCTACTTTTCATTTGTAATTTGTTTCTGCATTTCGAATTTTGAATTTGTAATAAGGCAACTGATTTTGCAATATTTTCTTATTTCGGCAATAAAATGCAATCACTTCGAGCCAGAGCTATGATTTATTGAATGCGTCATACAACTATCACTGTGCACAGAGAGCTAAATTCCACCCGACGGTGGGATTTATTCAAATAGGGAGTGACTGTGATACTACCGGTTACTCGCTAGATGATACCCGAGCTCGGGGACAAGTCAGCACACTGAAGTCAAAAAAGGATTAATACACGACAATCCTTTAGCCAACTCCAGATTCCCAGAGTGTGAACTGGAGTATAAACTTACAAATACAGTTTCAAAGAGGGTGGATCCGTCCACCTAACTACTTTGCTCGTACCTTGACCAAGTTTGAGGAGGATGGATCCGTCCATCTAACGACCTCACTTGTTAACCTAGGGTGGATGTGAACCGACCATCCACGATCCCGATAAATTCGTCTTTCCCGGAGTGCGAACGAAATCTTAAAGCCTGAACAGATGTGACTGACCATCTTCCGATTAACTCCAATTTACCAGAGTGTGAACTGGAGTATAAACATTGACTAACTCCAAGTTTCCGAAGCGCGAATTAGAGTATAACATTAACTAACACCGGATTCCCAGAGTGTGAAACAGAGTGTCAACATAAACACCAACTCCAAATTCCCAGAGCGCGAATTGGAGTATAAACGTTGACTCAAAATCCCCGGAGAGTGGATTGGAGTTTAAACACAAACCGGATTGGGATTGACCGTCCGTAAAACAACTCTAAGTCCTCGGAGCATGATTAGAGTGTAAATGAAAATAGAGTGTGACTGACCACCCAAGAATCATTTAAAGACCCCAGAGTGTGGACATCGTTGTAAACATTAAGCGGGTGTGACTGACCACCCGTGAAAATAATTTAAGTCCCCAGAGTGTGGACGTATCCTTGAAAATCAAGCAAGCAAGCTAGACCGTCGACCTACGAATGTGAATCCCCGAAGTGTGGAAGCAATTGTCAATGAATGAGTAAGTGCGATTCAACCACTCGAGTTTCCTTGTTTCAGCATCAATTCGACGACGTTAAGATCGATGAGTTGAAAGCGGAGTACAATTGCTACTTGATCTTACAATTCGTCCCTGAAATTGGGGGCAGAACTTAAGCATCAATCACTGATTGAGACAGTGTAGCATCGGAATCCAGCTTGACTTTCAGTCATCACTCATAGTCGTGATTTCAGGACTTAACAACTAAACTTGGATCCAATCCGAAGGTCGAAACTCAACAAATATACTATACTGGAGTTCAACTACTAAAAACCTTAAGCAAATGAACGAAAATTGAGTTAAAGACAAAATGGAATTTCATGTCAACTATTTGTAAAAGGAAACTAAGTGTAAGTTTATCTAAAAAATTCTACTAGCAGGGGCCGAACACGCATCTATACACGGCTAGCAATAAAGAACAAAAGAAATTCCTATCTACTCAAAATTTCACCAAAGAAGCATGTCTATTCTTTCTTCTTCTTCGGTTTCCCCTTCGATGTAGACCAGTTGAAGCTTCCGCTTAGTTTTCTCTTTAAGCCCTTGCCTTTCAGTGGCCGATCTCCAGTCGAAGGCATTATATCAACATCCTCCTCTGAACTCAAGTGTATTGGAACGCTTTCTACAGGCGGAGTCGGAGGGACAGGATCAACAGAAGGAGGTGGGGCAGGCATGCTCGTCTCAATGATCGTTCTTCCCGAAGATATCATCCGCAAAGGAGCTGGACCAGGTGCAGCCATTCCACCGCCAAAACCGCTGCCCCGTGCGGCTGCCTCCATTTCAGCATTGATTTCAGCCATAATTTCCTCCTCATGAAGTGTCTGCAAACCGCTTGAGACTCCCGCGGTTAGAGCCGAAGAGCTTGTCATTGGAAATCCTCCACCCATAACGAACGACAAGTCTGCAAAGGGGTCACTGTGATGACCGAGGAGTTCCTTCATCATCTGCTCATCAAAAATAAGTATGCTCCCCTGCGCTCCATCAGTTGGTTCCATGGTCATTGAGGTGGTCGCTTCAGTTATAATGGCCTCGTGCATATGATGTGGTTCTTGAGTTGCAGGAGGCATAACCGGTGTAGCTTCAATCACTAGATAAAAACAAAAGAAGAACTGTTAATAATTACTTCAAGTGACGCTTCCGATTTTGGATAAGCATAGAGAATGTTCGGAGTACCTTCCTCAGTTTGGCTCACGGGTGGCGGAACTGCCTCAAAGACTTGCTCGCGAGCTAGAGACATCTACGGTTGATCTGGATTATAAGCAAGAACGGGTTGAGGATCAATCGCAGGCGTGGATTCGGGCTGAGTCGGCACTGGAGTTTCAGTACTTGTATCATGATGCTCGACGCCAGAACCTTCTCCAACTTCCAAATGCTGAGCGCCAAGCTTCTCCTTCTCATACGAAATCATTACATCATGGAGAACTTTTCGCTCGTCTTCATTCAGCATTCGGTTTTCAAGCTCAAATTCATTAACTGATTTTTCCTAATGTGCAGCCTTTTCATCCTCCACTAATCGGCCCCAAGTGTTGTATAGATGTGTCGGATAATTATCGAGCCAGGCTAGATTTCTATGCTTCAAGACGTTAGCATTATAAACAATAAGGAGATCTTCAATATCAGCTTCTAGCCTGGACTCTGCCATTTGGACTTTCTCCTCGACCTTAGTCTCCACCTCCCGAACTTTAGCCGTTGCCGCATCCCGTTCGCCCCGAAGCACTACGGCCTGTTCACACGCCTCATGGGCTACTTTGTTTGCATCATCCTTTTCTTTGATGATTTCAGTAAATTTGGCTTTTAGCTCGTTCAGTTCTTTTAAAGCAGCATCCCGTTCGGCTGTGATAGTGGTGTTCTGGTGGCCCATCTCTTCCACCAAAGCGAAGTGTGTATTCCTCATCCTCTCCATAGCCAAGTTCGCCTCGTCGGCCTTTTTGGTGGCCTCTATTTCCGATTTCCGAGAGGATTCAGCTTCATCGTTAAGCACTTGAATGATCTGGTCTTTTTGAGCAAGTTCGGTTTCTAGTTTCTCGATCGTTTTTACCTGCTCAAAGGCCACCTTTTATGCTTTTACTACAGCTTTCACCCACTTTTTGTACTAGGTATAGATGTCATGAATGTAATCATGCATTGTGTTCTCTACATCCGACGAAATTCTATTTAAGTGAGGAGGGAAGATGTAGCCGTCAAAGCATATATTTGGAAAATATTTCTTTAACTGAGCAATTCTAATAGCCCCTTCCCCAGTAGGCTCAGTGATAGCTTGTTCAGCGATGACTAGAGGCTCAACCTCATTTCTGTGGCACTGAGACTCAGACCTTGGAGCATGAGAAGATGGTTTTTGGCGTGGAGGCTTCGGGGATGTGTGCCGTGAGTAGAAGGTTGTGTAGGGACTCGAGGGGGTAGAGAACGCGATCGGGATCGATATCTCTGTTCTCTATAATCTCTGTCTCTATCCCTCTCGTAACGTTCCTGACTAGAATAACCCCGATCGCGGTTTCTATCATCCTCCCTCCGACGGGACTCATAATACGAGCTTGATGATTGGCGTACCGAACGGAGACTGCTAAGCATTGACTCTCACCTATTCATCATATCTGTAAAATAAAAGAAGAAAGGAGTTAGTGAATTCTCTAAGCAGGCAACTTAAGGCTGAAAACCGTGTAGTGCCATGAAGTGTATATGTGTGTGTAACTCCCCGACCAACCGGTAATGTCGGTCGCACTGATGGGTAGAGATTCGCTTAAATGTAGAGCACTTTGAAGCCCTTCCAATCCGGTGTCGTGTTGAAGTGACACATAGTCCGGAATTGGAATATCAGCAAGTCCTTTAAAAGGATTCTCTACTGGTGAGGGAGGAGCCTCCGTAATTCTAACGCTGGAGGCTGGTACAGATACAATAATAGATTTCCATCTCGAAGATTCGTGATGTTTGTGTGCAAATGCCTTGCCTTTTCTCTTTATCTCTGAAACCTGAAGACTGTCAGAAGACCCGGCCGTGGGTTCATCGTTTGTAGGTGTGTGTTCTTTATCACCTTCCTCAGCAATTACGCCTCCTAGCGCTTTGCGCTTTACCTACTTCGTCAGGGCCTCCCTAAGCACTCCTTCAAGCCTTATGCTTTGCTTTCGTTCGATTAACCCGAGAATTCTTAAGTTCCTGTCGGTGAGCACCGACTCGATTTCTCTCATCTCGCCTGGAATATCTTGGAGGACCCGTACTATTTCTTTAAAATGTGCACTATTAGGTCGATGAATTGCGGCTGTAATGGAAAGAGAGTATTAGTCCCAATACCAGTTGCCACTATATTGTTAAATACCACAAAAGTCGAAGCACTTACGTCTAGCCAACCATCGACTAGCAAATCCTGGTAGGCATCGAACGTAGAACCACTCAGTTTTGAAGTAGCTCAATCTGGTCAAAGCACCAGTCACAACCTGACAGTTCCTGACCGCCTCCAGAAATGAGAAAGAAGGGCTATCTCCTCGACTCTTGACATTATAAAGGTATCTAATTTCGATCGGAGTCGGGGATCGGAAAATATGCTCCATAAATACTATAAATATGCTATTCAGTAGGGCGTATCCATTGAGGTGTAACTGAGATGGGGTGTAATAACCCGTGATTGCGATTACCAAATAATAAATTAAAATTTTGATTTTTAATTTAATTGGAGCTATTAATGAATTTTTAATGTGGCTAATTTGTTCAAAAGTTAGTTATTTTGAATAAATTAATATTTTGGGCCTAAGTGTAAAATGGAGAATTTAATGGAAATTAATTAGGGTAAATGGAAATTTATAATATTGCAAAATTTTATATGTGTAAAATAGTACAATATTTGAATTGGGAATTTAATTTACAATTAAATTGCAAAACGGTGATTTTGGGCAATTTTGACTAAAATGTGTTTTGGAATAAATAGGGGTTAAATTGTAAGTTGGAAAATATTGTGATGTAAAATTTTATAACTATAGCTAAATTATTTTGGTAACATATTTTAAAATTTTATGGGTAAATAATGTGTAGTTTGTACTTAGAGAAATTAGCTAACTTGAGATATGGAACATATTCCAAGTCCTAATGGGTATTAGGCCCACTAACCCACTTCCATTAGCCTATAAACCATCTTTTACCCATTTGTTTCAGCCAACATCTCATTCCATAGCCCCTTAAACCCTAGAGCAAAACACTAAATAATGACCTCCAAACCTATAGTAAAGCTTCATTAATCTTCATCAAAGTCAAAGGGGTTTTAATCTAATCATTTGAAGGTAATAGCAATCACAAAACCCACCTCTAATCCATTGTTTAATTTCTGAAATTATTTTGTAATCCTCTTTTTTTGTGCATTTAGATTGTAAAACTCTTTGATCTTCTTTTCATTGCTTGGGAAAGAGTAATATATGCTAGCTGAAATTATAATTAGTTTATTGCTGTTAGTAAATTAGGCATATCTCATTCATCTTAAATCGAAATTATGATTTTCTTGATGTTCTGGAAACATTATTCTGTAGGCTATAACTTTTATGTTTTGAGATTTGCTTAATTTTGTGGTTTGAATGGTCGAAATCACGTTTGTTTGTCGCTGACCTGACAACAAACTACAGGGTTGATAAAATAAAAACTTGAAATTGATTTGGCCATAAGTTACTCGTTTCTTATCCAAATCTAATAATTTTGAATGTTCTGGAAAGCTTAGATTTAGGGCTAAAACTTTCATGTTTTGAGTTTCATGAAATTTCGAAGATAATTTGGTCAAAACTGTGCATTCTTACTACTGTCCCGAGAGCACATTGACAGTGATATAGAATTTAGATCTGAGAATTGTTTTAGTCATGGAATTTTCATCCCCAATCGGAATTTGACGTTCTTGGTCATTCCGAAAAGCTTAGAAACTAAGATACAACTTTTATTTTATTCATCTTGTTAGAATTGGAAGTTTACTATGCCAAAATTGTGATTTTTCATCTCTGGTCTGTTAGTGCATAGCTAAAGGCCTGGTCTCTTTGCTCCCGCTGTTTTCAGTGCAGAACCCCGACTTTGCGACGCCATCCCGGGCTCGTCCTTTGTCGGATTTCATCGTTTTTGTTCTCGTTAAAATGGTAAGGTCGAGATCTTCAACCTTGCAAATTTTGGCTTAGATCTGGGTGCATTAGTTACTTCGTTTCTATTGCCGAAGTAGCACCCAGAAACTGTTTTACAATAGTGATCATTTTCAGTTATCGTTGGATCAACTTTGAAACATTGTCATTTCTTCGTTTTAAGTCAGAACCAAACGATTCTTGTTGCATATTAAATTAAGAGTACTTTACTACGCTCCTGCAAATTTTCATTACGATCTGAGTTCTTGTGACCCTTCGACCATGTCGTCGAAGTGGGACCTTTGCACTGTTTTGACATAGTAGAGTTTTGTGATTTTTTGTACGACTTTGGGACGACGCCGTTTCTTCGTTTCAAGTCGGAATTACCCGATTCTTTTTGCAGTTTGGAGCAGGGATGTTGGACTATATGCCTACCAATTTTCATGCCATTCGGATTCAGTTTGCTAGTCTGAATAATTTTTCGAACTTGAGTTCGCGTCAGTTTTGGACTATTTTCCAACACTTCGAATATTTTCAGTGATTTTCTGGTTTTATCGATTTCTTTGAGATTTGTCTCTGGATTTCGTACACGGGCCTTATAAAAAGGTTTTAAAAGGATTTTTCACTCCGAAACGGCTTTCGAAATTATTATATAATATTATTTTAATTATTAAATTAATTACTCCATAATAGGAGAGTTTTCAAAGGCCGTTTTAAAGTGATTTCAAACCAATTATAAATCTGTTTTTCGTAATTATTTTCTATAATTAAATCCCACACTCACACTTTAGCACTTCGAGTGAAGTGGAAAGGTGCTTAAACGGTTGGGAAAAACTCCGGCCTATGAAACCGTGTGTATTTCCTTTTCGGTTAATCCTAGACCTATTCGATTGATCGTTTTGGCCTTTCGGCCAAGTTTACCGATGACATGAGGTGAACTTTTTACTGCTTTGAGTGTGGAAGCTTACTATTGGTTAGTAAACCGTTTAGTGCGAACATGGGGTATGGGACTCACGTTAACACTTTACGGGTTCCTTGCTAAAAGTTCGTGACACATTCCTTTTATTACTTTTGGGATAGTGTCTTCGGACTGTCTCCCTTAGAGGTATCGTTTTGGCATCTCTACTTAGATGGCCGTTATACATCTCTACTTAGATGTATCGTTTTTGGCATCTCTACATAGATGGCCATTATACATCTCTACATAGATGTATCGTGTTTGGTATCTCTACTTAGATGGCATGTTATACATCTCTACTTAGATGTATCATTTTTGACATCTCTACTTAGATGTTTATGTTTTGGCATTTGTGCTTACGTTATGCCGATGATATGAGGCTTATTATACATCTCTACTTAGATGTTTTGTTTGGACATTTGTGACTATGTTATGCCGATGATATGAGGCTTATTATACATCTCTACTTAGATGTTTTGTTTTGACATTTGTGACTATGTTATGCCAATGATACAAGGCTTGCTATACATCTCTACTTAGATGTTTATTTCTTCTCTATGTGAGAGTTTGTGGTCTATAGTACTATGTTATATATCGCCTCATTATCTATCATGTTTATCTCAGTTTATTAATTGATTGTTTGGCTAGCCTGACCCGAGTGTTTTTCGCTCGGGTCAGACCGAGTTGTTTCAGGTTTGGTCTCTGGACTTAGCTTTCTGTGCTTCCGCTTGAACATTATCTGCTATGCTGATAGATAGCTCTTTATATTTGTCCACTATTTTGATACTCTGATTATTCAGTCTCTTATGTACATATCTTTGACTCACATGTGTGAGCGGTGGCTTTGTACCCACCTTTTTGATATTTGGATCTGTATTGACGATATATTGTACCTATGTTCTGTGACTGTTATGTGACTATTCTGTGATGATGATGTTATCATTTAGTATTATGTTTGTTCTGAACCTATTTTCCTTAGCCATTGTAATTTCGTTATAAATATCTATTGGATATGTCGAACCACTTGAAAAAAAAAGCGATACCACATTTTGACGTATTCAGTAGATAGTTATAGCTTGATTACATATGGTCACTTCCATTATACTCTATTCTCCGTTCCAGCAGACGGGATTACTACGTAATACTCTTTGTTAGAATGGGTCTCGGAGTGGGGCGTTACATGGGGCGATTCCGAAGAAAGACAACACTTCCCTAATGTATTGGTTAAATGATGGAAGTGTTTTTGCTGAACATGCATGGCGATTGAAGGCAGTAAACCCCTCTGGGGGAGCATGCAGTCTATCATTTGGTCCCGGCAATAATACGTCGTCCAACGACAAACCGTGCCTTAGGCATATCTGTCCTAGCATGTCTTCGGAGACATTGGACGGTACAAAATCTTATGGATTACCGTTGAACCTGGCATTAGGTAGCTCATTCGGGGCGGGATCTATAACTTCGGCCGCAATGGTCGGTATCTCTATTACTAAGGGAGATGCACTTTGAAGCTCCTACTGCTGTGAACTTGCAGACTCTATAGCTAATTAAACTTAGTAAAAACCATCGTTAGATGATAATAATCCCGTGTATCCCCCGGTGTGAAGTGTGT
The DNA here is from genome assembly GCA_030737815.1 of Allium fistulosum. Taxonomy (NCBI): domain Eukaryota; kingdom Viridiplantae; phylum Streptophyta; class Magnoliopsida; order Asparagales; family Amaryllidaceae; genus Allium; species Allium fistulosum. The sequence continues at coordinate 891,832,077 of CM060902.1, forward strand.
GAATGTGTTGTGCAGTGCAACGTAATACTTAATAAAATTCACGGAAATAAAAAGAAAACATTTGAATGACAAGACTTCGAAATTCAATTGGAGTGACCGTCATTGTTGATCGTCATAACCGTGCCATCCAGACTTTAGAGACCGATCCGAGTTACAGTTTGTTAAGATTTTGTTGAGTTACAGTTCCATCAGCGAGCTTCAAAGGGCAGTCAAATATGCATTTCAACGGTCAAGTCCAATTATGCCAGATTGAAGTTCGCCGAAGTTAAGTGTTCAATTATTTAAAATTTTCATATCCATCAAGGTCAAGACGAGGATCGGTCACCAGAGGTTAATTTCGTATCGATCATGAAAATAGCAATTCGTATCGATCATAGTACGTCCCTTCGTATCGATCACCCAAAGGATATTTCGTATCGATGCAGTATCCTCCTTTTCGTATCGATCACCCAAAGGATATTTCGTATCGATGCAGTATCCTCCTTTTCGTATCGATCAACAAACATTAGTTCGTATCGATCAAATTATCGATCTCCAGTTCTAAAATTCGTATCGATCAAGGCATATCGATACAAATGCCATTTGGTATACATCGATACAAATGCCACCGTTAGTTGGTCGATACGAAGAGTCTGTCACCAACCGATACGGAGCGTTTCCTTTGTTCGATACGAAGCTTTGTCATGCCCAGATCGATACGATTCCTCCCTTCGTCACAGATCAGTACGAGTGTTTCTCTTCATATCCCCACACTTCATCTTCTCCAAAGCCACACAAAGGCCGTCTTCTCCAAAGCCACCTCGTTCCGACCATCCACGGCCGCCGCTTCACTAGAATCGGCCATGAAAGCAAATGGAATGGCAAAGATTTCGAATCTCGTTATTTTCAATATGAATACGTAGACTATTTACCTAAGTTAAGATGTAGTTACGAGAGATTAGGGGATTACTTTGATTTGGGGATGGAGACAGTTTTTCTTTCTCGAGTTCCTTATTGATGCGAAGGCAAGAATAAAAGCAGAAAGCAAGTGGGAATTTTCTAAGTCCTAAAAATATTTATATGAATACGAGACCAAGGGAAAATGATTCGTCTTCCAGTTATGTCAACCGGTTAACAACAGTCGTTCATGTTATCGATACGGGGCATTATTCATATCCATCCACTCACATCAGCCAAGAATATAGCTGTTCGCATCCATTGTATCATTGATACGAAAGGACGATTTTGCATCCATCATTTTGAAAACCGTCTGAGTTCATATCCATCGATGCGAACTACATTAAAACGACAAATAAATTCTTGTCGATCGGCATAGATACGAAAACAATTTTTCGACCTTTAACATCGATCTAGGAGAGGATCGATACGAAGAGAAATTCCAAAACAACCATCCAGCGTTGTTACAATTTGAATTTCACGTTGGTTCAGGAGAGGATCAACACGAAAATTCAATAAAAACTTGACAACGACCTACGGACGTGCAAACGAGAACAGGAGTCAAGCTAACATACGTAAATGTATGTCGAACTAATATTTAATGTTTAAAATTCACAGGAGTTGGATACTCACCTGATGACAATAACTACGACAAACAACAGTTCACTATCATTCATCACTCAGTTACAACAGTGCACGGTACAACTATTGGCAGTCAACAGTTCATATTACTGAAAAATCAATCAAAGGTTATATCTTTTGACGAGAAGACAACAACCGTTCAACAAATCAGATAAAGTTATTCAGAATAAAGATTGCAGCTTTTCAATACATGTCATGTTCACATAAGACATACTTTGGGAGGCAAATGTTATCCCGCCTTTTGGCAAGGCCGTGATACCAAAGACAACTGAAGACCAAGGACAGTTATCTCGAGGATTAGTCGTACACAAGTTCACTATGGATGTCGATAAATTTTATCTAAGTCCGGATCAAGCTACAATTGGTATGATAGGACCAGCAAAGCTATAAAAGCCAACGTTCCAAGTTTCAAGTCAATCGGAGTTCGTATGCTCGAGATATGGTCGACACATCTCAAGTGATCAAGCCGTTCGTATTCATCGAGAAACCATGTTCAAGTCGATCTGTTCGAATCCATCAATAACCACCTTGTTCGTATCCATCGAGCAACCGGCAAAAGTCCTTCTTCGTATCGTTTTTGTTTGAATCCATCAAGTGCACTCGTCTTCGTATCAATTAGGGGAACTGCGCTCTTCGTATCTATCAGTTGAAAGGCCTTGTTCGTATCCATCAAGCCTCGATCGTTCGTATCCATCAAATTGGTCAACTTCGTATTGATCAATTGGAGTCAATTCACATTGATCCCAATCGCACAGTTCGTATCGATCGATCAATGATCGATACGAACAAAATAGCCCTCAGCTATCGATACGAAATAGCCTATGAGTATCGATACGAACAACGCCACGACAATCGATACGAACAGAATAACTTTGATTGATATGAACAAGACCAAGTCAAATCGATACGAACGAAGCGCAAATATTGGGAAGACTCGATCGATTCGGCATAAATTTCAGATCGATCCTAAAAGCAAGTGCCACGTCGACTGGCATCATGTGCATGATCATCGATACGAAATGATCGATTCGAACAGCGTCGATGCGAAGAGAACGACAACCGAAAAACACAAATTTGTATCGATCATAACTCACAATCTACAAGTCCAAATGCCACCAAATTTTCACGGTAGCTTGTGTACAACCTAAAGAATGTTCATTCCCAATTTTGACTCGATTGGACCAAATCCTGAACGATACGAAATTCGTTCATATCGATCATGGACCGAGTGCAAATCATGTGGGATCGATCGCGTGGGCCCATCCACGTGCCAGAAGAGGTCTTTCAAGATCTGAGCGAGATATTTGCAACCTACGCCTATAAATAGCAGCCCAGAACCTATAGAAAAGGGATCTTTTTGCTCTTTGACGTCCAGACTTTGCCAAATTGACTATTGTACTCGAATTTCACTGTTGTACTCGATATTTACAATTGTAATCCGCTATAACAACAAGCAAAAGTCAATAAAGATCAATCATTTCATAGTGGATGTAGGCATTACGCCGAACCACTCTAAATCTCTGCGTTCTTTTGCTGTTTTTCTAATTATTGTGTGAAGTGTTTGTTAAATAATCCTCTTTTTACATTTACTTTCTTCATTTTATCTCTTCAAACCCTTTCGAAGAGCGTGGTGCCCAATTTTGGTGCAAACACTTTGATGCTTTCACTGAGAAAACACAGTTTTTCTCCTACTCATTGGATCTACAATCGATATCGGATTGCACAAATCTAAGAAGAAGATCGAGATTTCAAAGATTAAAGTTCTTCCATCCTACTCAGATTTGCATCAAGTCTAGGAAAGAGCTTCGCCATCCACCATGGTTAACACAAGGACTACTTCTACAACTGCAGATCTAGAAGGACGGGATAGACATAATCCCGTACAACTTCCTCCGACTGATCAGAATGCTTCCGGACCATCAGATCCGCAAGGCCCTATTACCAGGGAAGAATTCCAGATGCTAATGCAAGAATTGACTCAGAGCAGCTAGCAACCCACTCAACAGCATCGTGCTAATGCGGAATTGACCAACCAGCTAAACCGTTAAAGACGAAGGAGATCCAGGAGGGATCAAGCTTCCTATTCATTCACCGAAAGTTCAGCCTCTTCTGGTTACCATCATAGATCCATGCGCCCGCGATTGGATGGAAGTTACACATAGGCCACTGGGCATCAGAATACATCGAGTCTTGGGCAACCGATAGTTGGCCCATCAACTAGCCACCAGACTAGACCCTCCTCCCAAGGAGGCGCTAACCCATACCACATTACTGATAACTGTACTGCCACAGCTACTGGTTTGGGAGTTGACGCTCGGAACCTATAACATCCCGCCTTTTTGTATGCTTTAAGCAGACACACGTGCCAACTCAAACCATACAGAAGGGCGGATTGTTATTGGGGTGAATAAGAAAAGGAAGAGAGAGAAAAAAACAAAACAAAATCTCACAGCGGAATAACAAAATATAATAATCAAATAACAGTTCATGAAGCTGTATACAAAACATTTGATTATACTTATGCAATACAAAATCTGAGTTACACATATCATAGATAAACAAATGATAATGCAATGGAACAGTATGAATGTAGTGGAACAAATATAGTAAATAATAGTAGTACAAATCTTCGTCTTCGTCCACCAGAAATAAGGTCTTCAAATCCTAAAATGCTTAGGTTGACCCGAGCGAATTAAAAAGACAAAACACTCGAGTCAGAACTAAAAGATCTTATGTAATTCAAATTAATGGTAAATAAATATGAGTGTAAATGGTGTCAGAGATGTTTACGAGGTTTGACATCTCCTATCCAGTGTCTAACGTGAGTGCAATAACTTAAGAGATGTTCGGGATTCACATCTCCTAAGGATCCGTTAAACTATCTACTGTGTAGTACAATACGCTATTATATTATGTCTACAGTAATATAAACTATTAAAATAGCGTTAAGGCGTTACCCATATCCCCCTTAACAAATTTTATAATGCCAATAGTATATACAGTATCGTAACTCCCCGTAAACTGGGGCCTCCAAAGGATACCCCATAGGTACGACATAAAACAAACTCGTAGAAGGCACGCTAGGGGAGGTGACATGGCACAACTAGGCAATGCCAGGGTAGATATACCAATTACACTTCCGGACCGGTGGTAACGCATAGCAGCTACTACCGCCCACCTCGGAACACACTCCCAAATAAAAAAATCGAGGGTGGCCACCAAATAAATCGCAAAGTCATAATATAGCATCGAAGGAATGTGTCCGATTGGAGGAATGACCTCACTTAGCCCGTCGATTGCTCCTATTTTAGCCACCTTAAGCTAACTCATAGGAGTCAGGTCCACGTATATACCTTTAGGATCGTTGCCACCATCCTACTTCATTCTGGAATCTCCACTGCGTACACAGTTGTCAAAGTGGTTTTCGGTATTAGCAGAGAGTGTGATAATATCCGATCCCGGTCTCTTTAACAACCAACCACTTATTACACACCGGATGGTTCTTTTACATTTCCAAAATCATTTCATAATTGATATCAAAATATCATATTCAATTCAAATCATATCACTTTCGAAATCAGTACTTACTTCCGAAATTATATTTACCTTTGAAATCATATCACATTTGAAATCATAGTTCAAAATTATATTTCCTTTCAAAAGTCATATTTCAAAAATAGGCTAAACTCTCATTTCAAAATATCATATTAAACCAAATATGTTATTTAATTCCCAACTTAGGTTATAACATCATTAACCATATTCCCTTAAAAAACAAGAATTTGAATATAAACCCATCCATTTTACTTAGTTGGAATTTAGAAGAAAATAGTTTTAAATAGTTATAAATAGTTTATATAGATTTAAAATAGATTAAATATAATTAAAATAGATTAAATAGCTTTAAAATAGATTAATTAGATTTAAAATAAGTTAAATGGTTTAATTAGTTTAAATAAATTAAATGGTTTAAAATAGGTTTAAATGATTTAATATAATTAATACGGGTTAAAATAGTTTAATATTTTGAAAACCTTAATAATTAGAAATTTTGAAATAATATACTTTTAAAACAGTTTATATTAAAACATGAATTTGTAATTAATATGAAATTAAACTATGCATTTCATTCCAACACATTTTGTCCATTACAATGTCCCAAAACCCAATTTCAAATTTCCAATTCAGAATTCTAAATAAATATTAAATTCAATATCACTTAAATCCATGTTAAAACATCGATTTAATTACTCCAATTTGAATATATTTCAAAGTTATACTTCAACGATTTTTAATAACTCAATTTCGATAAACTTCACTTATATTTCAAATTCATTATAAAATTTCAATTTTATTCCTTCATCCAATCTTTCAAAACAATTCAATTTTAATATAAACTCGAAGTTCGATAAAAATTTGATTTATATAACCCAAATTTTATATCAAAATATCATTTAACTCGATGCAAAATTTAAGGATTCAAAATCATTTAAATTTAACCAATCCGGTGCCCGTATATAATTCTCTACCATAGGGTCAAGTGATACAGATATTTATCATTTCAATCCGCAATTTAAAATTTTATATTTACGGATATATATCATTTCAATCCGCAATCCCGAAAATATTTAAAATCCATAAAATCGCTCAAGTCTATCATTTCGACCCATAATGATTTTTCCTTAATCTATTGATCATTCGGGTATGTATCATTTCAACCCATAGTGAACTTGCAGTTTATAACGATATAAGATAAAACATCCATTGATCTAATACAACAAATCAAACATCCATTACAAACATCATCCAAATTAATCAATAAATATCAATATAGAATTGATAATCAATAATAGGTATTTAACTGGCAATTTATATTCAATAATAAATTAAATAGCGATTTAATTCAAATAAATTCAAATTAAATGAGATGATGATTTAAAATATACCAAACAGTCATAAATAAATTTCTAATCACATCATAAATTTAATTTAACAAACATAAGAAATTTTAGAAGTTGTGAGTGGGTTAAAACACTCACCTTTGAATTTCAAACGATTTGAAATTCAAATAAAGGCCCAAAATTTGAACGGTCTCAGAATTCGTTTCAACTAGCGTCAAAATGTCCGAAATTCTGATACGATCCCAATGCAAAAAATCGTGCATAAATCCGACCTCGTATGTGAAAATTATGCTAGTTAGAACTTTTGAATTGAAATTTAATAAAATAAAATAAATAAATCACCCAATCAGAAGCAGCCACGTCGTCATTCTTTACGCGCTCGTCCTTGCACGCGAAACGCACGCGACCCATTTGCAACCCCTACAGCCGCCATTGCCTTTTTCCCCTCGCCGTCGATGTCAGGCCCTACCACCTTCATCGGAGACTACCACCGCTTCCCTCTCCTCAGGCCGACCACCAGTGCTCCACGCGTGCCTCCCCCTTGGCTAGAAACGGCCTCGTCCACCGCAAGCTAGGTCAGGCAATTCTGGCCGATTCGTTCGACATCGCGACCAACCAACCGCATGGATGTCAGCTGCTCGACGAACCCTACAAGCCTACTCCCTCCGATCGTCGCCATGGCGAAGATCCACCGCTCAACAAGGTAAAGATCTGCGAACGGCCGAGAACAAATCACCTATTTCCAACAACACAGTAACCCAGATCGAAAAACAAATCATAGAATTGACTTGCGCTCGTTGAGAGCTTCAAATCGATGTGTAATTCGATATAGTTGGAGCAGTTTGGTTTTGGGATTGAAATTTGGTTTGAAGTTGAATTGAAAATTTTGGGTTTTTGTTTGTCTGCCATTGGAATAAGGAGGAACAGAAAGAATTGTACGTATAGAAATGAGGAATCAGAACTGACTAGGGTTTATAACAAGGTATATATAGGTAAATCAGAAAATAAAACGAATGAACACGATTGATTTGGGTTTGAACGATAATCGACCCGGAAAGCCCGTTCTGCCTCTGTAATGAAAATGGGTTATTCTATAAATCAAAATGGATGTATTCATTATTTTTAAATTCAATGGAACAGGTTTTAGGTCCTAATTCCATCGTATGAAGAAGTTATATTAAAATCAGCTTATTTCAAATTGATTTCAATTAAATTGATTTCAAGGCGTTTCGAGCCCGTACGATCAAATGACAAGTCCAATCGTTTCGAAACTTGAAATCCTGCAATAATTCACTGATACAGATCCGATGAAACTAGTTTCATCGAAATCCGAGGCAGTTGACAAAATGGCTATATTTCAGTTAATTAAATAAATTAATATTAAATTAATTAAATCAAAATTTTCAATTCAAATTCTACGATTAACAAATTTTACCAATTTTGATTTCTTAATTATCTACAATAATTTAACAAATTTAGATGTCAATTTAAAGTTGATTAATCCATCAATTCCAATGTTTAATTCCAATTTCATTAAATTCAGAAATTATAAATTAAATTTTCAATAAGTCCATTTAATTGACTTTTCATCTTATTATTCAATCCATTATTATCAAATGGATGAAATTAACATTGGTTCATGATCTATTACATTAATATTCTCAAATTTCATCTTAATCTCCAATAACGTAATATTTAAATATTTAATTTCATTTATTTGTATTTAATCCAATTATTATAATTTGAATTCCAATAAATTAATAAATCTTGATTTCCATTCTTTTTATTCCCAATTATCATATTATGAATAAAATTAACATTATTTCCAAATATTAACTTAATTTACATTAACATAATATTTAATTACATTTATTAAAATTTATTTCCAATTTAAATTAACAGGCTAAATAAATAGGTAACATACAATAATTGTTACCGTTCACTTTTAATTACACTATAAGTTTATTACTAATAAAAAAATGTTACAACTACTTACATAACAATGTTCTTATCCAATGATCATTAATTATATACTAATTCATATGTCTATACAACATTTACATTTATTTACTTACATTTAATTTTATAACCAAGTTATAACATTTACATCATTTCAATTAATTGGAATTTCATTTAAGTTGCTAATGATTAATCTTTAATTATCATTGTCACTTTTTCATTTTTTATATTATTTCATTATTAATTAACAAATTTTTATTTCTTTTAGTATTTAATTTCCAAAATCTGATTAAATCAACAAATTTAATTATCGAAATTTATGGGTCGTTACACTCTCCCCCACTTAAAACTTTTCGTCCCCGAAAAGGAAAAGGAAGAGAAAAGAAGGAATTAAGTAATCAATATATCTTATTCAAAATATTAAATTTATAAACAAATAAATTTACAAAATTAATTAATTTAAATAAAATATATAAATGTTTTAACCATTAAATCCGTTTATACTCAAAGTAATAAAGTTTGGAAAACATTTCTCAAAATTTTCTAAGTCCAAAATTTTCAGAAAATTTCGGCAGAGTCTCCTTTGTACGGAGAGGTCTGGGAAAAAATAATAATATAAATAAACTAATATATATCACAAAATTTTCAAAATAATATATCCCAACAACGGGAAATATAATATAATATCGCTAGAAAACCGTAATCCCAGAACGTACCTATTTGTCAGGCAAATAACGCTTATTTTTATGAAACCAAAAGCAGTAGCATTGCTTCCATAACATGTATTTCACTTATATAATCCAAAAGAGTTAATAATTATATAAAATGAAATATTTAAAGTTGTTTCAACCACTAACAAACAAATCAATATAAAACAACAATCACTTGCAATCATAGCATACAATCATTATATGAAATCAATACAAATCAATTATCCATCCATATCAACCAAAACAAATAGTTTGTTCAGGTTAAGACACTTTTAATCACATAGAATGACAAATAACTACTAAGTATACCATTTACTCAACAGTCTTAGATAAACTCAATAGATTATTCATACATCTTAAACAATTAGAAGTATCATATCCCAAACATCCCATATACCAAAACAAATAATAATTTACAATGTACTTGAGTTATTCTTATGAAATTTCTTTCACAACATTTTACAGTTTTTATTTTCCTTTTCATTCATACAAAGATTACTTCTTTAACTGATGTGCACGTAAATGTGCATATTTTTACCACCATATTTAATCTATTTAAATTAAATAAATGATCATATCGGGCATTTTAACTTGTTTAAACCAAAATTCATATTATTTTCAAATCGTCACATATTCATCTTCATCCAAGGGCAAAATGGTCATTTTTGTGCATATATTAATTTGAGAAAAATTAATTAGAAATTTATATATATTTGTGTAGGAATTTGATCTCAAATAGGAGTGGTTTCATGAAGACACATGCATGCACAAGAGTGAAGAGAACAAATGAAGATGGAAATAATTCAAAGTGAAGATAATGGAGGACCCCACCTACCCACCTACCTTAATGTACAAATTAGAGGCTAATGCACATGCTTATGGAATTAATGGCCTCATGTACACTTAAATGAGGATTATTTGAAGCTAATGATTACTTGGCCTCCACACTTCCTAAGAGGGTATTTTGGGCATTTCCCAAAAATATGAATTAGGGTTTAACACATGTATAAAATCCCCTTATGTTTCATGTAACCCTCCTCTCCTCTCTTTTAGTCTCTCTTTAGCTTAGTTTAGGCTCAAAATAAAAGAAAGCTTCTCTTTTCTTTTTCCATGGCTACTTAGCCATTTTGTTTCATATAATTTTTTTATGCAACTTTAATATATTTCTCTTTTCTTCTCTTGTTTATTTTCCTTTCATGTTGTAGTGTAGATCTAGTTTACTTATGCAAGTAGAATAATTTTTCCTTTCATTTTTGCTCTCTTTTTCTCTTCTTGTTTCATGTTGCTTTCTACATTTGTTCATATGATAACAAATATGAGAGCTTAATCCCTTCAATTTAGGGGTAATGAAGCTCTCTAGTATGTAGATCCAACATTTTGTTGTTTATGCTCTCTTTTGTGCTTAATGAGAATGATTGAAGTAGTTTAATGATGTTGTTTAGCTTTGAATTTGATAGTCTATGTTGTTCATAACAAATAGGCTATGCTTAAACAAACAAAACACAAATTGCCTCTTCATCTACATATGATTATGGCAAAGAAGTGAATGTTGAAATTAAAATTTGATGGCTTATATTTCTAATTAATAGTTAATAGGCCATGCTTAAAATAGATTTTGCTTTCAACTTTGTTGTCAAATTTTATGAGATTTAAAAGTGTATTAGTGGTTGTGTTATAGTTTGATGGTTTATATTGGGCTAATTAATAGCACAAATATACCATACTTATAATAAACACATCAACTAATTCACTAATGACAAGAAAAGAGAGATCATAACTTTATTTTGTTGATTTATGTGATCTAGAGAGTGGAAATTGCCTCTAAATTATCTTAACACTCTCATATTTTTATCAATTTTCTTTTGTTAGTTTTCTACATTTTTAGCTTAACTTTCACTCGACTTTGGTATAATTTGATTGAATAGAATTTTAAAATCATCAATTCCCTACGGATCGACCCGTATTCGCCACGTGCTACATTCGTACACCGTGCGCTTGCGGTTTTCTAAACCGATAGACATTCCGTCGACGAACATTAACTTACATTTATCTCTTACAAAATTTTATTCACATTCATTCATTCAGTGTTTATTTCATTTATTTTCCTTTATTACTTACAAAAATCCGTTTTCATTTATTCATATCATGTCAATTTCTTTTATTGCATTACATTCATTTTATTATTTACTTTAATTATAAATAGTTTTAGTATTAACTTAAGTTCAAAATCCATTACTTACTGCACTTACTTTCTGTTTCATTTAATTAGTAGTATTACAATTTTAACTCAAGTTTATAACTATTTTCATATCAAATTTCTTATTTATAAAAGTAAATTTCATTGAACACTTCCATTACATAAGTTTTACTTGTAAAAATTTCCATTACATATTCTTTTAACATTTCAACTTTTTATAATTTGTAAGTCATATATATATATATATATATATGTGTGTGTGTGTGTGTCTTTAAGAATGCAATTGAAAGTTACACAAGTTTGACTTACTTATTTTAATTAACTTAAGGTTCAATAGTTATCATTTCTTATTTTCATATTCTTTTCGTTTACAAGTTACAAATTCCAAATTCCTTGTATATTTCAGTTATAACTTAGCATATCATTTCTTATTTTCACTTAGAAGTTTCAATTATTAAATAGTTAAAAATTTTATTCCATTCCAATAATTGAAATCTCTAATTCATAGAATTTAAGAACCAAATGCCGAGTTCCATTTCAAATCATTTAAAATAATATATACATACATATATATATATATATATATATGTATATATGTACTCATAAATTTTATATCCAATCATATTTAAACTTTAAAAATTTTATTTGTTTATCAAAATAGATCTGTAGTAAAACTACTACAATGGCCTTCCCACTTTGAAACTCGAAAATGAACGTCGATGATGTAGTAAAACAGTACTTTTACGTTTCCTTTCCAAAAAAAAATTTCAAAAAATTTCAAAAAATAAAAAATAAAAACAAAGAGTCTCTTCCAAAAAAAACGAGGGTTGTTTTGAATTTGTTTTGTTTTTCATTTATTTTAGTTTCTTCTTCGATAAAAAAAACTGTATATATATCTTGTTTTTACTTTTCAGGTTGCCAAAGCGATAGGAAAAGTGCTTGCTTCGCTGTGCTTGCCAAAAAATTGCCTGCTGGCGTATAAATAACTTTTGTTGCTTTTTACTCATATTTATTGTTTTTAATTTCTTGCATTGTTGATTGCTTGCATTTGCATTTGTATATAAAAAAAATCAGAAAAAAAACATCAAAAATTAAAAAAAACAAAAGAATCATTCATATTTGCATTGTTAATACACGTTTAATTTCTGCTTTGCATTTCATCCTAGAATTTGTTAATAATAACGGTTAGACATCGATAGCTCTAATTGTATATTTGCAAGTTGTCTTCTTTGAAAAATTTAATTTTTTGGTGTCTAGGCTACGGCAGAGTAATAACCATTTATAAATATTACGGTGATTCGTAAATATTATAGTGGTTGTTCCTCTGAAGGTACTTAAACCTTCGGCTGCATTGCTACGGTGATTCGGGGTGCACCGATAACTCCTGCCCGTTACCTGGCTGAGAACTATCTTGTTGATTTAAGACAGAGTGTGATTATACAATTTTGGGTGAACTTAGGATAAATCATTTGTAATTAACCCTTGCATTCATTTAGTTGCATTAGTTCATGCATATTTAAATAAAAAAACAAAAAAATCCAAAAATCCAAAACTAAAAAAATTGTGAATAGTCCTTTTCCCTTGAAAATTTTAAATTCTTTTTCTTTAAAATTTCAAAAACGAAAAAAAATTTAGAAAAACCAAAATCCAAAAAAAAAATTATAAAACCTTTTCAAAAACAAAAAAATTGAAAAACCAAAAAACAAAACAAAAATCAATTTACCTTTTGAAAAATAAATTTTATTTGTAAATATTTTTTTCTGTATAAATAAAAACCAAAAACATTCTTGAAAATGTCCGACTTTCCCCACTTACATGAATTTTACGATAGTTGTGAAAATCAATATATTCCATATGATTTCACTCCAAATTCGTATGGATATTTTAATAACAACTATTGTTTAAACGATTCGAATTTGGAACCACAAATTTTTCAAAATGACGAACAACCCTCGAATCTCGAAAATAGCATTGAAATAATTTCATCTTTACTCGAACTCTCTACACAACAAAATCAGGAAATAAATGAGTTGTGTAATTCATATTTATGCGATAACTCTATTCAATGTTTTCAAAACAATCAAAATTTGAATTCAATTCAAAATTCAAACGACTTTGATGATAACCCATGCCAATTCAATTTCGAACTCCAAAATGAATTTCAAACTGAAAATGAAAATGGAAACAAACTTTCAAATGAATTTGGCAATGGGAAAAATCTTAACCACGATACGGTTGAAAATCTTTGTTCTCGACAATTTTAAAGTGAAAATCCTCATGTTAATAATTATAAATTGGATTTTGTTGAGCAAATGAACGAAATTTACGATGATCACACAGATTCTTTGTTTGAAACATATATGAGACAACGTGATAAACAAAATCAAATCTCAATGTGTGACGAGTCAAGTGATAATCCATCTTTTACCCAAATCGACGATTTTCAAATAACAACTTTTGAAATTGAAAATGACGATCTTAATGAAGTTATTGAAAATTTGGTAATTGAGTTGGATTTCAATTCTTTTGAGGGTAAGAAACTCGATTTAAATTTCGATCTTCCTTTTTCTGAAAATTTGAATACAACAACTTTGAATTTTGAACTTGATTTATGCAATAAAGTTGTTGATAATCCAACAAAGGAAGTCGAATTCAACGAACACGATTTTTTGGGACTTTTCGAAAATGAGTTGTTAAATTCCAATGGGGAAGATTTAATTCACCACTTTGATTTTGAAATCAATAATTTTGAAGCAGTTTTCAATGATAAGCTTGAATTTCAAATTGGTGAAAATGAACTTGAATTTCAATCAATTGTTTTATCGACCCCAAAAATCATCGAAAAGGAAACAACTCGTAAGATTTTTAATAAAACGACATTCATTTTTCCAAATCCAAATTCAACTTCAAAATCTCGTATGGTTTGGTTTTTCGAGCTTAAGCCGTGTCTCGCATACTTGACGAGACAAATGAATCGGTCTTTGGAAGACCATTTCATTTACTTTTTGACGATATACTTTCTGATCTCGTGTAAATACCATTCATTTTCATATAAATAAAGGCCATTTTTATTTTTATTTTCTTTTTCTCCTTCCACTTGGGTTGACTGTGGGGACACAGTCGAAATCAAGTGTGGGGGGAGACTCACCATCATTTTCAAATTTTCCAAAATTAAAAAAAATCTCAAAAACAAAAAAAAAACAAACAATTTTTTTTAAGCATTTTAATTTATTTTTAAAGAAACACTATAAGATAAATATATGGTTTTGGTTTATTAAATTGAAATTTTTGAAATTTGATTTGTCTTAACAAAAATAAAAATGAAGTTTGATTACAAATAACAATGGTTTAACTAGTATATAGGAAGATTCATACGTGTTAATTATGAAATACATCCTAATTGAAAATCTTTGTTTTAAAAGTGGTTGATTTAAAGTAAAGGATATAACATTTTTTTTTCTTCTAAGTTAAGTGGTGCTAAGACGATTTTGCAAAACTCTCTCTTTCCAAAAAAAAAATTTGAAAAAAAAAACATATAAAAAAACAAAACATTGTATATATGTAAATATTTTCTATTAACACCTACGGTCGACAAGTGTTCACACTTGTGTGTTCACTCGCCATGCTCTATACCCTTCTCACGTAAGCCCGAAAGGCGGTGCATGATCGGTATATCTGGCCTCAGTTTATCTGAGCTAGGTGTGTATATATATAAAAATTCTTTTTAATAATGCCTACAGTCAATAGGTGTTCACACTCGTGTGTTCACTCGCCACGCTCTGTATTCCCCTCACATCAGTCCGCAAGGCAGTGCATCGGTAATATATCTGGCCTCAGTTTATCTGAGTTAGGCATATGAATATTGTAAATATCAATAAAATTTTCAAAAAATGGAGAGAGTAAGCAAATGAAATCCAAGCACTATTTTAACTTATTTGATTTGATTTGTTATTGAAATGAAATGAAATACCACTTTAATAAACTTTGATAATCAACTAAGGACCTATTTCTTTGTTACACTTTGTTATCAACTGAAACAACGAGTTAAACTATTGTCGATTTGTTATGATAACTTAATTTTTATTGGAAATTTTGACGAGTAAATGACTTAAATTTCAAGATAATGACCAAACCTATACTTAACTTATTTGTGTTAATTTAAAAGTAAATCCTTCATTTGTAAATATTTTCAAAAACTTGCATTCATCTCTTTGTAAATAAATCTTGCATTTTGTAAATATTTTCATCCTACAATTAGATTTTCTGGGTAGTATCAGCTGAAAACCCTCACGAGACAACACTCGTTCTACTGGGGACACCCAGAGGTTTTACGGCTTGTTGCATACGCTCAATGCAATCGTGCTCCCTACGAAAACGGATTTATCTTAGTTTTTCCTTTATTCGAGGACGAATAAAAAGATAAGTGTGGGGGTATTTGATGTGCACGTAAATGTGCATATTTTTACCACCATATTTAATCTATTTAAATTAAATAAATGATCATATCGGGCATTTTAACTTGTTTAAACCAAAATTCATATTATTTTCAAATCGTCACATATTCATCTTCATCCAAGGGCAAAATGGTCATTTTTGTGCATATATTAATTTGAGAAAAATTAATTGGAAATTTATATATATTTGTGTAGGAATTTGATCTCAAATAGGAGTGGTTTCATGAAGACATATGCATGCACAAGAGTGAAGAGAACAAATGAAGATGGAAATAATTCAAAGTGAAGATAATGAAGGACCCCACCTACCCACCTACCTTAATGTACAAATTAGAGGCTAATGCACATGCTTATGGAATTAATGGCTTCATGCACATTTAAATGAGGATTATTTGAAGCTAATGATTACTTGGCCTCCACACTTCCTAAGAGGGTATTTTGGGCATTTCCCAAAAATAAGAATTAGGGTTTAACACATGTATAAAATCCCCTTATGTTTCATGTAACCCTCCTCTCCTCTCTTTTAGTCTCTCTTTAGCTTAGTTTAGGCTCAAAATAAAAGAAAGCTTCTCTTTTCTTTTTCCATGGCTACTTAGCCATTTTGTTTCATGTAATTTTTATGCAACTTTAATATATTTCTCTTTTCTTCTCTTGTTTATTTTCCTTTCATGTTGTAGTGTAGATCTAGTTTACTTATGCAAGTAGAATAATTTTTCCTTTCATTTTTGCTCTCTTTTTCTCTTCTTGTTTCATGTTGCTTTCTACATTTGTTCATATGATAACAAATATGAGAGCTTAATCCCTTCAATTTAGGGGTAATGAAGCTCTCTAGTATGTAGATCCAACATTTTGTTGTTTATGCTCTCTTTTGTGCTTAATGAGAATGATTGAAGTGGTTTAATGATGTTGTTTAGCTTTGAATTTGATAGTCTATGTTGTTCATAACAAATAGGCTATGCTTAAACAAACAAAACACAAATTGCCTCTTCATCTAGATATGATTATGGCAAAGAAGTGAATGTTGAAATTAAAATTTGATGGCTTATATTTCTAATTAATAGTTAATAGGCCATGCTTAAAATAGATTTTGCTTTCAACTTTGTTGTCAAATTTTATGAGATTTAAAAGTGTATTAGTGGTTGTGTTATAGTTTGATGGTTTATATTGGGCTAATTAATAGCACAAATATACCATACTTATAATAAACACATCAACTAATTCACTAATGACAAGAAAAGAGAGATCATAACTTTATTTTGTTGATTTATGTGATCTAGAGAGTGGAAATTGCCTCTAAATTATCTTAACACTCTCATATTTTTATCAATTTTCATTTGTTAGTTTTCTACATTTTTAGCTTAAATTTCACTCGACTTTGGTATAATTTGATTGAATAGAATTTTAAAATCATCAATTCCCTGCGGATCGACCCGTATTCGCCACGTGCTACATTCGTACACCGTGCGCTTGCGGTTAAATTTTTAATTTAAATTCGTTCGACGGTTTTCTAAACCGATAGACATTCCGTCGACGAACATTAACTTACATTTATCTCTTACAAGATTTTATTCACATTCATTCATTCAGTGTTTATTTCATTTATTTTTCTTTATTACTTACAAAAATCCGTTTTCATTTATTCATATCATGTCAATTTCTTTTATTGCATTACATTCATTTTATTATTTACTTTAATTATAAATAGTTTTAGTATTAACTTAAGTTCAAAATCCATTACTTACTGTACTCACTTTCTATTTCATTTAATTAGTAGTATTACAATTTTAACTCAAGTTTATAACTATTTTCATATCAAATTTCTTATTTATAAAAGTAAATTTCATTGAACACTTCCATTACATAAGTTTTACTTGTAAAAATTTCCATTACATATTCTTTTAACATTTCAACTTTTTATAATTGGTAAGTTATATATATATATATGTCTATAAGAATGCAATTGAAAGTTACACAAGTTTGACTTACTTATTTTAATTAACTTAAGGTTCAATAGTTATCATTTCTTATTTTTATATTCTTTTCTTTTACAAGTTACAAATTCCAAATTCCTTGTATATTTCAGTTATAACTTAGCATATCATTTCTTATTTTCACTTAGAAGTTTCAATTATTAAATAGTTAAATTTTTTATTCCATTCCAATAATTGAAATCTCTAATTCATAGAATTTAAGAACCAAATGCCGGGTTCCATTTCAAATCATTTAAAATAATATATACATATATATATATATATGTATATATGTACTCATAAATTTTATATCCAATCATATTTAAACTTTAAAATTTTTATTTGTTTATCAAAATAGATCTGTAGTAAAACTACTACAATGGCCTTCCCACTTTGAAACTCGAAAATGAACGTCGATGATGCGTGCACTCATCACTGAAATTATTTTCCAGCGATAGAGAGGGGAGTACGGAACTTATTTCTTTCCAAAATTTCTAAAAAAAATTGTTTCAAATCATACTGAAATATTAATATTAGAAAATACTTCTAAATAATATTATTATTGTATTCCAAAATTATTCGAAAGAGATTTTCAAAAATCCCTGAACTTAAGTTCTAAATTTCCAAATTTCATTTATCTTATTTTCAAATCTTATTTCCAACCTATATTTATAAATTGCACTACCTAACAACCAATATATTACAACCAAATATATAATTTATAAATCATTATTTTATATATAAAAATATACAATAGGTAAAATTATTTCATTTACCTACATTTCAAAACAAATATCGTGTCGGTCTGTCCTATTAAGTGTTTAGAAATCCCTACCGATGCCATAGTGTCCTATGCATCAGTCAGAATTTATAAATACAAAATGGAACAAATTATCACAATATAAAAATCTTTTATATAACACTAACAAATACACTCTCTCATATATATACACTCAGCAACTCATTTTAAGGTATTACTACCCTATTTAATATGAGTCGGACCCCACAAAGCTAAGGTTATCGCTAAACCAAAGCTCCGGTACCAACTGTAACATCCCGCCTTTTTGTACGCTTTAAGCAGACACATGTGCCAGCTAAAACCATACAGAAGGCGGATTGTTATTGGGGTGAATAAGAAAAAGCAGAGAGAAAACAAAAACAAAACAGAATCTCGCAGCGGAATAACAAAATATAATAATCAAATAACAGTTCATGAAGATGTATACAAAACATTTGATTATACTTATACAATACAAAATCAGAGTTACACATATCAGAGATAAACAAATGATAATGCAGCGGAACAGTATGAATGCAGTGGAACAAATATAGTAAATAATAGTAGTACAAATCTTCGTCTTCGTCCTCCAGAAATAAGGTCTTCAAATCCTGAAATGCTCAGGCTGATCCGAGCAAATTGAAAAGACAAAACACTCGAGTCAGAACTAAAAGATCTTATGTAAGTCAAATTAACGGTAAATAAATATGAGTGTAAATGACGTAATAGATGTTTACGGGGTTTGACATCTTCTATCCAGTGTCTAATGTGAGTGCAGTAACTTAAGAGATGTTCGAGATTCACATCTCCTAAGGATCCGTTAAACTATCTACTATGTAGTACAATACGCTATTATAATATGTCTACAGTAATATAAACTATTAAAATAGCGTTAAGGCATTACTCATATCCCCATTAACACATTTTATAATGCCAATAGTATATACAGTACTGTAACTCCCTATAAACTATGGCCGCCAAAGGATACCCTATAGGTACGACATAAAACAAACTAGTAGAAGGCGCGCTAGGGTAGGTGACATGGCACAACTAGGAAATGTCAGGGTATATATACCAATTACACTTCCAGACCGGTGGTAACGCATATCAGCTACTACCGCCCACCTCGGAACACACTCCCAAATAAAAAAAATCAAGGGTGGCCACCAAATAAATCGCAAAGTCAGAATATAGTATCGAAGGAATGTGCCCAATCGGAGGAATGACCTCACTTAGCCCGTCCATTGCTCATGTTTTAGCCAACTTAAGCTAACTCATGGGAGTCAGGTCCACGTATATACCTTTAGGATTGTCTCCACCATCCTACTTCATTCTGGAATCTCCACCGCGTACACAGTTGTCAATGTGGTTTTTGGTATTGGCACAGAGTATGACAATATCTGATCCCGGTCTCTTTAACAACCAATCGCTTATTACACACCGGATGGTTCTTTTACATTTCCAAAATCATTTCATAATTGATACCAAAATATCATATTCAATTCAAATCATATCACTTTCGAAATCATTACTTAATTCCAAAATTATATTTACCATTGAAATCATATCACATTTGAAATCATAGTTCGAAATTATATTTCCTTTCAAAAGTCATATTTCCAAAATAGGCTAAACTCTCATTTCAAAATATCATATTAAACCAAATATGTTATTTATTTCCCAACTTAGGTTATAACATCATTAACCATATTCCCTTAAAAAACGAGAATTTGAATATAAACCCATCCATTTACTTAGTTGGAATTTAGAAGAAAATAGTTTTAAATAGTTATAAATAGTTAATATAGATTTAAAATAGATTAAATATAATTAAAATAGATTAAATAGCTTTAAAATAGATTAATAGATTTAAAATAAGTTAAATGGTTTAATTAGTTTAAATAAATTAAATGGTTTAAAATAGGTTAAAATGATTTAATATAATTAATACAGGTTAAAATAGTTTAATACTTTGAAAATCTTAATAATTAGAAATTTTGAAATAGTATATTTTTAAAACAGTTTATATTAAAACATGAATTTGGAATTAAAATCAAATTAAACTATTCATTTCATTCCAACACATTTTGTCCATTACAATGTCCCAAAACCCAATTTCAAATTTCCGATTCATGATTCAAAATAAATATTAAATTCAATATCGCTTAAACCCATGTTAAAACATCGATTTAATTACTCCAATTTCAATTGTTATCCCGCCTTTTTGCAAGGCCGTGATACCAAGAACTTGATTGGAGACCAAGAAAAGTCCATCCCGAAGACCGGTCATGCGCAGGCTCGCTATGGATATCGATAAATTTTATCCGAGTCCGGATCGAGCTACAATTTACAAGACATGACAAGCAAAGCTATGAAAGCCAATATTCCAAGTTTCAAGTCAATCGGAGTGCGTATGCTCGAGATATGATCGATACAACTCAAGGAAGCAAACCGTTTGTATCCATCAAAGAGCCACACTCGGGTTGGTCTGTTTGAATCCGTCTATTCATGTCCATAAAGCAACCAGGGAAAATCAGACTTCTTGTCGATCTTTTTCGAGTTGATTAGAGGCGCGCTACTTCGTATCGATCAGTGGAACTACCCTATTCGTATCTATCAAAAAGAATCTTGTTCGTGTCCATCAAGTGTCAACTATTCGTATCGATCCACCAGTGAGCTTCACTTTGTATCCATCATGAAGCTACTGTTCGTATCCATCAAGTCCAACCAAAGCTGCTGCTTCGTATCGATCGATACAAACAAAGCAGAACGATTGATACAAACAACACACTACTGATCGATACGAACAACACACTACTGATCGATACGAACAACACACTACTAATCAATTCGAACAAGGCTCGTGCACAGGGGAGACTCGATCGATTCGGCATGAACTTCGGATTGATCCAAAATAAAGCGCATGCTCAACATCGATTCGAACTGGTCGATACGAAGTGTATCGATTCGAACTGAACAGCCTACCGAAGACTTGAATTCGCATCGATCATAACTCCCGATTCACAAGTCCAAATGGCACCAAATTTTCACAGGAGCTTGTGTACATCATCAACAATGTTCATGCTCAATTTCGACTTGATTGGGCCAAAACTTGATCGATACGAAATTGATTTGTATCGATCATGGACTGAGTGCAAAACACGTGGGATCGATCGCGTAGGCCCACTCACATGCCAGAAGAGGTCTCCCGAGATCTGAGTGAGATATTTGCAACCTACGCCTATAAATAGCAGCCTAGAACCTACA
Organism: Allium fistulosum; assembly: GCA_030737815.1. Taxonomy (NCBI): domain Eukaryota; kingdom Viridiplantae; phylum Streptophyta; class Magnoliopsida; order Asparagales; family Amaryllidaceae; genus Allium; species Allium fistulosum. The sequence continues at coordinate 891,853,891 of CM060902.1, forward strand.
GAAAAGGGATCTTTTAGCTCTTTGACATCCAGACTCTGCCGAATTCACCATTGTATTCAAACTCCACTATTGTACTCGAGATTTACTGCTGTAACCATCAATCAAAAGTTAATAAAGATCAATCATTTCATAGTGGACGTAGGCAACACGCCGAACCACTTTAAATTTCTGTGTTTTTGCATATTTTCCTATTTGTTTTTGAACTGTCTGTTAGATAATCCTCTTTTTCCATTTAATTTCTTCATTTTATCTCTTCAAACCCTTTCGAAGAGTGTTGTGCCAATTTTGGTACAAACACTTTGGTGCTTTCATTGAGAAAAAACCCAGTTTTTTCCTTCTGCTCATTGGATCTACTGTCGATATCGGATTGCAAACATCCAAGGGGAAGATCCAGATCTCAATTTCAGAAGTTCTTCTATCCTATTCAGATTTTCTATAAGTCTAGGAAAGAGCTTCATCATCCATCATGGTTAACACAAGGACTACTTCAAAAACTACAGATCCAGAAGGACGAGATAAACATAATCCCGTACAGCCGCTTCCAGCCGATCAGAATGCTACCGGGCCATCAGATCCACAAGGCCCTGTCACCAGGGAAGAATTTCAGATATTGATGCAAGAATTGACTCTGAGCCGCCAACAGCTCACTCAACAGCTCCGGGCTAATGCGGAACTAACCAACCAACTGAACCGTCAACGACGAAGGAGATCCAAGAGGGATCAAGCTTCATATTCTTCCACCGAGAGTTCAGGCTCTTCTGATTATCATCACAGATCTAAACACCCACGGCTAGATGGAAGCTACACATAGGCCACTGGGCATCAACATACGTTAATGTTGGGCAACTGAGAGTTGGCCCGTCAACCAGCCATCAGACTAGACCCTCCTCCTTAGGAGGCGCTACCCCACACCATATTACTGATAACCGTACAACGACAGCTACTGATTTGGGCACTGAGACACGAAATCGGACAGATCCGAACCATCACCAGCGTTAATACCATCCTGAGCCTTAAGTCCCCGAAGACATAGAACCAAGGAGGCGAGACATGGACCATCGACAGCGACCGACCCCTTCTCGCATTGTGGAGCCCGACCACACCTTGGCCCAACCTGCTCAAAATGTCCAGATGCCCAACCTATCAGCAATGATCTGTCAAATGATCTGTGAATGCCAAGGGCTTAGCAATGACGACTGGGGAATCTCCCAGAGTCATACCCCTTTTATTGATGAGATGCTTTATGCTGAACCACCTCGGCGATTCAAGATGCCGACTTTACCCATTTATGAAGGGATCTTTGACCCAAATCAGCATATCCTGAAGTACGAATGGTTGATGAATGTTGCACGAGCTGACGATGCAGTCAAGTGCCGAAGCTTCCCGATCTCACTGGGGCATAGCGACTATGTGGTTTACCCCACTGCCACCTCGATCTATCTTATGCTTTGATCAGTTGGAAACAAAGTTTATGGAGCAATTTCATATGCATGTCGCGAGAGTGAAGGATGTTAATACTTTATCTAGTGTCACTCAAGCTCCTGGAGAGACACTCAGGCATTGTTTAGAGAGATTTCGTGCTGCATGTGCTGAGATCAGCAACCCAAATGATAACTCTGTTCTTATGGCATTGACTAAGGGGATTGAGCCCGATTCAGAGTTCGGCAACTAGTTGGCCAGAAAACCCCCTACATCATTGGACCGTTTCTTTTCCAAGGAAGCCCAATTCTTGAGAAGGGAGGATGCGAAATAGTCTAGGAAGAAGGATGATGCGGGGCCTAGTGTGGATGGAGTTCAGCATAAACAAGATCAGCAAAAAGGTAATGGTAACCAAAATAGAAAACGGGATCAGAACCGTGGACCATGAAGTAGAAGCTCCTATGTTTGATAATTATACTCCTTTGAATACGTCGCTAGAGAACGTATATCTACAAACTTGCAATACCATTTAGTACAAGAAGCCTGCTCCGAAACAATCATCGGAGAAGCAAATTCAGACGGGGAAGTTTTGTAGATTCCACGAAAGCTACGGCCATAACACAAATGAATGCCGTCACTTGCAGGATCTCATCGAAAAGTTGATAAGAGAGAGGAAGTTAGAGCAGTTTGTGCGAGCACCACAGTTTGGAAGTGCGGGCCCATCGAATCAAAATCATGTACCGAATCCGGCTAGATAGGAGGTACCCACTCGTACTGGCGGGAGATTGGTGATAAACACTGTTTGTGGTGGTCCTCATCCAGCAGACCGAACCTGGAAAGAAATGGAGTCGTATGCCAGCTCTATCAGGCATGCGGAATTTGAATGTTGTAGTAATTCCGAAGACGGGGCTCCGGCCAAGAAACAAAGAACGATGGCAGATGACATCATTTTTCGAGGTCGGGATGCCGACAGGGTCAAACCCCCACTATTGATCCACTTGTCCAGCTCAAGTAGGTCCTGCTTGGATGAAGAGGATCTTGGTAGAAAGCGGAAGCTCTGTGAATATCTTGTTTAAGAGAGCTTATGACCAAATGAGAATGGAAACTAAAGACTTGAAGCCATGCCAGTCTCGCATTCAAGGCTTCAACGGAAGTGTAACTATACCCACTGGAGTGGTGGAATTGCCAGTAGAGTTAGGAAATGGTGAACGCCGGAGAGTCTGGATACTGGAGTTTTTTGTTTTGAATATAAACTCCCCGTATAATGCTTTCTTGGGCCGACCAACCCTAGATGAGTTCAAGGCTGCCATCGCCCCATGGTGTTTGACTTTGAAATTCCCTACCGACAACGATGTCGAAGTTTTTCAAGGGGATCAGGCCGTAGGATGAGCCTGTTACGTTGCTGAGCTACGTGAGGCGCGGTGGAAGGAAAAAGGAAAGGGCGTAGAGGAATCTCTCTACATCCACTTTATTGATAATTGACAATTAGTGCCTGGGCCCGAGCCCGGGCACCCCAACCAATTCCAAAGAGATCTTGAACTGAGAGATACCAAAAGTGAAGATGAAGGTAAAGACAGTCAAGCTTCTCCAGCCGAACTGACGATCGATGTTCCAATCGACGACAATGACGACTCGAAAATGATAAAGATTGGGTCTCAGCTAAGCCAACAAATGCAAGAGGAATTGGTTGAATTTCTTCGGGTAAACCTTGATGTGTTTGCCTGGACGCACTCTGATATGTGTGGGATCTCGTCGGACATCGCGAGCCACACACTGAGTATTGACCCGCGGTACATCCCGGTCAAGCCAAAAAGGCGCGGTATGGATCCAAAGAGATCTGCCATCCTTAAATAAGAGGTAGATAAGCTTAAGACGAATGGATTCATTCGAGATGCATTATACCTGGAATGGATATCCAATCCTGTACTTGTCCGAAAGCCAAATGGGAAATGGAGAACATGTGTTGATTACTCAGACCTGAATAAAGCTTGCCCCAAAGACAGTTTTCCACTTTCGCGAATTGATCAACTTGTAGACTCGACGGCTGGACATGAAATTTTATCCTTCATGGATGCGTACTCTGGCTATAATAAAATACCCATGCACTTGCACAACCAGGAGCATACCATCTTCATAACCAATATGGGGCTCTATTGCTATAAAGTCATGCCTTTTGGACTCAAGAATGCTGGGGAAACTTATCAACGGTTAGTTAATCAAATGTTCGCTAACCAAATTGGAAAAACCATGGAGGTGTATGTGGACGACATGCTAGCCAAGTTGCAATTTTCCACCGATCACATCAGAGACCTAGAGTTAATGTTTAATATCCTCCGAGAATACAGAATGAAGCTTAACCCATTGAAATGTCACTTTAGGGTAGCATCCGGAAAATTCCTTGGATTCATCATCAAAGCTCGAGGAATCGAAGCCAATCTCAAAAAGATCTAGGCGACCAAAAATCTTGAAACTCCGAAAACTATAAAGAAAGTCCAGAGTCTCAACGGGAAAGTAGCGGCACTGAGCAGGTTCATTTCAAAGTCCACTGACAAATGCATTCCCTTCGTCGATCTGATCCAAAAGGTAAAACGAAACTTTGAATGGATTACGGAATGTGAGGGCGCATTCCGAGCACTAATTCAACATCTTTCCACACCGCCAATTTTGTCAAGCCTATCGATCACGAGAAATTGTACATTTACTTGGCGGTATCAAAAAACACAATCAATGTTGCCCTAGTTTGGGAGGAAGACCGAATACAAAAGACACTCTACTACATAAGCAAGCAGCTAACTGGAGCTGAGAGGAATTATCCGAAGCTAGAGAAATTGGCTTATTGTCTTGTTATTGCCTCGAGGAAGCTCCATCCGTATTTCCAGGCTCATCCGATCACCATTTACACCGACCAGCCGTTACGACAGGTCCTTACGCGGCCTGAGACGTCTGGTAAGTTACTCAAATGGAATATTGAGTTAAGTCAGTTTGACCTTACATACACTCCAAGGTGTGCCATCCAAGGACAAGTCTTAGCAGATTTCATAGTTGAATTTACCATCCCAGAGGACTTGCCCGAAACGAGTGAATCTCCCAAGTATATCTGGAAGCTACATACAAATGGTGCTTCGAATGGCCATTGCTCAGGTGCAGGGGTTGTACTTGAAACTCCTGAAGGTCGATCTATATGTTATGCTCTAAAGTTCAACTTCCATGCAACTAATTACGAAGCCGAGTATGAAGCCCTACTGGCTGGATTGAAACTTGCCAGAGATTTAACAATCATTACGGTGGAAATTTATTGTGATTCGCAATTGTATGTCAAGTTCGAGGGGAGTACCAAGCCAGAGATCGAAGACTGGCCGCTTACCTTGCTCAGGTTCAAGAGACATTGAATCAATTTGACTACTATTCCATTTATTACATACCACGAGAACACAACCAGAAAGCTGATTCGTTGGCAAAGTTAACCAGTACATGTGAAGCACATCAAATGGGACTTGTTCCCATAGATACATTATCTTCGCCAAGCATTGATCAGATGGAAATCGATTGGATATTTGATGTCGTTTCTGAGAGGGAGTCTTGGATGACTCCATTTAGAAATTATCTCGAGCATGGAACCCTGCTAGAGCATAGGAGCGAAAAGAGACAAATTCTTCGAAAAACTTCGCGGTTCACTATTCAAAATGGAGTCATGTATAGAAGAGGATATTCTGTTCCGTTACTTCGGTGTATCGCCCATGATGAATCAAACGAGTATTGTATGATGTGCATGAAGGAGAATGTGGCGATCACACCGGGGGGCAAGCCCTTGCCAAGAAAGTACTTCGATATGGATATTATTGGCCGACTGTAAATCGTGATGAATAGGATTATGCCAAGAAGTGTGATAAGTGTCAGAAGCATGCTCAAATCCCTAGAGCCCCACCTACTAAGATAACACAGATGGTCAGCCCATGGCCATTCGTGGTATGGTGCATCGATATTATTGGCTATTTACCTCTAGCCAAAGGTGGTGCAAAGTACGCCATCATAGCAGTTTATTACTTTACCAAGTGGGCGGAAGCTGAGCCCCTTGCCACGACCACAACGAAGAAGGTGATCAACTTTGTAGTGCGCAACATCATCTGCCGATTTGGTCTCCCACGTACTATCATCACTGACAATGGGACCCAATTTGACAGTGCCGAATTTAAGGATTTCTGTCAACGATTCCACATTCAAAAGAAATTCTCCGCAGTTGCACATTCTCAAGAGAATGGATAGGTTGAAGCTATTAATAAAGTTATAAAATCCATTCTAAAGAAACGACTGGAAAAAGCCGGAGGCAAATGGATCGATGAACTTCCTATGGCCTTATGGGCCTACCGTACAACCCACAAGTCCGCGACCGGTCACACTCCATTCTCTCTCTCTTATGGTTCAGAAGCTGTTATTATAGTCGAATTAGAAGTACTTTCTCATTGTGTGACATACTAAGATCCAAAGCATATTACTTGCTGAAATTCTCGATTTATTGGATGAGAAGCGTGAAGAGGCTGATTTGAGGGCAGCCGCATATCGAAGTCGAGTCGCCCGATTATACAATGCCAAGGTCCGACCCCGAACCTTTGAACTTGGCGATCTCGTACTCAAAAGAATTTATCCGGTCCCTTCGCATATGAAGCCAACTTGGGAAGGACCATATGTTATTGAGTGAAAGCTCGAAGATGGCACATTCAAGTTATCGACCGTTGACGGTCTCACTCTTCCAAGAGCCTGGAACAGTGAGAGTCTTCGTCGCTACTACACATAACAGGCACTGTTTATTTATTCAGCCCATTTTTCATTTGCAATTTGTTTCTGCATTTCGAAATTTGAATTTGTAATAAGGCAACTGACTTTGCTGTATTTTCTTATTTCACCAATAAAATGCAATCTCTTCGAGCCAGAGCTGTGATTTACTTGAAATACTTTGTATGACCATCACAATGCACAAAGAGCTAAGTTCCATCATACGGTGGGATTTATTCAATTAGGGAGTGATTGTGATATGACCGGTCACTCACTAAGAGAAACCCGAGCTCGGTGACAAGCCATCACACTAAATTCAAAAAGGATTGATACACGTCGATCCTTTACATAACTCCGGATTCCCAGAGTGCGAACTGGAGTATAAAATTACAAATACGGTTTCGAAGAGGATGAATCCATCCACCTAACGGCTTCGCCCATATTTGAACCAAGTTTGAGGAGGATGGACTCGTCCATCTAACGACCTCACTTGTTAACTCAGGGTGGATGTGATCCGACCATCCACGATCCTGATGCAGCTTTCGTTCCCGGAGCATGAATGAAATTCAAAACTCACAACAGATGTGACTGACCATCTGCTTACCAACTCCGGGTTCCCGGAATGTGAACCGGAGTATAAACATCAACTAACTCTAAGTTCCTAGAGTGTGAACTGGAGTATAAACATCGCCTAACTTCGAATTCCTAGAGTGTGAATCGAAGTATAGACATTGAACCGATCCGGATTCCCAGAGTGCGAACCGGAGAGTAAACGTCAACCAACTCCAAGTCCCCAGAGCATGGACTGGATTATAAAATGCAAATGGACTCTAAGTCCCAAGAGCGCAGACCGGAGTATAAACTCAGGTCGGGTGTAACTGAGCACCCGCGAATTTATTCAAGTCCCCAGAGTGCGGACGAAATGCTAAGTGTCAAGCAAACGTGGCTGATCGCCTGCGAAAATGACTTAAGTCCCCAAAGTATGAACTTGCACTTAAAACTTGAGCAGATGCAACCGACCGCCGACGCACAAGTATAATCCCCTGAGCGTGGATACAATCATCGATAAAAGAGCAAGTGTGATTCGACCACTCGAATTCTTCTGGTTTCAGCATCAATTCAACGATGCTAAGCATGATGCCTTGAAAGCGAAGTACAAACGCTAGCCGATCTTTTCACTTCATCCCTGAAACTGGGGGCAGAACTTAAGTGTCAATCACTGGCTAAAGCAGTACAACATCGGAGTTCAACTTAATATCTCGTCATGACTTGTGGCCATGATCTCAGAACTTTGGGTAAACTCAAACAAGATTCAAAAGTTGAAACTTCACAAGTGTACTGAACAAAGAATTCAAATGTTGGAACACTTAAGCAAATAAACACACATCAAGTTCAAAACAAAATAAAGTTTCATTTCAACTATTTGTGAAAAGAAATTATGTACAAGTTGATTCCAAAATTCCTACTAGTAGGGGCCGAACCCGCATCTTTACACGGCCTACAAAAGAAAAACGAAGATAGATTCCTATCTATCTACCAAAAATAAACCGAAGAAGCACGTCTACTCTCTCTTGTTTTTCGGCTTCTTCTTCGGTGTGGACCCATTGGAGCTGCCACTTATTTTTCTTTTCGAGCCTTTGCCTTTCGGCGACTGATCTCCAGGAGGGGGCATGATATCAACTTCCTCATCCGAGCTCAAGTGAACAGGAATGCTCCCTGAAGGTGGAGTCGGTGGAACTGGCTCCACTATAGGAGGCGGGATAGGCACACTGGTATCAATAACTGTACCACCAGGTGATATCATCCTTAACGGAGCTAGACCAGGTGCTGCCATCCCACCTCCAAAACTACCACCACGAGTCGCTGCCTCCATTTCAATGTCGATTTCGGCCAATATTTCTTCCTCACGAATCGCTGCCTCCATTTCAACGTCGATTTCGGCCAATATTTCTTCCTCACGAATCGCTTAAGCCTCGTTGGGAGCATCAGTGGTTGGCATTGAAGAGCCAGTAGCAGGTGCGCTTCCACCCATAACAAATGGTAGGTCCACAAAAGGATCGCTGTGATGATTGGGGAGTTCCTCCATCATCTGCTCATCGAAAACAAGCGTGCACCCCTGCGTTCCGTCAGTCGTTGCCGTGGTGGTTGTGGTGGTTGCTTCAATTATTTTGGCCTCCTACATATGATGTGATTCTTGAGTGGCAGGAGGCACGATCGGTGCAGCATCAATCACTGGACAAAAACAAAAGAAGAACTGTTAATAACTAATTTGGATGACAACTCTGATTTCAGATAAGCATAGAGAATGTTCAGAGTACCTTCCTCAATTTGGCTTGTGGACAGCTGAATGGCCTCAGAAACTTGCTCTCTAGCCAGAGATAACTGTGGGTGATCTGGATTGTAAGCAGGAACTGATTAGGAATCAGCCGCAGGCGCAGATTCAGGCTAGGTTGACATAGGAACTTCAGAACTTGCATCATGGGGCTCAACACCTGAACCTTCTCCGGCCTCCAAGTGTTGGGTGCCGAGTCTCTCTTTTTCATGTGAAATCATCGAATCATGGAGAATCTTTCGTTCGTCTTCATTTAGCATACGATTCTCAAGTTCAAACTCATCGATTGATTCACCCAGATGCACCGCCTTCTCCTCCTCAACCAAACAGCCCCAAGCATTATATAAACAATGAGGAGATCTTCAATATCAGGCTAGATTCATGTGCCTCAAAACATTAGCATTATAAACAATGAGGAGATCTTCAATATCAGCTTCTTGCCTAGACTCAGCCATTCGGACTTTCTCCTCGACCTCAGTCTCCACCACTCGGACCTTAGCCGTGGCCGCATCTTGTTCGTCGCGAAGCACAATGGCCTGTTCACATGCTTCCTGGGCGGCTTTGTTTGCGTCATCCTTTTCCTTGATGATTTCGGAGAATTTAGCTTGAAGTTCAGCAAGTTCTTTCAGAGCGGCGTCCCGTTCAGCTGTGACAGTGGTGTTTCGGTGGCCCATTTGCTCCACCAAGGAAAAGTGTGTTTGCCTCATCCTCTCCATGTCCAAGTTCGCCTCATCAGCCTTTTTGGTGGCCTCTATCTCTGATTTCCGAGAGCACTCGGCTTCATCAGTAAGCACTTGGACGATGCGGTCCTTCTGGGCGAGATCAGATTCTAACTTTTTGATTATTTTAGCTCGCTCGAAGGCCACCTTCGATGCTTTCTCTGCAGTCTTCGCCCACTCTTTGGACTAGGAATAGATGCCATGAATGTAATCATGCATTGTGTTCTCCACCTTCGATGGAATTCTCTTTAAGTGAGGGGGAAAAATGTAGCCGTCAAAGCATATATTTGGGAAATCTTTCTTTAGCTGAGCAATTTTAATAGCCCCTTCCCCAGTGGGCTCAGTGATAGCTTGCTTAGTGACGACGGGAGGCTCAACCTCAGTTCTGTGGCATTGCGACTCGTACCTTGAAGCATGCGAAGATGGTTTGTGACGAGGAGGCTCTATCGACTGTTTTCCTGGCCCATAGGTTGTGTGGGGAGTCGAGAGGGTGGAGAGCGCGATTGGGAATGATGCCTCTATTCCCTATAATCCCTATCTTTATCCCTCTCGTAGCGTTCCTGACTAGAATAAATGCGATCGCGGTTTCTGTCATCCTTCCTCCGGCGGAACTCATAATACGAGCCTGGCGATTGGCGTGCTGAATGAAGACTGTTGAGCATAGAATCTCGTCTGTTCATCGTGTGTGTAAAGTAAAAGGAAAATGGAGTTAGGGAATTCTTGAAACATGCAACTTAAAGCTGGAAACCGTGTAATGCCGTGAAGTGTGTATGTGTGTGCAACCCCCCGACCAACCGGTAATGTCAGCCGCACTCGTAGGAAGAGATTTGCTTAGATCAAGAGCACTTTGAAGCCCTTCCAATCCGGTGTCGTGTTGAAGCGACGCATAATCCGGAATCGGAATGTCAACAAGCCCTTCAAAAGGACCCTCTGTTTGAGGGGGAGGAGCCTCCGCGATTATAATACCATGAACCAGCAAAGAGACCACAAATGATTTCCACCTTGAAGACTTAGGACATTTGTAAGCAGCGGCCTTGCCTTTTCATTTTCCTTCAGTCACTTGGGATCCGACCGAAGGCCCAATAACAAGTTCATCATCTGTGGACGTTCTCTCTTCATCACCTCCCTCAGCAATTACGACCCTGCGTGCTTTGCGTTTTACCTGCTTCATCGAGGCCACTCTTAGTGTTCCTTCAAGCCTTATGCTCTATTTTCGCTCAATAAGCCCCACGATTCTCAAATTTTTGTCGTTAAAACCGAATCGATGTCCCTCGTTTCACTTGGAACTTCTTGAAGGACCCTTACTATTTCTTTGAAGTACCCGCCTTCAGGTCATGAGATTGCGGCTATAAGGAAAAAAAAGATATTAGTTTTACATCGACTACTATTATCTTGACAACTCTTGGGAAAGAATGTAGCACTTACGTCTGACTAACCATCGGCTAGCAAATCCTAGGGGGCATCGGACGTAGAACCATTTTGTTTTAAAGTAACTCAGCCTTGTCCAGGATCCGGTTACTACTTGACAATTCCTGACCGCTTCCAGGAATGTAAAAGATGGACTATCTCCCCTACTCTTGATGTTAAAAAGATATCTAATCTCTGTTGGAGTCGGTGGCCGAAAGAGATGCTCCATGAATACAACGAATAAACTATTCTATGTAGCGTATTCGTTGGGGTGTAGTTGTGATGGAGTGATTCCGAGGAAAGACAACACTTCCCTAATGTATTGGTTGAACGGAGGAAGTGTTCCCGCTGTACATACATGGCGATTGAAGGCCGTAAACCCCTTTGGGGGAGCATGCGGTCTGTCGTTCAGTCCCGGTAAAAGAACATCGTCCAATGACAAACTATGCCTTAGGCATATACGTCCCAACATGTCTTCCGAGACGTTGGACGATACAGAATCTTGTGGGTTTGAAATGAAAGTTGCTCCTGGAAGCTCAGCCAGAGCTGGGTCTATAACTTCGGCCGCGATGGTTGGTATCTATAGGACAAAAGGAGATGAACTCTGAAACTCCTGCTGTTGAGAACTTGTGGACTCCATAACTAATAAACTTATTAAAACCCATTATTAGATGATAATAAGCCCGTGTTCCCCAGTGTGAAGTGTGCGAATGTGCAAGTGCAGTGCTACATGTTACTTGGCAAATTTTACAGAGTATGAGAAAATATGCAAATGACGAGACATCGAAATTCAACTGGAGTGACTGTCATCGCTGACCGTCACGACCGTGCCATCCAGATTTTAGAGACCGATCCAAGTTAAAGTTCTTTAAAATTTTGTTAAGTTACAGTGCCATTGACGAGCTTCGAGGGGCAGTCATATATGAAGTTTAGTAGTTAAGTCCAGACATGCAAGGATAAAGCTCGTCGGAGTCATATGTTTGGTTAAAGTTCGTATCCATCAAAATGCAAGTTTGGATCGCCCACCCAAAGTTTCATTCGTATCGATCACCTGGGTACAAGGTTTTGAATCGATCACCTTACGGCTAGATCATATCAATATGAGCTCCTGATCTCGTATCGATCGTAGCCCGCGTTCTCGATATGAAGCAGGACACCTTCTTCCTCAATTGATACGAAATTAAGGCCGAGCAATTGCCTACTAGCCCCTTCGTATCCAACCTCGCTTCTTCTTCTTTGATCGAAGAAAACACCATTAACCCTTCCTTAACCTTGTTTCAACCCAACTCCGGCATCAACGACACTGGAATCGATCATAAAAACGAATGGAGTGGCGATTAAAACTAAATTCTCGTAATTTTAAAGTGGAATCGATCAATTAGTTACCTAATTTAAATAGTCAGTTCAAAGGAATGAAGAACTATTCAATTTGGGGACGAAGGCATTTTTTCTTTTCCGAGTTCTTTATCGATGCGAAGGCAAGAGCGATACGAAAGCCAGGAGAAATAAAATGAGCTTGTGAGAAAAAAATGCTAAGTACAAAACGTATTTATATGGATGCGTAGCCACAGAGAAACGATTCGTCTCCTAGTTATTTTGACCGGTGTCAACAGGTTACTTCTATCGATGCGAAGATGTCCATTCGTATCCATCTACTCGAGTCCACCTGAAGCGCATCGATACAAACTGCTCAGTTCATATCCATCAGCACACGGCCCATGAAGGCTCGTACCCATCGATACGAATAACACCCGAATGACTGACTGGACTATTCGTATCCATCTTAAGTCCCTCGATACGAAAAGAGACCCGACAAGCGACAAAGGTAAAGCTCGCGCGAACTGTTCATATCCACTATTTTTGACTCCATCCGAGACTCATCGATAAGAACTGAACTGTTCGTATCCATCACTTTGAAAGTTGTAGGAGTTCACAGCCATCGATGCGAAGATCATCATAGAATAATATTTGGATAATTCAACTCCATTGATACGAGATTCATGTATATTCATCCCAAATCGATTCAGGAGAGGATCGATACAGAATTCGATACAAGAGAACTGACAATGACTCGTGAACGTGCGACGTTAGCGAGAGTCAGGTTAACATATATGCATGTATGCCGAACTAATATTCAATTTTCAAAATTCATAGGGATTGGATATTCGCTTGATGACGGTTACGACAACAAAAAAATAATCGCTATCATACAACAATCAGTTACAACAGTACATGGTACAGCAGTTGGCAGTCAACAATTCATATTATTGAAAAATCACTCAAGAATTACAACTTTCGACGAGAAAACAGCTACCGGTCAACAAGTCGGATAAAACTGTTCAAAATGAAGATTGCAGCTTTTCAAAGCACGTTGTGTTTTCACAAGATGTACTTTAGGGGGCAAATGTTATCCCGCCTTTTGTGTAATGCCCCAGAAATTCATGGAATCTTATTTTGGTTGGATTCTGAAAATATATGAATTTATTTGTATAGGAATATATGGAATTAATTGTGTGCAAATGTGTGTGCATGTGTGCACGTGCACACTGATATGGCACAAGGAAGAACTCCAAATCTTTTGAAATTAAAACAAGAATTAAAAAGCATTACAAATATGATTTTGTAATGAAAATATTTGATTTCTGGATTATATGAATTATTTTAGAAGATAAGAAGAAAAAAAAAGTAAGTTTTGTTTTGAATCAGTAAACAGATCTTACTTAAAAGCCAGAAGAAAAAATGTTATAAGGATTTGAAACCTGTATGCACATATGTTTGCATGTCTTTCTGAAATTAAGGAGGAGTTAAATAAGCCTAGATAAGATATGTATGCATATGTACATTTCTATAAGCGTTGAAAATATTAAAAAGAAATAAGCAAGGAAAAGTGTAACACTAAAATAGCAAGAGACATATTGCAAGCAAAACAATTGCTTTAGGCAGAAAATGGAAAGGGGGATTTTTAGAAAATAAACAAGTGACAATGTCACACAATTATCTGTAGGATCTAGATTAACCCAAGAGGGGGGGAGGGTGAATAGGGTTATAGCAAATTTTAATGAATTAAACACGTAATCAAACTGCAGAGAAGTAAATATGTAGAAAAGTAAATCACACACAAAATTTACCCAGCTTCGGCAACCCCTGCCTACTGCTGCATTCCCAGATTTCTATTAGGATTAAACAGTATCCCGCTTACAAACACTCCTACAGACTCGCACACCCTGCTCCGCCTATAGAGCTTTGTAAACTCGCACACCCTGCTCACTGAACTAAGCCTAACTAGACAATCTGACAACACCTAAACCCTAGGTGGTGATTAACCCTGACTGGACTTTGAAAATACAAACTGAAAAACTAAAATACAGTTTAAACCAGGAGCAAAATTGAGATTTAAACTCGATAACCAATTTTGCTCTAGAGAATAATCTTGGCCAAAAATAATTAAAACCCTAATAATAGACCGGCCCACTATTTAGTTTTAATTAAAAATTGTTGGCCCGCTTCTTCTTATTTTCGACCCGATCCCTTTTTATTTTCGACGGCCCGATTCCTATTATTTTCAGCCCGAACCTTTGAGAAATAAAAAATGGCGATTCGATGATTTAGGGTTTTCGGCTATTTGATTCTCTGGTGATTTAGCCCCTCGATTCTCTGATGATCTTGAAGCTGGAATCGAGGCGTCGTTGCTCGATGCTTGCCTTGAATCTTGATTTAGGGTTTTACCCTGTTCGTTCCACTGGAAAATTTGAAGCTTCGGCTTTGTCGATCTTTGTAGCTCTGGCTTGTGGTTTTATTTGTGATGACTCTGGAATTCTGGAATTGCAGTTGCCTTTGGCGATTCTTATTCGAAGCTACGGCTTCGTTCAGTCTGGAATTGAATTGGTATGTTTGCTCGATTCTGTTCTGATTATACTTGTTTGTTTGATCTTTTGTCGGTGATGATTGGGTTTTGCTTTTTCTGCTCTTCACCACACAATGTCGATGATGATTTGGGTCTCTTTATATAGGAGTCTGATTTGATTAACGTGTTCTTCACGTTGCCGATTCTTTCCTGTTTTAAGCTTTGGTATTTTTGGGAATTTCTTTCAAAGCACGGCTTTAATTTTGTACCGTTCGATCTTCGAACTTCTGATTTCTGAAACCTTCCTAAATTATAAAGTGTTGACTTTTTCAATTATTTGGCTTTGATATGTTAACGTGATTTTCTGATCATCTGTACTTTGTTCTGTGATATTGTTTTTAGACTTTACTATGACTTCGATGATCTCTTCTCTGATCATCTTCACTACTGTATATATGCATACTGTTCTCTGACCATCTGACATTGGCTTCATTACCTTGTTGCTACTGCATATATTCTTCATGCGTAGTTTGACCATTTGTGTTCATTGTGTATACTGTGATCACGTTTCCACTGTTTGTAGTTGCTTTGTGATGTATTTGACCATGTTTGTCATGTATCATATGCTTGCTGTATGGTTCCTTGTAGTATTTCACTTGAGTCTCGTTCATCCCCACGGCATTGATGTTGACTTCGAAATGTTGACATTAGTTACTTGAATTTTGGTAGTATTGCAGTGTTGTTATGAGTTGTAGCTGATCATCTAGGCCATTCACTTGATACTGTTTTACTTCCCTCTGTTCATGTAGCTCTCTGTCTTTGATCTTCACTTGGTTACAACTGGTCATTTCTATTTGGGTTGATGTCATTTGCAATTGCACTTGAGCATCTGGACTTGAGTTCTCTTGTATACTTCACTTTATCTTGAATTGCTGTGTGCATGCATGTATGTTATCATTCTGTCTAGAGTAGGTTCTGCATTCATGTATGTTGTCATTCATAGTTGTTCTTGTTTATCACAGCTGCTTCATTATGTCACTTGATCATTCGTTCTTCATTCTGGTTGGTCTGGTCATTGCTTGATGTGCATTTAGTCTTCCCATGTATATAGTTGTGTAGCTTCGAGTTTGTGATGTTGCATCACTTGTTGTTTCTCGACTTTGCATTCTTATTTGGTTTTGTGGTGTGCACTGTGCATACTGTTCTTTGATCTTCACTGTGTTGTACACTTGTAGCTGTTGTGTCTGCACTTGTATCTGTTGTACACTTGTAGCGGTTGTGTTCACATGATTACTTCCAGTTGTACTGCTATTTGAATTGCAGTGCTTCATGTTGTTTGTTTGTCACTTATGACCAGTTGCATTGTGTAGTTGTTGACTGGTCTGCTTTCCATTGATGCTGCTGTAGTCTGTTCATTTTAGTCATTCACTAGACATTTGGTTCATTCATTGTTTCACTATGGTCTTTGATCTTGAGTCAGTTGCCTGCCTTCACCTGTTGATCTTGTACATGTTCATAAGTCTAGTCTTTTACATTGAAGTATTGATGAGACTGCTGCATCAGTTTACTTGTACATGCATTTGCCTTGTTGCAGTTACACTTTGAATTTTGATCGAGGCCATTTGCATTTGTGTTGAATCTGATATTGATTTGACCTTGTGCACTCGAGTTGGCGAGGCAGTGCACACGTGTATACGTGTGTACTGCAGCCACTCGTAAATACCTGTCCTTGATATGAATACTGATATGCACAGATATTACACAATCAAAGATGATGACGTTTAACCCATATATCTGAGACAGCTTTAAAAACAAATTTTATATTTTTGCAAATTAAATTCGTTTCTGTTCAGATTACTGTTGTAGATTTTTAATTATACAGGTACACAAGAGACAAGACAAATACTGGAGCTGGACAATGCAGATTCAGAAAAACAACTGAGTGTATGAGTGATGTAGTGAGGAAATCATTGTAACAATAATTGTATGAGTGAGAGTGAGCTGTAAATATGAAATCAGTGTACTGTAAACATTGTACTGAATAAAATATTATTTTGAATAAAATATTGTTTTGAATCTGTTAAATTCTGTGCAATAGTATTCGTACTCAAAATGAATATTTATTCCTGTGTGTATAATCTGCAAACACATCTATAATTCGATATATATTTTTTTATCATCAAACACTAAACACACATCAAACATTAACATGACCTAAGGAGGATATAATATATTCTGGAAAAGGAAAAGGAAAAGGGAAAGTAAGCATCACATATGGCCGGGGTATCAAGGGTGGAAATAAGCAAATCTGAAATGCAAAATGCATGAGTTTTGGCCAGGGTAGGAATGGGATTTTACAATGATAAAACCCTAGAAGAACCTCTCTTATAAATTCAAGTATAAACCAGAAAAATCATTTGCTATCCAAGACATTTAAGAAAACAAAGAAGAAAAATATTTGCAAGCAGAAAGGCAAGTTTTAAAAGGTTTCTTTTCTAGATTAAGCAAGAGAAGTATTTTCTGTGAGTAATCTCACTAAACCCATGGCATTAAGTCCTGTTATGAGGCAGCCAAGTTCATGTTATTTTTCTACATATTTATGATTTTATTACTATGGTTTATAATGGATGATTTAATGGGTGTTTATGAATGATTTTGATTGCTTTGATGGTTGAGTATTTTGCTCTGTTTGGTTACACCCAGAAATGTTAAAGTATGAAATCATGAAAGTAAATAGAGAATACTTGTAACTGGTTCAGATATGGCATGAAAAATATAGAAATCAAAATGTATATGAGTTGCATTACACTTGTGTAAGTGCTGAGGTTCAAATGAAAGACTCAAGGGTGCTGTGACGACCGCCCATGACCCCTGCACCGAATCTAAAGATAGAGCGCTGTAAAGTGTGCCAGGCGACCATGGACGATTGTCAAGGTAAGATTAACACAACAGAATCTATCGTATTACTCACAGCGCATGGACAAAATACAATAGAACATATGTATAGTGAAGCTTTACAAAACAAAATGACATCATATAAAACTCCATAATAGTTGAATACAAGCATCCACATAGTCAATACATCAAGCCTCACTACATATCTCTCAGAGAAAACATAACAGCGGAATATCCAGTACATATAATAAGAAGATAATATGCAACCCTCCAGCTCGTCTTCGATATCAGCATCGTGAGAAGAGAACAACACCTGTCACCTGCTACCTAGTCTGCCCGTCCCAAAATGGACGAACAGCCCAAGGCAATAAGAATTAAAACATAAAGCCTTGAGTCAGACAACAGTCTTAGTGAGCAGTAAATTAACTAACAACATACCAAAAGAGCATAAAGGAAAAGGAATAGGAATACAACCCTCCCACTCCAACCTCATTCTACAGTGATAGCCCCCAGACACACACTAAGCAGAAGCAAACATAGCAGAGCATACAATTTAAAGTAAAGCTACTATCACTCGAGTCAAGGGCGATGTTTTCCAAGTACCAAGGCCTAAATCAGATAAGCACTCAGAAAATACCGCTCTTGAGCCCGAAATGACGTTACAACCAAACATCCATGACTCTGGCTATCACTGTTATCATTGCTTCGATATCACCGTTAATTGAATGACCGGCACATTCTTTCAACCGTCCGTCAAGGGCTAATGAAAACCCCGGTTCTAGACATAACTCCCGCACGTCGTCGCAGCCCGTGCCTAGGACTATCGAATCTGCCCAGAGTACTCGACCATCAACAGTTGGCCGTTGGGACTATCGAATCTGCCCAAACGTACTCCTGCTTAGAGCATGCTAGAACCTTCAACAACGATGTTATCCAAGCCTCCTAGTCATCCTCCTCGACGACTATTCTCATATCCATTCATTATCCTCAACTCGAATCATATCACCGAGTTATCAACATGCTTGGAATGATCCCGTCTGGATTAGACCAAGTCTTCATCATATGATTGCCTCGCTTCATTACATCCTCGCAAAGCCTCATCTCATCATCACATCATCAAATCTATGCATAAGAGCTTCATTATCCCGCTACATATGCCACGAGCAGCTTTCCCAATTCAAGAGCCTTTCCCTTAGCTTTTGAATCACCTTCGATCTAAATCTAGTCATCAATCATCTAGTTCATAACAATCAATCAAATCAAACATCAATCTAAGCAATCAAGCATTCAAAAATGATCTAAGTAGACAATTATAACAATAATGGCATTTTCGTAATTAAAGAGTTGAAAGTCCAATAAGCATGAAAACATGGATTATATCTCTACAAACTTCTTGAATGAACTTGCATAGGTTAACATATGATAAAATGGATGTAACATCATCATGAACAATGGATCTATATGGATCTACACTTTGGATGAAGAAAATGCATGGAAATCTCTATTTTAACACCAAATCGAGCCAACAATCCGATATACTCCTTTGGATCCGTGTGAGAGATAATCACCACTCACCAAATCACCAAAACAAACCCAAATCAATACGCTTCAGATCTGGACAGCGAAGGATCAAGCTTGATCTATCACGAATCCGCTTCAAACGAAGAAATCTCTCTTGAAAAGATGAAGATCTTCAACTTTAGCTCTTAAATCTTCAATCTTGATCTTTGATTTGGATGGAAGGAAGCACTAGATTAGAGTGGAGAAAAGAAGTGAAGAAGTGTAGAAGTCGAGCTCTCAAAATGGCAGCACTTCGTCGCTTCAAAATCCGGATCCCAAAAAGTGAGAACAACCCCTCCTATTTATAGCAGAAAATTCCTTAAGTCGAAATTTGACTATCTCCTTAAGTCGCTTCCGACTTACGACCTAGGAACTTGCCGACCTAAAACCCACCGACCTAAGCCTAACGACCTACCATAACGCGCATCTGCGACTTAACACTTGACGACCTAAAGCAATGCGCTTTCCTTCGACCTACGACTTAGCAACAGGTATGACCTAATACTTAGGAAACCCAACGACCTAACAACCTACGACTCAGTTGGGTTGCGACCTAACAACTTAGGCTCCTACGCGACCTAACACATGCCGACCTAAAACAACAGACGACCTATCAGTTAGATCCACGCAACCTAACACTTAAACTATCCTAGCGACCTAACAACACACGCGACTTACGACTTAGCAAACTCGCGACCTAACACACACGCGACCTAACCATCTTAGGTCGCCTACGACCTAACTCAACACAGAACTAACGACCTAACTACGCTAACACTTAGGTCGTTCAATCCCATAGGTCGCTAACTCCTATAGGTCGCAAACTGCTTATCCCCTAAGTCGTTAATTCTACTAGGTCGCTACCTCCTATCTCTTAGGTCGCTAACTCGAACTGCCGACCTAACACTTAACTCACCCAAACACTTAGGTCGCTCCCAACATTTCCTTAGGTCGTTGCCGACCTAACACTTAACCCACGACCTAACAGTAACTCGCCGAAGTCCTTAACTCGGTCACGACTTAGCTCTTAGGTCGTTCACGACCTAGGACTTAGACAAATCTGCCTAAAAATCTGAAATGACTTAAAAATGCAAAAATTCCAGATTTTGACGAACTTGTCGATCTGTAAAAATACGGGTCGTTACATTCTCTCCCCCTTAGGAATTTCGCCCCCGAAATTCCAAGCAATCAAAAACCATTCTGTACGCCTACCATCCATAGCAATCAACAAACCATGCATCCAATTCTAGCTTAGCGTACAGAATTCTAAGACTTAGAACAAGTTACAATATCGCGAGATGAGACGACACCTTAGGGCCATACCTTGAAGAGTTCAGGATGAGCTGCCTTCATCCTCTCTTCCACCTCCCACGTACAGTCGTTATCATCATCACTCCATTGTATCTTGAGCAACTTAACTACCTTTCTCCTAAGCTGTTTCGTGTCGGTTTCAACGACACGAAGCGGCTTACGAGGTCTTCTATCAACTGGATCAACTTCGAAATCTTCACAGCTATCAGCAGAAACCACGGTATTCGAGTCGTGCACATACTTCCGTAGATATGATACGTGAAAAACATTGTGCACACTCGACATCTTCTCAGGTAATTCCAATCTGTAGGCGAGCTTTCCAATTCGCTCGATGACCGGAAATGGTCCAACAAATCTCGGAGTCAATTTTCCTTTCTTCCCGAATCGAATAACATTCTTTAGTGGAGAAATCTTCACAAAAACCATATCTCCTACGTCGAATTCCAAATCCTTTCGACGCTTATCGGCATAACTCTTCTGACGGTCTTGGGCTGCCTTCATTCGTTGCCGAATGATCTCTATGCAATCCGAAGTCTGTCGAATCATCTCTGGCCCAAGCATAAGCTTTTCTCCAGTTTCCAACCAACATGTCGGAGAGTTACACGGTCTTCCATACAATGCCTCATATGGTGCCATACCAATACTTGACTGGTAACTGTTGTTGTACGCAAACTCCACCAAATGAAGGTGATCTTCCCATGATCCTCCGAAATCCAAAACACAAGCCCTGAGGAGATCTTCCAAAACTCGGTTGACTCTCTCAGTCTGACCATCTGTTTGAGGGTGATAAGCTGTACTCAAACACAACTCGGTTCCCAAGACTTCCTGGAAGCTCTTCCAAAATCCACTAGAGAACAATGGGTCTCGATCGCTCACTATACTCTTCGGAATACCATGGAATCGAACTATCCACTTAACATACAACTCAGCCAACTTTGATGCCGTCCTAGTCGATCGAACAGGAATGAATCTTGCACTCTTGGTCAAACGATCAACGATAACCCAAATCCCTTCATTTCCCGTTCTGGTTCTAGGCAATCCATCAATAAAATCCATCGACACTTGTTCCCACTTCCATGTAGGAACTTCTAATGGTTGAAGCAATCCACTTGGCTTCTTTTGTTCGGCTTTTACCAACTGGCAGTTCATACATTTGGAAATAAAATTTCCAACATCCTTCTTCATACCTTCCCAATAGTAGGTTCTCTTCATATCCCGATACATCTTATTTCCACCTGGATGAATTGTCAACTTCGAGTGATGACTTTCCTTCAGAACTTCACTCCTCAATTCATCTATATCGGGAACAACTAGTCATCCTTGCTTCCGAAGCCAACCCTCTCGATTGACCTCGAATCCTTTATCCTTTTCTGGATCCAATCCGGATTCCAATTCACGGACAATCTTGACAAGCTTATCATCTCGCTTTTGGCCCTCGCCAATCCTTTCCACAAGAGTGGGTCTTATCGATAAGTTTGCCAACATCTCAGGTTCTAATTCATATCTAGGCCTGAAGTCAAATCCAGCTAAATACTCGAGACTCTTCCATTCTGAAAACATGGCTCCCAATCCTGCATGTCTTCGACTTAACGCATCTGCCACTGCGTTACCTTTTCCCGGAGTATAAGCTATACCAAAATCATATGATGCCAAAAACTCTAGCCAACGTTGCTGCCGAAGATTCAAATCCTTTTGGGAGAAAAGATACTTCAACGACTTGTGATCCGTAAACAACTCGAATCGAACTCCCAACAAATAATGCCTCCACATCTTCAGAGCAAATACAATCGCCGCTAACTCCAAATCATGAGTCGGGTAATTCCTTTCATGCGGCTTTAGTTGTCGACTGGCATACGCAACAACTTTATCCTTCTGCATCAGCACTGCTCCAAGTCCAGTACCACATGCGTCGGTGTAAACCACCATCTCATCATACCCACTTGGAATAGTCAAAACAGGAGCACTCGTCAATCTCTCTTTCAGGATTCCGAAAGCTTGCTCACACTTAGCATCCCAACTGAACACTTGGTTCTTCTTCGTCAATCCTGTTAACGGTGCAGCTACCTTGGAGAAGTCTTTGATAAACCGTCGATAATATCCTGCTAATCCAAGAAAACTTCTCACATCAGATGCATTCTTAGGTCTAACCCAATCCTGGATTGCTGCCACCTTAGCGGGATCAACCGCTATTCCACTTCCAGAAATCACATGGCCTAAGAACCTCACTTCACTCTTCCAGAAGTGACACTTCGAAAACTTAGCCTTCAGCTGATGTTTCCGTAAGATTTCCAAAACAATACGCAAGTGCGTCTTGTGCTCTTCTTCCATTATGGAATAAATCAGAATATCATCCACGAACACAAGTACGAACTTGTTCAACTGATCTCTGAACACTCTATTCATAAGATCCACAAAATATGCTGGCGCGTTAGTCAATCCAAACGGCATTACCAGCCACTCAAAGAAACCAGATGGTGTCCGAAAAGCAGTCTTCGGCACACTATCCTTTGCCACTCTCAACTGGTGAAATCCCGTTGCCAAATCCATCTGAGAAAACACCTTAGCTTCGTGAAGCTGATCAAACAAGTCATCTATTCTTGGCAATGGATACTTGTTCTTCTTAGTTACCTTATTCAGCTCCAATAATCCACACACAATCTCAACGACCCATCTGCCTTGGTTGCAAACACAACTGGTGCACCCCACTCGGACACACTACGCCGAATGAATCCTTTCTGTAAAAGGTCATCAACTTGCACCCTCAACTCTTGCTGTTCTCTAGGCGCCATCCGCCTAAGAGGCATCACAACAGGTCTGGCTCCTTCAACTAGATCTATACGAAACTCGATCTCTCTATGCGACGGCAACCCTTTGACTTCGTCAAAGACATCCTCGAATTTATTTGCGATTGGCACTAAAGACAGTCCATCCCGTGGAACAACTAGCGAATACATGAAGCTCATGAAGACGCCTTCCTCATGCTTACATCGTATCACAATCTTTCGCCCTTCCACATTCTCGACTGTCACCTCCAGCCTCTCACAATCAACCTTAGCCGCATACTTCCTAAGCCAGTCCATACCCAAGATAATTCCGAACCCCGCAAAGTTTAGAACAAAGCAATCACAAACAAAAGAGCAACCATGACTCGACACAACTAGACCACGGCATATCATACACAAACAAGACGAACCCCCAACTGGATTAGTCACAACCAATGGCCTATCAACAATATCCGGTGCCAAACCTAACCGGCCTACGAGTTCATTACAAACAAACGAATGCGACGCTCCAGTATCAAACAGAACTCTAACTGGAACACCACATAGGAAAAGAGTACCTTGAACAACCACACTCTTTCCCTTCTCTTCAGCAGTAGGAGCTTTCGAAGACGACGGAACAGCTCCTAAAGCATAGGCTTGCACAATCTGCCTGTCCTTCCTTGGTTCTGGACAATTCTTCCTGAAATGCCCCGGCTTGTCACAGTTGTGACACTTCATCGGTGCCTTCGGATTCTTACAATCCTTCGAGAAATGGCCCTTCTGCTGACAGTTGTAGCAAGTTACCTCGCCTTTCGGCTTCTTCTGGCCATCCTTACCCTTCTGCTGCTGCTGCTTCCTCTTCTGGTTTCCACCCTGCTGTGGTTTAGACTCTCCCTTGGTAACAGCAACAACAGGTCCTTCCTTAGGAAACAGACTCTCATGCCTAAGAGCTTTCTCCACAAGCTTCTCAAATGAATCGTCCAAATGATCCACCAACTGTCTCCCAAGATAACTGTCCAAGCCTGTCACAAACTTCTCATTCTTCTGATAAGCAGATTCAATATATGACCGGGCATACTTGGACAAAGCTTCAAACTCAGAAACATACTCAAGGACAGATCTTCCACCCTGCTTGAGCTCTACAAACTTCTTGAACAGAACAGACTTCTGAGCTGTAGAGATGAACTTAGCTTCAAATCTGACTTGGAATTGCTCCCAAGTAATCTCTTCTTCCGGAGTAGTGATGGTAATAGAGTTCCACCAATCAGAAGCTCTCCCTTGAAGCTGCCTCGATGCCAACTTCCTCTTAGTTGCATCATCAATTCCCAAATCACCAAAGATCCTTCTACAAGCATCTATCCACCTCTGGACCTCAATGGTAGATTCTGTTCCCAAGCAAACCTTCCCTCCAAGAGCAGTATAATCCTTGCACAGCTTAGCAAAATCCACTGGTTTCGGAGTTTGGACTTGAACTCCAACATCAACTGCTGCCCCCGGAACTGGTATCCTTCTCATGATCGAAGTCATCATAGCTTCGAACATGGCTGCATAATCAGCAGTCTCTTCAGTAGCACGGCCTTCCCTAGCAGCTGGTCTCCCTCTTCGACTCATTCTCAATATCTATAAAAAGGAATGATTAGAACATCTAGAGAAACAACTGCATAAAGAACTAACTTACTGCTAAACTACTATATTATATATAGTAATCATCCATCAAAATACAATTACGTCTCTCATACGTA
The DNA here is from genome assembly GCA_030737815.1 of Allium fistulosum. Taxonomy (NCBI): domain Eukaryota; kingdom Viridiplantae; phylum Streptophyta; class Magnoliopsida; order Asparagales; family Amaryllidaceae; genus Allium; species Allium fistulosum. The sequence goes on from CM060902.1 coordinate 891,878,652, forward strand.
GTTACGACAGCGAGCGTTGGGTAAAATCGATTAACCAATGCTCTGATACCAAATGTGATGACCGCCCATGACCCCTGCACCGAATCTAAAGATAGAGCGCTGTAAAGTGTGCCAGGCGACCATGGACGATTGTCAAGGTAAGATTAACACAACAGAATCTATCGTATTACTCACAGCGCATGGACAAAATACAATAGAACATATGTATAGTGAAGCTTTACAAAACAAAATGACATCATATAAAACTCTATAATAGTTGAATACAAGCATCCACATAGTCAATACATCAAGCCTCACTACATATCTCTCAGAGAAAACATAACAGCGGAATATCCAGTACATATAATAAGAAGATAATATGCAACCCTCCAGCTCGTCTTCGATATCAGCATCGTGAGAAGAGAACATCACCTGTCACCTGCTACCTAGTCTGCCCGTCCCAAAATGGACGAACAGCCCAAGGCAATAAGAATTAAAACATAAAGCCTTGAGTCAGACAACAGTCTTAGTGAGCAGTAAATTAACTAACAACATACCAAAAGAGCATAAAGGAAAAGGAATAGGAATACAACCCTCCCACTCCAACCTCATTCTACAGTGATAGCCCCCAGACACACACTAAGCAGAAGCAAACATAGCAGAGCATACAATTTAAAGTAAAGCTACTATCACTCGAGTCAAGGGCGATGTTTTCCAAGTACCAAGGCCTAAATCAGATAAGCACTCAGAAAATACCGCTCTTGAGCCCGAAATGACGTTACAACCAAACATCCATGACTCTGGCTATCACTGTTATCATTGCTTCGATATCACCGTTAATTGAATGACCGGAACATTCTTTCAGCCGTCCGTCAAGGGCTAATGAAAACCCCGGTTCTAGACATAACTCCCGCACGTCGTCGCAGCCCGTGCCTAGGACTATCGAATCTGCCCAGAGTACTCGACCATCAACAGTTGGCCGTTGGGACTATCGAATCTGCCCAAACGTACTCCTGCTTAGAGCATGCTAGAACCTTCAACAACGATGTTATCCAAGCCTCCTAGTCATCCTCCTCGACGACTATTCTCATATCCATTCATTATCCTCAACTCGAATCATATCACCGAGTTATCAACATGCTTGGAATGATCCCGTCTGGATTAGACCAAGTCTTCATCATATGATTGCCTCGCTTCATTACATCCTCGCAAAGCCTCATCTCATCATCACATCATCAAATATATGCATAAGAGCTTCATTATCCCGCTACATATGCCACGAGCAGCTTTCCCAATTCAAGAGCCTTTCCCTTAGCTTTTGAATCACCTTCGATCTAAATCTAGTCATCAATCATCTAGTTCATAACAATCAATCAAATCAAACATCAATCTAAGCAATCAAGCATTCAAAAATGATCTAAGTAGACAATTATAATAATAATGGCATTTTCGTAATTAAAGAGTTGAAAGTCCAATAAGCATGAAAACATGGATTATATCTCTACAAACTTCTTGAATGAACTTGCATAGGTTAACATATGATAAAATGGATGTAACATCATCATGAACAATGGATCTATATGGATCTACACTTTGGATGAAGAAAATGCATGGAAATCTCTATTTTAACACCAAATCGAGCCAACAATCCGATATACTCCTTTGGATCCGTGTGAGAGATAATCACCACTCACCAAATCACCAAAACAAACCCAAATCAATACGCTTCAGATCTGGACAGCGAAGGATCAAGCTTGATCTATCACGAATCCGCTTCAAACGAAGAAATCTCTCTTGAAAAGATGAAGATCTTCAACTTTAGCTCTTAAATCTTCAATCTTGATCTTTGATTTGGATGGAAGGAAGCACTAGATTAGAGTGGAGAAAAGAAGTGAAGAAGTGTAGAAGTCGAGCTCTCAAAATGGCAGCACTTCGTCGCTTCAAAATCCGGATCCCAAAAAGTGAGAACAACCCCTCCTATTTATAGCAGAAAATTCCTTAAGTCGAAATTTGACTATCTCCTTAAGTCGCTTCCGACTTACGACCTAGGAACTTGCCGACCTAAAACCCACCGACCTAAGCCTAATGACCTACCATAACGCGCATCTGCGACTTAACACTTGACGACCTAAAGCAATGCGCTTTCCTTCGACCTACGACTTAGCAACAGATATGACCTAATACTTAGGAAACCCAACGACCTAACAACCTACGACTCAGTTGGGTTGCGACCTAACAACTTAGGCTCCTACGCGACCTAACACATGCCGACCTAAAACAACAGACGACCTATCAGTTAGATCCACGCAACCTAACACTTAAACTATCCTAGCGACCTAACAACACACGCGACTTACGACTTAGCAAACTCGCGACCTAACACACACGCGACCTAACCATCTTAGGTCGCCTACGACCTAACTCAACACAGAACTAACGACCTAACTACGCTAACACTTAGGTCGTTCAATCCCATAGGTCGCTAACTCCTATAGGTCGCAAACTGCTTATCCCTTAAGTCGTTAATTCTACTAGGTCGCTACCTCCTATCTCTTAGGTCGCTAACTCGAACTGCCGACCTAACACTTAACTCACCCAAACACTTAGGTCGCTCCCAACATTTCCTTAGGTCGTTGCCGACCTAACACTTAACCCACGACCTAACACTAACTCGCCGAAGTCCTTAACTCGGTCACGACTTAGCTCTTAGGTCGTTCACGACCTAGGACTTAGACAAATCTGCCTAAAAATCTGAAATGACTTAAAAATGCAAAAATTCCAGATTTTAACGAACTTGTCGATCCGTAAAAATACGGGTCGTTACAGGTGCAATGGAGATATTCAAAAGTGCTGAACTCTTGATCAAATAGAAAACCCATGAGCCAGAAATCTTGTCTAAGCTAGATCTTGAGTTTAGTTCAAACATGGTAGCTTATGAAACAATAATAACCCACATGCCTAGTCATTATTCCCAGTTGCAAATATTCTTGTATTTTCTTTAAACCAGAATATTTGATAATATGATTTCCCTTGGATATGAATGTTAGTTTGTTTTGAATTATGCTTGCAAGTTTCATGTAATGTCTCATGTAAACCGTGATTTAGACACCTAGCTATCTCATGATAGGATCAAACATGAACACTTAGTAAATAAACTAAGGATTGCGAGCCAAGAAGACTGCTGGAATGCTTGTTATATTTAGAGTATGCAAGTTTGGCACATGGTTTGTTTAAGCCCTGAGATCTTTGTGCAATATTGTGAATTATTTTATTGCAATGTGTCCCCGTGATTCCTTTATGGCAGATGAGGCTAGGAAGAAATTCGGTAAATGCAACCTTAAATTGATGAAGTAGGAACTTGAGTTATTCCTAGGTTGGTTGGATTGGAGCTATGATAGTTCATGAGCATCTCTGTCTGACATGTATGTTTGCATAGTTGAAAGTGTGTACATAATTAGTTTTAATACTGATCATATATGCACAATATATCAGAAACAAGTTAGGCCAATTGATAAAAGAAATTATGCCATCCCATACAAAATGCTTATGTCTCATGCAACTACTTAATATCATGGAATTTCTGATATTGCTCATACTAGATCTTGTATCTGACCCTTGTTTGTTTATGGCATCTGGGGTGTCTCATTAAAATGGGGCAGCCTCTAATGCTCTTTCAGGGAATGCCGGTTCTAAATAGGAAGCTGCAATGGCTAAGGAGAATGATTGGATAGGCATGCTAAATTAGAATGAAATAAAAGCTTAGAATGAATTATTTGCATGTAATCTTGGAAGTTTTTATTGATCTGCTTTAGTAGTTATGTAATGATCTTAAATGTTTGGACTTTATTTAGTAGTTTCAATTGAATCTGGTAATGTATTAAAGTTGGAAAAGAAAAATCAAAAGACTTATTTGAATCTATGCAAGAAAATATATATTAAGGTATTATGGTAGAAATCTGTAAATGATATATGCCTATATCTGAGAAATTTATATATATATTTTGTATTAGTCAATCTTGAGTCACTTAAAAGTCTTAAGTTTTGAGGTTAGAAATATGAGTTTAGCTAGAAGTAATATTTCAAGGATTTTGTGATAATATACAGAAGTGTTTTGATAAAAGAAAAGAAATATATATATATATATATATATATTTGTGCACTATATAGAGATGTGTACATGTTTTAAGGGATTTTTCAAGTATCTTGTATCTGAATTAACCTTGCAATAGCCAGGCACCAATGTTTTGATGACATAGTCATAAGGTTAACCCACTTCAAAAGAAGTGAGGTCTGGGTTGATCAAGATGACCTAAGTTTCTGGGTCTAAAGAAAGAAAATGCATTTGTAAAATCTGAAGCTTCCTATTTGCAAATACTTGTACAAAGACATTTTCAGATAGTTGAGCAATTTATTTTTATTCTGGAGTAGCTCTCTTAGTCCAGAAAGCACAACATTTCTGATATGCACACATATTACTTAATTGCTACTTTTGTTAAATGACTATAAAATCTGGATTTTCTAAATCCAGTAAAGCAACCTGTAAATTAGGATGCAAGCTGAGGTAGGTCAGGGAAGAGGGAATGAATTTGGTTCAAATAAATTCAACTATATATATATAGATTGTGAAAGAATTACTCAACTGACTTGGTTATAAGTAAAGGAATTGGTGATAAAATCACTAATGTTGAAAATGATAAATGAATATATCATTTTTCCTTTCTGGTCATGATCCAACATCAAATAATTAAACTAAAATTATGATGGCTTGATATATAATCTAAGATCACTTTGCTAAGTTAAATTAATAGGCAAACACCAAAAGAATGATCAAAAACTACTAGTCATAAATCATATGTAATTATAAGATTCACCCAAATATCAAAACAATAGAAAATGAGCTATGTACTGATTGATCAGAAAATTCAAATTCAATCAGGATGCACTCTTGCTTACCAACACTCTGATCCAAGCAAGAGGGTCACATACATCTTCATATGTGTGTGAGTATTTATTAATGAACTGATATAAATATATTAGTGGAAAAAAATTTAGGATCCTGGATAATTTAATAAAAAGGCTAAATGACTCTAAGAAATTTATATAAAAAAATTAGGTGAAATAATTAGGGTCATTTCATTTGGTATCAGAGCTATGTTAAATTTATACATAGCTAAGAATGATTGTATTGATTGATTGAAGTACTATAACTATATGTATGTACTGATTGTTTGTTTGAGTAAAATAATAATTCAGATAGAAAGTTATGGCAAAAGAAAATACTCATGATAAACTAACCTTATCTACCCATACTCTAGTTATCCAATCATGGTAGGAAGAGGATCTCATCACAATGCAGGATCAAGTACACCACAAATGCTTGATATGCAAGACTTTATGAGGGCTTTGAGGGATGGAGTAGGGCAGAGACTTGAGAACCCACATGAGGAACTTTCAAAACTATTAAAGACTTATACCAATCTGGGAGGCAAGAGCTTTGAAGGGACTGAAAATGTGATGGAAATTCAAGCATGGTTGAGAACACTGGACAGAATTTTCAATGACATGCAATTGGATGACCAAAGGAAGAGGCAAGTGGCCTCAAGACAATTGAAAGGTGTGGCTTTAAGCTGGTGGGAGGTAGTCATAGCTGGGAGAATTGAGAATGAGATCACTTGGAATCAATTCCAGGAGATGTTGGAAGCTAGATTTGTTCCAGCATCAGCCAAAACTCTATTGCTTGAAGAATTCATCAAACTTAGGCAGGGAACCTTTAATGTGACTGAGTATACTCATAGGTTTGAGGGCTTGTCTAAGTATGGAACTATGCTTGTGGCTGATGAGGCATCAAAGAATGATAGGTATATTAAGGGTTTAAACCCAGGGCTTAGTAGGGCTATGTTGCCATATGCAGATAAAACTTTTGATCAAGTCATTGATCTGGCCTTAAGGTTTGAGCAACATGACAAGGAGAGGGAGAAGTATAGGAGTTTTAAGAACAATAACAACAAGAAAAATAAGGGAAGGTATCACCCCTATGACAAAAAGAAGGAGGAGACAGAAAGTAAGAAAACCAATGATACTAAGACCACTGATACAAAGAGGAAAATAGTGTGTCATCATTGTGGAAAAGAAGGACATATCAAACCAAGGTGTCCAGAATTGAAGGGAGGAGCATTCAAGTGCTACCTATGTGGGAAGGAGGGACATATCAAGAGGAATTTCCCTGAGTATAAACAGCAAGGGAAGCTAGCAAGTTTGGAGAGCAAAAGCAAATCCACAGTAGAGGCTATTGTAGAAAATCATGGTCGAGTGGAAGGTAACTTATTTATTTATACCATACCTATATCAGTAGTGTGTGATACAGGGGCAACACATTCTCTGATTTCCCATGAATTAGTTGCATTGCTTAAATTAAATTGCATACTGATTGAAACCCCTTTGTTAGTGCAAAGCCCATTAGGAAGTTCTAGTGTTTTAAACATGATTTGTGTGGATGTGGAATTAAACATAGGAGGAAATGTTTTTATTTCCAATTTATATGTTTTAAATTACCCAAATATAGGTGTTATATTGGGTGTAGACTGGTTAAGGCAATACAAAGCCATAATTAATTTAGACTCATCCACCATATCGTTACAAAATTGTAGAGGCCAAAGAATCACAATTTTGTGTGAAGTAGCCAAAGAAAGAAAATTATATCATTTAATTGACTTAAATAAGGATCCCAGTGAGCCTTCTACTGAAGAAATCCCCATAATTAACAAATACTTGGATGTGTTTGGAGAAGTTGAGGGTGTTCCACACCACATACCAGTGGAATTTCAAATTAGTCTGATACCAGGAGCAAGTCCAATTATTAAGAAATCCACTAGGATGGGGCCAAGTGAGTTGAAGGAATTAAAGAAACAGTTAGAAGAATTGGAAAGCAAAGGATTTATAAGACCAAGTAATTCATGCTGGGGTGCTCCAGTAGTATTTGTAAGGAAACATGATGGTATTTAAGGATGTGTATAGACTATAGAGAGCTGAACAAGGTTACAATCAAAAACAAGTACCCCTTACCTAGAATTGATGATCTCTTTGATCAACTTAGTGGAGCAAAAATATTTTCTAGGTTAGACTTGGCATCTGGATTCCATCAAATGAAGGTAGAGGACTCAAGTGTTAAGTACACAGCCTTTAATACTAGGTATGGTTTATATGAGTTTCTTGTCATGCCATTTGGGTTGACAAATGCCCCATCATACTTTGTAGACTTGATGAATAGGACATTCCGGGATTATTTAGACAAGTTTGTATTGATTTTTATTGGTGATATTTTGATTTATTCTAAAACAGTAGAGGAACATGAAAATCACTTACACCTTGTTTTGTCTAGATTAAGAGAAAAAGATTTAAAAGCAAAATTTTCTAAGTGTGCGTTTTGGAAAGAAGAAGTGCATTTCCTTGGGCATGTTATATCTGCCAAAGGCATTTCAGTGAACCCCAATAAAATAGTGGCAATCCAAGCATGGAAAAGGCCAAGCACAGTAGGAGAAGTTAGGTCCTTTATGGGAATGGCAAGGTATTATAGAAGATTTATAAAAGATTTTTCTAAGATGTCATCACCTCTTACCAACCTAACTAGAATGAACCAACCCTTTATATGGACTGAGAAATGTGAACAAGCCTTTAGTAAAATCAAGGAGGCCTTAGTCAATGCACCAGTGTTAAGAGTACCAGAGGGAAATGAGGGTTTAATTGTTTATACTGATGCAAGTGGCTCTGGGCTAGGGGCTGTATTGATGCAGCAAGATCAATTTATAGCCTATGCATCAAGACAATTGAAGCCACATGAATCAAAGTATGCAACCCATGATCTTAAGTTGGAAGCAGTGGTATATGCACTAAAGCTCTAGAGACATTATCTCCTAGGTGCTAAGTTTATTTTATACACTGACCATAAGGCATTAAAATATCTCTTTTCACAAAAAGATTTGAATATGAGGCAACATAGATGGGTTGAGTTTCTAGCAGCATATGATTTAGACATACTTTATACCCCAGGAAAAGCTAATAAGGTTGCAGATGCTTTGAGTAGGCAGCATGCAAAAGTAGCCATGTTAATGATAGAAGAGTTTAGAAATTTATCTCTACTTACTGATTTGGAAATTGAGGAAAACAATGAGGTAAACATGGATATGATTGAAGAAGGGAGTAAAGGAAAATTAAGTTTGATAACTTTGCAAACAGATTTAATTTTGAAAATGGGAAAAATGCAAGAGGAAGATCCATAATTATTAGAAAAGAAAACCCTAATAGAAAAAGGAGAAGAAGTAGCAAACTACCACCTTGATAAGAATGGTTACTTGAGGAATAAAGGTAGGATATGTGTTCCATAGGATATAGGATTGAAGGAAGAGATACTTAATGAATATCATAGGAGCAAATATTCTATACATCCAGGCAGCACCAAAATGTACCAAAACCTAAAAAGGGATTATTGGTGGAGAGGAATGAAATCAGATGTGGCCAAACATGTTGCAAAGTGTATGACTTGCCAACAAGTCAAGGCAGAAACCCAAAGACCCTCAGGCCTATTGCAACCCCTAAGTATACCACAGTGAAAGTGGGAAGATATATCTATGGATTTCATAGATGGTTTGCCTAGATCAAAGAGAGGAAACACAAGCATTTGGGTAGTAGTTGATAGATTGACTAAAGTGGCACACTTTATACCAGTAAAGGCAGAAAGAAATGCACCTAAACTAGCTCAGATATTCATGAAAGAAGTAGTAAGGTTGCATGGAATTCCTAAAACTATAGTGAGTGATAGGGACACAATCTTTACATCCAGATTTTGGAAGAGCTTTCAAGAACCCATGGGGAGTGAATTATGCTTGAGTACTGCATACCACCCCCAATCAGGTGGTCAAACTAAAGTGATAAACAAAGTTTTGGAGGATTTGTTGAGGTCATGTACATTAGACTTTGGAGGTAATTGGGAAGATCACCTCCACCTGGCTGAATTTACATATAACAATAGTTATCAAAGCACCATAGGCATGGCACCATTTGAAGCCTTGTATGGCAAACCATGTTTGTCACCAATATGTTGGGTTGAAGCAGGAGAAAGGGCTATCTTAGGGCCTGAGTATGTTAAAGAGACTACAGAGAAAATTGAGCTTGTGAGGAGAAGGATGGCAGCAGCTCAAGATAGGCAAAAGAAGTTTGCAGATGTAAGGAGGAAGCAGGTAGAATATGAAGTTGGTGATTATGTTTTCATCAAAGTTTCACCTATGAAGAAGGTGCTAAGATTTGGCAAGCAAGGAAAACCTACCACAAGATATGTTGGACCTTACAAAATTTTGGAAAAAGTAGGTTCATTAGCATACAAATTGGAGCTACCAGAAGAGATGAGTGCAATGCACAATGTATTTCATGTATCACAACTTAGGAGATGGGTGCATGATAAAGAGGAGATTCTGGAGAAACCCACTCAAGTTCAAATAAATCCTGATTTGGTCTATGAGAAAGAACCAGTGGGGATTTTAGCTAAAGAGGAAAAGAATTTGAGGAGCAAAACTCTGAAATTGGTGAAGGTTCAATGGAGCCTAGACCCTAATGATTGTACATGGGAGTTAGAGGATAAAATAAAGAGGGATTACCCTAAGCTTTTTGCAGTGAAAGGTAAATTATAAATTCTTAAAAAAAATTCTTATATGTATGGTTGTTTTGACTGAATTGTTTGTTTATGCAATGTTTGATAGATTTTATAAAAATCTGGAAATGATTAAAGTCAAAATGAGAAAATTGTGAGGACACAATTCCTAAAAGTTGGGGTGATTATAATGCCCCAGAAATTCATGGAATCTTATTTTGGTTGGATTCTGAAAATATATGAATTTATTTGTATAGGAATATATGGAGTTAATTGTGTGCAAATGTGTGTGCATGTGTGCACGTGCACACTGATATGACACAAGGAAGAACTCCAAATCTTCTGAAATTAAAACAAGAATTAAAAAGCATTACAAATATGATTTTGTAATGAAAATATTTGATTTCTGGATTATATGAATTATTTTAGAAGATAAGAAGAAAAAAAAAGAAGTAAGTTTTGTTTTGAATCAGTAAACAGATCTTACTTAAAACCCAGAAGAAAAAATGTTATAAGGATTTGAAACCGGTATGCACATATGTTTGCATGTCTTTCTGAAATTAAGGAGGAGTTAAATAAGCCTAGATATGATATGTATGCATATGTAAATTTCTATAAGCGCTGAAAATATTAAAAAGAAATAAGCAAGGAAAAGTGTAACACTAAAATAGCAAGAGACATATTGCAAGCAAAACAATTGCTTTAGGCAGAAAATGGAAAGGGGGATTTTTAGAAAATAAACAAGTGACAATGTCACACAATTATCATGACCTAAGGAGGATATAATATATTCTGGAAAAGGAAAAGGGAAAGTAAGCATCACATATGGTCGGGGTATCAAGGGTGGAAAATAAGCAAATCTGAAATGCAAAATGCATGAGTTTTGGCCAGGGTAGGAGTGGGATTTTACAATGATAAAACCCTAAAAGAACCTCTCTTATAAATTCAAGTATAAACCAGAAAAATCATTTGTTACCCAAGACATTTAAGAAAACAAAGAAGAAAAATATTTGCAAGCAGAAAGGCAAGTTTTAAAAGGTTTCTTTTCTGGATTAAGCAAGAGAAGTATTTTCTGTGAGTAATCTCAATAAACCCATGGCATTAAGTCCTGTTATGAGGCAGCCAAGTTCATGTCATTTTTCTACATATTTCTGATTTTATTACTATGGTTTATAATGGATGCTTTAATGGGTTTTTATGAATGCTTTTGATTGCTTTGATGGTTGAGTATTTTGCTCTGTTTGGTTACACCCAGAAATGTTAAAGTATGAAATCATGAAAGGAAATAGAGAATACTTGTAACTGGTTCAGATATGGCATGAAAAATATAGAAATCAAAATGTATATGAGTTGCATTACACTTGTGTAAGTGCTGAGGTTCAAATGAAAGACTCAAGGGTGAAATAGAGATATCCAAAAGTGTTGAACTCTTGATCAAATAGAAAACCCATGAGCCAGAAATCTTGTCTAATCTAGATCTTGAGTTTAGTTCAAACATGGTTGCTTATGAAACAATAATAACCCACATGCCTAGTCATTATTCCCAGTTGTAAATATTCTTGTATTTTCTTTAAACCAGAATATTTGATAATATGATTTCCCTTGGATATGAATGTTAGTTTGTTTTGAATTATGCTTGCAAGTTTCATGTAATGTCTCATGTAAACTGTGATTTAGACACCTAGCTATCTCATGATAGGATCAAACATGAACACTTAGTAAATAAACTAAGGATTGCGAGCCAAGAAGACTGCTGGAATGCTTGTTATATTTAGAGTATGCAAGTTTGGCACATGGTTTGTTTAAGCCCTGAGATCTTTGTGCAATATTGTGAACTATTTTATTGCAATGTGTCCCCGTGATTCCTTTATGACAGATGAGGCTAGGAAGAAATTCGGTAAATGCAACCTTAAACTGATGAAGTAGGAACTTGAGTTATTCCTAGGTTGGTTGGATTGGAGCTATGATAGTTCATGAGCATCTCTGTCTGACATGTATGTTTGCATAGTTGAAAGTGTGTACATAATTAGTTTTAATACTGATCATATATGCACAATATATCAGAAACAAGTTAGGCCAATTGATAAAAGAAATTATGCCATCCCATACAAAATGCTTATGTCTCATGCAACTACTTAATATCATGGAATTTCTGATATTGCTCATACTAGATCTTGTATCTGACCCTTGTTTGCTTATGGCATCTGGGGTGTCTCATTAAAATGGGGCAGCCTCTAATGCTCTTTCAGGGAATGCCGGTTCTAAATAGGAAGCTGCAATGGCTAAGGAGAATGATTGGATAGGCATGCTAAATTAGAATTAAATAAAAGCTTAGAATGAATTATTTGCATGTAATCTTGGAAGTTTTTATTGATCTACTTTAGTAGTTATGTAATGATCTTAAAAGTTTGGACTTTATTTAGTTGTTTCAATTGAATCTGGTAATGTATTAAAGTTGGAAAAGAAAAATCAAAAGACTTAGTTGAATCTATGCAAGAAAATATATATTAAGGTATTATGGTAGAAATCTGTAAATGATATATGCCTATATCTGAGGAATTTATATATATATTTTGTATTAGTCAATCTTGAGTCACTTAAAAGTCTTAAGTTTTGAGGTTAGAAATCCGAGTTTAGCTAGAAGTAATATTTCAAGGATTTTGTGATAATATACAGAAGTGTTTTGATAAAAGAAAGAAATATATATATATATATATATATATCTGTGCACTGTATAGAGATGTGTACATGTTTTAAGGGATTTTTCAAGTATCTTGTATCTGAATTAACCTTGCAATAGCCAGGCACCAATGTTTTGATGACCTAGTCATAAGGTTAACCCACTTCAAAAGGAGTGAGGTCTGGGTTGATCAAGATGACCTAAGTTTCTGGGTCTAAAGAAAGAAAATGCATTTGTAAAATCTGAAGCTTCCTATTTGCAAATACTTGTACAAAGACATTTTCAGATAGTTGAGCAATTTATTTTTATTCTAGAGTAGCTCTCTTAGTCCAGAAAGCACAACATTTCTGATATGCACACATATTACTTAATTGCTACTTTTGTTAAATGACCATAAAATCTGGATTTTCTAAATCCAGTAAAGCAACTTGTAAATTAGGATGCAAGCTGAGGTAGGTCAGGGAAGAGGGAATGAATTTGGTTCAGATAAATTCAACTATATATATATATATATATAGATTGTGAAAGAATTACTCAACTGACTTGGTTATAAGTAAAGGAATTGGTGATAAAATCACTAATGTTGAAAATGATAAATGAATATATCATTTTTCCTTTCTAGTCATGATCCAACATCAAATAATTAAACTAAAATTATGATGGCTTGATATATAATCTAAGATCACTTTGCTAAGTTAAATTAACAGGCAAACACCAAAAGAATGATCAAAAACTACTAGTCATAAATCATATGTAATTATAAGATTCACCCAAATATCAAAACAAAAGAAAATGAGCTATGTACTGATTGATCAGAAAATTCAAATTCAATCAGGATGCACTCTTGCTTACCAACACTCTGATCCAAGCAAGAGGGTCACATACATCTTCATATGTGTGTGAGTATTTATTAATGAACTGATATAAATATATTAATGGAAAAAAATTTAGGATCCTGGATAATTTAATAGAAAGGCTAAATGACTCTAAGAAATTTATAAAAAAATTGGGTGAAATAATTAGGGTCATTTCATTTTGGCAAGGCCGTGATACCAAGAACTTGACTGGAGAGCAACAAAAGTTCATCCTGAAGATCGGTTATGCGCGGGCTTGCTATGGATATCGATAAATTTTGTCTGAGTCCGGATCATGCTACAATTGACAAGACATGACAAGCAAAGCTATAAAAGCCAACGGTCTAAGTTTCAAGTCAATCGGAGTGCGTATGCTCGAGATATGATCGATACAACTCAAGGAAGCAAATCGTTCGTATCCATCAAAGAGCCACACACGAGTTGGTCTATTCGAATCCATATGTTCGTGTCCATGAAGCAACCAGGGAAAATCTAACTTCGTGTAGATCTTTTTCGAGTCGACCAGAGGCGCGCTACTTCGTATCGATCAGTGGAACTACCCTATTCGTATCCATCAAAAAGAACCTTGTTCGTGTCCATCAAGTGTCGACTATTCTTATCGATCCACCAGTGAGCTTCACTTCATATACACCATGAAGCTATTGTTCGTATCCATCAAGTCCAAGCAAAGCTGCTTTTTCGTATCGATCGATGCGAACAAAGCAGAACGATCGATACGAACAACACACTACTGATCGATACAAACAAAACACTATTGATCGATACGAACAAAACACTACTGATCGATCGAACAAGGCTCGTGCACAAGGGAGACTCGGTCGATTCGCATGAACTTTGGATCGATCCAAAATAAAGCGCGTGCTCAACATCGATTAGAACTGGTCGATACGAAGTGTATTAATTCGAACTGAACAGCCTACCGAAGACTCGAATTCGCATCGATCATAACTCACGATTCACAAGTCCAAATGCCAACAAATTTTCACAGGAGCTTGCGTACATCATCAACAATGTTGATGCTCAATTTCGACTCGATTGGGCCAAATCTTGATTGATACGAAATTGGTTCGTATCGATCATAGACCAAGTACAAATCACGTGGGATCGATTGCATGGGCCCACTCACATGCCAGAAGAGGTCTCCCGAGAGCTGAGCGAGATATTCACAACCTACGCCTATAAATAGCAGCCCAGAACCTACAGAAAAGGGATCTTTTGGCACTTTGACGTCCAGACTCTGTCGAATTCACCATTGTATTCAAATTCCACTGTTGTACTCAAGATTTACTGCTATAATTCACTGTTACCAGCAACCAAAAGTTAATAAAGATCAATCATTTCATAGTGGACGTAGGCAACACGCCGAACCACTCTAAATTTCTGTGTTTCTGCGTATTTTCCTGTTTGTTTTTGAAGTGTATGTTAGATAATCCTCTTTTTCCATTTAATTTCTTCATTTTATCTCTTCAAACCCTTACGAAGAGTGTTGTGCCCAATTTTGATACAAACATCAATATATTTCAAAGTTATACTTCAACGATTTTTAATAACTCAATTTCGATAAACTTCACTTATATTTCAAATTCACTATAAAATTTCAATTTTATTCCTTCATCCAATCTTTCAAAACAATTCAATTTTAATATAAAACTCGAAGTTCGATAAAAATTCAATTTATATAACCCAAATTTTATTTCAAAATATCATTTAACTCAATGCAAAATTTAAGGATTCAAAATCATTTAAATTTAACCAATCCAGTGCCCGTATATAATTCTCTACACTAGGGTTAAGTGATACAGATATTTATCATTTCAATCCATAATTTAAAATCTTATATTTACGGATATATATCATTTCAATCCGCAATCCCAAAAATATTTAAAATCCATAAAATCGCTCAAGTCTATCATTTCGACCCACAACGATTTTTCCTTAATCTATTGATCAATCAGGTATGTGTCATTTCAACCCATAGTGAACTTGCAGTTTATAACGATATAAAATAAAACATCCATTGATCCAATACAACAAATCAAACATCCATTACAAACATCATCCAAATCAATCAATCAATATCAATATAGAACTGATAATCAATAACAGGTATTTAACTGGCAATTTATATTCAGTAATAAATTAAATAGCGGTTTAATTCAAATAAATTCAAATTAAATGAGATGATGATTTAAAATATACCAAACAGTCATAAATAAATTTCTAATCACATCATAAATTTAATTTAACAAACATAAGAAATTTTAGAAGTTGTGAGTGGGTTAAAACACTCACCTTTGAATTTCAAATGATTTGAAATTCAAATAAAGGCCCAAAATTTGAACGGTCTTAGAATTCGTCCAAATTAGCGTCAAAATGTTCGAAATTCTGGTACGATCCCAACGCAAGAAACCGTGCATAAATCCAACCTCGTATATGAAAATTATGCTAATTAGAACTTTTGAATTGAAATTTTAAATTAAAAAAAATCACCCAATCAGAAGCGGCTACAACGTCGTTCTTCATGCGCTCATCCCTATACGCGATACGCACGCGACCTATTAGCAAACCCTACAGCCGCCATCACCTTTTTCCCCTCGCCGTCGACGTCAGGCCTTACCACCTTCATCGGAGACTGCCACCGCTTCCCTCTCCTCAGGCCGACCACCAGTGCTCCACGCGCGCCTCCACCTTGGCCAAAAATGGCCTCGTCCACCGCAAGCTAGGTTAGGCGTTTCCGGCCAATTCGTTCGACATCGCAACCAACCAACCGCACGGATGTGAGTTGCTCGATGAACCCTACAAGCCTACGCCCTCCGATCGTCACCATGGCGAAGATCCACCGCTCAACAAGGTAAAGATCTGTGAACGGCCAAGAACAAATCACCTATTTTCGGCCATACAATAACCCAGATCGAAAAATGAATCATAGAATTGACTTGCGCTCGTTGAGAGCTTCAAATCGATGTATAATTCGATATAGTTGGAGTAGTTTGATTTTGGAATTGAAATTTGGTTTGAAATTGAATTGGAAATTTTGGGGTTTTTGTTTGTCTACCATTGGAATGAGGAGGAACAGAAAGAATTGTACATATAGAAATGAGGAATCAAAATCGACTAGGGTTTATAACGAGGTATATATAGGTAAATCAGAAAATAAAACGAATGAACACGGTTGATTTGGGTTTGAACGATAATCGACCCGAAAAGCCCGTTCTGCCTCTGGAATGAAAATAGGTAATTCTATATATCAAAATGGATGTTTTCATTATTTTTAAATTCAATGGAACAAGTTTCATGTCCTAATTCCATCGGATGAAGAAGTTATATTAAAATCAGCTTATTTCAAATTGATTTCAATTAAATTGATTTCTAGGCGTTTCGAGCCCGTACGATCAAATAACAAGTCCGAACGTTTCGAAATGTGAAATCCTACAAATAATTCACTATTACGAATCCGATGAAATTGGTTTCGTAGAAATCCGAGACAGTTGACAAAATGGCTATATTTTAGTTAATTAAATAAATTAATATTAAATTAATTAAATCAATATTTTTAATTCAAATTCTATGATTACCAAATTTTACCAATTTTGATTTCTTAATCATCTACAATAATTTAACAAATTTAGATGTTTATTTAAAGTTGATTAATCCATCAATTCCAGTGTTTAATTCCTATTTCATTAAATTCAGAAATTATAAATTAAATTTTCAATAATTTCATTTAATTGAATTTTCATCCTATAATTCAATCCATTATTATCAAATGGACGAAATTAACATTGGTTCATGATCAATTACATTAATATTCTCAAATTTCATCTTAATCTCCATTAACGTAATATTTAAATATTTAATTTCATTTATTTGCAATTAATCCAATTATTATAATTTGAATTCCAATAAATTAATAAATCTTGATTTCAATTTTTTTTATTCCCAATTATCATATTATGAATAAAATTAATATTATTTCCAAATATTAACTTAATTTACATTAACATAATATTTAATTACATTTATTTCCAATTTAAATTAACAGGCTAAATAAATAGGTAACATACAATTATTGTTACCGTTAACTTTTAATTACACTATAAGTTTATTACTAACAAACAAATGTTACAATTGCTTACATAACACCGTTCTTATCCAATTATCATTAATTATATACTAATTCATAATTTTATACAACATTTACATTTATTTACTTTTATTCAATTTTATAACCAAGTGATAACATTTACATTATTTCAATTAATTAGAATTTCATTCAAGTTGCTAATGATTAATCTTTAATTAACATTGTTACTTTTTCATTTTTGTTATTATTTCATTATTAATTAACAAATTTTTATTTATTTCAGTATTTAATTTCCAAAATCTTATTAAATCAACAAATTTAATTATCGAAATTTATGGGTCGTTATAGAACCGAATGGATCTGACCAACCGCCAACGTAACCACACTCCCGAACCTTACGTCCCCGAAGACATACAACCTAGGAGGCGAGATATGGACCATCGACAGCGACCGACCCCTCCTCGCATTGTGGAACCCGACCACACCTTGGCCCAACATGCTCAAAATTTCCAGATGCCCAACATTCCGACGATGATCTGTCAAATGATCCGTGAGAGTCAGGGTATTAGCAATGACGACTGGGGAATCTCCCGGAGTCATACCCCTTTTACTAATGAGATACTTTACGCTGAACCACCTTGGTGATTCAAGATGTTGACTTTACCTGTTTATGAAGGGAGCTCAGATCCTAATCAGCATATCCTGAAGTATGAATGGTTGATGAATACTGCACGAGCTGATGATGCAGTCAAGTGCCGAAGCTTCCCGATCTCTCTAAGTGGCATAGCGACTATGTGGTTTACCCGACTGCCACCTCGATCCATCTCATGTTTTGATCAGTTGGCAACAAAGTTTATTGAGCAATTTTGTATGCATGTCGCAAGACCGAAGGATGTTAATACTTTATCTAGTGTCACTCAAGCTCCTGGAGAGACACTCAGGCGTTATTTAGAGAGATTTCATGCTGCATGCGCTATGATCAGCAACCCTAATGATAAATCCATTCTAATGGCACAGATTAAAGGGATTGATCCCAATTCAGAGTTCGGCAACTAGTTGGCCGGAAAACTCCCTGCATCATTGGACCATTTCTACTCCAAGGTAGCCCAATTCTTGAGAAGGAAGGATGCGAAACAGTCTAGGAAGAAGGATGATGCGGGGCCTAGTATGGAAGGAATTCAAAGTAATATTGCTGTTAAACAATCCAAGGAGAGCTCCAGGAAAGTACAATTGAACATTAAGAATAAAAAAATTAGCAGAAAGGCAGTGGTAACCAAAATAGAAAACGGGATCAGAACCGTGGTCCGCGACGTAGGGCTCCTATGTTTGATAACTACACTCCTTTGAATACGTCGCTAGAGAATGTGTATTTAAAGACCTGCAATACTATTCAGTACAAGAAACCTACTCTGAAGTAGTCATCGGAGAAATAGATTCAGACAAGAAAATTTTGTAGATTCCACGAAAGTTATGGCCATAACACGAATGAGTGCCATCATTTGTAGGATCTCATTGAAAAGTTGATACGTGAAAGGAAGTTGGAACAGTTTGTGCGGGCGCCACAGTCTGGAGGTGCGGGCCCATCGAATCAGAACCATACACCAAATCAGGCAAGACAGGAGGAACCCGCTCGTACTGGAGGGAGGTTGGTGATAAATACAATTAGTGGTGGTCTTCATCCAGTAGACCGAAGCTGGAAGGAAATGGAGTCCTACGCCAGTTCTATAAGGCATGCGAGCTTCGAGTGTTGCAGTAGTTTGGAAGATGGGGCTCCGACCAAGCAACAGAAGATGATGACTGACGACATCATCTTCCGAGACAGAGATGCCGATAGGATCGAAGCCCCAACCATCGATCCACTTGTCATATCAGCTCAAGTACGTCCTGCTTGGATGAAGAGGATCTTGGTAGACAATGGAAGTTCTGTTAATATATTGTTCAAGCGAGCCTATGACCAGATGAAAATGGAGACTAAAGATTTGAAACCTTATCAATACGATATCCATGGTTTCAACGGGAGTGCAACTATACCCATTGGAGTGGTGGAATTGCCAATGGAGTTAGGTATTGGAGAACGCTGGAGAGTCCGGATACTATAGTTTGTTGTTTTGGATATAGACTCGCCATATAATGCTTTCTTGGGCCGACCGGCCCTAGCTGAGTTCAGGGCTGCTATTGCCTCATGGTGTTTGACTCTAAATTTCCCCACTGATCGTGGAGTTGGAGTCGTTCAAGGAGATCAGGCTGCTGGACAAGCCTGTTATGTTGTTGAACCGCGCGAGGCACAGCGAAAAAAGAAAGGAAAGGGCGTAGAGGAATCTCTCTGCGTCCGTTTTGTTGATAATTGACAATTGACGCCTGGGCCTAGGCCTGGGTAACCCAACCAATTCCAAAGAGTCTTGACCCAAGAGACAATGAAAGTGAAGACAAAAGTAAAGACAATCAAGCTTCTCCGGCCGAACTGACGATCAATGTCCCGATCGATGATAGTGATGATTCTAGAATGATATAGATTGGATCTTAGTTAAGCCAACAAACGCAAGAGGAATTGGTTGAATTTCTCCGAGCAAACCTTGACGTGTTCACCTAGACACATTCTGACAAATGTGGAATCTCGCCGGACATCGCGAGCCACACATTGAACATTGACCCGCGGCACGTCCCGGTTAAACAAAAAAGACGTGGTATGGATCCAGAGAGATCTGCCGCCCTTAAGGAAGAGGTAGACAAGCTTAAATCGAATGTATTTATTTGAGATGCATTATATCCGGAATGGGTGTCGAATCTTGTACTTGCCCGAAAGCCAAACGGGAAATGGAGAATGTGCATTGATTACTCTAATCTGAATAAAGCTTTCCCTAAAGACAGTTTGCCACTTCTTCGAATTGATCAACTCGTAGATTCAACGGCCGGACATGAACTGTTATCCTTCATGGATGCGTATTCCGGTTAGAATCAAATACCTATGCACTTACCCAACCAGGAGCATACCAGCTTCGTAACCAATATGGGACTTTATTGCTACAAGGTTATGCCTTTTGGACTCAAGAATGCTGGTGCAACTTATCAACGATTAGTTAATCGAATGTTCGCCAATCAGATTGGGAAAACTATGGAGGTATACGTTGACGATATGCTAGTCAAGTCACGATTCTCCACTGACCACATCAAAGACCTGGAGTCAATGTTTAATATTCTTCGAGAATAAAGAATGAAGCTTAATCCGTTGAAATGTCATTTTGGGGTTGCATTAGGAAAATTCCTTAGGTTTATCGTCAACGCTAGATGAATTGAAGCCAACCCCGAAAAGATCTGGGCGATTAGAAATATTGAATCTCCGAGAACTATAAAGCAAGTACAGAGTCTCAACGGGAAAGTAGTAGCACTGAGCAGGTTAATTTCAAAATCTACAAACAAATGCATTCCCTTCTTCGATCTGATCCGAAAAGGGAAATAGAATTTTGAATAGACTGCGGAATGTGAGGGCGCATTCCGAGCATTAATTCAACATCTCTCCACACCGCCAATTTTGTCGAAGCCTGTCGATCACGAGAAATTGTATATTTACTTGGCGGTATCAGAAAATGCAATCTGTGCTGCCTTAATTTGGGAGGAATACCGAATACAAAAGCCGGTCTACTGTATTAGCAAACAACTAACTGGAGCTGAGAGAAATTATTTGAAGCTAGAGAAGCTGGCTTATTGTCTTGTTATTGCCTCAAGGAAGCTCCGTTCGGATTTTTAGGCTCACCCTATCACCGTCTACACCGACCAGCCGTTATGATAGGTCCTTACGCGGCCTGAGACGTCTGGTAGGTTACTCAAATGGAATATTGAATTAAGTCAGTTTGACATCACCTACACTCCAAGGAGAGCCATTCAAGGACAAGTCCTAGCAGATTTCATAGCTGAATTTACCATCCTAGAGGACTTGCCCCAAACTAGTGAATCTCCCAAGTATATCTGGAAGCTGCATACCGATGGTGCATCAAATGACTGTTGCTCAGGTGCAGGAGGTGTGCTTGAAACTCCTGAAGGTCGATCTATATGTTATGCTTTAAGGTTGGATTTTCGTGCGACCAACAATGAAGCTGAGTATGAAGCCCTACTTGCCGGATTAAGGCTTGCTAGATATTTGAAAATCATTACTGTGGAGATTTATTGTAATTCGTAATTGGTCATGTGTCAAGTTCAGGGGGAATACCGGGCCAAGGAGGAAGACTGGCTGCTTACCTTGCTCGGGTTCAAGAAATATTAAATCAGTTCGATTACTATGCCATCTACTACATTCCTCGAGAGCGCAATCAAAAAGCCGATTCATTAGCAAAGTTAGCCAGCACAGGCTTGGCACAACAAATGGGACTCGTTCCCGTGGAGACATTTGCTTCCCCGAGCATCGACCGAATGGAGACAGATTGGATATTTGAGGTCGTTTGCGATAAGGTGTCATGGATGACTCCGTTCAGAAATTATCTCGAGCATGGAACCTTGCCATAGCGCAGGAGTGAAAAGAGACAGATTCTTCGAAAAGCTTCACGGTTCACTATTCAAAATGGAGTTATGTATAGAAGAGGGTACTCTGTTCCTTTACTCCGGTGTATCTCTCACGATGAAATCAAATGAGTATTGCATGATGTGCATGAAGGAGAATGTGGCGATCACACTAGGGGTAAGCCCTTGCCAAGAAAGTGCACAAATATGGATACTATTGGCCAACCATAAATCGCGATGCATCAGATTACACCAGAAAGTGCGACAAATGCCAAAAGCACGCTCGAATTCCAAGGGCCCCACCTACCGAAATAACTCAAATGGTTAGTCCATTGCCGTTTGCAGTATGAGGCATTGACATTATTGGCTCTCTACCTCTAGCCAAAGGTGGTGCGAAGTACGCCATCGTAGCAGTTGATTACTTTACCAAGTGGGCGGAAGCTGAACCCCTTGCTACAATCACAACAAAGAAGGTGATCAACTTTGTAGTGCGCAACATTATCTGCCAATTTGGTCTCCCACATACTATCATCTCTGATAACGGGACCCAGTTTGACAGTGCTGAATTTAAGGATTTCTGTCAACGATTCCACATCCAGAAGAAATTCTCCATAGTCGCACACCAT
Organism: Allium fistulosum; assembly: GCA_030737815.1. NCBI lineage: Eukaryota > Viridiplantae > Streptophyta > Magnoliopsida > Asparagales > Amaryllidaceae > Allium > Allium fistulosum. The sequence continues at coordinate 891,901,027 of CM060902.1, forward strand.
CAAGCGAATGGATAGGTTGAAGATGTTAATAAAGTTATAAAGTCTATTTTGAAGAAACGATTGGAAAAGGCCGGAGGCAAATGAGTCGATGAACTTCATGTGGCCTTATGGGCATACCGAACAACCCACAAGTCCGCGACCGACCACACTCCATTTTCTCTTTCTTATGGTTCAGAAGCTGTTATCCCAGTCGAATTAGAAGTACCTTCTCATTGTGTGACATACTATGATCCGAAGACAAATGCTATATTACTTGCTCAATCTATGGATTTATTAAATGAGAAGCTTGAAGTGGCTGATTTGAGGGCAGCCGCATACCGAAGTCGAGTCGCCCGATTATATATAGCCAAGGTCCGACCCCGAACCTTTGAACTCGGCGATCTTGTCGTTAAGAGAATTTATCCGATCCCTTCGCATATGAAGCCAACTTGGGAAGGGCCGTATGTTATCGAACGAAAGATCGAAGATGGTACATTCAAATTATCGACCGTTGACAGTATCACTCTTCCGAGAGCCTGGAACAATGAAAGTCTTCATCGCTACTACACATGACAGGCTCTGTTTATTTATTCAGTCTATTTTTCATTTGCAATTTGTTTCTGCATTTCGAAATTTGAATTAGTAATAAGGCAATTGATTTTGCAATATTTTCTTATTTCGGCAATAAAATGCAATCTCTTCGAGCTAGAATTGTGATTTATTGAATGCGTCATACAACTATCACTATGCATGGAGTGCTAAATTCCACCCGACGATGGGATTTATTCAAATAGGGAGTGACTGTGATATAACCGGTTACTCGCTAGATGATACCCGAGCATGGGGACAAGTCATCACACTGAAGTCAAAAAAGGATTGATACAGGACAATCCTTTAGCCAACTCTAGATTCCCAGAGTGTGAACTGGAGTATAAACTTACAAATACGATTTCGAAGAGGGTGGATCCATCCACCTAACGACTTCGCTCGTACCTTGACCAAGTTTGAGGAGGATGGATCCGTCCATCTAACGACCTCACTTGTTAACTCAGGGTGGATGTGAACTGACCATCCACGATCCTGATAAATTCGTCGTTCCCGGAGTGCGAACGAAATCTTAAAGCCTAAACAGATGTGACAGACTACCTTCCGGTTAACTCCAATTTCCCAGAGTGTGAACTGGAGTATAAACATTGACTAACTCCAAGTTCCCGAAGCGCGAACTGGAGTATAAACATTAACTAACTCCGGATTCCCAGAGTTTGAACCGGAGTGTCAACATAAACACCAACTCAAAATTCCCAGATCATGAATTGGAGTATAAACGTTGACTCAAAATCCCTGGAGAGTGGATTCGAGTTTGAACACAAACCAGATTAGGATTGACCATCTGTAAAACAACTCTAAGTCCCCAAAGCGTGGTTAGAGTGTAAATGCAAATCGGGTGTGACTGACCACCCAGGAATCCATCTAAAGTCCTCAGAGTGTGGACATCGTTGCAAACATTAAGCGGGTGTGACTTACCACTCGTGAAAATGACTTTGGTCCCCGAAGTGTGGACGTATCCTTGAAAATCAAGCAAGCGAGCCAGACCGCCGACTTACGAATGCGAATCCCCGAAGTGTGGATGCAATCGTCAATGAATGAGTAAGTGCGATTCGACCACTCGAGTTTCCTTGTTTCAGCATCAATTCGATGACGTTAAGATCGATGAGTTGAAAGCGGAGTACAATTGCTACTTGATCTTACAATTCGTCCCTGAAATTGGGGGTAGAAATTAAGCGTCAATCACTGATTGAGACAGTGCAGCATCAGAGTCCAACTTGACTTTCAATCATCACTCATAGTCGTGATTTCAGGACTTAACAACTAAACTTGGATCCAACCTGAAGGTCGAAACTCAAAAAATATACTAGATTGGAGTTCAACTACTAAAAAATTTAAGAAAATGAACGAAAATTGAGTTAAAGACAAAATAGAATTTCATTTCAACTGTTTGTAGAAGGAAACTAAGTACAAGTTTATCCAAAAAATTCTACTAGCAGGGGCCGAACCTGCATCTATACACGGCTAGCAAAAAAAGAACAAAAGAAATTCTATCTACTCAAAATTTCACCAAAGAAGCATGTCTACTCTTTCTTCTTCTTCGGTTTTCCCTTTAAGCCCTTCCTTTCGGCGGCCGATCTCCAGTCGAGGGCATTATATCGACATCCTCCTCCGAACTCAAGTGTATTGGAACGCTTCCTGCAGGTGGAGCTGGAGGGACATGATCAACAGAAGGAGGTGGGGCAGGCGCACTCGTCTCAATGACTGTTCCTCCTAGAGATATCATCCGCAAAGGAGCTGGACCAGGTCCAGCCATTCCACCGCCAAAACCGCTGCCCCGTGCGGCTGCCTCCATTTCAGCATTGATTTCAGCCATAATTTCCTCCTCATGAAGTGTCTGCACATCGCTGGAGACTCCCACAGTTGGAGCCGAAGATCTTGTCATTGGAAAGCTTCCACCCATAACGAACGGCAGGTCTGCAAAGGGGTCATTGTGATGACCGAGGAGTTCCTCCATCACTTGCTCATCCAAAATAAGTGTGCTCTCCTGCGCTCCATCAGTTGGTGCCATGGTCATTGCAGTGGTCGCTTCAGTTATAATGGCCTCCTGCATATGATGTGGTTCTTGAGTTGCAAGAGGCACAACCGATGTAGCTTCAATCACTGGATAAAAACAAAAGAAGAACTGTTAATAATTACTTCAAGTGACGCTTTCGATTTCGGATAAGCAAAGAGAATGTTAGGAGTACCTTCCTCAGTTTGGCTCGCGGGTGGCGGAACTACCTCAGAGACTTGCTCGCGAGCTTGAGACATCTACGGTTGATCCGGATTATAAGCATGAACGGGCTGAGGATCAACCGCAAGCATGGATTCAGGCTGAGTCGGCATGGGAGTTTCAGAACTTGTATCATGATGCTCGACGCCAGAACCTTCTCCAACTTCAAAATGTTGAGCGCCAAGCTTCTCATTCTCATACGAAATCATTGCATCATGGAGAACTTTTCGATTGTCTTCATTCAGCATTCGGTTTTCAAGCTCAAATTCATCAACTAATTCGCCCTGATGCGCAGCCTTTTCATCCTCCACTAATCGGCCCTAGGCGTTGTATAGATGCGTCGGATAATTATCGAGCCAGGCTAGATTTTTGTGCTTCAAGACGTTAGCATTATAAACAATGAGGAGATCTTCAATATCAGCTTCTAGCCTAGACTCCCCCATTTGGACTTTCTCCTCGACCTTAGGTTCCACCTCCCGGACTTTAGCCGTTACCGCATCTCGTTCGCCCCGAAGCACTATGGCCTATTCACACGCCTCATGGGCTGTTTTGTTTGCATCATCCTTTTCTTTGATGATTTCAGAAAATTTGGCTTTTAGCTCGTTGAGTTCTTTTAAAGTAGCGTCCCGTTCGGCTGTAATAGTGGTGTTCCGGTGGCCCATCTCTTCCACCAAAGCGAAGTGTGTATGCCTCATCCTCTCCATAGCCAAGTTTGCCTCGTTGGCCTTTTTGGTGGCCTCTATTCTCGATTTCAGAGAGGATTCGGCTTCATTGTTAAGCACTTGAATGATCCGGTCTTTTTGAGCTAGTTCAGTTTCTAGTTTCTCGACCGTTTTTGCCCGCTCAAAGGCCATTTTTTATGCTTTTTCTGTAGCTTTCACCCACTCTTTTGTATTGGGTATAGATGTCATGAATGTAATCATGTATTTTGTTCTCTGCATCTGATGGAATTCTCTTTAAGTGAGGAGGGAAGATGTAGCCGTCAAAGCATATATTTTGAAAATCTTTCTTTAACTGAGCAATTCTAATAGCCCCTTCCCCAGTAGGCTCAGTGATAGCTTGTTCAGCGATGACTGGAGGCTCAACCTCAATTTTGTGGCGCTGAGACTCAGACCTTGGAGCACGAAAAGATGGTTTTTGGCATGGAGGCTCCGGAGGATGTGTGCCGTGAGTAGAAGGTTGTGTAGGGAGTCGAGAGGGTGGAGAACGCGGTCAGGATCAATATCTATGTTCTCTATAATCTGTAATCTCTGTCTCTATCCCTCTCATAGTGTTCCTGACTAGAATAAACGCGATCGCGGTTTCTATCATCCTCCTCCGACGAGACTCATAATACGAGCTTGATAATTGGCATACCGAACGGAGACTGCCGAGCATACACTCTCGCCTATTCATCGTATCTGTAAAATAAAAGAAGAACGGAGTTAGTGAATTCTCAAAGCAGGCAACTTAAGGCTGGAAATCGTGTAGTGTCGTGAAGTGTATATGTGTGTGCAACTCCCCGACTAACCGGTAATGTCGGCTGCACTAATGGGTAGAGATTCGCTTAAATCTGGAGCACTTTGAAGCCCTTCCAATCCGGTGTCGTGTTGAAGTGACACATAGTCCGGAATAGGAATATCACAAAGTCCTTCAAAAGGATTCTCTACTAGAGAGGGAGGAGCCTCCGAAATTCTAACGCCGGAGGCTGGTAGGGATACAATAACAGATTTCCATCTCGAAGATTTGTGACGTTTGTGTGCAACTGCCTTGCCTTTTCTCTTTCCCTCTGAACCCTGAAGACTATCAGAAGGCCCGGCCGCGGGTTCGTCGTTTGTAGGAATGTGTTCTTCATCACCTTCCACAGCAATTACGACTCCTAGTGCTTTGCGCTTTACCCGCTTCGTCGGGCCCGCCCTAATCCCTCCTCCAAGCCTTATGCTTTGCTTTCGTTTGATTAACCCGAGAATTCTTAAGTTCCTGTCGGTGAGCACCGACTCGATTTCTCTCATCTCGCCTGGAAATTCTTGGAGGACCCGTACTATTTCTTTAAAATGTGCACCATCAGGTCGAGGAATTGCGGCTGTAATGGAAAGTGAGTATTAGTCCCAATACCAGTTGCCACTATATTGTTAACTACCATAAAAGTCGAAGCACTTACGTCTAGCCAACCATCGACTAGCAAACCCTGGTGGGCATCGTATGTAGAACCACTCAGTTTTGAAGTAGCTCAATTTGGTCAAAGCACCACTCACAACCTGATATTTCCTGACTGCCCCCAAAAATGAGAAAGAAGGGCTATCTCCTTGACTCTTGACATTATAAAGGTATCTGATTTCGATCGGAGTCGGGGTCGGAAAAGATGCTCCATAAATACAATAAATAGGCTATTCAGTAGGGCGTATGCATTGGGGTGTAACTGAGATAGGGCGATTTCGAAGAAAGACAACACTTCCCTAATGTATTGGTTAAACGGAGGAAGTGTTCCTGCTGTACATGCATGGCGATTGAAGGCAGTAAACCTCTCTAGGGAGCATGCTGTCTATCATTTGGTCCCTACAATAATACGTCGTCCAATGACAAACCGTGCCTTAGGCATATCCATCCCATCATGTGTTCGGAGACGTGTTGTGCAGTGCAGTGCAACGTAATACTTAAGAAAATTCATGGAAATAAAAAGAAAACATTCGAATGATAAGACTTCGAAATTCAATTGGAGTGACCATCATCGCTGACCATCACAATCGTGCCATCCAAACTTTAGAGACCGATCCGAGCTATAGTTTGTTAAGATTTTGTTGAGTTATAGTTCCATTGGCGAGCTTCGAAGGGCAATCAAATGTGCAGTTCAACAATCAAGTCCAATTATGCCAGATTGAAGTTCGCTGGAGTTAAGTGTTCAATTATTCAAAATTTTCGTATCCATAAAGGTCAAGACGTGGATCGGTCACCAGAGGTTAAATTCGCATCGATCATGAAAATAGCAATTTGTATCGATCATAGTACGTCCCTTCGTATCGATCACCCGAAGGATATTTCCTATCAATGCATTATCCTCCTTTTCGTATTGATCAACAAACATTAGTTTGTATCGATCAAATTATCGATCTCCAGTTCTAAAATTCGTATCAATCAAGGCATATCGATACAAATGCCATTGGGTATCCATCGATACGAATGCCACAGTTAGTTGGTCGATACGAAGAGTCTGTTACCAACCGATACAGAGCGTTTCCTTTGTTCGATACGAAGCTTCGTCATGCCCAGATTGATACGATTCCTCCCTTCGTCACAGATCGGTACGAGTGTTTCTCTTCGTATCCCCACACTTCATCTTCTCCAAAGCCACACAAAGGCTGTCTTCTCCAAAACTACCTCGTTTCGACCATCCACGGTCGCCGCTTCACCAGAATCGGCCACGAAAGCAAATGGAATGGCAAAGATTTTTAATCTCGTCATTTTCAATATGAATTCGTCGACTATTTACCTAAGTTAAGATGTAGTTATGGGAGATTAAGGGATTAATTTGATTTGGGGACGGAGATAGTTTTTCTTTCTCAAGTTCCTTATCGATGAGAAGGCAAGAATAAAAGTAGAAAGCAAGTGGGAATTTTCTAAGTCCTAAAAATATTTATATGAATATGAAACCAAGGGGAAATGATTTGTCTCCCAGTTATGTCAACTGGTTAACAGCAGTCGTTCATGTTATCGATACGGGGCATTATTCATATCCATCCACTCACATCAGCCAAGTAAATAGCTGTTCGCATCCATCTATCATCGATACGAAAGGACGATTTCACATCCATCATTTTGAAAACCGTCTGAGTTCATATCCATTGATGCGAATAACATTAAAACAACAAATAAATTTTTTTCGATCGGCATCGATACGAAAATAATTTTTCAACTTTTAACATCGATCCAGGAGAGGATCGATACAAAGGGAAATTCTAAAACAACAATCCAGTGTTGTTACAATTTGAATTTCACGTTGGTTCAGGAGAGGATCAACATGAAAATTCAATAAAAACTTGACAACGACCTACAGACGTGTAAACGAGAACAAGAATCAAGCTAACATACGTGCATGTATGTCGAACTAATATTCAATGTTTAAAATTCATAGGAGTTGGATACTCACCTAATGACAATAACTACGACAATTAACAGTTCACTATCATTCATCACTCAGTTACAATAGTGCACGGTACAACGATTGGCAGTCAACAGTTCATATTACTGAAAAATCAATCAATGGTTATATCTTTCGACGAGAAGACAACAACCGTTCAACAAATCAGATAAAGTTATTTAGAATAAAGACTGCAGCTTTTCAAAGCAGGTCATGTTCACACAAGACGTACTTTGGGGGGAAAATGTTATCCCGTCTTTTGGTAAGGCCGTGATACCAAAGACTTAACTGAAAACCGAGAACATTTATCCCGAAGATTAGTCATACACAAGTTCACTATGGATGTCGATAAATTTTGTCCGAGTCCGGATCAAGCTACAATTGGTATGATAGGACCAGCAAAGCTATAAAATCCAACATTCCATGTTTCATGTCAATCGTAGTTCGTATGCTCGAGATATGGTTGATACAGCTCAAGTGATCAAGCCGTTTGTATCCATCGAGAAACCATGTTCGAATCCATCAATAACCACCCTGTTCATATCCATCAAGCAACCGGCGAAAGTCCTTCTTCGTATCGTTCTTGTTCGAATCCATCAAGTGCACTTGTCTTCGTATCGATCACGGGAACTGCGCTCTTCGTATCCATCAGGTGAAAGGCCTTGTTCGTATCCATCAAGCCTCGATCGTTCGTATCCATCAAATTGGTTCAACTTCGTATCGATCAATTGGAGTCAATTCACATCTATCCCAATCGCACAGTTCGTATCGATCGATCAATGATCGATACGAAAAAAATGGCCCTCAGCTATCGGTATGAAACAGCCCATGAGTATCGATATGAACAAAGCCACGGCAATCGTTACGAACAGAATAACGTCGATTGATACGAACAAGACCAAGTCAAATCGATACGAACGAAGCACAAATATTGGGAAGACTCGATCGATTCGGCATAAACTTCAGATCGATCCTAAAAGCAAGCGCCATGTCGACTGGCATCACATGCATGATCATCGATACGAAATGGTCGATTCGAACAGCGTCGATGCGAAGAGAACGACAACCGAAAAACACAAATTTGTATCGATCATAACTCACAATCTACAAGTCCAAATGCCACCAAATTTTCACAGGAGCTGGCGTACAACCTTAAGAATGTTCATGCCCAATTTCGACTCAATTGGACCAAATCATGATCGATATGAAATTCGTTCATATCGATCACGGACCGAGTGCAAATCACGTAGGATTGATCGCGTGGGCCCACCCACATGCCAGAAGAGGTCTTTCGAGATCTGAGCGAGATATTTGCAACCTATGCCTATAAATAGCAGCCCATAACCTACAGTAAAGTGATCTTCTTTCTCTCTGGCGTCCAGACTCTGCCGAATTCACCATTATACTCGAATTTCACTGTTGTACTCGAGATTTACTACTGTAATCTGCTGTAACCAGCAAGCAAAAGTCAATAAAGATCAATATTTCATAGTGGACATAGGCAATACGCCGAACCACTCTAAATCTCTGTGTTCTTTTGCTGTTTTTCTGATTATTGTGTGAAGTGTTTGTTAGATAATCCTCTTTTTACATTTACTTTCTTCATTTTATCCCTTCAAACCCTTCCGAAGAGTGTTGTGCCCAATTTTGGTGCAAATAGAACCAAACTAGCCAAAAAGATAATGAGGCAAGGGTTTTACTGGCCTCATTTGACCAACCAAGCAACTGAGTATGTTAAAAGGTGTGAAAAGTGTCAACGTTATTCGAAGATACCACATCTCCCACCAAGTCAACTAACCCCCATTACTACTCCATGGCCATTTGATGTTTGGGGAATTGATTTAATCGGGCCACTTCCAATTTCCAAATGAGGAGAGAAATATGTTGTAGTAGCAATTGATTACTTTACAAAATGGGTCGAAGCAGAACCACTTCCAAAAATCACCTTTGGGAAAGTGCTAAGATTTATCATCAAAAAAATTGTCACAAGGTTTGGGATACCTTACAAGATAATATCCGATAATGGAATCCAATTTTAGAGTGAAGAATTTTCACGATTTTGCCATAAGAATGGAAACATAAAAGGCTTCTCTTCCATCCCTCACCCAAAGGCTAATGGAGCCGTCGAAACTGCTAACAAAACAATAAAGACAATCTTGAAAAAGAGACTAAATAAGGCAAAAGGGAATTGGGTATAGGAATTACCCCTAGTTTTGTGGGCTTATAGAACATCCACTAGAACTGCAACGGGTCATACCCCGTATTCACTAACATATGGATGTGAAGCAATGCTACTGGTAGAAATTGAAGTACCTTCTCATCAAAGGATTGCCTACACCTGTAATCCAAAACAAGAGCTGAGAAAGGAATCACTTGACTTGATTCATGAATTAAGAGATGAAGCAGCCATAACAACGGCTGAATATCAAAGGAGAATTTCAAAGTACTATAACTCAAAGGTAAAAACAAGGTTATTCAGACAAGGAGATTTGGTACTTAGAAGAGTAATGGCCAATACGAGAGACCCGTCAAATGGGTCATTGGGGCAAAATTGGGAAGGTCCACTAATAATTTTCAAAGAAATCCCCCCTGGGGCCTACAAGCTATGCCATCCTGATGGAAATATGGTACCAAGAACTTAGAATGCAGAACATTTGAAATCGTACTTTCCAACTCTGAATGAATAAAGCATTTTCAAGAATGTTCTGCTATAATTCATTGAGAAAAGTCTACATAGTCGGTAGTAGAATTCTCCTTAAACTTGGACTATCTAAGATGATAGGCTACCAATAATGGTAGAAAGCCCTTGGTCGTGCCAAGATGGCCAGGTCATGACACCTCCTAGAGGGAGGGCGTAAGCCTTTATCCCCGCCAAAGTCAGAAATGGCCAGGTTAAAGCAGCACAAGCCCTTATCCACATCATGATATGGCCAGGATAAGGCACCTCCTGGAGGGAGGACGGGTAATCCCTTGGTCCCACCACACTATGGCCTGGCCAAGGTACCGAACAAACCCTTAATCGCGACACTCTATGGCCAAGTTAAGGCGCCTCCTGGAGGGAGGTCGGGTAAGTCCTCGGGCCCTGCTTCACAATAAGCTAGCCGAGCGCACCAGAAACCCATATGAAATATTCGGCGTACTAAGAAAAGTCCATGTCTGAAATGGCAACCGTCAAAAGATCGGCAATGTCTAAAATGACAAACAGTCTGAAATGGGCTCTGCTTAAATAAGCACAAAATTGAACTAAAGAGTCCCCGCTTGAAATAGACCAAAACAAATAACAAATGGACAGAGAAAACTTGGGCTCGAGAAAACAAAAGCATGCAAGAAGTCCTCAAAGCCTGAAGATGGTACATTCAACAAACAGAAGTAGAAAGAATTCTCTAACTTCTCTTCCTAAACCTCTTCCAAATGGGTATTCTGGTTTTCTATTATTAATTAATTACCAGAAATGGTATTCTGATCTTCTATTAGTAATTACCTAAAATGGTATTTTGGTCTTCTATTATTAATTAACAGAAATGGTATTCTGGGACTTCTATTAGTAATTACCAGAAATGCTTTTCTGGTCTTTTATCACCGGAAATGGTATTCTGGTCTTCCATTATTGGTTATCAGAAATGGTATTCTAGGACTTCTATTATTATTTATCAGAAATGATGTCCTGAAACTGGCATCTTGGACTTCTATCATTAGCTATCTGAAATGATGTTCTGGACTTCTACTATCGAATATCAAGAAGGGATATTCTGGTCCTCTATTACTCATTACCAGAAATGGTTTTTTAGATTTCTGCTATCGATGCGAAATTGGATTTCTGGTCTTCTATTACTCATTATCAAGATATGCATTTTTGTGCTTCTGCTGCTTAACACCAGAAACAGCCTTATGGTCTTCTGTTATTGAATGACAAAGCAAGTCATCCGAACCTTTAACGTTTACAACCGAAAATAATCTCCTGGACTTTTACATCAGAACGGATGATTGGATTGGTATTCTGGTTCTCTCTCATCATTATAGGATTGATACGGGAATGTGGCCTTCTTTATGATGATCAAGATGATTCTTGTCTCCCAATTATTATTTGATGTGGAATTCCCGGCCTTTAATGTCGCAAGACACGAACTCCTAAATTATCCATTCATGGTCTTCTAAAATTCTATTGCTAAGAAACTTCCATCATTCATAGCTAAATGGGAAATAATTACTATCTAATTCTGAATGTCCAAAGGATGAATCCCCTGCCAAAATAGAATCAGAGTTGAAGGTCAACCAAACTGAAAAGATACTTGTAGTATGAACTAACCATGCGAATATTATTAGATGTGTTGTAGTAATGCAAAGGCAATTTGACAATCCTGAATTCTTTGTCCTAAAGAACAAAAGCCTTCTTTATACAAGGGCGGCTAAATGTTAACCATAAAATATAAATGAAAATAAAGAAGGTATTTTGGAAACCTTCCGCATAAGATGAAGAACATTAGAAGAAATTACCTTTAAATGATGCCGAAAGGATTGCACAATGCTAGTAAAAAAGAAGCACATGATGTCCTCGGAATGAAGCTTCCGCAAGCATGAAGGAAAGAACCGCTAAGCACCACCCGGACAAAGTAGGAAAATGGTTACGAAACCATTTGACATAAAACAAAGACTAGAGAAAGGAAGTTCACACTAAACCTTTCAAAAGAGTCAAAAGAATGCTGATAACAGTTTGTAGCAGTCCTAAATCTTTCGGAGGAGGCGAAGGGTTTCATCTCTCGACATTCAAAGAGTCCTTACCTTCCGAAAAGGATAAAGAAGTCAAGGCAAGGGCATGCGATCCTATAACGACCTTTTCAAAAGCATAATAAGCCCTTCGAACCAGTTGGAACGCCCACTTAGTATCTTTCGACAATGACGAAAGGTTTAAGATAAAGGTAGCATTCATAGGTCAACGGAGAATGAAGGGCAACCTTCTACAACATTCAAGAAAAGCGCAGCTCATGGTAACAGTCAAGCATGGGAGCAACCTTCCGACAAGGTCGAAGGGTTCACAATACCATATAAAAAAAGACCCTTCGGAAAAGACGAAAGGTTCATGAATACAGGCCCTCCGACAACATTCAAAGGTCCATAATGATGTATAGTGGACAAACCTTTCGATAAGGTCGAAAGGTTTGCAACTGCATGTAAAAGGCGACCATTCATCCCAATCGAAGGCATGAAGCCGAAGGGAAGGCTACCAGCATCTATAAATAGGACCCAAGAGGTCCAGTTTCGGGATCTGATTTTCTTCTCATTCGACCATTACTCAACTGCTATTGCTTCTTCTTACTATATTGTAACCCTAATTTAGAAATTGAATGGGGGATTGGTTTGTTGAATTTTGAATCAAACTTCATCATGGGGAAATAAAGAGAATTGTAGCTTGTGATCAACTCAGAATTGGGGGATGATCATGATCGGGTGTTAATTTAACATTAACGGCTGATCATATATGATTTATTTCTTATCTTCTTTGTTTATTTCGAGTATATGCCATGGTACTATTTTTAGACATTTTTATGAGTCTTGTCCCCTTTTTTTGGCTTCGACAACAAAATGGGGAATACGACTAGAAACCAGTCCTTAATATGGTTCCATGGCATATTAAATCAGCTCTTATTTATAAACATGTTTGGATGATGCATTCTCCTCGAAGGGTTTTCACTAGAAGAATATCACCCTAGGGGGCCGAAAGCATCAGAAGAATGTAAAACAGATCAACATCTCCTTTCGACGACATCGAAAGGTTGACTACCTTCCAACAAGATCGAACGGAGTTATAGATCATTGATTGACTGCTTTCGGTTTCCAAGGAAGATGAAACTCAATAAAGTGACAAGGTCGGAAGATGTATAATCATAGTGATCTAGTCGAAAAGTTTATATGATTTCTTAAACCCTCCGGCCAAGGCGGAAGGTTTAATAACCCAATCGTTCCAGTCAAACCGTAAGGTTTAAACGGAACCTCAACCCTTCGATATAGTGAAAACCAAGCTAATTTTCCACTCAATTTCATAGATGGGGTAAACAATTTCTTAAAACATTTCGATATTGTTCATCCCAGGCTAAGGTTACAACTAAGGCCTTAAAACCTTCTGACTTAGTCATCGTATTCAAAAGACGTGAATTCACTCGACCACAAAGTTGAGCCCAAGTAAAACTATCTTATACAAAGCATTTGGGATGTTAACAAAAAATCTTGTTAACACTTTTTCTTCTTTGTTACCTTATTTAGCTCATGGTAATCTACATACAACTCCAGAGAGCCATCTGCCATAGTGGTGAATACTACAGGTGCACCCTACTCAAATATACTCCTACGAATGAATCCTCTTTTCAACATACCATTTACTTGCACCTCCAACTCCTTTTTCTCTTTGGGTGCCATACACCTCAAAGTCATAACTATCTATCTTAGATCCTTCACCAAGTTTATACGAAACTCAATCTCTCAATGCGGCAGTAATCCAGTCACCTCGTCAAACACATCTAGATACTCTCCAACAATAAGAACAGATGACGGCCCATCCTATGGAACCTCAAGCGAATATAGAAAGCTAACGATAAACCCATACTCCGTAAGGCAGCCAATCACTACCGTCAGCCTCTCCACAGCCCAATCGTCACCAACATCTTCTCAGTCCACTACACTGGATAATTCCTTAACTAGTCCATCCCCATGCTAATTTTGAATCCAACGAAATTCGAAACAAAGCAATCACACACAAAAAAACATCCATGACTCAATAAGACCAAACCACAATAAACTATACAATACGCTAGTGGAGCCTCCCACAAGGTTCGTCACAATCAAAGTTCGGTCAGCTATCTTGGGTTTCAATCCTAATCTATCCACTAGGTCACTAGATATGAAGGAATGTGAAGCCCCGATATCGAATAGAACACATATGTGAATATCATAAATGGAAAGCATACCTTGAATAATAATGCTCTTCCCGTTCTCTTACGCCAAGGGAGCACTTGACAAAGTCATAACAGTGTCCAAAGCATATGCCTTCATAACCTGCTTCTGATATGCTGGTTCTGGACAACTTTACTGCATATATATTTGAATTTCCCTCAGTCGTAACACTTTTTCTTCCATCAATTTTGTAGCCTTTGATTAGGTGACCCTTCTCTCCATAACCAAAACAGACGGGTTCCCATTTACCCTTCTTCTGAGCATTCTTTCCCTAAGATTGCTTCCTCTTTCCATTCCATTTCTTCTTCCCTCCACCAATTTGTTGCATTTTTGGCAGTTTCTAAATAAAAACAGTTGATTTTGACTTGGGGAATAAATTCTTCCAACGAAGAGCTTCTCGATAAGTCTCTCGAATGGCTCAACGATATGGCTCACTAACTTCTCCCCTGAATAGTCGTCCAAACCCATAAAAAATTCATTCTTCCTCAATGGAGTGTCGACGAAAGACATCCCATACTTCGACAAAGCATCGAACTCAACAATATACACGGAAACAAACATACCTCCTTGCTTTAGATCCGTGAATCTTCTAAATAGCACCGACTTCTAGGCAGCCGAAACGAACTTCTTCTCAAACCTAGCCTTGAAGTACTCCTAAAAAACTGATCCTCATGTATAGCAATAGTAATGGCATCCCACCGTTCATGGCCCACCCTTAAAGCTATCTAGATGCCAGCTTCCTTTTCATGGCATTATCTACTTCTATGTCGCCAAAGATATGCTCGTAGCTGTCCAACCAATCCCGCACTTCGATTGCTGACTCTGATCCAAGAAATGATTTGCCTTCTAAGGTGGAGAAATCTTTGCATAGCCTAGCAAAATCAACCTTTGTCGCCTGCACCTGAGCTGAAAGCACCACCACTAACAACAACATTTGGAGCGGCCATTTGGGCATTCTGCAGCATGTTCCCCTTCGTCGCATTTAACATAGCTTGTAAGTCAGGGTTAGCAACCCCCAAACCCGCACCTTCCTCAACTCCTAAGATGGAAACCCTTATAGTGTTTCTTGTATGCTGGCTCATCATGATCTGTAACAAGAATGATCATTCTCTGATATAAGAAAAATGTACCAATGGTACCTGTGTATGCATGCGACTTATATACTATATATACTACTATATGGTTTTGAATATTCAAAAAAAAATAAGTGTGCCCTCTCTCGTACATACACACAAACACACACACTCTCGGTCTAGCTAGGGTGATAATTCCTTCCATATCTCTACTGGACTATGGTATCAACTTAGGTTATCATGTAACCTAAGTTCTGGCACCAGTTGTAATAACCGCCCTTAACCACCGGCACCCAATTTTAGTAAATAGTGCACTGCTGACGTGCCCGACCGATGTAGAATAATTATTAAGGGTTGAAAAAGAAAAAAATTACAAAACCTGTCGTACATCTCACATCACATGGAATAAAATATAATATAAATCAAATATATGGAACATGAGAGATAGCAATAACTAAGTGACCCAAATATTAGAGTACAGATCCACAGAATTATACATCAAGTAATAGAATTTATACAAAATAGAAATAAATTCGAATATTTGTCTCTTAATAATAGTAATAAACAAGCAGTGTCAAGGCTCCATAGTGTTGCATAGCAGAGTACGCATAAAAATCCATATATATGAAATGGCTCCATCTAGCTCTTCTTTTGCATGGCTATTGCATTGCACCTAGAATTGCTATCTAGTCTATTCATTTAAGAGTAACCAAGATAATAACAAGCAAAACATAAAACCTCTAGTCAGACAACAGTCTAGTGTGAGTGGTAAATGAATCTCAAAATACTACACAAGTCGATATAATAAGGAACAACGGTATAAGAACCATACCTGACATGTTCCTTCAACCAAAGAGTTAACACACAACAAACATAATATGCTACTCAGTGAATATCATAAAGATATACTATAAACTAAGTATGTTGATGGGTGTCCAGGTATCCCTATCCCTAATACCTACCTTCAGTGACATCCCTAGAGTGATAAGCTATGGATGAAGACAACCAAAGCAACCATAGCATCCATCAATCAATCCTCACTATCACTCAATGTGCTCCAGATATATGATAACTCATATGGCTTTTACCATGCCATGGACTAATGGAAATCCTGATTTTCATTGTACTCGCCTTTAGCCTAAAGCTGATACTATACCCTTTCCCACGGTCCGGGGTATATGGATCCTTTGCAATGATTCAGGGTAGCCTCTCCAAGTACCCAAGAGAGCACTCGTAATGCCTCTATTTTCAAGTACATCAGAAAACACTATAAGTATCAGTGATCCCTTAGCATGCGTATCCAAGCCCTTTCCTTACTCCATCTAGTTTCCATTATACTCGAGGAACCATTCCACATTCCCTCGGTCTGTGCTAGAACCATTCTTACGTTCTATCCGTGGGTCACCCTTCCTAGAACCTGCCCTTTCTGGATAAACATTATCATGGCTCCTTTTTGCATCGAGCCGCCATCATCAAAACTTAACTTCATTCCC
The DNA here is from genome assembly GCA_030737815.1 of Allium fistulosum. Taxonomy (NCBI): domain Eukaryota; kingdom Viridiplantae; phylum Streptophyta; class Magnoliopsida; order Asparagales; family Amaryllidaceae; genus Allium; species Allium fistulosum. The sequence goes on from CM060902.1 coordinate 891,917,452, forward strand.
TGTCGAGTTACCATCATCGATGTTCCGAAACTATCATTATGCTACTACATCTCCATCAAACCCTAAGTGAACAAACAAACACCTTCAGCATTACATGTAGAGCCTAAGCTTCCCATCCTTGAAATTCCACCCTGTTTCTGGCAAGGATCGACCTCTCTGTATCGATATTAAGCTCTTGGTACCGATAATAAGCTCCCAGTACCAATAGTTATAATTTGGCAGTTTTGGCCATGTTCTTTCCCCCCTCCTAGAGCACCATCATCTAAGTGCTTGGACCTTGACCACTCCACCCAAAATCTCTCGGCACCAACTCCAAAAGCTCTTGGTACTAACTCCAAAAGCAATTGTTTCCATGCCCTCCAAAGCCCTCGGCACTAAATCCAATACTTAGCCAAATTCTTGGACTTGACATTCACTCATCACCCCTAGCCTTGACTTGAAGCAGCACCTCCTACTAAGATGATTTCCATATAGAAAAAGCTCTCGGTTTTGATATAAAGCTCTCGGTACCTAGTCCTCTACTTAGCTCCAATTTTGATGTGACTTAAATCCTGGGCTCCTCCCATGCTCCAAAGCCCTTCCTCAAAGTTTCATCCAATTCTAACCATTTTTCCCTTCGATTTGCCAGATTCGCCAACCTCTTTCCTAACTACCTAAAAGCACTAGCAAACCACATCAAAGCACAACATACAAACATAGAAATCATACATATACATTAATTCATATGTGCAATACATAAGAACATGACAATCAAGCAAATCCTACTCAAAATCTTACTTTTACACTAGCATATGAATATGAACAAAAGGAGTTGCATAGCCATTTAAAACCATATGATTTAGGCCATAAACATTTAGGAAAAAGTGATTAAGGTTAGAAAACACTTTTAGGTCAAAATCATGCTAAAAACATTATTTTTAAGTATATGAACATGCATAGTAGAGTGAGAGGTCAAGACACCAAATACCCAAAATACAAATTTTTCTCCTTAGATCTGAAGTGGATTACAAAGGAGATGAACACAAATCAGCAAAAATTGTAATCTCCAACCCCTTGATGCCCAGTACCCTTCTAATTATGATCTAGGCTAAGATTAACAAGGAAAAGGTGCGATTTTTGATTAAATTGGGCATAATAGAGGTTTAGATCTATTTTGGGGAAGATGGAAATGACTTAGATCGGTTCTTATAGCCTTCCCATAGCATGATTTTTGAGATAAGTTAGTGGGCCTAAGTATGAGCTTAGTTAATTACCCACTAATGCAAGTCAATAGCAGCCAAAACTTAAAATAGTTATTACTTCCAAACGGTAAGTCCAATTTTCTATTATGACCACTCTATATAATGGAAAACCATCATTCTGAAGCAATGGAAGGGATATGAGACCTTAGTTTGGCTTCTATCAAAATTTATATTACATATAAGAACTTTAAGGACCAAATGATCATGTAGAAATTTGGAAAAAATCATAGATGTGAAAAATAACCCTAAGAGTCATTTTCAAAAAAAATTGAGTCAAACGACTTTATATGAATAAATTAAAAATATTTTATGATCCTCCGATACGTAAGATACAGGTTGTTATATTCTTCCCCTTTAAGAATTTCGACCCCAAAATTCCTAAATGAGTCAAAGAATAGTCAAACATGTTTACCCGCATTCCTAACAATCATATGCAACCATCATACATATCAAACAAGCAGCCATGCAACTAATAGTGTAGGTAAGCCTATCCAAGCATGCGAGATACTAAACTAACTATATGATATCAAAGGTGAAAGTAAATACAATAAACTATAGACCTTGCCATACAAAGACCTCCAGGTACATGGCCCTCATTCTCTCCTCCGTTTTCCATATGTAATCGCCCTCACTTTCGCCCCTTTGAACCTTTACTAACTCCATCGTCTCCCTCTTAAGTTGTTTCATATCGCGTTTGATAATACGAGCCAACATACGAGGTGTCGAAGCTTCTAGTTCAATCTCATTATCATCAAGTGGATCTGATGCGATCGTCATGCCTGAGTCATGCACAAACTTCCTCAAATGAGAAACATGGAAGATGTTGTGCACACCCGCAATCTTTTGAGGTAGGTCGACCATATATGCTAGGTTCCCAATCCTTTTTGCTATTGGAAAAGGACCTACGAATCTTAGCGCTAACTTCCCATTACTATCGAACCGAATAACATTTTTCAAAGGGGAAATCTTCACAAACACCATATCGTCGATAGAGAACCCAAAATCTCTACATCTCCTATCAACGTAGCTCTTCTGTCTATCCTGAGAAACTTTCATTCATTGTCGAATGATCTTTATCTTCTTTGAGGTTTCTCTAATCATATCTAACCCAAGTATCAGTTTCTTGCCTGCTTCCCACCACCATGAAGGAGCATTATATTGTTGGCCAAACAATGCTTTATATTGTGCCATACTAATACTAGACTGGTATCTACAGTTATATGTGAATTCTACCAAATGCAAGTGATTATCTTATGAGCCTCCGAAATCGAGAATACAACTACGTAAGAGATCCTCCAAATATGATTCACTCTCTCGGTCTGCCCATCCATTTGCGGGTGATAAGCTATACTAATATGCAGCTTTGTCCCAACGTCTTGTAAGCTCTTCTAAAACCCACTATGAAAAATGGGCCTCATTCGCTTACAATTCTTTTTGGCACACTATGAAATCATACAACCCATTTCACATACAACTAGTCTAGTTTGGCTATCGTTCTACTTGACTTGATAAGTATAAATCTAGTGCTCTTATTAAACTGATCGACTATGTCCAAAATGTTGTCGTACCTTGCTTGAGCCCTCAGAACTCCATCAATAAAATCCATCGATGATTGCTCCTACTTCCACTCGGAAACTTCATGTGATTACAACTACCCACATGGTTTCATTTGCTATGCCTTCACCAAATGGAAGTTCATACACTTTGAGATGAATGTACCTACATTCTTTTTCGTCCCCTCCCAATAATAGGTCTACTTCATGCCACGGTACATCTTATTATCGACGGGATGTATGGTCAACTTAGAATGGTAGCACTCTTGTAGCAATCTTTCAACATCGAGGACAAACAGCCTCCCATCCTTATGGAGCCAACATTCTTGGTCGAGTCTGTATTGCTTCAAGTCTTTCGACTCTACTCGTTCTTTTATTTTCGCCATGGTCTCTGCGGGTATAGCATCTCGCCTCTGACCTGTACCGATGCGCTCGATCAAAGTGGGTACAATCATTAAACTTGTCAATGTCTTTGGCTCTAACTCACAATGAGGTCTGAAGTCATAGCCAGTAATATACACTAACCACTTCCACTCCATGAATATCACTCCTAAAATGGCATGTATTCTACTTAATGCATCAGCGAATTCATTTCCCTTACCAGGCATATAGGAAATGTCAAAGTCGTAGGAGGCCAAGAATTCCAATCATCGCTGCAGACGAAGATTGAGATCCTTTCGGGAGAAATAGTACTTCAAGTATTTCTGGTCCGTGAACAGCTCTTCCCGTTCTCTTTCGCCGATATCGAATAGAACACATATGTGAATATCATAAATGGAAAGCATACCTTGTATAATAATTCTCTTCTTGTTCTCTTTTGCCGAGGGAGCACTCAACAATGTCAAAACAGTTTCCAAAGCATATGCCTTCACAACCTACTTCTGATGTGCTGGTTTTGGACAACTTTACTGCATATATTTGAATTTCCCTCAGTTGTAACACTTTGTTTTTCCATCAATTTTGAAGCCTTTGATTAGGTGACCCTCCTCTCCACAACCAAAACAGACGGTTTCCCATTTATCCTTCTTCTAAGCATTCTTTCCCTAAGACTACTTCCTCTTTCCATTCCATTTCTTCTTCCCTCCACCACTTTGTTGCATTTTTGCAGTTTCTTAATAAAAACGGTTGATTTAGACTTAGGGTATAAACCTTCCCAACGAAGAGCTTTCTCAACAAGTCTCTCGAATGGCTCAACGTTATGGCTCACTAACTTCTTCCCTGAATAGTTGTCCAAAACCATAATAAATTTTTCATTCTTCCTCAATGGAGTGTCAACGAAAGACATCCCATACTTTGACAAAGCATCAAACTCAGCAATATACATAGAGACAAACATACCTCGCTGCTTTAGATCAATGAATCTCCTGAATAGCACTAACTCCTGGGCAGCCGGAACAAACTTCTCCTCAAACCTAGCCTTGAACTACTCCTAAGTAAACTGATCCTCATGTATAGCAATAGTAATGGCATTCCACCAGTTCATGGCCCACCCTTAAAGCTGTCTAGATGTCAGCTTCCTTTTCATGGCATTATTTACTTTTATGTTGCCAAAGATATGCTCTTAGCTATCCAACCAATCCTGCACTTTAATTGCGGACTCTGATCTAAGAAATGATTTGCCTTCCAAGGTGGAGTAAATCTTTGCATAGCCTAGAAAAATCAGCCTTCGTCGCCTGCACCTGAGCTATAAGCACCACCACTAACAACAACATTTGGAGCGGTCATTTGGGCATTCTGCAGCATGTTCTCCATCGTCGCATTTAACATAGCCTGTAAGTCAGGGTTAGCAGCCCCCAAACCCGCACCTTCTTCAACTCCTGAGATGGAAACCCTTATATTGTTTCTTGTATGCTGGCTCATTCATGATCTGTAATACGAACGATCAGTCTCTGATATAAGAAAACTGTACCAATGGTACCTGTGTATGCATGCGACTTATATACTATATATACTACTATATGGTTTTGAAAACACAAAAAAAAACAAGTCTGCCCTCTCTCGTACATACTCACAAACACAAACATTCTTGTCTAGCTTGGGTGATAACTCCTTCCTTATCTCTACTGGACTATGGTATCAACTTAGGTTAATCGTGTAACCTAAGTTCCGGTAACAAATGTGATAACCGCCCTTAACCACCGGCACCCAATTTTGGTAAATAGTGCGCCGCTGACGTGCATGACCGATGTAGGATAGTTATTAAGGGTTGAAAAAGAAATAAATTACAGAATCTGTCGTACATATCACAGCGCATGGAATAAAATATAATATACATCATAGATATAAAATATGAGAGACAGTAATAACTAAGTAATCCAAATATTAGAGTACACATCCATAGAGTTATACATCAAGTAATAGAGTTTATATAAAGTAGAAATAAACTCGAATAACTATCTCTTAATAATAGTAACAAGCAAGCTCTATTAAGGCTCCATAGTGTTCAACAATGGAGAAAGCAAGTGTTTGTACCAAAATTGGGCACAACACTCTTCGGAAGGGTTTGAAGAGCTAAAAATGAAGAAATTAAATGGAAAAAGAGGATTATCTAACAAACACTTCAAAAACGAATAAGAAAGTACGCAGAAACACAGAAATTTAGAGTGGTTCGGCGTGTTTCCTACGTCCATTATGAAATTGATGATTTTATTGATGTTTTCTTGCTGATTACAAGTGATTGCAGCGGATTACAACAGATTACAGTGATGAAATTCGAGTACAACAACAGCCTTGTAGTGCAAAAATGTTTTCGGCAGAGTCTGGATGTCAAAGAGCCAAAAAGATCCCTTTTATGTAAGCTCTAGGGTGCTATTTATAGGCGTAGGATGCAAATATCTTGCTCAGATCTCGGAAGACCTCTTCTGGTACGTGGGTGGGCCCATGCGATCGATCCTACTTGATTTGCACTCGGTTCGTGATCGATACGAACGAATTTCGTATCGATCAAGATGTAGTCCAATCGAGTCGAAATTTGGCATGGCCGCTCTTTGAGTTGTACGTAAGCTCCTGTGAAAATTTCATAGCATTGGGACTTGTGGATCGCAAGTTATGATCAATACGAATTCAAGTCTTCGGTAGGCTGTTCAGTTCGAATCGATCTTTTCGTATCGCTCTGTTCGAATCGATGTTGAGCGCGTGCCTGCGAGTTGACATGGCGCTTGATTTTTGGATCACTCCGCTTTTGATGCCGAGTTGACTGAGTCATCCCAAGGTTTGCGCCTTGTTCGTATCGAAGACCGTTGCCTTGTTCGTATCGATGGAAGCAGCTCAGTTCGTATCGATGGAAGTAGCCTTGTTCGTATCGATAGATGCATCTCAGTTTGTATCGATGGAAGTGACTCAGTTCGTATCGAGCACTATGGTTCTGGTCGTATCAATTATGTGGTCTTGTTCGTATCGATCGAAGTTGTTCCAACTTGATGGATACGAACAACTGATAATATGATGGATACGAACACATTGATGTGAGATGATATCGATGGATGGATACGAAGAGTCAATGCTATATGGATACGAAGAAATCCCTTTGGTTGATGGATACGAGAAGTGCAGTTCTTCTGATCGACACAAAATCGCGCGCCTCTGATCGATTCGATTAAGATTGATACGAAGTCAGATGTTCCCTGGTTGCCTTATGGATACGAACAATGTGGATATCGATGGATTCGAACAGATGGATGCATGAGGATGGATATGAAATGATGCGACTATGTTGATTTCCTTAGTTTGCATCGATCATATCTTGAGCATACGAACTCCGATTGACTTGAAATTTGGAACTTTGGCTTTCATAGCTTCGCTTGTCATGTCTTCTCAATTGTGGCTCAATCCGGACTCGAACAAAATTTATCGATATCCATAGCAAACCTGCGTATAACCGATCTCCGAGATGGACTTTCCTTGGTCTCCAGTCAAGTTCTTAGTATCACAACCTTGCCAAAAGGCGGGATAATATTTCCCCCCCAAAGTACGTATTGTGAGAACACGACGTGCTTTGAAAAGCTGCAATCTTCACTCTGGATAGTTCCATCTAACTTGTTAAATAGTTATCGTTTCCTCATTGGAAGTTGTAATCTTTGATTGACCCATAGACATAAACTATGAACTGTGGTCTGCCAACTGTTGTACTGTGTGCTATTGTAACTGATTGCCTTATGATAGCGATTATCTGTTTGTTGTTGTAATTGTCATCGGATAAGTATTCAATTTCTGTGAATTTTAAAGATTGGATGTTAGTTCATTATTCATGAATGCAAGTTAACCTGACTCCCGTTAACGTTCGTACGTTCTCGAGTCATTGTCAGGTTTTCAGTTTTTTTTGTATCAACTTTCACATCAATTCTCTCCTGAATCAATGTGAAATTCAAGTTGTAACAATGCTTGATGGTTGTTTCCGTGTATTTCATCGCATCGATCCTCTCCTGGATCAATTTTAGAAGTTGGAACGCAATTTTCGCATCAATGTCCATGAATTTCTTGCAATTTTCTAAATGATGGATACGAAGTCGCAGTTCGTATTGACAGGCTAATGAAAGATGCGAACAAATCGAATGGTCCCCCGTGCAATATTCGTATCGATGGATACGAGCCTTTGTGGGTTGTACGTTGATGGATACGAGCGGTGTAATTCGTATCGATGCGACTCGAATGGAGTCAAAAACTATGGATACAAATAAGTGCTTCGTATCGATAAAATCCAAAGTTTCAGAAAAATATTCGTTGCACTCTTTGTATCGATGAAGAACAAGCTGTTGGATACGAACAACCAATTCGTATCGACCTGGGGAGGAACCGGTTGGAAGCGGTCGCGATGACTGGGAGTCGAATCATTTTTTACCCTCCATATATATACGTCACTCTACACTTAGAGAAATTTTACTTGCTCATTTTACTTCTCCTATCTTCGTATCGATTGAGAGAACACAAGAAGAAAGAATACCTTCGTCTCCAAATCAAATATCTCATTAATCCCTCAAACCGACTCTCTACACTAGGTAATTGACTTTAAAACGATGAGACTTGGGGCTCGTTGCCATTTCATTCATCATCGTGGCTGATTCCGGCATCGTTGACATCGCAATTTGGTTGGAGCAAGGTCGAGAATCGAAGAGCTAGTTCCTTCGAAGCTTCTGGAGAAGATGGAGTTTGGGATACGAAGGATTTGCGGATGAATGGCTTGGCCTTCGATTCGTGTCGAAGGAGGAAGAAAGAAAAGTCGTATCAACCGAGGTAGGAACGTTCGAATCGATCTGGGTAATGAGATTTCGTAACGAAGAAGTGGAGACCTTCGCATCGATTGATGATAGTGCTTTGCATCAATTCGAGGTGATTGATACGAATGCTTGGACTTACTGATCGATATGAAAGGTGTCGTACTTGATCGATACGAAATGTTTGTCAGGAGATCGATGCGAATGCATACTTGATGGATATGAACGACCCCCTTTACCTATACGAATTGGAGTCAGGGTGATCGATACAAGTCGAATTTTGTCGAACTCGAAATCCCTTGCAATCTCGAACACGTGACTCTGATGAGCTTCCGCCTTGCATAATCTGACTTAACCAATTCACTACATATTTGACTGCCTTCCGAAGCTCGTCGATGGAACCGTAACTTAACACAATTTTAACGAACTTCAACTAGTATCGGTCTTCAAAGTCTGAATGGCACTGCTATGACGGTCTGCGATGACGGTCACTCCTGTTAAGTCTCGAAGTCTTGTCGTTTGCATATTTTCTCATACTCTGTTGAATTTCTCAAGTAACATGTAGCACTGCACTTGCACATTTACATTCACGCACATCACACTGGGGAACATTTGGGTTTTTATCGTCGAACGATGGTTTCTAATATGTTGATTAGCTATGGAATCCACGAGTTCACAACAGCAAGAGCTTCAGGATTCATCTCCTTTTGTCCTAGAGATTCCGGCCATCGCGGCCGAAGTTATAGACCCAGCTCCGGACGTGTTGCCTGGGGACAGGTTTGTAGGAAATCCTCAGGATTTCGTACCATCCAACATCTCTGAAGACATGTTGGGACGGATATGCTTAAGGCATGGTTTTTCATTGGACAATGTACTATTACCAGGACCAAACGATAGACCACATGCTCCCCCAGATGGGTTTACTGCCTTCAATCACCACGCGTGCACAACAGGTACACTTCCTCCATTCAACCAATACATTAGGGTAGTGTTGTCTTTCCCCGAAATTGCTCCATCACAACTACACCCCATAAGATACGCTACGCTAAATAGTTTATTTATTGTATTCATGGAGCATCTCTTTCGGCCACCGGCTCCAAAAGAGATCAGATATCTTTTTAACTTCAAGAGTATGGGAGATAGTCCATCTTTTACATTCCTGGAGGCGGTCAGGAATTGTCAAGTAGTCACTGGATCCTGGACAAGGCTGAGTTACTTTAAAACAGAATGCTTCTACGTCCGATGCCCCCTAGGATTTGCAAGCCGATGGTTAGTCAGACGAAAGTGTTGCAGTCTTCTCCAAGAGTTATCAAGATAATTGTAGTTGATGTAAAACTAATATCTTCTTTTCTTTACAGCCACAATTTCACGACCTGAAGGCGGGTACTTCAAAGAAATAGTAAGGGTCCTTCAAGAAGTTCTAAGTGAAATGAGGCACATTGATTCAGTTCTAACCGACAGAAACTTGAGAATTGTCGGACTGATTAAGCGGAATAAAAGCATAAGGCTTGAAGGAACACTGAGGGCGGCCCCGAAGAAGCAACTGAAACGCAAAACACCTGGAGTCGTAATAACTTAAGGGGTTGATGAAGAGAGAATGCCCATGGATGATGAAATTGTAGCTGGGTCTTCGGTCGGATTTCAAGCGAAAGAAGGAAGAAGAAAAGGCAAGGCCGCTGCTTACAAACATCCTAAGTCTTCGAGGTGGAAATCAGTTGTGGTTTCTTTGTCAGTTCCCGGCATTAGAATCTCGGAAGCTCCTTCCTCGCCGACAGAAAGTACTTTTGAAGGGCTTGCCGATATTCCGATTTCGGATTATGTGTCACTTCAACATGACACTGGGTTGGAGGAGTTTGATAGTGCTCTAGATTTGAGCGGGTCTCGTCCTATAAGTGCGGCCGACATTTCCGGTTGGTCGGGGGGTTGCACATACATAGACACTTCACGACACTGCACGATTTCCAATCACAAGCTGTTTAATTCAAGAAACCATTAAGTCTGCTTCTCTTTCTTTTTATAGGTACAATGTCCGAATGAGGGTCGTTATTGGGGAGTCTCCGCTCCGTTCGCCGATCTTCTTCATATTATGAGTCACGTAGGAGAGAAGAAGATAGAGATCGCGATCATGGGTACTCTAGCCAGGATGTCACGAGAGAGATAGGGATAGGGACTACAGACATCGGTCCTGATCTCGTTCTCCTCGTAGAATCCCTATGCAACCTTCGGGCCAAGGAAGACAGCCGGTAGAGCCTCCTCCTCACAAACCATCTTCGACTATTCCTCGGTCCGAGTCGCAACGCCATAGAACTGAGTTTGAGCCTCCCGTCGCTGTTGAGCAAGCTATCACTGAGCCCACTGGGGAAGGGGCTATTAAAATTGCTCAGCTGAGGAAAGAGTTCCTAAATATATGCTTCAATGGCTACATTTTTCCCCCTCATTTAAAGAGAATTCCCTCAGAGGCGGAGACCACAATGCATGATTACATTCACGACTTCTATTCCCAGTACAAGGAGGGGGCGAAGACTGTAGAGAAAGCATCGAAGGTGGCCTTCGAGCGGGCTAAAATAATCGAAAAGCTAGAATCTGATCTCGCCCATAAAGACCGCATCGTCCAAGTGCTTACTTATGAAGCCGGGTCCTCTCGGAAATCAGAGATAGAGGCCACCAAAAAGGCCGACGAGGCAAACTTGGCCATGGAGAGGATGAGGCAGACACACTATGCCTTGGTGGAGCAGATGGGCCATCGCAACACTACTGTCACAATTGAAAGGGATGCCGCTCTAAAAGAACTTGCTGAACTTAAAGCTAAATTTTCTGAACTCATCAAGGAAAAGGATGATGCAAACAAAGCCGCCCAGGAAGCGTATGAACAGGCTGTTGTGCTTCGGGGTGAACGGGATGCGGCCACGGCTAAGGTCCAAGTGGTGGAGACTGAGGTCGAGGAGAAAGTCTGAATAGCTGAGTCTAGGCTATAAGTTGATGTTGAAGATCTCCTCATTGTCACAACGCTAATGTTTTGAGGCACAGAAATCTAGCCTGGCTCGACAACTACACGACTCATTTATGTAACGCTTAGGGCCGATTGGTTGAGGAGGAGAAGGCGGTGCATCTGGGTGAATCAATCGACGAGTTTGAGCTTGAGAATCGTGTGTTAAATGAAGATGAATGAAAGATTATCCACGAGTCAATGATTTTGCATGAAAAAGAAAGGCTCGGCACCCAACACTTAGAGGTCAGAGAAGGTTCAGGTGTTGAGCATCACAATGTGATTGTTGAAGTTCCTACGACAACCCATCCTAAATCTGCACATGTGGTTGATCCCCAGCCCATTCCTGCCTATAATCCGGATCAGCCGCAGCTATCTCCGGCAAGAGAACAATTTTCTGAGGCTGTTCAGCCGTCCACAAGCCAAATTGAGGAAGGTATTCTGAACATTCTATATGCTTATCTGAAGTTGGAGTCGTCATCCGAATTAGTTATTAACAGTTCTTCTTTTGTTTTTGTCCAATGATTGATGCTGCACCGGTCGTGCCTCCTGCCACTCAAGATCACATCATATGCAGGAGGCCATAATAACTGAAGCAACCACCACAACGACCATGTCATCGACTGAGGGAACGCAGGGGTACACTCTTGTTTTCGATAAACAGATGATGGAGGAACTCCTCGGTCATCACAGTGATCCTTTTGCGGACCTGCCATTTGTTATGGGTGGAAGGGCACCTGCTACTGGCTCTTCAATGCCAACCACTGATTCTCCCAACGAGGCCTAAGCAATTTGTGAAGAAGAAATATTGGCTGAAATCGACGCTGAAATTGAGGCAGTGGCCCATGGTCATAGTTTTGGAGGTGGGATGTCGGCACCTGGTCCGGCTCCGTTAAGGATGATATCACCTGGTGGTACAGTTATTGATACCAGCGCGCCTATCCCGCCTCCTATAGTCGATCCAGTACCTCCAACTCCACCTTCATGGAGCATTCTCGTACACTTGAGCTCGGATGAGGAAGTTGATATCATGCCCCCTACTAGAGATCGGCCGCCAAAAGGCAAAGGCTCAAAAAGAAAAATAAGTGGCAGCTCCAGTGGGTCCACACCAAAGGGAAAGCCAAAAAAGAAGAGAGAGTAGACGTGCTTCTTCGGTTTATTTTTGGTAGACAGATAGGAATCTATCTTCGTTTTTCTTTTGTAGGCCGTGTATAGATGCGGGTTCGGCCCCTGCTAGTAGGAATTTTGGAATCAACTTGTACATAATTTCTTTACACAAATAGTTGAAATGAAACTTTATTTTGTTTTGAACTTGATGTGTGTTTATTTGCTTAAGTGTTCCAGCATTTGAATTCCTTGTTCTGTACACTTGTGAAGTTTCAACTTTTGAATCTCGTTTGAGTATATCCGTCAAGCTCTGAAAATCATGGTCATAAGTTATAACTGGATATTAAGTTGAACTCCGATGTTGTACTGCTTCAGTCAGCGATTAACACTTAAGTTCTACCCCCAGTTTCAGGGATGAAGTTTAAAGATCAGCTAGCGGTCGTATTTCGCCTTTGAGAATTTGAGTGGTCGAATCACACTCGCTCTTTTAACGGTGGTTGTATCCATACTCCGGGGATTTAAGTCATTTTCATGGGCGATCGGCCATGCTCGTTTGACACTTAGCATTTGTCCGTACTCTGGGACTTGAATAAATTCGCGGGCGCTTAGTCACACCCGACCTGAGTTTATACTCTGGTCCGCACTTTGGGGATTTAGAGTCAATTAACATTTTATAATCCAGTCCACGCTTTGGGAATTGGAGTTGGTTGACGTTTACTTTCCGGTTCGCACTCTGGGAATCCTGATCGTTTCAATGTCTATACTTCGGGTCGCACTCTAGGAATACGAAGTTAGGTGGTGTTTTATACTCCAGTTTGCACTCTAGGAACTTAGAGTTAGTTGATGTTTATACTCCGGTTTGTATTTTGGGAATCCGGAGTTGGTAAACAGACGGTCAATCGCATTTGTTGTATGTTTTTGAATTTCGATCGCACTCTGGGAATGAAAGGTGTATCAGGATCGTGGATGGTCGGATCACATCCAACCTGAGTTAACAAGTGAGGTCGTTAGATGGACGGGTCCATCCTCCTCAAACTTGGTTTGAATACGGGCGAAGTCGTTAGGTGGATGGATCCACCCTCTTCAAAACCGTATTTGTAAGTTTATACACCAGTTCGCACACTGGGAATCTGGAGTTAGGTGAAGGATTGTCGTGGATCAATCCTTTTTTGAGTTTAGTGTAATGGCTTATCCCCGAGCTCGGGTTTCACTTAGTGAGTGACTGGTCGTATCACAGTCACTTCCTATTTGAATAAATTCCACCGTATGATGGAACTTAGCTCTCCGTGCATAGTGATGGTCATATGAAGTATTTCAAGTTACAGCTCTGGCTCGAAGAGATTGCATTTTATTGCTGAAATAAGAAAATACAACAAAGTGGGTTGCCTTATTACAAATTCAAATTTCGAAATGCAGGAACAAATTGCAAATGAAAAATGGACTGAATAAATAAACAGAGCTTGTTATGTGTAGTAGCGACGAAGACTCTCGCTGTTCCAGGCTCTCGGAAGAGTGAGACCGTCAACGGTCGATAACTTGAATGTGCCATCTACGAGCTTTTGTTCAATAACATATGGTCCTTCCCAAGTTGGCTTCATATGCGAAGGGACCTGATAAATTTTTTTGAGTACGAGATCGCTAAGTTCAAAGGTTCAGGGTCGGACCTTGGCATTGTATAATCGGGCGACTCGATTTCGATATGCGACTGCCTTCAAATCAGCCTCTTTATGCTTCTCATCCAATAAATCGAGAGATTCAGAAAGTAATATGGCATTCGTCTTTGGATCTTAGTATGTCACACGATGAAAAGGTACTTCTAATTTGACTAGAATAATAGCTTCTGAACCATAAGAGAGAGAGAATAGAGTGTGACCGGTCGCGGACTTGTGGATTGTACGGTAGGCCCATAAGGCCATAGGAAGTTCAGCGACCCATTTACCTCCGGCTTTTTCCAGTCGTTTCTTCATAATGGATTCTATAACTTTATTAATAGCTTTAACCTGTCCATTCGCTTGAGGGTGTGCAACTGTGGAGAATTTCTTATGAATGTGGAATCGTTGACAGAAATCCTTAAATTCGGCACTGTCGAATTGGGTCCCATTGTCAGTGATGATAGTACGTGGGAGACCAAATCGGCAAATGATGTTGCGCACTACAAAGTTGATCACCTTCTTCGTTGTGATCGTGGCAAGGGGCACAACTTCCGCCCACATGGTAAAGTAATCAACTGCTACAATGGCGTACTTCGCACCACCTTTGGCTAGAGGTAAAGAGCCAATAATATCGATTCCCATACCGCGAATGGCCAAGGGCTGACCATCTGTGTTATCTCGGTAGGTGGGGCTCTAGGGATTCGAGCATGCTTCTGACACTTATCACATTTCTTGGCATAATCCGACGCATCACGATTTACAGTCGGCCAATAATATCCGTATCGAAGCACTTTCTTGGCAAGGGCTTGCCCCCCGGTGTGATTGCCACATTCTCCTTCATGCACATCATGCAATACTCGTTTGATTTCATCGTGAGCGATACACCGGAGTAAAGGAACATACTATCCTCTTCTTTAAGGGTGGCATATCTCTCTGGATCCATACCACGCCTTTTTTGCTTGACCAGGACGTACCGTAGGTCAATATTCAGTGTGTGGCTCGCGATGTCCGGCGAGATCCCACACATATCAGAGTGCATCCTAGCAAACACATCAAGGTTTACCCGGAGAAATTAAACCAATTCCTCTTTCATTTGTTGGCTTAGCTGAGATCCAATCTTTATCATTTTTGAGTCATTATTATCGTCGATTGGAACATCAATCGTCGGTTCGGCCGGAGAAGCTTGACTGTCTTTACCTTTATCTTCACTTTCGGTATCTCTTGGGTCAAGATCTCTTTGGAATTGTTTGGGATGCCCGAGCCCGGGCCCAGGCGCTAATTGTCAATTATCAGCAAAGCGGATGCGGAGAGATTCCTCTATGCCCTTTCTTTTTTCTTTCCGTTGCGCCTCGCGCAGCTCAACAACGTAACAGGCTCGCCCTACGGCCTGATCCCCTTGAACAACTCCGACACTATTGTCGGTAGGGAATTTCAAAGTCAAACACCATGGGGCGATGGCAGCCCTGAATTCAGCTAGGGCCGGCCGGCCCAAGAAAGCATTATATGAGGAGTTTATATCCAAAACAACAAACTGTAGTATCCAGACTCTCCGGCACTCACCAATTCCCAACTCCACTAACTCCCGTTGAAACAATGAATGCGAGACTGACATGGCTTCAAGTCTTCTCCATTCTCATCTGGTCATAAGCTCGTTTTAACTGAATATTCGCAGAGCTTCCACATTCTACCAAGATCCTCTTCATCCAAGCAGGACCTACTTAAGCTGATATGACAAGCAGATCAATAGTGGGGGCTTCGATCCTGTATCCCGACCTCGAAATATGATGTCATCTACCATCGTTCTTTGCTTTTTGGCCGAGGCCCCATCTTCAAAATTACTACAACATTAAAAGTATGCATGCCTGATAGAGCTGGCATACGACTCCATTTCCTTCCAGCTTCGGTCTGCTGGATAAGGACCACCACAAACATTGTTTATCACCAACCTCCCGCCAGTACGAGAGGGTTCCTCCTGTCTAGCCGGATTTGGTACATGAATTTGATTTGATGGGCCCGCTCCTCCAAACAGCGGCGCCCACACAAACGATTCTAATTTCCTTTCTCTTATCAACTTTTCGATGAGATCCTACAAGTGACGGCATTCATTTGTGTTATGGTCGTAGCTTTCGTGGAATCTACAAAAATTTCTCGTCTGAATTTGTTTTTCCGATGACTGTTTCGGAGCAGGCTTCTTGTATTGGATGGTATTGTAGGTTTGTGAATATACATTTTCCAGCGACGTATTCAGAGGAGTATAGTTATCAAACATTGGAGCTCTACATTGTGGACCACGGTTCTGATCCCGTTTTCTATTTTGGTTACCATTTCCTTTTGGCTGATCTTGCTTATTCTGAATGTTCAATTGCACTTTTCCGGAACTCTCCCCGGATTGGTTAACAGCAATAATACTCTGAACTCCTTCCACACTAGGCCCCACATCATCCTTCTTCCTAGACTGTTTTGCATCCTCCCTTCTCAAGAATTGGCTTGCCTTGGAATAGAAACGATCCAATGATGTGGGGGGTTTTCCAGCCAACCAGTTGCCAAAATCAGAATCGGGTTCAATCCCCTTAGTCAGTGCCATAAGAATAGAGTTATCATTTGGGTTGCTGATCTCAGCACATGCAGCATGAAATCTCTCTAAATAACGCCTGAGTGTCTCTCCGGGAGCTTGAGTGACACTAGATAAAGTATTAACATCCTTCGATCTCACGACATGCATATGAAATTGCTCAATAAATTTTGTTGCCAACTGATCAAAGCATGAGATAGATCGAGGTGGCAGTCGGGTAAACCACATAGTCGCTATGCCCTCAGTGAAATTGGGAAGCTTCAACACTTGACTGCATCATCAGCTCATGCAGCATTCATCAACCATTCATACTTTAGAATATGCTGATTAGGGTCAGAGTTCCCTTCTTAAACGGGTAAAGTCGGCATCCTGAATCGCCGAGGTGGTTCAGCATAAAGTATCTCATTAGTAAAAGGAGTATGACTCCGGGAGATTCCCCAGTCGTCATTGCTTAGTCCTTGACTTTAACGGATCATTTGATGGATCATTGCTAACAAATCGGGCATCTGGGCATTTTGAGTAGGTTTGGATAAGGTGTGGTCGGGTTCCACAATGTGAGGAGGGGCCGGTCATTGTCGACGGTCCATGTCTCGCCTCCTTGGTTCTATGTCTTCAGGGACGTAAGGCTCAGGATGGTAATCACGTTGGTGATGGTTCGGGTCTGTCCGATTTCGGGTCTGAACACCCAAATCAGTAGCTGTCGTGGTACGGTTATCAGTAATATGGTGTGGGGTAGCGCCTCCTCGGGAGGAGGGTCCAGTCTAATGGCTGGTTCATGGGCCAACTCTTAGTTGCCCAACATTCAATGTATGTTGATGCCCAGTGGCCTGTGTGTAACTTCCGTCTAGCCGTGGGCATGTTGATCTATGATGATACTCAGAAGAGGCTGAACTCTCGGTGGAAGAATAGGAAACTTGGTCCCTCCTGGATCTCCTTCGTCGCTGACGGTTCAGTTGGTCGGTTAGTTCTGCATTAGCACGAAGCTGTTGAGTGAGCTTTTGGCGGCTCTGAGTCAATTCTTGAATCAACATCTGAAATTCTTCTCTAGTGATAGGGCCTTACGGATCTGATGGTCCGGTAGCATTCTGATCAGTTGGAGGCAGATGTACGGGATTCTGTCTGTCCCGTCCTTCAGGATCTGCACCTGTGGAAGTAGTCCTTGTGTTAACCATGGTGGATGATGAAGCTCTCTCCTAGACTTGTAGCAAATCTGAATAGGATGGAAGAACTTCTGAAATTGAGATCTGAATCTTCTCCTTGGATGTTTGCAATCCGGTATCGGTAGAAGATTCAACGAGCAGAAGTAAAAAAACTGGGTTTTTTCTCAGTGAAAGCACCAAAGTGTTTGTACCAAAATTGGGCACAACACTCTTCAACACTCTTCAGAAGGGTTTTGAAGAATTAAAAATGAAGAAATTAAATGGAAAAAGAGGATTATCTAACAAACACTTCAAAACCGAATAAGAAAGTACACAGAAACACAGAAATTTAGAGTGGTTCGGCGTGTTGCCTACGTCCACTATGAAATTAATGATTTTATTGATGTTTTCTTGCCGATTACAACTGATTACGGCGGATTACAGTGATGAAATTTGAGTACAACAGCAGCCTTGTAGTGCAAAAATGTTTTCGGCAGAGTTTGGACGTCAAAGAGCCAAAAAGATCCCTTTTCTGTAAGCTCTAGGGTGCTATTTATAGGCGTAGGATGCAAATATCTCGCTCAGATCTCGGAAGACCTCTTCTGGCATGTGGGTGGGCCCACACTATCAATCCCACGTGATTTGTACTCGGTCCATGATCGATACGAATGAATTTCGTATCGATCAAGATGTTGTCCAATCGAGTCGGAATTTGGCATGGACGCTCTTTGAGTTGTACGTAAGCTCATGTGAAAATTTCATAGCATTGGGACTTATGGATTGCAAGTTATGATCGATACAAATTCGAGTCTTTGGTAGGTTGTTCAGTTCGAATCGATCTTTTCGTATTGCTCTGTTCGAATCAATGTTGAGCGTGCGCCAGCGAGTTGACGTGGCGCTTGATTTTTGGATCACTCCACTTTTAATGCCGAGTTGACTGAGTCATCCTAAGATTTTTGCCTTGTTCGTATCGAAGACCGTTGCCTTGTTCGTATCGATGGAAGCAGCTCAGTTTGTATCGATGGAAGCAGCCTGGTTCGTATCGATAGATGCAGCTCATTTCGTATCGATGGAAGTGACTCAGTTCGTATCGAGCACTGTGGTTCTGTTCGTATCGATTGTGTGGTCTTATTCGTATCGATCGAAGTTGTTCCAACTTGATGGATATGAACAACTGATAATAAGATGGATACGAACAGATGGATGTGAGATGATATCGATGGATGGATACGTAGAGTCAACGCTGTATGGATACGAAGAAAGCCCTTTGGTTGATGGATACGAGAAGAGTAGTTCTTCTGATCGATACGAAATCGCGCGCCTCTGATCGATTCGATTAAGATCGATACGAAGTCAGATGTTCCCCGGTTTCCTTATGGATACAAACAATGTGGATATCGATGGATTCGAATAGATGGATGCATGAGGATGGATACGAAATGATGCGACTATGTTGATTTCCTTAGTTTGCATCGATCATATCTTGAGCATACGAACTCCGATTGACTTGAAATTTGGAACGTTGGCTTTCATAACTTCGATTGTCATGTCTTGTCAATTGTGGCTCGATCCGGACTCGGACAAAATTTATCGACATCCATAGCAAACCTGCATATAATCAATCTCCGGGATGGACTTTCCTAGGTCTTCAATCAAGTTCTTGGTATCACAGCCTTGCCAAAAGGCGGGATAATAGCAAGAAATCCATATATAATACAAGATAGCTCCATCTAGCTCTTCCTTTGTACAGTTACTGCATCGCACCTATAATTGCTATCTAGTCTACTCATTTAAGAGTACCTAAGATAATAAGAAGCAAAGCATAAAACCTTGAGTCATACAATAGTCTGAAGTGAGCGGTTAATGAATCTAAAAATACTATACAAGTCGATATAGTAAGGAACAAGGGTATACGAACCATACTTGACCTATTCCTGCAACCAAAGAGTTAGCACATAATGGATATAATATGCTACTCTAGGAATATCATAAACGTATACTATAAACTTATTATGATGACGAGTGCCTAGGTATCCTTATCCCCCATACCTATCTCAAGTGACATCCCTAGAATGATAGACTACGAAAGAAGACAACCAAAGCAACCATAACATCCATCAAAAAAATCCTCACTATCACTCAATTTGCTCTAGATATATGATAACTCGCATGGTCTTCCAATGCTAGGTACTAATGGAAATCCCGGTGTTTAATGCACCCGTCTTTAGCCAGAAGCAGATACTAGACCCTTTTCCATGGTCTAGAGAATACATATCCTTTCCAATGATCCGGGGTAGCCTTTCCAAGTACCCATGATGTAACACCCCCCACTTGGAGGCACAAAACTAACGGCTATGGATGTTGCAGTCATCTATAGTTATTAATCCTTGGCGACCAAATACAGTAATGTTAGATACATTGATATAGAAAAAACACATGGATATGGAAAAAATTTAAAACATCAAAAAAGTTCCGCATGCCATTCCAAAACATTTCAAATTCACTACCAAAATAATTGCTGCCTAATTTCAGATCTAAACAAAAAGTAATTTAACAAATAAGCCCTTCTTCTAAAATAATTTAATTTCCATAGCAAATCACTAAAGAAAAATCCTCAAAAATCACAGAAATTCATCTTTAACATGTTATCTAACATATCTAAATTTCAGACCCAAATTCTCAATATAATTTTTGAAATAAATTTCTAAACCCAATTAACCATATTTTCCTTTGAAAATTCATAATAATCTTTCCATAGTTTGGAAAATTATCAAAAATAAAAATCAACTCAAAAATTATGTTTTACATAACATATAAATTCCTCATGGCATTTGAAATCAGTTATAATCGGTTTTACCCTCAAAACTGTGAAAAACCATATGTAAACAATCTTTTTTAAATCTAACATGTTATGATCCAAGCATATCATCATCCAAATCATCAAAAAATGGATTTAATCTTAAACCTGAAAAAAAATGATTAGAAACAAAATAGAGATGGTATAAATTATTATTCACCTTGATTATGATAAGGAGATTGGATTGAGATTGAGATTTATTCCCCTTGCTTTAGTTCCTTAGCTTTAGATTTAATTTCTCCTATTTTCTCCTAGTGATGGCCGACTCCCCTTCGATCTACATTTGTGTTTTGTTTTGAGAAATTAAATGTGAATGGTTAAAGGAACGAGAATATATAAGGGTAAGGGGTTATGTGCGGATTTCCCAATATAACCTTGTGTCAATTAATTAACTTAAAAACCAGTCTTTAGTCCATTTAATTTGTTAAGCAAGACCTCCTTATTATTTATTCAAATCTCAATCTCCTAATCATTCTGATTATAACATTATTCTATTTAATTTATCTAATTAAATATCATGAATAATGTTATCAAAAATTAGGGTGTTACAAACTAATTCTAAGGGTAATGTCTGATAGGATGCGTAGGAGAGTGCCTTTGGTTTTACCTATTCCTGTACAACCTGTATGGATGGATGTTTGACATTTCATTTATAAGAACACAGTGCATTCATCTCTATAGACGTACATCTGTTTGGTGCCTAGGGAGTAACCCCTTTAATACTTAACACCATTCTCTGAGACGTACGAGCTCAGAGGTTATACTTTTGTTGAAACCAATAGTGAGTTGTTGGAAATGGTAATGTGGCATTTTAAGTGAAAATGTTTTAAAAAAAGTAAATGTTACATCAAGCCTCATACCCGGGGAATTGTGAAAAAGGGGTTGCTTTAAGGCTAAGTGGTTCGCAACCATCAGGATATGATATCACCTTTCTAAATTCATTTATTTCTACCCATTATAACCTCGGGTTCAAATTTTGTGGTGTATGTTATGAGATGTCTCGAAGAGGTCAGGATTGACCGGGGTGATATCATATTCGGCTCTATCCGCCACCAGATGGGTTAGTGGGTGGGCCGGTTTTAATTCGTAGAGGATTTGAAGATGTCGATCCTCGATACATTCCTCTAGAAATGTACTACATTGGAGGTAGTCCCTTACCACAATATTTATTGGAAATCCATTTCCAATAAGTACCTTCGGGCTTAGTTGTAAACCTATTATGCCGTCAAATTTAACCAATGTAATAATTTCGTCTATTTGAATACGTTTATTTGAAAGGTTTTCAAAAGAATATCATAAAAATAATATCACTGGATTTCGCTTAGAAATGATTTGGTTATCGTAAGGTAAAAACTCATTCTGTGTTTATGAGCGGCGTGGTCTTATTTTTCTAGGCAACCTAGTAGTCAGGTTTAGTTTGGAGCATTTTGGAAGAGCTTGGAGAAAAATCATGGAGCTAGAATATTCTTCTAAAGATTGTTATCTGTAAAGATTATATATTGAAATAATATATATTATTCCATTTGTGTGAGATTCTGTTCTATGTTTTTATTTTCTTCTTTCCCTTAACTGTCGGGTTTTCCAGCACAATTTGCAGCACGTGAATACCGAGGATGTATTAGTGTCGAGTTTCATGGGTCAAAAATCTCGTTCATTACATTTGGTATCAGAGCTTAGGTTGAGCGAACACCTGAGCCTGGTAGGGGTAAAGTCTCATCAGAGATAGACTTAGTAATGCCCTAGGATGAGTAACTCAT
The DNA here is from genome assembly GCA_030737815.1 of Allium fistulosum. NCBI lineage: Eukaryota > Viridiplantae > Streptophyta > Magnoliopsida > Asparagales > Amaryllidaceae > Allium > Allium fistulosum. Next base: position 891,939,526 of record CM060902.1, read on the forward strand.
TAGGGATAGGGTAAATGACACCCTAGAATTAGTTGAGAGTATTATATATGAGCACGTATTTGTTAATGCTAAAAATAATTTTGTCTTGGAAAATTTGGATAAATGAAATATGTTTGCACAAAAAATGGGCAAACACCTCCAAGTCGTGTGATTTAGTCGATTTTCTATTGTTCTTAGTGATCTGGATACTTCATGCAAATATGTAAAAAGCAGGGACTAAACTGTAAAAGACACACAAGTTTATAGTGGTTCGACCAGAATGTGCCTACGTCCACTTTATATCTTATTCTCCTTTACAGTTCAGATTACAAGTACAAAGCTTTGATTACAAGTGTATGAAAGTTGTTTGAAAGTTCTGTCCGTTCTTGAGCTCTCCAACTTGTCCGCCATTGTTGTACCCTTGCCCCTCTATTTATAGAGTGAGGCTGGGGGTAGGGGTCTTGGATGTATGTAGCTGCGGGTGGGCCTGGGCTGATGCAATCTGGCCTAGCAACGTTGGTTCGGTAGTGCTTTGGTTCGGCCATGGGTGGAGGCGTGGACTGATCCGGTAGTAGAGGATTGGTGTTGATTCAGCTAGGCTTTGGAAGCAAATTGGTTAGGTGATGCACTGGTCCGGTGGTGAGTGGAGAAATGGGTCGGTCCGGTGGTGGGAGTAGGTGATTGAATCCGTAAGGAGTGGTTCGGTAGGGAGTGGTTCGGTGGTGATTGGTTCGGTAGTGAGTGGCTCGGTGGTGAGTGGCTCGGTAGGGAGTGGCTCGGTAGGGAGTGGCTCGGTAGGGAGTGGTTCGGTGGTGATTGGTTTGGTAGGGAGTGGTTCGGTGGTGAGAATACGCCCAACATTTGCCCCCCAAAGTGGGGCATATGCCTGCATATGTCGCGCTTTGTTTTTCTCCCATTCGACCCAAGTGCTGAACCGGTTGGTCCGGTCATCCTACGCTCGCCTATAAGTAAGGGCCTTATGCTCTAGTTATTCCTCACTATCCGATATAGCCGAACCAATCTCTCGCCTGCCGAATCAATCATTCCACCGAACCAGTTTGATTGCCGGACCAGGTGAGCTTTTCTTCCACCGAATAATCTTTATGCCTGAATTACCGAATGACCTCCCAAGGAGCGTAAATGCCGAATGAACTTTAAGTCTTGAATTACCGGTCGGTACTTTTATGTTTTGTACCATAAATGAGACTCCAGACTTGTTAGGTATTTTCTTGTGTATATTTCTATACTCCTTTCTCTAACGATACGTTTTCTCGTGTTTGCTGATAATGTCTCATAAAGTAGAAACCTGTTCTGATAAAAAGAAATCTAAGGATAAAGGAGAGTCCTCCATCGTGCCCCCGGTCCAGGCAAAACCGGGTCGACATGTACCTACCCCGAGATCATTAGTGGATGAGTACGGTCCACAAGAGCTCTTGAACTCACCGCCTGACTGCTTTCCCAGCTCCCTCAAAGATGAGCAGCTTGACGCTATATCTAGAGCTTTCGGGATTGATAGAGTGCAGATGAGGTTGCCGGGGAACGGAGTGATGCCGTATAACCCCCCAGAAGGATATTTTGGTTACAGCAGGTATCATTGCATGTGTGGTGCCATCCCTCCGATTAACGCCTGGATAATCAACTTCATCACATAATTGAAGGTGGCTCCTTTCCAGCTTCAGCCTAATTCCTATGCTATCTTGGTGAGTTTGTTTATTATCTTCCAGAGGAGATACGGGCGTCCTTCTTCCAACCGGGAAATCCGGTACTTGTACAACTTGAGAGGCTACAAGAAGGGGTCTCCGTATGTTAGCTTAGAGTCGGCTGTGTCTTTCAAGCCAGTCCTGGATTTATATTCGAAATTCAGCATGTTCAAGAAGCAATGGTTTTTTGTCAAAGATGACTCTGTTTCTTTCCACCGCTTCACCTTTGGCTATAAGTTGAATCTCATTTATGATTTTTGTTCTGACTGCAATACTCCTCCTTACGTGCTTTATTTCTTGCTAGCGATAGGTGGCTTTGCAGTTGTAGAGAATGATCGTCTGGTTTGGATGGCTAAGGAAATAGAAGCCATTCCGGAAGGGGAGAGGGCGGCTTCTTATTTGATCAGGAACGCTACTCTTCTGGGGCTCAACCTGATTCTGCCACGTCAGTCTGTGGTCAAACAGAGAGACACAGCTGAGGAGAGGGCCGCCAAAGCTAAAGGAGGGGCTACGACGAAGAGCAGTAAAAGGAAACCCTTCTTAAAGCATCCAACTGCCGAGGGGAAGAGACTTAAGAAATCCGACGGACCCTCCCCCAGCACATGCCCAGACGTTCCGGAGGAGGAAGATGAGGAGGAGGAAAGAGGCGAGGGTGAAGGAGGTGAGGCGGAGAGTGGAAGTGGTGGAGAAGGTGATGGACAGAGTGGTGATGATGGTGGTGACGGACAGAGTGATGATGGTGCTGGGGCTTTGTCTTCTAACCAAGCGGGTGTGATCCAGGAGTGGACGGACGATGCTTTCTGCCTAGCTTTCGAAGGGCTGGAGGAAGAAACGGCTCTGGTAGAGGAGCCTAAGAAAGCTGATAAAGCCGGATCCGGCGCCGACTCATCTTCCAAAAGTGTTCTAGCTTAGGCAGCCCCCGCGACTCAAGGTGAATTTTTGACTTCTACAGACTCCAATTATGATAAGGACTTAGGAATATTTTATGGTCAGCTCCCGTCCTGGAATGAGATCCAGGACTTATTGTTGTATCCCACTCCTTCCCAAGGTTTGTATAATAAAAGTGTCTCCTTACTTTTCCTAACTTGACATATTTCTTGAATTATAGTTCAACGTCCGCTTGTAACACTTGGTTTTTGTCCCAGAATCGGGTAAAGTGGTCAAGACACTGGGTGTTCGGCACCGTCTTGAACAATATAAGCTTCTAAGAGCTTCCACTAAGCCAAAGCCTCCGACTAACCGCCCTGGAGACGTAGTCGGCTACCGTCCTCTTCTTGGAGTTATCGAAGAGGATATCCAAAAGAAGAAGAGGAGTCGCTCCTTGTTGGAATCTCCATCTGATCCTCAGCCCCCGACTCAGCCTCTTCAGGATACTGCGGAGGAGAATACTGAGCTTATTCCTTCCCCGCACCCGTCTGAAAATCCTACCGTTACCCCGATAGACCATCCTGGCTTGGCTCGTAATCCGTTTGCGGGTCATCCAGATCTGGATCCGGGTTTTCATGATATTTCCTTTGATGAGGCTACTGGTGAGCACCTTCTCCCTCGTAATCCCATGGTAAGGGTGCTTGATGCGGCCAAGTCTCTGGACCTTGATTTGCTTACCACTCGGGTTGTAACCTTAGGGGACGAAGCTAAGGCAAACATTGACCGGGTTGTTGAGGAAACTAGGAAGCTGATGGGGCATCATGCTCGACTGGTTAAGGCTGGAGAAGAAATTGGCAGTGCAAACATTCGGCTGCGTTTAATGGTTTCCGACCAGGCCAAACAACTTGCTGATCAAGCCATCCAGATCACTCAACATGATATCGCATTTAGGCAGTTAAAGAAGACCATGGAAGAGGTCAGCAGGGTAGAGATGCGGAAAATGGAGGCCGTTTGTAAGGAACGGATTGATATGGCTATTGCAACGGTGGATGAGGTTCGGAAAGCGGATCTCGAGCGGGTACAGGAGTTGTTTGGGGAAACTTGAGGCTGCGGAGCTTGCTCAAAATAAGCTGAAGGAGGAGATGGAGGCGATGAGAAAAACCTTTCAGGCTGACTGCTTGCGATACCAATCGGAGAGGGACACCACCATTGCAAAGCTGTTGGCTTTTGAGAACCGAGTAAGGGAGTTCGAGTAGAATGAGGGGATAATGGATGAGATGCTTCAAGATATATACTTTCGCACTTGGAAATAGGGCAACTTATCTTGGATGGATGATTACCCCCGAGTCATGGCCAGGATTTATCTCAGGGCCCTAGAGGAGGCTAAGTCCGATGCAGATAAGGAGGGTGGCGTGCCTTTAGAATGGATGTGGCTACGGCTCAATTCACGAAGGAGGAGAAGGTGGCGGTGAAAGAGGGTATGCGGCTGCTTGCTGCTGAGGAGGTTGGTGTGCAGCTGGAGGATGATGATCAAGGAGCAGAGGCTGGTAAGTCTTCTCTTTTAGCTTTTTGTAACCTGACCGCTTATCGCTTATCTAATGGATTCTTCTTCTGGATTGGGTAGGTGAGACCTCCGAGGTACCGACTACCTTCGGCCGGCATGCTGAGAGTTCCGATCCCGTGGCTAAGTAGATCTTGGAGGGCCGGCAGGATAGAGGTGAAGCTCCGATGCAGCTAACTCCCTGACTTGACCTGGATGTCTTTTTGGTTTGTTTGACATTGCTGTCTATGCTAGCTCTAAAACATTAATGTAACTTTTAGACTATAATTATGTTATTGGTAATCAAACGACTTTATTCTTACCCTGTAATTTTTAACTTAAGCTGATTCTGTCATATTTGCCTGCCTTAGTTATTTTGATGTGTTGCATAAGAAATACAGCTGTGCATACGCTTGTGATTTCATCGTGTTTGATGCCAGTTTCTTGCTTAAGATATAATTTCATATCTTGTAAAGTTAATGTGATGTGTGAATAAATTATAGCTATGTATTTATTTACAAGAGAAGAAAGTACCACCCTTTATGTCTTTGTTGTGGATGGTAGCTTTGAATGTCTTATATGACTGAGTATGGAATGTAGTTGATTGACCTGTCATCCCATTAGGAGTTCTTATCCCCATTGGTTAGCGTTCCTACTTTGTATCATGTACTTTAGGGATTGTTATAGAGGATAGGAGGAAAATTTTTAAATAAGATAGAAATATAAGAAAAAGTAAAACTTCCAATCACGGAAGGCCTGCGATGTGCTTAAGTTCGAGGCAAACGGGTTTTGTAGTCACTTTCCCTAACTGTGGGTCTTGGAGACATTTGTCACCCATCTTACGCTTCCGTGGGGAGTTTATCTTTTTTACCACAACCGTACTTAAGACACTCGGAGCCGAGATCGGGCACAGTAACTACCCGGGCCATTATGGCCCATAATCGTGGGTATTATTCGATTTACCGTGGCCGGCTAGCGTGGGTGCCGATCGTCAACCGTAAACTACCCCTGGCTGGCCACACCTTATGTTGGGGCTTAAAGTAGGTTCACGGTTGCCGGAGAGCCGAACGCCGTAATGAGCTGCCTAGGCTATGGTCGGCCTATTCGGTGGCTTATAATCGGCTCATTACAGTTGGCTTTTAAGGGCCGATCGCGAGCAATGAGTTAACCCGCAGCAGTGGGATGCTGGAGCAAAAGTGTCTCATTGGCAAGGGCATAGATTCGCGTAGTACCTGTTAGGTCTTGTCCAGGTAAAGTCGCGCCGTGATGTGTCTTGAATGGAAATGTCATTACACAGGATTTCATCCAACAGAAAAGGATATGTTTAACAAGCAACCAAGATATAAAGGAACAAGTTAAAAAGAGACAAGTTTTTAAAGTGGTTCGGCACAAAAATGCCTACGTCCACTGATTCTCTTTCTTAATTCACTTCATATGGGCAGTACAAGTTAAGAAAAGTATCGACGAAGATGTTGGATGTTCCATGCCCTCTGGAACACCTCTCCGTCCACTGTTGACAAAATATAAGCTCCGTTGTGGAGATCTTTATGAATTACATATGGTCCGTCCTAGATTGGATCTAGCGCTCCGGGGCGCGGGAAGATTCGCTTAAGGACAAGATCTCCTTTTTGTAAGCTATGATGCTTGACTTTGGAGTTGTACTGCGTTGCCACTTTTTGCTTGTGAGCTGCTGCTTTGAGGGCTGCATCATTTCTTCTTTCCTCAATTAGATCCAAAGACATGTGAAGGAGTTCTTCGTTCTCTTCTGGGTTATAGTGGATCCTACGGTGGGAAGGCACTATGGTTTCAACTGGGAGCATAGCCTCCGATCCGTATGCCAAAGAGAAAGGAGTATGCCCCGTTGATGTTCTGAAAGATGTGCGATAGGCCTAAAGTGCCGTAGGAAGTTCATCCACCCAAGTGCCTTTTGACTTTTCAAGTTTCGTTTTTATTAGAGTTTTGAGAATTTTGTTGATAGCTTCGACTTGTCCGTTTTCCTGGGGATAAGCTACAGATGAGAAGCTTTTGTGAATTCCGTGCTCTTGGCACCAGTTGGCGAACTCCTCGCTGTCAAACTGAAGTCCATTGTCCGATATGATTTTAAGTGGGACTCCGTACCTGCATAGAACATTTTTGATCAAGAAGTTAATAACTTTTGCTAAAGATTCTTTATTCAAGGGTTCTGCTTCCACCCATTTGGTGAAATAGTCAACTGCCACTATAGCATATTTGGCTCCGCCTCGGCCCATTGGCAGTTCGCCAATCAAGTCAATTCCCCATACTGCAAAGGGCCAAGGGCTGGTCATTTGAGTAATCTCAGTTGTTGGTAGCTGCGGAATTTCAGAAAATTTCTGACATCTGTCACATTTTTTGACGAAATCTAAGACGTCTTTGTTAAGGTGGGCCAGAAATATCCATATCGGAGTATTTTCTTTGCCAGAGTCTATCCTCCAGTGTGATCTCTGCAGCTTCCTTGATGGGTGTTGGATAAGATTTCCTTTGCTTCCCTTCCAGCGACACACCTTAATAAGGGGTTAGAGAAGCCGCGCCGATAAAGGGTGCCCTCTTGTATTGTGTAGCGGGAAGCTCTCCTCAAGATTTTCTTGACTTTGTTACGCTTGTCGGGCAGTGTGCCATCCTTTAAGTATTTTTGGATGGGAGTCATCCACGTTTCCTCTTCGATTGCAGCTATTAGATTCACCTGCTCGAAACTCAGGGTTAGTTGCTTTGAGATGGCCATTGCTCTGGAAATAGTGTCGTCTCTCATGCTAGCTTGCTTTGCCAATTCGTCGGCCTCTTGGTTCTCTTCCCGAGGGATGTGTTTGATTAAATAGTGATCCAATTGATTGAGAAGCAGCTTCGTCTTCTTTAGATATGCTGTGAGTCGTTCTTCTCGAGCCTGAAATTCTCCTAGTATTTGATTTACAATAAGTTGAGAATCACTATAAAGACATAAAGAATTGGCTCCAATCTCTAAGGCAAGTTCTAATCCAGCTATCACTGCTTCATACTCTGCATCGTTATTGGTGGCACCGAATTCCAACCTTAGAGCATAGTGTAGCTTATTTCCCCTGGGAGTGATTATTACCACACCTGCCCCCGAGCCTTGTTCGTTTGACGCTCCATCCACAAAGAGATTCCACTTGATGTCTTCTGCTATTTCCGATTGCTCCTTACTATCGTTGGTAGTGAATTCGGTAATGAAATTGGCCATGGCTTGTCCCTTGATGGCGGTGCGAGGATGGTAGGTGATGTCATATTGACTTAGTTCAATGCACCATTTAAGTAGTCGCCCAGAAGTGTCGGGACGATGGAGTACCTGCCTTAGTGGTTGATCGGTCAGAACTCTGATGGAATGAGATTGGAAATAGTGACGCAGTTTCCATGATGTGATTAGTAAACAGTACGCTAGTTTCTCAAGTTTAGGATATCTGGCTTCCGCCCCTGTAAACCTCTTTCTTACAAAGTATATTGGCCGCTGCGTGCGTTTGTCTTCTCTCACCAAGGCGGTGCTTAGAGCATGAGATGACATAGCAAGGTATAGGTATAGCTCTTCGCCTTTGTTCGGAGTTGAGAGTACTGGTGGTCTCTAGAGGTGTTCGATTAAGTTAAGGAAAGATGTTAAGAATTCGTCAGTCCATTCGAACTTTCCTTTGTCTTTCTTTAGAGCTTCGAAGAAGGGGATGCATTTGTCAGTTGCTTTAGAGATGAATCTGCTCAGGGCGGCCACATTCCCATTTAGGCTTTGCATTTCTTTTCGGGTAGAAGTTATCCTGATATCTTTCAGAGCTCGGACTTGTTCAGGGTTTGCTTCAATTCCTCTGGCATGGACGATTAATCCTAGGAACTTTCCAGATGATACTCCGAAGGAGCACTTTAGAGGATTCAGCTTCATTCCATATTGGCGAAGTACTTGAAACATTTCGTCCAGGTGGCTTATGTGATCGTCGGCTTTCCTTGACTTTACCAGCATGTCATCCACATAAACTTCCATAGTTTGTCCTATTAGCCCCGCAAACATCTTGTTGACGAGGCGCTGATAGGTGGCTCCTGCATTTTTAAGTCCGAAAGGCATTACTTTGTAGCAGTACAATCCGCGGTCAGTGATGAAACTAGCGTGGTCTTGATTGGGAGCATGCATAGGAATTTGGTTATATCCCGAGTATGCATCCATAAAAGATAAGAGTTCGTGCCCGGCTGTGCTGTCCACAAGTTGATCGATTCGGGGAAGTGGGAAGCAATCCTTCGGGCATGCGTCATTTAAGTTGGAGAAGTCAATGCATGTTCGCCACTTCCCATTAGCCTTCTTTACTAGTACCGGGTTGGCGATCCACTCTGGGTAGATGGCTTCTCGTATGAAGTCATTGGCAAGTAGGTTCTTTACTTCTTCATCGAGGGCTGCTGATCGTTCTGCCCCCATACTTCTCTTTTTCTGTTTTACTGGCGCCTTGGTAGGATCGATGTTTAGTACGAGGCATGCTATGTCTGGGGAGATTCCAGTCATGTCAGCGTGCGTCCTTACAAATACATCCAAGTTGTGGTGGAGAAAATCAATGAGTTGTTCCTTCACTTATGCTTTTAGTTGGGACCCGACTTTCAATAGTCTACTCGGGTCGTGTTTGTCCACGGATACAAATTTCATTGCCTCTGCAGGCTCGGCGGTGGCCACCTCCTCTTTGTCCCTGGGGTCTAATTCATTGAAAGGGTCACTTGTATATCGAAGAGGAGGGGCTTTCTTTAGTTGCCATGCTTCCAAATTTTTCGTGCAGAGGGTAGTCTCTGCACTCTTCCCTTTAACCTTCCTGCGGTTATTGCGAAGTTTAGTTACATAGCAATCTCGAGCGATGTCCTGGTCTCCCTCTACTTCCCCTATTCCATTGTCCGTTGGAAATTTCATCTTCAGGCACCATGGGGACAGGACAATTTGGAAGTCAGACAAGGCTGGTCTTCCTAAGAAGGCGTTGTAGGCCGAGTGGTTTTCTATCAGCACAAATGTTTGTTTCCGCACAACGGAGCGGGGATGACTTCCAATTTCAACAAAGAGGTCCAGTCGCCCGAGGGGCATCTTCGCATTTCCAATGAAACTGTGTAGTGGTTTATTGCAGGGGAAAACATCCTTTATTGACAGCTTCATTTTGTCGAATGCATGCTTGAATAGGATATTCACTGAGCTTCCGGTGTCTACTAGAATTCGGAAAACTTCGGCTGGACCGAGCCAGGCAGAGATAACCATGGGATCCGTGTGAGGGTACTGCCTTCCCTCCAGGTCACGCCTGCTAAATGTGATGTCATCATTCTCTATCCGCTTCGGGTGGCGTTCTTCTATAATAGAATTAACGCATTCTTCATTGTTTCTAAGTGACTTTCCGTACCTTTCCATCTCTGCCCATCTTCCGTCGGCGATGTGTGGCCCTCCCGAGATGGTATGGACCACTATCTTCTCTTGACTGGAGCCGCTGGTGTTGCGATTTCCTCTGCCTATTTTTGGGGAGGGTAGCCTTGGGTTCTCATTAGCAGGAGCTGGAGTCCTGTTCTGACCTTTTACATAGCGTTCTAGTCTCTTTCTTCTGATGTGTTCTTCAATCAAGTCCCGGATATGATGGCATTCATTAGTATTATGCCCATGGGATTCGTGGAAGCGGCAGAATTTTCCAAACTTAATTGCATTATCCGATTCCTTCTTGTACGGGGGGCGTTTGTATTTAACTTCGTCTTGAGTGGCCAGGAAGATGTTTTCGATCGTTTCATTCAAAGGGGTGTAAGCGTCAAATCTCGGTCCTAGCCGATATAGACGCTTTTCTCCCTTCTTGCCCACAGCATTGTCTCTAGAGTCATTTCTTCGAACGTCCTTTGCTACAGCGGGCGTGTTGCCGTGAGCTGCCTTATTTTGTTGCCCTGTCGGCCTCTCAGTGGCAGCGTCTTCGAGTCTCATATATTTCCCAGCTTCATGGAAGAAATCGGGTAAAGTAGCTGGTTTTTCTTTTGTCGATCTTCTAGCAAATTTAGTATCCGGATGCACACCACTACAGAGGGCCATTAAGATAAGTTTCTCATCGGCATCTTGGACTGCGGCCGCTGCGGCATTGAATCAGGTTATATATTGCTGCACTTTCTCTCTAGGTTTCTGTTTGATACTAGATAAGGAATAAGCGTCCTTGGGTTGCTCCACATGAATGCGGAACTGGCTGATGAACTTTTCTTTCAACATCTCCCATGAGCTGATGGATCCTTGGGGTAGATGGCAGAACCAGGAGGTAGCTAGATCTGCTAAGAATAGTGGAAAGCATTTGCACAGTACTCCTTCTGTTGCTCCACTCATGAGCATATGCTGTGTGTATCTCTGTAAGTGTACAACGGGGTCAGAGGTTCCCTTGTAAGGTTCCGTTGTTGGCATCTTCCATTCTCGGGGGGTGATAGCAATTTCGATATTGTGGGCGAAAGGGATGGTTACCCTAGTGCCTATCCCTCGATCTCTTTGATCCTGTTGGACGCACTCTCTGAACAAGCGTGCCATCCTTTCATCAGAATTTGGAGCAGATAGAAATGAGTTCGGTTCTTCTCTGTGGGATTGATTCCATCTAGATGACCTGTAGGGATGGTACCGTCTATCATTCCTGATATTTTCCAGTGGCTGTCTTTTGTCTTCTGGGAGCATGCTAGGGTCAGCTATAGTTGGCCCTTGCCATGATCTTCCCCTGCTGGGTTCTGTTCTAAGCACTTCCTCGGGTCCAACTTCGGACTGGACTCTAGCTCGGCCCCGTTCATTGGTGTTTCCATGGTTAGGCAGCATGACAGGCTCAGCTACAGTTGACCTCCGCCTGGTACCTCCCCCGTTGGGTTCGGTTCCAAGTGTTTCCTCGGGTCGGAGTTCGGGCTGAGCTTGGTCTCGGCTCCTACCGTGGCTGCTTTTGTCGTTAGCCTCTTCGAAGAAGGAAGATCTTTGTCGCCTCCAAGATCCTCCAGACTGGGACTCACCCCATGATTCAATGTTGCGGTTGGACTCTTCAGCATCCCTTAAGCGTGACATGAGTTGGTTCACCAAGGCTTCCTGTTGGGACGCGAAGCGGTTAGTCACTTCAGCCACAACTCTGTCTAGATCTGCCATAGTAATTGCTGCCGGCTGTCCCGTGGCAGGGGTTGTCGGATTTGCCTGACCTCCATTTGGTACTGCTATTGGAATGAGATGATTTACTTGATCTGTGACCACTGGATCTGGAACACTGCTGGTTGCGATGTTTTTTCCCTTGTTAACATCTTTCTTCTGCTTGGGAGGCATGTCTTCCAAACAATAAGCGATGCTGTTAGGAAGAAAGTTAAGTGGAAGAAGCTGAAGTCTTGAGTTCGGCCTTCTCAGTGAACGCACCAAAAATGTTTGCATAAAAAATGGGCAAACACCTCCAAGTCGTGTGATTTAGTCGATTTTCTGTTGTTCTTAGTGATTTGGATACTTCATGCAAATATGTAAAAAGCAGGGATTAAACTGTAAAAGACACACATGTTTATAGTGGTTCGGCCAGAATGTGCCTACATCCACTTTATATCTTATTCTCCTTTACTGTTCAGATTACAAGTACAAAGCTTTGATTACAAGTGTATGAAAGTTGTTTGAAAGTTCTGTCCGTTCTTGAGCTCTCCAACTTATCCACCATTGTTGTACCCTTGCCCCTCTATTTATAGAGTAAGGCTGGGGGTAGGGGTCTTGGATGTATGTAGCTGCCGTTGGGCCTGGGCTGATGCAATCTGGCCAAGCAACGTTGGTTCGGTAGTGCTTTGGTTTGGCCATGAGTGGAGGCGTGGACTGATCCGGTAGTAGAGGATTGGTGTTGATTCGGCTAGGCTTTGGAAGCAAATTGGTTCGGTGATGCCCTGGTCCGGTGGTGAGTGGAGAAATGGGTCGATCCGGTAGTGGGAGTAGGTGATTGACTCGGTAGGGAGTGGTTTGGTAGGGAGTGGTTCGGTGGTGATTGGTTCAGTAGGGAGTGGCTCGGTAGGCAGTGGCTCGGTAGGGAGTGGCTCGTTAGGGAGTGGTTCGGTGGTGATTGGTTCGGTGGTGAGAATACGCCCAACAAAATAATTTTACCAAAGATTATATTTTATATATAAAGAAATAACTTTTGAAAATGTATAGTTATCTATAGTGTGATAGTTTCCAATTAAGGAAATAATAATATTCAGTTATTAACATTGATTGATTCATTGTTTGATAAAAAAACGAAGACCTAGCGAATTAAGTTTCACGATTTGCCTATATGGTGTTTGGTAATAATATTGGTTTAAAGTTAAGAAATTTATTTAAGATAAATAAAATTATGAGCCTAAAAATATAACAATAAGATCATCCAAAGAAATGAATGTATAAATCAAGTTTTATAAATAAAGGAATAGAAAAGAAGAATTTTATGATGACTTGTTCGAGTGGCTCGGAAGTAACTAAAAATAGGCAGAAGATATGTTCGGATGGTAAACACTTCTCTAAAATATTACCCCTCTGGTCAAGGGGATATATGATTGTAACACCCCTAATTTTTTATTACATTATTTAGGAGATTTAATTAGATAAATTAAATAGAATAATGTAAATGTTAAGTGATAAGGAGGTTGAGATTTGAATAAATCTAATTAAGGTCGTGCTTAATGAAAGAATTAAATGGGCTTAAGAATGGTTTTAGGATAATTAATTTACATAAGGGTATATTATGAATTTTCCGCACATAACCCTTAACCCTTATATAGTCTTGCTCATACTATTTCATTCTCATTCACGTCGTTTTGAAAATAAGAGCTAAAAGGGGGAGCCAGCCATAATCAAGAGAAGAGAAATTAAAAGCTAGAGAATCAAGCTTAGGGGAAATTAGTCTCAATCCAATCTCCTTATCTTAATCAAGGTGAATAATAATTCCATCTCTAATTTAGTTTGAATCATATGTTTTCATATTTAAGGGTAAATTCATTTTTATGATGAATTGGATGATGATATGCTTGAATATTGATTTGTTTAATTTAAATAAGATTATCTAAATGGGATTATACACGGTTTTAGGGAAAAGTTGGTTTATATTGATGTTTAAATGACATGGAAAAAAATTTATGTTGCATAAAACATGATTTTGGAGTTGGGTTTCAATTTTGATAATTTTCCAAGTTATGGAAAGATTGTTATGAATTTTTCAAAGGAAAATATTGTTATTTGAGTATATAAATTTATTCAGAAAATATATTGAGAGTTTGGGTCTGAAATTTTGATATGTTAGATAACATGATTAAAGTGAATTTCTGGAATTTTTGGGGATTTTTCCAAAGTGATTTGCAATGCAAATTAAATTATTTTAGAAGAGGGACCTCTTTGCAATATTGGTTTTGCTAAATGGAATGGCTTATTTGATTAACTTAACCATGGTTTAGATCTAAAATTAGCGGTAGTTATCTTAGTAAATAATTTGAAAAGTTAAGGCAACCAATCTGGTGTTTACACTTAGCAGGTTAGATAGAAAAAGGTTTACTTTAATTAATATTAAACCAGGTTTTTCTAGAAAAGTGGGTTTCACCTACTTTAGAAGTACCTTTCGACACAGAGCTTTTGCCTTCAACCCAGTCAAAACCTACTAAGTCGAAATGTAAGGACCCGATTCTTCGACTTTCGAAAACCGACATCGATACGTCCACTGTATCAACTGTCGAGCAAACGAATGTCGGAAAACCGAATTCTTAGGGTTTAAGAAAGAAGAGGTAGAAGAAAAGATAGAAGAAAGAGAAAAGAAAGAACAACAGAACAACATCAGAAACAGAAACAATATCAGAATCTCACATTCGCAGCGGAACAAAAATATAATAGATAATCACTAGTCTTTTAAACAAAGAACTATATCAGTTTTATACATACATCAACAGAGTCAATATACAACTCAATACAACAATGGACAGTTATATAAACTTGTCCTCATACAGAATACACAGCGGAATAAATAATATCAGATACAAATACTACGTCTCGCCATCCAGCTTGCTTCCAAACCTCTAGAATATCCAGTATATCCTGATAACATAACTCTTGACTGCCCGTGTGCAAATTGGTGGGCACCCAGAGTTTAGAAGGGAAACAATAAACTCCGAGTCAGTCATGGTGACTGGTGTGAGATCGTAAAACAGTTTATCTTTAAAACAAACAACAGGAAATTTTAAAGTCAATTTCGCAATGTTTTTGAAAATGAAACTACCATAAGGCCTCCTGCCACACACACAATGCAAACGCAGAATTGGAGAAGATTTCTCCTTATGATAGTCAAAGATGCTTACTACGCAAAATCAAATTCTTTTTGATATTATTATTAGTGCATAGTGTAGAAAACATTTCGAAAGTAGAATATAAATCTTAGCCGGCATAGGTACCATTATAGTATGCCTACTATAGCTACCATATTATATGGCAGGTTCTACAACTAAAACCGTACAAGTCACGTATTGTTTCTTTGGATTTCCAACAAATGGTCAGGCTAAGGAACTTCCTATTCCACGAATAGAACGCCTCTGGAATGACGTCCCGAGAAATAACCTAACATTATGGTTAGATCTCTGCCAACACAAGGCCGGGTTACCTCTGCAAAAATAGGTAACTACTGACACGCGTATGCCATCCCCCGATCGTCACCGATCTTCCCGAGGATCCTCGATTTCCAACTACCACAAAGTAATAAACTCACAGCATCTACAGAGGTTAAGTATCTGGGCTCCATACCATGATACCACCTTTATCCAGAAGGAATGACATACACTAAGGGGCGCTACTCCCTAGAACCTTGCCGCATCCTTCCTGTTTTGACCATTTCCGGGGTGTGAGGCTCGACGAAGTCTCGTCCAAAAAGCTACGCTTTGTCACCAAAGCCATGCTTCGGGTCAAACAAATGATCAACCTATGATCACAAAGATAAATGATCAAACAAATGATCATATCACAAATGATCAAACACTGATCATTTCACAGCAACACTTAGCATGTCACATTACCAAATTGGGAGTATATCGCTGATAAATTTCAACTACATAACCTCTGAGCTCGTACGTCTCAGAGAAGGGTGTTAAGCTAAGAGAATAAATTCTCCGCCACCAACAGAAATGTATTTGAAAGAAATCAGCTTTATATCTCAATCTGTAATGTCAGACATACAATCCATACAAGTCTGTTCCGGGATCGAACAGAACCGAAGGCACTTCTCATGAAGCCCTTGCAATTCCGGATGATTTTCAATCACGTCCGGACTTCCCATCACTAAGGGTGATAAAACCTCTAAATCGAAGATCAGTCGATGTAGAGTAACTCGACGGTAATCCTTCCGTTTTCAAAAATATCCGGTCTTCAACACCGGTCATCAAATGCAATTCATAACGACGTATCACATATTCGGAATGGGTTATACGACCCCATGGTCCTTTCCCGGCTAACCCGAATAGTGAGCGCTTATTCAAAAATAAGTGTGGCATTCAAATTCATCCAATTTACAACAAATACCTATTCAAGGTAATTATTGATAGTCGGTTATTTAACTATCAATAAAGATGCGCAACATCATTAGATTCCAAATAATTTTCCAAATTATTTATTTTCCAAAATATCTTTACTAGATATAAAAATTCCACACTTCAAAAATAAATCAATATATATTTTTAAACAAATTCCCATTTCTTTTATAAATTCCATAGTGAATTTATATTTCCAAATATCTACTGATATACGTTTTTCAATCGAATTCAAATATTCACTTCAATTTATCTCTACAAAGATAAATTCTCAAAAACGTTTCATTTCATTTTGGAAAACATTTCCATACTTATTTAATAATAAGTAATTCGCAAATCTATTTATTTTCAACATTTGAAAATGTTCGATATACTTAAATAAATGTTAAGTATATATTTCATTCTTTAAGGAAAATATTCTTTTTAACACATTTATTTTGGTCAAAACGAATGTTATGTAAAACATCGTTACGACAACTCAAAATCACTAGTATAGGGATTCGAAATTTAGATAGATATATATAAATCCCGATACTAGATAAAATCATTTCCTTTCGGAAATCGTTTACTATAACAACAATGTTATAGTCCACCATTTCCTTCTTCCTTGAAAACGTCTATTTCAACAATGAATGTTGAAATCTATGCTTTTGATTCATAATACATTTTAAAACATCTTTAAAATGTTTAACTTCATTTTAAATATCACTTCTTCAAAAATAAATCCATTTTATTTAATAATATATTCACTGTCCAAAATCGTGGATATACTTCACTAACCACATTTTCAATAATCTCTACACATTTTATTTCATTAAAAATTCGCTATCCAAAAATGCGAATATATCTTCTTTGATAATCTTTTATATTTAATTTATCAAATTCAATTGATTTCGAATTTATAAAACAACGTTTATAAATTCTAATTCTATTTTATAACAACTTTGATTTATAAATCTCCTCTTATTAACTTCTATAATTCACTTATCAAAACAAGTGATTTCGGATTCATAAACAACGTTTATAAATTTCAATTCTATTTATAAAAACTTCAATTTACAAATCTCCTTCGTTAACTAATTCAACTCATAACTAAATTTTTATACCAACAATCCATATTATAAGTTAAATACTTATAATTCCTTTATTTTACAAAATCATTTCCATTTATAAGTTCACAATTTATAAATTTCATTCACTTATAAATTCTCAAAAATTCATTTTAACGCTTGTTTTATAATCCCAATATTTTAAAGTTATAAATATCAATTTTGTACATCTTTTTCATACATCGTTTTTAATAATTCAAAAATTCCAAATAAAACCATTTTATAAATTACTTAACTATTTATTTCAAAAATCACCTTTTGGTTATAATTCACAAAAGTCTTAACTTTTATAACTTTAAAATTTGAACGTTTATTTATTTAAAATAAATCACTTCAATTTTTTTTTAATAAAACGTATATTTTCAAAGATCACTTCAAAAATCTCTTTTAAAATCAACATCGTTATTTTTAAATTTCAAAGATGAATCCGATGATGCAACACACAAATTTGTCAATCACGACATCCAATATCATATATCAATATGACAACAGAATATATAAAAATATCTGTAAATAAATAAATATAGTTGAGGAATCCAGTTGGATCCCTCCAACCTGTTTCCCTACATCCAAAGACGTTAGCACAATACCAATTCCACTTCGAGGTGGAATATCGCGGTATATGGGTTTTATAAAAATATCATCCGCTTAATAACGGCGCAATAGGGTCTCATCCGCTATACAAGGCGGGAAATCAATCAATCCAATATATACATATGCCAATATGTATATATTGCTATATATATATATAGATATATCCTATTATATCTAATATCACATCCAAACAGCAATCAATAACTGCAATTCAAATTTATTTTGAGTGAGAAGATCTCACCTTTGCTTTTATTTGCATTCCATTTTCAACTCTCTTCCATTTTCGGCTTATATCTTGATTTTAGACCTTGAATAAGCAATTTACAAATTTTTAATATTCAATATAAATCGAATAATCGACTTTTCGTTTTGATAGTTTTAATTGACAAATTTCTCTTTTTAATAAATTATCTAAATTCAATTTAAAATTTTAAAACTAAGTTCCCTTTATTAAATTATTTTTAGTAGCCAATCTGAATTTTAAATATAAACTCTTCAACATTTAATTCTATATATTTTCCAGAAACCTTAACTTTTAAAATTCCTACCTTTCATTTATCGTATAATATATACATATCTAAATCAACGTTTTACAACTTACTGTATATATCAAATTTCCCTATTTCAATCTTTTCAAAACAAATTTCTAAGTGAACTTTTCAAAATTTAAACTCTTATATTTTCAAAATCATAGTTATACATATTCTTACAGTATCTTCTTTTAAATCAGAATAGATATGTACACATTTTAAAACAAAACAGTAAGTTATAGTAAGTAGAACTGTAAAAATAAATTATCAAAATTAAACAGAAAGTATTCGTATATCTAAAAACAAATCAAACTCGAGAAAACGAAGATCAAATACCTCTTCGTCGACCAACTCAGACAAAGCCCTCACCCTGACACTTTGATCCCATCACAACGTTCACACAATCGAAGTCATCATAACCTCGTCACCGCAATCACAGAGCCACCAACGATTGAACGCGCCGCCCAAAGCAGCCCCGACCTGCCTTCACCGAGTCGCCATAGACTGGCGATCGAACTCTCCTTGCGCACGCGAGCGCCGCTCGCTCCATCGCGAATCCCCACCACTTCGAGAAACCAGTCGAATCCCACCTCCACCATCGCACGCGAGACGCC
This sequence comes from Allium fistulosum, assembly GCA_030737815.1. NCBI lineage: Eukaryota > Viridiplantae > Streptophyta > Magnoliopsida > Asparagales > Amaryllidaceae > Allium > Allium fistulosum. The sequence continues at coordinate 891,957,970 of CM060902.1, forward strand.
TCCACACTGCTTCGAAATCGCGACTCGCGATTGCCAGAGGAGTATAACGAGGGGGCTCCGTTCGATTTCGAATGTTTAGAACGACCGGGGGTTTCGTTTTCGATTTTGATAAAGAAATAGGGAAAAATCGTGGCTCAATTTAAAACGAGGCGGCCATTACAATTTTGATTTGAACGAGATATACTCTCTGAGGAGAGGCTTCGGCTACACAATTTTTAATGAAGGAGGGGAACGAAATATTAAAAACGAAAACGAGGGAAGACAAGAGGAGACAAGACGCGATGTTTTCCAGAGTATAGGGTGGCTTGCGTGTTTTCAGGGAACGAGATGATGTTTTGTATGCTGATGTGAAATTATTTCAACTAGTTGACCAGAATATAAAGGTTCAATTTAAATTCAAATTCAAACCGTTCGATATAAATTTTCAGCGCGTTTGTGTATCGTACGCTCACACAACAACTCCGATCAATACGAAATTTGGAATCCGGTAATAATTCAATATTACGGACCCAATGGAACTGGTTTCATCGAATTCCGAGACTGTGCCCCGGAACGCTATTTTTAAATATCGATTCGAACGATTTAATTTCAAAACTGAATAAATCATTTTCAAACTCAATTCTGAAGTTTCAATTATCTTTAGTATTATCAATACGAATTTTAAAAGCTTTCGAAATATTTTCTTCAGCTTAAAATTGAAGATATAAATTTTTATTCAACTTAATAGATTAAATTTTATAATTTAATCGCCAAATTCAAAATTAGATCGGGGATTCAAATTAAATCATCGTTCAAATATTTAAAATTAATTAAATATTTTCAATTTAATTTGTTCAAAATTCTGGGTCGTTACACGAAACCAATACACAAGGTATGACAAGGATGATACACGGTCGATTGGAGAAAGGAAAAAGGCTCAATGTCGAAAGCATGGCTTTCGAAGGAGTCGATACCTTGGTTTGTTTTAAGAAGAGAAGCGCTTGCCTTTGTTTTATTTAAGCCTTTGAAGGAGTCAAACAATATGTTTTCAAAAGAGGATTTTGAAAGGTTTCGAAAGGGTTTCCATTAACATAAGTTTGCTTTCGAATGGGTTCCTTTACTTATGAAAGAATGCTTTTGAAAGAAGGGGTTCCGACCTAGTCGAAGCCCTACTTCCGTTCTTTAGCCTTTCGATGGTGTTGAAGTCATCAATGCTTTCGAAAGGTAGTGTTTGTTTTTAAAATATGTTTTAAGCCTCTTCCTAAATGCTTTCGAAAAGGTCCAATGGTTTCGAAAGCAATAGCTTCGAAAGGGGTTTCGATGCTATCCTTCAATGTTTAGTTTAAATGGTTTGAAGCTTTCTAAAGGGATGATGTCGATGCCATCATGTTTTCCCCAATGTTTTTACTTGATAAAGAATAATTTCAAAAGAGATACTTTTGTCTAAATTCACTTTGACCCAAATAATATTTTAAAGTATATACCCAATGGTTTCTAAAGGGTGACCTTCAATGGTTTCGAAAGGTGGCTTTCAATAGTTTCGAAAGGGGTACTTTCAAATGGTTTTGAAGCTATGATTCTAAAGTTAAATGTTAATGCTTTAGCATAATCGACAGGTTTCAAAAGGAAGGTTTTCAAGTATTAGAAAGGCAGGAGCCTAATGTTTGAAGGTAGATTTTAATGCTTTCGTAGGAGGTCATCCTATGAAGTCGAAAGCAAGGTTTCGAAGGTATCGAAAGGTTTTGTAAGCCAAACTCATTTTTAAAAAGAAAAACCCATAGCCAAATAAAGGAGTTTTTAAATGATTTTAAGTATGTAAATTTGAAGAAGAGTTTCCTTGATAAAAGTGTAGGTTAAAGGGATTAACCATGTTTTATATAAAAGTATTTCATGGACATTAAACCCACAGGGGTGATATTGTTTTGTAATTATGTTTGCTTCTTCAAATATAAATATATTCACATTATAATGGACCCATGACTACATTTAGGGAAAAAGGGCAGAAGAACCAGTTAGGTTGACACAGTAGTGAATATAAATTGATTAAACTCCTGGATGAGTAGATTAGCATCCAAGAGGTTAGGAAGACCAAAACATAGGATGCCTAAATATGGAAATTGTCAAGGAGACGGGTTCATAGTGATCCCATGAAAACTACATTATATAGAGTGGTTGGTAGGGGCCAATTGGTTCATAGTGATCCCATGAAAACTATACCTGGATTAAGTTATTGACAGGCGTCAATAGGTTCCTAGTCAACCCATGAAAACTAGGATAAGAGAGAAGTTATTGGAGTCACCAATAGGTTCAAGGGAGCCTATGAATTAATTAACTTAATTGGCAGGGGCCAATAGGTTCATAGCGCACCCATTAAAACTATGAAATATGACAAGGAGTCCATATATTATATAAAGGTTATTAGTAAGCCCATAAAACTAATAGGTTAATAGTGCCCTAGAAACTATAAATATGATAAGGAGTTAATTAAATAGAGGATGGGAAATATAGTATGTTTTAACATGTTTGCATATCATCATAAGAATTTGAAATGACTATGTTTTAACCATTGTGGATGCAGGAGCACAATATATGGTTTTATAAAGGTTTTAGGATACCAGTGATGGAAAAACCCATTCCTCTAAGCGACATGGTCTCATTAAATATCTAAATGATTTAAGATGGTAGATTATTATTCATACCAGGCTTTATGTCTGACTCGAAGTTTATGTTTTCCCCTTAAACTTTCGGATACTCAATTGATTTTGAGTAGTTTGAGATTTGAGGTTTTCAGGTACCTCTTTAGACGAATAGGCTTCTGAAGACGTGCAGGAGGCATGATAGCTATATAGAGTTATCTTTTATTTGATTCCGCTGTGTTGTTTGTAATGGCAAAGTTGTTATATTTCCTGTATATACTCTGATCATCTAGGGGGGCATCTTCATATGTCCCTCTTGGCATATGTTGTAATAAATATATTATCTCTGAACGTGATGTGCGAATGTGGGATTATGTAATGAATTGGAAATATTTTGAAATGGAATGTGATTTTGTTTGATGTTTTAAAATCTTTCCATATTCATGTGTTTCTGTGTATCAATGAATCTAACACCGCCGTATTTAGTAGCCGAGGATGAATAACTATGGATGGCTTCAGCATCCGCAGCCATTAATTTTTGGCCTCCAAGTAGGGGGATATTACAATGATACTATTGGTAGTACCCAGTTCCTTGGTATCAATTTGAAGTTACTCGATCTATAAAAAAATTTAAGTTAAAAGATAATGCGAATCGTCAAATGATAAATTGATTAGTAATTATAAACATCTTTATAAAAGTGTTAAACTAGAGATAATTTTAATCACTAATTGATAAAATAAAATAGAATTTTCGGTGATTTTGGACAGTCGAAAATTTCTAAATTACACCTAACTCAGAACTAAGAAATTTTGAAAAATATAAAAGATAAACAGTTGTGAAATGTTTTGAGTAAATAAATTATATAAGTATGATTAATAAATAAAAAGGATTTAAAAGCTGAGAATTTAATGATTTAAATCCTGATGATTTTGAAAATTGTTCTTCAAAATTGAGAAAGTAATAACAGTATTATTTAGAAGTATTTTTGAATAAAAATATAGGAGACAAGTTTTATAACTTATGAATTTGAGATGATAGTAAATTACAACAAGCTTTAAATTTGTCAAACACCCAGATGTAAGTAAAATCAATCTAAAATTTGGTATTTGTATATATACTCTTAGGATGTAATGGAGTATTATACAAATATTGACTTAAGTCGTGAACTATGTATACAGTTTAGTAATGTTGTAAGAGGTAATTCAATAATGGATTTTGTATAAAGTGAATGGTTATGAAACTTAAAAGAGTTTATTAAACCAAAATTGTGTTTCATAAGTGTTTGTAAACTTAAGAAATAGTTTTATTAAATGGTTCATAAATTGATAGTGATATAAAATTGATATGGATTTGGTATAGTTAAGACAACCAATTGGAATAAATACGTAAGTTATACACATATCACTTTATTCGCGTAACTGTTTGACCTAAGATTCGAGTATAGAACTTTTAGGTATTTACAATGGTCCAAAAAAGGATTTATCACTCGATTCTTGACGGCGAACATTGATGAGGGTTTGTGGTTGGATCCTTATATTTTCTATCATAGTTGAGAGCTATGCAAGAAAAACTAAAATTCTGATCGGAGAGTCTGATCGGAGTCTGACTAGAGGATCAAGGGTCTATACTAGTTCGGAAGTAAAGTTGTAAATTCGAATAGTAGATTGAATCAAATATTTCGTAAGGATGATCTATATACATCGTACGGGAGTAAGTTTAAAAATAAATATTTTGGGCAAACACCTTTGGGTTTTGCGTTGTAATTTCAAGGACGAAATACTTTTAAGAAGGGAAGTCTGTAACGACCAGCAAATTTATCAATTTGATGAATTTTATTTATTTTTAAAATATTCAAATATAAGGTTTTTTAACATATATTATGATAATAAATAATGATGCTAATCTTATTTTGAATAAATATTTACAAAAATATGTTCTTATGAAAAAAATATCGATAAAATGACTGAAAACCGTTTTATCGATAAACAACTCTATAATCATTAGAAATCAAGCACCAAGCTGGATATATACACTCATTTATCCATATAAACAAGAATATGTAATAAAATTATTTATTTCATTTTTGGAAAATAAATTAGTGTTATCATCAGAAATCATATTAACATTGTTGAAACCATGAAGAATATTATGGAAGAATTTACAAAGAGAGACAGCAATTACAGAACCTTTCGAAAGAGTCAAAGGGATGCTTCATCAAAATATTCGATAAGCAATGAACTTTCAAAGAAGTCGAAAGGTGGCAAGGCTGTCCTTCCAATTCAATTAATTCCTTTCAAAATAGATGGTTTTGCATGCTAAAAGAGGGTTTCAAATTAGTTGAGGAATACCTTTCGAAGGCAATAGGTTGCAAGCTTTCGCATGCGCGCTAAACCTTTCAATACTAAGGGTTTCGCCATCATTTATATTCCATAGAAGAACATGGCACTGAAGATACCCCTTCGAAAGCATAAGTTAGCCTTTCAAATCGGTTGAAGCCATCTAATATTATAAAAAAGCTTACTTAAGTTCAATATAGCATTCTCATACACCGGACGATGGGGTTCCGCATCAGTCAACAAGTATGCCTTCGAAACCTACCTTCCATATTTAAACCTTTAACTACCTTCCAACTCCTTCGAAGCCCTAAAGGTTCACCTATCGACATAATTGAAAGCCCAAATCCTTCCCAACTATAAATAGCGCATCAACAACAAAGTGGAGAGCGCATCTACACCTTACGACGAACTTGAAAGCACTCAAGTTCCACTTAAAAGAAAAATGGAAGGCAACCTGATGTTAACAACAATGAATGGTCTTCAAGGCACCCTTTCAACAAAGTCGAGAGGACCGATTCGAAATTGAGCCAAACTATGCCTATAAATAGGACCCTAGGGGTATAGTTTGAGGGATCCAATCCCATTCACTCAACACTTGTACTTTCTTGAATTTGTAAACCCTTATTCTATAATTAGATTGGAAATTTGAATTCTGTGTATTACTTAAAATTCTAGTAATAAAGGAAAATATTATCAAAGCAAGTATGTGGCATTTTTGGATATATTAACTTATCTAATGTTTCTATGCGATTCTGGTTATGATCTTCTTGTATCAATGTGATCGAAAGGTAATTTTCGAAGGAGTCGAAACCCTTTAATTCAACTTAAACCCTTAGATCATTAGATACTAACCTCAAGCCACCTTGACCACTTCGAAAGGAGGTTTCGATGGGATCCTAAGTCAATTCAACTAATTCGAAAGGTATTTTCATAGAGATTCAAGAGTCTCGACCACGTCGGAAGATTGTTTAGAAGGAGTTTGAATTGTAGCAACCTTTTTGAAAGATGGACTTAAAGAAGATCTAAGTCTTCTAGATTGTTTGGGTAAAGGGATTCGAAAGGTATAAACTATCTTCATCTGTTCGAAAGGCAGTTTCGAAAGGCTCACTTACACTTTGAACTTTGCTTTGGGGTGTTAACCAGTTTTATTGTTAACAATTATATTTATGACACCATCAATAATGGCATAATATTTAATAATTGATTTATGAATTTAAATTGAGATTTAATGATTTAATAACTATAATTATTCAAATAACTGTGGTTAAATGATAATAATTCATTTTAGTTAGTTATGAAGTGATAATAAATCATTTATGATAGTTTAATAAAGATATATATTTGACTTGAAATTACAAGGCAAAATAATATCGCATTATCCATATAACAGTACTTTCAATAAACAATTGTTCAATATTAATTTATATGGTTTTATAAATCAAATGTGATCATTTTAATTATTTAAAAATGAAGAGAAATTAGTTTTCAAATTTTATTTACACTTATATGTAATTTAATTTATAAGTGAAAATGTGACCGGGAATTGGAATCGGAATTCGTAACGGTTTAATGTATAGCAGTTGTATACAAATCAATACAACGTGGTGATATATATACACATATATGAACACATATACAAATGTATACAAATATACATTTAGTTATGTTTAGGAATTAGTCAAATCAAGAAAAGAAAATAACCTAACATATATGTATATATACAAGCTTCTTATGTATAAACAAGAGATAAAAACAAAGCGCCACATTACAACACAAGCCATGCACATGGAGAGGTGAGTGGGCTTCATGGCTGGTCGAAGTGCGGGGGGGATGGCACATGGTGGTGAGGTGTAAAGATAATGTGAAAGATGGTGAAAATATCATGATATTTTCTCTCCACTTTTGGCCTACAAATACATGCATCCACCCTCTCATTTCTACACACCTCCTTCTACTTCTGCTTCTTCTTATCTAGCTATTTTAATGGCTCTTCTTCTCTTAAGAAAATAATGAAAGGAAGCGATGGCAAAATATTCCAAAATAAAGTAAAATATATACACATGTATATACCATGTCAATCCACTTTAAAACCAAGTGCAATCACCTCCTCTCCAACTTTCAAACTCATGGCAACCACCTTCATCACCATTGGTCGAGAGCTCCACCTCTTCCAAGCTAGGCTGTGGCTATCCAAAGGTCCAAAGCTTGATTCCGTAGGCTTTGATTCGATCGTAGTGAAACTGTAGTCCGTTTACCTATGTTTGATATCCAAAAAAGGTAAGAAACTATATAACCCTTTGAAATGATTTAAAATTGTTTATAAATGTTTTATAAACACTAAAATATAATTTGGTGAAGTTTTGATGAGTTGTGAAAATAGAGTCAAAAATAGGTGCGTCGCGTGACGGTAGTTCGCGATTTCGCGCCGTAGAAAGTTAAATCGATTTGTACGATGGATTTGGAGTTGGAATTATTTGTAATAAGAATTTTATAAACTCTTATAATCATAGTTTTAAACAAAAGAAAAGGATCGAGATTTTGTTTAGTAGATTTGGAAATATGATAAAAACATATTTTCAAAATAGTTGGGCTTTGGCAGTTCGGAAACCAAAGTGATAAAATCTTTAAAAGTGATATATTTAATTCTTTAAAAATATGGGATAAATTCTATAAATGTTTTAAATGTTTTAAAAGAGATTTTATTATAAAAATGGATATCTAAATGATAGAAAAGTTGTTTGATCAAATAAGCTTAAAAGCACTATTCGCAACACTTTTTAATAACTTTTGAAATATGGCTTTAAACTTAATTATTCATTCCCGAATCTTTTATAAATGTTTTCAAATAAATAATTAAATATTTTAAATATGATTTGGAGGTTTTATAGTTTATTTTAAAATAGTTTGAATAAATGGTTAGAAGAAAAGATGTTATAATCAAGTGATTTAATCATGGCTCTAAAAGCTGATGAGTAGACTGGATTTTTCTATTTGTGAGATTCAGATGGAGGTGCTTAAAATAAGGAGATGTTCAGGAGCAACCAGTGCCTTGGCTCACTTGGCCTCTTTCCTGGGCGAGAGATAGATAAGGTGAAAATGTCGGAAACGAGGCAAGAATAAAAGATTTAATTTTTATAATTAATTAATTGCCACTTGGATTGAATAGAGATAATCTTCTTATACTTGGTATTAAATTCCAAAGAAGGAACACATATTATCCATGTGAATTTAAAAGGTGATTTCACTGTTATTCGATGGATAGTAAAGGTTGAATACAGAAATTGATGTTGAGTAGAATTAGTATAATTTCTACCAACCCTTTTTATTAAAAAAGGTTTTGCAATATGATTTATGAGAAATAATTCTGATTTAGTATAATTTCTATATATCCTTTTACTTAAAATTAATTGTTTTATGTTTACAATAAATGATGTCTTAAATAACATTGTTTTTTATCTATCTAAAAGTTATGATTTGGAAATAAGAAATCTTTGTTAGGATTTAAATAAACGATTTGGAGATATTTTCCTAAGTAAAGGATGAAGTGATTTGGAATTACTCGAAGATTTAGAAAGGCTTTAATTAAACAAAGATTTGATAGGTGAGATTTAATGATCTTATGCATATTGAAAAGAAATGGTTTTAAAAACATATATATCTCCAAGAAGATATTTTGGATAAAAAGGTACTGACTAATGGAATATTAATCACCCACCTACTTAACATCTTTTTATCGATGATTGATTCGAAGGAACCAAAGTTGGATTTGGGTAATTCCTATTCGAAAACCACTTCGAACCAATTTGCAAGTTTGAAAGAGAAGATATGTTGAAGATAATAAAGTTGAAGGTAGGGTTCTGCATAATGAAAGGACTACTTGTTTATAATTTCAGTGTAGCTCCCAAGATAAATAAATAGCAGTGGTCCCTTCGTTCTTGGATCTTCATATACAAGGACTGCACACTACTAATCCTAGGGTAATGCCCGACGGGATTTGGTAAGAGACTGCCTTCGGTTTGTCCTACTCCTGAGCAACTTATATGGATGGATGTTTGACATTGCATTTCTAAGATCATAGTGCATTGACCTTTACAAATGTATGTCTATTTGGTGGTACTTAACATCCTTCTCTGAGACGTATGAGCTTAGAGGTTGTACTTTTGTTGAAATCAATAGTGTGTGTTGCTAGAAATGGCAATGTGGCATTTTAATGAAAATGTTCTAAAAACAGGTAAACCTTACCTCAGGACTCACACCCGGTGAGTTGTGAAACAGGGGTTGCTTTAAGGCTAAGTGGTTCGCAACTATCAGGGCATGATACCACCTTTCTAGATTTATTTATTTCTACCCTCCATAACGTCGGGTCTAAAATTTTTGGTGTATGCTATGAGACGTTTCAAAGAGGTTGGGATCGACCGAGGTGATATCGTATTCGGTTCTATCCTCCACCAGATGGGTCTACGGGTAGGCCGGTCTTAATTCACAAAGGTTTTGAAGATGTCAATCCTTGGTACATTCCTCTAGAAATGTATTGTATGGGAGGTAGTCACTTACCTCCCTATTCATTGGAAATCCATTCTCCAATAAATGCCTTCGGACTTAGTTGTAAACCTATTATGCTGTCAAATTTAACTAATGTAACAATTTCGGCTATTTGAATAAGTTTATTTGAAAGGTTTTCAAAAGAATGTAACAAAAAATAATATCACTGGATTTCATGTAGAAATGTTTTGGTTATCATAATGTCAAAACTCGTTTTGTGTTTATGTGCGGTGTGGTCTTATGAGAACCCTTTGTTTTCGAATACTCGTATTTTGGGTTTCTCACACCAATCCCATGCCAAACTCGTAGTTTATTCCCTTAAACTCTAGATGCCATATTTTTCTGGGCAACCTAGTAGTTAGGTTTAGTTTAGAGCATTTTGAAAGAGCTTAGAGTATGGATCTAGAAGATTCTTTTGAAGATTGTTATCCATTTCCGCAATACTTATGTACTATTGTATTCTGCATTTGTAGGGATGGGGATTTATAACTGTCCATGTTGATATTAAGTTAAACTGATAAATGTATTTAAAATTTTCCGCTGTAAAGATTGTATGTTGAAATAATATATATTATTCCATTCATGTGAGATTCTGTTCTATGTCTTTAATTTCTTCTTTCCCTTAACGGTCGGGTTTCTCGGCACTTGAATTTGCAGCACGTGAATATCGAGGATGTATTAGTGTTGATTTTTGATGGTCGAAAATCCCATTCATTACAAAACTGTCCTATTTTTCCTCTAATAATTATAATAATGATAATGAAAAAGAAATCAATCAGTTCCTAGAACTGCATCGGTACAAATTAACAAGACTAATGTTGAAATAAGTCATATATGCATATGATCGGCACTGTTGAGTATAACTCAATCTATGTGTGGCATTTTTCTGAAGAAGATCAGAGATAGACTTTCTCTGCTACTTCCCAACCTGAAGAAAAAGAAGAAAGTGGAATAGATCCAAGATTAGAGGAGACAAGGAGAGAGTTGAGGCCATTGGATGATCTTCAGGATATACAGAGAGATCCTAAAGATCCTTCAAAGGTTCCTTAGGTAATAAAATACCTCAATGCAGAAACTATAACATAATTAATAGACTTCCTCAAGGGATCTGCAGATGTTTTTATCAAATATACTAAGACATGGTTAAGAATAGACCCAGCTATCATCTTTCATGCAATCAACATCGCTCATAATGTTAATCCAATCAAGCAAATTTATAGAACTCTAGATCAAGAAAGGTATATTACTTCCCTTAAAGACAATTCTAATATTACATAAGCTTGCTGATTCTTAATCATGAAAACATTCAACATCGTGTTTACTTTAAAAAACTTACATGTTAGACAAAAAATCTCATTAATATTTTAGCAATACAAGGGGCCCATTTCCCTCTCCAGTAAAATTTACATGAATTTTCTTTTGAAACCACTATAACACCGTGAGTCCCATCGATTCCAAGACTCCTCATAACCAAGAAAAACTTCATCTGACCTCAAAAATACCAAAAAGGCAACATCTCACCTCCATGACCCAAATCGAGGCATGCGCTTCTGTAATGCCTACCTCGAATCATGTCTTAGCTACACTCCATGCTTTCACAAACCAATTAAAAAAACGGATGGATGAGATATAAAGATCCATGACCCAATACCCTTCTTTTAGACTAACCTCCCCTTAACCTTCTATAACTCACCGCCATCATTCACCGATTGCACCGATTATACAGCGTTTGAATAATAATGGAAATCTCATAAATGAGAATGGAGATGCTGGTTTAAAACAAATAGATATCAAACTCAATGGCAAGGTTCAAATCAATCTCCAAATTAAATCAAAGCCTGTGAACATGGATCCACAGAACCAATGGCCATCATATTGATAACTATTAACACTTGAGGAATGAAATTGAAAGATTGATCCAAAAGGGATACTTAAGCAACTATCAAAAGGAAAGTAATGGGGAGAGAGAGCTGAAAGTACCTCTTTGGATCAGAATGATGGTCTCGTAGGAAACATTATAAATCTCATAGCTTCGATCCATGGAGCACCACAATTCACTGGAAAAAGAAAAAAGGCACAAGAGCTATATGCATAAGAAGCTAAAACAAAGCAAAGATCCGTATTTTGTGTGAAGCAGAGCCTACTAATGACACAGTCTTTAGTGCTGTTGGGTGGTTTTTCCACATCAAGACCTGTTAATAGTTACGGTACAGATCTCAAACTGCACTACAAAGAAAATTTGTGGATTCTAAGAGCTCTATTAATGTCATTTTCAAAGCTACATTTGACAGGATGAATCTTCCAGTAGAAATACTTAAGCCGAGCACTAAACCAAATTACGGCTTTAATAACACTGTGACTGTTCCTAGCAGGACAACACATCTTCTCATCTATGCTAGGACAACCCCTCTTCACAAATCATTCTATGCAAGCTTCCTGATCATCGATAAACCATCTCTGTACAACGCATATTTGGGAAGGCCTGCACTAATTTACATGGAGGTAGTAGTTTCTCAGGAAGATTTCCTTATGAAGTTCCATGCTCCTACTATAATAGGATTAATTAGGGGGAATAATCGTTTGCTAGAGAATTGTATACAGTAAATCTTAATTCTAGTAATAAAATTATTCAAAACTATTCTATTGTCTCCACTAAAAATTATAATAATGATAATGAGAAATCAATCAGTTCCTAGAACTGCATCGGTACAAATTACCAAGACTAATGTTGAAATAAGTCATTCTACAACCACAACATCGGTAAGGAGGTAAAAGAGGCAGTATATGCACATGATCGGCACTGATGAGTATAACTCAATCTATGCATAGTATTTTTCAGAAGAAGCTAAGAGACATGCTTTCTCTACCACTTCCCAACCTGAAGAAAAGGAAGAAAGTTGACTAGATCCAAGATTGGAGGAGACAAGGAGAGAGTTGAAGGCATTGGATGATCTCAAGGATATACGATGGATCCTAAGACCCTTCAAAAGTTCCCAAGGTAAGAAAAAACCTCAAAGCGGAAACCATAACTTAATTAATAGACTTCCTCTAGAGATCTACAGATGTTTTTGCATGGACGCACTAAGACATGGTAGGAATAGACCTAGCTATCATATTTCATGCAATCAACATCGATCCCGGTGCCCATCCAATCAGGTAGAAGCATAGAGCTCTAGATCAGGAAAGCTATAATGCTTTGCCTCAAGAAGTTAAGAAGCTAAAGGAAAATAGGGTCATTTGGGAAGTGTATTAACCAAATTGGATCGCCAAACCTGTTCTTGTAAAGAAGTCTAATGAGAAATGGAGAACTTGCATAGACTATACCAACCTGAATAATACTTTCCAAAAGGAAAGCTTTCCTTTAAATAGAATTGGTCAATTAGTGGATGCAACTAGTGGACATAAACTACCCTCATTCGTGGATGCATACTTAGGTTACAACTAGTTATATTTAAGCCAGTTCAGGAGCATATGAGATTTGTGATGGATATGCTTATACTACTACTACAAGGTTATGCCATTCGGACTCAAAAACACTAGAGAAACCTTTCAAAGATTAGTTAATATGATGTTCTTATATCAGATTGGTAAATATGTCGAAGCATACATGGACGACATGCTTGTTAAGTCAAATGTAGCACCAAGTCATATGCAAGATTTGGAGGAAACTTTTTCAGTCCTGAGGCAATATAACATGAAGTTAGTCCCTTGAAGTGTACTTTTTCCATTCAGTTAGGAAAATTTCTTGGGTACATAGTAAGCGCCCATGGCATTGAAGTAAACCCAGAGGAGATTCATGCCATAAGGAAGATGGGAAGTCCAAAAAAGCCAAAGGATATCATAAGCCTAAACGGTAGATTAGCTGCTCTAAGTAGATTCATTTCCAAAGCAACAGACAAATGTATATCGTTCTTCAACCAAGTGAAAATGGGATGGAACTTCAAGTGGACTGAACAGTGCAAAATCGTGTTCCAGAATCTGAAAGATCACCTTATCAGTATCCATATCCATTCAAAATCCAGAGCAGGTGAGGACCTATATGTGTATTTAGCTGTAACTGATAAAGTTATTAGTGTTGCAGTGGTTCGAGAAGATGAAGGGACTCAAAGGCTTATACTTCATAAGCAAGAGCTTGTCTAGGGCAAAGCTTAACTACTCAGTCATTGAAAAGTTAGCCTACAACCTTCTCCTTGCAAAAAAAACCACGGTCTTACTTTTAAGGGCATCCCATCAAGGTCCTCATAGACAAACCATTGAAGCAAATACTATAGATGCCAAAGACATCGGATCGCTTACTAAAATGGGCAATAGAGCTTAGTAAGTATAATATCTCCTATTGCCCAAGAAAAGCAATCAAAGTACAAGCACTGGTAGATTTCATTGCGAATGCATGCTACCTACCAAGCCACAATCTCAAGAAGAGACACCTACTGTATAGTTCTAGCAATTATTCATGGATGGGGCATCAAATGAATAGGGGGCAGGTACTGGATATTTATTGATCACTTTAAATGATCATAAATTGTATGGGGCAATGCAGCTTGGGTTCAAAGCTACCAATGATGTTGCAGAATATGAGGTTCTCCTCGTAGGCTTAAGGATGGCTCAAGTAATGAAAGTAACCCATATTAAAATTCATAGTGATTCCCAATTAGTTGTAAATCAAGTGTAGGGGAATTACCAAATGGAAGATCCAACCAATATGTAGAACTGTCCAAAAAGTTGCTATAGCAGTTTGATCAATCTGATATAAAGCAAATCCCATGTGAGAACAATTCTTCTGCGGACACATTCGCTAAACTTTCTAGTACTAAAGTTGCGCAAGAAATGAAAGCTGCCCCAATATGACATCAAGCTGAACCAAGCATTATTGAGGCCGATCAAATACCGGTCCAAAATAAGGCATAGCAAGCAACATTCGGACAAGATCAAAGCCAAGAAGCAATTGAAAATCAAGAGCAGACTTCGACTGTGCTTATCCTTCAACACACAAAGGGAGATTTGTAGATGATCCATATCAAACAATTCTTAGTAAGCAAAGTCCTACCTCCAAAAAAGAATGAAGCTCGTAAAATTAGATCACTCCTCAATGGTAGAGTCCTACCTCCAAACAATTCTTGGTAAGTAGAGTCCTACCTCCAAACAATAAAGAAGTCCATATTTTTCCGTCTTTGATGGCATATTATATAAGAGAGGGTACTCTACTCCTTATCTTAGATGTGTTTCTAAAGAATAAGGAATACGAATCTTGAGCAAAGTTAATACATGAAGGACAGTGTGAAGATCGCTATGAAGGAGATAAATTAGCAAAGAAAGTGCTAAGACACGGTTACTACTTGCCCCTCGCACTTCAAGATGCACGGGAATACATGAGAAATGTGATAGATGTCAAAAGTTTGCTAGTACCCTAATACTACCTTCCTATAAGCTCATCCCGTTAGCAAGCCCATGGTTGTTTGACATATGGGGAATTGATTTGATAGGACCACTTCTATGTCTACAGAAGGAGCAAAGTATGTCGTGATGTTAATAAACTACTTCGCCAAGTGGGTAGAAGCAGAACCCTTATATACAATTACTACAAAGAAGATAGTGATTTTCTTAGGAACATAAAGGGATCCACCAGAAAATAATTTTTGATAATGGAAACAAGTTTGAGAGTAAGGAGTTTACAGAGCTTTGTGAAAGAAATAGGAGAGTAAAAAGTTTATCTTCTATGGTAAACCCATACGAGAATGGGTAAGTCGAAGCAGCAAACAAAACCATTAAGAAATTGCTCAAGAAAATAATATAAAAGGCTAAAGAAAACTAGGTAGAAGAGTTATCTTTAGTATTGTGGCCTTATAGAACCTCATACAGATCCTCAACTGTCCACACACCTTTCTTCTTAACCTATGGCTATGAAGTGATGCTCCAAGTTGAAAAAAAAGGTTCCATCACATAGAAGAATATCATATGTGGCAGAGTATAATGAGGAATTAAAGGAAATTATCCTTGATCTTATTCAAGAAAAAAGAGAAGTGACAACAGCCTGGTCCTCCACATACCAACAAAGGTTGGTGTAGAATTACAATGTTAGGCTCAATGATTCTCTTCTACAAAGGGGGTCTAGTACTGTGAAGAGTAGTGGAAAACACCAAGGACCCAATAGATGGGGCTCTAGGTCCAAATTGGGAAGGCCCATTGGTTGTAGCAGAAGTCCGTAGCTAATGGAGCTTCCCGACTCTTAAGACCTGACAGAAATCTAGTTCTAAGAACTTGGAATTCCAAGCATCTCAAGCGTTACCTTGTATAAGCAGTGTTATTTGTATAGAAAAATAATAAGTATTGTAATTACTATGAGAAGCAATAATACAATGAACTAGATGTAGGGATTTTAAACGGTTCGAACCAATATAAAAATCTTTCTGTGTTAATTTTACTAACATAGCGAATAAGTTAAGTTGTATACTCGACTTTTTAGCCAAATAATTATACTGAATGTAAGGATATTAGATGGTCTGAACCAATACCAAAATCCATGTGCATGAACTAAAAAGTTGTAAATACACGACCTGATTTCATAGTCAAAAAATAGTCTACCTTCAAATAGCGGGGCAGACTGTGCCAAGCTCACGAACAAAAGGTAGATGCAAAGTTGAAAATCAAGCAAATTTGGATGAGAAAACTAAAAGAAAGTGCAAACGAACTAAAGCTCATAAGGTACTTATTCTAATTTACAAAAAAGTTATGCAGTATACTTATAGATATTTACACAACCAAAATAATATTTTCTACAATCTCATAAAAGTATCCTAAATTATAAATTCCAAAATATTACTATGATTATTAAGTATTAAGTCTATGAAATGCGAGCCAAAGGTTGATCCACTCCAACTCGAAAATTCATCCTAGGCTCATAGTTGGCACACATCCATGGATTTATAGGATCCTCCCCAGCCACCACAAAGCCTTCTTTATTATAGAAACAACACAAATCAAGCACCGGGTAAAAATAATTTAAAAAATATATAGCTCGTAGTAAAGAAATATGCCCCATCTTGCATTTGACATTCTCCATTCTAAGATTTTTTTTAGATCAATAGGTCTATTCTGTTTTGGCACATCAACAGGTGCTGCTACAACACTAGAGGCAGCCTGAGCTTCTCGCAGTCGATTATCGAGCTCACTAATCCTAAACGTAGAAGTCTCTCTCATCTGTTCTAAAGTTTTTATCGATTCAGCCCTTATCTTTTTGAGTTCATAGAAACACCACCAAAATATTTGTGAGCATCTGCTTTCCAACCCTTTCTCTTTGTGTAAGGGAGCACCGGCCTTGTCCCCGGTTACTCTAACTGCTGCTTATAGTTGGCTTCCAGTTCTCAAAGTTTACCTTGATAGTCTAGTTCTAGTTTTCTCTTCCACTCATCCACCAACATGGTATCCATGCATGTAGAAGGAGCAGGGGCCACCCCCAAGCTAAGCTCCTTAAAGCGAATAACAATGATTTTGAAAGTTTATTAAACTCTTTTTAAATAATAAATGATAACAATAATCCTTTAATTTAAATTATTGTGATTAAACTTATTTTAATAATAATTCTCTTTAATTAATACTTGAAATTATCATTTCAAGGCACTATCCTAGATTTTGGTGAAACCAGTGTCATTGGGCGAAATTATGAACAGATGTGCACCGATGAGTTTTGTGATGATCTGATGCACTATGTGGTCGTTTGAGCTCGAAACACGTAGCGATTAATTTCAGGAATTAAATATAATACAATTTTCATTATAAGTACACCCATACCCTGAACCCTTATCCTTGCTTCTCCTCTTCTTCCTTCAATCAACAGACGCCACTCTTTCCCTATCTTCAATCAATTGTTTCGTTAGCTAGGATCAATTAAATTCGATGATTTTGGATCCACTGGGTTCATATGGAGAAGGGATTCATGTTGGTATATGTCATTTGGTGTGCGATAGAGGTTGGTTATGCTCGTCTTATAGTAGCCGAAACTAGAGTTAGCTTTAGGAGGAGCTAGAGGCGACGATAAGCTATGGCGTTGGTAGAGTTAGGTCTCTTGAGTAAAGGCGTGTTAGTGGTAACTGGTTAAGGAGGTGCAGCAACAAAATGGATGGTGTGACATGTTGTTTGTCGTACATGGAAAATTCGATCGCAATAGCAGAGGGAGGATCAAACCTTGATTTGAGGGCATGGTTGGACTCAAGGAGGCTAGGGGAGTTGATTGATGGTGGTTGGAGGCACTTCGGTTGCCTATGGTGGAAAGTGACACTTCACTATGTCGAGGAAGTAGTAGGTAGAAATGAGGTGGTGGTGGCCAAGCTTCAAATGATTGGGTTGGGGACGTAGCACTCGCAAAGTGGAGTTCGCCGATGGTGGCCATTCGTCATTTAGTGGTATATAGCTCGGTATCGCTATGTGTGTGTAGGGGTAGGAGATGGGTTTCATTTGGTAGTGCGTGTACAACGTATTGAGGAATTAGGGGAGAAGTACGATTAAGTGGTAAGTGAGTGATTAGAGTTAATTAAATTAATTAATTAAGTTTTTAATATGATTTCTTATAAAATCAATAACTTTTGCATAGGAGGTTTAATCAAGACACCGTCTTCACCATTGCATTTGTAGCAGGATTTCAACAACTTAGGTTGGCATGGGCGTGGGTGAGTTTACTCAACAGTTAATTTGTATATGTTGTGTATATAATGTTTTCTGTGCAAAATATAAATTAAACATAGATAACAATGCCAGTTATTACTTTTGGACCCCTCCTTGCTTTGGAAAGTAAGTGATGGCATTATATGTAGTATAATTTTTCTGATAACCCTTTAAAACATGTATCATGATAATGCACTTTGAAATCCCCAATATTTAAGACTGGTTAAAATGTGGATATATTATGGAAATATATATTGGGTTGTTGTACATGCATGTTTTGAGTTTGTTTGATCTAATAGGATTGGTTTGGAAAGTTATTGAAATTGTGAAACAAAGTTGTGTTGAAATCCTAGTTTTTAGTAAAGTAAAAAAGGCTTTTACTTTAGATATTTTTTCAAATCCTTTAAAGTAGTTTTGTGAAAAGTTATTAAAGTATTTTAAAAAGGAAGTTTGAAGTTTAAATATGTTTTTATAATTATTTCCAAAATTTTAAATTAAAGAGTTTGAAATTATAACAATATATTTTTTATTGTTTTTAAATAAATTATAAAATAAGTATTTTAGGTGATATTTAGAATAAGTGGTTTAAACCATAGTATATGTATTTTAAAATATTTTCGAAATACATCTTAAGTTTATATAGTTTTTAGAAAATTAGTAATTATTTTATTAAAGTAATTTGGAGCTTATGTAATATAAATATCATTTTAAAGAGGTTTTTATTAAATACATAAGTGGAAAAAGTAAATTAACCATTTATAAAGTAATGAAGGAAAGTTTGGATTTTAACACTTTTTGTTAATAAGTGGTTTTGTGAAGTTAAGTGAAAGTACATAAATTTGTTAAATTAATGTCAGAAAAGTAATTATAATTAGGATTGTAATTATGATTTTAATGAGGAATACTTTAATTTATTAGCAAGAGAAATTGGTTTTGAGTTTGATGTGACATTGTTTGAGTAATAATTGTCTTAGACCCTTATAAATATAATTTAATCTTTAAAGAGAGTTTTAAAGATAATGATTAAGTGTGAAGTGTTTTGGGTTTATATTAAACGATGTTTTAGTAATATTTGTTTTTAAACTCTTGAGTTATATTTTAAAGTGGTAAAATATAGTTAAATGATTTTGAAAAAATATTTAGACCTTTAATAATGGAATTTTAAAAATAATAACAAGCATGGAATCTTTTGGGAAAGATAGAAAAGTATCATTTTTAAAGTATAAAAGAGAGAAGCGATTTATAGTAACTATGTATAAGTAACATTTGTTTTTAACCTCTTTGATTATACTTTTAAAGTTAGTAAATCTTGTTAATGATTTGCGAATATACTTATAGCATTGAGATAAGTATATGAATACCTTTTTGAAGTATTTAAAAGAGTACAAATGAATATGGAATTGTAGGATACTTGTATATATCCTTTGTATATACATTATATATATACACACACAAGTAGAAAAAGGAAGTTTTAATTAATAAAGGATTAATTAACTAAAAAGAGGATTAGAAGTCGTTTATGTGACTTGATCATGCTTCTATGTATCGATCATGCTTTGTGTGTTACTTGCTTATGAAAAATATATGGGACTTAGTTTCCCTTATGCAATCATTCTTATTATTGTCGAAATTGACCAAATATAACTTTTGAAATATCTAGAAGAGACACGGAATTTATATGGTACAATTATCTTCGGTGATGCTATACTGTAAGTATAAAATTATTTGATCCTCTAGGATAAATGATAAGGAAATCCATTAGATTGGGATCTTCACCCTTATGTATTGTCTGTTTATTTCCAAAAGAACTGGAGTTGGGTTTATCGAAAATATATTAAATGGTTTTTGGAGTGCCCGGTAAGAGGGTGAGTGTACTTATATGAGATGACTAGAAACCATAACTACTCGAAAACCATAAATGTGTCATATGCTTTGGAAGAGATTCATGATTGGTTCGAGATGTTGGAATCTATGTGGAGATTTGAAATCTGTTTGAGATGCTTGAACACATGTAGTTGTTCATAATCTATTTAGGATATGGGAATCTATGTGTGATTTTGTGATCTGTTGAGATATGAGAATCCATGTGTGATTCTGAGATCTTTTGAGATATGGAAATCCATGTGTGGTTCCGAGATCTGTTCGAGTCGTGACTCATGTGCTGGAATCTCGGACGTAGCCTCACCAGCAATTATTACCAAAACCAGAGATATGATTCATAGCCAGGTGTTTGGCTAACCCAATGTCGCATGAGAATCTACCTTAGAGATACATATGGTTATTAATGCGTGAGTGGTGCACTCAGCTTCATGGTGTAACCAACTATGTATTTCCTATGTACATCAATTAGGGATGTACGATGCTTTGAGAGGATACCTCTTATCCTTGTGCAGAAGGATTATTCTCGAAGTACTGAGGGCGCCTCCGTGAAAATCCTACACAATTAGCAAATGTGCATTAGTGATTTTGATTGTATACCTATTATTGTTGTAGTGTACACTCACACATAGCATGGTTATTTCTTTTTTACTTTCAACTCGAGATATTATTATAATATCATTGGATTTTCAAATAGAAATGGTTTGGCTACTATAAGGTAAAACCCGATCTGTGTTTATTTATGGCATGGTCTTATGAAATACCTTTTTTCAAGGGTTTTATAAATAGAAAAATCCATATGATTTGAGTTTATCACACTGTTTGCCAGACTGATCCGGGTGTTAATTTCTTATAATGCTCGGATCAGCCTCGAGTATACTTCTAAATTTAGCTATGGACAATTTGGAGCTTTAGGAGACAAGCGGGATGCCTCCAAGACCTATTCATGTATTTTAATTTCCGCTGCATTACTTGTTTTGTATCTATCAATATTTATGTGGACAAGCTACTGTAACTGTTTAGGCTAATGATAGGCTAGTTTACACTAATTGTTATATTTAAATTTTAAAATTTTTTTGGTAAATATCATTTGAGATTTTATAAATTATCGTTCCACAAGTGAGATTCTAATATTGTGTTCTTCTTTCCTTTTCCTTTTCTTTTATTGAAATGACCCGCTATTCCAAATGCCAAAAGTCGACTGATACATCCACGGTATTCACGTGCTGAACAAATAAGCACCGGAAAGATAGATTGTAAGGGGAAAGTAAGGAGATAGAAGATAATAAGAAACTAAACAATCATAGAATCTCACAACGCAATGGAATAACATATATTTATCAACATAATACTTTACATAGTCATTTCAAAAATGATACATCAGAGTCATACTAATATAATTCTATCCTTGGACAGTTATAAAAGTCTGTCCCTACCTAACTGATACAAGATATATACAGCGGAAATAAGATAATAACTAGCTATCGATGAAGCCTCCTTCTCCAAGCTCCTCCAAAAAGCATCTGTGGGAATACCCGAACTACTTGGCTGCCTATAAAAGTTTGAGCACCCAAGAGTTTTAGGAAAAGAAAAGAAAACTCTGGGTAAGACACGGGTCTGGTGTGAGTAAACTCAAACAATTGAATTATTATGTTTAAAACCCTTTTAAAGTCAAAGGTATCTCATAAGACCACACCGCACATAAACACTGATGAGATTTTACCTTACGATAAACAAACCATTTCATATAAAATTCTCTGATATTATAATAGTGTCTAAGATACAAATACTTACTAATCATAGCCGAAATTGTTACTGTAGTTAAATTCTAGCATAATAGGTATACAACTAAGACCATAAAGGCTCGTATTGGAGAATAGATTCCATACAATGACTAGGTTACTAGGGTACCACCCATCATGGTGCATCTCTAGATAAAATAACACCGAGGACCTCACCGGGATCGCCTGCCAACATAGGACCGGCCTACCACTTGACTAGTAGTATGGAATATGATCGCCCCTTAGTTAATAGGCCCCAAAGCATATAAATGAGAGATAATATCGACCCTAGATCGGGATGATCATACCCTAATTGGGAGAGACCCCCTTAGCCCTCCTACATCTCACCTGTTTTAGTCATTCCTGCTTGATGAGGCTTGAGGCTACATTTTACCTTTTATATAGCACTTCCCACTTGGAATGCTACATTGCCTCTAAGCATCAATGCAATGCTAGCATTCATCTATACAAGTTCGTTCTAGGTCTGAACAAATCCGAAGGCACTATCTCTACTGCACCCATTTTGGAATCACCCACAGGGTTAGTAGCAAATAGCCCATGCACTTCAAAATTCTATCTTAGATTCCATACCCTTCAAGATGTCTTTAGTTCGAAATGCTTGAGTTGGATTGAAGTGTTTTTTGGATAACATATCCGATCCCGGTCTCTTCGAAACAACTTTCGATGTTTTCCAATAAACTCAACCCCAGTTCTTTAAGAAATAAATGGACATAGATAAGAGCGGAGATCATCTCCTAACCATTAGTGGATGGATTTCTTTATCATTTATCCTAGAAGAACGAAACGACTTTATACATACAGTATAGCACCACCGATGGTAATCGTACCATATAGTTTTCGTGTTTCTCCTAGATATTTCCAAAGTTATATTTTGGTCCAGATTTTTATAGTCAATTATTTAACTATCAAATAAACAAACATTCAACATTAATTTGATTCCATATGGGATCCACTAAGCCTTTTTAAATTAATCTTTAATTAATAAAATCACTTTATAAAACTTGATCAAAAGATCTTTACATAAAACTATTTCCTAAACCCTTACTATCCCTTTATACTTGGGAAACATTTACACTTATCCTAGCGGTATAATATATTATCGAAACATTTGGAAAATTCTCTCTTTTAAAATTCCTTTGAAAAACTTTACTTACTTTAACTCAATCCACTTATCCTTTATAACAATTACTTTTTTAAAAGCTCACTTCATGATTCAAATAACTTATAAATTTCCAAAGTCAATTTATAAAAACACTTTTATAAATCTACATGTCAATTTACAAAACCTCTTTACAAACCTCTAAAATCATTCATAAAACATTTCCCCATTTATAACTCTTTTGATGAATCTTCTTTAAGAAAAATCCCTTACAAAATATCTTTTGCAACTCATCCTTTTAAATCACTTCAAATAAAACTTTTTACTTAGTAAACCCATTTTTATAAACAAGTTATTATTTATAAATACCTTTATACAATAATAATAATAAAACTTGAAAAATCATTTATAAACCTTAACCCCAAACTGATTAAAAATTGGAGCTAATTTAAAATCATACTTTATAATTTCAAAAGGAGGCTTAGCAAACCCAATGGTAGTAATTTAAGTTACCATTTAATTTCAATTTCACTTCCAAGTCACTTGACCATTTATTTACATAAGTGAACATATATGTAAATACACTCCATATCCAAATCAGGGAATAACATGTCAATACACCTCAACTAGCATATACATTTCCAAATAATATAATAGTAGGATGGTGATTTATCCTGCTAAATAGATATCCAACAATCAAAAAATTAATTTATAGCAGAATAGGGATTTATTTTACTAACATATATCCACACACTCAATAATAAATCTATAGCAGAACGGGGATTTATTCTATTAATAGATGTCCACACAATCAAACAATCAATTTATAGCAGAATGGGGATTTATTCTGCTATCAAATGTCCACTCTATCAAACAATCACATCATAACTCATTCATAGGCATTTGTCTACATAACGGTACCCACATTTGAATTCCTTGAGTTCAAAACCATCTCTAAAAACAGAAGTACCTTTAAAACAAATTTATTCTTGGAGACAAAGGATTTAAAACTTAAACTACCCTTTAAAATGATTAATTACAAGACAAACTCTTATTAAATCATATTAATCTTTATTAAATTTGAAATTAATTTAATTTGAAATTATTAATTAATTAAACCTTTAATAAATAATTTATTTATAAATTAAAACCTTAATTAATCCTTTATTAATTATTAAATAATAATTTAAAACCTTCATTAATAATTAACTATTAATTAATCTCAATTCATTAATTAAGTAATCTTTTAATTAAAACTTAAATAATAAACAAAAACTTAAATAAATAATTTATTTTAAATTAAAACCTTAATTAACTTATAATTAAAATAATTAAACACCTAACTAATAATTTATTTAATAATTAACCTTCTACTTAATTAATTAAAAATAAATCCAATACTTAACTCATAATTAATTAAAAATTAATCTTACATAATCAAAAATTAATTAAAATTTATCTTACTTTTAAAACATAATTAATTAGTAGTTAACCTTCACTTAATTATAATTAATAAACCATGTTAACACTTAATTAATTATTAATTACCAAAACTTAATTAATTAAAAATTAATTATTACATTGTTAATTAACTTTCTAAAATACCATTATTAAGTTTATAAAACATTTTCAAAACACTTTTAAGTATGTAAGATAAATTTTTAAAAATCCGATTTTTCTTATCGTAACTACATCCATAGCGACTATCGCTACGGATGCAGTAACTTGAGTTTGCTATTCCAAGTTACTAACTTTCCAATTCTCTACTTCTAACTCTGTTTTATTTTAAACCATAAGGAAAAGTTTAGAGACTAAAACAAATTTTCACTTTAAAGTTTTAAAAACTTAAATACTTTAAAACTATTTCCTTCCAAAGAATCCAAATCTCCTTTTAATATCTCAATGTTAACTTATAAACATACCACATCATAACCAAGTTCAAATTCATATCATATCCAAACTTACAACCAACATCAAGTCCAAATTTTATAAACTATATCATAACCAAATTTACAAATTATTAACCCAAAAATGGATCAATATTCTGGTTGGAGTTTGAAAGCACCAGCCCTGTTCAGAAAAGGCAATATCACATATCACAGAAATAGAAAAAGAATGGTAAAAGAAAGTAGATAGAGAATTTTTATAGTGGTTTGGCTGTTAAAGAAGCCTACGTCCACTTTAGAGTTTTATTAAAGACTAATTGTTGTTACAAGAGATGTTTGATTACAAGGCTTTGATTATCTTTAGCTAGATTGAATCCCCAGAGTTGGAATCCATTGGAAAATCACACTGAACTCCTTTGGAGATTGTTGTGAGGGAGGTAGAGAGTGAAGAATAATTCTAGTAGAGCTTCAACAACCAGTCCGGAGAAGATCCCCCTTTATGTTGTGGGTAGGATGGTATTTATATGGATCGAAGAGCTTCTGGGCCAGGCCACTTCATGATATGCTCGCAGGTAGGTAGGGAATGACCCAGGGTGTGTTTGGCTCGCAAACTGAGGCAAAAGCATAGGTCGTTGGCGACCCATGGCCTATGGGTCACTGGTGACCCATGGCCTTGGCTCATTTGCGAGCCAATGCCTTGGCTCTTCTTTGCTGCATCCTTTGTTAGTTTTTTGTTGAACTAGAGAGATGTTTAGGTCATTGGTGATCCAAGTACTTGGGATTTTTCTGGAGTTTGGAGTTTGAGATGTTTTCATAATCTTTCATCGTTGTTGTCTCAGTAATGTAGCTTGGCCCTCGTTAATCCCTTGTCTTAGCTTTTCTGGTTAGCTTTTGAACCATTCTGACAGCACGAGGTTGTTCTACTTCCTACTAGTTCCGGCTGAGTTAAAATACCGGATAACATTTTCCCTCCAGAGTACGTCTTCATTGTAAACGAGGCGTGCTCTGGAGTTATTGCCCTTAATATCCATCCATCGATTTCCAAGTGATTGCATTAGGGCTTTACGAATACGTAGCAGGTCATGATGTTGGTCATCTCACTTTTTTTGACTGCTATTGCTTGCCATAATGGAACACATTTCAGCCCGTAGCTTTCCGACATGCTTTGAAATGGTGGATAAACATCATAGGACGAGCTCGAGGAAAAGCATCTCCAACACTATGGGTCGCTAGCGATCCATACTGTTGCGAAAATCTCCTTTGGAGGTTTGGGTCGCTAACGACCCATGATGGGTCATAGGCGACCCAATGCCTTAGGAAAATTTCAAACCTCATTCTTTCAGCCTACTTATATTCGAATCGACCTAGTTCCTTTATTCTCATATGAGCCAAAACATTCTCGTGCGACCCGAGCCCTACGACCTAAAGCCCTAAGACGATCCGATCCTAGCTTGTTCGATTCGATTAGTCACTTCCTTGAATCCATCTAGTCCATGTTCTTGGCCATAATCACCAGTCTCATCGCTGTGATTCCTCACCTCATTCCAGAGCTAAACCCTAGCTCGCCTCGACCCACCGTTGGTTTGTTGTCGTCCTACCATTTGCTCGGCACCGATCCACTTCGTAGTTTGCTGAATTTGATCTTCGATTCTTCCTGTGTCTTTGAATTCAGTTAGAGGTGGGTTTGCTTAGTTGGCTTTCTAATTATTGTGTTTGTGTAATGATTTGATGATAGGTTTCCATTTGCAGTGTTGATTGCGAGAAGTTCGAGTTGATTGCGGTTTAATGGAGGAAGATAGTAAATCGAGTCTCGAGTTGTTTTCCGGAACGAAATTCGGGCTTCGGCCCAATGCTTGATGCGTTGCTATCTTCATCCATTAGACCAAAATTAACCTGTGTCCAGTTTCGCAGCTATTATTGTACGTCACATCACCAACCTATCACGATTCTTTCGTAGAATTTGGACTTATCCTGCTTGCTTTTTGCATGCTCGGCGTCCCTATAGTAAAAAGAGTTTTCCACATCGCTTCGGACAACGGATCCGTTATCGATCATAGATCGATAATGGGTAAGTGTACAGGAAGTAGAAACAAAAGTAGAAAACAAAGTGACAATAGGAAGTTCTTTTTTTCTACCACTACGAGCGAACTATCTACACGGGATATGGCATTTGCAGTGTATCGAGCACCGAGTTTATCCTGTATAGATAGCACACTTCACTTGCCCCGATCCGCACTTGAAATTCAACATGGCGATTATAAATTAATGTTTCTTCGGAATTCAAGTGTGGTAGGGGAAGCTATTAGTTTAGGATAGATTTACCTGACCATTTTCAAACATGAGTTCTATTATTTAGAATGAAGCAGCCATCCACTCATCGTAAGTCAATCGGGGTAGCCCGGCACTCTCAGAAGCCAAATCATCATCCACTTCCGAAGCTCAATATGGCTAGTTAGTCCCAGTTGGGACAATCATGGATGGTATGCCTCCTAACTTCAGAGTTCTGCTTAATCCGCCTAAGAGAGCTTCATCGGTTGTTTCCGCCAAGGTCCTTCTTAACATCTGTGCGCAACACGGAATTCTCGAAGAGGATGTTCGTCTGCTAGAGAAGGACGAATTTTCTCATATGACTCCTCTGGGGTACACCGCTTGCCACCGATACATGTGTTTGAACGGAGCCGTGCCTCCTTTCAATGACTTTATACGTTGGACTCTCTCAACTTAGGTATTGCCCCCATTTCAGCTTCATCCGAATGGTTATGCCATCTTGACTTGCTTGCATGTTCTTTTCATGTGGGCGTTCAACTGTGCTCCATGATTTGATGAGTTGCGGTACTTTCTAGCATTCAAGAGGAGAGATAATTGTCCCTCCTTGATTATAATCGAAGCCCAGAGACATCGGAAAATCGTCCAGCGCTTGTAAAGCAACTTATCGCAATTCAAGATGCAATATTTCTTTGTTAAATGCCCCAAGGGGTTTAATCGTCGGTGGATGACATGTGGTAAGCTTCTTTTTATTCATCGAGCTTTTGATGCGTTGCCATGGAGTCCTAATCAACCATATGTCTCTTGCAATTATTCCAAGATCGAACAGAGACGCATCACTCAATGAAGTTTGTGAGACTTTATAGGCAATCGATGCCGAGGAGAGAAGCGTTAAAGTATTAATGACTAATGAAACTTGCATCACTATGGACTACTGGCTCCAAATAGATCTGCCATTCAAGTTGAAACTTCCTCTCCTGCTCGATCTAGGGTTCATACGAGATCTATCTCCTCCTCCCACGATTCAGAAGAAGGCACCTCTTAAGAGAGAGAAAGCCCGTCCGGAGGATCCACCGACGAAGCCCGTGAAGGGGAAGAGGCTGTTGCGATTGGATTAAGCGGCCTAGGTAGAATGCCTCCATTCTCGAAGGAAGTAGAAGAGGAGTTCAAACAAAGAGGGGGCAAGGCCGTGGTGAATTCGGAAAAGGAAGAGGGAGAGTTTGAAATTAGTGGTGATGAGTCCACTGCCAGTAATTACTTCTTTTTCCGAATCTGACGGTGGGGACTCAGAGTCTTGTGATGAAACTCCGAGTATGAGTCCCGTTCTTCCAAGCTCGCCTCTCCCTGATATAAATGTTAAAGGCAAAGCTCCAGAGTCTGGAAGGCATCGAGACTCTCCCAATAAAGACGTCGGAGCGGAATTCAAGGATTTCAGCGATGTTTTTGTCGACTTCAACGCACTCATGAAAGAAGACTTTAAATTTGACATGGCGCTTCCCTGTTCGGGTGATATTGCGCATGTGGTTAGCCCGGTTCCACCGACAATAACCGAATTCAGTCCGATCCCACTTACGAAGGCCGTTCGTTCCAGTTCGTGACGACCTCTTAGACCCATATTAGAAGCACACTACACGTTGCATTAGGATTACACTCATTTCTATCCCTTCATACATTTGCTTAATTTATGTTATGCTCCTAAAACTTTTTATGTATGCCAGGTATGCTGATGGGACGAGGCTTTTATGACGATTTCGAAGACTTCATCAATTCACAATATCCCAAGCGCTCCTCCAACCGCCATCAAGTTCGAGAAACGGAGGAGGAATACAGGCGGAGGAAAGAGCTTGAAGCTGAAACCCATCGCCAGGAAGAAAGAGACTGAGCTCGATCATACAAAGGCGCGTATGAGAAGAGAAGATCTCTTGAGGAAAGAGATGAACCATCAAAAAAGTCAAAGTTTGAACATCGCCCTCATTCTTCAGAGCTTGCCTCAAAACACTCTTCCATTGGCCATGAAATTCTCGTTACTTATGCTCTGATTCCGGCTTCAACTCATATATCATCATCTTCTATTGTCACTGCTCCCCTCGGTGCTTCTCGCCCCCATTGGAGACCTGCTTACATCCTTCCTTTGGGCCTCCCTAAACTTGAGGCAGCCCTTCCTGGTTGGTTCTTAAAGGGGGTAAAGTTTGACCTGGATCTCCACCCCATTCACATGGATTCCTACATGCCGCATCTCCAAGTATCCAGAGCGACCTTAATTAGGCCAAACGATGGGAGAAGCTCTGTAAACAGCTAGCAGATACAAATGGAAATAATTATCAGGAGATCCTCTCCTTTAAATTGGAGAAAGATGACTTTGAGAAGGCGTTGGCCGAGCGTGATGCCAAGATTAAGCGATTAGAGGAAGAGAAAGCAGTGACACTGCATAATAGCAAAAGAAATGCCGACACGCTGAAATAGGTGAGAGAAGCCCATGGCCGAAGAGAAATCGTCTACAGAGACGAGATCAAAAAGGCTCACGTGGAGGAGGAGAAGTTAAAGCAAGAAGTGAATGCCTGCAGCGTAATGATTGAGGCTCAGCAAAAGACTATCGCTGATCATGACCTCATTGTTGAAGGCACAACAAAACTATTTCTGACCAGGCCAAGGTCATTGCCAATTTACAGGCCTATGTCGCACAGCTCAGTGCTGGCAAGACTACTGCTGATGTTGAGAAAACTTCTTTGAAAGCGGATTACTTGGACCTCCAAAATGCCTTCGATAGGAAAATGGAGAAGCTGGATGCGACTATTTTAAACTCTATGTTAACTCTTTGCTGCATTAAGGAAGTCTCAGCTATCTCGGTCTGAAGTTCCCGCGCACTCTCGCTCTTGTTTGGGAAAAAATCTTATCTCATTTTCCCAAAAGTGGCGATGTTTATTTCGATCGAGAGTTGCGAGACGTCTATCTTAACGACGAATCCAAGAAGGTGTTACTTGAGGGCCAGGAAATTCTTCGAATTGAAAGAGAGAAGGAGGCCACCGATGCTGCCTTGACGACCGCCACCGATGTACTTACCAAACCTTCTATCTCTGGCGTGGGCAAGTTATCAGAGCAGCTCCATGACCAGCCAATGAGTTCTGGACTTGGAATTATTCCTCAGGCGGTGGAGCCATCAAAAGAGGGCGAAGGTGGTGAGTACGAAGTAGGCATTCTCGAGCATTCATGTGGTGCAGGTAATGTCCTTGCCTCCTCCGAATTTTGGAGTTTCCAGTTTACGCCACAAGAGCATGAGGAGTTTAATGCTTTCATTTTTGATCTTATAGGTCCATCTACCTTCCCCGTTGTCGTGCCAGCTACTTCGGCGTCTGTGCTTACTGCCATTTTCACATCTTCTATGGTTTTTTCTAATCCTTTTTTGGTTTCTACATCCACGTCTGGTTCGCAACCAGGGCAGAAGCTGAAAAGTTAGCTACATTTCATGGCCTGGATGATCCTTCTATGTCGTTGGAAGACGACATAACGGTAGTAGAGACTAAGGAGCAGGAGACTTAGACGGAGCCACTGTAGAAGACTCAACATGAGCTGGTTACCATCAAGAGGGAAAAGGTCGAAGCGATCGAAGCCTCCAAAAGCTCCCGCAAATCTTGAAGGCGAAAGACGAAGGGAGAGTTTTCTCAGAAAGCTTCGGAGGAAGATTAGTACATTGCCACCGAGCTATTGGTTAACATTACCGGCAGTGACACCACCCTTGATAAGAAGCAGAAGCTGCCAATCAAGGGCGAAAAGGGGAGCGATGGAAAGAAACGTTCAATGCCTTGTGTGAAGGTTAACTTGATTTTGGTCAACGGCTTGTTGGAAGATTGACTTGATTTTGTTTCTTTTTGAGTCATTCTATTCAAGTTCAAAGTCTGCATTTTGCATCATACGGCCCCCACATTTTGACCCTGTGTACGAAAAATTATAAGCAATATATTGATATTCTGACTGTACTCTTATTTGTTTGTTTATATATGTTCTGTGTACTTGTGCTTGTTTCATTTCATACTTTTCTAGTTCTATGATTATAGCTAAAGGCCTTTATTTGAAGTAATAAAACTTAGAGATTAACAGAACTTAGAAATTAACATCACTTTGTAAATTAACAGAACTCTAGAAATTAACAGAACTCTAGAAATTAACAGAACTTAAGAATTTATTTGTTAACTTCTTTATTTCAAAAAAATTTGTTTGGACTGACAGAACTTGTGAACTTATTGTTTTCACTTGTTTTTGTTTGGGTCCCGGTGTATGCTCCCAGTTCAAAGGGCTATTTTCTTCAAGAAATTTCCAAATGACCGAAAAAATAAGGTTTAGATAACTCTTATATCAAACTTGAAATTTGGCCAAGTTACAACTTGATTCCCCTTTTTTCGGAAGTTTTGCGACTTTAGCCTGTAATCTCAGTTTCTGGCAACATTCAGGTAAGTATGCAATTTACGCATGGGTAAGTGTTGTCAATCATTGATTGTCTTCCTTCTAGCACCAATTTTGTCTGGGTTGCGGTAATTATTCCTAACTATATGCATGCGGTTCATCACGCTCCTCAGTGTTGCCCATCTTCGGGTCATGTAAGGGGCTATTGTTTTCGGATTTAGCGCGCCGCTTATGTAGTGCACAACATTCCGTGCTCCTTGAAATTGTCTATCTCCGAGTGACGCAAGGAGTGTAGGCTTGGATGCTTTTCGGCGTTGCCTATCCCTGGGCAACGCAAGGAGTTAGTTTTTGATGCGCGGCTTACGAGATGCACGGCTTTTGATGCTCCTTGGTGTCGCCTATCTCCGAGCAGCGCGAGGAGTTTAAATTTGAATGTGCGACTTTTGATGCTCCTTGGCGTTGCCCATCTTCGGGCAGCGCAAGGAGTTTGTTTTTGATGCTCCTCGACGTTACCTATCTTCGGGCAATGCGAGGGGTTAGTTTCTTGAGGCTCCTCGGCTTTGCATATATCCAGGCAACATGAGGAGTTATTTTTTTGTGCTCCTTGGTGTTGCCTATCTCCGGGCAACCTAAGAAGTTAGTTTTTTGAGGCCCCTCGGCGTTGCCTATCTCCGGGCAATGCGAGGAGTTAGTTTTTGATGCTTCTCGGCGTTGCCTATCTCTGGGCAACACGAGCAGTGAGTTTTTTATGCTCCTCGGCGTTGCCTATATCCGAGCAACGCGAGGAGTTAGTTTTTGATGCTCTCGACGTTGCCTGGGCGACACCAATTTTTTAAGAGCCAAGCATCGGGTTCCGCCGATCCAACGGTTTGAGTCGATTTGCTTCCGTCGACCTGACGGGTACTTATTATGGACACGGTTTTGTCCGTTTGAAAAAGCAAATTGAATTTTATTTAGGAAAGCATGGTAGATTCTTTGCCTATTTACAATGTCTCCGGCATTTCTGGATGGCTTATTTGCTGAAAAATAGAGAATACATAAAGTAGTTTTTTAAATGAAATAACGGTGGAGTAATTCGCTATTCCAGGCTCTAGGAATTGTGACCACGTCGACGGTTGTCAGCTTGAAAGTCCTGTCCCTCATCTTTTGATTAACGACATATGGTCCTTCCCAGTTTGGTTCGAAAGCCTTTGGAATAGGGCAAACTCGCTTGAGCACCAGATCTCCAACTTTGAAGGTTTGACTATGAACTTTGGAGTTGAAGTACCGTGCAACCCTTTTTTGGTGGGTAGCAGTTCTCAACTCTACTTCTTCTCTTTTTTCATCGATCATGTCTAGCGATTCGAGTAGGAGCTACTCATTTTGTTTTGATTGAAATTCTTCCTTTTGTGCAAGGGGACTTCTAACTCAACAGGAATCATTTCTTCTGAACCATATGCTAAGGCGAAAGGAGTGTGGCAAGTTGCTGCATTGTGTGTTGTCCCGTAAGCCCATAGTGCGAGTGGAAGTTCGTCGACCTAATTTCATTTTGCTTTTGTTAGTCGCTTTTTGATGGTGGATTTGATGATCTTGTTTATTGCTTCCATTTCCCGTTTGCTTGTGGATGAGCCACTGTGGAAAAGCTTTTTTCGATTCGGAAGCGCTTGCAGAAGTCTTTGAACTCAGCACTTTCGAATTGAGTTTCATTGTCAGTGATGATTTTTTGTGGCACACCAAACCTACAAATGATGTTTTTACTAACAAAGTTAATAACTTTCTTTATAGTTATAGTGGCCAGCGGTTCCGCTTTGGCCCATTTTGTGAAATAATATATGGCAACTATAGCATATTTGGCCCTTCCTTTTGCTATTGGCAAGACGCCAATCAAGTCGATTCCCCATATTGCGAACGACCATGGACTGATCATCTGTGCTAGCTCCGTTGAGGGAAGTCTTTTAATTTTGCTGAATCTTTGGCAGTGATCGCATCTCCTGGCATGATCTACAGCGTCGCGATTTATCATTGGCCAGAAATACCAATACGGAAGGACTTTCTCCGCAAGGGTCTACCCCCTTGTGGTTTCCACATTTTCCTTCATGTACCTACTTTAGGATTCTTCGTGCTTCATCATCGGTCACACACCTAAGAAGAGGGGTCAAGAATCCCCTTCGATAGAGTATCCCTTCTTGTATCATGAACCATGGCGCTTTTCGAAGGAGCTTCTTCTGTTGATTTCGGTCAGTTGGATGGGTTCCTACAAGTAAATAGTCCTTTATCGGAGTCATCCATGTATCTGGTTCGACGGTGGTTTCGAGAATCCAGTCTACTTCCATTTCGTCTATGCTTGGGTTGATTAGAGTTTCAACTGGGACCAACCCTAATGACTAAGCTTCTCCGGAACTTGTCAGCTTAACCAAATAATCTGCCTTAGTGTGTTGCTCCGGTAGGATGTGATTTATAGTGTAGTGCTCGATGTCACTTAGCAGTTCTTGTACTTTGGATAGGTACGGGGCAAGATTCTCACCACGCGCCTGATATTCCCCTTTTACTTGACAGATGACCAGTTGTGAATCGATGTGTAAGTAAACAGCTTTTATTTTGGGTTCCTTCACAACCTTTAGTCCAGCGATCATTGCTTCATACTCTGCTTCGTTATTTATTGCCGGGAATTCCAAGCGCAAAGCATAGCTAATGGCTCGACCCTCGAGGGTTTCAAGCACTACCCCTGCTCCCGAACAGAAGTTGTTGGATGTGCCATCAACGAAGAGCTTCCATTGCGTACTTACTTCCAACTGAACTTCTTCCTCGTCGTCCCTTATAGTAAATTCGACGATGAAGTCGGCCAACGCCTACCCATTGATTGCTTTCCTTGGGTGATATGCAAAGTCTATTGACTTAGCTCTATATTCCACTTGAGCGGTCGTCCGGAAGTTTCTGGCCGGTATAAAACTTTCTTCAGGGGTTGGTCAGTCAATACTTTAATTGGATGAACCTGGAAGTATGTCGTAATTTCCCGGACACGATCAAAAGGCAATACGCTAGCTTCTCCAGTTTTTGGTAATTCTTCTCAGCTCCAATGAATCGTTTGCTAATGTAGCACGGGTCGCTGGATTCTCGCTTCTTCTCGCATGAGAGTGACGCTCAGTGCATGCAGGGAAACAGCTAAATAAACGAATAGGCCTTCTCCATCCACCGGCTTTGATAAGATTAGGGAGCGTCCATGTGTTGTAGAAATTCCTCAAAAGTTGTTTGACAAGCTTCACTCCATTCAAATTTTTTCTTTCCCTTCTTCAGTGCATCGAAGAACGGTATGAACTTGTCTGTAGCTTTTTAGATGAACCGACTCAGTGATGCGATCTTTCCATTCAAGCTTTGAAGTTCCTTCTTATTTTTGGGGCTTGGACTTCCCCTAACGCTGTTATATGCTCTGGATTCGCTCTGATGCCCCGAGCACTTACTACGGATCCCAAGAATTTCCCAGAGGCTACCTTGAAGTGATATTTGAGTAGGTTGAGCTTCATTCCATACTTTAGGAGTATTTCGAACATTTCAACGAAGTTGTCTAGATGGTTGGAAGCTACTCGTGAATTGACCAACATGTCATCTATGTGCACTTCCATAGTTTTTCCAATCTGGTGTTTGAACATAGTATTCACTAGCCTTTGGTATGTTGCCCCTGCATTTTTCAAGTCGCATGGCATTACTCTGTAGCAGTACAATCCTAAATCGGTGATGAAGCTGGTGTTCTCTTAGTCAGGCCCATGCATCAGGATCCGGTTATAGCCTGAGTACGCATCCATAAAAGATATCAGCTCATGTCCCATCGTTTCATCCACAAGCTGATCAATTCTAGGCAGCGGGAAGCTATCCTTTGGACAGGCCTTATTGAGGTCCAAGAACTCAATACAAGTTTGCCATTTTCCATTAGACTTCTCAATTAGAACTGGGTTAGATATCTATTCAGGGTAGGATGCATCTCGAATGAAGGCGTTAGCCATCAGTTATCTACTTCCTCTTCCAATGCCTTGGATCGTTCAGGGACCAAGCTGCGCCTTTTTTGCTTCACTGGTATAAATTTGGGGACAATATTGAGGGTGTGGCAGGAAATTTCGAGTGATACCCCACACATATCGGAGTGTGTCCAAGCAAATACTGTAGGATCGATTTCACCCTAGAGGGAGGTGAATAGGGTATACTAATAATAATAAAAATTAATGCGGAAATATATATAATAATTGTAGCACAGATATAGCAGAATAATAAAAGCATAAATAGAACAACACAGATTTACTCAGCTTCGGTAATAACCTGCCTACGTGCTGCTCCCAGGATTTCTACTAGAAATTAAGTAGTCAGACGCTTACACACGTAAACTTGCGACACCTGCTAATGACTAACCTAACTCTACGCTCAAAACCCTACCACAACTCAGCCACTGAGTTGCGAATTCTCAAACTACACCACCGTAGTTCGTAACCTAGTCACACGACTAGAGAGTTACACTATTTAAAAAAGAAAATTACAACTGAAAATAAAACAACTAAACAAAAAAAAAACAAAAACCTTTTTAATATATTAAGCCCAATATAAAATATATAAATGTCGGCCCAATTTGTAAATAGAAGAAGCGTTCCACTTTTCTTATTTCTGTGCCGCCTTCTTTCTCTTCGTTCTGGAAATTAGGGCGCTGGAATTGAAGTTGCCGTCTTGAAGTTGATCGAAATTAATGTTGCACACTTGTAAGAATTGAGGCTCGAATCGTTTGTTGCTTTCGTTCCTTCGCGGTCGCTTCTCGATCGACTTCCAATATTGGTATGCGATTTCCCTTTTTGATTTATGATTAAGCTTGACTCAATTTTGCTTTCGAACTCGATGCCTTAAGCCGATGATGATATGGGGTAATTATAGGGATAAAATCCCTAAAATTACGTTCGTATATTTTCCTTTGAATTATTCACGATTTTATCACTCGCTTCGATTTCTACGCTCGGCCCTTGATTTTCGATTGAATACTTGTGATAACTATGACTTGTTCCATCTCTGATATATTTGAATTTGTTTTTCATTCTTTCTCCTATGACTTCGGTATTTTGAATTTTCTGGCTTTTTTCATCGTATACGAATTAATTCATGAATTCAAATTTCTCCATTCTTTCTGCATTTGACGTTGGCGTTTAAAATTTTGATAAACTTTTGTTCATTTTGAAATTCACTACAACGTTGTTTGAATTGTGACTTGCAACTGTGATTACTGTAACCATATAAACATATATATACATACATATATGTATGTATATGTGTGTATGATTTTTATGCCTATCCACTTGGTTAGCTTGATGTCTCTACTGTGTTGAGTTTTGTGATTTGTGCACTTGTCGTTGTGAGCCTGGCCAGTGATTATTCATGTTTTCTAGTTTGGTCTAGTCTGGTCTGTTGTTCAAGTTCACTACTTTGAGTCATGTTCCATTGGCTTGCCTTTTATTTCATATGTTTGTCACTGTATATACGCATGTATACACGTATGAAAATGCATGTATATATGTATGCTTTGATGAAAACTTTGCATTCTTGAGCATTGATGTTTAACCAGAAAATTTGTTGAGTTCCTGTGTACATTTGCAGTCTGGACTATTGTTTCCTCTGATTCATGCCACTGTGCTTGTGTTCCTGTTGAAGTAGAAGTTTTCTATTGTATTTCTTTGATTCATACTTGCTGTCACACACACTGTCACATGATGTCCTTGTTCTTGTTCGAACTGTACTATTGTTGAACTGCTTGGTTGGAATCTTCGCTTGTGTAGTTATGCCTGAACATACATGGTTGCAAATGAGTTACTCTGCATTGATACACTTGGCTCACTTGAGTCTGCATTTTGATGTACACTTGATTGAGTCTTGTTCATGCCTCTGACCTGAACTTGATTCTAGTTTGTCATTACTACGAGTCCTTTCATGTTGTTTGTTGTACATTCTTTTTTGATGGTCAGTTACGAGTTATATTGATCTGCACTGTGTCTTAGTTGAGACTTCACTTGTGCACTGGTCTTGTCTGGTTTCCACTGTATATATATATATGTCTTTGTTGTATATCTGGACTTGGAGTCTCTTGCATTTGCGTTGTACTAGTTGTCACATGTATGCATACATGTCTAGTGGTTCAGCTATGAAGTCTTGTTATGTTCTTGTACCATTGTGTGTCTCTGGTCTGGTTCATCTATTGTGTGCATTGTTTGTCACCAAACTAACCTGAGTCTTCATGTAAATCTATTTCATGTGTGTTGGTTTTATGTGGAATTCCATGTCCAGTTTTCTTTGCATTGTTTTCAGACTTTGAGTCGTTGAGCTTCTGTCCATTTCATTGAACATGTTACATGATTGTTGAGCTGTTTTTGGTCTTCATGTTTGTGCTATGTTGTACTCGAGTCTCTTTGTTGTATTAAGTCTGGTGTGTCTGGCTTCTGTTTCATGTGTTCTACACTTGATACTTTGTATATATGGTTGTCTGGGTTCATTGATGTGTTGAGCCTGATCGTTTACATTTGAATTTGTTCTGGTAATCATGTTCATGCTTGAACATTTTACTATGTTGATTTAGAGACTTCATGTTGGTCTTGCTCATTCATTTCTTCAAGTCTGGTTCAAGTGTTATGTGATATGGTTGTGTACATTTGAGTCCGGCCATTGCATTGGACTTTTATTCATGTTGGCTGACCATTGACTCTCGTACTTGACAATCCTATTTTAGTTTTGTATTTTGGATTGCACCTGTGTTGAATCAGGCCTCGACTTGGGTTTGACCTTGTGCTCACCTGTCCCTGTAGTTCTAACACGCAAGTGTATATCGGTGTGCACGGCCTTGTGGAATGTACAGTGATACACTGTGCATGTCACAAGTTGTTCATGTAGGATGAATTCAAAATAAATGATGATGAACAACCCAAATAACTGAGGCAAATGATATTTTCAAACACACACTTTTATTGTACACTGCAAAATATTTCTTTTTCAATTTTACTGCGTTAGTGTTTATTTTGCAGATAATTCAGATGTTGGGTACAAACTGGAATATAGTTGAAGATAAAATACGAGTGTGAGTGAATATGTAGTGAGGTGACATTGTAAATTGGAAAATGTGTTGTAATTGAAATTGTATTGAAATTGAAAATGTTTAAATGTAGTGAGAGCTCAAATTTGTACTATTTGAATTTGTAATAAAATATTTGTTTGAATAAAATATTTGTTCGAATATGAATTCTGTGTTATTTATTTTATTCAACAAATTTTTATTAATTATGTGGAAAATAAAATAGTACAATAATAAATACATTTAAATGAATATATATATATATATGTTTATTATCATCAAACAAAAATCATATACTAGCATATTCTATAAATACATCCAAATTGGCGTGCAGGAATTTGGTTAGTTCCGACTGCATCTTGTTTCCAAGGTGCGACCCAATCTTCAGGACCCGCGTTGGGTCATCCATACAGACTAGGATAGACACCATCAACTACACCGGTGCTGCCCGATCCTCCCCTGAGCTCTTCTTCCTAAGGTCCAAAGCCTTGTCAAATCGGCTATGGTCCCCAAGCTAGGGTCGGCTCTTTAGTTGCTATTCAGAGGGTTCATGGATGTGGAGGGTTTTCCCCACATCCTTTTCTTTTTCCCTTCTTCTTGACTCACGTAATTCCACGATATAGCATTCCTAGGCGACGCTTTAGTCTCCTTTCACAATTCTGACTCGGCGCTCGGTAGGGAACTTCATTGTAAGGCACAATTGGGCCAACACTATTCTGAATTCGGCTAATGCGGGACATCCCAAGAATGCATTGTATGCTGACATTTTATCCATGATCACAAAAGTCTGAATAAGGTTGACTCTTTGCTCACCTCTCCAAGCTCCATAGGTTGGTCAATTATTCCCACCGGTTGTTTGGGTTTGCCGGTAAACCCCTGAATCTTTTTTGGCACGCAGATATGCTTTTTGTACCAATCTTCATTTGATCGAATGTACGTTTGAAAAGTATGTTAACTGAACTGCCACTATCAACCAGCACTCATCGGACTATGGCGGGCATGATTCCTACTGTCACCACCATTGGGTCAAGAGTTGGAGCTTCAATCCCTTCGGTGTCCCGATTGTGAAACACTATGTCATCACTCAAAACCTTTTGCAGCTTGACCGGAGTTTCATTATCTATTGCTAAACATGATTCCTTCGGGGCGTGCTTTAACGAACTCACATATCGCTCCATCTCTCCCCAACTTCTTTGTGCGGGATATGGTCCCCCAGATATTGTTCCAATATTAAGCCTCTGGTCGGTTCATTTTAACCCTTCTTCACTAGTTCTAGCTTGATTTCGTTGTTCTTTAGGAGGTTGAGGGGTCGCAGGTTGATTGTGTTTTTGTGGCCTTTTCACGTATTGTTGAAGCTTGTTGTCTCGGATCAACTCTTCGATGAGGTCCTTAAGGTGGCGGGATTCGTTTGTATTATGGTCGTGTGTCTCGAGGAAGCAACAGAATTTCCCTGAGCGCTTTTGCTGTTCCATTGCCTCTTTTCTAAGAGGTTTCTTATATTCTTCAGTCTCTTGTGTTGCGAGATAAATATTTTCCGGAGTATCATTAAGAGGGGTATAGTCTTCCTTTCTAAACTCTCTAACTCTTTTGTTGCTGCCACCACTATTTCTTTTATCGGAGTTCTGGTTTATTCTCTTATGATTCCTACTCTTCCCCGCGACTCCTTAAGTACATCCAGGATCGAGCATGTTTTGATTTGCAGCCTTGTCATTTTGTCTAGTGTTCACATGTTGTATACCAGCAGACTTACTTTCTAGCCCTTGTGCTTCCTTCAACCTCAAGTACTGGCTTGCTTTACGATTGAAGACTTTCCCATTGGTATGTTGCTTCATCTTAATCCATTTCACGAACTCCATTTTCGGGTGAATAGCGCGGACTAACGCCATAAAAACCATATCCTCATTGGGGTTGCTTACTTCCGTCACTACGGTGTTAAACCTGTTCATGAATGATTTTAATGACTCGTTGTGCCTTTGGACCAATCTGGATAGGGACATGATGTCCTTTGGTTGTGCGGTATGGAGCCTAAACTGGTCAAGGAATTTCATTTCAAGTTGGTCAAATGTAGAAATAGATCTTGGGGGGAGCCTGGTGAATCACATAGACGCGACTCCTTCTAGAAAAATTAGGAAACATCGGCAGTAAACAGCCTCTGGTGCATTGGCTCCGTCCATATACCAGCTATACTTGTACAAATGGGGTCTTGGGTCCTTTGTTCTATCGCAGGAGGGGATAGTTGGCATAGTGAATTTTTCTGGGTATCTTTCGTTCAAGATTTCATCGGTAAAAGGGGTCCGACTCGGGGCAGATCCCCATTCATCATCCTTTCGATTTTTACTCTCGTCGATCAGCCGTTTGACCATGTCTGTTATGTATGCCTCTGATGTTCGATAGTCCTGAGGGCGGCAATCAATCACTGCGCCAAGTGTTTGGTTCTGCAAACGGTCTTGATGTGTGGGTTGAAGCCTAGGCCCTCCTATCTCTGGCAGGGCCACTCCCGTGGGACCCCGTTGGCTTAAAGGTAGCCTGACTGGGCAATTTGGACGTTTCTAACATCTTCGAACGCATTGACGTTCTCTTTCATCTGATTGCCTTGGTCCCCATCTTCTGAATCGGAGAGATTGATAGCTATATCTTCCTGTGGGGTTTTGGCTCCTTGATTCAAATTCAAGATCAGTTGCCTTGCGCCAGGTGGAGTATTCTCATTCTCCTCCATGTTACATCATATCGTTACCCTTCTTTATAGCCGCATTTCGTTCCTTCTTTGCAGGCCGAAATGGAGGAATTCTCTTGTTCTACAGTAGTCACTGGTTCAGGAACAGTCCTTGGAGCGAGGTTTGATTGTAGGGTAAACAGGGCATTGAGCTTATCCATAGAGCCTTTTGACTACTTTCCATTCTCTAGTTGATCTCCTCAGCCATCTTATTCAGCTCGTCCCTGGTGACAACTTCATGCTAACCGGAGGATGTTGGTGCCTGGTTTCCTAAGTTAGCACCATTTACTTCAGCTTGTTGGAGACTAGCACCTTGTCCAGATAGTACTGGCCCTATGGATCTCCCAGAGGCAGTTCTTCTTCTTCCAGGAGCCATTAATCCTAAAACAATGAGTTCTTCAAGCAAAGATTGGGGATCTAACTTCTGGACCTATGGGATCCAAAGTAGATAGTGAGATCTTGACCCTGAGTTCGATTCTCGGTGAAAGCACCAAAATGTTAACCCAAAAAATGGATCAACACCCTAGTTGGAGTTTGAAAGAACCAGTCCTGTTCAGATAGGGTAATATCATAGATCATAGAAATTGAAAAAGAATAGTAAAAGATAGTAGACCAAGAATTTTTATAGTGGTTCGGCTGTTAACGAAGCCTACGTCCACTTTATAGTTTTATTAAAGACTGATTGCTGTATAAGAGATGTTTGATTACAAGGCTTTGATTATCTTTTGCTAGATAGAATCTCCAGAGTTGGAATCCACTAGAGAATCACAGTGAACTCCTTTGGAGATTGTTGTGAGGGAGGTAGAGAGTGAAGAATAATTCTAGCAGAGCTTCATCAACCAGTCCAGAGAAGATCCCCCTTTATGTTGCGGGTAGGATGGTATTTATATGGATCGAAGAGCTTCTGGGCCAAGCCACTTCATCATCTGCTCATAGGTAGGTAGGGAATGACCCGGGGGGGTTTGGCTTGCAAACCGAGGCAAAAGCATGTGTCGCTGGCTAACCATGGTCTATAGGCCGCTGGCGACACATGGTTTATGGGTTGCTAGCGACCCATAGACTTGGCTCGTTTTGCAAGCCAATGCCTTGGCCTTTTCTTTGATGCATCCTTGGTTAGTTTGTTGTTGAATTAGAGAGATGTTTGGGTCGCTGGTGATCCAAGCACTTGGGATTTTCTAGAGTTTGGAGTTTGAGATGTTTTCATGATCATTCGTCATTGTTTTCTTAGTAATGTAGCTTGGCCCTCGTTAATCCCTTGTCTTATCTTTTTTAGTTAAGTTCTAAACCATTCTAACAGCACAAGGTTGTTCTACTTCCTCCTGGTTTCTGCTGGGTTAAAAATTCGGATAACATAAATTTACAACAATACTAAGGTAGACTTCATTTCAAGTCTACTTTTTCCATCTCGAATCATCCATGTCCACAAATAACCAAACATATTACAACTCAAATATTTCACACAGATCATAAAGCAATTTATTCAACATATATCAAGTTAAAAACTTTGAAATTTAAAACAAACGTTTACTCATAGAAAGCTTGGAAAACCACACAAAAATCACTCGAAAATAGGCCATTTTCTCCTCGATTTTCGATTATGTTACTCTTGAAATTTGGATAATCATAAAAAGGAAAGTTATAGAAAATTATTTTCTCTACAATTTGAAAAAAAGAATCACTTAATTTTAATTGGTTTTAGGGTGATATGGTCAAAAGA
Source organism: Allium fistulosum (assembly GCA_030737815.1). Taxonomy (NCBI): domain Eukaryota; kingdom Viridiplantae; phylum Streptophyta; class Magnoliopsida; order Asparagales; family Amaryllidaceae; genus Allium; species Allium fistulosum. Next base: position 892,000,943 of record CM060902.1, read on the forward strand.
AGAAGTGGTATTTTTGGCATTGATAATATGGATCCGGAAATGAGTCAGAAAGAAATGAAATTTTTACCCAAAATTATTTGAAATTTGAAAAAGTCGTTCAAATGAAAGTTTTAGACACTGTAATTCGATATGGTTTCAAAAAAAGAAATCTTGATTTGGGAGAGTATGGAGGAAATTATGGCTGAATGAAATGGGAGGAAAATGGAGAAGAAAGAGTTTTAAAACAAGTTTGAATATTTAAAACAAATTTAAAACTTTTTATTTTCAAAATTTTAAAAACTAACATAAGAAGCCAGTACAAGGTTTAGAGCTTTAAAAAAGAAGATGGAGTTGCCATGGGGAACAAAAAAGTGAAAAAGGAAATGAAAAAAAAATAGAAAAAAAAAGTTATATATAAAATGAAAAGATGAAATCACCAAAACGCGCTCGTCCTTTGCCCTCCACTCACTTGCTTCCACATCACCATCCACGCCTCCTTCCATGAAGCTAACGCCTCCACCTTGAACCCCCCCCCTTGTACTTTGAGCCAACATGCGTTTAAACCTTAATCCTTTATGTTTTTAAAGGAATCTTTATTTCATAAAATATGTTTTAACTTTTTATATAAAATCTTATTTTATATCCTATATACTTAAGTGTGTATATATATATGTATGTATGTATGTGTGTGTGTGTATATATATGTATATGTATTCACTATGTCGAAATATTTGTAATTGTATGTTGTGCGTATACAATAGGGCTATGACATTTTCGATAACCTTTAACCGACGAAAAGTCGAAAATTCGGAAAATAGTTTTTGGTCACATTTTCTATTTTTCATCGAACTGTATATTTTTGTAAACCAATTTTAAAAACTATTTCACCATCATAATTAATCAGTTTTCGTTATAAAACCTATATATTGAATATTTAAAATTAATCAAATATTCGTAAATCAAAGTAGTGAAATTCCAAGTTGTTATATTTACCCTAACAATCTGTATCAACTTGGATTTTTGAGTTGATTAAATAAAATAAATAATGATTTAAATTGGATAAATTAAACCATTAATGTGGAGTTCGTATTCTTCTTATAAAAAATAAACTATTTTATATTAGTAATTCTAAACCAGTGTGAATTAGTAAATGTTGAAACCACTATATAAGCATTATTGAGATTTTATTTAATTGTGGTGAATTCTAAGTTTATAGAATATGGGGAAATATTGGATTTTATTTCAATTAAATCTGCTTAGTGTTTAAATTTGTTTTTAAATTAAAAACTGTAAAATTTTCTATTAGGTCATTATTGGAATTTATCTCTATCAAGATAAATTAAGAAGTCATTTTATTTAATTAGGCTATGATTTAAAACTTAGGCTTTTGATTCATGAAGCTATCTATAAGTAAATAAAATATGAAGTTAGGTTTATAAGATAATTAAAAGAGGAAAAGTTCTTATAAAATAAACAAGGTTTTATTTTCTTATTGGGTTCATTAACTACCCAAGCCCAATTAGCTAAGAGAAGTTTTACACTCCTTCTCATTTTATCTATGCGTTCATTTTCTGAACTTATAGTAAACAACTGAAAGAAGCCTGAACCTCTTTTTCTCTTTGAAACCTAGAAACCAAATTCCAATCCCTTCAACCCTCTTGCAAATTAAACCATCTTAGAAGCTAATAATCAAAGGTTTTTCTCTTTTAAGGAATGGAAAATACTGAAGTTGTATTTAGCTGCTGATTTGGACAGCAAAGGTGAGTTAAAACTTACATGATCTACCTCTAAAACATCTAACTACATGCATTAGATTTATATAGTGAATGGTTGTGAATTGAAGTGATAATTTTGGGGTTTTTGAAGTTGCAAACTTGAATTTGCATTCACCGCTGAAATCACTTATTGTGCACTAACTTCTTCCTCTTTCTGATGTCTTATTGCTTTGATCAATTACCAGTTGAATACATGTGAATTTTTGAGTCCGTGTTCTGAGATAAAGTATTCGGAATCGAGTAAACTCGATGGATTTTCCACCTATATTCACTGGGAACGAGACCTGGAGCTATATAGCTTCAGGAATTCATGACCAGTCGATTGAACTGGAGGGTTCAGTCGACTAGTCAATCCTACCTGGAGCGTATAGCTTTAAGTAGTGGTTCAGTCGACTGGACCTTAGCCCAGAGCCTGTTCCAGGTGCTTTCCTCTCCCTCCTTGTTCGTGTGTTTTGCCAGGAAATGCCTTGTTTTATTTGAATGATTCGTGCTTCTATTTTGACCTTTGAATTTTTGGAGTCGATTCTTTGATTTGGTAATTTATTTTCATTGAAATGATTTGGAGTTTTATAAACATATGTACATCTATTATATATATATATGTATATATGTATATATGCTTCAAATAAAGGAATTTATAAAAGATAGTTTTTATAATATATCAATTTCAAAACTAATTTCCATATAAATTCAATTCCTTGTGTAAATGATTTTAATAAGTAAAGTATATATATGTATATATATATATAGTGTTCTTAGTAGAAATAAATTATGGGTTCAAAAGTATGGTTTTGGAAATATAAACCTATATTTGTTTCTAAATTATTATTAGTATATCTATATATGATTTTTTGGAATATAGTTAGTTGAACTATATTACTTTTATGGGATTTTGAAACAACTATAGATAGTTAAAAATATGTTTATAAATCTATTCAAACTTACAATATATGTTTTAGCAAGTTATAAACAAATAGATATATGTTTAATAACGATTGAGTTTATTGATTTTAAAATAAGTAGTTTGAAAGTAAGTATATAAATAAAGTGGTTTAGAAATCATTTCTCTATGTGTTAAAAGTATATTATTCACATTCAAAGCCAAAACTCTTATTGAATATCATTGTGCCTACCCTTTGGCTATTTTATGCCTTTTTGGGCATTTCTACGTGATTTTTGTAATTTCTGCCTTCACTTGAATGAGAAATTAATTAAACGATTTTGCAATACAAGTAACATAGAACATTTGTATTACTTTATCGATTAATTATCAAACTCATTCGATTGAATAATGTTAGTCGAGTGGAATTTAAGATCATTTAGTTAATATTTAAATATCACAAAGTGGTTATGAAACATTAAGCGATACTCATTTAGTTACTAGTCGAAAGTATATTACACTTATCAAGTGGAGTTTACTAACTGGTAGTAAATATTCGAGTAAACATGTATATTATGGGATGTACATACATTGTTTGTTTAGTTACTATTTGGAAGTAGGCACACTTACTAAGACTATTTCAACAACTTGTCCTCTATGTTTATCCATTTACAAGCGGATCTATGGAGCTTTATGCTCATTTGTAGAGATTTATGCTCATCTATGGAGCCTTACACTCATCTATATTCTATGGGTTTTCATATCCATCTATGGGTCCTGTAGACCATCTGTGTATAACACGCATGTTCAGTGAGTTTTCATGCTCATGAATCTGTGATAGGCGCCTCCCCCTTTTTATTTCTGGATTTCTGTTACTGATTTCTAGATTCTGCAAGATTTGCGTTTTCACCAAATATTTCTTAGGTTTTTCTTTTATGAGAATAAAGTGATTTTGGGTTTGGTGAATAAGTTTTAAGGATAATAATGACCTTTTATGTTTTTCCACCAGGTGGCTATGTGGTGCTATTGGGATTTGATTTAGGATTTCAACATAATTCAGATTTGCCTATGAGAGGCTATATTTGTGTTTTACAACTTGATGAATTATGTGATGTGTTGCCATTTACTTTCCTATGGCTATTTCTAGAGTTTGGAATCATTCGCCATGGGTTATTATTATGGTAGTTGAGCTAGTTTAGTTTAATTTACCATACATGTTATCCCGCCTTTTGGCAAGGCCGAGATACCAAGGAACTAATTGAAAAAGAAACAGGATCACACGTCTTCAACTTTGAATGATTGTTGGGCAACTACAAATATCGATGGATTATGCCCGGGTCTGGATCGGGCTACAATTAATAAGGCACGTCGAGTGAAGCTGTGGAAACCAATGCTCCAAATTTCAGGACTATCCGAGTTCGTATGCTCAAGATATTGCCAATGGGAAGTGGATGAAGTGGTACAGGTTCGAATCCCTCGAGAACAGTATAGGCTCGAATCGATCAGAAGAAAGCCATGCTCCGAATCCATCGACCACACATTAGTTCGAATCCATCCACGAGACCTTGGTTCAAATCCAACAGGGCCGACCCGTATGTTCGAATCCATCAAGGCAGAATGCTTCGAGTCCACGGATTTGTTTCACTCCGTATCAACCATGTTGAAGACCTTCGAACCCACTCCGTCAAGATAGCTTCGTATCCACCAGTCGAATCGATTCGACGGGCGCCCATTCGATCGATTCGAAGGAGCATTCCTTCGAATCCATCACTTCGAATCCACTAAGTCGAAGCGCCTGAAACGATGGGTTCGACCCAGTAAAACTCGGAGAAAAAGACGGGTTGACCCGAGAAACGCGCGAGCCACGTCACCAAGCACATGCTCAGACGATCGATTCGACCCTATCGAGTCGAAGGGATCGATTCGAAGTAAGGGTGTCCATCTGAAGTGCAATTTTAAATCGATTATAACTCGAGGTCCACAAGTCCAAATGCTATGAAATTTTCACAGAAGCTTAAGTACATAATGAAGAATGTCCACACCAAATTTCAGCTCGATTGGACTCTTTCTTGATCAATTCGAACCAAGGGCCGAATCGATCCCAAAGTGGGTCCGGATCTCCAGATCTCGGCCATGTGGGCCCCCTCACGTGCCAGAAGTGGTCTTCCCAAATTTTAGGCGAAATATCAGCCTCCTACACCTATAAATAGAACCCCTGGTCATTCAGAAAAGGGGTCGGGCAATTCTAAGAGCTAAAGAGCGCCCAGACTCTGTCAGATTTACTCCAAATCACCACCGCTGCTTTAGATTGAGACTTAGCATATAAATTCAGTTGTACTACATCATAAGAAATTGTAATCTTCAAGTATCGAGCAATAAAATCATCAAACTTCATAGTGGACGTAGGCAAAACGCCGAACCACTCTAAATCGCTTGTCCTTGCAATTTGCTTTCTGTTATTTGGAGTTTTTGTTAGATAATCCGCAGTTTTAATTTTCTTTCTTCACTTTTATCTCTTCAAAAACTTCCGAAGAGTGTTGTGCCCATTTTTGGTACAAACACTTTAGTGCTTTCACTGAGAATTGACCAGTTTTTTCTCCTGCTCTTTGGATCTACCATCGATACCGGATTGCACAAATCCAAGAGGAAGATCCAGATCTCTAATTCATAATCCTTCCATTCTATTCAGATTTTCATAAAGTCTAGGAAAAGGATTCATCATTCAAAATGGTTAGCACAAGAACCACTTCTACAGCTACTGGTCAAGAAGGTAGGGATGGACAGAATCCTACACAACAGCAGCCATCCAACCAAGACAATATTGCTCATTCAGATCCGTCTGGGCCAGTCACCAGACAGGAGTTCCATGTGCTACTTCAAGAACTGACTCAAAGTCGGCAATAATTGGCCAAACAGTTGCGTGCTAATATTGAATTAACAAACCAATTGAACCGCCAAGGCCGCAGAAGGTCCATAAGGGATGATATCTCCCGATCATCTACTGAAAGTTCTGCCTCATCGGACTATTATCACAGATCTACTCGTCCTCGATTAGACGGAAGTCATGCGCAAACAGCCGGATATCAACCCGCCTTGACTGTTGGGCAGTTGAGGGCAGGGCCTTCAACCAGCTTTCAGGCCAGGCCCTCAACACGAGGAGGCCCTACTACACAGCATACCACGGACAATCATGCCACAGCTGCCACAATAGAAACAAGGGTTGATACCTGAAATCTTTCAGAGCCAAATAATCAGCAGCGTGGGCGTACTCCTGAACCATACGTCCCGGAAGACGCTGAGCCAAGGAGGCGAAATTTGGACCGTCGACAGCGCCCGGTCCAAACTTGCGCTGTGGAACCCGACCACACCTTAGCTCAGCAGGCTCAAAATGTAGCGATGCCCGACATTTCTACTATGATACGTCAAATGATCCGCGAAAGCCAAGGTCTTACCAATGATGATTGGGGGATTTCTCGAAGTCATACTCCTTTCACGGACGAGATACTGTACGCTGAACCTCCTCGGCGATTCAGAATGCCAACTCTCCCTATGTACGAAGGAAATTCTGACCCCAATCAACACATTTTGAAATATGAATGGTCAATGAGCGCCGCAAGGGCCGATGATGCAGTAAAGTGTCGAAGTTTCCCCATCTCTCTGGGAGGAATTGCAACGATGTGGTTTACAAGATTGCCACCTAGATCTATCTCTTCATTTGATCAATTGGCTAAGAAATTTGTTGAACAATTTCGCATGCATGTCGCTAGACCCAAAGATGTCAATACCCTGTCCAATGTTACCCAAGCTCGTGGGGAAACACTAAGGCGTTACTTGGAAAGATTCCATGCGGCATGTGTGGAGATTAGTAATCCCAACGATAACTCAATTTTAATGGCGTTGACAAAAGGAATCGATCCCGATTCTGAGTTTGGAAACTAGTTAGCTGGAAAACCACCCGCGTCGTTGGACCGTTTCTACTCCAAAGCCGCTCAATTCTTACGGCAAGAGGACACGAAACAGTCTAGGAAGCAGGACGATGCGAAGCCCAGAAGTGAAGGGATACAAAGTAATGTAGCAGTTAAACAGTCCAGTGATAACTCCGGGAAAGTCCAGTTAAATATACAGAACAAGCAAACTCAGCCAAGAGGTAACAGTGGCCAGGATAAGAAAAGAGATCCAAATCGAGGCCCACGGCACAGGGCTCCGATGTTCGAAAATTATACACCATTAAATACATCGCTGGAAAATGTGTACCTACAAACTTGCAACACTGTGCAGTATAAGAAGCCCGCTCCGAGGCAGTCATCAAAAAGGCAAATTCAGACAGGGAAGTTTTGTAGATTTCACGAAAGTTATGGCCACAATACTAACGACTGTCGACATTTACAGGACCTCATAGAAAAATTGATCAGGGAGAGAAAGTTAGATCAATTCATACGGGCACCGCAGTCCGGTGGTGCGGGCCCTTCAAATTAGAATCATACACAAAATCAAGAAAGACAAGAGGAACCCGCTCGTACAGGCGGAAGGTTGGTTATAAATACCATAAGTGGTGGTCCCCATCCAGCAGACAGAAGCTGGAGGGAAATGGATTTGTATGCTAGCTCTATCAGGCATGCGAGCTTCGAATGCTGTAGTAATTGTGAAGATGGAACTCCGGCTAAGCAACAAAAGACAATGTCTGATGACATCATATTTAGAAGCAGAGATGCTGACAAAATCGAAGCCCCAACAATCGACCCACTGGTTATATCTGCCCAGGTTGGTCCTGCCTGGATGAAGAGGATCCTGGTTGACAGTGGGAGTTCTGTAAACATTTTGTTCAAACGGGCCTATGACCTAATGAAGATGGAAGCAAAGGACTTAAAACCTTGTCAATCTTGGGTTCACGGCTTCAATGGGAGTGCTACAATACCCACTGGAATAGTGGAGCTATCAGTGGAGCTGGGAATTGGAGAGCACCGGAGAGTCCGATTGTTGCAATTTGTCGTTCTAGACATCGCTTCGCCGTATAATGCATTCTTGGGCCGACCAGCCCTTGCCGAATTCAGGGCGGCCATTGCCCCATGGTGTTTGACTTTAAAATTCCCAACTGACCATGGGATTGGAGTCATTCAAGGAGATCAGGCAGTAGGAAGAGCCTGTTATGTTACTGAAATGCATGAGGCGCAGAAAAAGGAGAAAGGAAAGGGCGTAGAGGAATCTCTCCACGTCCGTTTTACTGATGATTGACAACTAGCGCCTGGGCCTCGGCCCGGGCACCACTACCAATTCCTTAAAGATCTTGACCCTAGAGACAACGATGATAAAGACGAAGCTAAAGAGAATCAAGCTTCCCCAGCCGAACTGACTGTGGACGTCCCGGTCAGTGAAGATGACAGCTCAAAAGTACTAAAAGTTGGATCTCAACTGAAAAAACAGATACAACAGGAATTGGTTGAATTTCTCCAGGCGAATCTCGACGTTTTCGCCTGGACACACTCTGATATGTGCGGAATCTCACCGACATCGCAAGTCATTCCTTGAACATTAATCCGCGACACGTTCCGGTCAAACAAAAAAGGCGTGGTATGGATTCAGAGAGATCTGCCGCCCTTAAAGAGGAAGTTGACAAATTACAATCAAATGGTTTTATACGAGATGCTTTATACCCAGAATGGGTACCAAATCCAGTGTTGGTTCGAAAACCGAATGGGAAATGGAGAACTTGCGTCGATTACTCTAACTTAAATAAAGCTTGTCCTAGAGATAGTTTTCCACTTCCTCGAATTGACCAGCTCGTAGACTCAACGGCCGGGCATGAATTGTTATCTTTTATGGATACTTATTCTGGTTATATTCAAATACCCATGCACTTACCCGATCAAGAACATACCAGTTTCGTGACCGATTTGGGACTCTACTGCTACAGAGTCATGCCTTTTGGTTTAAAGAATGCCGGAGCGACATACCAACGCTTGGTCAATCGGATGTTCGCCGACCATATCGGGAGGACCATGGAAGTTTATGTGGATGACATGTTAGTAAAGTCCCGGTTTTCTACAGATCACATCAGAGATTTAGATTCAATGTTCCGCATCCTACGAAAATATGGAATGAAGCTCAACCCATTAAAGTGTCACTTCGGCGTTGCGTCCGGAAAGTTCCTCGGTTTCATCGTCAATGCTCGTGGGATAGAGGCGAATCCCGAAAAGATCTGGGCAATAAGGAACTTGCAAACTCCAAGAACCATCAAAAAAGTTCAGAGTCTCAATGGGAAGGTAGCGGCACTAAGCAGGTTCATTTCAAAATCCACTGATAAATGCATTCCTTTCTTCGATCTGATCCGAAAGGGAAAGCAAAACTTTGAATGGACCATGGAGTGCGAAGGTGCATTTCGATCGCTGGTTCAACATCTATCTACACCACCGATCCTGTCAAAACCGGTTGATCATGAACAATTATACCTTTATCTGGCAGTATCGGAGCATGCGATCAGTGCTGCTCTAGTCCGAGAAGAAGATCGAGTGCAAAAGCCGGTCTATTATGTTAGTAAACGATTAACAGGAGATGAAAGAAATTATCTAAGGTTGGAAAAATTGGCTTATTGCCTGGTCATTGCCTCAAGAAAGCTTCGCCCTTATTTCCAAGCTCATCCACTTACTGTATATACTGATCAGCCGTTGCGACAGGTCCTCACGCGGCCTGAGACGTCTGGTAGGTTACTCAAGTGGAATATTGAACTGAGTCAATTTGACATCACTTATGCTCCGCGGAAAGCCATTCAAGGGAAAGTCCTAGCTGACTTCATAGCTGAATTTACTGTTCCAGACGACTTGCCCGAAACCAATCAATCTCCCGAATACATTTGGAAGCTGTATACAGATGGTGCATCAAACGATCGGTGTTCAGGTGCTGGTGTTATACTCGAAACCCCCGAAGGCCGATCCATATGTTATGCTTTGAAGTTTGATTTTCACGCAACCAACAATGAAGCTGAATACGAAGCCCTATTGACTAGATTAAAACTTTCCAGAGATTTGAGAATTATCGCTATAGAAATTTATTGTGATTCACAGTTGGTTGTGTGCCAGGTACGGGGAGAATATCAAGCAAGAGACCGAAGATTGGCTACTTACTTAGCTCGAGTTCAGGAAATACTGGATCATTTGATTATTATGCCATTTACTATATACCACGAGATCACAATCAAAAGGCCGATTCATTGGCAAAGTTAGCCAGCACGGGTGAAGCACAGCAAATGGGACTTGTCCCCGTCGAAACTTTGTCCTCCCCAAGCATCGATCAAATAAAAACGAATGATGTGTTTGAAACCTCTCCCAGTAGAGAATCATGGATGACTCCGTATCGAAATTACATTGAGAATGGGATATTGCCTGAGCATCGAAATGAGAAAAGGCAAACTCTACGAAAAGCTTCACGGTTCGTCATTCAGGACGGAATCATGTATAGAAAAGGTTATTCTGTTCCTCTCCTCCGGTGTATTGCTCACGACGAAGTCAAACGAGTGTTACATGACGTGCACGAAGGAGAATGTGGCGATCACACCGGTGGACAAGCGCTTGCTAAGAAAATACTCCGATATGGATATTACTGGCCGACAATGAACCGAGATGCAGCCAACTATGCCAGAAAGTGCGACAGGTGCCAGAAACACGCTCGAATTCCAAGAGCCCCACCTACCGAGATAACTCAAATGGTCAGTCCCTGGCCATTCGCTATGTGGGGAATCGATATCATCGGAGCTCTACCTCTGGCAAAAGTTGGCGCGAAGTACGACATCGTCGCAGTTGATTACTTTACGAAATGGGCCGAGGCCGAAGCTCTCGCGACAATCACGACAAAGAAAGTAATAAACTTTGTAGTTCGCAATATCATCTGTCGATTTGGACTCCCACATACTATCACCACGGATAATGGAGCCCAATTCGAGAGTTCAGAGTTCAAGAATTTCTGTCAACGGTTTCATATCCATAAAAAATTCTCAGCAGTTGCGCATCCTCAGGCAAACGGTCAGGTCGAAGCTGTTAACAAAGTTATAAAATCCATCTTAAAGAAACGACTGGAAAAGGCTGGGGGCAAATGGGTTGATGAACTTCCTATGGCATTATGGGCTTATCGAACAACTCACAAGACCACAACCGGACACACCCCGTTTTCCTTATCTTATGGCTCGGAAGCCGTTATTCCAGTTGAGACGGAAGTATTTTCCCACCGCGTGACTTATTATGATCCAAAAACAAATGCTATATTACTTGCTGAATCTTTGGATTTATTGGATGAGAAACGGGAAGAGGCTGAGTTGAGAGCAGCCGCGTATCGAAGTCGAGTCGCCCGGATATACAATGCCAAAGTTCGACCTCGAACTTTTGAACTCGGTGATCTCATCCTCAAGAGAATCTATCCGGTTCCTTCACACATGAAACCAAATTGGGAAGGACCATACGTGATTACACAAAGACTCGGAGATGGCACATTCAAACTATCGACCGTGGACGGTCTAGTTTTGCCAAGGGCTTGGAACAGCGAGAGTCTCCGTCGCTACAACATATGACAGGCTTTATTTATTTTATTATTTAGCAATTTACTTTTGCATTTCGAAATTAGAATTTGTAATAAGGCAACTGACTTTGCCATATTTTCTTATTTCAGCAATAAAATGCCATCTCTACGAGCCAGAGCTGTGATTCATTAAATACAATGTACAACATCACGATGCACAAAGAGCTAAATTCCATCACACAGTGGAATTTATTCAAGTAGGGAGTGGCTATGAAGCAATCAACCACTCGCTAAATGAAACCCGAGCTCGGGGGCAAGCCATCACATCAAGCCAGAAACGGGTTGATACACGACAACCCTTCACTTAACTCTGTACTCCCAGAGTGCGAGGCGGAGTATAAACATTCACTTAACTCCGTACTCCCAGAGCGCGAGGCGGAGTATAAACATTAACAAAACTCCAGAGTACTCCGAGAGCGCGAGCTGGGTACAAACATTTACTTAACTCCGTACTCCCAAAGCGCGAGACGGAGTATAAACATTAACAAAACACCAGAGTACTCCGAGAGCGCGAGCTGGGTACAAACATCAACAAACTCCAGACTCCGAGAGCGCGAGCTGGAGTATGAACATTAAATAACTCTGTACTCCTAGAGTGCGAGGCGGAGTATAAACATTTACTCAACTCCGTACTCCCAGAGTGCGAGACGGAGTATAAACATTAATTAACTCCGTACTCCCAGAGCGCGAGACGGAGTATAAACATCTACTTAACTCCACACTTCCAGAATGTGAGACGAAGTATAAACATACATCAACTCCATGCTTATCCCCATGACTGGGGGCAGAACAAAGACACATATCGAGTTGAAGACAAGAAGGGAATATACTTTCATTTCCATTATCAACAAAAAGAATCTGATTACAAAATGGCTCAAAAATTCCTACTAGTGGGAGCCGAATCCACATCTATACACGGCTATAGAAAAATCAACAAAACACTACCCCACGCGACAGAAAACCAGAAAAGGAGTTCAATCTTTTTTCTTCCTTATTTTCTTCTTTGGGGTAGCTCCGCCAGATCCGCTGCCCGATTTTCCCCTTGACCGTTTACTCTTTTCAGGCTTGTCCTCCGACGGCGACATGATATCAACGTCTTCCTCGGAGCTTGAGGCGACGAAGATTCTCCTGGAGGGTCGAGCCGGAGGCATAGGAGCGGTAACAGGAAGTGGGGCAGGAACATCTTCAATTACCACCGTGCCACCCGGTGATATCATCATTAGCGGGGCAGGCCCAGGTGGATTCATACCGGCGGTCGTTGCTGCCATCTCAGCACTAATCTCAGCTAAAATTTCGGCTTCACGGGATGCTTGGGTCGCGCTGGATGTGCTAGTAACCGGCATAGAAGAACTGACGACTAGAGCGACACCACTCATGGCATAAGAAGGACCGGTGAAGGGATCGTTGGGCTGACTGAGGAGTTCCTCAATCATCTGAGCGTCAAAGGAAAACATGCTCATGTCTCCTTCTTCGCCGACCACGGCAGACGTCATGATGGCTTCGGTGACAATGGCCCCCTACGCTTGATATAAAGCTTGAGATACAGGAGGTGCAGAGATAAAAACTTCAGTCACTGAAATGTGAAAAGCAGAGATTGTTAGCCAAGTGTATTGCTTCAGGTTCATCACACTAAGTATATACGGGAAGCGCTCAGATACCTTCTTTGGCCTGTTTCGAAGCAAGGGCGGGAGCAGAGATAGGAGCCTCAGCGGGAGATAGCTGCGGCTGGTCAGGATATATGCGGGAACGGACTGGGGATCAACCGCACCAGTGGTTTCGGGCAATGTCGGAATTACAACTCCAACACTTGTCTCGTGATGCTTGATCCCTGAACCCTCACCCATCTCTATCTGTTGAGTACCGAGCCTTTCTCTCGCCACAGAAACCACCGCCTCGTGAAGGACTTTCCTCTCATCATCAGTGAGCAAGCGCGTCTCGAGCTCAAAATCATCAAGTGTTTCATCAGGATGCGCCGCTCTCTTCTCCTCCACCAGCCTAGTCCAGGCATTGTATAGAATCATGGAGTCATCTCCCAGCCACGCTAAATTTCTGTGCTCCAGCACATTGGCGTTGTACATGACCAGGAGATCATCAAACTCAACGTCCATCCTGGACCGCTCCACCAAAATCTTTTCTTGAATTTCTGCTTCCGCAGACTTAGTCTTGGCCGCCGCCGCAGCAAGTTCGGCTCTGAGAGATACAGCTTGGTCGTACGCCTCTTGAGCAGTGGTGTTTGCATCGTCCTTCACCACTTCAGCAAACTTAGCCTTGAGCTCGTTCAGCTCCTTCACGGCTAAGTCCCGCTCAGTTGCGACGGTGGTGTAGCGGTGGCCCATCTCTTCAACCGTGGCGCAATGTTCCTGTTGCATCCTTGCCATTTTGGCCACGGCGTCCTCATGCTTCTGGAGCGCTTGAAGTTCTGAATTCCGAGACGTCTCCATTTCAGATTGAAGAACTTGAATGATGCGGTCCTTCTTGACAATGTCAGCATCGCGCTCAGCAATAATCTTCGCCCGGTCAAAAGCTACTTTAGAGGCCTTTACGGCTGCCTTATACCATTCCTTATATTGGGCATAGAAATCACGAATGTAGTCATGAGCGACAGTCTCAGCATCCGAAGGGATCCTCTTAAGATGAGGAGGAAAGACATATGCATCCATGCAAATTTCAGGAAAATCTTTTTTCATTTGCGCAAGTTTGATGGCTCCTTCACTTGTCAATTCAGCCGGGGCCTATTCTACTATAGCGGCCGTTGTCGGTTCCACTCTTGGCCGCTGAGTATCGGGCCGAGAAGATTGAGAAGGTTGCTGCTGCTGAGAAGGCCCAGGAAGATCTACAAGGGCCCTAGGAGGCGGGGGAGAACGAGATCGGGATCGGTGCTGGTACCCCCGATCTCTGTCGGTACGATCATGGCCAGAGCGGCCACGCCAGTAGTCTCTATCCCTATCATAGCGCTCTTGGCTAGTATAACCATGCCCGTGGTCCCTATCAGATTCCCTCCAACGGGACTCATAGTAATAAGATGAACGGCGCACGTTGCGGAGCCTATCCAGAGTAGATCCTCTGCCTGACATTTCACCTGCGATAAGAGAGAGTTACGGATTAGGATCCGATAAAGCGATGTTTACTATGCAAAAGTCGTGAAGTGCTGTGGAAGTGTGTGTAAATGTGTAAACCCCCAAACCGACCGGAAGTGTTGACCGCACTTAAAGGAAAGGGCTCGTTCATGTTTAGGACATCATGAAATTCTTCCAACCCCGGATTATGAGAAATCGATATATAATCCAGGATGGGAATATCGTCAAGCCCTTTGAAAGTATCTCTCGAATGAGAAGGGGCGGCCTCAGGAATCATGACTCCGGAAGTGGGAGGAGACACATCTATAGATTTCCACCCCTTAGACTTGAGTTTTTTGGAAACGGCGGCCTTGTCTTTCCGTCTTTCTCCCAACTCTTCGAAATTTCCCGAGAGATCAGCCATCTGCTCTGAATCTGTATGGGTTCTTTCTTCATCACTCACTTCGGTTATTGTGATTCCGAGCAACTTCTTCGCCGTTTTCTTCTTGGTTTTCTTTTTGTTTTTCTTCTTGGAGGCGGGCTTTGCCATCCCTTCAATGACTATACTTTGATTAATTTCAATCAAGCCGAGAGTTCTTAAGTTATAGTCGTTCAGCACCGAGTCGATATGTCTCAGCTCGCTCGGAACTTCTTGAAGACTACGGACAATGCCCCTGAAGTACCCGCCATCGGGTCTGGAGATAATGGCTGTGAGAGAAATGAGATGTCAATACTAATGCCAAAAAACTATTGGTCAAGAAACATCATCAACAGGTTAAGATGCTTACGTCTAGACAACCATCGCCTAGCGAAACCAGGAGGACACCGGACATAAAACCATTCATTCTTAAAATAACTCAGTCTGGTCCAGGATCCAATAATGACTTGGCAATTTCTGACTGCCTCTAGGAATGTAAAGGATGGGCTATCGCCCCTACTCTTGAAGTTAAATATATATCTAATCTCGGTTGGCCTTGGCGGGCGAAAAAGACAGTCCGTAAATATGACGAAGGCACTGTTCAGCAACGCATGTCCGTTGGGATGAAGTTGCGAGGGAGCGATTGCTAAATATGATAGCATCTCTCTGATATATTGATTAAATGGAGGAAGCGTTCCAGCCGCGAGAGCATGGCGATAAAAAGCTGTATATCCTTCAGGAGGATTGTGCGGTCTATCGTTGGCACTGGGCAATAAAACATCATCTAGAGATATGTTATGCTTCAAACATATCCTGCCTAACAAAGACTCAGAAATACTGGACTAGACGGAATCGATAGGATCCTCAATAAATATAGCCTCCGGCAATTCGTCTGGAGCCGGGTCGATTACATCGGCGGGAATATCGGGAATCTCAAGCATCGGAGGAGGAGAGCTCTACACCACTTGTTGTTGGGAGCTCGAAGATTCCATAATTGACTAACTCATCATAAAGAGACGTTAAGTACATAAAGAGCCCGTGCATTCCCCAGTGTAAAGTATGAACGTGTTGTGCAGTGCAAGTGCAGTGCGTTACTAAGGCAAATTTTACATACTGAAATGAGATGTACGAACAACGGAATTCTAGAAATCAAGAATGAAAATGACCATCATCGCTGACCATCACTTCCACACCATCCAGACGCTACTGACCACTTCAAGTATAAATCAGTTGTATTCTTGGTTAAGTCACAGTTCCATCGACGAGTTTCAAAGGAAATTCAAGTATAGTCATACAATCAAGTTCAGTTATGCAAGGCCGAAGCTCGTCGAAGTCGAGTATGCTAAAGTTCGTAAAGTTCGTCAAAGTTCAAACTTGAAAATGGTCGTAGTTCAGATGTTGGAGCAATTCAGAAGAGTAGAAGCCTCTGAAGCAAGGATGTTCGAATCCATCAACTCGAATCGATATGAGTCGAATCGATGAAGGTCGAATCGATATACTTCAACTCCACGTAGTTCGACTCGATGAAATCTTGGGGTGGAGAAGCACTTCGAATCCATGAGCTATGCATAACCTCGAATCGATTGGGATATTGCTACTTCGAATCGACCGGCACGATCTTTCGAAACCATCGATACGAAATCTCGCATCGATTCGAACTACCTATTCCTGAATCAATTCGAAGTCTTGTATTCTTGATCGGTTCGAACTGCTTATTCCTACATCGATTCGAAATCTTGCATCTTCGATCGATTCGAGCTACTTGTCCCAGAATCGATGCGAGTCGAAAAAGCTTTGTCTCTCGAAACCATCGAGTCGACCCATTTCAGTTCCTACTATTCCTCATGTTTCTCGAAAGAAAGAATTGAAATCAATGATATAATCCCGGTTTCATCGTTCTACACTCGAATCGATCCCTTAGGTACCTGGTTGGATTCGATTACAAATGAAGACTTGGTGTAATCTGATCGATTCATGCAAGACGCAGAGCTCTGAAGGATCGGTTCGAAGAAGCAGCAATTGCAATAGAAAAAAGTAAAAAGTAAAAATGAAATTAGCCTCGCGTATTTATATGGGTTCCAAGGACGACTCGAGGCTCTTTGTCTCCCGGTCATGTTGACCGATCATAATAGGTCACAACCCCATCGATTCGAACGATTGCTCGATTACTCATCACCTTCGAATCCATCCCTTATTTCGAATCCATCTGGTTTCAAACCCTTAACCATGTTGAATCCATCCATGCAGTGTCGATACAAAGCATCATCGATTCGAAGGAGTAACCGAATAGAGGCTGGATTGGGAGTCTTATCGACTCGAAGTGCGAGGTCCCTTGGGCCATCGATTCGAAAGCCATCGATTCGAAGAAACATAGCTTCGAATCCATCAAAGACCACTGATGAAAATGGACGAATCGTTTCAATATGAAAAATTACTTGTCAACTCTTTATGCCGATTAAGGAGAGGATCGATATGAGAGGATGATCATAGACAATCATAAAAGCAATGTTTTAACTCGAATCTCAAACCGGTTCAGGAGAGGATCGATGCAGATTTCGATAGCAAACCGAACTGACAACGACTTGCGATCACGCAATGATAACTAAAGTCAAGGTGATACACGTATGCACATATTTATGACTGATAATTGATCTTTATCATTTACAAGGATCAAATGTTCATCTCGTCATAACCCCAACGGCAAACAGCCGATCACGGTTGTACGACAGTCGATTACTGCAACAAAGAATACAACTCTCGGCGGAGCTTGTCATAATTGTACAACGATGGACTGCAGCTATTCAAAGCACGTCATGTTTACACAAGACGTACTTTGGGGGGCAAATGTTATCCCGCCTTTTGGCAAGGCCGAGATACCAAGGAACTAACTGAAAAAGAAACAGGATCACACGTCTTCAACTTTGAATGATTGTTGGGCAACTACAAATATCGATGGATTATGCCCGGGTCCGGATCGGGCTACAATTAATAAGGCACGTCGAGTGAAGCTGTGGAAACCAATGCTCCAAATTTCAGGACAATATGAGTTCGTATGCTCAAGATATTGCCAATGGGAAGTGGATGAAGTGGTACAGGTTCGAATCCCTCGAGAACAGTATAGGCTCGAATCGATCAGAAGAAAGCCATGCTCTGAATCCATCGACCACACATTAGTTCGAATCCATCCACGAGACCTTGGTTCAAATCCAACAGGGCCGACCCGTATGTTCGAATCCATCAAGGCAGAATGCTTCGAGTCCACGGATTTGTTTCACTCCGTATCAACCATGTTGAAGACCTTCGAACCCACTCCGTCAAGATAGCTTCGTATCCACCAGTCGAATCGATTCGAAGGGCGCCCATTCAATCGATTCGAAGGAGCATTCCTTCGAATCCATCACTTCGAATCCACTAAGTCGAAGCGCCTGAAACGATGGGTTCGACCCAGTAAAACTCGGAGAAAAAGGCAGGTTGACCCGAGAAACGCGCGAGCCACGTCACCAAGCACATGCTCAGACGATCGATTCGACCCTATCGAGTCGAAGGGATCGATTCGAAGCAAGGGTGTCCATCTGAAGTGCAATTTTAAATCGACTATAACTCGAGGTCCAAAAGTTCAAATGCTATGAAATTTTCACAGAAGCTTAAGTACATAATGAAGAATGTCCACACCAAATTTCAGCTCGATTGGACTCTTTCTTGATCGATTCGAACCAAGGGCCGAATCGATCCCAAAGTGGGCCCGGATCTCCAAATCTCGGCCATATGGGCCCCCTCACGTGCCAGAAGTGGTCTTCCCGAATTTTAGGCGAAATATCAACCTCCTACACTTATAAATAGAGCCCCTGGTCATTCAGAAAAGGGGTCGGACAATTCTAAGAGCTAAAGACCGCCCAAACTCTGTCAGATTTACTCCAAATCACCACCGCTGCTTTAGATTGAGACTTAGCATATAAATTCAGTTGTACTACATCATAAGAAATTGTAATCTTCAAGTATCGAGCAATAAAATCATCAAACTTCATAGTGGACGTAGGCAAAACGCCGAACCACTCTAAATCGCTTGTCCTTGCAATTTGCTTTCTGTTATTTGGAGTTCTTGTTAGATAATCCACAGTTTTAATTTTCTTTCTTCACTTTTATCTCTTCAAAAACTTCCGAAGAGTGTTGTGCCCATTTTTGGTACAAACAATACAAGTTTATATACCTTTTTTGTTTATGCACGTTAATTATTATGATCTAATCCTTTGGATATTTAGAGACAGTCTGATCCGTTTATTATATTTTATAATACTCGGGTCCGACTGAGACTTGACATGTACAGGGACTCTATGACTTTGGATTTGGGCTAGCTAGAGTAGATATATGAAGTGGCATCTTTGTGATAAAGTTCCCATTTTAGACGTGGACCTTTTTTGTATACTTGTGTATATTTGGTTGTAGAGTTAACTTGAGATGTCTTGTATATTCTTTTATACATGTCAGAGTTTATGCTAGTATATATTTGTATATGCAAGTCTAGTATTTTGTTTTGTCGACTTACACTTTAAAGAAGTAATTGATGTATTTTATTTCCGTTGTGACTTTTGATTTTGTGTTGTATATTATGTTACGTATTGTTTTGAATTAGATTAAACAACTGTATTATTGTTTTGCACCTGGATCAGATATGTCGAACTACCACTTGTAAGAAATGAAAGAAAAATATAGTCATATTATTTGATATATTTGATTCATGGTTAAAGCAATTTTACAAGTGGTCACTCCTAACCAACCTTATTCTTCGTATTACTCGACAATATTTCTTATAATAGTCTTGGGTAATATGGGTATAAAGGTGGGGCGCTATAGTTGGTATCAGAGTATAGGTTTAGAACTATATAGGATATAAGAATAACAAATCTTGGTCTAGACAGACTTAGAGTCCCGTCCCTTGGATGTATCAGGTAGAAATTAGGGTTTATTTCCTATTTAGAATAGGAGCATAATGATTATTGGGAATAATCATTGGGATGTATTTGTAGAAGTTTTGAATTAGTTTACAAATTAGTTTTATAAAATGGTTTTAAAAGTTAAGTGTTGTGTAGTAGTGTTCCAATCTGTTAGTGATCAGAGTTGCACAGCGAAAGCTAATAGACTGTTTTCGCTTAGTACAGTAATTAGTTGATTATTTATGTTTTATTGAATATTATATGCATGGATGAAAGGTTTCTTTATTTAATTGCTATAAGTAGATTTGTATTTGTATGAGAATTTAGAAATTTATAAATCTAGGGATTATTTTTGTATTAAATTGCCCGTTGAGTATTTATGAATTCTAATCGAGACGTGGGATGCCACGGTGTCGATACGGATTTCTAAACGCTTTGATGAGATAATCCGACATAGTAAATTAGTGTTATCTTATTTGAAGTATTATAAATGGTGAATATGTTGAAAATAATACTTAATGAGAAGACAAATTTTTAAGCAAGTTAAGTATTATTTTTAATTGAGATGTATATTTTGGGAAATATATTTACATGCATATGCAATAAATTTTTGGAAGTAGAAAGATATTTTTGTGAAAAATAATATATAAACATGTGTTGTACAAATGTGATAAATTTTCAAAACAAGTATCTTGAAGAATAATAATATGTTAAGAGAAAATATTAGGAATTATATGGTTATTTGGAAAGGAAATATTATTGAAATTTTGTTAATAATATTTGGTAAATGATTCGAAAGGAAATATTATTATTAGTGAAAATAAAATATTTTATGGAAAGAGATTCCGAAAAATAAATTTATAAGAAATTTTATCTATGTGTATATATGTGTTTAAAAAATTATGATGGTTTAGAAAATTATAAAATGCATTTTTATGTATTAATGTTAGATGATGTGTGTAGCCACCGAGCCTTAGTAATAGAAGAGATCAGTGGCGAGGCCATGTTTTTCACAATCAAAATCGCAACTAATTGACAAAGCAATTTACTATAAATGGATGGCAAGGCAGTGCCATTAAATTATTTGATGTTTGTAAATTGTGTATTTTTGTTTTAAGATATGTGCTAAGAGGAGTAGTGTGTGATATTGTTGATTTTTGTGCATATCACTTTATATTTTAAATTGGGGTTAACTTTTATATTTGAGCCATAGATATAAGAAGTTAATTACTTTAAAGAAGATGTTGAAAATATTCACACACACATAGATATATATATATATATATACACACACATGGCCTTAAATCATTCAATATGTAAGTTAATCCAAAATAATTACTTTCAAAACTACAAGCTTGCTTTGCTTTCACTTATTCTTGTCCTTGGCTATAAAAGTCGTACTAACATCTCTTTTGGTGATTTTTGAATTGTTGCATCTTACAAATTTTGCCGTATTGTTTTGCTGGGGTTCTGGCATTGTTTGGATTAATTTATGGTGTTTTCCTTGCATAACTTCTAGGTTGTTTCTATCCTTCATTTGATGATCTTATTTTGATGTTTCCTTTTATGGAAATTGCTCTATGGATATAGCACAATACACCTCTTTGCACAGATTTCAAACTAGATTTTTCAAAGCGATATATTTTAAACCACATTGTTTTGTCAAAACAAATATATTATTTGTAAACCTAATTTTGGAAACATATAGGTATTGATAGTTTTGAATTGTTTGAAAAACAAGGATTTATATATATATATATATATTCTAATATCAATTATTAATTTTGATAAAGCAATATTTTCAAAATATTTTTTGAGAAAAAAAACTATTTTAGATTATTTTTTGCATGTTTTTGATTGAATGAGAAATTGAATTAAGCGGACTAGTAAAACAAGTGGTATGAAATGCTTGCGTTTATTTCTGCATTTAATTCTTAGACTTGTTCGACTGAACCCCATTGACAATTATTCTGATAAGTTTTGGACTTCTTCTTGGAGTTTGTAGACTTTTATCTCTATCTTGGAGTTTACACATGTATATGGTGAATTTAATGTTCACCAATCTTGTAGTATTTTTGGTGTCTTTACCTTTATGATTTCTGGATTTTGTTTATTGACTTCTAGACTCTATGTGATTTGAGTTTTCACCATAATTTTTGGGGGTTTAGCTCTTTTAAGCCCATTTAGATTTTGAAATTTGGTGAATAAACTTTTAAGAATATTGATATTCTTTTGTGATTTGCTATTAAAGAAAAAAATTTAAGTATCATGAGTTTATTTCTGTAGCACTGTCCATATATTTCTTGTATGCTTAATAATTGTTATGATTTTTAAGTTAATCATCATTTTGATTGAGATGGTTGCTAAATTTGGCATAACAAATTCAAATAAAATAGCTGTACAAAATAATAGTGAAATTATGGAAGTTCATTTGTAAAGTAAGAGAAGAGATTTTATAAATAAGTTAAATTTTAGTATAAGGATATGACTTATACTAAATTAAATTTTCTTTATAATCATAGGAAGTCTATGAATATTTGATAAATCAAATAATTGAGTGAAGGAAAGAAAATTATAATTGTTTGAGCATACATATAACTTTTCACTAGGAATTAGCTTTCCTAATTTACGAATTTCAAATATGAAAATTTTAAATTGGTAGAAATTAAAAGTTGAGTTTTCATTGAAATTTTGAAAATTTTCATGTTAAGGAAAAACTAATTCGTATAGAAAAATGATTTCTTTTTAATAAAAATGAAATAAAATGGTGAGATTGTAAAATAAAAATAAAGGAAGTCTTTACGTTGTTTTCACATTCTTATTGATTTGAGACATTCAAATAAGTTGAGTATCTTTTTAACACCTTAAATAATTAGTGTTTTAAACTATAAAAGGTGTTATACTTTAAAATAATGTGAAATATTAGTATGAAAATATTTTCAATCTAGAAAAGATGAATTTTTGAAATTTTATTATAGACTTTTCACTGAATTGGAAATTACGAGGATGTAATTTCTTTAGAGGGGAAGTCTATAACAACCCAAAATTTTGAGTTAATTAAATAAAATAAATAATGATTTAAATCGGAGAAATTAAATCATTAATATGGAATTTATATTCTTTTTATAAAAAATAAACTTTTTTTGTAATAATAATTCTAAATCATTGTGAATTAGTAAATGTTGAAACCAATATATAAGCCTTACTAAGATTTTTATTTAATTATGGGGAATTCTAAATTTATAGAATATTGAAAAATAATGGATTTTATTTCAATTAAATCTAATTAGTGTTTAAATTGGTTTCTAAATTAGAAAGTGTAAAATTCTCTGTTTAGATCATTGTTGGAATTTATCTCAATCAAGATAAATTAAGAAGTCATTTTATTTAAATGGGCTATGATTTAAATACTTAGGCTTTTGATTCATGAAGCTCTTTGTAAGTAAATAGAATATGAAGTTAGGTTTATAAGATAATAAAAAGAGGAAAGTTCTTTTAAAATAAACAAGGTTTTATTTTCTTATTGGGTTCAATAACCACCCAAGCCCAGTTAACTAAGAGAAGTTTTACTCTTCTTCTCATTTTATCTGTACGTTCATTTTATTAACTTACAGTAAACAATAGAAAGAAGCTGAACCCCTTTTCATCTTTGAAATATAGAAACCAAAATCTATTCTCTTCAACCCTCTTGCAAATTAAACCATTTTAGAAGCTAATAATATAAGATTTTGCTCTTTTAAAAATTGGAAGCTGCTGAAGTTGTATTTAGTTGCTAAATTAAAGAGTAAATGTGAGTTAAACCTTAAAAGATTTATCTCTAAAACTTAATATTGCATGCATTAGACTTTATAGTGAATGGTTTTGAATTGAAATGATAATTTTGGGGTTTTTGAAGTTGTAAACCTGAATTTGCATTCACTATTAAAATAAATTATTGTAAACTAATTTCTACCTCCTTTTGATATCTTACTGCTTTGATCAATTACCAGTTGAATGCATGTGAGTTTCTTAGTCTATGTCCTGAGATAAAGTTGCCAGAATCGAGTAAACTCTTCGGCGTTTCCACTTGTAGTCAATGGGAATGAGACCTGGAGCTTTATAGCTCTAGGAATTCATGACCTGTCAATTGAACTTGGGGGTTAAGTCGATTGGTCAATCCTACCTATAGCGTATAGCTTTAGGTAGTGGTTCAGTCAACTGAACCACCTTGTTCAATTGACTGGACCTGAGCCTGGAGCCTGCTCCAAGTGCTTTCCTCTCCCTTCTTGTTCATGTGTTTTGCCTGGAAATGTCTTGTTCTTTTGAATGATTCGTGCTTCTATTTTGACCTCTGATTTTCTAGAGTTGATTCTTTGATTTGGTAATTTATTTTCGTTTAAACGATTTGGAGTTTTTTAAACATATGTACATATATTTAATATATATATTGCGTATTATTAGGAGAAATAAATTATGGGTTCAAAAGTATGGTTTTAGAAATATAAGCCTATATTATTTCTGAATTATTAGTAGTATATCTATATATGGTTTTTGGAATATAGATAGTTGAACTATATTGTTTTTATGGGATTTTTGAACAACTATAGATAGTTATAAATGTGTTTTGAGATCTATTCGAACTTCCAGTATTTGTTTTACCAAGTGATAAATAAATAGATATATGTTGAATAACAATTGAGTTTATGGATTTCAAAATAAGTAGTTTGAAAGTAAGTATATAAATAAAGTGGTTTACAAATCATTTCTCTATATGTTAAAAGTATATTATTTACTTCCAAAACCAAAACTCCTATTGAATATTATTGTGCGTAGCCTTTGGATATTTTTATGCCTTTTTAGGCAGTTTTACGTGACTCTTGGAATTAATTTCTTTCTTGCAATTTCTGCCTTCAATTGAATGAGAAATTTAATTAAACAATTTAGCAATACAGGTGATTTGAAACATTTGTATTACTTTATCGGTAAATTACAAGACTCGTTCGATTGAATATTTTTAGTCGAGTGCAATTTACGATCATTTAGTAAATATTTAAGTATCGCAAAGTGGTTATGGGACATTAGGCGATACTAATTTAGTTACTAGTTGAATGTATATTATACTTATCGAGTGATGTTTACTAAGTGGTAGTAAATATTTGAGTAAACATGTACGATATGGAACGTATGGATGTTACTCATTTAGTTTCTATTCAAAAGTAGATAACACTTACTAAGACTAGTTTAACAACTTATCCTCTATGTGTATCTGCTCACAAGCGGATCTATGGAGCTTTATGCTCATGTGTGGAGCTTTACACTCATCTGTGGAGTCTTATGGTCATCTGTGTTTTATAGGTTTTCATATCCATCCGTGGGTCCTCTGGTGTAACAACCTAGAATTTCTGGTCATTTGAATTTGAAATGCTTAATTTATTTTATATACTGAAATATTAGTTTTATAAACCAAAAGGTTTGAATTTCAAAATATAGGGGTTTATTTGATAATGCAAATTGTTAATATAATATTGGAATTTGTTTAAATAATTGAATCTTGGATTTAATGTGAATAAAATGGTTCTGAAATCTTATTTAAATTCATAATAAAGGAGAATGGAATAATAAACTTTTAAATTAGATTTAAAAGTGATTGATTTTGTATTAATAATAATTCGTTTTTAATTAACATGTGAAATTATCATCCTGGGACACTGTCCCATATTTTGATGAAACCACTGCCATTGGAATAATAATAGTGAATTTTTGTACGCCGATGAATTTCGTGATGTTTGGATGTATCGTGTGATCGTGCGAGGTCGAAACGTGTAGAGATTAATTAAAGGAATTTATATTAATATAATTCGATTTTAAAAGCTAACTTCTGTATATGATCGAATTAGGTCTCGATACTAGTTCCATTGTGTTCGGAATAGGGGTATTACATATAGAATGCCAGTGAGAATGCCTCGATAGGAGTTCGAGATTTTTCAGGTGTATAATATCGGATTTTTATTTAATAAAATAATATGTACCTACAATTTATGCCATACCTGCACCCAACCCTTCACTATGCTGCCCATACTCTCTCTCACGTCTCACTATACCTTTTCTTCTCTATTTATAATTGCCTAAAAGAAGATTATGAGAGTTTTACCCTTTCCAAAAATCAAACGAAAATCAAACAAAGATCAAAAAATTAAAAAGACTTATTTTTGAAATTGTTTAAGTAAGATCTACACTTATATTTGCATATGAATGGGTTCGATCTCGTATTCACGGGCTCGACCATTTATAGTTAAGCTTGATAAACTAGGACTTGATTTTATTAGAAATGATGATGGAGTTTGGGAATATGGATGTTGTATTTGGGTTCAACATGCCAGAGAGCAGCTTGTAGCCATGTTTCGGGGTGTGCGGTGGTGGAATAGTGGTCGTGTCGATTAGGGGTAGAGGCTCGGCTGTAAGGATGTAGAGTTTTTGAGGGGATGGACAGAGATGAAATGGATAGGTTGACGTGGTGTGGCTCTCGATGAGATGAAGGATGGCGGTGTTGGTTTGGAAAATAGTAGACAGACGGAGGAGCTTTGGTCGATGGAAGTTTGGGCAATGGTGGGTTTGGTCTTAGGAAGTTAGGCGGGAAGAGGAAATGGGGAAGAAGGGATTAAAATTAATGATGGTAATTATGGATTTAAAAGTGTAACTAATAAAATGATTATATTATTTAATTTCGTAAACTTGTAAATTAAATATCTTGTCCGTTTTAGTTCCAAATCAAACGCGGTAAGTCGCGTTAAGTTCGTATTGACAAGATCTAGGATATGGAATTAGATTGGTAGCAACTGGAGCTAGTGGAATTTTACACTGACAAATTCATATTGGAGCTAGATGAAACCAAAACGCCTCGGCAACAACTGGAATAATGGTGAGTTAAACTCACCTTTTTGGTTAACCAGTAATGTTATATAGTTGATAAAAATTATTAATTGGATGCTTGGACTTTTATATGTTGATTGTTTGGTTTTGATGAATTGTCGCTTTTAAAAGCGGTAAAAATATGAAATCAATTGCTGGGGGATAAGTTGGAGGAACCCAACATGATTCTTCACCACTGTTGAATTATATATATATATATATCTGTGTGTGTGTGTGTGTGTTGATATATATATATGGGTTACGATGCAGGGGGACAGGTTGGAGGGATCCAACATGATTCCTCGCCGTTGTTGATTTAATTTTTATAATATTCCTATTATATGGTTATTGGATATCAGACCTGATTGTTTGACCTATTGAATATGACATTGTATATGTTCAACTTAAACCCTATAGAATCATTAACACCGTTTGTTAAGTGATGTGCTGAACCATGATAGATGTTGATAACATTAATTAATTGAGTTAGTTAATTAAATTGAAATGGTAGCTTAATAAAGTGCCATAGTGGTTGCTAAGCCTCTTTTTAAAACTCGAAATTTTTTATATTCAAATCAACTTTAGTTTATAATGATTTAAAAGTAATGTTTTGATTTATCATTATATTTGAGATGTTTTAAAAGTATGTGAATATTGTTTGAAGTTAATTACTTTTAATTTAGATAATTTTTTTAATTGAAGATAAATATTTTATTTAAGTTATAATTACTTTATTTGAAGATTAATACTTTGTTTTAAAATTAATTACTAGTTTTAAAATTTATTATCATTTTATATGTAAATCTATTATTATGATATTATTGTCTTAAAGTTTATTTATTATTTAATAATATTGTTTTGAAGTTAAATAATCTTTATAATAATGATTTTTTTTAAAGCTAATAACATATTAATATTATTCTAAAGATAATTTATGTTATTTTAAAATTTGATCTGGAAATATATTATTATAATAATATAACTTGTTTTGAATTATTATTTGATAAATAGTAGTTCAAGTTAATCATCTTATTTAAAAAGTTTGATGTTAATCTAATACCTTTAAAATGATTGTTTGAAACTGTTATTTTATTAAAAAGATTTGAAAACAAAATATAAATGGAGAATGTTTTAAAACAATAACCTACTTATTTATAAAGGTGTTTAATAATTGAATTGATACCAAAGAAAACTTTATTAATTTAAGTGATGAAAGAAGTTTTGTTTTAAAATAAGGAAAGTTTCCAAAGGAGCTTTATAAAAGGTTTTTGTATATTTGCAAAGAAGTTTTATAAATAATCTTGGGCGTTTATAGAAGGAGTTTTAGAAAATAATTTTAAAATTTCTAAAAAGAGTTTTTAGAAATGATTCCGAATATTTATAAAAGGGTTTCTATAAATAAACATGGAAGTTTATGAAGTGTTTGAAAATGGATTTAGGTTTAAGCAAAGAAGATTTCAAAATGAAAGGAGATTTATAAAAGGATTTGTTGAAGTTGATTATAAAAAGAATTTGAGGTTTGGGTTTCTCTAAACTGACCCTTTTAAACTGGTGGTATGGAAAACCCATTCCACACCTAACACTGAAAGAATAGTGTTCAGAGTTATCCTCATCTCTAATTTAAGTAACGTTTGTTTTAAAATCCTTTTAAAAGAAATTTGGAAATGAGAAATCTTCACAAAATGTTTTGCGAATATACGTATGTCAGTGAGAAAAAGTATATGAGTGTTTTGATAAACGTTTTGGAAAGAGATTTAATAAATAAAAAGGGTTTTGAGGCTTAGTGATTACTTTAGAAAATTAAATCTCTAGATTGTGTTGTTTTCTATTTGAAAGTTAAATAACCGACTATCAAATCTTGCTAATTTGACTTAGCATGTATGATTGTAAATTCAGGTCCCTCGGTGAGGACTCGAATATTTACTTCCAAGAGAACCGCGATTGAGTCAACCGGAAATTATCGGTTGTTCGTTCGGAGAGACCGAGATCAGATATATTATCTGAAAACCACTTCGAACCAACATATGCGTTCGAGTGGAAGGCATCTAGATGATGCATTAAAGACGGAGTTCATTGAAGTGCAAGGGCTACTTGCTACTAATCTTGAGGGTGATTCCAAAATGAATGTAGTAGAGGTAGTGCCTTCGGTTTCTTTCAGATTCAGAATGAATTTGTATGGATGAATGCTAGCCTTGCATTTCTGCATTGCAGGCCGTGTTAGCATTCCAAGAGGGAAGTGCTAGGAGTAAGTGGTAAGAGCATATCCTTTTCGAGCCTCACACTCGGGAAATGAATAATGCAGGGACGTGCCGCAGGGCTAAGTGGGTCGCTCCCGTAAGGGTATGATCATCCCTAATCTAGTGTCGATATTCATGTATGCTTGGGGCCTATTATGGTTGTTTGATTGCAGCCAAGGAGTGATCATATTCAGTGCTACTCGAGAAGAGAGTAGTGTCGGTACTGAGTAGCAGAGGTGCAACGTGTTGTAGCCTCCCATACATTTTGCCTAGAGGTGTACGGATTCGGTGGGTAGAACCTTACCCTTTCATAGTTGGAATCCATTACTAATACGAGATTTACAGACTTAGTTGCGCCCAATTATGTTGGAATGTGAGATACAAGCATTTCAGCTATATTCAATATTTATTTTAAACCATGGACATTATTATAATATAAGAGGAGTTTCTATAGAAATGTTTTGGTTATTGTAAGGTAAAAACCTGCCAGTGCTTATGTGCGGTGTGGTCTTATGAGATACCTTTTATTTTAGAAGGGTTTTCCTAAATATAGAAATCAGTTTATTTGATAAGAGTTTTCTTACGCTGGTTTACCAGACTGATCCAGGCGCTATTCTCTTATAATGCTCGGGTCAGCCCGAGCATATTTAGAGATTTCAGTCTAGATGCATTAGAGCTCATGAGACGAGCTAGAGGCCATAAATTCGTATTTACGTATATGTTATTTTCCACTACATTAGACATTCAGAATCATCAGCATTTGTAAGGACATGCTGTTATAACTGTCCCGGCTGAAATATGTTAGTATACTCTGATTGATGTGTGTGTGTGTGTATTATAGTTTTTTCCTTTTTAAAGATCCATTTATATTATATATTATTAGTTCCATTGTGAGATTCTGTTCTGTCTTTATTTTCTTTTCACCCCTAATGACCCATCTTTTAGATAATTAAATAATCGGCACATGAATACCGAGGATGTATTAAGTGTTGTCTTTAGGTGTAAGATAGGCGGATCATTGCATCTGGACCATCTTTGTATCACATGCGTGTTTGGTGAGTTTTCAATCTCACCAATCTGTGATAGGTACCTCCTCCTTTGTATTTCTGCATTTCTATTATTGATTTCTGGATTCTGCAAGATTTTGGTTTTCTCCAAATATTTTTGGGTTTTGCTTTTATGAGATAAAAGTGATTTTTGGTTTGGTGAATAAAATTTAAGGATAATAATGTCCTTTGTGTTTTGCCACCAAGTGGCTATGTGGTGCTATTGAGATTCGATTTGGGATTTCACCATAATTCAGATTTTCCATTTGGTGAATTATGTGGTTCTATTTGTGTTTTACAATTTGGTGAATTATGTGATGTGCTGTTATTTACTTTCTTATGGTTATTTCTAGAGTTTGGAATCATTCGACATGAGTTATTATTATGGTAGTTGAATATGTTTAGTTTAATTTACCATATGAGTTTCTATACCCTTGTTGTTTATGCATGTTAATTATTATGATCTAATCCTTTGGATATTTAGCGATAGTCAGATTCGTTTATTATATTTTATAATACTCGGGTTAGACTAAAACATGATAGGTATAGGGACTCGGTGATTTTGGATTTGGGCTAGCTAGAGTAGATATATGAAGTGGTATCCTTGTGATAAAGTTCCTTTTTTAGATGTGGATCTTATTTGTATGCTTGTGTATATTTGGTTGTAGAGTTGACTCTAGATGACTTGTATATTGTTTTAGATCTATCAGAGTTTATGTAAGTATATATTTGTATATGCAAGTCTAGTATTTTGTTTTGTAGACTTACACTTAAAAGAAGTATTTGATGTATATTATTTCCATTGCGACTTTTGATTCCGTGTTGTATATTATGTTATGTATTGTTTTGAATTAGATTAAACCGTTGTATTATTGTTTTACGCTTGGATCAGATATGTCGAACTGCCACTTGTAAGCAATGAAAGAAAGTCACATCGACGTATTTGACACTGGCCCAAAGCAATTTTATGAATGATCGCTTCTAACTAGCCTTATTCTTCATATTACTTGATAATAATTCTTATAATATACTTGGGTAATATGGGGATAAAGGTGGGGCATTACATGTTCTAGGTGTTCGACACGAGAATATCGTGGATGACTAGTGTCAACTTTCGAAGGTCGAAAAGGTCATTCGTTACAACCTCTCCTTCTTCGAAATCCCCCATCTCGTCATGCTATTGAACAGCATGAAGAGAAAAGTTTGTAATGTTTTTCTTGATCCCTTGATCTCCTCTTCATAGATAACCCTGTAAAGTACTTCACTCGCCTTCAGAGTTTGCTGCAGTTCAGCCACCTTTGAATTTTCAACATCAATCTCAATGCACAATTTGATATTATATTGGTGCTAACGCTCATGTGCATCCTTAGATTTTTCAAAATCAGAAAGAGCATTCTTTAAATCTCTTTCAAGTTTTTCGTTGGTAAGTTTTAGTTGGAGGTTCTCTTCCTCTAAGATTGTAGTAAAGGTTGTAGCCGCAACCTCAATTTTAGGTACGCCTGAGTCATTCAGGCCGTAGATAGTAGGAACTTAAGGTGCATTGGATTTGAAGACTTTGATAGACTCGGAGGAATGCCCATAAGAAAGAAGGTAAGCGACCTAGTTGATAATCATTGGAATTAATCTCGGTGGGGTATAACATACACAAATTTGAGTTTGGAAGGACGTGTTGCATAAGATAAGTTTTATATGAAGGATTGCAAAAAGTTCACAAAAAAATATACATGGTTCACTCTTTATTTAGATTCCTAAGCCTAATCCTAAACCATTCCAAATAAGGGCAGTTATGAGGAAAAGAATCGCTCTTTCGGATATAGCACTAGGGATGCAGTACGAAGTCACTAATGCTTTATTCTCTTTAAATACTTGGTCAATTTTGGAAAGAAACCCTTGGATTTCTTCTTTAAGTTGTACAAATGCCTCATCTAACTCTATCTTTTACAAGAAAATCGTGTTGCACTAAACCAAGGCAATCTACCATTTGAGTTTGGATTTTTTCCATGCTTTCTTTTAGGAGTTCAGTAAAAATTTCTTCCTTAGAAGACTATGAAAAATACAGAAATGAAATTAATGCAGTCATCCATAGTGCAGTAGCAAAATAGTAAGACAATCAAAGAAATTGGTCATGACAAATGGAAAGAGAATTTTAATTCATTACACACTCGAAGATTCAGAAAGCCAAGAAATATAGTGAAATTATTTGCAAAGGTTCAAGTAATTACATGGACATATGAGGTAACCTCTGTCCCTTTAGATAATGCATTTTCATCATCCTGCTATAGCGAGGTGTCTTGTGAGGCAGAAGAGGAAGCACTATCCTTAGCCATCTCCTTAACCCACTTGGTCCTACAATAAGAAAATGCATCTTCAATTTATGCGGGGTTCCCCAAGAAGTTGAGATCAACCTTCATAGTGGTAACATCTACACGGTCGGCCAAAAAAATGGCGCTTAATCACGACATACATCATGAAGAGCATCCGGTAAGTAATCAGTTTATGCCTATCCTTAGATCTGGCCAGCTCTTGGGTTATCCACTCCAACTCCTTCTCCCCCAAGGCCTTATCTTTCCCTTCCAACTCCTGACCTTTCAACTTCAAAGCCTCCCCTGTTGCCCTCGCCACCCCCTCTGCCCTCTCTACCTTCTCCCATTGAACCCTAAGCTCTTTATCTACTCTGGTTTTCTCAAAGGCTGCCACAACAAGGTCCGCCTTAAGCTTAGTGATCTGAGTACTAGATAAGAGTAGGTCATCCTCGGCCCTCTTCCAAACCTCGGTTGTCAAATCCCCATATGTTATAAAGTGGATGTAAACAAGATGAGAATTTATGAAGTAAATCGTCATTGAATAAAGAAAGAAAGACACCTACATAGGCCCAAGTCCTGTCGAGCTCGATAGCAAGTTCGAGGAAGGGGTGCAACATATGAATGTGCAATAGGATAAGATTAAGGGGCGAAAGCAACATAGGATAAATCATCCAAATGCCATACCCTTTCAACGAGATTGATAACGGGACCTTGGGTAAGGGATAAGTGAATACGTAGGTCTCAGAAGGACTAGAGAGGTGAGATGAGAAGTACTTCAAAGGAAGGAAGAGAAGGAGGGGGAGGCACATGAGGTTACTTGAGAAGATCAAAAATGTCAGAACCAACATTCTTTCTCTTCTCTTCCTTCTTCTTCTTTGTCGTCTCTAATTTCTTTTGATGGGGGATTATCAGAAAACACATCTCATAGGTCCTCAGCCATTTTACCTACATAAAAAGGAGTTAAGGTTAGTAATTATCTTTGCAAAAAATTTAGGATATATAATTCCATCATCCATCTTATCAAATTATACCACTGGATTCATGTGTAACCAAGGAGAATTTAAAGAGAGAGTGAAAGAACTTATGACTAGTACACTAAAATTCATACTTGCATAGTATTGACTCAGTAAAGAATAATTTTGTTTTCCTATCTTCTTTACCTAAATCCAAGATGTCCTTCCTACGAGATACGAACTACCTACTAGCTTGATTGGAAAAGATAGAATGACTCGGTTGTGGTTGGAAAGAAAAAGGAGAAGAACATATACTCACCTCGATTGAATTTCAACCACAAAAATTAGAATGATGGAATAGCCCAAAAATGTCAATTGATTAATGACTAGGGAGATTAACATAAGGATCCATATAGGTTTTCTTAGGAGACGAAAAGACTAAATTGACAGCTTTTCAAAGGATCGACCAATGAAAAATGGACATGTCAATCGAGCATCAAATGTAAAACGGCGATAAAGACTTTTTTCATTGAAAAGAAGAGAGAGAAAAGAAAGAAATGATGGGTGATGGGAAAATTTGGAAGTAGAAACAAGTCCACACCGATCTTCAATCATTGCAAACTTAGGATGCAAGTGTTACACCCATATTTTCCAAAAATTTGTAAAAGCGAATTGATGCAAATCATAAAGAACTTCACCCATGATAGAAGTTGGACTATGATGAGGAAATATAAACAAAAAGGAAAGTCCAAACGGTACAACGCCAAAGTTTTTGGATAGTGATAAAACATAAAGACTGCGTCTTTCTCTTAAGCACAGTGTTAATGCCATAATATTGAGCTGGAGTCCTGAGATAGCCACAAAGTATAGGGATTGCTTTACAATCCTAATACTTACTTCAACGACAAGAAATATAGCATAGCCTTCAAGTAATAAATATGAAGGTTGCGCCGTGGTCCGAAAAGTAAGCTTTAATAAGTTGGAGCTACGACATAATCTTTAAGTAACAACGAAGTGTAAAGATGATGTTATAGCACCAAAAGCAATACTCGATATAGAACTATGAAATATTCCTTAAAGCAATTGTAAGCAATAGGGATGCGTCATAGTCTTAAACTAACATCAAAGTGACAGGGTTGCGTTGTAATCCTTAAGATGACATTAAAGCTATAGGGATGTGTCGTAATCTTAAGTTAACTTTGAAGTGTGCATTTTTAGAGGTGTACCACTTAGAGAATACGAGGACTCAAAGGATGAGGCAATAGGGAAAAGTCGTACCCTGCCCATAAATTAAGCTATGTCACTCAAATTCATGATAGAAGCAAGCCAAGAAACCTTAGTTTCACGGTGCAACAAGTCAATGAACTACACACATGTAGAAGCTAGGTCGTAATAGGAAACTACCCGCGATATAGAAGAACATCAAAGTTTTAAGTAATCCAGGACTTCGTAATCATAAATGGACTATTGGGAACTACGTTAACACCTCTAAAGCCACATAACATGGTTCCATCCCAAATAATGATGAAACACAATGCCAAGTGTAGTCAAAGCCAAACTACACAGCTCTATAAATAAGATTACAACGCCATGCTAAAGTCTAGTCACACCACTAAATCCTAACCTATACTATGCTAGCAATAATCTTAACAGTAGGTCTACATGCAAAGCTTAATGAGAAAAAGCCAATACTGCTCAACCCTGTAGTCTCAAATAAATAAAAACCCATTTCAAGTCATGGATTATTCAAAATTGGGTTTCCTACTTCAATTTCAAGCTTCCTGCCCAAGTTCAAAATCCATCAACCCAAACTAAAGTTTCCCATTAAAGACCACGTTAGCAAATCTATGCATAGTAAATAAGAAAGATGGATGATCGACACGTGGCATAATCCAAAGGCCAGAATTAAAGGCATGGAAGATTGACTTAAGCAATCCATGTAATTCTCAATGCTACAAAAACATATGACATGGTAGCATAAAGAGGGAATTTTTGACTTTACTCTTTTAGCATCGAAATTAAAATTATACTCACTGCCATTTTCGTATGTACTAGGAATGAAAGAAGAATATAAGAACATTTTCTCTATGGACATATGATTCTTTAACATCCAAACCACGTAAATTCTCTATGTCATTTATTGCTTTAAGTTCTTTATTTTACTTTTTTGTCTTTGGTGCTTAAATTGGGGTAACGAATTGGATAGAGACTTTTCATAAAATTTCATATATTTCTTCTCATAATTTTGTAAGTGTTACAGCAACATAATTACTTCCTTTAAAGACAATTTTAATATTATTTAATCTTATTGATTCTTAATTACGAAAGCATTCAGCATTATGGTTATTTAAAAAATATCTAGGTATTTCTGAGATGAATAATCTCATTAACAGTTATATATAAGTATAAATTTACTGTGTGTGTTTGTATGTAAATAATTTTATATATGTTTTGAAAATAAAACTATGGACAACAAAGGTATATATAAAGGGCAAACGTTTTAGTTGCAATGTAAACCCTAGCGCCTATAAACGTACACATTGACCACATACACAGCTTATATGTTGCACTTACACTTTACACATATGAGTGTATTTGATACACTCATTATATTATACAATTAATTTAAACAAATTAAAAATCCATTTTAAACAAATAAAATAACATAATATTCTATATTTGGTTGGATCTTATAAACCCTTTAAGCTTCATAGGCCTAATAGATACAAAATAGGAATTATTTTTGAAATTCAATCATTTAACGACTAACCCAATTTTATCAGATACATTTGTTAATAAGTATCATCTGATATGCTCGTGTTATTTCTTCCATTACAATAACAATGCATGAAACAAAAAGCTCTATTCAACCATTTGTTATAAGTTATTTATTTTATCAACTATAACTAGTTTACAGTCGAGAGTTTCACATCAAATATATTTGTACTCAAAGAAATAACTATAATAAAAACTATTTTCTATAAGAATGAACTTTCAATGATATTCATTCGAGTTAGAAATTATATTAGAACACAACAGAGTCAAATAAATACTCAAAGATGGACAAATGGAGACAAAAATCAAGTAAATTATTTATCAAGTTCATATAAATTCCTTTTAGTTTAGACTTGTATAATTTCCATAAATGACCCTGAATCAATTCAAATTTTGATACAACATTCAAGATATTCAAAAATATTTTTAGGAATTTTTCAGGATTTTTAAAATTTACATAAGAGGTTAAATGAAGAAGCAAAAGACAAGACAAGTCAAATATAAACATTGGTCAACACATGCTTTTCACATGTTAACCTACATCCCTTCCATCCGTCGATCTGTGGAAGATCATGTTGACTTGTGGAAGGAAAAGTGGTTGAAAAGTGTAGATCATGCAGTCATCGTTTTAAAATCTTCTTCTTACTCTATAGTTTTGTTTCGCAGCTCTTCATCTCATTCCATTTTCAGAATCATTTCCAACTACTAGAGATGTGCCAGTTTCAAATACCACTAATTTCTGCTGACAGGTCTTTGAAATATTATACAGTGTACACAGTAAGTAGAGTAACTAATCTTAGAATTCATTTATAGGTTTCTTAAGCCTTGTTTAGGCATCTGAGACGTTGAAGGGTGCTTGAACAAATTCGACCACTTCCTATCCCAATTCAGTTAGGGGTGGGGAGTGTACATCCATTGGCATCCAAATCTTTGAAAGCCGACTAATTACCCTCTATAAGTACCTTACCCCCCTCTCCTTTGTCTTTACATCACTATTCTTCTTCTCCTCCATCACACCACTCATACCATTCGTGCAAACACAATATCCGACGGTTATTCTAACAATGAAGATTTGATTACATTGCTGGCCGCACAGGAATTTCTTGATGGACTAAGGTGTGGAAATACTCTACTACGCACTTCCACTTATACTAGAATGCATTGAGTTGTTGATATTCTGTCTAGGCACCAAGAAGGCTGTCAATAGATTTTCCTATGAATAGACTTTGCTTTATGAGTATACACATAGGTACACATGTGCCAAGTGATATTGCTCAACTAGTTATTGGTCGAAAAGGCTATGCAACATAAAATGTTAAGTTTGTTTTCTCATTTGATACAACATTTCATATGTAATGACTAGTTAGGAAGTGACTACATATGACAATACAGTTTTTAATTCGATAATAAATGATATAGACTCAAATTTTCCATATCCTCTACCAGGACACTATTATTTAGTGAGTTAGGGTATCCCTTGATAGAAAGTTACATTACCCCTTATCAAAATGAAACATATCATATCCCTGATTTTCATGAAACTCAAAAACCAACCAAAATTAGAAAATAAGATTTTAATTTCTAGCACTTAAATTAACATTTGGTAATTGAAAGAATATTTAGAATATGAAAGAGAAAATTAAAGTTCTTAAATAATATGTCGACTTTCCAATTTCTGATTCAAGTAAAAGTGATTGTTGTTATAGTGGAAATTCACAACTTCATGCTACAAACTATGATCCAGATCTTATATTGGATGAAAACCTTGAAAAATACTACAAACTTCAAACTACTGGTGTAAGAGAAAATGAATCAATTCAAAAGACTATAGGGAATAATGTGTCATTGGTTCGAGCTAACATAAGGGATGAACTAATGGTTGTAGGAATTCACGGAGTTACTTTTTGTTTCACATTCATTACTATTTTGCATTGTATGGACTAAAAATGTATTTTTAATTCTCATATTGTATCTACCCTAATGTATCTATTATTATAAAGTGTTCTACCTTTATCACTATTTAAGTTACTTATATTAATAGTAATTAATTAACAATAATTAATACAACACAACTTCATAAAAATACCCTTCCAAATGTCCCTTTCATAACTCAAAATGTAGGTAGCGTCCGTATAACAAAAATTCTTAATAATTGGGGTGTCACACAGAGGCGTCTGACATGGAACCCATACATATTCTACATTTAAGTGAACCGTTAGATTTGAGCCATTTATAACCGTTGGCATTAAATACCTCTGATGCATACGAAGCCAGCAGTTATTTTTTGATTAACGGTAAAAAAAGTAAACACACCGTATATTGCCCCTCATTCCTCTTCTTTATCTCCAACCAAAAATTCCAAAATTCTAATCTAAAAATCCGTAAAAAGCAATCACGTTTTGCAGTATTTTTGTTGTATTCTTTTCCATCTCAATTCTATTTAATTTCCATATTTTTCTGTATCTTTTTGAGTTTTTTGAGCAAGAAAATGGTCGAAACTAGATCGAAAAACTCTCCTCGATTTCTTAGATATTGGACCAAAAGAGCAATGATGGAATTTGTGCATTGTGCCATTGATGCATACCAAGCAGTTGGAAACAACAAAAAAGGCGTCTATAAGAGAATTGCAACGATACTAAATGAGGTTTTAGCAACTATATCGGATAAAGTACCGATAATGAACGAGCAAATTCGCTACGAATATGAGAGATTAAAGAAACAATGGTTAGCATGACATTGTTTTTGCAGCAAAATAGGCATAGAATGGGATCCATTGAGAGGAATGGTTAGCGGAAGCGAGCAATGGTTGACCGATCATGTGAAGGTAATTTTATATCGCATTTTTGTTTTTAATTTATGAGATCATACTTAAATTTCTCGCTTTTTCCTTTTTCTAGAAGTTGGACACCTTAATTTTAAAGTATAGGAGTGTACTAGTGACCTA
Organism: Allium fistulosum; assembly: GCA_030737815.1. Lineage (NCBI taxonomy): Eukaryota > Viridiplantae > Streptophyta > Magnoliopsida > Asparagales > Amaryllidaceae > Allium > Allium fistulosum. Next base: position 892,039,690 of record CM060902.1, read on the forward strand.
TATGAAGTCTTTGCAACGAATATTCCAAGGGTTATTACAACAGAAGAGGGTGCTTTCACACTTGGTGACACAGAAGAACACGTCTAGACCGAGGCTCGAAGGGAGATAGTGCTTTCTCGTCCTCGAGAATAAACCACCAATATGCTATTCAATATAACATATGGATATGATGGATTTTGTATTCCATTTAAAGTCTTCAATCAGAAACCGGCACAATAGGCTACACTAGTACCTCCACTCGATGAAGGTTCGTCTTTATCTTCCAAAATTCATAGTAGAAGAAGGCAAACAGCGACTGATGAGAAGATAAATGATATTGCTGATATGATATGAAAATAGTTTGATGAAATCTCGTACTAACTCAAATTACCTCTACTCTAATCCTAGAGCCTCTGCTAATACAAGTGTACAATTTGCTTGCAGGTCTACGGCCTTCATGGATCTAGCCACTCATGTGAAGCAGTTTGAACAAATTCAATTGTCTGAAGCAATATCACTACACAAGATTCAAGAGAAAAGAGAAATATTCAGTTCTTTGAAAGATGATGACGCTTGCAATTGACTACAGTTGGAGATAGAACGTTCCCAATATAGAATCAAATACCAGCGGTATTTGATGGCTCGTCCACCCACCTACCCATCTCCCTAACCATCACCTTACCCACCACTCTTCCCACCACCCTATCCACCAGCCGATATCTAGTTTTATTTCAAAGTATTTTGAAATTTAATTCTACTTTTATTATTATTGTCTTCCATTGTATTTCTAGTGTTTAGTAGTAATTTTATTTCAATTTTTAATGATAAATGAAATTGTCTTTTTTAATTACGTTATTTAATTACCTAATTAAAAAATAATGAAAACAAAATAAAACAATAACAAAAATAAGCATTCATAACAGAAAAATAAAATGACCTTTTCACAACACAAGAACGCATTTTTTTGTTCAACATTCTTCTTTCATGTCCCTTTCTTATTCTCCTTTCATAATCCCCAAGAACGCATCTATAATCCTCTTTTGGGAACTTACCTCTTTCAAAATGTCCTTTTCAGAATACCACTTTCTCTGAAAAAAGTACCCTTATTATTGCTCCCATCTAAATGCTAAAGCCAAAGAAAAATAATGTTAAAGTTTTATCTTAATGCTTAAAGGGTAAGCAAGAAGAAAACAAGATGTTAATGCCTATTGTATTGTTTGCAATCTAAAAACGGGCAGTATAGGATAGCATCGTGTCTGATGCATCAAATGCATCGATGATAGGGCCCACACAATTGCATCGTTTGGCTGAATTGTTGGAATTGAACGATGGCACCCAATACATCAAACGGGCCCACTCCATCAGATGCCACCATCCTTTCCCAATGGTCGTCCTTTCCCTTCTTTATTTTTTCCTCCTTCTCCTTCCTTTCTTCTCATCAATCACCCTTCTTCTCCCTCAATCCAAAAATTCAAGCGCTTTTTTGATTCTACGTCGCTTTTTTGAAGCAAAAATTTTCAAATTTGCATTTTTTGTACTAATATCTACCTCCTATATTTTTCTTGAATTTTTTTGGATTTTTTTAGAATGTCGACCAATGAATCTTCCAATACTTCTACCCACTATGTTGTAGACTAGACCGAGAAACATACGTTACCCTTTATCGACATTTTCTTTACCTACATCAGATCTTGAAAAGGTCAGATTGGTTACTGGTACGACGAAAGCACAAATTCCTTCTAGACACAAATGGGCATCGATTACAACATCCTAAATGAAAAATAATTTTGACAACCTCAAGAGTGACTAGACCCCTTCGAACCAGCTGCTGTAGATTGAAGGAGGGTTCTAGAATGTCAAGAAGCATATCATTAGTGGAGATGGGACACACTTGCTAAGAAGTACAAGCAATTCAAAGTTTGTACGCCTTCGAAAGTTAGAGAGTTGAATGTGATATTCTGAGGCTGCATGGGAACCCCTTTCTACTACATTTCTGAAGAGTCCAACTGCCAATACCCGTTCGACAATCAGCTTTATGTCGATTTTATTATAGACAATAATGTTGAGATCGACACTTGTACTCCACGAGCTTCTGCATATCCACATCATTCTGCTACTACTTTCGCTCCTGGTAGAAGTCAATCGAGTGGAGCTTCTTCTCATGACGCCTAAGCAGTACAAACAATTATTATATGATGATTGTATGACAGGATAATAACCCATTTTCCGAATGAGAAATCACATACATTTTGGCTAATATGAAGGTAGACTTTAGAGCTGCCCGTTTAGTTATGGATAATTCCGAGAAGCTTGGATGATTTGTTATATATCTAATAGGAAAATTTGGAGCAGAGAGGTAATATTGTTTTTTATTCTAAACCACTGGTATTTAATAGAAGTTATTTTTTTATTGCACTTTTTCTAACATCTCATAACTTATAAATAATATAAATTCATCTAACTATATTATTTAAAAATAATTAAAATAAGATAAAATAATAAGAAAAATAAAATTTATCACAAAACGAATACCATTTCCAAAAAGGTGGAATTAGGAAAAATGACGAACTTTGAAAAAAAATTAGGTTGAAGGATATCAAGTTTTATTTTTAGACCGAAGGACAAATGTTAGTTATAATTTAGGCTGAAAGACAAACATTGAAAATAAATTAGACTGAAAAAAAATGCTAGTTTTATTTTTAGACATTAGATTTAGTTTTACATTATGAAAAACAAACATTTTTCCTCACCCTAAACAATAAACTTGCTATTATTCAGTGTACTTTTTTTCAAAATTGTCCCTCTGCGTATTTTCCTATTCCAAAACCTACCAAAAGAACACTTTTTGCCCCCTTTATTTCTTTGTAATGGACTTCACCTCAAAGTTTTTTTTTGAAACTTGATAAATGGGCCAAGCCCAGAAAGATACAGGGTATAATGTATAGGGTAAACTCATAGTGGGATAGCCCAAAACCAAACATTACATAAAACAAAACCATAGCTTATTAGGGTAATACAGTGCCTCCACATAAACTTCACGAGAGAAACAAAATGGCAGATCGTTGTGAAAAATCTCTGCTCAAAACTCAAAATAACTCGCTTAAGCCTAAATTTAAAGCTTATGGAGGCTTCCAAATCTTTGTGGCTGAGCTTTGTAACCCGCGAAGCTCTATTATGAAGCCAAAATCCCTCTTATGAGTGGTTTTTGTTTCAGCTTCTTCAAGCGAGGTCGATCTGCTGTTCGAAGCTTTAACAGGCCTTGGATCTGGAAGTTGTTTGTAATAATCTTCAGCATTTAGGGTTTTGCCCTCAAAAATGAATTGAGATTCACGAGAGTCACCTACAACTATGGTCGATTCATCATGACTTGACGCTTTGCAAGTAACTTTAGTGGCTTCACCAGTGTGAGCTTTAAACTTGCTGCTATGATCAGTATTTATTGGGCTTGCAAGATCTTTCATCCTACCGCTTTCTCCTCTCTCCCAATTAGATAAGTGAAAATTTTGATTGTTGATTTACTATTGTAATTATTGTATCCTAATCTTTGGTCTTTGATAGCCAATTGAAGCTTTCTTTCATACTCGCGAAGACTGCTAAAAGCACAGTAGCCTCCAGACATAGCTGGTAAAAATAAAAAATGGTTAGAATACAAAATATTGTAATTAATATTATTATTATTGATGCATGACTTGTTACTTCCCTTGCAGGTATCATTCATGATACTAGTGTTATGGAGGCATCCATCTAGATAGTTGCAAATACCATCTCTATAGATCTCATCAGATAAGTAACTACTGGTAAGCATATAGATACTCCTTGATTGGCGGGCTCTTAATCCATTGTTGTTACTTATGGGTTGTGGATTATCAGTTTGCTCAAGCACACTATTGAAAGAGCGGCCACCTCTGTTCAAATCAGGTAACCAGATCATATTATTAGATTTTTTATTATAATTGGAATTAGAATTGCTAGAATTAAGTATTTGTTTGTTTCCTTTGCAGGGATTTTCTCTGGTTTGGACTGAGAAGTGGCTACCATCAGCTTTGGCTTGATAGAAATTGTTGTCCTGATAACCTACTGAAGCTCCAAACTTTATGCAGTTGTTTGACTGGAGGGAGTTCTCGTAAGAGAATTTACCCTTTTGTAATTATTCTTCAACCCTTATTTCATAATTGTCTAGTTCACTTAAGATTTGGCCTTGCATGCTTGAATTATGAGGATTGTTAGACTTTTGGAGAATGATATTGGATTCTACTTCTATAGCTTTCTAAAGTTGAGCACTATCAGTTTCTTTGTTATGATGAAGCCTGTTGTTTCTTTCTTTCCATATAAAATAGGCTGTTGTGGTTAAAACAACACAAGCTTTATCTAAATCCTTTTTCTTTCCCTTCAAAGTTGTTTGTATTTGCTTAATGATGTCCCTGATATTTTGAAGCACTAGCTGTTGATTGGGCTTTAATTTATTTTTGGCAATAAACCAAATGTGTCTTGAATATAAACAATCAAAGAAAAGATGCTCTATACTTTCAGCTTCATTCTTACACAGGAGACAATTGGTGTTTACTATGTTTTTGCCACATTTTGCACATCTACCCTTGTTGGTAGTCGATTTAAAATAGCAAAATAAGTGCAATGAGCCATTTTAGGACAATTTGTAGTGTTCCAAATTGTTTTGAACCAATCCACTTCAATTTCTATTCCTTTAATATAGTCCCAAGTGTTTTCAAAAGAGAACTTTCCTTTAATAGATAATTTCCAAATCCATTTGTCTTCTTCAATACTTGGTTCTATTTCTATTTTTGTAATTGTATAATTGAAAATAGTAGCTGCTGGCTGTATTGAGTTTTCCAAAGAGAATTTTGAATAATGCTATCCACTTTTGCATTTTCTTCTCCAAATTCATAAAGATTGTTCCAACCAAGCAAATTTATTAAATATTTTCCATTAATCCATGGATCAAACCAAAGACTGGTTTGCTTGCCATTTTTGAATTTTCTTTCTAGCAATCTTGTGCCAGTTTCTCTACAATTTAAGATAATTTTCCAAGTATGATAATGGTATTTTTCCACTGGCATGGACCGAAAGTTCTTATTTTTTACATATTTGGCTTTCATTCATTTTGACCAAAGAGAGTTGCCTTTTATGAATTTCCAGAATAATTTGTAATTGCATGCCTCATTTAAGTCTTGAAAGTTTCTAATGCCTAAGCCACTAGCCCTCTTTGTTTTAGTGATGGTATTCCAGGAAACTTTATAATACTTTCCACTCCAAATAAAGTTAGCACATAATTTTTCTATTTTTTCCATTGTATTGATTGGGATATTGTGAGATTGCATCCAATACATGACTATAGCTGTGATGATCGTCTGGATGAGTTCAACTCTTCCTCCAATTGATAGAAGCTTGCTAGACAAACTGTCTAATTTATTTTGAATTATATCATTTAGCTTGGCACAATCTTTGTCTTTGATTTGGTTACAACTAAGAGGAAGATCTAGGTATTTAATTGGAAGATCACTTTGCTTAAACTTAAGAACACTAAAAATTTCCCGTACATTGCTGTATGACTTACTAAAATAAATCTTTCTCTTACTGTCATTGATTTGAAGTCCTGCATATTCTGTGAGATTAGCAAATATTTTCTTTATAATCTCTGCATTCTGAACATCTGCTTTCAGAAAAATTAATAAGTCATCTTAATATAAAAGATAAGTAATACAAGGAATAATTGAGTTAATTGGTTTTAAATTTTTATTCGATTGTTCCTTGTCCATTTGTAATGTAAGATATTCCATAGCTATAGTGAATAGATAAGGAGATAGAGGATGTCCTTGCCTAATACCCCTATTACTTTTTATGAACCCACAAGGGGAGCCATTTATAAGAATGGAACAAGATACATTACAGATGCATTCTTTAACTAGGTTGCAAAAAATTTCATTGAGACCTAGTTGACCCATCATATAAATAATGAAATTTCTATTGATTTTATCAAATTCTTTATGTAAGTCAATTTTTATACACATTTTTTATACCCTGCCTGATTGAAATTTCTTAGTAATTCATGAGCCAAAAGAGTATTTTCGACAATAAATCTGCCAGGGATAAAAGCACATTGGTTTTCAGAGAATAAAAATTTTAAAAAAACTTTTATTCTATTGCTTAAAATAGTTGCAATGATTTTATAAAAGAAATTGGTCTGAAATCTCCAAGGCATTTAGGGTATTTAATCTTTGGCACTAAAAATAATAAAAGTATGATTGAAATTTTTTAAAAGTTTGGTAAATGAGAAAAATTCATTAATCGCCTCAAATATAAAGTTCTTTAACTCTATCCAATGAGTTTTGTAGAATTTAACCCTAAAACCATTTGGGCTAGGGCTTTTATCATCTTTAGCAGAAAAGATAATTTTTTTAATTTCTTCTAGGCTGATTGGAGCAAGAAGTATTTCATCACTATTCTCATGCAGCAAGAAATTAGGAGTTTTGGGAAACATACCTGGGCTTCTAATAGTGTTGTACAAATCGGAGATATAATTAGTTGTTTCACTACAACAAAAAAGAGCTTTTGCAGCATTTTAGAAGTGATGTCGTAATCATTAACTGCGTCTCGAAGAACGCTGTCTAATATCATGCTGCAATAGAGTTAGGAAATTCTGCAGCGTTTTTGAAATGTTGTTAAATAAATGGCTATCGAAGCTTTTAAAAAACGCTGCAGTAATTTAATTTTGCAGCCTTAATTAAACGCTGCAAATTCATTTTGCAACATTTTGGAAACGCAATCTAATAGTATAACTTCAGGAAAACCAGTAATACAACAGCAATTTTGAAACGCTGCAAAAATAAGCTATGCAGCTTTTCTGAAACTCTACAAAAATAAGTTAGAAACACTACGGTATATCAACGTTTTTGCTACATTTAACAACTACTGCAACATTCTCAATTTATAAAATACTAATAGATAGAATTTGATACTATAAATAGTTATAAAGATTAAACATAATCAAAGACATAATCAAAGCTACATCAATTTCATACACCATAAAATTTAGTCATATACAACATTTCATGAACAATGTTTTAAGCACAAATGTTAACAACATAGAATCTTACAAAAAGAACTTGCTAAAAGAGAAAATATAAATCATGGAAAGTCCAAGCTCGTCTCCTTCAAAAGTCAAATATGCCTATAAGAAGAAAAAATGCAATTAGAGATTAGCGATAAAAGAGAACAAATATTCCCATATAACTAGACTATTTGCGTTAATAGCGCACAACTTAATACTACATGCCAGGAAAACTGGGAAATATCTTGGTACCTTTAATATTATAAAAAGTAACATTGATTACTTGGGCAGCATCTATGAGAAATAATTGAGAACTTATTATACATTCTGGCCCACTGGTTCTTCCCAAGACCAACTAACATAGTGGCATTCTAAAATGAAAAAATGCATTAATGGATGATATCAACTTTCTTTAAGCCGGTACATTTCCCTCCAACTTTTATTATTAACTAAACTTTTTTAACAGTCATGAACGTATGGAATGGCTAGGAAAATTTAGATGTATAGTGAATTAGTGCAAAGCAAACTTTTGCCGAAGCTATGGGATATTTAGTTCCCAAATAGAAAATGCCTTTGTGTGTATGTATGCTCAACAATAAGGCATATCTCGTGACTATATTGAATTCTTTTAGCTACTGAATAATAAATATAATATGATGCCAACTTGTAAAACATCCTACCTGACCCAGCTTAATATAAGTTGCACCCATTCTCTCAAAAAATCTTCGTAGGTAGACAAGAGAAAGTAATCCAAGCTGTAGTTGAGTGGGGAGACTGGCGGAATCATTTTCTATCTGCTCAAAATTAGAGTATCTTATTGCTATCTAACTCATATATGTAAATATAGATATGATAGAAAACTTAAAATATAAACAAAAAACTCAAAACTTCAAGTTATAGTTTCATGTAGCTGAAGTTTCAAAATTCATACATGAAAAATTACTAAAGAAATGTGCCATGAAATTTTGTTATACTGTGATTGCCCAATTATATTGTTAAAATGGCTTCTTGGTGATGCTTGCAATTATATTTAGCTTCGTACATAGATGAAACTGACTTTACTACCACCATTGTCTAGTTCTTTTACTAATTGAGATTGTGTTAGTTATGTAAAAAAACAATGCTGTAAAATGAGGACATCTGCTGGAAATAAATGCTAGTTTTTTCTTGGAAAAATGAGTGACTAAACTGACGTATGATTATATCCAGTGCAACTACTTGAGAGGAGTAAAATGTCAAAATGGTGTTAAGAGATTTTAGAAAAGATAAAAAAGGTACGGCAGGTATTATCTATTTATGCTTAACGATAGAGGGAAGATACTGTCATGGGCATACAATATGAGTTATTGAAGGCTTCTTTTTATAAATACTAAATATGTTCTTGAATGTGGCAACCAATACATATTGATATTTGCAACACAAAGATAATAAATATATGACAACACAATAAATTTTCTTAAAGACTTGGATAACTTGCCTCTGCTCAATAAAACTTGGGATAGAATTGATACTTGGGGATGGACAGTTTGCTTTCCAAGATAGAAGATATAGCAGCACTAAGGTTCTTGTTAGTGTTAGGCGTCAAACCTCCAACCGAAACAAGTTCACCATATGTAGTAGGTTCTTCCGTTCCCTCAAATGACATAGCCACCGATCCTTTGAGTACTATCATTGCGTACTGTCATGTAACAAACAGTTTTAATATTAACTTTGTGAACAATTTCACCACTAATATAGTTCTGTATCATTCTTTAGGAATTACATGCAACTCAATACCATGTATTTGCAGTAAAATATAACAAATTATTAAAAAAAAGTGGCGCATACTGTGTAAATGGTTATGTGTTACACGCGCAAAAAAGACAGTTTTCTTATTTCAAGATTTAGAATACATGTTCTGTATAGAAATTTCATATATATATATATATCAAAATATCACAAAATAATCAACCACTAAACAAATATTAAAATATAATTTACCGAGCTGAAACAAACCGAAGCCCAAATGTAAACAGGCCTACGCGCCGATCTAAAGTGAAAAAAGGCATTGAGCTATGCATAGAGGACCTGATCTAAACTGCACATTGCGGATGAAAACTGAGATGCAAGTGTAGCTTGAAAGTGAGATGATTAGCCAGATTCCTTATGTCTCTACTACAAAGAACGTACTGAGTAGAGTGCGTTGCACTGCAGTGTGATCTCTACTACAAAAACTGAAGTGAACTGGAGTGCGTTGCACTATAGTGTTGTTAACCCGCCTTGTGGCAAGGCCGTTGACAAGAGGATTTAACTAAATCGACTACTCGTTTGTCGAGACTGGAATACGATGGGTTTGAGCCAGCTAGATGGAGAGACAATCAGTCATGGATGGTGTCGTTCGGCCTAGGAGGCATGGTTCGGTCTAGATGGTGTCGTTCGGCCTAGTAGGTATGGCTCGGTCGAGGAAAGGTGGTCAAGCATGGTTCGGCATTGGATCGGCTTGGCTTTGGTGGTTCGGCCAAAATGGTCAAGGCAAAGTAGTTCGGTCAGGATGGGTAGTTCAGCCTGGAGGGCATGGTTCGGTCAGGATGGGTCGTTCGGCCTTGGGGGCATGGTTCGGTCAGGATGGGTCGTTCGGCCTTGGGGGCATGGCTCGGTCAGGATGGGTCGTTAGGCCTTGGGGCCATGGTTCGGTCAGGATCGGTCGTTCGGTCTGGGAGGTCTGGACCGGCAGGAAGGTGTGGACCGGCATTGAGTGGATCGGCAGCATGTGTGGGTCGGCATCGCGAGTGGATCGGCATTTCGAGTGGATAGACATGTTGAAGTGGCTCGGCAGGATGGTGTGGCTCGGCATGATGGTTTGGCTCGGTAGGATAGAGTGGATCGGCGTGTTTACTGCTTCGAGTCCCAGCTTCATTTACTTCGAGTCACGGGTAGGCATGCTTCGAGTCATCACCTAGGAAACATCGGGTTGGCATATTCTAAACTCAAGGTCGATCGTGGTGTTAAGTCTGGATCAGCTATGATCTTGGTGGGCCTGGACTATTTAGGAAGCCCAGTCACTCAAGTTTTGCCTATAAATACAGCATGTAGGGCTTCAGAAAAGGGGATCTCCATTCTGTCTCTCTTCATCTTTTACACTAAGGCTACTTTGCCATTATTGTTCTAAAAACTCCGAATTGTAATTGTACTTGATTATGATATCAATATAAAGGAACTTTTTGGAGTGGACGTAGGCCAGAGTCACCGAACCACTATAAACCCTCTGTTTTTACTGCTTTTCTTTTTAATTTTAACTGTTCTTCATATTTATACACTCTACATACATTCTATCTGTGATCTGTGACTGTGATTTGGTGCTTTCATCTAGATTTGGGTGTTAGTGACCAATTTTGGCACTAACATTTTGGTGCTTTCACTGAGAAGGCTAGCACTCAGGAATTGGAAAGCTTGAATTCTGGATTTAAAGACTTAGGAACTCGGATTCTGGAGTCTATGGCAAAGCAATCAACCAGGAGGAAAAGGACAGAGAGGAGTCAGCAAGAGGGAAGTCAGGAGGCTTCCTCCGGAGCTAATCAAGCCTCCGTCTACATCACTAGGGACGAGATGGAGACGATGATGGGAGCTATGCAGGAAGAATTTTTGAAAAGACAGGAGGAGGTAATGTAGAACCTACTTCGACAAGTTGGAAAAGCTGGAGCACAAAGTCAATGGAACGGACCGACTGCGGCAGTTGGCAATGCAGAACAAGGAATCGGAGCTGTAAAAGTTTCTAGAGATCAAAACCAGAACCAGACTGGAGGGAGTGAAGGAAACCAGCAAAGGCCTGGGGGCAGACCCTCGGGATTGGATACTGAGAGAGCTATGAATGAAGCTCGGCGAGCAGGGATCAATGCGAACGTACATGGCCAACATGAAGAGTACTACCCAGAGTACCCTCCAGGACATGGGGGGGCAAGGTGGAGATGCGAACAGGAGACTACCCCCAGATGGAGACGAGCGGATGGCTGGATTAATATGAAGAATTATGAGAGAAGGACTACCGAGCATAGGCTTGGAGGAAGTCAGTCGAAGTCCGTTCACTTCGGAAATCAGGAATGCAAGGAACCCTCCAGAATTCAAACTGCAAACACTGGAGGCCTATGATGGGAATCAGATCCAACTATGCATGTAACCAGATAGATCAGACATATGGAAGTGCTGGGGGCATCCGAGGAGGTGATGGCAAGATGTTTTCCTCTATATTTGATGGATTTGGCTACACTCTGGTTCAGGCAGCTAGAGACCGGATCGATCAGGACATGGGCCAAGCTAGTGGTACACTTCATGAGACAGTTCAGGGTCCACGTGATGCGACCCAAGAATGTGATGACATTGGCATCAATGAAGCAGAGGATCGGAGAGTCTGTGAGGGGTTTTCTAATGTGGTTCAATGCAGCCGTAGCTTCACTAGATCGCCTGGATCCATCAATGATTTTGATGGCGGCGGTAGCAGGGATTGCTGAGCGCACTGAATTCAAGGATTCATTAGCACGGGATCCACCACAGGATCTTGGAGAGTTCTATCATGAGGCGGAAAGATTCATTCGGTTAGAGTTTTCACGTGCCAAAAGGCAGGAGATAAACGCCATGCAAGGCAAAGGAACGTCTGATGAAGGACGAGGAATGGATAAAGGAAAGCGCAAGCTGGATGATGGACCTGGCGGTTCAGACAAACAGAGGAGAGGTCAAGAACCCAAATTCGCGATGTACGCGGACTTGACAGATACTTTGGAACGGATCTACTTGGACACTCGGGGGCAGCTCCCCTATCAGAGACCACCCAGGAGGGATCCCACTGAATGGGAACGCATGAGCGGGAAGTACTGCTTATTCCATGAGCTGGAAGGGCACTCCACGGATAAATGCCGCCAACTGAAGGATGTGGTGGAGGAACATGTTTGAAGTGGCAGGTTGCCACAGTATGTGAGAAATCGGACTGGAGCAGTAGAACACGAGCAGCTACCGCTTGGATCAAACAGGAACAACCCTAGAATGGGGTCACGACTCGTCATCCGCTGATCGTGATGGCAAGGACCGAGTTTGGAATTTGGACTCTGGTCATCGAATAATCTTTTCTGATTTTGTTTTAAAAAATAAACAACAATTATGCCACTTACACATGCAAGGGAACCAAAGTGAGCCCCAGGCATGCTTTGAGATGGTAATAGGTTGCTTTGCCCGGAGAGGCAGTCCTTAGTTTTTTATATTTTTCGTATTGAACATTTGGACCTTGGATTTGATAAATGGATTTTGGTTTTATGCAATAAATACCTAACCGAAGAGTTATGGGACGTATATTGGAAGTCAGTTGGAAATTAATCACTTAATGTTCAGGGACACTGAACCGGAGTGCAGGGAGCGATCCCGCTTCGCCAGAGAGCGACAGGATCGGCTCGCTCGTCGTTGTTTCCCCTTTACCAGAGAGTGACAGGATAGGATCCAACAAGAGCCCGGAGAGGCTACAATTGGTCTAGGACTTAGGTCATGACATCGCTTAATGTTCAGGGATGCTGAACCGGAGTGTAGGGAGTGACGCCGCTTCGCTAGAGAGTGACAGGATCGGCTCACTCAACGTTGTTTCCCCTTCGCCGGAGAGTGATAGGATGGGATCCAGTAAGAGCCCGGAGAGGCTGATATCAGTCCAGGAGGATCAAGGCATCGCTTAATGTTCAGGGACACTGAACCGGAGTGCAAGGGATATGTTGCTTTGCCGGAGCGCAATGGGATCTGCCTATTCAATCATTAAGCTTGGATTGAGCTTAACAAGGGTCCGAAGAGGCCATCAACAATCCGGAGAGATTGTAGGATTTGATTACTGACTTCCAAGGTGTGAAATGGATTTGGATAGTGGCTTCGAACAGCTACAGATTTGGATAAGGGCCCGGCGAGGTCCTGGATATGGATTTTAGGACCCGGAGAGGTCCCGAACTCGGATAAAATGGTCCGGAGAGATCGTGGATTCGGTTAATGGATTTAGGATGGATTCAGAATTGAATAACGACTCGGTACAGTCGCGGAGTAGACTCTCGGATGTGGATGAAATTGCTTGATAATGAATGGAATAATGACTTCGGATATCGGATTTGAGGACATTCAAAACACACCTTCCAATAGCAAGGCATGTTTTAGGGGGTAAATGTTAACCCGCCTTTTGGCAAGGCTGTTGACAAGCGGATTTAACTAAATTGACTACTCGTTTGTTGAGACTGGAATACGATGGGTTTGAGCCAGCTAGATGGAGAGACGATCAGTCATGGATGGTGTCGTTTGGCCTAGGAGGCATGGTTCGGTCTAGATGGTGTCGTTCGGCCTGGGAGGTATGGCTTGGTCGAGGAGAGGTGGTCAAGCATGGTTCAACATTGGATCGGCTCGGCTTTGGTGGTTCGGCCAAAATGGTCAAGGCAAAGTGGTTTGGTCAGGATGGGGGTTCAGCCTTGAGGGCATGGTTCGGTAAGGATGGGTCATTCGGCCTTGGAGGCATGGTTCGTTCAGGATGGGTCGTTCGGCCTTGGAGGCATGGTTCAGTTAGGATGGGTCGTTCGGTCTGGGAGGTCTGGATTAGTAGGAAGGTGTGGACTGGCATTGAGTGGATCAGCAGCATGTGTAGGTCGACATCGCGAGTGGATCGGCATTTCGAGTGGATAGGCATGTTGAAGTGGCTCGGCAGGATGGTGTGGCTCGGTAGGATGGAGTGGATCGACGTGTTTACTGCTTTGAGTCCCAGGTTCATTTACTTCGAGTCACAGGTAAGCATGCTTCGAGTCATCACCTAGGAAACATCGGGTCGGCATATTCTGAACTCAAGGTCGGTCGTGGTGTTAAGTCTGGATCAGCTATGGTCTTGGTGGACCTGGACTACTCAAGAAGCCCAGTCACTCGGGTTTTGCCTATAAATACAACATATAGGGCTTCAGAAAAGGGGATCTCCATTCTGTCTCTCTTCATCTTCTACACTAAGGCTACTCTACCATTGTAGTTCTAAAAACTCCAGATTGTAATTGTACTTGATTCTGATATCAATAAAAATGAACTTTTTGGAGTGGACGTAGGCCTGAGTCAGTCGAACCATTATAAACCCTCTGTTTTACTGCTTTCTTTTTAATTTTAACTGTTCTTTATATTTATACTCTCTACATACATTCTATCTGTGATCTGTGACTATGATTTGGTGCTTTCATCTGGATTTGGGTGTTAGTGACCAATTTTGGCGCTAACAAGTGTGATCTCTACTAAATATCTCCCTAGACGTTTAGTGAAGTAAATCAATGGCTGATTTCATTTTCTCAACGCCCTACAGCCCTTATTATTCTTACAGAGATTATTCATAAGTGAACTAAAGTATCATTATGTTGCATTGCCATCCTCGCTTTAGCATAGAACCATATAGTGAACTGAATAGGGTTAGGATATATTGTTTGTACAAACACAGCCTCGAATATCTATGCGATATTTTTATAATACTTGGCTAATTTTTATAAACCTATTAAAGTTTAATATTTATAAATCTTAGTTAACATACAATTATTATAAATCTTAGTTAACTTACTATTATTATTATAAATCTTAGTTAACTTACTATTATTAGTATAAATCTTAGTTAATTTTTATAAAATTATTTATTATTATTATACTTAGTTAATTCCTTATAAAAACAATTATTATTATTATTTAGTTATATTTTTATAATACTAAGTTAATTTTTATAAACTTATTTAAGTTTAATATTTACAAATCTTAGTTAACTTACAATTATTATAAACCTTAGTTAACTTACTATTATTATTATAAATCTTAGTTAATTTTTATAAAATTATTTATTTATTATTATTATTACTACTACTACTATTATACTTGGTTAATTTTTACAAAATTTATTATTAATATTATTAAGTTGTTGTTGTTGTTGTTATTTAGGTTTCTTACATAAAAGCATATGAAAACAAAAGGCCTAAGTTTTCTTGCTTAAATTTATAAGCTTATCGGAAAGGAAGAAGAAAAGGATACAATAAGAATTAACAAAATAGTGTGTTAGAATTTTTAGTGTGTTCCTGTATTTTCATTTACTGTATGATAAAGGCATAATTTAAGAATGTTAAAAAATTTATTGCCTTCTTTTAATTTCATCATCTAAAACAGTTACCAATATTCATCAAAAATTCAAATATATTACAGTAAATATTGGAGAGATACATCGGTAAATATCAACCTATATATTGATTGGTGGAACCACCTTAAATCCATAAGTATTGTTAATAACGTGGGTAGCAAAGCATATTACAGAGCTTTTGCAAAATTATTAAATGCCAAGCTATAATCCGAAGTCATATCAAGCTTTGATGAACAAAAGAAGCAATGGAGCAAACCACATATACAATAATGTTTACAAGAATACTCCATTTTTTCTTTAATCGTTTAATTTTGAACCCGAAACAAGCCAAGTTTACTGTACTAGCCAGGTCTCTTTTTATTCTTACTAATACCATTATAACTTAGTCGTGACTTATTAAATTATAACTTTCTTAATACCATAATTATATTTCATGGTTGAATAATTAATCATAAGACAGTGAATTATAACCGTGCGAATTGAAATTCATGAGCAATTTTCCACCTAATAGCAAAATACTGATAAAACTCGATATCATAAACAAAATTGAAGTGGGGAAACGATATGAAAATATAGCATTTTATGAAGTTTATATGGCTGTTTAAAGTGGCGACATCATCTTCTTTTTCCCAACCCAAAGTACATTAAAAAATTTATAAATTTCAACGCTTATTGTTTAAAACACCTTTTTAAATGATCATTTTATACTTTACAAACCATAAAATGAATATGATATCGTAAATATCACATACATCATATACATCATAATTACAGAATGAATGAATATAATATATACTTTACAAATGCTCGAAGCATTGGATCAAAATTATAGTCGTTGCTCTTTAAATCCTGTTACAATAAAGAAAGAAAATGTAAACAGCAATACACATCACATTATATCAATCCAAAAGTTGAAGAGTATAATCACTAATCGAGCTCAACACCCCCATTCTCACTTGTGGTTTCTACCTTGATTTCTCAACCAGTGAATCTCTCTGCAATCTAGGTAAAGAATTGGTATACCATAGAAGCGAAACAAGGGTATAAAGCTTTTGGAAAAAAAAAGAAATTTAGCAACTGTTGGTTTCATACATTTAGAAGACAAAATAACATAAGAGTGCAAATATAACACTTGTGAGTATGAATACCTCTATTGGGAAATAAGTTGGCCTCTTTAGTTTGCCAACATTTATGCATGGAAAATCACCTGAAAAACTAAGGTCAATATTATGGTGGTTGACAAAATAATCATAGACAGCAGTCTCAATTGTTTGTACCTCACAATCTCCATTGCTGTCCTTATTACCATGTTGCTTCATGGTAAATCTGGACAACAAAATAGATGTATATGGTTAAACATAGTAACTACTACACAAACAATTATGTGGGAACTAGAGAATAAAAACTGGTTGAAATTTATAATGAAGTTCTCTGTCGAGAACTCACATATAAGGATTACCTAATCAAATGTATTGCAATCACAGTTTTAAGGCTAGAAATATGTTAACGGAAGATTTACAACTCTTCAAACTCTACTTTTACTCCTCAATTTTGCAAATTTGATTCACAACAGTAATAAAAATGTGCTAAATATATACAAACAGAAGTATCTTCGAGTAATTCTTCATCAAATTATGTAACAAAATCTAAGAGATGAAATGTACAGAAAAAGAAAAGAAAAAATAGAAAATCACATAGTTGTTTGTTGCAAGCTAATTCACTTAAACCAACAATTTTGAATTCTTGGTTACTAGAAATAGTCTTGATCCACAAATTCTTAAGTGCACGCCTAGCTTATTCATAGACTAGAATTAATAGGTTTTATAAAGGCAACAAAAATCAATACCATGTTTGTATCTAAAACCTAGCTGTGCTATTTTGCAGCAATACAGAATAACTTCAAGAAAATGTATAACAGCACTTAGATCAAAATTAACTCGCTTTTGCCCAATCAAATGTGAAAGGATCCCTTGCATTCTGATTTGCAATAAGAAAATCATTAACCAGACCAGGTTTAACTATCATAGTTGTTGAGACATCTGCAAACCAATATTTTTGAAAGTAGAAACAATAAAAAATCAGTCCATAAGACAAACGTCAATACAAAATATTATAGAGAAATCACAAAAGAATTAACAAATGAATAACCTATGTTTAATGAGAGCCCTCCTTGAGCAGTTCTGAAACTAGAATGGAAGCCTCTGCAGCCTATGACTCCACCTCCGATATCGGTAAAGTTAGAAGGGTTGTTATGGAAAAATGACTGACGGACCAAGAAACATCCCCTAAAAAAGCATATATGTGCACATATAAGAAAATAGCCCCAAAGTTTGATTATTTGTGCACTAGGTTCAAAATGATAGTATCCAATAAGAAATATTACTTCTCAGATGCATGTTGTCTAAGAATAATATCCAATACTCACAAAGCTTCTTGGGAGTTTTTAGTATCATAACCCTTCAACGCTAAAGCAATTGCCTGCACCAAAATCTTTGCAGTAAAATTTAGCTCAACTTTCAATGTCTTAGTATTATATTGCCGCTTCATATGCTTACGGTCATTTTCACCAAGATTTTCATCACCGTTTACGGTTCCATTAGTAGTACCTTACAAATAAGCTTTGGAGCAACAAGTAATTAACAGAATATAAGTAAAACTAGGCACAAATTGAGATAGGGATATGTTGAGCGACAAGTATCACTTAAACCCTATACGGTGGATGGTCGATGTTGAGCGACGAGTGACCTTGGAAGGTCGATGTTGAGCGACATTGGAAGAGTTTGATTTTTAATTAAATTAAGGATTAGGGATATGGATATGTGGAGAAGAGAGAGGTCAATGTTGAGTGATAGAGGAGAGGCGGCATATTTTTTTTCCGCTTTCATGCAGACCGCCTCCAATGGGCAGCGTTTTAGATATTGGATTTTCTTTTTTCTTCAATAATCCACCCATATAATCGCAGCATTTTTATTAAAACGTTGTGCCATCATGCTGCGAAAAATACATTTTCTTGTAGTGAGCTTCCTTTTCTAACTAGGAAGCTTCATTATGATAACCCCATTGTCATTAAGTAATTTTTCTATGTCATTACAGTATTTCCTGCTAGACATCTTGGCATAGAAAAATTTACTTGGAAGATCACCATTAGTAAGCCAGTCAATTTTGGCTTTCTGTCTTAAGTTAGCAGCTTCTATATGTAAAGAGTTGGCAAGCTTTTTTTGCATATGAAAAAATTCATTAATTTGGTTTAGGTCTGAGCTATCTAGGTCTATGTTATCTTGCAACCTCTCACATTGCACCCTAATTTCATTTATTTCATTATTATTTCTATTTTTATTCCAATTTTTCAGATTTGTCTTAGTTTGATATAATATATTTCTAAGCTTAAATTGAGCAGAACCATACACTAAAGGTTGAAAACTATTTTTAGCAACCATTCTATATTCCTTATTATATACCCAGCCATTTTTAAATCTAAAAGGAAAGTTGCTTTTTATAGAATTATTTTGAGAAAAAATAAGTTGTAAAGGAGTATGGTCACTAGTTGCTTGGGGTAAAGTATAAAATTTAAAATTAGGAAATTTATTTATAAAATGATGATTTACTAAAATTCTATCCAATTTACAATTGATGTTTCAAAACTCTCCAGATTTCCAAGTATACTTGTTGTCTTTGATATTTGATTCAATTAAGCCTGTTTTATACATAAAATTAGAGAAGAATTCCAATTTTCTAAAAGGAATTGGAATTCCACCTCTTTGTTTAAAAGCTTTCTTAAAAGTATTAAAATTCCCAATTAAAATCCAAGAGTTATTAGTGTTGTTATTTAATGAATCCAGCTTATCCAACAATAAAATTATGTCTTTTTCAAAATTGGAGGCATAAATAAAAGTTACAGTTAACTGGAGTTCCCCTTTGTTTTTAAAACTAAAATGGATATATTGAAAATTTAGAGAATATTGGCATAAATCCCAAATATTGGGATCCCAGATTACAATGATTCAGCCATTACCTCCCAAAGAGCTATTATTGATAGAGTTCCAGTTATGCAAAAACCTGTTTTGAAAGTTAGCTAAGCTACTATCCTTAAGCTTATGCTCTAATACGCCTACAATGCTAGGTATAAGAAATTAATAGATTTGAAAAGTCAAGTTTTCTTCCAAGGAAATTTAGACACCTTACATTCCATGAAATAATAGACATTAAGAAAAATAAAGGATATCACTGCAGCTTTGGTGGAGAATTGCTGCTTATTTCAATGCTTTCAGTAGCTTTCCCTCCTCTTTTCTTATATTCTTTTTTCCCTTGAACTTTTAAAAATTCCTCCCAATCTGGATTTTTGATGATATATTTTTTCTCAAAGTTCTTTGAAATTGGTGTTTCATCATTATCACTGTCCAGTATTTCCTTTATGCTCTTTTTCTTGGCTTTCTTTCTTTTGTTATTTACAGGACAAGAAGATGAAGAGATTAAGAGGCCAACATTCTCGATTAATGTCGTAGAGGTCTCAGGACAATTATGCACACAGCTTTTAGATAACATATTAGAATTTACTTTTCTTGAACAATTGTGATGAAACCATCTGTAATTAAACTTGGATCATCATGAAGGAGGGGATAATGCATGAACTGTGTATTATTATCCCCTAAATTCTATGTTGGCTTCTCTGAGTATTCCATATTTTTGCCATTCGAAACCTTATTTACAGCAGAGTCATCTTTTTGCTGTTTAGTTTCGTTGGTGACATTGAATCCTATTTCTACATAATTAGATTTTATTGAAACTGCTTGCGGAAGGATCTCAATTTCCTCATCGTTGCTAATGATTTCCATATCATCTATAGAGAACTCGGTTTAAAATGGTTTTCATCTTTTTTCCAAGAGACTGAGTTTTATCTGAAACCAAAATGTTATCAGGGATGATTGGGTTATCTGTGTTTATAATTTGAGACGAAGTAACCTGATTTGTCTGAGCATTCTTTTCTTGAATTGAACGATCTTGAACGTTCCTTGAATCTTTAATAACAGATTTTCTTAAAACTTCATTAGAATTTGAAGTTTCTTTTTCTTTCCAAACTAGCTTTGATGAGCAAACCTCTGTGAAATGGACGAAGCAAGCACATTTCGAACATCTTGAGGAATCCATTCATATTCTATGTTCTGAGTGATGTTTTCTCCATCGTGCATGCTGATATAGGAAAATTCTAGTAGAATTTCATTAGCTTTAATTCCTACTAGAATTCTTGCATAATTGAGCCTTGTTTCATTTGTCGTAGGCTCATCAAGTTTAATTGGGATGCCTATAGCACTAGCTGTTGCAGCAAAAGCTTCTTTGTCCCATAATCTGAGGTTGAGTTCTGGTAGTTAAGTGGATAGTAGATCTCGATCAAGAATCATTTTCTTGTCCCATTTTTTTAATATAATAAGCTTACCATTGATAATATAAGGATTTCCTTAAATTACCTTGTTACAATCGGATTCAATAGCAAATCTGATGATGAAAAACCCATTATTTCTTGTGTATATTTCGAATTTGTCGACTGGATTCCATATTTTGAGAACGAAATATATGAAATGATGATAATAGGGCCTGGGACCAAACACATATGCAACAAGAATTACTCCATTTATCCTCGGTTCTTTGTCTGATCTCTTCTTTAACCACAACAGCTTTTTTGTCGCCAATTTTCATTGGTGCAGAATAACTCAAATCGACAAAAGAATTAAGCCCTCCTTTCCTAACTAGATTTGTCCAAGAAGATGCTAGTTTACTGTTTGTTTCTTTAGTGAGAGTTCTTGAGGCATTGAAATCTGGTCTGCTATTAAACTGTTGATGGATATTTCTATGATTATAGCTCTGTCCTTTAGGCACGGATCTTGACAGACTCTGCGTCCCAGACTTTTGGATTTGCCTTTGGGGTTTCTCTAAGAATCGATTGCGCTGGTTTCTGACCAAGTGAAAATCATCATTTTCTTGATTTGGAAGTTTGTCTTTAAGATTTGAGGAAGAAATAGGTCGAGGAGAAGTCGGAGAATCAATGAGGGAGGAAAAAGAACCCTTTGAATTCTTATTAGGGTTTTCACAAAAGATGTGTTGTTTTGAATATTTATGGCAGTCATGGCTGCCACAGAAGAAGCTTTTTTTTTTCTTAATAAATCAGTAGATTTTTATATTAGCTAAGAGAAGTCATGCATTCACAAACTTGTCCTGCATTTCTGCAATCACATTGACTCTACCTCAAAGTTTGATGAAACAACAATAAACAATAGCATACATGTGAAAGATACTGTATTCTGATTGATCCTCTGAATTGCTGTGTTTGTCTCTTCTTCCCTTTAGCACAATCATCTCCTTACAGGGGAAAAAAACCAAAATGGAAGATACCAAAAAGCAAAGAATAATCATCTTCCCTTTCATGGCGCAAGGCCACATCACGCCATTCATTAACCTTGCAAACTTCATCACAAAGTTGCATCCTAATTACAGTTTTACCCTCGTCAACACTCCCGCCAACATAAAAAACATCAAGTCCTCTCTCCCTGACGACTCAAACATCAGCCTCAAATCTCTTCCCTTCGACCCTTCATCTCACAATTTACCTCCCAACGGCGAAAACTGCTCGGTATTACCCTTACGCCTTTTCGTTGATTTCTTCATAGCTTCAGAAACACTGCAGCCTGCCTTTGAAAAGCTTTTGCTAGACATAACTGAAGAAGATGGAGATGTACCTTCCTGTATCATTGCCGATTATTTCCTGGCCTGGACTGTTGAATCTGCTCATAAATTGGGCATATTTCACTCTGTGTTCATCACCACCAGCGCTTATGGAAATGCTACTTTTCTCTCTCTCAGTCTCCATAGCCCACAAAGGTACATGTATGCTTGACGTAAATTTGTAGGTATTTGAGTCCACTTTTGTGGCCTGCTTAGGATTTGCGCTGATTATATATATTTTTGTTTTCAACAGTAAGACAACTGAAGATGAATTTACGCTTCCAAACTTTCCAGAAATCAGATTACATAAAACGCAACTCACGCCTTCCCTATTAAATGCGGATGGCAATGATCGCAGTTCATTGTTTTACAAAAGGCAGATAGCATTCTGCAAGCTTTCAGATGCAATACTTGTGAGCACGGTTAGAGAGTTGGAGCCCTTAGGGTTAAAAATGCAGCAGCAGTTGTTTGAGGTGCCGATTTATGCAGTTGGGCCCTTGGTTGAGCTTTCACATTCTCATTCCGTTGATTATGTACAAGAATGGTTGGATAAGCAATCGGAAAGTTCGGTGCTTTACATATCTTTTGGTTCACAAAACACGATCAATGCGGCACAGATGATGGAGTTAGCATTAGCTTTGGAGGAGACGAATATAGAATTTATTTGGGTGATCAGGCCACCATTTGGTTTTGATATAAAAGGAGGGTTTAGGAAAGAATGGTTGCCGGACAATTTTGAAGAGAGAAATGGAAAAAGCGGGAAGGGAATTTTGGTGCATCAATGGGCATCACAGGTTTGTACAACCTTCTCATTTGCAACTTTTGTTTTTCCTTCCAATATTATATGTAACTTAACTTAAGTTGGAGCATCAAGGGTGAGTGTCCACAACCAATTAAATAGTAAAAGAATCGCAATCACGTCCAAATAGTAGTTCACCTATAGATCGAATGGCTAGGAGCAACCAATACATTTAATTTATTTAGTAATATTAGATCTACAAAAATGCACCTATTGATCATGAAATCTTGGGTCTAACCATCTACATCTTTGATGGCATATGACATTTAGATGTTTTTATTATAATAGCGTCGTACCCACACTAATATGCTGTCAGTATTGGATAAATAGTTTACATCGATGATACATATATAATGGGAGACTGGGTGAGTGATTATTTGTTTTTCTTCTCGACTGGGGTAGCTTCTAGCAGTTAGAAAGGAAGATTAAATTGAAAATGTAATTTACTAGTGAAAAAGAAGCTGTCATTTCATTTCAGCTGTTGACATTTGTAAGAGACACTTTGTTAATAAATTGACAGATGATTGCGTTTTCCTACCTAAACTGCAGCAAGTATTCAAGTATTCTAACAACTCGCGGTGACTAAAAAAATAATCCATATTTTAATTTTAAAACTTCAACTGCTTCCACCTATCATGTTATCTACTTCACCGAATAAATAAACAAACAAATCAACGAGAAATAATAATAAAAAATAAAAAATTATGAGTCTGAAGTTTGAACACTTTTTTCTCTTTCTAAAATTGTTTTGGTAGATAGTTATGGGTATTGTTGTAGCGTTTAATGAAGTGCCATGGAGGTTCTAAATCTTTTCACTTTGGTACTAAAACTCATTGTAGGATGAAACTTTGTTTTACTGTGCAATCTACTTTGAACTGTGCTACAAGGCCAGAAAAATGGAGTGCGGGAGTGTGCGAAATGTAATTGTACGGCTGTAATTCAGGGGGAATATTATTTCTGCGACTCAGATCATTCCCGCGCCCATTCGGCCCCCTTTCTTTCGGGCCTTATAGCAAATTTGATCTACTTTGCTCTAATTTGTACACAACCTGCATATGCCTCTCTGCATGTGTTATAACCTCGAAATATATATCATTATATTATATTGGAAATGAAGTTCCTGTTTTGACTAGTATATGCTATATATAAGGGTACAATTAAAACAAGAAAAATCTTAATCTCATTAGTAAACCGTAAAAATTCAATAAATACGGCATGTCTCTTGTGGGACAGCTCCAGGTTGTCTATTTAAACAATTTGTGATTGAGAAACCACTGGCAGTGAAACTCATTGGAACCTAACCAACTTTAAAAATAATATGCTCAACTCCTTAGAATCGAGTAACCAACTTGAAATATAATATGCTTTCCATTACAAGTAATATGGTCAATGTAAATGTTTACGGCCTAAAATGCCTATGTAGGTTGACTGTGTACACTCTGGGAGTATTCATTTATTTTAATACCAAGGGTGCATTAGTGTGCCAAAGGAAATATAGTGGACATTTGAAAGCTATTATTTGTTTTGTTATTACTAATTATACTGGTAATGTATTTATATTGTTTTAAAATAGATTATATTTTTAGAATGTAAATTGATACTAAATTATAAATTAATGTGAAAATTCGATAATAATTTAGATGTATCGTTGTACTTGTACAATAATTTCAAATTACAAACATGTATAATGATGCGAATATAACGATTCTATCACTCAAGTACAAATACAACAATGATATAAACATTGTTACGTAAATACAAATAGAGTAATGAAATACAAATAGTTCCTAACTTAGTTCGGCAACAACTAGTTCATTTCATATGTTTATCTCGAATGATTAACATGGAATTTGTAAAATTTCTTTCAATTGGTTCATTATCGTTATTCTCGGACAATCGAATGTTATAGTATTCTTGTAGAAATTCTTCCAGAGCTAGCTTTGGAACATCGTCATATGTCATAAAGGGGCTTTGCACGAAAAGTCCCTATTTCTGATGGTGTTACAAGAAAAGTCCCTGTAGAAATAAGTATGTAAATTAAGTTCCTGTTTTTTTTAAACCAGAAAACGCAAGTTACCTTGCGCTTTTTAAATTTTCAAAATCAGAAAGCGCAAACTAGCTTGCGCTTTTCTAATAGAAAGCGCAAGTTACCTTGCGCTTTTGAAAACTTTCAAAAATTTTAAAATTTTAAAAAAAATTTCAAAATTAGAAAGCGCAAACTAGTTTGCGCTTTTTTAATAGAAAGTGCAAGTTAACTTGCGCTTTTCGAAAATTTCGAAAAATATTTCAAAATTAGAAAAGTGCAAGTTATCTTTCATTTTCTGTTAGAAAAGTGAAAGACACTTTGCGTTTTTTTATTTTTGAAAAATAGGGACCAAATTTACATATTCATTTCTGCAGGGACTTTTTGTATAACAACATCAAAAACAGGGACCTGTGACTCTTTTCTTGTGTCATAAATTCTAGGTCACCTTCATCTTGTCTCCGTATAAAATTGTAAATAGTCATTGTTGCAGTAAGCACCTTTACTTGAACTTTATATCTATATGTCAGCATGTTATGTAAGATCACAAATTTTTTTCTTTCAATTTCTAAAAGTTCTTTTGATGGGATATGTAAACTATCTATACTCGAATTATAGGAATTGATAATTTTAGTTTCCGTCTTTGGTTGATTATGTATTTCATTAATCGCGAATATAGTATCTAACATTACGGTACAGAGGTAAATACCCGTCCATTAGTGGATATTCTGAAACAACTAAATAATATTGTCCTGGTGGTGCATGAGGAAAATTCAAGCTTTTGATGGTTAAAACTACACGAAAAACTTTAACATCATATCTAGTTTTTTCCCACCGTGCTCTTACAAGCGTAGATGTTAATCAAATGCGCATGCTGTCATAATATCTTGCATAGCAAAACTTTTACGTCCAATATAAGGTTGGACCTCTATAGTAAGCACATATGTACCCTAAATAATCCCGATGCAGTTTTTAGAATACGGTTAATATCGGTGTGATGTTCTAATTTTTTCTGGGACTCTGTTTATTTTAGGGTTGATCGACCTAATATCCTTAGAACTTAGCATTTTTCCAAACCACGTGAAAATAAACACAAATCGTGCTATTCGATCGTTGAAATCTTTTAGCAACCTGCAATATAGAAAGAGCCATAACTATTGTATATAGAAAGATAACTATCATTTTCCTAACACACATGTCTAATGTTTGCTTCAAACCACCGATTTTCATCTGTTCACATAATTTTACTAAATAAAGTCTTTTCTTGCGGAAGTTTCATTGGTAACATTCTGCATGATCGCATATTATATCGTTTATCTAGTGAATTCCCTTATATAGGTAGAAGCGGTAATTTGTTTGATTGACGCTTTCTATAGTGCCCTTAGTCTTGTTATAACATTTATATCGGCCAAATTTTCAACATCAAAATCTAAATTATTGGCTTCATCGTACAGTTTAGCTAGCCATTAATAGTTTGAGTTATGGAAGGTGAAGATGGAGCTAAAAGGGAAAAGGAGGATGATGAAAAATGTTGAAAATGTGGTTGTTTATAAATAAAGTAGAATTGCCATTAGTAATTACCGTTGGCATCTAACGCTTCTAACGTCAATAGAACAATTTCAATAGTTCACCCAATATGGAAAATCGGTAGGCCATAGCAGATGCATCAGATGCGACATGAACTCCAATCGAACAAAAAGAGTTGCGAATAGACCCTGAACACAAAAGTTATATAATCTCTCTTTTGCTGTTATTCTTACCCACCATTATTGCAATTGTAATTTCATCTTCCTTTTATAATAATTCCCCATAGAGCCCTGCTTTCCTTACTCACTCCATCTCTCACTGGATGGGATGATATAACAGGCTTCACATTATGAGTCCGTTCGTATCTTTTTTTTAGTTGGATTTCGCATTGCATCCGATGCATCAGACGCGTTATTGCCATTGCTTCACCAGTTTTCCTTATTAGGATGAAGTGTTGAAATTGTTCTGTTGGCATAATGTATCAGACACAAATGATAATTACCAGTGACTAATTCTATTGGTTTATAAATTACTACATTCTCAATTTTATTCATCATCATTCTCTTCTGCTCCATCTTCGCATTTCACAGCTTAAACAACCAATGATTTAACCATACGACGAAGCTAACAATTTAGATTCTAATTCTGAAGATTTGAATGATATACATGCTATTATGAGACTTAGAGCACTATAGGAAGCGCCAATTGAACCAATTTACAATACAACATATAAGTGAAGTCACTTGGCAAAAGATAAACTATGCAGTCATGCATAACGTTGCCAATGAGATTTCCACATAAAAAGATTTTGTTTCATGACATTGTGCAAGCAGTTGGAAAGTTATGGTTTGAAGCCAACATTAGAAATGTAGGTTAGGGAAATGATAGCCATTTTTTTGTATACAATAGCTTAGCTCTTCCTACATGTCAGGTTGCTGAAAGAATTGAACGATCAAATAACATGGTTTGTATTTATTCTTATGTTGTTTTGAAAATTGTTGAGTTAATGTCTAATAATATTATAAGGCTGTTTGACTCTTAATTAAGCAATCTTAGAATATCACACAATATTACCCATACTTTAAAAACTATGTCGGGACTATTTATGGTACACATGTAGTTGCACATGTTCCTACTATAGAGGTACAACCTTATATTGGATGTAAAAGCTTTGTTACATAGAATGATACGACTGCATGCGAATTTGATTTAATATTTATGTTTGTAAGGGCATGGTAGGAAGAAAATGCACACGGTGCTTAAGTTTTTCATGTAGTTTTAACGCGGAAGTTTGATTTTCTTCCTCCTCCACCACTAGGACAATATTTAGTTGATTCGAGATATCCACTAATGGATTGGTACTTACCATTGTACTAAAATGTTGGATGTCATATTCCCGATTTTAATGTAATAGAGAATCGACCAAAGACGGAAGATGAAATTTTGATTTCTATCATTTGAGTTTACCTACAACAATCGAAATAACTTTTGGAATTTTAAAAAAAATTACGATCTTACATAACATCCCGACATACAAATATAATATTCAAGTAATTATTATTATTGCTATAATGACTATTCACAATTTCATATATGTTATGAAATTCGAAATCGAGACCACTCTAAATCCAAACTCAAATGCACCAGAAAAGCAAGATTATTGAAAGATGTGCAAAAACAACCAATCAATATCTTAACACCCAAAATGCAAACTGATCCAAATAATATCAGTTTCAATCACAAGCAATCGATAATAGCAATAACGAAATTAAATCACACACATAAGATTTATAGTAGTTTCAGTAATGTTGTGTTAGTGTACATCCACTTTGGGGAGAGCCTTTTTATTATCAACAATAAAAGAGTACAAGAGATTGGTTACAATGATCACACAAATTTTATAGAATTTTATTTGGAGAGATTTAGAATTGAAGAAGTTTTAATAGAGGAAAGCTTTTGCTATTTGAATGAACAACCTTTCATCAGATCTAAAAATAGCCTTTTATACGAAGAAAACCCATATGGCAAATACCAAATTTTCCCCTTGAAGCAATAACCAACGTTACACAACTGCATGGGCAAACAAGTCACTATAACCGGCAATCAGTTGTCTGAGTTCTATGCTCAGACATCTAACTTCGCACCTAGATGTTTGCCTCCATATTTTAGATGTCTAAAAACATCCAAAAATGCATTGTTTGCACTCGAGTTCCATTACAGTCAATCTTAAACGTTTGAGTGGGTCACCCAGACATCTAATGTCCAACACAAAGTTGAGAGCCTGCCTTTGACGTTTAATACGTTGTAGCAATTATTTTCTATAACAACCCATGACATGCAATTTACCTTTCTTCAAAATTGTGATATCTCTCGCTTTCGAGCGCCGATTTGCGAACCGTCTTCACCGATATCAAGCTACTTAAGTCCTCGTAAAATCTACATATAGTGTCGCCAAAATTTAGCACTCCACCTCGATGCTATATCCATCTCCATACACCACTAGAAACTAATGACACCAAGTCATCATCCAACTCTACATTCAACCAATAAACACTTGAATACTTTCTAATGAGCTCCGACAAAACCACCGCTCATTACACTCCACCAATGAGCTTTGGCAAAGCCACCTCCCGCTACCAAAGTGTGGGAAGTATTAAAAACCAACAAACATCTTACCAAAAGATAAAAGTACTTACGAGTGCGAACAAGTACTTACCAAGAAGAAAGAACCACAATCTCTAACTGATACTCTTCATCATCGATAAACAAACTACTCCCTCAATAGTTGCATCCCATGGCACCTAGCACTTTAACAAGAAAATCAAGTTCGAACAATGCTTGAACTTCCCAATCAGCAATGCTTTTGTGAACATATCCACCACTTTATCCTTTGTGTGCACCTTTTGAAGATGAACAAGTTTATCTTCATCCATGGCTGACAAAAATGACTCTCTCACCTCTATGTGCTTAGTCTGGGAATTAGAAGCCAAATTCTAGGCCAAATATATCGCACTTTGGCTATCACATTGAACATCCATGCTATTGCGTTCAAAGCCAAGTCACTAATAATTGCCTCAAGTATAGTGCCGCTTTTTCCGCCTCCACCATGGGTATCGACTCCGCCTCTATAATGGATAAAGCAACTATAGTTTGCAATCTTGATCTCTAACTTATGATTGTATCATCAAGAGTGAAAACATATCCAGAAGTTAATTTCCTCCAATCCCTATCATCGGCGTAGTCTGTATCACAATAACCAACCGGCTTGCATTTCATCCCATCACTACCCCCAAAAACAAGACCATGACGCGAAGAACCTCTAAGGTATCTCAAAGTAACCATCGTGACTTTCCAATATGACTTTTCTGGATTAGCCATATACCGACTAACAACGGCGTTTGCAATATCGGACCTTGTACACACCATGACATATATTAAACTTCCAACCGCACTTGTATATGGCACTCTTGCCATATAAGACTTGTCTTTCTCCAAGATAGATGATCCTTTAATCAAAAGCTTCATATGCAAAGGTAAAGGTGTATTAGACACCTTTGCACCCTCCATGCTAAACCAGCAAAGCACTTTTTAATACACTCTAATTTCAACTGAAAACACTTTTGATCCATTTTTATTTCCATGCCCAAAATTTTCTTTGCCTCTCCAAGATATTTCATATCAAATTCTAATTTTAAACATATTTTTTACTTGTTGATTTCATTTTTATCTTTAGAAGCATTGAGCATATCATCAACATGCAAGAGCAAATACACCCAGCAATTATTTTTCAACCTCTTGAAATATACACAAGCATCCTTGACACTTTTATCAAAACTATTTTTGTGCATAAAATGATCAAGTCTCTTATACCATTGTCTAGGTGATTGGTTTAAATCATATAGTGATTTATTCAACTTGCAAACTAAATTTGACTTACCATCGATGATAAAACCTTTCGGTTGCCCTATGTTGATATCTATCAAAGTCACTATGTAGGAAAGCGGTTTTCACATCAAGTTGATTCAATTCCAAATCACGAATAGCAGCCATAACAAGTTATATCCACATTTAAGTATGGTTCACAACCGGTGCTAAAATTTCATTATACCCATTTCCCTTCCTTTGTGCATACCCTTTGTTGTCCTGCCTTTTGACCAGGCAGTATACAAACAAACTTGACGAGCCAAACTTCAAAATTATCAAGGCAAGACGTCCGGAGTGATGATTGCAAAGCCCAAAACTCAAGTACAACCAAGATCACAAAGAAAATACGAGTTCATTTCAAAAATCCAAAAGTCCACCAAGTGGTGGACTGTTACTGATCCAACCACTTGGATTGGTACCAATCCACAACTTTTCACCATCTCCACCTCGAACTTCCTACACTCCAAAACCATGCTACCCACAACCCATTTTTGGTCTCATATGATCGTTCACTTGCGCTAATGATCGATCTCCTTGAACTTTAGAAATCAGCAACTCCATTCCTCTACTGATCCATTATTTAGACTCAAAAATAAGCTAATAATGGTGCAAACAAGTTTGGAATCATGAAATTAACCACGATACAAGCTAGGCAAGGAGTTTACAATGACCGATTTGGCTATCTCATGGATCGATACCAATCAACACAAATTGATGAGTTGTCAACTATTGTTCATAGGAACTAGTCTTTGGTATGGAGAACGATGTGGAGAACATGGGGGTGAGATATTGCCTTCCTACTTATATAAATAGGTGGCTAGAGCTCATTTTTAAGGATATGTTTTTTGGCTCCCTTGCTCTCTTACTCTAATTTCTTATAATCGCTCATGGATTAATATCGAGTCCTAGGAACTGTACTTGAAGAACAACAATATAATAAAAAGGAAACTTGAAGTAAACGTAGGCCGGAGCATGTCGAACCACTATAAATCTTATGTGCCCTATTTCTTGCTTGTTTTTCATTTATTTTCTTCACTTTTATTCTCTACTAAATCAGTATGGTGTCTGTGCCATTTTTGGTTCAAACATTTTGGCACTTTCACTGAGAACACTTAAATTCAATAATTTGAGACTTGAAAAGATTCAAAATGACAAGACAATCAACTAGGAAGACCATTGTTGGAGGAAATCAACAAGGGAGCAGCCAAGAGGCGTCCTTAGGAGCTAATCACCCATGCATTTATATAAACAGGAATGCGATGGAAACCATGATGAATACAATGCAAGAAAGCATGATGGCCCATCCGAAAGAGATGATGGAAAATTTCTTTACGAGAATAGGATAAACGGGAACATCCGGAGTTGTGGCAAATTAGAACCAAAGGCCAGAGGCTGGAGCAAATGCGCTAGGAAGTGGAATGAAGCAAATTGGAGCAAACCTCGCACAAGTTGTATGGATCGATAACAATCCACAAGCATGGATTAGTACCTGTGACGCCCCACCTCTATACCCACGCTAACCAAGAACACTACGATGTAGTGCTGTCAATTAGCACGGAGAATAAGGCTGTTGAGGAGCGACCATCCGTGTAACTTCTTTGTGCGAGCACCGATATGTCAGATAGAATAGAATGCATATCTTTTAAAGAGGAAATCCAACATACCGATACAAACACAAAGCTATCACATGGTGGCTATATATAATCTTCGGAAACAAATATAGAAATAAACATAACACAAATCAGTCACAGACAATTCATATCACAAAGGCGGAATAAGATATGAATACTACACCTAAAAGTGTACATCAGAGTAGTGGTCAAATAAGATCCACAATAACACAAAAGAATAGATACAAGTGCAAGACAATAGAATACGTATACATCAAGGAGTCTCATCTCAAATGCATACAACAAAAAACTACTAAACTAGAGTAGTTAGCCAAAAGTCAGAAGATGGCTCCAGATAAGAAGTCATGAGGAAGCACTTGTAAAATCTCAGTCTGACCCGAGTATTATTTAAGAAGAAAATAATAAACGGATCAGTCTAGCTATAATTATCATATAAAATGAGATAGAATATGAGATATGATAATAAAACGTATGATAACAAAAAGGTGTCATACTATGAAAAGTATACATTAGAAATCCCACAAAAGTCATACAATATCTCAATAATCTCAAAACAGAGAAAAGAATGTCATATTCTTAATTTAATTCACCAAGCCACAATAAAATGACATACTCATCAATGTCAATGGTAAAAGCTGGTGAAACATAAAATTCCAGAAATCAATAATTAGAAATCCAGAAATCACAAGAAAAGGATGGCCAATCCCAAACAGGAGCATGAAAGCCGGTACATTGACGCAGTGCAAACGGTACGTCCAATGAACCAGAAAGCCGAGACATCGATGTAGTACAAACGGTACATCAGATGAATCAAACATTGACGCAGTGCAAACGGTACGTCCAATGAATCGGAAAGATAGAGACATCGATGTAGTACAAACGGTACATCAGATGAATCGAACATTGACGCAGTGCAAACGGTACGTCCAATGAACCAGACAGACAATACAATTCAGAACATTGACGCAGTGCAAACGGTACGTCCAATGATCTAGAAAGCCAAGACATCGATGTAGTACAAACGGTACATCAGATGAATCAAACATTGACGCAGTGCAAACGGTACGTCCAATGAATCGAAAAGACAGAGACATCGATGTAGTACAAACGGTACATCAGATGAATCGAAACACATTAAAAGTACTTGGGTTGCCAGCCCACAAAGAAATGAGGCGAAGCTCAATAAAATGAAGTACAGTCCTTCATACGGACAAAGAGACATCGCACAATTGCTAGTCTAAATCGTAAAATGATCATCATGATCAGCGAGAAGTGTCAATCACACCAAGCTAGTAAATATATGAGTTTAGCTTCATGTCCCATAACCACTTGCTTAACTTAAATATTTACGAACAAGCTGTAAATCTTCACTAGGAAATTGTCACGAAAAGGGTTCAATCGAACAAGTCCAAGAGCTAACCGACGAAGTGAACGCAAGCGTTTCATACCACTCGTTTTACTAAGTCGTTTAAGTCGATTTCTCATTCGAGTGAAGTAAAGGCTTGTATATACTAGTAGATTGAAAATCGGTTTGAGAAAACGAACTTTTGATATTTAAAATAGTGTTGAAATCGCTTTGATGAAAGAGTTTTGATATTTACTATTAGTATTGAAACCTTCATATATCTTTAAAGTGACAAGTCATGAAACGATTGTAGAAACAAATCAATTCACGTTCGAAGACGTGAGTAAAGTCCAAAGAAGTCAATCCCAAAACCATCAAAGTAGAAATTCTGATAAATGTTTTTCAGAAGAGATTGTCTACGCAGAGTAATACGGGGTTCGACCTGCCCGGTCAGGTCGCGGGGGTCCAGGGGGCAGCGCCCCCGGTGGGGTGCGGGGCAGCGCCCCGTCACGGTACGACCTAGTGAAGGCAAGCTGGTCAAGCGATCTAAGGAAAAATGAGGTCTAACGACCTAAAGAGTTCGCGGCCTAGTGGCTGCCAGGTCATACGACCTAAGGGCAGAATGCCACGCGACCTAGCAGAAGAACAGGTCGAACGACCTAAGTGCTAACTCGCGAACGACTTACGACTTAAGAGCCATACGAACCAGCGACCTAAAACTGGCGACCTAAGGACTTAGCAGGGTCGAGCGACTTAACGACCTAAGCCTTGAACGACTTAGTGGAACGAACGACTTAACGACCTAAGCCTTGAACGACTTAGTGGAACGAACGACTTAACGACCTAAGCCTTGAATACGAGCTACGAGCTAAAGCTGGAACGACCTAGTGAATTTAGGTCGAGGACGACCTACGACTTAAGCCAGGGCGAGCGAGCTAACTGCAAGCGACTTAAGGCCAAACGACCTACGACTTAACTCGTGGCAAACGAGCTAACTGCAAACTACTTAAGGCCAAACGACCTACGACTTAACTCGAGGCGAACGAGCTAACTGCAAACGACATAAGCCTTTAACTCGTGAACGACTTATGCCTTTAACTCGTGAACGACCTAGGACTTAAGCTCAAATACGAGCTACGAGCTAAGGTCTGTACGACCTAACAGTTAAAAGGTCCTACGACCTAACTGGGGAACAAGGCCATGCGACCTAAAGTGCCACGCGACCTACGACTTAAGGCCTGGAACGACCTAGTGGAGTTAGGTCGGGGACGACCTAAAACACTAACTCGTGGACGACCTAAAACACTAACTCGTGGACGACCTATGACTTAACTCGTGAACGACTTAGCGCAGGCGAACAGAAATACGAAGGCAGTGACTTTCCAACGCGAGCGACCTAAAGCCTTAACTCGCGAACGACCTAGCGAAGGCCAGAACGACCTAGTGCCAGAAAAATCACCAAAACACTGAAAATTGAAGTTTTTCGCCAATTCAATCCAAACCAAAAGCAAATATGCATGCTAAATCGATGGGGAATCATTCCCAACAGTCCAATGACAATCATAGGCAAGATGTGAGATCAAAAATCTCACCTTTTCACGGAATTTGATGAAGATGGGGATTTGAGAGCAAAGCAAGAACACCAACAAGCTTGAATCAATGTTCTTCACGTGAATTTGATGTTGAATCTCGGATTTGCAATAGAATTTGTGTTTGGAGTTTTAATTTCCACTTCCCACCACCATTTTTGACAAAGCTTGAAGTGTTTTGATAGAGTGAGGAAGATGGTTGGGCTGAACTAAAGGGGTGCAGTCCAAACCAAAGTCAAAGGCGGGAAAAGTGTCGAAAATTTCACTATCTCTAAACATATCGAAGTTTACACTCAAAAAGATCGCAAACGTCATTTTGAACTCAATGGAAGTGGTCTCGAGTCCTAATTTGACCGTATGCAAAAAGTAGCTTTTCGGACTAACATCCGACTAACGATAAAATATTTAAATAAAATATTTAAATATAAAATCGATAGATATGCGGGTTGTTACAGTACCGATCCATGATAACATGGGAGCATGGCCGGAGCTAATCTGGGAGGAGATGTTGTTCGTTTAGGGCACAACGTTGAACGTTTGAATGCGAACCAAAATGTAGAAGCATGATTGGAGGAGTATGTGCCAGAATTCCCTCACGGAAACGGGAGGCAAATTGAGAATGCTAACTTGATGATTTCATTGAATGATGACGACAGACTTGCTGAGATAGTGAGACAAGCTATGTGGGGGTGGTTGCCTAATCGAAACCTAAAGGATGTGAATAGGAGTCCATTCACTTCGAATATTCGGTACGTTAGGAATCCACCTGATTTCAAACTGCCTACATTGGAGACGTGTGATGGAAAGACTGATCCAGCAGTCTATTTGATGAGGTACATTCGACACATGGAAGTGCTGGGTGCGTCCAAAGGGGTCATGGGATGGTGTTTCCCTTTATATCTGATAGATTTGGTAGTGTTATGGTTTAGAAAGCTGGAAAACAGTTCCATTAGCACATGGGCCGAGTTAGTGAATAGATTCGTGAAACAGTTCTGGATCTATATTTCCTAACCCAAAAATATAATGACACTATCAAGTATGAAGAAGAGGGCCGGAGAAACCCTTAGTATTTTTCTACCAACGTTCAATGTGGCGGCTGCCACCGTCGATAAGTAGAGCCATCAATTCTATTGATGGCGGCAGTTTCAAGAATAGCCAATAAGAAGGATTCCAAGGTTGCTTTGGAATAGGATCCTTTGATGGATCTTGTAGAATTTTATCATGAGGCCAAAAGACACCTGCATCAAGAGGACGCTGGGGCGGATCAGGAAGGAATTAATGATGTGGATGGTGGAGGACCATCCAAAGAAGGATCTAGCAAACACAAAGGAAAACGAAAGTTGGATGACATCTTTGAAGGAACAAAGCGACAAAGGAGGGAACTGAAATTCTCTTCCTACATGGATTTAAATGAAACCCTGTAGTAGATTTATTTGGATACCAGGGACAGATCCCTTATTGGAAGCTGACAAGAATAGAGCCCATGGACCGTGAAAGGATGTCTAAAAAATATTGCCTATTCCATGAGATAGATGGGCATAACATAAATGATTGCAGACACCTACGCGATCTGATCGAAGAATAGGTCAAAAACAACCAATTACAACAATATGTGAGAAGTCAAACTGTGGTGGTGGAAAGGAGCAGCCATCAACTGCAGCAAATGGAAATGGTCTTGGATCAAGGTCGATGATAGTCATCTCCTGATCGAAATGGCAGGAAATCAGGTTCGGTTCTCGTACCCTATCTTTACTTTAAATAAACAATGCAACATTGTCGACAAGCTACTTACTCATATACGAGATTTCGATCAGTCCCTAGGCACGCTCTGAGTTGGATGCTAGGCTGTAACACCCGGCAAGGTGGTTATCTTGATATTAGGTTTTTATGTTTTTCAATGTTTGAATTTGATTACATTATATGAATCCCTGATTATTAAAATCCACATTGAATGTGATGACTAATTCTAATCGCTTAAAGTCCCATCCAGAGAGACGGGACTAGAGTGTAGGGTGCTAGTCCCCTCGTTAGAGAGCGAGCGGGTTGACTTATACGATATTGATCACTTTAAGCCCCGTTTGGAGAGACAGGATCGGACTGTAAGAAGTAAGTCCCCTTGCCATAGAGTGAGTGGTAGGGCTTTCTTATCATTGAGCCCCCTCGCCGGAGAGTGAGCAGATCGGGCTCAACAAGAGTCCAAAAAGACCATGGATTTGATTATCGGCCATGAATTTGATTAATGGTCCAGAAGGACCATGGTTTTGATTGTCGGGTCCAAATGGCCATGGATTTGATTAACGATTCAGAGAGATTGTCCCTAAAACTTAAATATTAAAACGATCTAAAGAAACTGCACACTGAACTAAATATAGAACGATCCGAAGAGATCGTGCACAAAATTGAATGTAAAACGATGCAGAGAGATCGAACCTTAGAACAAATACAGATTTGCTAAAAGGATTTGAACGCCTTATAATTAGAGTTGAACTGATAAATCCCGAATGAACATGGGACGAATTTGATTTGTGATGTAATAACTCCAAATGAAATCAGAATGATGATGATGTATAGACTACACTTAGGCATAGTTTAGAATCTTAGGCTACAACAGGTCTAGAACGACCCATGATTGATAAGAGAATCCAAAGGAAAAGGATGATTCACGATAGCTTGATCGGCTGATAACCAAAAAATTCAACTACTAATATCTCATCAACTTCAACATTTGTTCTTGAGCAAAGCACACATTCCATTCGCAAGGCGTGCTTTGGGGGGCAAGTGTTATCCTGCCTTTTGACCAGGCAGATATACAAAATTGACGAGTCAAACTTAAATGTTATCATGGAAAGACACCCGGGGAGATGACTGCAAAGCCCAAAACTCAAGTGCAATCAAGATCAAAAAGCAATTACGAGTCCATTCCAAAAATCCACTAAGTGGTGGATCGGTACCGATCCAACCACTGATCAGTATAGATCCACAACTTTTCACCAACTCTACCTCAAACTTCATACACTCCAAAACTGTGCTGCCTATAACCCATTTCTAGCCTCCTATGATTGTTCGAATGCACCAATGATCGATCTCCTTGAACTCCAGAAATCAGCAACTTTATTCTTCTACTGATCCATCATTTGGACTTAGAAACAAGCTAATAATGGTGCAAAAACGTTTGGAATCATGAAGCTAATCATGATACGAGCCTAGGGAAGGAGTTCACAACGACCCATTTGGCTATCTC
Organism: Allium fistulosum; assembly: GCA_030737815.1. Classification (NCBI taxonomy): domain Eukaryota; kingdom Viridiplantae; phylum Streptophyta; class Magnoliopsida; order Asparagales; family Amaryllidaceae; genus Allium; species Allium fistulosum. The sequence continues at coordinate 892,077,656 of CM060902.1, forward strand.
CCGGACCGGTACCAATCCAATCGTATGGACCGGTACCGATCCAAGCGTATGGATTGGTATCGATCCATGCAAAATAATGAGGTTTCAACCAATATATTAGGGGAACTAGCCTTTGGCGTGGAGAATGATGTGGAGATCATGGGGGCGAGATTATTGGCTTCCTACTGCTATATATAGGAGGGCAAGGCTCATCCTTAAGGATCTTTTTTTGGCTCTCTTGTAGTCTCACTCTAATTTCTTATAATTTCTCACGAATTTATACCGATCCGTAAAAACTGTACCTGAAAAACAACAGTATAGTATAAGAAAACTTGAAGTGGACATAGGTCGGAGTATGTTGAACCACTATAAATCATGTGTGTTATATTTCTTGCTCGTTTTTTATTTATTTTCTTCACCTTTTATTCTCTACTAAATCTATTGGGTGTTTGTACCATTTTTGGTTCAAAAACATAAGCCATTAATCTAGCTTTGTATCTCTGATTGTCCTTCACCTTGTACATCTATTTGCTTCCAATAGCACAATTTCCTTTAGGAAGTAGAACCAAATCCCAAGTTTGATTCTTCGACAAAGATTGCATATCTTCCTTCATGACGAAATCCATTTCGAGCTATCACTTGAATTCAAGACATCATCAAGGTCCATCAGCTCATCTTTGACTACATGAAAGGAACAGTCCAAATTATCACAAAAGCTAAGATAATTCCAACCACCATATCTTTCGGGTGGTCTTATAACACAACAACCAATCCGAGTTGCTATACTACAACCTAAACTCCTTTCAACTCCACCTTGAACCGAATCACCTCTAGAGTTATGCACATCAATAACACTACTATGGGATACATATGGACTATGCGATGTGACATCAACCGCTTCCTCAACACAAGCATCTTCAACAAATCTACTCCTTGGACAAAAAATGGAAACAACTTCCATTTCCTTTAATTCATCACAAACCAAATCTGAAACATCCGATGAACTCCCAATCTCCTTAAACAAGGCCGATTCATCAAAAGTAATTTGACATGAATTCATAACCTTCTTCATTTATGAATTCTGAATCGATTGCCTTTGACACCATCCGTATAACTAAGCAAGACCCCTTTGAAAGCTCTAGGCTCAAGCTTATCATTTCTCAGATCATGCATATAAATCAGACTACCAACACACGAAGCTAGCTCAAGTCAAACAATTCTCTTCCCCTTCCATAATTCTTCCGGAATTTTGTTATTAATATCTGAGTATGGAATTCAATTTACATTATGCACTGCGGTTGACAAAGCTTCAGCTCAAAATCCCTTCGACAAACCCGATGTCGATCTCAAACATCGATCTTTCTCAAGCAGAGTACAATTCATTCTCTTCGCTACACCATTCGATTGTGGATTCCCCGATGTAGTAAAATGCTTTTGAATACCGTGATGCTTGCAAAAAATCCTAGAATTCTCCGAAAACATACTCCCTGCCATTGTCGGACCTCAACACCTTTAAAGACCTACCACTCTCATTCTCAACAAGAGCCTTCCAAACTTTGAACTTAGCAAATGCCTCTGACATGGCCTTCATTACATACACCCAAACTTTTCAAGAAAAGACATAAATATAATAGCGAGCTCCATCTAAAGAATCTACTTGTGTCGGGTCACAAACATCCGTGTGAACATAATCAAGAACATCTCTTGAATCACGCTTTCCTTCACTGAATGATACTTTAGTTTGCATCCCCATGACACATTCCTCGCAAAACTCAAGTTTGTTAAAACTCTATCCATCGATCATCTTCCTCTTCCAAAGAATATCCAAACTCCTCTTTGGGACATGACCTAATATCAAATGCCACAACATTATCGCATACAAGCCACTAGAGTATCAACACTTACACAAGTTTCACCTTTAATAGTCACACCTCCAAGCAAATAAAATCTATGAGCTCTAACATCTTTCATCACCATAAGTGCACCCTTCAAAACCCATAAGCTATCATTCTCAAATTTTACATCCAAAATAATCCAATTGCCCTAAAGAGATAAGAGACTTTTGAAGACCCGAAACATAGCGTACATTAGTGAGCGTACGAGTTACTCCATCAAACGTCCAAATTCGTGTGGACATAATTCTCATTGGTTACAAATAGAAAAATTACCCATAATAATTGAATTTCCCTCCTTGTTGACAGAAAAGGAAAAAAATTCCTATTAGGCATTATATGATAAGATGCACTTGAATCGAGTACCCATTCGTCACTCGAAACATCTGATGTTACTGCCATCAATACATTTTCATCTACCTCACAAACATCACTCTCCATCACCACTGATGAAGATGCTACTTCCTTCTTCTTCTTATCCTTGTCTGAACACCCATTCTTGCAATGACCGACTTCTTGCAAATAAAGTATGTGGTATTTCGATCCTTCGACTTTCCTCTCCAACCGTGCTCCCTTGATTTAGAATGCCCATGATTCCCCTTTACCTTCTCATTTCCCTCCTTCTCCACAAACACGCTGTGACCACTACTACTATCACTCAACCCCTTCATTTGATCCTGCAACTCCTTACTAAGATGACCCACTTTAATAGCACTAAATGTTAATGTATCCGGGCTATATATCAAGCTATTTGAGAAACTATATAATAGTCCGACAATGAATATAACAGGATCATCGCCTTTTTCTCTTCCTCAACCTCCAAGTCTACCACCTTCATCTTCATTAGCAACCCATAAATATAATTCAAGTGCGCCTTTAGCGAAGTATCCTCCTTCATCTTATAGGTAAAGAATATTCACAGTAAAATCAAACGATTAGTTAGTGATTTCTTCATATACAATTCTTCCAACTTATCCCAAATACCCTTGGCAATGGTCTCACAACTAATTTTGGAGATTACATTCTCACCCATAGCAAGTTGAAGTGTAGTGAATGCCCACTCTTCCAATTCCTCTCTCTTAACATTCGAGATGTCTGGCGGCAACAAATGTGTATCACACACAACCTGATACACACGGTTCTGCCTAAGAACCGTTTTTATATTCCATTTCCATCTTTCAAAATCATCATCACCTTTCGATTTGTCTATAACCAATTATGAACCCAAAATCGCATATGATTCACATACATAAGGTGCTACATTATTTGGACCAACCATTGAGGGGCTATCTGAGATATTTTTCGGTTACATCATTTCCACAAATACCTTGCAAACACTAATGCTCTGATACCAAATGTTATGAAATTCAAATCTAAGACCATTCAAGATCCAAACTCCAATGCAACCAAAACACAGGATCGTTGAAAGTTATACAAAACAACCAATCAATGTCCCAATATTCAAAACACAAACCGATCCAAATAATACCAATTTCAATCATAAGCAAGTAATAATAGAAATAACGAACGTGAATTGCATACAAGATTTATAGTGGTTCTACTAACGTAGCTTTAGTGTACATCCTCTTTGGGGAGAGCCTTTTTATTATCAATGATGAATAGTACAAGAGACTGATTACAACAATCGCATAAATTCCACAGAATTTGATTTAGAGAGATTTAGAATTGAAGAAGTTTTAATGGTGAAAGCTTTTGCTATTTGAATGAACAACCTTTTCATCAAATTTGAAAATAACCTTTTATATTAAGAGAAGCCATATGGAAAATACCAAATTTGCCCCTTAAAACAATAACCAACATTACACAGCAGCATGGGCAAATAAGTCACTGTAACAAGCAATCAATTATCTAAGTTCGATGCTCAAACATCAGACTTCACGCCCAAATGCTTGCTTCCACTTTTCAGATGTTTGAAAACATCGAAAAATGCTTTGTTTGCACTTCGGTTCCATTACAGTCAATTTCAAACGTCTGAGTGGGTCTTCAAGACGTTTGATCTTCAATATAGAAGTTTGAGAGCCTGCCTTAGACGTCTGATATGTTGTAGTAATTATTTGCTACAGCTACTCATTATACAGAATTTCTTTGCTTCAAAATTGCGATATCTCCTGCTTTTGAGCTCCGATTTGCAAACCGTCTTCACTAATATCAAGCTACTTCAGTCCTCTTCAAATCTACATATAGTGTCTCTAAAATTTAACGATACGATGATACAATGAAGGTAACCTGGAATTATGGCATATGATGACGATCCCAGGTTAGTTTCAAAAGAATTTTTACAAGAATATTAGTACATTCAAACATCTAGGAATGATGATACTAAGCCCATTGAAAGAAACGTTATAAATTTCATATCAATCGTTTGAAATAACATATGAAATGAACTAGTTGTCATTAGACTACGTTAGGGACTGTTTGTATTTCATTACTCTATTTGTATTTGTGTCATTATTGTATTTGTACTTTGAACTTAAGCGATAGAATCATTGTATTTGTATCATTATACATATTTGTAATTCAAAATTGTACTAGTATAACTGTATTTTTTCCTAAATTATTATCCAATTTTTGCATTAATTAAATATCCATTTACATTCTCAAAATGTAATCTATTTTAAAACAATACAAATACATTAATATTATGATTAGTAACAACAAAACAATTAATGATCCTTCTAAATATACATTTCATTCCCCTTTTGTTTCATAGAAAGTATTATCCTTTCGCTAAATTTTCTCCTTCTCCCTTAGCTAAATTTTCTCCTTTTGTTCCCTTTTCAAATGCCAATTTCCTACGCTTGTTTCCTCTCGAGCAAAATTGCATCCTATATTTTTAGAAATAAAGTAAAAAAAAAAATAATAACCAATGAAATGTAAAGTGGTACTCGCTTTAGAGTGACTATAGCAATTTCCTTCCCCCATATTTACATTTGGTTGCATGATTACGTATTTCATTGCATATTTATATGAATGTATGCAACTCCATAAACATATTACATATTTATCTCTTACAACACTTTCATAGTTTTATTATTGTTGATATTAATCATGTATGATGAAAATCCAAATGTTTATAAGTAGTCATCAACAATCGATACAAAACATTACAAATGATGGAATGGGAAGCATGGAAATGAATGTGACATCGTCTGCCTCAAATTAAACCCAAATGAGAGACTCGGACTAATATCAAATTAAAGGAATACAAGACACGCATGGAAACAAAAATGAATGAGAACAATCCAGGGAAAACAATTTTTTCATTGTATTATAGTATCTATATTCGGTACTATCTTGCAACGCAATGGTAAGAACTAATCAATGGATCTTTTCTGTTAGTAAAACGTAAAATGATTTAATTATAAAGGCTTTATAAAATTTTGTTTATTTCGAATGATAAATAAAATAATTTTTTATTTTATTAGCATTCTTCTGTTTTTGTTAATAAAATAGAAATTTGTGTACATTTTTCAATTTCTTAAATGTTTATGAATTTTGATAAGCAAACTTAGATTTTACTGAATTATTTAATCTTTTTGAACATCCTTCTAACTATCTATATTTTATAAAGGCGAATTTTCGAAGAAATTTCTCCTTTTTTGCCTTTGAAAAGCTTTAAAATATTGATTTTTTTTTCAAAAAGAATATTTGAATATTTGAAACAATCAAACATGTTTAGAAAAATTATTCAATTTTTCCAAAAATTTAATCGTTGTTTATACACAACCATACTAAGTTTATCATAAGAAAACTAATTTGAGATATTTATGGAGAGGATCAAGTAGATAACTGTAAAGAGATTCTTTTGGCTTCAGAAAAGTTTATTTTCTATCACTATATGCAGCAAGACAAATCTGCCTATGGGAAAGTTTTTTTTAATATTTGATTCTACTAGTTTTTCTCTATGTTTAATGTGTATAGAAAAATGCATGTTTATTAGAAGAGATGCATGTTGCAGGTAGATATACTTTCTCATACCTCAGTTGGTGCATTTTTAAGCCATTGTGGGTGGAACTCGGTGCTAGAAAGCCTAATCAATGGTGTACCCATAATAGGATGGCCAATAGCTGCGGAACAGTTCTACAATACAACATTTCTAGAAGAAATGGGAGTATGCATTGAAGTGGCAAGAGGTAATAGTGAGAATTACAAGGTGGAAAAACAAAAAGTCATGAAGTGTATTGAGATTCTTATGGGCGATGGAGGAAAGAAAATGAAGAAAAAAGCCAGTGAAATCAGTGAAGTTTTAAAAGGAGCCATGAAAGTCGAGAATGGAAATGTTGGTTCATGCATTACAGAGTTAAATGATTTTTTGCAAGTAGTTAGTTTGAAATGATAACTGCATTGAACTTATAATTGTTAGTGGGTCATTTTACTTTAAATTACATATGCATTTGGTCAAATATCTGCAAACCAAACAAATTCAAACAAGGCGTATTTTCGAGTTCTCTAATTCTATGAGTATAATATGCTTTATTATTATAATTTCTTTTAAGTTTTATTCACATATATTTTTAGAGCTAGCAGATGCATGTTGATATAAATCTAAATAAATAGTTGGACACTAAAAGCACGCATATAAATAGAATGATTACGAAACCAAAGTTAGTAAAATATTTATTTCATAATTAGACATGGTTTTAAACTTATTAAAAAACAGGTTTTTTATAGAGGTGCATGAAAATGCATGTGTACAGATTTGAATTTGTACACATGCATTTTGAAAATGCGCATGTATCAAATCAGAAAACAAATGTATTTTTGTAATAAGATTTAAATGAGATTTATTATTGAAGTAGGTTTTTTAGGGAAATCTATATTTAAAATGAGTTATGTAAATATTTTGAATGATGCATGAATCCATCAATGTACACAGGACTGGCTTAACCAATTGGGTTGCCCTAGGCAGCATAAAAACAGGAAGAAAAAATTATGAGAAAAACAGCGGTCAAAAAAGGCAAAGGAAGTGGAAGAAATAATAGAAAGCCCAGGAATTGAACAGAGCACCACGCCTTGGACAGGAATGTGCACCACACCATCTGATCTAGGAACACTTCTTTGCTAAGCAATACAGCGGTTTATTTATAACTTGACATCATTTTAAAAAAAATCTTCTCTCCTTATTGCCCTCACTCGGAGGGTTGCCCTAGGCGGCCGCCTGGCCAGCCTAGCCCTGAAACCAGGCCTGAATGTACATCAAAAGTATCGATACATTCTATAGATGCAACTGTTTCATCATGCTAGTAACAAATATATAAGCTAAAAAATTTAAAGTTGAGAGAAATATGAATGATGTTTAATGAATACCTCTGGTCAGTCTGATAGTATTTATCATGGCAATTTGATGAATAATAGTGAGCATATTCTTTAAATGAAGGTCAACTTCAAAACAACATAATGGATCCTCCTTCATCCATTATTTGCACGATGGATAGGAAGCAGGAAATCCACTCATGATGAGGAAATCTTTGAATTCAAAGCTACTTAATCGTGTGATATGGTAGATAACAACTCTGCATGGAATAGTAGTCTGACTAATCGTATTAAGTCTAAATCAAGAAAATCAAAGCGTTCTATAGTCGGTAGTTCAAGGTCTTCCCACAATGAGTTAAAGAGCTCTCTTACTTTTAATTAATGAATTTTCTAATTTGGAATGTAAAGGATATTAATTACCTTTCCAATCAATTTGATGTCTTACAGCACATTAGAGGTAGAAACTATTCATTCATTGCATTATTACAGATTAAACCGCATGTTAATAAAATTAAAAATATTTGTTTATCCCCTAAACAAAGACTAGAACTATGTGTGTGATAGTTCTAACAATGATAAAGGTAGAAGCATGATATCTTGGGGTCTGATGCATTGGCCAATAATTTTATTGCTAAATATATCAGTTATGTATTTTGAGGACTGCAAAATATGGGAGACCTGTAAATTCTATGTATTATTGTATATGGCTACAATTCAGCGGAACTTAGATATGGTTTATGGGAGCGTATTCTTTATGTTGCAGATCGAATCGACATTCCATGGATTGGTGTTATTGGCTTTAATTTCATGAAAGAATGAACTGTGGATTACCTAACATTCATCTTGATTTGGAATTCTAGAGATATATTAGCACATCTGGACTGATTGAGCCTTAGTTCTCTAAAAAAAATTGTACTCGGAGAGAAGGAAAGAATTACAGCATACACTGTATAATTGATAGATTGTTTATTAACAATGTTTGTGTTGTCAATTTCCCATGGTTATATGTCCACTTTGATAATTACTCTGCTACAGATCGCACTCTTATTATCTTTCAGTTGAATAATCAAATTTCAATGTGTAAAAAATACCATTTAGATATCGGAACTCTTGGTTTATGCACCAGGGATACAAGGAAGTTGTTGGTCCTGCCTTTAATTTGCCAGTCTCTGGTAACCTCTTGTTCAAACTTCTACAAAACAAGAAAGAAATTCCTTCAGTCCAATTTAAATATGTAGAGTAAAAAACCTTGTTAGACAATAGAAAAACAATGAAATTATTAGAGAATATAATAATGATTATATTCTAAATTGGTTGAACATCTTATGATGTTGAAGTCATTGCAGAATATAAATAAGGCACGTAGTTATTATATCATAACATGCGTTGCCAAGCTGTCAAAAACATTTCAAGTGAAAAACATAAATGGATGATGGAAGGTGATAGAATTACTAAAAAAATCATGATAGAAAGATTTGTAAGGTCACCTTGCAATTATTTAACGATGATGGACAAATCATGAACTCCCTTAATATAATTATTAAAGAGGCAAATAACTATTTTTAACAACTTTTTAATGCTCCATGTCTTATTAATACTTTTTCTCGGATTACCTGCAAAAGGGTGCTCACTTAGAATGCCAGTAATCAACTTGATAGAGGCATTGCTTTCAGTGAACTTATTTTTTTTCTTTCACACTCATGATTATAGATGCCAGCCCAGATGGATTCAGTTCTAAATTTTACAAGGTTTATTGGGAGAAAATTAAAGAGGATCCGTTGGCTGCTATGCAAGGGGTTTTTCATTTAAGAAAGTTTATCTATGAGATTAATCATATATTTATTTATTAAAAACTTGGTACTTTATTATATACAAAAAAGAGAGTTACAAATCAGTTGCCCTTCTCAAAACAAGTGAAGGAAAACTCTCAACAAAAATTCACTCGTAAACTAAAGAAAACTAAGAGAATACTAAGCAAAATAGCAACAGAGCCAAAATCAAAGAACCAAAGCACAAAAATAAAATAAGCGGCAATTCAAAATTAAAGCAGTCCACACGTGCCCCCATGTTCCTAATGCAGCTTTCCGCAAAGCAAACCACCTCTTCGATAACCCTTTTCGACATTGCTTTATCAATTCATTTTATAAAGAAATTTAATGGCTTCCTTCGATAACAGTTGTTTTCTCATTCTCCTCGACTTGAAACAAAAATCATATGGGTTAAGTTTCTACTCTGGAATCCATTCCGTTATCCACACTAGTACATCGTAGTAAGGGTTTAACTAGTGTTAGAATTAGTCAGTAAGGTGTGTTCCTATTAACGTGTTAAGTGGTGGTTAAGATCCACATCTGTAGGTTAGTGGATAGTTCTTTTTTAACCTATTTAAATCTTTGTATTTTCTACCGTTCAATCAAGCAATAAACAATGTAGTCTCTTGTGTTTCACGTTTAATCTCTCTTCTTCTCTCCATTTAAAATTCTAACAGAATATATCACCGGCACAGTGAGCAACTTACTCCTCTTACAATCAGATAAGTTTGAAATTAGTTGATAATTGTGTTTTTAGCTGTAATAATTTCATTGCTTGCTTTTGATTTGCCTTTTAATATCATGTAGTCTTGTTTAATTAGTTATAATCCAGTGTTAATCGACATGCCTTTGTCTTGAAATATTCTAATGTTTCTCTCATCCATAAGTGCTAAACTATGGTAGATAGAGCAATATCAAATAGATCTAATTGGAATCTGCTTGTGTTATGTCTATTTGAGATTATACTGATTATCTTCATGATCTTGTTAGTCTATATATATTGTAAAAGCATATTCTATTTAATTAAGCATCATAACTTGTTTGAATAGTCATTTTCAAAAAATAAATGGTCACTGGTTTCATCATTAAGTTGCACTATTTGCATCTGGTTACATGACTATTTTTCCATTTTTTTATTCTGTTCAGAGTGTTTAATTTGTTGTTAATTGCGAAGTACAAGCATGTAGACATTTTTGGTGATGATACCAAATATTTTCAGGTAATTTAGTTTTTAAGTTATCCCAGGTTGATTTTAAACTAAATTCACCATTGTTACTTAGGTTCCACCAATAGTAATCTTCAGTGGCCCTAGAATCTATGCTGATATTATTAACTATGCTACAAATTCTAAGTGGAGGGTCAACCTTTTTATTACTAACACTAATGCAACTCATTGTTTTCCACCCCAACTTATTAACAAGAGATTTACCATGTAGCTAGGGATCAAACCACACACTAGTACCTTTAACATCTACAATTTTTTATTAATCAAACCCCTATCCTTTTCTCTTATTTTAACTAGTGATCACCATGTACATGATGCAGTAGGGTCATCTCAAAGAATCCAATTTTTTGTATTATGGTAGTACCTCTTATTCATCCAAACCGACCAAAGATTATTCTGTTGTAAATATGTCCATGATATTTTTAAAGACAAAGCATATTTGAAATCTTTAAGTTTCCTTAAGCCCAGCCCCCTTCCTGTTTTAGTTTTCACACTGCATCCCAACTAAGTTTATGTTGTTTGTCTTACCATAAGAAATTTGTACATAATGATTCCAAATGTTTGATCACATTGCATGGCACTTGACAAATTTGCATCCAAAAAAATATTGTAGTGCAGATAACAGTCTTAATTAGTTCCAATCTTCCACTCAAAGAGAATAGTCAACCACTCATCCACCTTACTTCTTTTTAACTTTATCAAAAATTTAATTAAAATCCACTCCTTTCAAAGATGCACTACTAAGATTTATTAAAAACAGGATTGCAGCATTCATGTGGATGATCAGCTAGCATACCAGAACACAACACTATGTAATAAGCTCCAAAAGGATCTCATGGACCATATTTGGAATGCTTATGAGAATCGGTAGTTAAATCTTAATGTAATGCATATTTATATGTCTTTACAAATGGTTTTTATTAAATATAATATTTTATGCTATGATGAGGTATTGACATATGTATTTGATGATGTTTTATTATAAGTATTTTTGTCATATAACACATTGTGAATAAAATGATACCTTACTTAACATATCAAACACATCAAATATTACATGGTACAAAGAAAAAAAATTAAAGATGCAACTTGTTACACAACATCTAACTACATATATCTCAATCCAGACCTACTATCAAGAATGCGCTATTTATATTCCAACCAATACTACATTGTTAGTGGATCCATTCCCATCAAGTCCTTTTCTCTAATCATAGATTCTTACCGCTAACGCTCTATATTCAAAGTGGTAGCTTCAATGTCGATCTATTGTTTCAATAAAACAAGCTTGTTTGCATGAGCAAACATTCACCATTCTATTTTGCATGCCTTTCTTGCATTTGGTTAAACTCAGAATCCATAGTCTCTTGAATACTGTTTTTCTTTTGCGCTGCACCTTGACCCATCGGTTTATCATCTTCATCCATTTTTTGGGTAAATACATCAACTTCATTTCATCATCTATGATAGAATCCCTACATGATTCGAATTATAAGACGATATCTAAGCCTTTTTCTTCCCCTTCTGTTTTGTTTAAACATCTCGTAAGATCTTGGGTTATTGGAGTTCCATTTATATTGATTATTAATCAATTCATAACAGTTTGCAAATTGGTAGAAGTGAGGCTTTTTAAGAACATTTTCCCTTTGAAGTAGTTAAAAGAATTGATTGTTCGCCATTCATTTTTGCATTCTATTGACTAGAAATTTAATCAAAATCCAAATTTGACTAGGAGTGATATTAGCAAAAGTTACTCGCTAATATCTTGATTAATAAATTTAAAACGAGAGAAAATGTGAGAAAATGAATGTTAAGACAAGCAAAGAACACATGGTTTAGAGTGGTTCGATAAATAATAATCTATGTCCACTATGTTTTAAGAGTGGTTTGATCAAGGACACATACTTGATAACAAGTGACAATAATGGGAGTAATAAATGATAATTTGATCTTTGTACAAGTGCATTCAATATCGTATTTATACCAACTGAAATCTGGCTCGGACAGCTAAGATTAATATGCTAGCCGTTAAGTTTCCTTTGAGCCATTATCGGTGTTGAATGGTTAAGATGTGGACTAGCTAGGAAGCCAACCGGTCTGAATGGTCCAGATGATAGCTAGTTGGTAGGCCGTATCAAAGCATGCGGCTGTTAGATAGGGCAACATTTGGGATAAGAAGTTTTTGAAAAGCAACGTCTTTGACAGGTGCATAGTGAAGGACGTCAAGGGCTATCAATGGATACCCAAAAAATCTGAAATTTGTCTGCATCCACATCCGAAAACTATTCGTCCGGTTTTTATCAAGATTATAGTTCAAATTATGTGTATTTTAGTGTAGTGAAAGATATTTGTTTATTATTTTATTAAGTTAGTAGTTGATTATATGCACATAATACTTTTTAACTGCTCGAAACTATTTATTATAATCATATTTGTTAATTTTTAACACTTTTACAATCGATGGGATTGAAAAATATTTACGTTAAACTAATTTTCTTTCTATAATTCTTGATTTATCGGTCGTTAGTGGATAGGATAATTATCTGATATCCGTCAGTATCCGTGGATGCGGATATCCGATATCCGAAAATGATTTCGGATGCGGATGCGGATATGGCACTATCCGCATCCAAAAACATCCGTTGACAGGCTTAAGGACGTGGAGTGGTTGCTGCATTGTGTCGGTTTTGTCAAATGAACGGCGTCGTATATGCCAATTTTTTCAGTGGAACTGTGAAGAGTATTACTTCTTTTTACAAAAGGCCAGACACTTTTGGCGAAGGTATGCCGAGCTAGGACAAAACAAGGGTTGCAGAGTGGGAAAGGCCCCTGAATAGGTTGCGGAGTGGTAAAGGTTGAGAGGTCTAGGCAAGGGAGAGGGTGTCTTCCATCAAGCGGGTGAAGCTATTGGTTGGGTCACTTATCCACTGAGAATATTAAATAGTCAAGTAGTTATCTGGAGCTTCTCATCGGAAGAGCAGCTGTTGGATCTGACTGTTGGAAATGGATGAATCACGTACTTTGTCACTTTCTTTAAGACGATTTGTGGTTTAGCCTCAAGTTGTAATGCTAGCTATCAACCACTCCGTCCCCATGATGAAACAGCCTCTAAACTTTAGTAAATTGGTTGTTTGCACGACAATAAATCATTCTAAATTTAGCACTTTTTAATTTAATTGCATGGAAGAATTCTATAGAGAGAGAAATGACAAAGGGAAGAAAAGAAGAAAGAAAATTGTTTGTTACCTTATCTTTTTCCTTCCGCATGTCTATCAGTTAAATAGGCAGAATGAAAATTATATGCGTTACTGAAATGAGTGATTTTTAACGGATCTAAAATTATTGTCATTCATTATGAATTTTTTTACCATTAATTTTGAAATGGCTTGATAATAATAGCTCATACATATATTACCACCATGCACTGTCATTCATTATGAATTCTATTGCCATTAATTTTTACAATGGCTCAATAATAATAGCTCATAAATATATTACGGTAACACAACAACATTCATTTTTAAAAATAAATTCACTTCAAATTCCAACAATCCCCTACTTGAATTATAAAAAACATTTTCAAGCTATTTCTGGAAATATAGAATTGTGCATAAATAAAGGTATCTTTCAATTTGAACTTCGCATAGTGAGTAAGATTCAGAATATACTAGAGTGACACGTAGTCTTGAACTCTATCTCTGACATCAAACCACACATAACCTTTTTAAAGTGCTTTCAACCAGCCCGTGTGTTAATGGCTATGCACGTCTATCCTAGTTTAGTGAACGCTCTAGAAAAATTTTGCCCCCAAAGTTTTCATAGGAAATGACCTCATTCCCGCATTCATAAAGGTGAGTCTTTCAGGAGTACTCCTATAGCTAGGTACCCCATTTCGCATAAAGTATAGATCTCATTAAGAGTTTCTATTAATTTATCCTTGAATTGCTACGGGAATACATGCTTCTAAACATTTTATAATATAGCATGTTCACCTCTTATCACTTCACAACTTGTTGTTTACCCATTGAACCTAGTTCTTGTGATCTCCGGTCATATAGGTTTTTACGATCTCCAATCATATAGGTTCTTGGGATCTCTAGTTATATAGGTTGGGTTTCCATTGTGAGTGCCTAAGGGCAATAGTCCCATCCTTTTAGATGTTTTATGGACTTTCTCTCTAGCCAATCCTTTCGTCAAAGGATCTACCAAATTTTCATCGGTGTGAATATGATGCACTCTAATAGCACCTAAAAAGAGTAACTCTCTTAAAATGTCGTGCTTACGAGGTATCTATCCTCTCTTACCGTTATAATAACAGCTCTGAAATTTTGCAATAGCCGCGGTACTATCACAATAGATCAACACAACTAATATTGGGTTTTCTCATAAAGAACCTCAATTAGAAAATTTCTTAAGTAATCTGCTTCTTCACTAGATGTTGCTAGTGATATCTTCTTGGACTCTATAGCGGATTGAGCCAAAATAGTTTGTTTCTTGGATTTCCAAGAAACAGCCCCACTAACTTGCTCAAAATATAGCCGTTGGTTGCTTTAGAATCATCAGATAAAATATTCCAGTCTGCATTGATGTATCCTTCGTGTACAGCTAGAAACTTTCCATAGTATAATCCAATGTTCTTGATTCATTTTATGTAACAATCTGCTTTTCTTACACCTGAAAATGATACTTAATACATCCTCGGTATTCATGTGCCGATCATTTAAGTGTCCAAAGATAGGTCATTTAGGGTGAAGAAAGAAAAGACAGAACATAATCTTACATCGTGACGAGAAATATATAATATACACAATATCTTTAAAAAAATGAGAAGAACTTTATTTTTTTTATATATACAGAACATCAGAATACACTAACCTATCATCGACCCGAACAGTTATAATAGTCCATTCTTACAATTGCTGATAAATACAAATGGATAACAAAGCAACAAAACAGCGGAAGAATATAAGATATGTGAATACGTCTTGGAGAATCCAGCTCGTCTCCTGAAAGCTACAAAGGATCCAACTAAATCTAGAAAATATACATAGACTGACTCGAGCATTATAGGAAACAACGCCTGGGTCAGTTTTGTAGAACTAGTGTGAGAAAAGCTTGAAACAAATCATATCGAATACTATATTTGAAATACCTTCCAAAATAAAAGGTATCTCGTAAGACCACGCCACACATAAACACGTACATGTTTATACCTTGCTGTGAGGACCCGTTTCTTCGACTCTCGAAAGTCAACACTAATACATCCTCGGTATTCACGTGCTGTAAATCCAAGTGCCAGAGAAGCGGATTCTCAAGGGTAAGAAAGAAAAATAAAGACAAAACAGAATCTCACATATGTTATTTCAATAAAAACTTTATAGTGGAAATTAAAATACATTTATCGGAGTCAAGTACATGGACAGTTATAAATCCCTGTCCTTACAAATGCGGAATACTATAGTATAAGAGTGTGGTGGAAATAGATAAAAATCTTCAGATGAGTCTTCTAACTCCATGCTTTGAGCTCCATCTAGATTTCTTCTAAACTCAACCTGACTACTAGGCTGCTTGGGAAAATTAGGGCACCTAGAGTTTAAGGAAAAGGAAATAAACTCCGGGTCAGTCATGGGACTTGTGTGACAACTCAAATATGCATTTTGGAAACAAATAAAAGTATCTCATAAGACCACACTGCATATAAACGCGGAACGGGTTTTTACATTATGATAACCAAATCTTTATTACATAAAATCATTTGATATTATTTTTAATAATGTATCTTTGAAAACATTTGCAAGTAAACTTATTAATCTTAGCTGAAATTGTTACATTATTAAATTCAAGCATACCACCTTATAATATAAGGCTTTCTACATCTAAAATCGTAAAGTCTCTTATTGGAGAATGGGTTTCCATACAAATGACCAGATGAAGAGACTACCTTCCGACAGTACATCTCTAGAAGAATGCACTAAGGCACAGAACATAAGCCCTCTACCAACACAAGATCGGCCTACCTTCTCACTATATAGTACTGAATATGGCACCACCCCGGTCGTTACCGACCTATCCGAGGGCCCTCACAACATACATTCACAATAATTTAAGTCTCGAACGTCATAGAGAGAATAAATATATTTAGATCGGGATGAACATATCCTAATGGTTGCGAACCATATAGCCTTTCCGCATCTACCCTGTTTCAGCCATTTTCAGGTGTGAGGCTTGAGGTAACGATTACCTTTTACTTTTCACATCATCTTCCTTTGAATGCCACACCGCCATTCTATGGTCACTGTTACCTGAAGATTTGACTAGGCAACTAGGCACTCGGCACTTGCATACCGTTCGGCATTAAGAGCCGTTCGGTATTGTATATCGTCCGGCATTAAGTGTCGTTCGACATCTATGGCCGTTCGTCATTTGAGAGCGTTCGGCACTCAAAGAGCGTTCGGTATTCAGGAACGTTCGGCGTTCAAGAGTGTTCGACATACATGGATCGTTCGACATTCGAGAGTGTTTGGCATACATAGATCGTTCGGCATACATGGACCGTTCGGCATGGCAGAGTCATTCGGCACTCCATACTGCTCGGCATCCACACCTCGTTCGGCACTCAACCTCGTTCGGCATAAATCTCGATCGACATTCGAGATCGTTCGGCATCTAGAGATGTTCGACATCCAGAGGTGTTCGGCATTTATCCAATCTCGACCGGCTTTGACTATTGCTCGGCCTGCACTCTCCACTCAGCACATCACTACGTTCGGCATCACTTCGTTTGGCATGACGATATCGTTCGGCATCACTTCGTTCGACATCTATGGTTCGGCACACAGAGCTCACTCTTTTTGGGCCGAGGTATTTAGCTGCCAGGCCCACAAGGGAAGTCCAACTCATCTTTGTCTATAAATAGAGAGGCAGGGGCACAGTGAAAGGGACTTTTTTTCGAGAACACTGGGGAGACTCTGCCGCTTTCAAGACTCGTTCTTTTTACTTAGCAATTGTATTCAAGTAGTTGGTGTACGGATTGTATCTGTATTTAATTATCAAGTAAAGCAATAAAGTTTAAACCTCAAAGTGGACGTAGGCAGTTACGCCGAACCACTATAAATCTGGTGTTCTCGTCTTTGCATTCAATTTAGCATATTGTTCTCTGTTTAAATTGACTTTCTTCATTAATCTCTCTACATAATCTTTTTAAACGGGGTTAGTGACCAATTTTGGTGCTAACACTTTGGTGCTTTCATTGAGAGTCGAATTCTCAGGCCACAAGGATCTGCTTTGAAGCTACTGGATTGAATAAATCCCCCGAAGGAGATCCAAGTCATTCATAGGACGTCCGTTGATTCTACTCAGAGTTTCTACCAACAACTCTACAATGGGAAGACCACGTACCAGATCAGCCTCTCATAACACGGACGCCCATGAGACCGCTAGCGTACAACAAGTAGGGCCAAGCAATCAGCAAGCAAATCAAGGTGCATGGACTACCGCCCAGGACCAAATGCAAGTTGTCACCAGAACAGAGTTCAACGACTTGATGAGAGAGCTCATGGAAAGCAGGAGACAATTTGGAGAGCAGATGCAAGCCAACGCCAACCTTATGGCACAGCTTACTCAACAACAGCATCGGAATGCTAGGGGTAGTCCAGCTCCTTACTCTTCATCTGATAGCTCAACATCATCCGACGAACCTCTCAGGCGTAGACGCCGCAAGACTGAAACTACACAGGCAGGTGCTGCCGATCAAACAACTGGGTATCGTTTACACCTCGGAGACCGCAACCGAGCAGGAACGAGAAACTTAGGAGCTGGAGCGCAGGTGGAGGCCGGATGCCCGGTTCACCAAGATGCCAATGATGCCGAACCTCAAGATGCACATCTGGCAGATCACCAGCAGAGGAGGCATCAACATGATCAATCCCGAAGGACAGACTCCAACCTGCCATCTTCCATACAAACCCCAGACTTATCAGCTATGGTCAGACAACTGATGAGAAAAAATCAAGTCCTGACAAATGATGACTAGGGAGTATCCAGGAGTCATACTCCGTTCATAGACGTTGTTCTACAAGCAGAATACCCCAGGAAGTTTAGCATGCCAACTATCCCAGCCTACGAAGGAAAGACTGATCCCAGGCAGCATGTGATGAGGTACGAATGGATGCTGGATTCAGCTAGAGCAAATGATGCAACCAAGTGCAGGTGCTTTCCAATAACTCTATCTGGGATCGCTACCATGTGGTTCACCCGACTTCCTCCACGGTCCGTATCCAGTTTCGAGGAGTTGGCAAAGAAATTTATAGAACAGTTCAGAATACACACTACTTGTCCAAAGGACGTAATGTCTCTATCGAGTGTAATCCAAGCTCCTGGAGAGTCATTGAAGGAGTATTTGTAGAGATTCCATGTTACGGCTACTGAAGTCAATAATCCCAATGATCATGCAATTCTTATGGCTGTGATGCGAGGTGTGGATCCGGATTCAGAGTTTGGAGATTGGCTAGCCGGAAAACCTCCAACTATGCTAGAGCGTTTTTACTCGAAGGCACATCAGTTCATAAGAAGAGAGGAAGCTAGGTGGATAAGGCGAGATAAGGCACCGAGGCCTGTTCTGGAGTCCGTGAAAAGCAACATTGTTGTGAAACAATCCGAAGACAACTCGGGGAAAGTTCAGGTCAATGTCCAGAACAAGCCCGAGCAATCTAAGGAATCCGAAGGAAGAAATCAGGGGAAGAAAAGAGAAGCGGGGAAATGGAAGCCGAGAATTCCAACCTACAACGAGTACACCCCACTGAATGCATCTCTTGAAAATATTTACCTATCAACTTGCAATATCTTCCAGTACAGAAAGTCGCGCCCAAAGGAGTCAACCGAAGAACAAAAGCGGACCGGGAAGTATTGCCGCTTTCATGAGACTTATGGGCACAATACTGAAGAGTGCAGACACCTACACGACGCTATAGAGAAGTTAATTAGGCAGAAAAAGTTACAGGAGTATGTAAAGAATCCGCAAGAAGGCGGACAGGGAACGTCTAATCCCGATCGTGCACCAGCTCCATGTCACCCCGAGGAGCCTGCTCAAACCGTGGGCAGACTAGTCATAAACACGATCATCGGTGGACCTTACCCTGCAGATAAGAACTAGCAAGAAATGGAGCGGTATGCTAATTCCCTGAGGCATGCAGACTTTGAGTGTTGTTCCAATGTAGAGGATGGGACCCCTGCTAAACAGCTGCGCATGATGAAAGACGATATAGTATTCAGGAGCAGAGATGCTGACCAGGTAGAGGCTCCTACCATTGACCCGATGGTCATATCTGCGATAATCGGGCCGGCTTTTGTGAAAAGAATTTTGATTGACTATGGAAGTTCTGTCAATATCATCTTCAAGAAGGCTTACGACCAGATAAAGATGGAGACGAAGGACTTGAAGCCATCTAAAGCTCGTATACATGGCTTTAATGGCACATCGACTGATGCAGTGGGGTATGTCGAGTTGCCAGTTGAACTGGGACAAGGTGAGCGTAGGAGGGTGCGAATCCTACCTTTTGTAGTTTTGGATGTGGATTCTTCGTACAATGTGTTTTTGGGCCGACCGACCCTGGCTGAGTTTAAGGCAGCATTGGCCCCGTGGTGTTTGACTTTAAAATTTCCAACTGACAAAGGAGTAGGTGTTGTTCATGGCGACCAGGGGACCGGTCGTACATGTTATGTGACTAAGCTTCGAGAGGCCCAGCGGTGGGAGAAAGGAAAGGTTGCAGACAATTCCGTCCGCATTCAGCATATTGACAATTGACAAGTAATGCCCGAGCCCTGGCTCGTGCATGATTCTCAGATCTTCAAAGACATAGATCCAAGAGACGACGATGAGGAATCGAGGGAAGAAAAAGCGGCACCGGCTGAACTGACGATTGACATTCCAGTCAGCCGAGAAGATCCATCGCGAGTGCTGAAGATTGGATCACAACTCAGCCCCTCGATGACCGAAGACCTTAGTGATTTCTTCCGAGCGAATCTCGATGTTTTCGCTTGGACACATTCCGACATGTGCGGAATCTCTCCCGCCATTACGAGTCATATGTTGAACATAGACCCGAAGTACGTCCCAGTTAAGCAAAAGAGGAGAGGAATGGACTCGGAGAGGTCCGCTGCTCTCAGAGAGGAAGTGGACAAACTCAAAGCCAATGGGTTCGTCCGCGACGCCCTCTACCCTGAATGGGTATCAAACCCCGTGCTGGTGAAAAAAGTAAATGGGAAGTGGAGAACCTGTGTAGATTACTTCGATTTAAACAAAGCATGCCCCAAGGACAGTTTCCGATTACCTATAATTGATTAGTTGGTCGACTCCACTACAGGACACGAGTTGTTGTCATTCATGGATGCGTACTCGGGATACAATCAGATCTCGATGCACATTTCAGACCAGGAACACACCAGTTTCGTCACAGATGTTGGGCTATATTACTATGTAGTAATGCCTTTTGGATTGAAAAACGCGGGAGCGACCTATCTGCGTTTGGTGAATCGAATGTTCAAAGATCATATTGGTAGAACGATGGAAGTCTATGTGGATGACATGCTCGTGAATTCACGACGGTCAAACGACCACATTCGGGACTTAGCAGAGATGTTTGACATACTCAGATATTATGGAATGAAGATCAACCCTCTGAAATGTTCCTTCGGCGTTGCATTGGGGAAGTTTTTGGGATTCATTGTTAATGCCCGAGGAATTGAAGCTAACCCGGAAAAGATTCAAGCTATTTGAGACATATAAGTGCCCAGAACTATAAAACAGGTGCAAAGCTTGAATGGGAAGGTGGCAGCGCTGAGTCGATTCATATCCAGAGCCACAGACAAATGTATTCCCTTCTTCTATGTAATAAAGAAAGGAAAGAGGAATTTCGAATGGACATCTAACTGTGAGGAAGCGTTACGAGATCTGGTGAGGCATTTGGAGAGTCCTCTAGTGCTGTCGAAACCAGTAGACCACAAAATGTTGTACGTATACTTGGCCGTATCCCCGCATGCTATAAGTGCGGCTTTGGTCCACGAGGAGGACCGAGTCCAAAAGCCGGTGTATTACGTTAGTAAACGTTTAACGGGGACAGAAAAAAATTATCCTAAAATTGAGAAATTGGCCTATTGCTTGGTGATTGCATCACGTAAGCTGCGTCCATACTTTCAAGCATACTCAGTTAGTGTCTATACCGATCAGCTCTTACGACAGGTACTCCAACGACCAGAAACTTCTAAAAGGATGTTAAAATGGAATATCGAGTTGAGTCAGTTCGATATTAACTACCTTCCACGAAGAGCCATACAAGGGCAAGCATTAGCAGATTTCATCGCTGAGTTTACTGTATATGAAGGACCAGATAGTCATAGTGTCATTCCCCCCATTCGATGGAAATTGTACACCGATGGGGCATCAAACGACCATTGCTCTAGAGCTGGTGTAGTTCTCGTGACTCTAGAAAACCGATCGGTTTGTTATGCTTTAAAGCTTAATTTCCCAGCTACGAATAATGAAGCAGAATATGAAGCATTGATTGTTGGTTTAAAGCTTATTGGAGAACTCGGGGTAAAGTCGGTTGAAATATTTTGTGACTCACAGTTGGTGGTATACCAAGTGCGAGGAGATTACCAAGCAAGGGGATAGAAGCTTGCTCCGTACCTTGCTCTGGTTCAGGAACTATTGACGAACTTCGAAAATTATGACATTTCGCACGTCCCGCGTGAATAGAACAAGGAAGCCGACTCGTTGGCCAAATTCGCAAGTGCTGGGCATGCACAGCAAATGGGATTAGTTCCCATCGAAACCTTACATGCTCCAAGCATAGATGTGATGGAGGTTGATTTTGTGTTGGAAACAGGAATCGAGAGGGAGTCATGGATAACCCCATTCAAACTATACCTGATGAACGGGACTTTACCCGAAAGAAGGAGCGAAAGAAGACAGGTCATTCGCAAAGCCGCACGATATATGATGCATGATGGAGTAATGTATCAAAAGGGGTTCTTGGTCCCCTTATTACGGTGCACTGCCCATGATGAGACAAAGCGAGTCTTGAAGGAAGTTCATGAAGGAGAATGTGGCGACCATACTGGGGGGCAGACACTAGCAAAAAAGATCCTCCGTTACGGATACTATTGGCCAACTGTGAATCGGGATGCTGCAGATTATGCAAGAAAATGTGACAAGTGTTAAAGATATGCGAAGATCCCGAGAGCTCCACCAACGGAACTCACACAAATGGTTAGTCCCTGGCCGTTTGCAATCTGGGGAATCGACATAATCGGTTCTTTGCCTATATCCAAAGGTGATGCCAAATACGCGATAGTTGCGGTCGACTACTTCACAAAATGGGCGGAGGCAGAGCCTTTAGCCACAATCACCTCCAAGAAGGTCGTTAATTTCGTTGTACGAAACATTATATGCCGCTTTGGCCTCCCGCAAACCATCATTACGGACAACGGAACTCAATTTGAAAGTAGAGAATTCAAAGATTTCTATTTAAAGTACGACGTTGAGAAAAAGTTCGCCGACCTTGCTCATCCGAAGGCTAATGGACAAGTTGAAGCCGTGAACAAAATAATCAAGTCCATATTGAAGAGGCGTTTGGAAAAGGCTGGAGGCAAGTGGGTAGATGAACTCCCAACAGCGCTATGGGCTTATAGAACTACCCATAAGTCCGCGACTAGCCACACTTCATTCGCATTGGCATATGGCTCGGAAGCTGTTATACCCGTGGAGCTTGAAGTTCCATCACATCGGGTGACACATTATGATCCTAGGACGAATCGGGATCTCTTGTTGTAATAACTGGACTGCGTTGATGAAAAAGTGAAGAAGCTGAATTAAGGGCGACAGCATATAGGCACCGAGTCAAGCGATATTACGACGAGAAAGTCCGCCCAAGAATCTTTGATGTGGGTGATATCGTTTTGAAACGAGTTTTCTCGGTACCATCACGTATGAATCCCAACTGGGAAGGTCCATATGTCGTTGAACGGGAGCTTGGAGAGGGAACTTTCAAGCTAGCGACCGTTGATGGCGTGATACTCCCTCGGGCGTGGAACAGTGAACATTTGCGACGTTATTATGTTTAGCCTTTTTCTTTCATGTTTTAGATGTAATTATTTCCCGTATGTTTTTATTTCATTAATTCTTAGTTTCCTTTTAAGCATGTAATCGGAGAATTTAGTTTATCTTCATTAATAAAGGCTTGAAGCCGTCTTTTCCATGAATTACTGATGTTTCTATACCTCATAGTCGGGTGATAAACAACTGGAGTTACATTATTCTGTATGACGTACGAACTCGCATAAACAGCTCAAAATCTCCAAGTCCCCTGAGTGCGGACCGGAGTACTCTAAGTCCCCAGAGCGCGGACTAGAGTATAAACGACTTTAATCTCCTAGTCCCCTGAGTGCAGACCGGAGTACTCTGAGTCCCCGGAGTGCGGACTGGAGTATAATCGACTTTAATCTCCGAGTCCCCTGAATGCGGACCGGAGTACTCTAAGTCCCCGGAGCGCGGACTAGAGTATAAATGACTTAAATCTCCGAGTCCCCTGAATGCGGACTGGAGTACTCTAAGTCCCCGAAGCGCGGACTAGAGTTTAAACGACTTTAATCTCCGAGTCCCCTGAGTGTGGATCAGAGTACTCTAAGTCCCTAGAGCGCGGACTAGAGTATAAACGACTTAAACCTCCGAGTCCCCTGAATACGGACCGGAGTACTCTAAGTCCCTATAGCGTGGACTATAGTATAAACGACTTTAATCTCTGAGTCCCCTGAGTGCGGACCGGAGTACTCTAAGTCCCTGGAGCGCGGACTAGAGTATAAACGACGTAAATCTCCAAGTCCCCTGAGTGCGGACCGGAGTACTCTAAGTCGCCGGAGCGCGGACTAAGGTATAAACGACTTGAATCTCCATGTCTCCTGAGTGCGGACTGAAATACTCTAAATCCCCAAAGTGCGGGCTAGAATATAGGCGATTTGAATCTCCAAGTCCCCTGAATAGGGACTGGAGTACTCTAAGTCCCCAGAATGCAGATTGAAAAATACTCTAAATACCAGAAATGTGAAGTAAGAGATGTACAATTCCAAAGAATGTCCAAGCAATGTGAAAATGGATTGGGAATTTATGTAACTCATAAGAACTTGAGTTTCGACCATAATTATACAGAAAGCTAAAGAGCAGAAATCATTCGAAAGACAAAGAAACCAAATTTTATTCATTAATCCAAAACGGGGTTATACAACCACTCCTCCAAAACTCGGAGTCAAAAATTTATCTACATAAACTACGAAAATGAATAAATAAAGGTAGTTGCATGATCTAAGCTAAACCTCGTTGAACGGGTGTAGTGGCTACTTCTTCGACTTCTTTGGTTTCTCCTTTGCCTTCCCGGATGACTCCTCTCCCACACGCTTTCTCTTGGACGTTTTGCTCGCCAAAGAAGTAGAGTCAGGAGTGGGAGGAGGAACATCCACTAGTTTGGATTTGCCGGGAAGAATGACTTTTAGAGGCATGTTCAACGGGTCGTCAAGTTCTACTACTTGGGGCTCAGTCTTTATCTCAACCTTCTTCTTTTTCTCTTCGGCAAGCTGCTCCTTCATACTCACTTTCGAACTGTGTTCTGAGGCGCCCGTGATTTCAATTTCGTAACTCCCTTCAACGGGAGATAAAGATTCAGACTTATCGTCGTCAAGCGCCCCAATCACCTAAGCATCAGGACCGGGAGTTACTCCCGCATGAGTAGCATCGCTTGTTTTCCCCGTCTCCTCCTTGGCGTCATTGCTCCTCGGAGTCGGTTCAGGATCAGAGCGGCCTGCACAAAAACATAAATAACGAACGTTAGAATCAATAACTGCTCGCAGAAAGCGACAGATCTTTGAACTTCAAGAAGAAGAGTTTTATATCGGTTTCTTGCTGGCTTTCGGCTGTGCGAGGAGTTTCACCCTCTAGAATGGGGGATAGCACGTGAATGCCGAGGCCGGGATCTTCCGGATCATAGCCGGTGTGTTGTTCGAACGGATCAAGTACTGGTCGATTAACCGATTGAGTAGGAGGGAGAGCTGAAGGTCCAGTTCCAAATGAGCCAGCGATGTCATCTTTCTCCTTTGATGGAGGAGATCCTTTACTAAACAGAGCCATAGCTGCAGACAAGTCCGATGACTCGTTCCCCCTGAGAAACTCTTTCACTAAAGCCTCCTCATCCACCTCCTCAGTGCCCGACTCAACCTTTCTAATCTTTATTAAAGTCTCCCAGGCCTCAGCTAGAGATTCAAGATAGCCCTCGCCTAAGAAAGTCAAGTCCCGGTGCATGAGGACGTGGGCGTTATATTCAGCTATCAATGGGTCAAACATGCACTTGACCTCCTCTCTGCCGGCCTCTGTGGCCGCCTCAAGGCGGAAGTCGATCTCCGCGGACACAATTCTTTTGCCCTCCTCACGGGCTTTGTCCTTCATCATCCCGACCTTAGAAAGCTCATCGTCGAGCTTCGCCTTCAAGAGTCATGTAGCAACAATCTCGTTGCAATATCGTTGAGACTCCTCTTGAGCGGCTATCTTCTCTTCCTTCTCCTTAGAGAATAGATCTTTCAACTCTTTGACTTGCAGGGCGAGTGCATCCCTTTCTTTCTGAATAGAATCTTTTTCTAAAGCCAGGGCCCCACTATGCTGGACCGCTTCGTCAAGTTCCTTTTTATGAGTCATCTCAAGACGAGTGACGGCCTCGGCAGTGTCTTTGGCACTTTGTTCGGCAGCCTCGAACTTGGACTTGTACGAAGCGAGCTCTTCATCCTGGTTTTTGATAATGTCTTTGTCAAAGATAGCTTCAAGCGGTCAATTTTCTGTTGACGCTCGACGGAGATTTCCGAGACTTTTTCGACTAAATGAACAAACGTGTCATGTTGAACATAGACGTCGTTGTTGCAAGCGATGGCACTCTGCTTGACATGCCCCGGAATATGATGAATTGCTGGAAGGAACTTCAGACCGTCAAAGAAGATTTTGGGAAATTTAGCTTTGAGCTTGGTCAGCTTCTCCGATATCGTTGGGTCTACCGCAGGAGCAGGGGGAGGAGGTTTTGAAAGTTTTGTCCTCTTACGATGTTCCCGAGATTGTCGTGTGCTTGATGAACCATAATGTTGATCTCGGGAAACATCGAGTTGAGACCCCTTCTACGAAGATTTTTCTCTACCTGGCTCTGTTTGAGGAGGAGGATTGCGAGAGTATGAAGACTGGCTGTAAGATTTCTTTCGATAAGTCGGCTCTCAGGAATGGTTGTCTTGGTCTCCGGAGTCATCTCTATCACGGCGCTTTTCGGAGCCCGAATCCCGGCCAGAATGGTGAAAGATGGATGAACCGTGAAGACGATTGAATCTGTGGGAGCGTCCCATGTCACCTGCATAGAATGGAAATAACGACAAGTTAGGAAGAATCAGGGTGATGGCAAGAATTAAAGTGTAGGGTGAAGTGCATGTGTGCGTGTGTGTCCTAGTGTTCCCCCCGACGGATCAGTTCCTTTATCTTTACTAATTGGAGTATTATCTCCCTGATGTTGGGCTTGAACGCCTGCATCGCCTCTGATGGGCGAGTGAAGTCTGAGTGCCTCCGGATCGTCGAAACCATAGTTGAGTAAATCGTCAGGAATGGTAAGGTTCGATAGGCCCTTCAGAGAACTTTCTAAGTGCTGCGAGGAAGATTCTTTTTCCGGTGGAATAAGGGTAACTTTAGAAGTTCCGCCAACTTTTTCCTTCCTCATCTTGTACGTCAGTTTCTTTTTCCTCTTTGAAGGGGAAGATGACGTTTCGATGTCGTGAACTTTGACCGTCGGATCCTGAGTGGGACCAACATTCTCATCTTGTACTTCGGGTGTCTCAGTCTCATTAATTTCCCCCTCTTCTAGTGCATCAGGAGCATTGCGTGCTGAAGACTCATCTTGTTTTTTCCCTTTGCCAGAGGCAGGCCTGGGAATGGTGATGCCTTGAGGAAGGCTTATCCGACGGCCTTCTGCCAACAGTCTAAGCCTTGTAAGTGACTCATTCGAAATCAGAGTTCTAATGTCCCGTTCTTCGGCAGAAAGGGCTCGAATAGCTTCGACGACATCAGAGTATCTGCGGCCGTCAAGACGTGGATTGATACCTGTAAAGATGGGTAGAAGTTAGAAAAGGTACGACTTCGACTAAACATGAGTAACGGTCTAAGAAAAAGGCTTACTTCCTTCAACCCATCTCCTCGCAAAGCTGGGAGGACAGCGCACATAAAACCAATCCTGTTTATACAAGGCGAACTTGGTCCACACCCCAGTTAAGATTTGACATTTGTTATGCGGCTCGAGAAACATGAATGATGGGCTATCCTTCCGCTTCTTGATGCAATATATGTATCTGATATCGCCCGGAGTTGGAAGCCTAGAGAGGACATTCATGAAGAGGATGCAAGTACCATAGAGGAATGCATGGCCGTTCGGGTGCAGTTGCGATGGGGCAATGTCAATATATTGCAGCACATCCCGAAGAAACGAGTTGAACGGTGGCACACTGCCAACCCAGCACATGAATTTATTACAAGCTGTGTATCCGGCTGGGGTCAAGTGTGGACGTTCATGCCCCGATGGAACTAGCACGTCATCAAAGGGGATTCCATGGATAGAGCATATCCAACGGAGTGTACTTTCATTAATCTTCGAAGCATGTGAATCGACAGGGTTGTCCAAGAGAATTGCTGCCTCCAGAGCACCGGGAGCTAAGTCATGTGCAGGGGAAGTTGGCGGGTTTGAAGTATCTGCGACTTCTCGTCGGGAGGACGGCCCAGGTCTGTCTGAAATCGTGGCGGAACTAGATTTCCAAGACATCTCTGATAAAGATTGAATCTAGCAGAGCACCTGTTCGAACTATACTTGAAAAATAATTAACGTTAGACTTAACAATACAAATATCCCCCCTCCCCTGTATGGTGTGTGAACTAGTGCGATCATTCAGGTGTAAACGCCGAGAAATTATAAGTCACATAATTGATGGTATAAAGTTGAGCTTTGAACTATCTTCTTCGAAGACCGTCATCGCTGACCGTCTCCGAAAGCCAGCCTTGCAATGTTTTCAATTTTGGACTCGGACATTGGAACTGCGTGTTAAAAGCTTTTGTCTGTTTTTATCGATTTAAGTTCAGGCTTGTGATTATTGAAACTAGGAAGTTATCAGTCCAGATTAGTTCAATATGCTAGTATGCTTAGGTCCTTGTCCTTGTTTTTGTTATATGATTAGGCAAGGTGAATAGGTGTTCGGCCTAGATATCGTTCGGCCTAAATGTTGTTCGGCCTTCATTCTGTTCGGCCTAGATATCGTTCGGCCTAAATGTCGTTCGGCCTTTGTTCTGTTCGGCCTTCGTTATGTTCGGCCTTCGTTATCTTTGGCCTTCCTTCTGTTCGGCCTTTGTTCTGTTCGGCTTTCGTCATGTTCGGCCTTCGTTCTGTTCGGCCTTCATTCTGTTCGGCCTTCCTTCTGTTCGGCTTAAATACAAGTGCACGCGGCAAATCATGCCGAGCCGATTCGCTCGGCCTTCTGCCCTTAACATCACTTCTCTTCTTTTCCTCCATCTCTCCCGACCGGCATAGCCGAGTCTTTCGGCAAGCCGTGCCAAACCACGGCCATGCCGATCCACATCACTAGGCCTTATCTCCAATTCTGTGCACCCTTATACTCACTCGACTTTAAAAGATCGTGCCGAGCCATAACAGTTCATCACCCACACGCCTCTTACTCCCTTTAATCTACGGAGAATTCACGAGTTCGAGTTTTGTGTTATGCTTCCTAATTTGAGAAAACGATCAAAAGGTTCTTACCAAAGAAAACAGCATGAGCTTGGGGGTCTGTGAACTTAAGATTGAAAGTTGTTCGAGCTTAATTTGGTAAGGGCTTGTTGGATTCAAAGTAGGAAGGGAAGATCAGAAAAGGTGAATAAAACTTAAGGGAGGTAAGTTACATATTCTTGGAAAATCACGGAGGTAAAAAGTGAAAAAGAGAAGAAGAAGGAGAATGCCGGCCTTTATAGGAAAGGAGAGGAAGTCGAAGAGGCAATAACCGGTAGAACCGGTCAAAACGACATTGCTCGGCTTCGGCTATGTTATTCGGTATTTGCATATCGTTCGGCACACATCGCCTCACCTGGAATTCGAGAGAAGATACTATCGTGAAGACTAAGCCACAGCTTGAAGCAAAGCACGGTGGATTCATGATTTAAAGCACATCACGTTTAACCACATGATGCACTTTGGGTGGAAAGTGTTACCTGAAGATTTGACCAGGCAACCAGGCACTCGGCACTTGCATACCGTTCGGCATTAAGAGCCGTTCGGTATTGTATATCGTCCGGCATTAAGTACCGTTCGGCATCTATGGCCATTCGGCATTCGAGAGCGTTCGGCACTCAAAGAGCGTTCGGTATTCAGGAACATTCGGCGTTCGAGAGTGTTCGGCATACATGGATCGTTCGGCATTCGAGTGTGTTCGGCATACATAGATCGTTCGGCATACATGGACCGTTCGGCATGGCAGAGTCATTCGGTACTCCATACTGCTCGGCATGCACACCTCGTTCGGCACTCAACCTCGTTTGGCATAAATCTCAATCGGCATTCGAGATCGTTCGACATCTAGAGATGTTCGACATCCAGAGGTGTTCGGCATTCATCCAATCTCGACCGGCTTCGACTATTGCTCGGCCTGCACTCTCCACTCAGCACATCACTTCGTTCGGCATCACTTCGTTTGGCATGACGATATCGTTCGGCATCACTTCGTTCGGCATCTATGGTTCGGCATACAGAGCTCACTCTTTTTGGGCCGAGGTATTTAGCTGCCAGGCCCACCAGGGAAGTCCAACTCATCTTTGTCTATAAATAGAGAGGCAGGGGCACAGTGAAAGGGACCTTTTTTCGAGAACACTGGGGAGACTCTGCCGCTTTCAAGACTCGTTCTTTTTACTTAGCAATTGTATTCAAGTAGTTGGTGTACGGATTGTATCTGTATTTAATTATCAAGTAAAGCAATAAAGTTTAAACCTCAAAGTGGACGTAGGCAGTTACGCCGAACCACTATAAATCTGGTGTTCTCGTCTTTGCATTCAATTTAGCATATTGTTCTCTGTTTAAATTGACTTTCTTCATTAATCTCTCTACATAATCTTTCTAAACGGGGTTAGTGACCAATTTTGGTGCTAACAGTCACACAACTGATTTCTACAGACGTATAACTCCTAAGCTCATACATATCAGGAAAGGATGTTAAGCTAAGAGAAGTTGCCTTCTCCGCCACCAAGAAGATAATACGCTCGTAGAGATCACTTATGTAACTAGAAATGCAACGTCAGACATTCGTCCATACAAGTTCGTTCTGGGACTGAAAGAAACCAAAGGCACTCTCCTACCACATCCTATCGAGGATTAACCCTAGGATTAGTAGCGAGAATTCTTTATCACCCAAAGAGTTTCAGAAATGACGTGACCACTGCTAGTTTGGTATTTGGGAGATAACCATAGTTATCAACAAGCAGTCCTTTCACCCCAAAAATCCTCGGTCTTCATCCCTCATTTTCTTTATTAGGTCTTTGTTTTTTGAACGCATACATCGGTTCGAATTGGTTTTCAGATAGGAATTTCCCTAGATCCGACCTCAATTCCTTCGAACCAATCATCGATAAAAAGAGGTTCTGTGAATAGGGAATCGTTCTTTAATTGATTAAGTTCTTTTTACCAAAATCCCTTTTAGAGCCATATTTTTCCAAAACATTTTCTCCAATACTTACAGAATTATTAAACATCTCTTATCAAATTCTTTGATTACTTAAAACCCTTTTAAATCTTGGAATAATTCCAAATCATTTCATTTTTTCTTAATAATGATTTCTTAATTCAAAACTCATACTTTTGATTGAGTTAAAAACACATTATCTAGGATGTTAATCCCAAATCCAGTAAATATTAAGTGAGTAGAATATATTGAAATCATCTAATTCTACTCAATATTAATTCTCGTATTCAACAAATATTATGGGCAGAATAACAGCGAAATCACCTTTTAAATTCCATTAATTGTACGAGTTCCCTCTTCGAGACTTAACACTAAGTATAAGAAGATCATTTCTATACAATCAAAGTTGTATTTAATCTGAATTTGGAAAATTAATTCTTTTTATACTTAAGTCATTTCCGACATTTCGACCTTATCTACCCCTTGCCCAAGGAAGAGGCCAGGTGAGCTAGGGCACTGGTTGCTTCTGAACATCTCCTTAGTTTAAGCACATCACATTCGGATCTCACAAATAGAAAAATTCAGTCTACTCATCGGCTTTTAGAGCTAAGATTAAACCACTTAATTATAATAGCTTTTTCTAAACACTTATTTAAATTATTTTTAATTAACTACAAAACTTCCAAATCATTATTAAAACACTTAATTATTCATTTGAAAATATTTATAAAAGATTTGAAAAAGAATTGTTAAGTTTAAAGCTATATTTCAAAAGTTATAGAAAAAGTGCTACGGAAAAGTGCTCTTTTAAGCTATATTGATCAAAACGACTTTTTATTATTTAAAATTCATTTTTATTACTCAAATCACTTTTAAAACATTTTAAAATATTTATTCCACATCTTTAAATAGTTTTCAACATCATTTTCTAAGAAATCCAGTTTTGGATCCCGAACTGCAAAACCGCAATTTTACAAAAAACTTTTTTTACCCATATCTCAAAATCTACTCATTGAAATCTCGATTTTCTTTTTTCGTTGGAAAACTATGGATAGACTAGTTCAGACAATTCTTATCTCGAAGAATTCAAAGCTATATTCCATCTTTTATACTCATTTGACTTTTATGGCATGAAAGCGCGAACTACCATTACGCGACGCGCCCATTTTTAACTAAATTTTCAATTACTTTTCAAACTTCTCCAAAAAACTTTCAAATGTTTATAAAACATTTCAAACTCATTTTTAAACCATTTTAAAAAAGTTTAACATTCCATACACACCATTTTATTAATTCAAGGAAAGTGATTTCCTTTGTGCTTATCGACGTGTATTTTCGTGACTTGCAAATATATCAAAAATATTCATATGAAAACATCCAAACTTGATGATAAAAGCATAATAAACATCCATTTCAAACATCATATCATCATCCAAAATATAATATTATAGTTTAGGAGTTCTCACCTTCATTTTGCCTACGAGCTAATATAAAATCGGCTATAGCTCCGCTATGATCGAACCAAAGCAAACGAAACCAAGCCTACGACCCATGGAAGCTCGGCCTAGCCTTGATGGTGATGGTGCTCACGGCCAAGGTGGTGTGGGGTGGTGGCCGTGGGTTTTGGAAGTGAAAAGGAGGTGTTTAGAACTAGTTTTGAAGTGGATCGATATTATTAACTAGTGTATTCATTTTCCTCTTTTATTTGATATTTTTTTTTCTAACTTTCCTAAAATATTTTTTTATAAATAAGAAGCCATTAAAGAGGCTCTTAATAAGCTTGAAAAGAAGAGGAAAAAGAAGTGGAATTGTATTAGGATTTTTTGTGAGAAGAAGGGTGGTATTTGTAGAAAAATCCTTAAAATAAAATATTGTATTGCATAATTACCTAAATACCCCTAGCCCACACCCCTCCCTAGCCCCTAGCGCACGGCACCCCCAGCCAAAGCCAAGTGATGGTTGATGTGAGGTGATAGTGTGGTACAATGAATTGATGTTTGATTTTTTGGTTACTTGAGTATTAATTTTTAATTATTTAAATGTTTTGTAATATATATATATATATATATCTAAGTGTTTAGGTATGTATGTATATGTTATCATGTGCATGTGACATATATATGTATGTACATGTAGATGTATGACACTTAGAAAGTATTCGAACAACTTCTGTTCCATAAATCGTTGAAATTCGAAGAACCGATTATCGGTCACATTTTCACTTATTTATTAACGTACATATATTTGTAAACAAAATTCAAAAATAAATTTCTTACCAATTTAAACTAATTAAAAAAATCACATTTCATTTATAAAACCATATAAATTAATATTAAAAATTATTTACAAAAATTGCCTTTATACCAATAAAGCGATATCGATTTTTCCTTATATTTTCAAATAAAATATATCTCCTTGTAAAACTATTATAAATGATTCCTTATCACTTTATAACTATTCAAAAAGAGTTTTCATTATTTAAAATAATTATTTGGAAAATTAAAATAATTATTAAATCATTAAATCTCAATTTAAATTAAATAAATCAATTATTAAAATACATAGTCAATTTATCGATATATATTTCGAAGAAACTATTTATTCAAAATAAGATTATTATTACTTGAAACAATATTATTTGAATTATTAACCTTTTGTTTACATAAATTTAAAAATAAATACAATTTATCAAAGTGATAAAATTGTGGGTCATTACAGACTCCCCCTTAAAAGAATTTCATCCCCGAAATTACCCAAACAAAAACACAAAGGTTTTTCCCAAAATATTTATTTTTAAAACTTACACCTGTATGATGTATATAGATCACTTATACATAATATCTTGTTCGATC
Organism: Allium fistulosum; assembly: GCA_030737815.1. Lineage (NCBI taxonomy): Eukaryota > Viridiplantae > Streptophyta > Magnoliopsida > Asparagales > Amaryllidaceae > Allium > Allium fistulosum. The sequence goes on from CM060902.1 coordinate 892,111,455, forward strand.
TACTATTCAAATTCACAACTTTACTTCCGAACAAGCATTAATCCCTCGATCCTTTAGTGCGGACTCTGACCAGGTTTTCGATTAGAACTTTAGTTTTCCTTTCACAGCTCTCAACTATGGTATAAAACTCAAGTATCTAACCATAAATCCTCATCAATGTTCGTCATCAGGAATCGAGCGATAAATTCATTTTCGGATAAGTGTCAAACACGTCAATGTTCTGTACTCGAATCTTAGATTAAATCGTGCGACGAAATAATCCACATACTTAATATGTATTTAATAATCTTTCTAAAATTCTTATGAAAATACTTTTGTGAAAATTTCATCTTTAATTTGACTTTTATAAAGATACTTCTTTATACATAACCCTTTTACATTTTTTATTTCCAAATATTTCTACTTAAAACACGTTTTTTTCTCCAAAAGATAAATATCTTTTCATTATAATACATTTCTAAAATATCTTAATGATTTTCTAGAAAACTTATTTTCAAAATATTTCGTTAAATTGATAAATCACCATAAACTTCTTTTAGCTAATATCAACTGATAAATCTTTATTTAGTTAAAACTTTCTTTATTAATCCAGGGTACCTTTCGACAACGTCGAAAGGTTTATGAATAAAGCAGCACTCACAAGTCAACAAAGAATGAAAGACAACCTTTCGACAACATTGAAGAGAAGCACAGCTCTCGTCAACAATCAAGTGAAGAGCAACCTTCCGACAAGGTCGAAGGGTTCACAACAATCAATTGAAAGAGCAACCTTTCGACAATGTTGAAGGGTTCAAAATAGCATATAGAAGGCAAACCCTTCAACAAAGTCGGAAGGTTCATGAAGGCATTAAGAAAAGCAGACCCTTTGACAATGACAAAAGGTCCATAATGGCATATAAAGGGCGAACCTTTCGACAAAGTCGAAAGGTTTACAGCTGCATATAAAAGGGTGACCTTTCGACTCAGACGAAAGCATGGAGTGGAATAAGGGGCTGCCTGCATCTATAAATAAGACCCAAGGAGTTCAGTTTTGGGATCCGAACTTTCTCATTCTAGTCTTGTATCTTCTGAATCAATATACTGTAACCCTAATTGGGTGCTAATTTGAGGATTTAATAAAATGAATCTTTTACTTAGATAAAGAGGGAAGTCCTAAACTTTGTTAATTACTTTACCGTTTACTTAAATCTTTGCTGGTTTAACTCCTATTTTCAGGTTCAACCTCATCGAAAGGTTCTTGTCGACAAGGTTGATAACACTTTTGTACAAATAACTACTACAACCCTTTGAAGCCTACAACTCTACAATCTGTACCCATCGACAAGGTCGACATCTTAATTGGTTCAACGTTCACTGAAACCTTCCAAAATCATTGACTCTATGGTTTAAACCTTTCGACTAGATTGGCAGTTCTTTATACTTTAACAACACATGTACATTCCGAAGCTATAATCCAAGTGGTTTAACCTTTCGATAAGGTCAAAGTCTGTTCTTTAATTATAGATACATGGACTTTTAAGGTCCAATACAAAAGATATTGTTCCCATACATTTTGACAATGATGAAATCTTCTTCATATAAGTAATCTAACCTTTCGATAAGGTCAGAAGCTACTACATATCCACCATAAGTAAATCATACTTAGCTTGAACCCAAGGAAGCCCATTACCTTAGCCTTTCGACAAGATTATAACCAACCTTTAAAGGAATAACTCAGAGAATTTCAACCTAACCAAAAGGAAATTTTTTGCAAGAGACCTCATACAAGTTCAACTAAGACGAAAGGTTACCTAACTCAAAAACCAAACCTCTCGACGACGTCGAAAGGTCCAACCCAAGAATCATTAACAAGTAAAGCTAAATTTAAAGGCAATTCTAAAGGGTATCACGCCCTTCATTCAAACAAGTCTATCCTTTCTCCTTGGAATAACTTTGGGGTGTTGACAAGAAATCTTAATAACATTTTTAGTGCTAGAAGGAGGGCTTGAACATCCGACTTGGTTAACCCCATAACACTATTATTCTCTAACCCCCCATTGGATCAATTCTACATCAAGTTATCCATTTTGGTTTGATCATGGCTAGAAGATTTAAAAGATATAAACAAGGGTCTTCTGAACCACACTTGACAAGATTCTCCTAAGTAGACATCAAAAGCTCTAATCAAGATGAGGAGCAAAGACTAAGGCTCGAAGCCTTAAGGATTATAAACAAAAAGAAAGCAGAATCTTATGACCCTGAAAAATGGAGTCTAAATCATTTTCATATAGGCCCTACCCCAATCTTTGCACTTGGAAAGAGAACAAATGGAAGTGACAATATCTTTAGTCAAATGAGAAGAATAATTCAACATTATTCCAAGGGCACAATCTTTGAGAAAGAGATAATGAATGATTACAACGCCTTTGCACACAAATGGCAACCAATAGTATCAAGAGCAATTCCAACCCAAGAGATTCAAAGGGTAGCAAAACAAAAGATAATTAAAGAGCAAGAAATGAAAAGGCTGAAAAATAAAAAGCAAAAGAATCATCCTCAAGAATCAAGTTTCAAGTCTAGACTTCCAAAAGAATGCAACTTAACCACATCAATGGAAAACGTCTACTTGCTTACAAAGGACGAACTTAACTATTGGCCATTACAAAAGAAAAAGCCAAAACATGAAAGGAACTTGGGAGGATCCTTCTGTCACCATCATATGATGAATGGTCATGAAACCAACCATTGCAAAGCCCTAGAGGGGATGATCATCAATTTCTTTAGACAAGGAAAGATCAGTGAATTTGTAAAAAGAACTTGAGAAATATTAATAAAGATCAATTTTCTGTAAAGAGAAAGACTACATGGTTGGGAGTAAAATGCTCCTCAAATTTGGATACTACCTAAGATGGTAGTCTACCTAAGATGGTAGAAAAGCCTCTGTCCACGCCGAGATAGCCAGGCAAGAGCGCCTCCTAGAGGGAGAACGAAGTAAGCCTCTATCCATGCCTAAGATGGCCAGGGTAGAGCAACGAACAAGCCCTTATCCGCGCCACGCTATGGCCAGGTTAAGGCATCTTCTAGAAGGAGGACGGAGTAAGCCTTTATCCGCGCCTAAGATGGCTAGGGTAGAGCACTGAACAAGCCCATGTCTGCGCCGCAAAAGGGCCAGGGAAGGGCGCCTCCTAGAGGGAGATCGGGTAAGTCCTTGGTTCCAGCCTTCAAGATGAGCTAACCAAGAGCATCGGACAATGGACTAAGATGTCCAGGCCCAAGAAGAGGCCCATCAAACAATGGACTAAGATGTCCAAGCCCAACTGAGGCTCATTCAATACTGGACTAAGATGTCCAGGCCCAAGAAGAGGTCCCAACAATAATGGACTAAGACGTTCAAGTCTAAGAAGAGGCTCAATCAATAATGGACTAAGATGTCCAAGCCTAAGAGGAGGCACAATCAACCAAGGACTAAGATGTCCTAACTCAGATAAAGGCGGCTTATCTAATTATGGACTAAGACATCCAAGCTCAAGAGGCAGCTAATCAAATTATTTCTATGCAAAACCTCAAGGGTCCTTATATGACGGAAAGGACAAAAGCAAAGGAGTGAGACGAATTCCATTGATTATTACCTGAATCTGGGTTTCAGGACTTTCTTGACATCATCTATTAATGCCCGAATCTGGGCTTCAGGATTCTTATATATGAATTTCAAAATTTAATACCCGAATCTGGTTTTCGGAATTTTTATTTGTAAACATCATCTATCAATACCTGAATTGGGGTTTCAAGTCTTTCATATAAAGATTTCATCATCTAACACCCGAATTTGGGTTTCGAGTCATTATCAACCACTAACTTATTGTACCTAAATCTGGGTATCAAGACTGCTGTTTATTTAAACCCTAATCTGGGTACAAGATCCTCGGATTTCTATTCATCTAAAATGCTCGAATCTGGGCAAAAGAATGTTATCAAAAAGATCACTATTAAGAGCCTCCAAATGGGAACTATGGGCTTCTAACTTTTTAAATCCCATTAATGTTAAGGAATGGGTGAAAGAGTTACTACTTCAAAATTTCAGACATAGATTCCTGAATTAGGTTCTTTATTGAATAAAAGTTATATTCTAATATTCATGACCTAATGATAAGGCGGAATCTATTACCTACAAGTTTTGTGCATTCCAAACAAGTGGAAGGAGCTAAGTCCTTAATCATTTCTCATCATGGTTAAAGATGAGATCTTAACAATTTGAATAAATCACTTTTCATACAATTGGCAGGATGATTTGCTAATCTAGGCAAATGATATACTTAGACAAATATGTCAATTTCAAGCTAACATTTAAAAAATATTGTTTGTTATATGTATCTCAGGGAAGTCAGAATGACAAGGAGTAACAAAAGATTCAGCAAGCACAAAAGTCGCTGAATGAGCAATTCGAAGGCATATTAAAAGTTACACTACAGAAAAGGATCGTAAATCAGTTGATATTTAAAAAATTTATACAATTTACATAAGTTATGAAATCATTTACAAAAACTAAATTATGTACAAGATAGATTTACATGACTCAAATACATAAATGAATAACAAATCTTGAGCTGCTTTATTAAATGTCTCGGCTACTGAAGGATTTATGACATGATTGATTGCTGCACGGAGAACTTCCTTAAGCTTCTTTTCTTTCCTTCTTATACTGCTCTCATCATCAATAGCATCAATTTTGGTTTTTAGGGCACGATTAAAGGCCCTGTTTGTAGCCCTAAGGGTTTTGGTTTCCCTTTCTAATCTGCAACCGGCTTATCGAGCAAGTAATTATCATGCTCTAGCTTTTGATTTTTAGCAGCGTAATCATTGATAATATGAGAATATTTCATCTTCTGCTGCTTATCAAAATATTTGGCGATTTCGAATTTTACCCTTCGACACCAGTTCCCCACTACATTATCGTCTATGCCAGGTGGAGGATTGAGCGAAGTGGGAAATTTTTGAGCTGCAAGAAGTTTTGACCTAGTGGGCTTGGCGACTGAAGGAGTTAATTGTAGGGCCGAAAGCTCAATCTTTGGAGTCTTGTCTCCCAAGATGAATTCTAAAAGAGGCACATTGAGCCTGACTATCTTTCAATTTTAACTCTAAATCACTTATTTGATGAATGAGCTCTGACATCTTTTCATCAAAGTTGATTGTGGGATTCGACTTCACTTGTCGTTTGAGCATAGTAATCACCTCATATTTTTTTAAATTTCTGCTTCAAGATAGTCAATGTGATCCTTATGATTACCGGCGATGGTTTTTTGAATAAGGTATCTTTTGTGCCATTTTACGGCTCCAACGTTGCCACCAAAACGTTCTAATAATACTTCATCCTGAACCACAATTGCTCCACTCTCTAATAATAATCTCTTTCTAATTGAATCAACGTGGGATATTAAGTTTTGAGCGAGAGAGATTGTAGATGACTGTGGTTCCTATTTAAAACAAAAGGAAATGAGAGAAAACCAAAATCGGGATAAAAGATATCTTTATTGTTATAGTAACGGGTTACAATTCAAATAACCACAAAGTCAAAAGGTACAACAAACACTTTCATCATGTCTAAAGGTGAGAGACAACATTTCTAACTTTTTTTAAAGTATTAGCTGAAAGCATGACTCTTGAATCAAAAGGGATAGTAACGCCTTCAGGAGTTAGAACCGGCGGACATTTACTATAGTCCCATTTCCCAGCAAGCGGGCTATCACGGCCACAAATTAACTTTGAGTGGAATGTCCTAATTTCTCTCAAGAAAGTTTCCTTCTCTTCCCCAAGGAAGTCAAAACGGAGACGAGGGTATTCCAAGTATAATTTTTGTAAATCCCGAAGAAAGCAATATTTCGCTAACTTTGAAGTATATAAAGTTGGTGCATTTTTAGAGTCAAATCTCCTCAAATTAACATACTGACTTAAGTGATTTCTTGTGACGAATCGATCTAAAGAACTGATATTCTACAGTAAAAGAAACAGAGCATAGAAAACAGAGCCAAAACATGTATTCATAAATCGATTAGTTGTTACATATTTACAATCACTCATCTGGTTCATACAAAATAGACTTAGAGAAAAACTTAGGAACAAATTTATCCTTATAGTACTTAAACTTTTCAAGGGGAAGATTTTGAGGAATCGATTTGACCCGTGGTAAGTTTCAGCAGTCTCCAGGATGCGGGTCAGAACCGAATTCATTTAAATATCTTTTATGAAAACGTCTAAGAAGACCACCACTGAATTCGCCTAAATACCAGAAATCTATGATAGAGTGTCTACAATATATTTTATACAAAAAATTAATTAAGATGTCTCTTTCTTCAATCGTCATCCAGAATAGAGTTATTAACTCTTTATTTTCCTTCAAAAGAGGGTCGTACCGAAGAAGCACTTTCTTTAATAAAGGAGCCGCCCTCTAAAACTTAAAAGATGCTAAAACGGAGGTACTCCTGTCCAAACTGTGATATTTCTCAGATAAAATATTGTGCTTTTTATTAATTTGTCTAACTCCCTATATAACTTGTTAATTTCTGCCTGTTTGCTCTCAAGTTTTGTTCTATAGGGAAAATTTGACTTCTTCTTTATCTAAGACAAATGATTTATCACTAATTATTATCTTCAAAGTGTAAGATATTTAAATAGAGAAGTTCGTACCTGTGAAACTAGAATGGAAGCCTGGGGAGGTTGTTCTTTCTCTTATGGATCCTCGGTATGGGTGGGAGCAATTCTCTCTTTCGGAAGGGCGGATGGACCAAGGGATGATGGGGGCATACCTTTTGGAGGGGATTGTTCTGGCTCAAGAGCTTCGGTTTGATCACCACTGTCCATCCCTGAAGCACCGGAAAGCCCCCCTTATTCTCCACCAGGCCATGACCTCCGGAAGGGTTATCATCATTATCTTCATCATAGTCACTGTCCTAATCAGCATCATCACCTTTTTCCTTGGGATCATTATCTTTATCACCCTCCTCTTCAGAATCAGATTCAATGTCGAAGTAGGGGATATCGAAAGAAAGAGCTTCCGCTACATTACCTATCTCCTCCTCGCATTCAGTTTGGTACCCTGCCTAATTTGGTTAATTTTATCCATAACACTTTTGGCTAAAGTTGGGTCAAGAGAGGGGAAGCCAAAGTCGGGACATTTCTCGTGGTTATCGTCATAGGCGAACATGAGGGCATCTTCATAATGTTTCAGGATCATGGGCCCCAAGGTGGTTTCAGCAAAACTCAAAGACTTGCTTTTTGACAACGAAGAGGGTTTGAACAGCTAACTTGAGTGAAGCTCTGGTCCTCTTGAATTTGTCTTTCAATAAAGTATTCTTAGTAACCAAGCGGGCTTTCTCATCTTTCGAATCTTTAAAAGCTAACTCCATTGCAAATTTTTCATCGGTGGAGAGTTGGTGAGCTTGCCTCTCCACTTCTAGATCGGCTTCAGTCCTGGTGAGGGAAGCCTTGGCTCGCTCCAACTCAGAGGAGGTGTCATTTTGAGCGGTAGTCAAAGAAGATAGTTGATTTTTGAGTTCAGCATTTTCCTCCTGTAGCTTGGAGTATCCAGCAGAGAGCCCGGAGACATGTTCATTTAAATAAATCTAGTTCCTGGAAATCTACAACAAAAAGAAGAGATACACAAGTTAGCGATTAGAAATATCAAGTAATGATGGGGTTAATTGGGCGAGAGCTTACCAAAATTTGTTGCTCCATAAGAGAGCGATGAGTTTTTGCCAAATCTAAACTGAATAGCGGCAGACAAGAAGAAGTGAAAGATTCTGAATGAAGGATAAGCTCAACAAGTCCATTAAAACTGGTCGACGAAGGAGCGGAAGATGACGACTTCGGAGGAACTTGCGTCTGAGAAGGGGTCGGCATTAAAGCAAGCTGCATTTGTGCAAGTGCAGTAGGAGAGTCAGTGACAGTAATATGAGGAAAGGGTGCCAGAGAAGGTGGAGTTTGTTAAGATTTCTCAACCTTGCCAATTTGGTCAAGGAGTTGAGAACTTCAGCATTAAGCGAAGGAAGTCCGAATTCCAACGCCAGCATTTCAAGAGACAAAAGATGGTGTAAACATTTGGGGATAGTTGTATTGGAGCAACTCCAACATGAGACAAGTAAGAAATCAGGAACTCAGGGAATGGAAGAAATCCACCATGCCAGATGTGGATAGCAGTGTAAGCAAAATACCCTTCTAGAGGGTTATCAATGGTATCAGTTGGTTGAGGAGGGATAGCTTCTATCCCAGTAATACCAAAGTCTTTGAACAGCGTTGAATACACTCGGAGATTCGATGGAAGAGTGCTTAGCAATGGCTTCAATCTTAGGAGAGCTCATGGTTCTGCCAGGTGAAAATGTTTTAGTCAAATCTCTTGTTTAGAAAGCACACGAGAATTAAACAAATAAGTTCGCTTAGATAGCTTAAGTGTGAAAACATAAACAAAGTTTTAAAAATGTGGCAAAATGTTTAAGTCAAAAGACTTGATCGTTTAAGTTTTCGACAATGTCGAAAGGTTTAAAGCTCAAGCTTTTGACAATGTCGAAAGGTTAGCAATTCAGGCTTTCGACAATGTCGGAAGGACAATGACATCAACCTTAACCATCATACTTCACACTATTAAAAACCTAGAAAGTGAACAAATAATAATATAAATTCCTTAAGTTATCGACAAAGTCGAAGGGAAAAGATAAAATATTAACCCATTCATAACCTTTCGACAATGTCGAAAGCTTTATGGAAACCTGGATATACTTCAAGTGTAACACAAAGTCAAGTGGCAAGACCTTTCGACATGGTTGAAACCAGAACCTTGAAATTCCTAAGTTAAAAATATTGATATTGTTGATGTTGTCGAAAGGTCTGGTCAATGTTGTTAAAACACGTTCTACCAATTGAAGTCGAAAAGTTTTAGGTTTGACTCATGTGTACTTTAAACGTTTCGACAAAGATGGGAAGAAGCAACTCTAAGGTTGAAGAATTTCAACCTTGTCGAAAGCTGGTAGTCGAAAGGTTTGAAACTCTCCAACCTTGTCGAGAGCTTGTTGTCGAAGGGTTACACCATTTAACTATCTAACCTTTCGACAACAATGGTAAAGTTGGCATCACAATACCTTTCGACCCCATCGAAATGTACCAAGAGAGCAAATCCATTATTGCCGCCTCAATATCTTTCGAAGGGGTAGAAAGGTCATTTTGTGTCACTAATTTGTACACGAGAGGATTCCAAATTATCATATCGGGTCTAACCAAACCCAAACCCGATTACAAATGCAGTTTTTAAATTTTTCTTGAAGAATAAGTAAATCTAACCAATTAATGAAATATATCTAAATTGAAATTGCTTAACTCGATTTTAAAAGAAGAATAAAGGTTTTCAATGAATAAAAAACCCAAGTAAAAATGAAAAGCAAAAATCAAACATTTTGGGTTAAAAACTCCCGATAAGAAGATTTTCTACAACAATCACCATTGAACCTAAAATCCAAAGCCACGGATGAATTTTGTTAAAAACTGATTTAGAAGGAAATTTTTCTAGAAAACCAAACTAAAATTGGATCTCAATTTTGGGGTTTGAAAACTGAAAAATTGGTTGAAAGCTGATAAGAGCAAAGATTAATCTAAGAATTATGAATCGAATTTGAGAAATTACCTTGTTGTATGAAAGCAAATTCTGGAAGTTTTGGAGAATTCTTTTACTTGTACGCAATAATTTTGATTTCAGGTAAAAGTGGAAGAAGGAGAAGAAGTGTACTATATAAGAAAAGTCACCCAAATTTTCAACCGTTGGATCAGATTTAAATAAACGTCCCAGATTGACGTGGGAAGGCCAAGAGGCGGGAAGTTTTATAGCTTTCGACAAAGATGACTTGGAAAGTCAAGAGCATCCCTTCGAACGGGGGGGGAGTCAAATGTTACACCAAAATTAATCCTTTCGACTAAGTCGAAAGGTCTTTCAATAAAGACAGAAGAAAAGAAGCACAATCCAAACCTTTCGAAGGAGTCGAAGGGATGTAGTCATCAGAGTTTAACAGTCCCAAACCTTTCGAAGGAGTCAAAAGGTTCCATCTCTCAGTATCCAAGGAGTTCTTACCTTTTGAAGAAGATGAAGAAGTCAAAGCAAGTGTGAGCAACTCCATAATGACCTTTTTCGAAAGCATAGCAAGCCTTTCGAACCGGTTGAAACACATCCATGATACCTTTCGACAAAGTCGAAAGGTTTATGAAGAAAGTAGCACTCACAAGTTAGCAAAGAATGAAAGACAACCTTTCGACAACATTGAAGAGAAGCATAGCTCTCATCAACAATCAAGTGAAGAGAAACCTTCCGACAAGGTCGAAGGGTTCACAACAATCAAGTGAAAGGGCAACCTTCCGACAAGGTCGAAGGGTTCAAAATAGCATATAGAAGGCAAACCCTTCAACAAAGTCGAAAGGTTCACGAAGGCATAAAGAAGAGCAGACCCTTCGACAATGACGAAAGGTCCATAATGGCATATGAAGGGCGAACCTCTCGAAAAAGTTGAAAGGTATACAGCTGCATATAAAAGGGTGACCTTTCGACTGACCTTTCGACTCAGACGAAAGCATGGAGTCGAAAGGGGGGCCGCCTACAGCTATAAATAAGACCCAAGCGGTCCAGTTTTGGGGATCCAAACTTTCTCATTCTAGTCTTGTATCTTCTGAATCAATATATTGTAACCCTATTTGGTTGCTAATTTGGGGATTTAATAAAATGAACCTTTTTCTTGGATAAAGAGGGAAGTCCTAAACTTTGTTAATTACTTTACTGTTTACTTAATGCATTGCTGGATTAACTCCTATTTTCAGGTTCAACATCATCAAAAGGTTCTTGTCGACAAGGTTGATAACACTCCTGTACAAATAACTACTGCAACCCTTCGAAACCTACAACTCTACAAACTGTACCCTTCGACAAGGTCGACAACTTAATTGGTTCAACATTCACTGAAACCTTCAAAAATCATTGACTCTACGATTTAAACCTTTCAACTAGGTTGGCAGTTCTTTATACTTTAACAACACGTACCTTCCGAAGCTATAATCCAAGTGGTTTAACCTTTCGACAAGGTCAAAGTCTGTTCTTTAAATATAGTTACCTGGACTTATAAGGTCTAATCCAAAAGATACCGTTCCTATACCTTTCGACAATGATGAAATCTTCTTCATATAAGTAATTTAACCTTTCGACAAGGTCAGAAGCTACTACATATCTTCCATAAGTAAATCATACTCAGCTTGAACCCAAGGAAGGCCATTACCTTAACCTTTCGACAAGATTAAAACCAACCTTTAAAGGAATAACTTAGAGAATTTCAACCTAACCAAAAGGAAAACTTTTGTAAAAGACCTCATACAAGTTCAACTAAGAAGAATGGTTACCTAACTCAAAGACCAAACCTTTGACGACGTCGAAAGGTCCAACCTAAGAATCATCAACAAGTAAAGCTAAATTTAAAGGCAATTCTAAAGGGTATCACACCCTTCATTCAAACAAGTCTATCCCTTCTCCTTGGAATAACTTTGGGGTGTTGACAAGAAATCTTATTAACAAAAGCGATTAAATCAATTATTACCAAAACATTGTTATAATGATCTTCTCTTTTTCTTTATCATTTGAACTCGTTACATTTCTATCTTTATATAAAAGATTCCAATACTTGTTATTATCTTTAAATCCCATTATTAAAGATTAAATATACCCATAAGATTTCTTTCAAAGTGTCATTTAAGGGTTTAAAAACAAATGTTGCTAAAACATCATTTACTACAAACCCAAAACCATTCCTTAATGACATTAAATATTTATGTTAAAGATCTATATTAATGAGAAATTAAGACAACATCATATTATAAATTATCACGCGCTTACATCATTTATATATTTCGAAACTTGGGTCCAAAAAGAAAAATTCCCCCCTCTCCCCTTACTCTAATACAATTCAAAACACTAAATCAAAAATAAACATCCCACCCATACTCATACATACTAGAATTATCCTTGATTCCCCAAACGCTATTCTTATTCTTCCAAGTCCAAAGATAATGGTGGACTCTAACATATCAGATCAATCATCACTTCACCTTCTCCTTCTTCATCACCGTCCAGTTCATCGTCGGCCTCATTGCCGCCTTCTTCTGGTATCTCTCACATAACCTGGGGTAGCCATAGTTGGTTCCATGGGACATGTCCCATGCCGGCTGGTATTCCAGGAATGACTCCTCCTTCTTCTAACTCCTACAAGCCTTGCACATTATCCTCCCAAGGGTTCTCAAATTCTTCAACACCCTCCTCTTCCTCTTCTTCTGTTGCTTCTTCATTGTTACTTCCTATCCCGTTCCAGTTTATGTATGAACTGGATGATCCCTCCTGCCATACGACATGCTCCCCGTCCATATCCTATATTACATTGTTGTATTCACTTGATATGATAGCATTAGGGTCTTCCATCGGCTCTGATTCTTCCTCCATGGGCTCTATTTCCTCTTCCATGAGTTCTGATTCTTCTTCCATCCGCTCAATCTCATCTATTGGTTCCAAAATGGAGCTAGCAGGATCTACTATCCAATTTCCCCCAGAGTCCTGCCTGGGTTCATTGTCGCTAGAGATCATAATTACTTCTGGAGTTGGGGGCAGTATAAGCATTCCAGCCATAGGATATCCATCTTCACCCCTCCAAGTGTAGGGGGCATATTCTCCTTCAATCGGAAACCCACCATTGCTAGGCGGATATTCTGGTTGCTCCTCTTTGTCGCTAGAGAGAACAATGAGGCTATCCTTTTTGTCCCAACTCGCTCTAGAGGACTCCCTTTTCGCGTAACTTCCCCCATATGGTTTCTACAAGGCAAACAATTATTCTTTTAGACATAAGTAATGGGTAGTTGCTAGCGTATTCTTAGGTAGAGAGGTTTGGTCAATACTTAGAAAATGTTTCGAGATTTATTTCTAAAGATGGCTCTTAAGATTATTTGTACAAAATGTTTACCATTTCGAAAACTCTTTGAAAATATTTTTTTTTTCAAAATAGTTTTTTCTTTTCAAACACACACACACACACTCTTTTAGGTAAGGTGATTTCATATAAAACCAAATTCATTTGTATATGATATTAACAGACACGTGCTCATATATACATATATACTCTCAAACTCATTCTAGGGCGTTACTAACCCTATCTCTACTGAGTTACTCATCCTAGGTTATTACTAACCCTATCTCTAATGAGTCTTTTACCCATATCAGGCTCAGGTGTTTGCTCAACCTAAACTCTGATACCACGATGTGAGGACCCGTTTCTTAAACTCTCGAAAGTCGACACTAATACATCCTCGATATTCATGTACCGTAAATCCAAGTGCCGGAGAAGCGGATTCTCAAAGGTAAAAAATAAAAATAAAGACAGAACAGAATCACACATATGTTATTTCAATAAAACTTTACAGCGGAAATTAAAATACATTTATCAGAGTTAAAAACATGGACAGTTATAAATTCCTGTCCTCATAAATGCGGAATACTATAGTACAAGAGTGTGGTGGAAATAGATAAAAATCTTCAGATGAGTCTTCTAACTCCATACTTTGAGCTCCATCCAGATTTCTTCTAAGCTCAACCTGACTGCTAGGCTGCCCGAGAAAATTAGGGCACCTAGAGTTTAAGGAAAAGGAAATAAACTCCGGGTCAGTCATGGGACCGGTGTGAGAACTCAAAATACGCATTTTGAAAACAAAATGGGTACCTCATAAGACCACACCGCATATAAACACGGAACGGGTTTTTACCTTTTGATAACCAAATCTTTATTACATAAAATCATTTGATATTATTTTTAATGGGGTATCTTTGAAAACATTTGCAAGTAAACTTATTAATCTTAGCTGAAATTGTTACATTATTAAATTCCAGCATACCACCTTGTAATACAAGGCTTTCTACATCTAAAATCGTACAGTCTCTTATTGGAGAATGGGTTTCCATACAAATGACCAGATGAAGGGACTACCTTTCGGCAGTACATTTCTAGAAGAATGCACTGAGGCACAAAACATATGCCCTTTACCAACACAAGACCGGCCTACCTTTCTCACGAGATAGTACCGAATATGTCACCACTCTGATCGTTACCGACCTATCCGAGGGCCCTCACAGCATACATCCACAATAATTTAAGTCCCGAACAACATAGTGGGAATAAGTATATCTAGAAGGGGACGATCATATCCTAATGGTTGCGAACAACATAGTCTTGCCGCATCTACCCTATTTCGGCTATTTCTGGCTGTGAGGCTTGAGGAAATGATTACCTTTTACTTTGCACATCATCTTCCTTGGAATGCCACACTGACATTCCATGGTCACACAACTGATTTCTACAAATGCATAACTCCTGAGCTCGTACGTCTCAGGAAAGGATGTTAAGCTAAGAGAAGTTTCCTTCTCCACCACCAAGTAGATAATACGTTCGTAGAGATCACTTATGTAACTAGAAATGCAACGTCAGACATTCATTCATACAATTTCGTTCTGGGACAGAACGAAACCAAAGGCACTCTCCTACCACATCCTATCGGGGATTAACCCTTGGATTAGTAGCGAGAAGTCCTTGCGACCAAAAGAGTTTCAGAAATGAAGGGACCTCTACTACTTTAGTATTTGGGAGCTAACCATAATTATCAACAAGCAGTCCTTTCACCCCGAAAATCCTCGGACTACATCCTTCATTTTCTTTATCAGGTCTTCATTTTTCGAACGCGTACATCGGTTCGAAGTGGTTTTCGGATAGGAATTTCCCCAGGTCCAATCCCGGTTCCTTCGAACCAATCATCGATAAAAGGAGGTTCTATGAATAGGGAATCATTCTTTAATTGATTATGTTCTTTTTACCAAAATCCCTTTTAGAGATATACATTTCCAAAACATTTTTTCCGATACATACAGAATTATTAAACCTCTCTAATGAAATCTGTAATGACCCCCTATTTCGAACCATTCGCATCCACACATGTCGGATTTGAATTGTTCAAAACAACAGATTGTTAATTTTATATTTGGAAAAACTCAGCATATACAGTAAATAAAATCAATCACAGAATCACAGACATAGAGTAATATAACAATAAGCAGTGGAATAGATAAATAGTAGTTCATGAAGCTACTATATAACATCAGAGTTAAAACAAAATACAACAAAAAACTCAAATACAGAGTGGTCTCAAATACAGAAGCAACTGGCAAGTCTAAACATAAGTGAATGGAATAAACCGAAATAGCTGAAAGCTGGATAGATAGATCTTCAAACAAAGCTCCATTCTCCAAAGGTGAGTCTCAAATGTTGTGACACTCAGTCTGACCCGAGCGTAAAGCAAAACACAAAACACTCGAGTTAGAATTAACATTCTTATATTAATAAATTCAACTCAAGTGAAATGTCAACTGAAATACAGGTAACATAAAGGATGTTTGTGTAATACCCCAAAATTTTGTGAAAAATCATTTTTGAAAAATGATTTAATTTTTGAAATATTTAGATTTAAATATGGTGAAATTTCTGGAATAAATGGTGTGCAAGTATATGTGTGCACGTGCACACTGAAATGGCACAAGGAAGAACTCCAGATTTCTTGGATTTAAAACAAGAATTGAAAAGCAATACAAACATGATTTTTGGCAACATGGATATCTGATTTCTGGAATTATATGGATCATCTTAGAAAATAAGAAAAGTAGGTTTTACTTTAAATCAGTAAACAAATTTTATTTAAAACCCAGAAGAGAAAATTATGTATATTAACCTGTATACATATAGGTGCATATGCTTCTGAAATTAAAGAGAAATTAATTCAGCCTAGATAAGATATGTATACAAATATATATATTTTTAAGTACTGAAAAGTATATATATATATAAGCAAGTAAAACTATGACATTAAAATGACATGAAATGTGATACAAGTTAATAAGCTTGTATAGGCAAAAATAGCAAAGGGAATTTTCAGAAATAATTAAAATATAAAATAAGATAGTCACACTTTTAACATGACTAGGCGAGTGGCCATTTTCTGTAAAGTAAAAGGAAGAAAATGCAGCTTTTAAATTGGTTAATATGGCCGGGGTATTATGAATGAAAAATGCATGATGCTAGCCAGGACAGAAATGGAATTCTGTTTCAACAAAACCCTAGAGGAAAAAATGTATATAAATAGACAGTAGGATTGTCTTTACCCCGGGCTGCACAAAAAAAAAAGAAAAGAAGAAAAATATTGGAAGGAAGGAGAAAATACTCAAACAAGAATTTTCTGGATTATTAAGAGGAAATATTTAGGTGAGTAATCTCACTGAGTTCATGGCATTAAGACCTGAGTTGAGGCAGCCACTTTTTATTGCCATTTATATATATTTCTGGTTTGGATGTATATGATTTCATCAATGCTTTTGATGTCTTATTTTAAATCTGATATGATTTGATATGGATGTTTTGGTGATCTCTGTTTTGTTGAGACATTTGTCTTTGAATGTGTATCATCACTGTTTTATTTTTACTCATGAATGTTAAAGTCTAGGATCTTAAAAATTTATATAGAGAATACTCTCAACTGTTATAGATCTATGGCATGGAAACCTTATGAAAATGATTGGAGCTGCATTATACTTGGTATAAGTGCTGAGGCTTGAAAAGAAAAATGTTAAGGGTGCAATAGAAATTTTCTAAGTGCTGAGCCCTTAATCAAATCAAAAAAAAAAAGAAACCCACAAGCTAAAATTATGATTGAACCAGATCTTGAATCTGAATCAATCATAAAGGCTTGCAGATCAATATAACATGCCATGTCTCTTTTTACAGTTGAAAATGTTCTTATATTTTACTAAGATCTAGACATATTAACCCCATTTAGGAAATAACTGTCTGCTTATTTCTGAGGAGAATTATGCTAGGAAAGATTATGGATGTTTCCATGTTTGCAGTGATATGTTCACTTAGCATATTTGATGATAGAATTTAAGACAATACACTAGTAAATAAACTAGGGAAGGGAAGGCCAAGAAGACTGCTGGAATGCTTGTCATATTTGAAGTATGCAAGTTGGCACATGGTTTGTTTAAGCCCTGAGATCTTTGTGCAATGATGTGAATTAGTTCATTGCAATGTGTCCCAGTGATTCCTTAATAGCAGATGAGGCAGGGATTTAAATTGAATAATACAACCTGTATATGAAGAAATAGGAATATGGATATTTCTTAGGTTGAATGGTATGGAACCAAGATGATTCCAGTGAATGAAATTGTTGCAGATAGATAATTATGTTTGCATGATTATGTATGCAAGTGAAAGAATGATAAATGAATATATCATACCTGAATCAACTTAGCTATACTATGTTAAAGTAATTGATTGCAGAAATTTGCTTAAATAACAAGTTAGTACCCTTATATTCTCTATTGCTTAATATCATGAATGAATTGATGTTACTCATACCAGATCATAGATCTGACCCTTGTTTGCTCATGGCATCTGGGGTGTCTCATTTTAAAATGAGGTAGCCACTTATGCTCTTTCAGGTAACCCAGGCACTAAGTAAAATGAAGTAATGGCTATTATGGAGGAGTGAATGAACATGCTAGCTAGTTTCAATAAGAGCTTAAATTGATTATATATGCATGTATTCAGGAAAAATATTATGTTTCTAAGATTTCCAGTCATGTATTGAATATTTTATGGTTAGATGAACTAGTTGTATCATGTTAAATATATTGTTATGCATTAAGGTTTAAAATCTCAAAGGAAAAAGAATCTGAGTGGGAAACAAGAAAATGGCTTTAATTATTGATATGGATGTTTGGAAGAGAAATATGCATATATAGTTGAGCTACTGTTTTGTATAATTTATATATATATATGTATTAGCTAATCTTGTGACATAACAGAGCACTGAGTTTAGATCAAATTCTGGATTTAGCAAGAAGTAAACTTAAAGGATTTTATCTTCTTTTTACTGAAATGCTTTGTAAATAAGTTTGAATTCATTTCTGAATTGTATTGAGAAAAGTAAAATGTTTTTCTAAAAGCTTCAGACAGAATGTAAAGAAAGGTATCTCCATTGCTTTGAACTAATGTGGTAGATACAGGATTCATGAGTTAACCAGCTCCAAATGAATGAAGTATGGGTTGATCATGATAGATTGTATTCTGAAAATAAAAGTGCATTTCAAAGCTTAGTACCTTTAGCAATTGTTTCACCCAGTTTTCTGGAAAATAAGCAGAGATATTGACATGTACATGTATATCTGTGTACATGTTGATATTTGAGCAAAAATATAATTATAATTCCTAGAACAGCTATAGGAATGGGATTCAAAAATAGTAAAGTAAGAAGAATTGTTTTGTATGTTAGGTTATAGGCAAACATTAAATATATATGTACAGAGATAGGTAGATATCAGATTTCAAACCATAAAAAAAAAGAGAAGAAAAACAAAAATTGTGTTGAACCGACCTGCATAGTACTCGAACCAGTGACCTCTTGTGTATAAGTTAGGCGCGTTTCCATTACGCCTAGATGTTGCTTGTGTTCACTTAGGATCCACTTTCTTTTATACTGAATTTGATACTATCCAGACTTTAACACAATCATCTATATTGGAAGCTTGTTTACCACTGATTATTACTTGATCCTTTCTAAATTATAATGACAGACTAAAATACAGGTTTCCAGTGGATTTTAGGGCCAAAAATCAGGATACAATAATTAATCTGAAATGCTAAAAATCTAAATCAAACAGAATGTTCTTGTACAAAAAAAATAAAGTATATACTCTGAACTTAAATAAGAAGAACACATACATCTTCATATGTATGTGTATGTTATTAGATATACACTGATATATTTATATTGGTAAGTTATTTTGATCCTGGATATTTTTTGTTAATTGGAAAAAGAAAATGACCTTGGAAAACATATTTGTAATGGATGATATATCTATATATCATCTCTAAGTAAAAAAAAAAATCCTTATGAAATTAGGGTGGAAATAGGAGGGTCATTTCAGTTGGTATCAGAGCACTTGGTTGCATTGATTGTTAAGTATTATAGAAATGTATTATGTCTGTTTGTTTTGGATGAAATAATTTAGATAAGAAATTAGAAATTATAGAAGTACTCATAATATACTAATACCATTTACCCAGAATTTAGTTAGCAAACCATGGTAGGAAGAGGATCTCATCACAATGCAGGACCCAGTGCACCTCAAATACTTGATATGCAAGAATTTGTGAGGGTTTTAAGAGATGGATTTGGACATAGGCCTGAGAACCCACATGAAGAGCTTTCAAAACTACTGAAGACTTATTCCAATTTGGGAGGCAAGAGTTTTGAAGGAACTGAGAGTGTGATGGAAATTCAAGCATGGTTGAGAACACTTGATAGGATTTTCAATGACATGCAGTTGGATGACCAAAGGAAGAGGCAAGTAGCTTCTAGACAACTGAAAGGGGTAGCTTTAAGCTGGTGGGAGGTGATCATAGCTGGAAGAAATGAAAATGAAATCACTTGGAATCAGTTCAAGGAAATGTTGGAGGCAAGATTTGTACCAGCATCAGCCAAGACCATTTTGCTTGAAGAATTTATCAAACTTAGGCAGGGAACTTTGAATGTCACTGAATACACTCAAAAGTTTGAGGGGCTATCCAACTATGGAGCAATGCTAGTGGCAGATGAAGCATCCAAAAATGATAGGTATATAAAAGGACTGAACCCAGGACTTAGCAGAGCTATGCTACCATATGCAGATAGAACATTTGATCAAGTAATTGATCTGGCTTTGAAACTGGAACAACATGACAAAGAAAGAGAAAAATATAGGAATTTTAAGAGCAACAACAAGAAGGATAAGGGAAGATATCACCCTTATGATAAAAAGAAGGAGGAGGCAGACAACAGGAAGAGTAAAGACACAAAAGCCAATGATACTAAGAAGAAATTGGTTTGCCATCATTGTGGAAAAGAAGGACACATCAAACCAAGGTGCCCGGAGTTAAAAGGAGGAGCCTTCAAATGCTACCTATGTGGGAAAGAGGGGCATATGAAGAGGAACTGTCCTGAGAATAAACAGCAAGGGAAATTGGCAACTTTGGAAGGAAAAGGCAAATCTGCAGTGAAAATGGATGCTGAAAATCATGGCCAAGTGGAAGGTACATTACTCATTTGTGCCATACCCATACCAGTAGTATATGATACTGGAGCAACACACTCTTTGATTTCCTATGAATTAGTTAAAGTGTTAAAATTAAACTGCATATTGGTTGAAACCCCATTGCTTGTACAAAGTCCCTTAGGGAGTTCTAGTGTTTTGAACATGAATTGTGTGGATGTGGAGTTAAACATAGGAGGAAATATTTTTATTTCCAATTTATATGTTTTAAATTACCCAAATATAGGAGTTATATTGGGGGTAGATTGGTTAAGGCAATTTAAAGCCATAATTAATTTAGACTCATCCACCATATCATTGCAAAATTCTAGAGGCCAGAGAATCACAGCTCTATGTGAAGTAGCTAAGGAAGGGAAATTGTACCATTTAGTTGACTTAGAAAAAGATCTGAGTGAACTAACCATTGAAGAAATTCCCATAGTTAATGAATACTTGGATGTGTTTGGGGAAGTTAAGGGTGTTCCACACCACAGACCAGTTGAGTTCCAAATTAATCTCATTCCAGGAGCAAGTCCAATAATCAAGAAACCTTATAGAATGGGGCCAAGTGAACTAAAAGAATTGAAAAATCAGTTGGAAGAATTAGAAGGCAAGGGATTTATAAGGCCAAGTAATTCCTGCTGGGGTTCTCCAGTAGTGTTTGTAAGAAAACATGATGGTACCTTGAGAATGTGCATAGATTACAGGGAACTAAATAAAGTAACCATCAAGAATAAATACTCATTGCCTAGAATAGATGATCTCTTTGACCAACTCAGTGAAGCTAAAATATTTTCTAGGCTAGACTTAGCATCAGGATTCCATCAAATGAAGGTTGAAGACTCAAGTGTTAAGTATACTGCATTTAACACCAGATATGGCTTATATGAATTTTTGGTTATGCCATTTGGTTTGACAAATGCTCCTTCATATTTTGTTGATTTGATGAATAGAATATTTAGAGAATATTTAGACAAATTTGTACTGATTTTTATTGATGACATTTTGATTTATTCCAAGACAGTGGAAGAGCATAAAAATCATTTGCATTTAGTTTTGTCAAGACTAAGGGAAAATGATTTAAAGGCAAAATTTTCAAAATGTGCCTTTTGGAAAGAAGAAGTGCATTTCCTTGGGCATGTTATCTCTGCCAAAGGAATATCAGTAAACCCTAACAAGGTAGTGGCAATCCAAGCATGGAAAAGGCCTAGCACCATCAGTGAGATTAGATCATTTATGGGGATGGCAGGATATTATAGGAGATTCATAAAAGATTTCTCAAAAATATCATCACCACTTACCAATTTAACTAGAAAGAACCAAGCCTTTGTATGGACAGAAAAATGTGAGCAAGCTTTTATCAAAATAAAAGAAGCCCTGATTAATGCACCAGTATTGAGAGTGCCAGAAGGAAATGAAAATTTGGTTGTGTACACTGATGCAAGTGGCTCTGGGTTAGGGGCTGTGTTGATGCAGCAAGACCAGGTGGTAGCCTATGCATCTAGGCAATTAAAGCCACATGAAACCAGGTATGCAACCCATGATCTTGAACTAGCAGCAGTTGTGTATGCTTTGAAACTTTGGAGACATTATTTGTTAGGTGCCAAATTCATTTTGTATACTGATCATAAGGCACTGAAATATTTATTCTCACAAAAAGATTTGAACATGAGGCAACATAGATGGGTAGAGTTCCTAGCTGCCTATGATCTAGATATACTGTATACACCAGGCAAGGCAAATAAAGTTGCAGATGCCTTGAGTAGACAACATGCCAAAGTAGCCATGTTGATGATGGAAGAGTTTAGGGATTTGTCTATACTTACTGATTTGGAAATTGAGGAAAACAGTGAGGAACAAATGATGCCCATTGAAGAAGGTGAAGGTAAAGGGAAGTTAAGTATGATATCTCTGCAATCAGATTTACTTCTTAGGATTGGGCAAATGCAGGAACAAGACCTAAACATGGTGGAAAAGAAAATGCTCATATCAAAAGGGGAGGAAGTAATAAATTATCAAATTGATAAAAATGGTTATTTAAGGAATAAAAATAGGATATGTGTTCCAGAAAATATGGAATTGAAGGAGGAAATATTAAATGAGTACCATAGGAGTAAATACTCCATACACCCAGGTAGCACCAAGATGTATCAAAATTTGAAAAGAAATCTTTGGTGGAAGGGGATGAAGTCAGATGTGGCCAGATATGTTGCAAAGTGCATGACTTGCCAACAAGTCAAGGCAGAGACACAAAGGCCATCAGGACTATTGCAACCCCTTAGTATACCACAGTGGAAGTGGGAGGACATATCTATGGATTTCATAGATGGTCTGCCTAGATCTAAAAAGGGAAACACAAGTATATGGGTAATAGTGGATAGGCTAACTAAGGTAGCACATTTTATCCCAGTTAAAACAGAAAGAAATGCTCCAAAATTGGCTCAAATATTCATGAAAGTAGTAGTAAGGTTGCATGGCATACCCAAAACCATTGTGAGTGATAGGGATACCATCTTCACCTCAAGGTTTTGGAAAAGTTTTCAAGAGGCTATGGGGAGTGAATTGTGCTTAAGCACTGCCTACCATCCACAATCAGATGGTCAAACTGAGGTGGTGAACAAAGTCTTAGAGGATTTGTTGAGAGCATGTACACTGGACTTTGGAGGCAACTGGGAAGACCACCTCCATCTAGCTGAATTCACATACAATAACAGTTACCAAAGCACCATAGGGATGGCACCATTTGAAGCCTTATATGGCAAGCCATGTTTATCACCTATATGCTGGGTAGAGACTGGAGAAAGGGCTGTTCTTGGACCTGAATATGTTAAAGAAACTACAGAGAAAATTGGGTTAATAAGGAAAAGAATAGCAGCAGCTCAAGATAGGCAAAAGAAATTTGCAGATAGGAAGAGAAAGCAAGTGGAATATGAAGTGGGAGACTTTGTTTTCATCAAGATTTCACCTATGAAGAAAGTCATGAGATTTGGCAAGCAAGGTAAGCTCACACCAAGGTATGTTGGACCCTATAAAATTCTGGAAAGAATTGGTTCATTGGCTTACAAATTAGAACTACCAGAGGAAATGAAAGCAATGCATAATGTTTTTCATGTGTCCCAACTTAGAAAATGGGTACATGATAAAGAAGACATTTTGGAAGAGCCTACCAAAATTCAAATAAATCCTGACTTGGTTTATGAAAAAGAACCAGTGGGGATTGTAGCCAAGGAAGAAAAGAAATTAAGGAGCAAAACTTTGAAACTAGTTAAGATTCAGTGGAGTAATGACCCTGATGACTGCACATGGGAGTTAGAGGATAAGATTAGAATGGATTATCCTAAGCTTTTTGCAAATTAAAAGGTAATTTTTTTTTTCTTTTTTCTGGAAAATTTTGTTATGCATGGTTGATATGGTTGAATTTGTTTGCTTATGCATATGTTTGATAAGTTTTCAGAAAAGAGAATGATGCTTGTTATAAATGATAGAACAATTGTGAGGACACAATTCCTAAAAGGAGGGGTGAATGTAATACCCCAAAATTTTGTGAAAAATCATTTTTGAAAAATGATTTAATTTTTGAAATATTTAGATTTAAATATGGTGAAATTTCTGGAATAAATGGTGTGCAAGTATATGTGTGCACGTGCACACTGAAATGGCACAAGGAAGAACTCCAGATTTCTTGGATTTAAAACAAGAATTGAAAAGCAATACAAACATGATTTTTGGCAACATGGATATCTGATTTCTGGAATTATATGGATCATCTTAGAAAATAAGAAAAGTAGGTTTTACTTTAAATCAGTAAACAAATTTTATTTAAAACCCAGAAGAGAAAATTATGTATATTAACCTGTATACATATAGGTGCATATGCTTCTGAAATTAAAGAGAAATTAATTCAGCCTAGATAAGATATGTATACAAATATATATATTTTTAAGTACTGAAAAGTATATATATATATAAGCAAGTAAAACTATGACATTAAAATGACATGAAATGTGATACAAGTTAATAAGCTTGTATAGGCAAAAATAGCAAAGGGAATTTTCAGAAATAATTAAAATATAAAATAAGATAGTCACACTTTTAACATGACTAGGCGAGTGGCCATTTTCTGTAAAGTAAAAGGAAGAAAATGCAGCTTTTAAATTGGTTAATATGGCCGGGGTATTATGAATGAAAAATGCATGATGCTAGCCAGGACAGAAATGGAATTCTGTTTCAACAAAACCCTAGAGGAAAAAATGTATATAAATAGACAGTAGGATTGTCTTTACCCCGGGCTGCACAAAAAAAAAAGAAAAGAAGAAAAATATTGGAAGGAAGGAGAAAATACTCAAACAAGAATTTTCTGGATTATTAAGAGGAAATATTTAGGTGAGTAATCTCACTGAGTTCATGGCATTAAGACCTGAGTTGAGGCAGCCACTTTTTATTGCCATTTATATATATTTCTGGTTTGGATGTATATGATTTCATCAATGCTTTTGATGTCTTATTTTAAATCTGATATGATTTGATATGGATGTTTTGGTGATCTCTGTTTTGTTGAGACATTTGTCTTTGAATGTGTATCATCACTGTTTTATTTTTACTCATGAATGTTAAAGTCTAGGATCTTAAAAATTTATATAGAGAATACTCTCAACTGTTATAGATCTATGGCATGGAAACCTTATGAAAATGATTGGAGCTGCATTATACTTGGTATAAGTGCTGAGGCTTGAAAAGAAAAATGTTAAGGGTGCAATAGAAATTTTCTAAGTGCTGAGCCCTTAATCAAATCAAAAAAAAAAAGAAACCCACAAGCTAAAATTATGATTGAACCAGATCTTGAATCTGAATCAATCATAAAGGCTTGCAGATCAATATAACATGCCATGTCTCTTTTTACAGTTGAAAATGTTCTTATATTTTACTAAGATCTAGACATATTAACCCCATTTAGGAAATAACTGTCTGCTTATTTCTGAGGAGAATTATGCTAGGAAAGATTATGGATGTTTCCATGTTTGCAGTGATATGTTCACTTAGCATATTTGATGATAGAATTTAAGACAATACACTAGTAAATAAACTAGGGAAGGGAAGGCCAAGAAGACTGCTGGAATGCTTGTCATATTTGAAGTATGCAAGTTGGCACATGGTTTGTTTAAGCCCTGAGATCTTTGTGCAATGATGTGAATTAGTTCATTGCAATGTGTCCCAGTGATTCCTTAATAGCAGATGAGGCAGGGATTTAAATTGAATAATACAACCTGTATATGAAGAAATAGGAATATGGATATTTCTTAGGTTGAATGGTATGGAACCAAGATGATTCCAGTGAATGAAATTGTTGCAGATAGATAATTATGTTTGCATGATTATGTATGCAAGTGAAAGAATGATAAATGAATATATCATACCTGAATCAACTTAGCTATACTATGTTAAAGTAATTGATTGCAGAAATTTGCTTAAATAACAAGTTAGTACCCTTATATTCTCTATTGCTTAATATCATGAATGAATTGATGTTACTCATACCAGATCATAGATCTGACCCTTGTTTGCTCATGGCATCTGGGGTGTCTCATTTTAAAATGAGGTAGCCACTTATGCTCTTTCAGGTAACCCAGGCACTAAGTAAAATGAAGTAATGGCTATTATGGAGGAGTGAATGAACATGCTAGCTAGTTTCAATAAGAGCTTAAATTGATTATATATGCATGTATTCAGGAAAAATATTATGTTTCTAAGATTTCCAGTCATGTATTGAATATTTTATGGTTAGATGAACTAGTTGTATCATGTTAAATATATTGTTATGCATTAAGGTTTAAAATCTCAAAGGAAAAAGAATCTGAGTGGGAAACAAGAAAATGGCTTTAATTATTAATATGGATGTTTGGAAGAGAAATATGCATATATAGTTGAGCTACTGTTTTGTATAATTTATATATATATATATGTATTAGCTAATCTTGTGACATAACAGAGCACTGAGTTTAGATCAAATTCTGGATTTAGCAAGAAGTAAACTTAAAGGATTTTATCTTCTTTTTACTGAAATGCTTTGTAAATAAGTTTGAATTCATTTCTGAATTGTATTGAGAAAAGTAAAATGTTTTTCTAAAAGCTTCAGACAGAATGTAAAGAAAGGTATCTCCATTGCTTTGAACTAATGTGGTAGATACAGGATTCATGAGTTAACCAGCTCCAAATGAATGAAGTATGGGTTGATCATGATAGATTGTATTCTGAAAATAAAAGTGCATTTCAAAGCTTAGTACCTTTAGCAATTGTTTCACCCAGTTTTCTGGAAAATAAGCAGAGATATTGACATGTACATGTATATCTGTGTACATGTTGATATTTGAGCAAAAATATAATTATAATTCCTAGAACAGCTATAGGAATGGGATTCAAAAATAGTAAAGTAAGAAGAATTGTTTTGTATGTTAGGTTATAGGCAAACATTAAATATATATGTACAGAGATAGGTAGATATCAGATTTCAAACCATAAAAAAAAGAGAGAAGAAAAACAAAAATTGTGTTGAACCGACCTGCATAGTACTCGAACCAGTGACCTCTTGTGTATAAGTTAGGCGCGTTTCCATTACGCCTAGATGTTGCTTGTGTTCACTTAGGATCCACTTTCTTTTATACTGAATTTGATACTATCCAGACTTTAACACAATCATCTATATTGGAAGCTTGTTTACCACTGATTATTACTTGATCCTTTCTAAATTATAATGACAGACTAAAATACAGGTTTCCAGTGGATTTTAGGGCCAAAAATCA
This sequence comes from Allium fistulosum, assembly GCA_030737815.1. Lineage (NCBI taxonomy): Eukaryota > Viridiplantae > Streptophyta > Magnoliopsida > Asparagales > Amaryllidaceae > Allium > Allium fistulosum. The sequence continues at coordinate 892,138,452 of CM060902.1, forward strand.
GGATACAATAATTAATCTGAAATGCTAAAAATCTAAATCAAACAGAATGTTCTTGTACAAAAAAAATAAAGTATATACTCTGAACTTAAATAAGAAGAACACATACATCTTCATATGTATGTGTATGTTATTAGATATACACTGATATATTTATATTGGTAAGTTATTTTGATCCTGGATATTTTTTGTTAATTGGAAAAAGAAAATGACCTTGGAAAACATATTTGTAATGGATGATATATCTATATATCATCTCTAAGTAAAAAAAAAAAATCCTTATGAAATTAGGGTGGAAATAGGAGGGTCATTTCAGTTTGGGATTCTCATCCTCTAAGGATCCGTGGAACTATCTACTATGTAGTAATATACGCTATTATAATATGTCTATAGTAAAGTAAAAGTATTAAAATAGTGTTAAGGCGTTACCCATATCCCCATTGACACATTTTATATATTCTCGTAGTCTGTACAATGTCGTACGCTCCTCCGTAAACTGGAGGTTTACCCAGAGGACATCACATAGGTACGGTACAAAACAAACTCGTAAAAGGCGCGATAGGGCATGCGACACGGCACTCGAGGCAATGCCAGGGTAGATATACCGTTTGCGAATCCGGACTGGTGGTAACGCATAGCAGCTACTACCGCCCACCTCGTGACACACTCCCAAATCAAAGGTGCACCTAATCAAATCATAAAGTAATAGAATGATATCGAAGGAATGTGCCCGATTGGAGGAATGACCTCACTTGGCCCGGCATGGCTTCTGTTTTAGCCACATCAAGGTGACTCACGGGAGTCAGGGCTACGTAAATACCACATAGAATCGTCACCAAACCATCCTACTTCATTCTGGAATCTCCACCACGTACACAGTTGTTAAAGTGGTTTTCGGTATTGGCAGAGAGTATGACAATATCCGATCCCGGTCTCTTTAAGAACCAAACGCTTATTTCACACCGTGGTCATTTCATTTCAAAAAGTCCATACTTCATATCAAAATATCATATTCATTTCAAAACCATATCAATTTGAAATCATTGTTCACTTAAATAATATTCATTTCCAGAATCGTAACACTTGTAAAATTTATAACGCTTTCGAAATCATAACACTTTTGTAATCATAACACCTTGAAATCATAATGCTTTTGAAATCATAACACTTATGAAATCATAACACTTTCGAAATCATAACACTTCCGTAAGCATAACAGTTACAACTTAAACGGTTTGATATTGAAAATAGTATACAAGTTAAAATAGTTATAAATTAAAATACTTTATATATATAATAAAATTAGTTCCCTCCAATTCCGCAAATCGATTCAAATCATCTTAAATTCCAAAAATTCAATTTAAATCAATTCCAGTTTAACCATTTCAATTTAAAGTTTAAAGATTCAAGTTTAAATATTCAAACATTTACAATATAAATTTCATTTATATTTCAACATTTAACTTTAATTTTTATTCAAATTGGAAAATATTCACTTAACCATTTTTATAACAATTTATTTAAATCCTAATTTATATATTTAAATCAATATTAAATATTTAATCTAGAATTTATTTAAAAATTAAGAATATTCGTTTAATCACTTTTTATCAAATCACATTATAAATCATATTTTTCCAAGACCTCAAAATCAATAAGTTCAAATAAATCCTTATTTAAATTCAATTTTTAACCAATTTAAATTCCAAGTCAACATTAATTTATCTTCCCAATCTTTATTATTCAAGTTATAAAATCTATTTTAAAGTATTAATATAAATTAAGTAAATACTCAAACATATTATATACTAATTTAAATTAAATTTTTATTTAATTAAATCTTGTTGTTAAATGTATATTTTATATTAAATATTCTTTTATATAAATTTAAAATAGTAAAATTATAAGTAAAATCTTAAAAATTATATTTTCAAAACTAACTTATAAACTTAAAATTTCCAAAACATATAAAATTTAAAATCTAAAATTTAGACATATAAAAATAACGGTTATATATTATATTCTAAAAATCAATATTTAATCAAAACCATATATTTCCTTTCAAAACTTCGGAAATCATTTTCAAAGTATAGACCAACGGTGTCCGTATATAATTCTCTATCTTATGGTCAAGTGATACGGATATTTATCATTTCAATCCGCAATTTAAATATCTACGGGTATATATCATTTCAACCCGCAATCCCAAAATTCAAAATCAATGAAAATCGCTTGGGTTTATCATTTCAAGCCAAAACAATTTTCCCATGTTCTACAAATCGTTTGAGTATGTATCATTTCAACCCATAGGGAATTATATACTAACAATGAACTTGCAGAGTGAGAACAGTTATGATAATGATATAACATATCAACAACAGACATATATCATCAGTAATAAATAAAATATATTATAAATAACAGATCATGGTGTCAGATGTCACAGGTGAACAGTTACAGATAATAGCATGTCATATATAGCAATTAAATAATTAACAGTTCAATTTAGCAGCATATTTCAATTGTCGTTTCAAATGAAATCAAATTTACTAAATATAAGAATGTTAATCGTAAGTGATTTCTCACCTTTTGAGGCTAGAGAGACAAGAAGATGACATGGACACAGATACGCACACGAAACAGCGACAAGATAGGAATTGCTGCGATTAATCGATATTGAGATGGTAAGTTAAGATGGACAAGAGATTGATGAAACAAAGATATATTTCATATATATAAATTTTCTAAACATCCATTTAAAACATATAGTTAAAAAAATAATATATATATTTATTTTCAAATCAATATTTAATCCCAACACATGAAAATATCCAAATATTTTTGAAAAATCAAATTCACATATACTTACATATAAACTAATGTATATACACATATATACAAACTTACATACATGTTATAATTTAAAATCAATATTTTTTATCATATATTTAAAAACAATATTACTATAACATATATACACTAATATATAACCGTATATATATAAACTTACATACATATTGTATTCTAAAATTTATATTTAAAATAATATGATTTACTTTGTTATAACTCAACAGATGAAATGTAAACTTATATAAACATTACATATATACAACCAAACAAGTTAGACACAACTTATATAAACTGACACATAAAACTAACACATTATAAACTATAATTATATATATAATATACACCTTATACAAAAATGCTGTCATAAGTAAGATTCTGGAAACAATTACAAATAAAACTTAATTATAAACACATACCTACAACCTAATAAGCACAGTAGAGATATATTGCATTTTAAAAACAATAATAAAAATCAATACCTTTCACGCATTATATATATCATACTGTAATATATATAACTAATATATATAAACATATAAACTAAATTTTAAGCTAATATAAACTTATATACACTTTTGTATATACTGTAACTTGTATAAACTCATATATACATATTGTAACTTATATATATATACACACACATAACATAAAACAACAACTTATATAACTTTATAAATATACAAAACTCACGGCATATTACAAAGCAAAATATATATATATACACACTGAAAAATACTAGCAAAACATATATATATATTAGAATTGTATATATATATACACCTTAATGTACATACAAGCAACCGGATGCAGGCTCCTTCAACGAATACATGCAGACCCTTTTTATAAGCAAACAAATATACTATAAATTGTATACTTTAGGAATGTAGAATATGGTGAAATATATATACTAACAAAATATGCTATATATATGTAAACAAAAGAGGGAGGAGGAGCAGCTCGGCTCAACAAGGAATGGACGTGGAATGAACAAAGAGGAGAGAGGCTATGGCACTGGGAAGAACACGGCTACTCAGATAAGGGAACGGTCTCCATGGAACGGCGGACGTGAGGTCGAGGAGCGGGTTGGAGAGGCTAAACGGTGAAGGGATGGCTCGGTGTTGGTCGGGCGTGGTGGCTTGGTGTTGATGGGCTGGAAGGCGTAGGGTTTTGTGGTGCGTGCTAGGTGGGAAGAGGCACCGTTGTAGGCTTTACATAGGAGGAGAGACCGGGGCTTGAGGAGGGATGCGGTTTTGGGTCTTGGGTAGAGGAGAAGAAGGCGGTAGGTATTGAAATGATGGAGGCTGGTGGGGTTCGGGCTCGGACCAGGGAGGTGGAAGGGGATGCGAAGGCAGGTCGAGGTGGCGGTGTTGTGTTCGGGTAGGGTGGAGAGGATGGTGTTAGTGGGTCGGTTTGTGTGCGGTGACCATGGCGAATGGGTTCAAGGCGGTTGAAGCTCGGGCACGAGATGCTTGGCTTTGAAGAAAAAAAATGAGAGCAGGTGGCAAAATATATAGGAGCTTTAGATATAGATAGTACTTTATTATTATATACTTTCTGAGAAAAGTAGGAACTGAAAGAATGGGGAAGGGAAGGAGCGGGCCGGTTAAAAGATGGAGGAGAGGAATAGGCAAGCTACAGGAGGAAAATAAATATATAACATTATAATTTAAATTTTATAAAGCAAGAACAATGAAGGAATGAAGTGACCCAAGAAATGAATGAACTGACGAATAATAAATTGAAGTGATGGAATTACAACAGGCAACAGCTGTATTCTGGGAATTATAAAAGCAAATGGCTATATGGTTTAACACGGTGGAAATTGAAAGGACAAAGGAAACACAAAAGTTTTAAAAACGGGTACTGATATGGTTACCGTTTTTCGTAGATTCTGCCGCGTAACGGCCTCCAAAATACACAAGTGAATATACTATGGAGATCATCACGACGAGACAAAAAAAATGGTACACATATATCAACGATACAACCATCCTATCACAAGTCGATATTCAATACTGAAAATGCTGCTAAAACGCCGAAAATAAGATAAACGGGGCAAGAGAAATCCAAATTCGGCGAATCGAAATATGAAGTCTCACTCAGAAGATGATAAACAAATTTATTGTGTAAAAATATTCAGGTTTTGAAAACATTTTATTTTCATCTAATTTCAATTGATTTAAATGGAAATTGAAAACTACACAATAAAACCAACTTTCATATTTTCTAATGAAAATTTACCATTTGCTATGTTAAAATAGACGTATTCCAAATATCAAATTTTCATTGCAAAATTTTATTATTTAAAATTTCACAAAATTTCAGTTAATTACGTTAATTAAACCGTTAAAATTTTCGGGTCGTCACAAAACCTTTCGATTACTTAAAACCCTTCTAAATCTTGGAAATTCTAAATCATTTCATTTTTCTTACAATGATTTTTTAATTGAAAACTCATACTTTTGATTGAGTTAAAACCATGTTGTCTAGGATGTTAATCCCAAATCCAGTAAATATTAAGTGAGCAGAATCTATAGAATTCATCTAATTCTACTCAATATTAATTCCCGTATTCAACAAATACTATGGGGCAATAACTGCGAAATCACCTTTTAAATTCCACGAATAGTATGAGTTCCCTCTTCGGGCTTTAACACAAAGTATAAGAAGATCATCTCTATACAATAAAAGTTGTATTTAATTTAAATTTGGAAAATTAAATCTTTTTATACTTAACTCGTTTTCGACATTTTGATCTTATCTATCCCCTGCCCAGGGAAGTGATCAGGTGAGCCATGGTACTGGTTGCTCCTAAACATCTCCTTAGTTTAAGCACCTCACATCTGGATCTCACGAATAGAAAATCCACTCTACTTGTCAGCTTTTAGAGCCAAGATTAAACAACTTAATTATAATAGCTTTTCATTAAACACTTATTTAAATTCTTTTTAAATAACTAAAAAACTTCTAAATCATTATTAAAGCACTTTTATTCATTTGAAAACATTTATAAAATATTTAGAAAAGAATTGTTAAGTTTAAAACTATATTTCAAAAGTTATAAAAAAAAGTGCCGCGGAAAAGTGCTGCGGAAAGTGCTCTTTTAAGCTATATTGATCACGACGATTTTTTATTATTTGAAAATTTATTTTTATTACCCAAATCACTTTTAAAACATTTTATAAGATTTATAAGATTTATTCCACATTTTTAAACAATTTTCAACATCATTTTCTAAGAAATCCAGTTTTGGATCTCGAACTACAAAACCGCGATTTTTTCAAAAACTTATTTTACTCATATCTCAAAATCTACTCATCGAAATCTCAATTTTCTTTCTTCGTTGGAAAACTATGGATATAATAGTTCGGAAAATTCTTATCTCGAAGAATTCCAAGCTATATTCCATCTTTTACACTCGTTTGGCTTTTATGACGCGAACTTCCATTACGCGACGCGCCCATTTTTGACTAAATTTTCATTTACTTTTCAAACTTCTCCAAAACACTTTCAAATGTTTATAAAACATTTCAAACTCATTTTTAAACCATTTTAAATAATTTTAACATTCCATACACACCATTTTATTAATTCAAGGAAAGTGATTTCTTTTGTGCTTATCGACGTGTATTTTCGTGACTTGCATATATATTCAATATTCATATGAAAACATCCAAACTGGATAATCAAAGCTTAATAAACATCTATTTCAAACATCATATCATGAACCAAAATATAATATAATAGTTTAGAAGTTCTCACCTTCATTTTCCCTTCGAGCTAATATAAAATTGGGTATAGCTCCGCTACGATCGAACCAAAGCAAACGAAACCAAGCCTATGACCTATGGAAGCGTGGCCTAGCCTTGATGGTGATGGTGCTTGTGGCCAATGTGGTGTGTGGTGGTGGCTGTGGATTTTGGAAGTGAAGAGGAGGTGTTTAGAACTAGTTTTGAAGTGGATCGATATTATAAACTAGTGTATTCATTTTTCTCTTTTATTTAATTTTTTTTCTAACTTTCCTAAAATATTTTTTTATAAATAAGAAGCCATTAAAGAGGCTCTTAGAAAGCTTGAAAAGAAGAGGAAAACGAAGTGGAATGGTATTAGGATTTTTGTGAGAAGAGGGGTGGTATTTATAGAAAAATCCTTAGAATAAAATATTGTATTGCATAATTACCTAAATACCCCTAGCCCACACCCCTCCCTAGCCCCTAGCGCACGGCTCCCCCCCCCCACACAGACAAGTGATGGTTGATGTGAGGTGATGGTATGGTACATTGAAGTGATGTTTGCTTTTTTGGTTACTTAAGTATTAATTTTTAATTATTTAATTGTTTTGTAATATATATATATATATATATATATATATTTAAGTGTTTAGATGTATATGTATATGTTATCATGTGCATGTGACATATATATATGTATGTACATGTAGATGTATGACACTTCGAAAGTATTTGATCAACTTTTGTTCGTTAAATCATTGAAATCTGGAGAACCGATTACCGGTCACATTTTCACTTATTTATTAACGTACATATCTTTACTACTAATAAAGAGAAATCATTGAATAGATTTACTTGGTGTCCTTTTGAAATTCCAAATATATCCTTTTACATCTCATAGAGAAATAGTATTCAAATAGGGGGATATAGCCTGTTATTTTCTAAGTACAACTGTTAGTCACCATGGAGAACTACAGTGTGCGGCCACAAGATGAAGTATCCGAATGTACCATATTGTCCGTAATTTAGGTGGGAGTTCATCCTTCGAAGTTTTGCCTGATTCCGAGTTAGTATGAAGAAGTTATTACAGTCTGGACAAAAAAATAGCGGCTTCTACACTAGGCGGAGTTCAAATATGGGGATGTGGTAGCCTGTTATTTTCTAGTACTCAATCCCAATGGAGAACTACAACGTGCGTTCACAAGATGAATTATCCGAGTGTTCCATATTGTCTGTAATTTAGGTGGGAGTTAATTGCTCGAAGTCTCGCTGGATTTTGAAATAGTATGAAGAAGTTATTAGAGTTTGAACAAAAATAATAGTGGCTTTAGCACTAGGCGGAGTTCAAATACGGGGATGTGGTAGCATGTTATTTTCTAAGTAAACTGTCAGTCCCCATGGAGAACTACAGTGTGTGTTCAGAAGATGAAGTATCTGAGTGTACCATATTGTCCGTAATTTAGGTGGGAGTTCATCCGTTGAAGTTTTGCCTGATTCCGAGTTAGTATGAAGAAGTTATTGCAGTCTGAAGAAAAAAAAATAGCGGCTTCTGCCTAAGCGGAGTTCAAATATGAAGATGTAGCCTGTTATTTTCTAAGTACAACTATTAGTCACCATGGAGAACTACAATGAGCGTTGAAGTGGGGATATAGCCTTTTATTTTCTAAGTACCACTATTAGTCACCATGGAGAACTACAGTGTGCGTTCACAAGATGAAGTATCCGAGTGTACAATATTGTCCGTAATTTAGGTGGGAGTTCATCGGTCAAAGTATCGCCTAATTCCGAGTTGGTATGAAGAAGTTATCGCAGTCTGAACAAAAAAAATAGCGACTTCTGCACTGTGCAGTTAATGCCCCGCTATTACCCCGCTATAACCCTGCTATATCTCATAGCGGGTTTCTACCGCTACGATATTTTCATATAGCCCCAAATATAGCCTTTCCGCTTTAAGCCCCGCTATTTCCGCTATATCCCGTTATTTCCGCTATATTCTGCTGTTTCCGCTATATCTTCTTTAAAAGAAATGAATTGAAAAATGATATTTATACATTATAAAAATTATGAAATTAATTTATTTAATTGATTTTTTAATATATTTTCAGAAATGAAAATACTCTAATATTCTACTAAATTCAATTATGTTATATAACAGTTTTATGTTTATTTACAGTATATTCGCACATGTTTTTATTTAAAATTATTTATGTACTAATTATAATTCAATTGAATGTTAATTTTTCACTTAATTACCATTTATATATTTGTAAAAACATTAAGTATGAGTTTTATATGCTATTTTAGAGTCATTCGCTATATCCCGCTATATCCTCGCTATATCCCCGCTATGACTTTTTGCACCTCCGCCGCATTGAGTCTGCCGAGCGCTTTAACTGCACAGCTTCTGCACTAGGCGAAGTTCAAATATAAGGATGTGGTAGCCTGTTATTTTCCAAGTACAATTGTCAGTCCCCATGGAGAACTACAATGTGCATTCACAAGATGAAGTATCCGAGTGTTCCATATTGTCTGTAATTTAGGTGGAAGTTAATCGGTTGAAGTCTCGTCGGATTTCGAATTAGTATGAAGAAGTTATTGCAGTCTAAACAAAAAAATAGCGGCTTCTGCACTAGGCGGAGTTCAAATATGGGGATGTGGTAGCATGTTATTTTCTAAGTAAAATGTCAGTCCCATGGAGAACTACATTGTGCGTTCATAAGATGAAGTATCCGAGTGTACCATATTGTCCATAATTTAGGTGGGAGTTCATCGGTCGAAGTTTTGCCTGATTCAGAGTTAGTATGAAGAAGTTATTGCAGTCTGAAGAAAAAATAGCGACTTTTGCCTAGGCGGAATTCAAATATGAGGATGTGGCCTGTTATTTTATAAGTACAATTATTAGTCACCATGGGGAACTACAGTGAGCGTTGAAGTGGGGATATAGCCTGTTATTTTCTAATTATTATCTTTAAAGACAAAATATAAAATATAAGATTTGAATAAATAATAAATAATTATTAAAAGGATTCTAATCAATAAATAAATAATTTAATAATAAATAATTATTATCTTTAAATACAAAATATAAGATTTGAAATTTTTTATCAAAAGGATACTAAAGTTAAATCATTAAAAATTGCAAAAGAGTTCGTTTTTACGAACTGCATTTATAGCGATTATCGCTATACGACCCAAAATTTAAAAACTTATTTAATATTCCAATTCACTTCCAAACTCTTGCTTTATGCTTAAAACTTACATTACAACTTATGAATAAAGTTTTTGGAGAAACTATATGTGAGGTTAAAACTTTTTTTAGAAATTAAAGCGAGTAAAAAGATAACTTATCCATGGAATCTCGACGTCGCCAAACAACAATTTAAATGCTAAGTTCTTTAACATATAGGAACTCAAGCATGAACACATCACATAAATGTGTCATTACAAAATACACTAGCAAGATCCTAACTTTCATTCTACTAACCCATAGTTTCATTTCCACGCTTACAAATCAACATTACATACCACATACATAAACAATACATGTATACATACTACTCAACCATATATTCCAACAAATCAAACCATGATATATCATCCACAAAGTAAGCATCATATTTAAAGACCAAATAAACAATGATTATTTTCAACATCTAAAGCTAAAATTTTTGTAAGAAAAGTAAAACTTTTCTCACCAAAAAGTTATCCACTTCAAAGCAACTTCCCTACGAACTTGAATACAACCTAGAACTATGCTTTGCCTTAAGGAAGATGAAGTTTTTGTGGCCTTAAGTGGATTGTAGGGTTCGGCCTAGGGCTTTAATGCTCGGCCTTGAGTGTTTTTGGAGCAGTCTAGGATTGCTTTGAGGATGCTAGGTGAGGCAATGAGTAAAATATGGTTTTTAAAATTGTTTTAAATGGATTTAAGGTAGAAAAGAAGGGATTTTTAAATTTTGAAAACTAGAGAGAAGCCATGGAAATATATGAAGAAGATGGAGGAAATTTTTTTTTGAAAGGAGAAATGTAATGAGAAAAAACACAAGGTTTGGAAACTCATATATATATAGGTGAACAAATTGAATTACCCAAAATGACCCTTGTACTTTTCCCTCACCACCCTTGCTCCACCTCACCATGTCCTTCCTTCACCCTAGCATTTTCGCCCCCTACTTTGTCCCTTTATTCACATCATGCTCCAACATTCCTAAGTACTTCTTGTACTAAATGTTTGTATATGTTTCACTTTACTTTATCATTATTTTCATCTAATTATATAAATACTCAAATATAACATATATACACACATTCACATACACACTATATAGTTTTAATGTATTTATATTATACATATACGTGTCATTCAAATGAGCACAATATTTTTAACAACTTTTATTCGACGAAAATTCGAAAAATGAATTTCGGTCACATTTTCAGTTTTCCTTCGAACTAAATATTTTTCCAAATAAATTTTAATAACTATTTCACCATCATTATTTATTACTTAAGAGAGTTTTATTTTAATTATAAAACCTATTATTTTAATATCTAAAGTTATTAAATATTCCCAAACTAAAATGGTCAAATTCTAGGTCGTTACACTCTCCCCCCTTAAAAGAATTTCGTCCCCAAAATTTTACCACAACCTTAATACAGAAACAACAATCCCAAGCATAACTAACACTACTCATCAATTTGTATGATGTACCAAGATTATTTCCATGCCAATTTGATTTGATCACTCACTCGAATACATAACCTTATTTCCAAACTAGTATCTCCCACCGGAATTCCAAGTACGGACTTTAATCAGGCTCCTCAATTAGAAACTTCCATTCTCCTTATATAGCCATGTACTATGATAGAAAACTTTTATTTCATATTAAGAACACTCATCAAGTGTTCACCGTCAAAATTTGAGTGATAAATCCTAATTCGGAATGGTATGAGACACCTCAAGTTGCGTACTTAAATGTTGGATCGAGAATTATATGAAAAAAGGAAGGATTTACGTACAAGTTACATACTTATCTAAGGGTCCCTACTACATAATTACTTTTTACTCTCCCACATCATGCTCATGAAAACAATTCATAAAAAATTCAACTTAAATTCAAACACTTTAAATGTTATAACTTATTGAAACCTTTCATAAAATCATTTTAAATTTATTAAGTTATATGTTACTCTCCTACATCCTAAGGGTATATAAAAAATATCTGATCTAAAATCCTATTCGGTTTTAATTATTTAGATGTAGGCCTAAAATAGTTTGGGTCTCAAAATTAAGTCGGCTAATATAACCTCTTTACCCAAATCGGTCTGTAAGTAGCTAAGAAGAGTAGGACGTTGGTATCTGAACCCTATCCTAGAGTCTACTTCTCTTTAGACACTTCTAAGGTAAATTTGTTTATTAGTTGGCTTAATAACATCAAATAAAAATTTACCTCCTAGGTTTAAAATTCAAAAGGACACTGTTTAACAAAACCAAGCTTATTACTTTCTCGAATGATCCTTGAATACAATTCATCATGTCTCTACTTAACTTGTCACACAAGCCCAACCAATTATTAACCTCGATGATACACTCAATACCGTTGAACTTCCTTTTAGTCAAAATCTCAAAGTCACGACATAGTGAAGCAAAAATCCATTGGGGTTTGATCATGCTACCTGAATTCATATCAAATACCTTAGAAAATTTCCAAGAATAAGGTTACTCAAAATCAAGGTTAATAAGAAAGTATTACCATGAAAGAATTCCTAAGAAAAGATTATTCCACAGGAAGAAATACCCAAGGGAGGGATTTTCTAAAAAAGGATACTTTAGGAGGGATATCTTTCATATATATCTACATTAGAATTTCTTAAAATCATTCCCTTGTATATAAAATATTTCCTAGGTAAAATTATTTCATTTACAAAATTTAAAACAATACTGTGTCGGTTTGCCTTATTAAAGTGTTTAGGAACCCCTATTGATATAGTGGTGTTCCATGTCTCGACCAGAGTTCTTAAGCCACTCAACAGATAAATCAATACAACATTAAAAAACTGTAATCACTAACAAATACACGCATTTAGATATAATACACTCATACTCATTCTTGCATCTTACTTATCCTATCTCAAATGAATTTACCCCACCAGGGCCAAGGTTCTTGCTTAACCTTAGGCTCTGATACCAAATGTAACAATCTTCCTTTCTTACAACTAAAGACGACACTTAATACATCCTCAGTATTTGTGCGCCGATCATTTAAGTGTCCGAAAGATAGGTCATTTCGGGTGAAGAAAGAAAAGACAAAATAGAATCTCACATCATGACGAGAAATATATAATATACACAATATCTTTACAAAAAGAGAAGAACTTTGATTTTTTATTATATACTGAACATTAGAATACACTAATATATTATCAGCTTGGATAGTTATAACAGTCTATCCTTACAATTGCTGATAAATACTGACAGATAACAAAGCAATAAAACAGCAAAAGAATACAAGATATGTGAATGCATCTTGGAGAATCCAGCTCGTCTCTTGAAATCTCCAAAGGATCCAACTAAATCGAGAAAAAATGCTCAGGCTGACTCGAACATTATAGGAACAACGTAGGGGTCAACCTGGTAAAACCATTATGAGAAAAGCTTGAAACAAATCATATGGATTACTATATTTGAAAAACCTTTCAAAATAAAAAAATATCTCATAAGACCACGCTGCACATAAACATGGACGGGTTTTTACCTTATGATAACTAAAACATTTTATTATAAAAATCCAGTGATATCATCATAATGTCCAGGTTTAAAAATATATAGAATATAGCTGAAATGTTTACATCTCACATTTCAACATAGTTGGGGGCATCTAAGTCCGTAAAGGTTCGTATTAGAGAATGGGTTCCAACAATGACTAGGTAAGGGACTACCTTCCAATGGTGCACCTCTAGAAAATGTACTTGAGGGCTACAGATGCATCTGCTCCTCTGCTACATAGAATCGGCTGCGCCTTTAACATGACAGGCTGGATTACCTCATCCCTTGACACCAAAGCTACTAACATTGCCCCTCGATGCCTGCACGCAAAACAACTCTAAGGGGACAATCTAGAATAGGATGACGGCTCCTAATGGTAGCTAATCACATAGCTCTACCGCATACCCTATTTTAGCCATTTTTCCTGGTTGTGAGGCTTGAGGCTATGCTTTTACCTTTTCTACTAGCAAACCATCTTCGAATGCTAACACTTCCCTCCAAGTAGAGATGCAATGCCAGCATTCATCCATATAAGTTACTCTAGGATCAAACAAACATTCAAATTTTACTATCTTCTATTTTGGAATCACCCTTAGGAAGAATAATATAGTTCCATAGAATATTTATCACAAACGTCATTAGTTTAGAGTGGTTCGAATAAATTTGGAAACCGGTGTCTCCAAACTAAGTGACAATTTTCGGCTAACTCAATTCTGCTTCTTTGGAAGTATGAAATAAGTATTCGGGTCCTCACCGGGGAACTCGAATATACCCAACTGTAACGATTTGGATTTTCGCGTTCGAAAATCGACATCCATACTTTACATCGTACTCCAATGTCGTAGATTCGACCGTTCAAATCCGAGTCGCCGGAGCTTATAACACAATTAAGTAAATAACACAGCGGAATAAATGAATAATACTGTAACGACCCGGTATTTTGGACCATTCAAATCGACAATAATCCACACATGTCTGGCTTGAATAATTCAAAATAACAGATTGTAAATAAATTTGGAGCAAATGAAATCAAATACACAGAATCACAGACACAGAACATATCAGAATAACTCGCAGCGGAATATAAAAAACCATAGTAGTTCATGAAGCTACTATAACAAACTCTCAAAACATAATACATAATATCTGCTTGAAAACATATACAATAGACATCTCAAATAAATAGAAGTTTATGAATACCATAACTGAAATAGAACAACTGAACTGAAAGGAATAGATAACTAGACAAGCAGAATCTCCAGCGATTCCTAGCTCCAGAAAGAAATCCAAAGCTAAGCTGTAAATACTCAGGCTGACCCGAGCGTAAAGTAAAACACAAAACACTCGAGTCAGGACAATATATACTTATATAATGTAAACCAACTCAAGTGAACTGTAGTAGAAATGCACAATAACTCAAAGGATGCTTGGGATCGCCCATCCTTTAAGGATCAGTTAAACTATAAATTAAATACATCCCGTGGTTAAAATTTCAAAATGGTATTTTATACTTCGAAATCAAATATCATTTAAAAATTCAATATCCTTATAAAATCCATTTCAAAATATCAAAATATCATATTTCAAAATATTTTATATTTCGAAACAAATTACTTCATTTTAAATCATAAAAATGAAGTTAGTATATTTAATAATTAAAATTTTAAATTTCCAAAAATTTAACTTTTCAAAGTTCATTCGTTCACTTAAATTAGTTAAAACAATGAAATTTCAACTTTCGCAGCATTTAGAAAATGCTACGGAAAGTCACATTTAAAATAGTTCAATTTAACAAAAGACAGCATTTAAAATTCTGTAATATGGTTACATTAGTTTCAAATAAACTTCGTTAAATTCAACCATTATAACATTTACAAAAATGCTATAATAGCCTTTAATTAAATTTAGCCATTTGGTTCATTATTATCAACTACAGCATTTACAAATGTTGTATTATCATTTACATTAGAATTTAATAGCGTTTCAGAAATGCAGTTAACTAACTTCAAATATTCAGTATAATTTCACAAACAATTATATTTTTATATAAATCATTTTTTTTACTTATAAAATCATATAATTTCACTTTTAAAACAATTATTCAAATACCCTTATATTCATGATTTTAAAAAGTTAAAACTCCATTCAAAAATCAAAATTTAATAATAATTCACTTATTAAATTCCAATATTAAGTTATAAATTCATTAAATTAAATTAACTTAACACTTAAGTTTAAATTTTCAAATATAACTTAATTCCATTTTTATTTACTTAACTTAAAAATTCACTTTTAAGCCAAATTCACAAATTTCCAATTTTAGATATATTTCAAAATTTCAACTTAAATATTCATTCATTTCACATTTTAACTTTATTCAAAAAAAACATTAATATATTATAAAATCATTTAAATTCACTTTAATCCAAATTATCATGAATTTATCACATTTCATATTTAATTTAAATTCCAATTATCACCAAATTAAACTTTCCCAAAATAACTTACATTTCAAATTTTCTAATTTTACCATTAATTTATTTCACTTATAAATATTCAGAAAATCAATAATGCTTTACAAAAATCATTTTTATTTAGTTTAAATCAAAATATTATAATATTTACATTTCTAAAATATTAAAAAAAAATATAAAACATATTTTAACAACGGGTCTATATTTCATTTTCTAGCCTAGGTAAAGTGATACGGGTAATTTATCATTTCAACCCGTAATTTACAAAGATACCCGGGTTTGATCATTTCAAACCCGCAATCCCAAGTAAATGAAAATAATTGAAAATCATTCAGGCATATCATTTCAGCCCATAACGATTTTCTCCTATTCTAAAGTCCGTTCGGGTATGTATCATTTCAACCCATAGTGATTCTAATCTAAAGGGAACATGCAGTGTGATAAACTGATAAAAATAAAAGAACAACATAATATAACAGTAACATATGATATAACAGGTGTTTAAGCATGGGTGAACATCATATAATCATAACATAGCAGTTATAACAGGATGCAATACATTTATAGATTCAAGTGGTGTCGGTTTATCAGTTATATAGGTACAGATTGTCTGGTGAGAATAACTCACCTGTTAAGCTGGAGATTTGCCAACAAGCACACAACACAAAGATTACGAAGGCACGACAAATCTAATACAATTTGAGTGTGGAGAGCAAATCCAATGATATAGATCTTGTGTTACAACCCAAACAAAAATCAAAGCAAACCATAAATTTCAATACACTAGAAATGAAATAACTTTTAAATAAAGAGAGATACGAATGCCAAATCTTTTGCCATGCTTTCTCTATTCTTTTTTCATGGCCTAGGGATGGTTTTGGCTCTGGTTTGAACAAGTTTGGCTCAGGTTTGGTCATGTGTATGCATGGCCTAGGTAGTAGAATATGAGGAGGAAGTTTATACAAAGGAATATGAAGAGTTTAAGGCAAAATAAGTGGGTTTTGTTCACAAAAATGGCTCGGCCATGGGCTTGTGTGGTCAGGTCAGAGGGGTATGGATCAGCTCAGTGGAAGGAAAGGTGTGTGGTGGTCTGGCCAGAGGTGGTGGAGGCGGCCTAAGGTGGTGGTGGTGGTGGAAAATGGAGTGGTGAAGCAATAGTGGTAAACAATCATGTTTTTATGGCTTGTTTTGCAATTTTTGTGGAGTTTTGGCATCATGGTGGCTCGGCCTTGGTCAAGACCAGAGGAGTAGCTGGTGTTGATGGCAGGGAAGAGATGTAGGAGTTTGTGGCCATGGATGTGGAGGAGAAGCCTATCCAAAAACAAGAGAAAACAAGGCAATTTTCATAGAAAAATAAGGAGAAAAGAAGAAAAATGAAACCATTACCAAAAGCTTTTGCTTCAAATCTGAAGTGGTCGAATGGTGAAATGAAAAATGAGAGTATTCACGTGAAAACAAAAGTAAAGTCATGGCCAAAGCATAAAGGAGGGGTTATGGCAATTGAAAAGACTTAAGGAGGTGAAAGGACATCGGTTTCTAAGCAATTTTAAACCCTTCATATTTCTTTTTCTTTTTAATTCCAATAAAACAAAAATAAACTCAGAAATAAGCTCTAACAACTGAAACAAAATATTATAAATAGAAATAAATAATTAATTTTAAAGAAAATGGAAAAAGAATATAAGAAATTGCTTAAAAATTGAAAACAGGGTCCAGAAATTACAAATAAATCACGATTGTCTTTGGAAAATTATCTACTTCATTTTAAAAATATTCTAAAGAAAAATTTTGAAATAAAATAATTTCTAAAGTATTTTCAAAGTGAAATAAATAATTTAATTTAGAAAAAATAGAAAAAACTAAAGAAAAATGTTTAAAAATTGGAAATAAGACATGAAAATTACAAATAAATATCACTAGCCTTATAAAATTTCTATTTCACTTTAAACAAATAAAAGGTCAAATAAATAAAATAAATGAGGAACAAAATAAAGTGGGAATGAGAATAAAATAAGATTTTAAGAAAAAAATAGAAAAACAAATAAAGAATTACTTTAATTAATTGAAACTGGAAATTAGAATTTTAAACAAAATACAGCTAACACTGGAAAATGCCAATTATATCTTTAAAATGTTTTAAAACCAAAGTATATACATAACATGTTATTTTACCCATATAAATATAAATTATAATATTACATGACCAAATAAAATATTTTTTTTTTTATAATTTAAAATAAATAATTTTGTTAAATACAACAAATTACACACAATATTTAAAAGGGTATAACTTTCACATTATAAATCAGATTTTAACGAAACGAAAAGCATTATTCTTAAAATTTTATTTACTTTCATAATAAAAGATAAAATTCAAATTTTCAAACTTTAAAATTTCTAAATTAAAAGTCAAAGTTTGACCATATTGACCAAAATTCACTTTTTTGGAAAATATCCTTTTCAGTCATGTTTGGAATTCTAATTCACATCAAAATCAAAATTTATATTTAAAATAACAAAATTTATTCATTTTAATAAATAAAATAAAGTTTTTAAATCAGGAAATCAATTAAAATAACCAAAATAAATAATTAAAATAATCACAAAATACAGGGTTGTTACACTCTCCCCCACTCAAATCTTTTCGTCCTCGAAAAGGAATGAGGTACGGAAAACACAGAAAAGATAAAATGGAATAGGATTAAGACAAGATGATAAGAAGATTAAAATTATACCTGATAACTATTGTTATGGGTAAGTTTAATAAGGTGGAGAATAGGAATAGCTAGAAGGGAAAATAAGACGAAAGACAAGGATGAGCCATTAATTTAAAATTGTTGGTTGAAGAGGTAAAATATTTAAAACACTTTAAAATTGTTTAAAAAGGAAATAACTAATCAAAGTATCATTTATATAATATTTTATCAAAATACTTTTATAACTCGATGTCTTAACAAGTTTATCCTTGTTCCTGTAGACTCTGGTAGTGCGTTGATCAGGCGCAAAACTAGAATTCTCCAGGTACTTAGTAGACTTGTTTCAACACCCAGTGAAAATACTGGAAAAACTTTTAAAAACAGATATGGAAAGTACAATCCAAACAAAAACAAACAAAACCTTTGTCTAACCATGGTTCGCAGATACACAATGGTTACGCCTGGATCCCCCAGGAAACAATCCATATCCGTAAGCTTTCTCAGCCCTGCGAGTTACGCCATGATGACTAGTAGAATGCAGGATACACAATGGTTACGCCTGGATCCCCCAGGAAACAATCCGTACCCCCAGGCAAGACTCAGCCAAGCATTTGCGCTACTATTCGCGACCTACACAGATTGCAGGATACACAATGGTTACGCCTGGATCCCCCAGGAAACAATCCGTACCCCTAGGCAAGACTCAGCCAGGCAGTTGCGCTATGCAGTCACGATCGTAAGACCATGGGTAACGCCATGGAATTCGAAGGACACTCGAGTATCATATCCGGAAAACCAAAAATCAGAGAGAATAATATCGATAGAATGAATCCAAGATGTGGCCACAAATCGGATATCAAGCAGAAGGCACTTTCCATATCTTTACTTCGAAAATATGTATCATATAGTACATTTTCAAATCACTTTCAAATATCGTACTTATATAAAATCCATTATATATAAGATTTAATTTTCAAATCAAATACTTTCCAAAATCAATAGTATATCAAATCATACTTATATAGACTTCAATTATATAAGATTTCACTTTCAAATTGAGTACCTTTTCAAATCTATAGTTTTCGAATCAATTTCATACTCATACAAATCAATTTTATATAAGTTTGACAACTCCCAAATCAAGTGTTTAGTAACATAAGGTTCTCAAATTTAAATTTGTTTCAATATCAGTTCAATTTCAAAATCATATACAATTTCACCAAATTATTTTCTTCTCAAATTAAATATCTTTAGTTTCAAAGTTTCCAAAATAATAGATTTTTGAAAATAAATCCAAATTTCCAAATCAATATAATTTAAGTCAACCAATTCATTTCCAAAATCAAATGTTTTCAAAATCATCTTATACTTACGTAAGGTCCGTCTTATATAAGGATCAAATTTTCCAAAATAAATTTCGCTGTATGAAGAGCCATATGGGATTTGAATATCTTTTCTTTTATAGGTTATATATCTTTGTAATTTAAATTGGAAAAGTAAGCAAAGATATTCTAACCCGATAGCTTTCAATTTCAGCGTCAAAATATATCACTGATATTAGAATATAAGATGTACACACGTCATCATTTCGCAAAATCACATTTGATCGCTCGCTCGATCACACAAGTTCGCTTTCGAACTAGTATTGTCCATTCGATTTCCCTAATGCGGACTTCGATATGGTTTCTCGACTAGAAGCCATCAGTCTCCTTGCATAGCCATATACTATGATAGAGAATTCTGGAATCAAGCCCAAAATCCATATCAAATATTCGCCATCAAGAATCGAATGAAAAATCCTAACACGAAATGGTGTAATCCACCTCGAACTTGTGTACTCAAACTTGGATCAAATTAATTATGCGAATAAAACAGCATACGTACAACTTATATATTTATTTCGACTTGTTAAATATATAGTTTCATAAAGATGTTACTAAGTTAAAACATTTAAACTAAATTTTATTCAAAATATTTTGAAGGCCAAATTCTTTTCAAAACATTTCAAATCTAAATTTCATATTAGAAAAGTTTAAAATTGCTTTATTCATTTACTTAACCAAACAGTTTCAACTTATTTAAATCATATTACTTCATACTTAAACATTCAAAACAAACTTATATACTTTATCAAATTACTTTTCAAAATTTCTTAGCTTTGAAAAGTTAACCTTGATTTGGAAGTGCTCGAACCTTTAAAATAGTTGAAGAAATCATATTTCAATCCAAGAGTTGGAAATCACAATTAAATTAGTAAATCCATTCCAAAAATAGGGTTATATCAAATCAAATCCAAAACTCAAGGACTGAACACCGGCTCATTTCAAATTTTACAAATATATATACATATATCTTTCGAATATCACATCACACTTCGGAATTTGAAATCTAAATTGGTTTCACAAATCAATCGCATAGCAATGCTACCGAAGTGGCCTCTCCCTCACTCAGAAACTCGAAAATCAATGTCGATGATGCATGCACTCATCACCGAAATTATTTTCCAGCGACACAAGTGAGTTTTGGACTTCCATTTACTTTGAAAACTTCTTTGAAATTCCTTCAAAATCATTAAAACCCATTAAAATCATTGAAACATTACTTATTCGGAAAAATAATTTCAATCATATTATTTATTATTTCAAAATCTTAAAACCAGTTCCAAAATGCCGGAGTTCAATCACTTAAATTCAGATTCAAAACCTTCAGTTATAAATCATTTTATATGAAACCATTTCTTATAAAATTTTCACAATTTCAAATCCTTTCAAAACTTCAAATTCTCATTTTTTTTAAAAGGTATATAATCCTTATCAAAAATATTTCATCTTTATATAAAAATATGGTCATCCTTATCAAAATAAAACTACGATGAATACAAATTTTTTAAAAGACAATCAACCACAAACTTTCCAAGGGACGATTCAAGGATGGATTTCAAAGCAAAACAGAGATTCAAATTTAGAAGGACTCTAATCAAATAGAATTCTAATTCAAAGATAGGCTCAAACGAAGATAAGATAATTAAATTACCAAATACAAGATGGATAAGCCTATATGAATCGCGGGCGACCTTAGCCGGTCAACCGTGATTTCAGGAATATAATCGATGCGAAAATCTAAGGAAAATCGACCTTCGATTGCCAGAGATAGAATCTAAATATAGTAGAAGATAGAAAACATCGTAAACCGAGGATACAGAAATCTCCGGTGAATCAATGCCAATTATAATCATTCAAAGATTGGCGGAATCGCCACCCTATAAAGGTCATACAAAGTGGAGTGATGCAATGCTCCAAAATCAAAAGAATACAATTAGGGGAGATAGGAATGGATTTCAGAACAAGTGAGCATTCCAAAATTCAAAGGAATCTTATTCGATAAGAATCCAAACGAAGATTAGAGAAATATAACCTATATCGATACAGAAAAATTCCCATTCAAAATTTGGAAAGACTCGAATTCATAACATACGAAAACAGAAGCATAAATATCTTTAGTTGGACAACTTTAGCTAAGCAAAAGATACAACAGAGTTTACTCAAAGCATCCTAACAAACTACTGATTTTGCCATACCCAAAATAGATTCCTATCAACAAAGGATCTAGATCAATCAAGAGAGAAGTTCAAAATTTTAGAGGATCCTAATCAAAGAAATTACTAACAAGGTGGATACGAAAGGAATGAAGTTTAAGAAATATTTTACTTTTAAAGCAAGGAAATTTATATCAAAATAATCTTTGAAAATTCTTTAAAAATCATTTGAAAATCATTTTATACTTTGAAAATACGTTCTCTCACAAAGAAATGATTCTGAGATTGATTTCACTTATTCTAGGGTATTTCTACCCTATCTCTAATGAGTTTTTGCTCCGCAGGCTAAGGTTTGCCTAAAACCTGGCTCTGATACCAACTGTAACGACCCGGTATTTTGGACCATTCAAATCGACAATAATCCACACATGTCTGGCTTGAATAATTCAAAATAACAGATTGTAAATAAATTTGGAGCAAATGAAATCAAATACACAGAATCACAGACACAGAACATATCAGAATAACTCGCAGCGGAATATAAAAAACCATAGTAGTTCATGAAGCTACTATAACAAACTCTCAAAACATAATACATAATATCTGCTTGAAAACATATACAATAGACATCTCAAATAAATAGAAGTTTATGAATACCAGAACTGAAATAGAACAACTGAACTGAAAGGAACAGATAACTAGACAAGCAGAATCTCCAGCGATTCCTAGCTCCAGAAAGAAATCCAAAGCTAAGCTGTAAATACTCAGGCTGACCCGAGCGTAAAGTAAAACACAAAACACTCGAGTCAGGACAATATATACTTATATAATGTAAACCAACTCAAGTGAACTGTAGTAGAAATGCACAATAACTCAAAGGATGCTTGGGATCGCCCATCCTTTAAGGATCAGTTAAACTATAAATTAAATACATCCCGTGGTTAAAATTTCAAAATGGTATTTTATACTTCGAAATCAAATATCATTTAAAAATTCAATATCCTTATAAAATCCATTTCAAAATATCAAAATATCATATTTCAAAATAATTTATAT
Source organism: Allium fistulosum (assembly GCA_030737815.1). NCBI lineage: Eukaryota > Viridiplantae > Streptophyta > Magnoliopsida > Asparagales > Amaryllidaceae > Allium > Allium fistulosum. The sequence continues at coordinate 892,161,551 of CM060902.1, forward strand.
TTCGAAACAAATTACTTCATTTTAAATCATAAAAATGAAGTTAGTATATTTAATAATTAAAATTTTAAATTTCCAAAAATTTAACTTTTCAAAGTTCATTCGTTCACTTAAATTAGTTAAAACAATGAAATTTCAACTTTCGCAGCATTTAGAAAATGCTACGGAAAGTCACATTTAAAATAGTTCAATTTAACAAAAGACAGCATTTAAAATTCTGTAATATGGTTACATTAGTTTCAAATAAACTTCGTTAAATTCAACCATTATAACATTTACAAAAATGCTATAATAGCCTTTAATTAAATTTAGCCATTTGGTTCATTATTATCAACTACAGCATTTACAAATGTTGTATTATCATTTACATTAGAATTTAATAGCGTTTCAGAAATGCAGTTAACTAACTTCAAATATTCAGTATAATTTCACAAACAATTATATTTTTATATAAATCATTTTTTTTACTTATAAAATCATATAATTTCACTTTTAAAACAATTATTCAAATACCCTTATATTCATGATTTTATAAAGTTAAAACTCCATTCAAAAATCAAAATTTAATAATAATTCACTTATTAAATTCCAATATTAAGTTATAAATTCATTAAATTAAATTAACTTAACACTTAAGTTTAAATTTTCAAATATAACTTAATTCCATTTTTATTTACTTAACTTAAAAATTCACTTTTAAGCCAAATTCACAAATTTCCAATTTTAGATATATTTCAAAATTTCAACTTAAATATTCATTCATTTCACATTTTAACTTTATTCAAAAAAAACATTAATATATTATAAAATCATTTAAATTCACTTTAATCCAAATTATCATGAATTTATCACATTTCATATTTAATTTAAATTCCAATTATCACCAAATTAAACTTTCCCAAAATAACTTACATTTCAAATTTTCTAATTTTACCATTAATTTATTTCACTTATAAATATTCAGAAAATCAATAATGCTTTACAAAAATCATTTTTATTTAGTTTAAATCAAAATATTATAATATTTACATTTCTAAAATATTAAAAAAAATATAAAACATATTTTAACAACGGGTCTATATTTCATTTTCTAGCCTAGGTAAAGTGATACGGGTAATTTATCATTTCAACCCGTAATTTACAAAGATACCCGGGTTTGATCATTTCAAACCCGCAATCCCAAGTAAATGAAAATAATTGAAAATCATTCAGGCATATCATTTCAGCCCATAACGATTTTCTCCTATTCTAAAGTCCGTTCGGGTATGTATCATTTCAACCCATAGTGATTCTAATCTAAAGGGAACTTGCAGTGTGATAAACTGATAAAAATAAAAGAACAACATAATATAACAGTAACATATGATATAACAGGTGTTTAAGCATGGGTGAACATCATATAATCATAACATAGCAGTTATAACAGGATGCAATACATTTATAGATTCAAGTGGTGTCGGTTTATCAGTTATATAGGTACAGATTGTCTGGTGAGAATAACTCACCTGTTAAGCTGGAGATTTGCCAACAAGCACACAACACAAAGATTACGAAGGCACGACAAATCTAATACAATTTGAGTGTGGAGAGCAAATCCAATGATATAGATCTTGTGTTACAACCCAAACAAAAATCAAAGCAAACCATAAATTTCAATACACTAGAAATGAAATAACTTTTAAATAAAGAGAGATACGAATGCCAAATCTTTTGCCATGCTTTCTCTATTCTTTTTTCATGGCCTAGGGATGGTTTTGGCTCTGGTTTGAACAAGTTTGGCTCAGGTTTGGTCATGTGTATGCATGGCCTAGGTAGTAGAATATGAGGAGGAAGTTTATACAAAGGAATATGAAGAGTTTAAGGCAAAATAAGTGGGTTTTGTTCACAAAAATGGCTCGGCCATGGGCTTGTGTGGTCAGGTCAGAGGGGTATGGATCAGCACAGTGGAAGGAAAGGTGTGTGGTGGTCTGGCCAGAGGTGGTGGAGGCGGCCTAAGGTGGTGGTGGTGGTGGAAAATGGAGTGGTGAAGCAATAGTGGTAAACAATCATGTTTTTATGGCTTGTTTTGCAATTTTTGTGGAGTTTTGGCATCATGGTGGCTCGGCCTTGGTCAAGACCAGAGGAGTAGCTGGTGTTGATGGCAGGGAAGAGATGTAGGAGTTTGTGGCCATGGATGTGGAGGAGAAGCCTATCCAAAAACAAGAGAAAACAAGGCAATTTTCATAGAAAAATAAGGAGAAAAGAAGAAAAATGAAACCATTACCAAAAGCTTTTGCTTCAGATCTGAAGTGGTCGAATGGTGAAATGAAAAATGAGAGTATTCACGTGAAAACAAAAGTAAAGTCATGGCCAAAGCATAAAGGAGGGGTTATGGCAATTGAAAAGACTTAAGGAGGTGAAAGGACATCGGTTTCTAAGCAATTTTAAACCCTTCATATTTCTTTTTCTTTTTAATTCCAATAAAACAAAAATAAACTCAGAAATAAGCTCTAACAACTGAAACAAAATATTATAAATAGAAATAAATAATTAATTTTAAAGAAAATGGAAAAAGAATATAAGAAATTGCTTAAAAATTGAAAACAGGGTCCAGAAATTACAAATAAATCACGATTGTCTTTGGAAAATTATCTACTTCATTTTAAAAATATTCTAAAGAAAAATTTTGAAATAAAATAATTTCTAAAGTATTTTCAAAGTGAAATAAATAATTTAATTTAGAAAAAATAGAAAAAACTAAAGAAAAATGTTTAAAAATTGGAAATAAGACATGAAAATTACAAATAAATATCACTAGCCTTATAAAATTTCTATTTCACTTTAAACAAATAAAAGGTCAAATAAATAAAATAAATGAGGAACAAAATAAAGTGGGAATGAGAATAAAATAAGATTTTAAGAAAAAAATAGAAAAACAAATAAAGAATTACTTTAATTAATTGAAACTGGAAATTAGAATTTTAAACAAAATACAGCTAACACTGGAAAATGCCAATTATATCTTTAAAATGTTTTAAAACCAAAGTATATACATAACATGTTATTTTACCCATATAAATATAAATTATAATATTACATGACCAAATAAAATATTATTTTTTTTATAATTTAAAATAAATAATTTTGTTAAATACAACAAATTACACACAATATTTAAAAGGGTATAACTTTCACATTATAAATCAGATTTTAACGAAACGAAAAGCATTATTCTTAAAATTTTATTTACTTTCATAATAAAAGATAAAATTCAAATTTTCAAACTTTAAAATTTCTAAATTAAAAGTCAAAGTTTGACCATATTGACCAAAATTCACTTTTTTGGAAAATATCCTTTTCAGTCATGTTTGGAATTCTAATTCACATCAAAATCAAAATTTATATTTAAAATAACAAAATTTATTCATTTTAATAAATAAAATAAAGTTTTTAAATCAGGAAATCAATTAAAATAACCAAAATAAATAATTAAAATAATCACAAAATACAGGGTTGTTACAAATACATTGATATACAACACTGATACAATATCTGATACAACAGAGTGATACAATGAATATCAATATACATCAGATTTTTATACTTCTATCTAACATGTAAGACATCATCATCACAGCAATTTTTCTTCAAGCAACAGATAATTAACCACTTAAGTTCTAGTTAAAATGTTTACTCACCAGACAAAAAAATGAGCAGAGCTTTGATAAAATGCTTGATTTCTGGAAACTTTGATTTCCTTTAAAACTGAAGTGCTATGTTGTTGAGAAGATTTAAACTTTGAACTGAACTGAAGTTGGCTTAAATCTTGACAATTAGTTACAGGCTTTAGAAAATGTTTTGAGGAGAAAAGTTTCAGGCTTTGGAAATTTCCTGGTTTGCCTTGTTTAAATGAACGAGAAGAAGAAAGGGTGCTTGATAAATAGAAAACAGGTATTTAGTCTGGTACAAGATTTTTCATTTCGATCAGAGATTTTTCTTGCAAAAGGAGGCTGAAAGGATTTTCAAACATTTCGAATTGACTTAAGTGTGCTAGCATTTAATGTTTTAAGTACTTTATGTCTTCACATGTTTGTATGTGAATGTATTTGCACTGTCTTGTGGCTTCATAGATATGTTTACTTATTTATTTTACCAGCCTACACATGTTTGCTGTCTCCTTTCTTTTGCAGGTTCTTTTACATAGATTTTTGTTTTATTTCTTATTTGTTTAAGTGTACATAGACATCAATAGTTGAACATATTTATTGCTATCTCCCTTTGCAAGCTTCATGCTTATTATTTTTTCTTGTTTGTTTTATTTTATCACTTTATAAGGTAAATAAATCTCCATTTTATTATTTTTTTTCCGTTGTCTACTTTACTCGTATTATTTTGTATTGATTTATCAAGATTTATATATTTACTTTATATTGAATAAAACTATGTATATATATATATTTATTTATTTTATAATATAGGTGAACTTCTATTTTTATTTATCTTTTGTAGTCTACTCTATTTGTTTAGCTGAGATGAAAGTTGTAGAAGTGATATTTTTATGTGGAAATTAGCCACAAGGGCCTCTTTAGCAAGTGGAATTAGTTTTTAGGACACACAACTGAAATAATTACTTTCAAGGACAAAACGCAAAATAATTAGTTTTTAGGGCCTAAAAACCTATGAAATTATGTCCTTGAAAATAATTGGACTGCTGACTTTGTCCTTGAAAGTAATTATTCTGCTGATTTTGGCCTTGAAAGTAATTTCTTTGAATGTGTGTCCTAGAAACTAATTGGACTACAAAGTTTGTCCTTCTGGTGAAATGCCCCTATTTTTATTTTATTGATATATTTATTTCTATTTTTAAACCATTTATTTACAATTTAAACACAAATCAAATATATATTATATTATTTCAAATTTAGTCAGGTATGTTCAAATACAGATATATATTCTCATATATACAAAAAAAATTAAATTTTTAAACGATTTATACAAATATACTTGGATATCGGGGAAACTCGCATCACCTTATCGATTTATTTCACAAATTTAATTCAAAAATTGAATTAATTATCAATTTAAATATTTATAAAATTCGGGGTCGTTACAGACTTCCCCCCTTAAAAGAATTTCGTCCTCGAAATTGCCAAGGAGACAAAAAGATAGACGAAACAGGATTTATCAAATCAACTGAACATCTATTCTGCATTTGGCTTACCAAATCAGAATATCAATAATAGATACAAGAACGAATCTGTTTGACACTTCACAAGATACTCGGGTTATCCGGATCTACGATGTATGTAGTGGCATCGGTTAGTTCGAAGGGATAACTAACCATTCGTAGAATATATTGGGACCCAAAGAATAGACAGATATATGGATACAATTTCAAAACTTTCAGTTTAGAACTAAAGTACACCTATCAACTATAGCAATCAAAGCAACCAATTCATCCATACAAACAATTTTGGCTTATTTGGAGTTTATGTCCCATTTTAATATATCGAATTTTCTTTCTGGATCTACCAGAAATCATCGAAGAATTGAGAAAAGATGACGAACAAAGAGATGGATAGAGAAAAAAATTGATTCCTTGTTGTTACAGAGTATTGACCGATTATAGTCATATTCCCCTGTCCCCTACCTCGTCCTCTTCTTACACTCATACTTACTATCAGTGGATAGTAAGAGAATTTACTGAGGCATACGGACGGATATCTTAGAGATTACTCATTCTAGGGTATACTTCACCTTATCTCTAACGAGTTACTTAACGTGCTATACTCCTGAGCTAAAGTTTAACCCTCAACTCTGATACCAAATGTACGATTTGGATTTTCGCGTTCGAAAATCGACATCCATACTTTACATCGTACTCGAATGCCGTAGATTCGACCGTTCAAATCCGAGTCGCCGGAGCTTATAACACAATTAAGTAAATAATACAGCGGAATAAATGAATAATACATTGATATACAACACTGATACAATATCTGATACAACAAAGTGATATAATGAATATCAATATACATCAGATTTTTATACTTCTATCTAACATGTAAGACATCATCATCACAGCAATTTTTCTTCAAGCAACAGATAATTAACCACTTAAGTTCTAGTTAAAATGTTTACTCACCAGACAAAAAAAATGAGCACAACTTTGATAAAATGCTTGATTTCTGGAAACTTTGATTTCCTTTAAAACTGAAGTGTTATGTTGTTGAGAAGATTTAAACTTTGAACTGAACTGAAGTTGGCTTAAATCTTGACAATTAGTTACAGGCTTTAGAAAATGTTTTGAGGAGAAAAGTTTCAGGCTTTGGAAATTTCCTGGTTTGCCTTGTTTAAATGAACGAAAAGAAGAAAGGGTGCTTGATAAATAGAAAACAGGTATTTCGGCTGGTACAAGATTTTTCATTTCGATCAGAGATTTTTCTTGCAAAAGGAGGCTGAAAGGATTTTCAAACATTTTGAATTGACTTAAGTGTGCTAGCATTTAATGTTTTAAGTACTTTATGTCTTCACATGTTTGTATGTGAATGTATTTGCACTGTCTTGTGGCTTCATAGATATGTTTACTTATTTATTTTACCAGCCTACACATGTTTGCTGTCTCCTTTCTTTTGCAGGTTCTTTTACATAGATTTTTGTTTTATTTCTTATTTGTTTAAGTGTACATAGACATCTATAGTTGAACATATTTATTGCTATCTCCCTTTGCAAGCTTCATGCTTATTATTTTTTCTTGTTTGTTTTATTTTATCACTTTATAAGGTAAATAAATCTCCATTTTATTATTTTTTCCGTTGTCTACTTTACTCGTATTATTTTGTATTGATTTATCAAGATTTATATATTTACTTTATATTGAATAAAACTATGTATATATATATTTATTTTATAATATAGGTGAACTTCTATTTTTATTTATCTTTTGTAGTCTACTCTATTTGTTTAAGCTGAGATGAAAGTTGTAGAAGTGATATTTTTATTTTACTGATATATTTATTTCTATTTTTAAACCATTTATTTATAATTTAAACACAAATCAAATATATATTATATTATTTCAAATTTAGTCAGGTATGTTCAAATACAGATATATATTCTCATATATACAAAAAAATTAAATTTTTAAACGATTTATACAAATATACTTGGATATCGAGGAAACTCGCATCACCTTATCGATTTATTTCACAAATTTAATTCAAAAATCGAATTAATTATCAATTTAAATATTTATAAAATTCGGGGTCGTTACACCAACATACTTCCTGAGTTAAATAGGTCTAGATTTGATAGTCAGTTATTTGACTATCAAATAAACAAACAACAACAATTCAGAGATTTAATTACCCATAGCAACCACTAAACCTCAATGTAACACCCTGTAATTTGGCATTGGTTATTTAGTTAGTTAGTTAGTTAATTAATTAGGTTTCGAAAATGGAATTTGTGCAAACGAAGAAATTTGACAATGAAACTTGCACCTCTGAGTTCATGACAAAATTCTGAGAAACTTTCATATTTGGAGTTTTGCGATCGAAGTCCAAACGAAGAAGTTACAAACGAAAAACGAATTCAAAACGAAAATAATTAAATAAGAAGAATTTGATGTTTTCATATTAATTACCCAAGCCCACATGCCGACCCATCATTGGGGACGGTCGAACCCTAGCGGTCGATTGGTGGCCCAGGGGCGGTCGACCGGTAGTGACCTGACGGCTCCACTAAACCTAGGTTGTAGTGGCCCAGATTTAATATATTTCAATCTAACGGTTCTAGTTGATTCTAGCGCCTATAAATTCAGCCTTACCCTCCCTTCTCTTCTCGTATTTTTATTGATGTAGTAGCAAAGCTCTGCCATTTCTTCTTCTCCACTTTCTTTCTAAATTATAAAGATAAGATATTTGTATCTATATGCATACAAATTGAAGAAGAGTAGAAATCTAATAAAAAGGAGAGGAGAAGAGAATCAACCATATGCGTATTTGAGGTAATTTATATATTTATATATATTTGTATCTATTTTCTCTCCTAATCCCAAATCCCTCCTCAGATCTTTAATTCTAATGTATGTATATACCCTTTTATACATATCTCTTGGATTAAATATGATTTGGAGATGAATTGAAGGAGATTTGGATCGCTTTTAAAAGGTGAGTGGAAAATTTTATAGGTTGTTATAATATGAAAATTATTTCATTAGCGTTTATATGATTTTTATGCCTAATTGGATAATTGTATATGAGTTGTAGGCAATGAATTGAATACAATCTGAATATAGTATATATTGCCTACAATGTGCATTCACAAGATGAAGTATCCGAGTGTTCCATATTGTATGTAATTTAGGTGGAAGTTAATCGGTTGAAGTCTCATCGGATTTCGAATTAGTATGAAGAAGTTATTGCAGTCTAAACAAAAAAATAGTAGCTTCTGCACTAGGCGGAGTTCAAATATGGGGATGTGGTATCATGTTATTTTCTAAGTAAAATGTCAGTCCCATGGAGAACTACATTGTGCGTTCACAAGATGAAGTATCCGAGTGTACCATATTGTCCATAATTTAGGTGGGAGTTCATCGGTCGAAGTTTTGCCTGATTCAGAGTTAGTATGAAGAAGTTATTGCAGTCTGAAGAAAAAATAGCGGCTTCTGCCTAGGCGGAATTCAAATATGAGGATGTAGCCTGTTATTTTCTAAGTATAATTATTAGTCACCATGGGGAACTACAATGAGCGTTGAAGTGGGGATATAGCCTGTTATTTTCTAATTATTATGTTTAAATACAAAATATAAAATATAAGATTTGAATAAATAATAAATAATTATTAAAAGGATTCTAATCAATAAATAAATAATTTAATAATAAATAATTATTATATTTAAATACAAAATATAAGATTTGAAATTTTTTATCAAAAGGATACTAAAGTTAAATCATTAAAAATTGCAAAAGAGTTTGTTTTTACGAACTGCATTTATAGCGATTATCGCTATACGACCCGAAATTTAAAAACTTATTTAATATTCCAATTCACTTCCAAACTCTTGCTTTATGCTTAAAACTTACATTACAACTTATGAATAAAGTTTTTGGAGAAACTATATGTAAGGTTAAAACTTTTTTTAGAAATTAAAGCGAGTAAAAAGATAACTTATCCATGGAATCTCGACGTCGCCAAACAACAATTTAAATGCTAAGTTCTTTAACATATAGGAACTCAAGCATGAACACATCACATAAATGTGTCTTCACAAAATACACTAGCAAGATCCTAACTTTCATTCTACTAACCCATAGTTTCATTTCCACGCTTACAAATCAACATTACATACCACATACATAAACAATACATGTATACATACTACTCAACCATATATTCCAACAAATCAAACCATGATATATCATTCACAAAGTAAGCATCATATTTAAAGACCAAATAAACAATGATTATTTTCAACATCTAAAGCTAAAAATTTTGTAAGAAAAGTAAAACTTTTCTCACCAAAAAGTTATCCACTTCAAAGCAACTTCCCTACGAACTTGAATACAACCTAGAACTATGCTTTGCCTTAAGGAAGATGAAGTTTTTGTGGCCTTAAGTGGAGTGTAGGGTTCGGCCTAGGGCTTTAATGCTCGGCCTTGAGTGTTTTTGGAGGAGGCTAGGATTGCTTTGAGGATGCTAGGTGAGGCAATGAGTAAAATATGGTTTTTAAAATTGTTTTAAATGGATTTAAGGTAGAAAAGAAGGGATTTTTAAATTTTGGAAACTAGAGAGAAGCCATGGAAATATATGAAGAAGATGGAGGAAATTTTTTTTGAAAGGAGAAATGTAATGAGAAAAAACACAAGGTTTGGAAACTCATATATATACAGGTGAACAAATTGAATTACCCAAAACGACCCTTGTACTTTGCCCTCACCACCCTTGCTCCACCTCACCATGTCCTTCCTTCACCCTAGCATTTTCGCCCCCTACTTTGTCCCCTTATTCACATCATGCTCCAACATTCCTAAGTACTTCTTGTACTAAATGTTTGTATATGTTTCACTTTACTTTATCATTATTTTCATCTAATTATATAAATACTCAAATATAACATATATACACACATTCACATACACACTATATAGTTTTAATGTATTTATATTATACATATACGTGTCATTCAAATGAGCACAATATTTTTAACAACTTTTATTCGACGAAAATTCGAAAAATGAATTTCGGTCACATTTTCAGTTTTCCTTCGAACTAAATATTTTTGCAAATAAATTTTAATAACTATTTCACCATCATTATTTATTACTTAAGAGAGTTTTATTTTAATTATAAAACCTATTATTTTAATATCTAAAGTTATTGAATATTCCCAAATTAAAATGGTCAAATTCTATGTCGTTACACTCTCCCCCCTTAAAAGAATTTCGTCCCCAAAATTTTACCACAACCTTAATACAGAAACAACAATCCCAAGCATAACTAACACTACTCATCAATTTGTATGATGTACCTAGATTATTTCCATGCCAATTTGATTTGATCACTCACTCGAATACATAACCTTATTTCCAAACTAGTATCTCCCACCGGAATTCCAAGTACGGACTTTAATCAGGCTCCTTAATTAGAAACTTCCATTCTCCTTACATAGATATGTACTATGATAGAAAACTTTTATTTCATATTAAGAACACTCATCAAGTGTTCACCGTCAAAATTTGAGTGATAAATCCTTATTCGGAATGGTATGGGACACATCAAGTCGCGTACTTGAATGTTGGATCGAGAATTATATGAAAAAAGGAAGGATTTACGTACAAGTTACATACTTATCTAAGGGTCCCTACTACATAATTACTTTTTACTCTCCCACATCATGCTCATGAAAACAATTCATAAAAAATTCAACTTAAATTCAAACACTTTAAATGTTATAACTTATTGAAACCTTTCATAAAATCATTTTAAATTTATTAAGTTATATGTTACTCTCCTACATCCTAAGGGTATATAAAAAATATCTGATCTAAAATCCTATTCGGTTTTAATTATTTAGATGTAGGCCTAAAATAGTTTGGGTCTCAAAATTAAGTCGGCTAATATAACCTCTTTACCCAAATCGGTCTGTAAGTAGCTAAGAAGAGTAGGACGTTGGTATCTGAACCCTATCCTAAAGTCTACTTCTCTTTAGACACTTCTAAGTTAAATTTGTTTATTAGTTGACTTAATAACATCAAATAAAAATTTACCTCCTAGGTTTAAAATTCAAAAGGACACTGTTTAACAAAACCAAGCTTATTACTTTCTTGAATGATCCTTGAATACAATTCATCATGTCTCTACTTAACTTGTCACACAAGCCCAACCAATTATTAACCTCGATGATACACTCAATACCGTTGAACTTCCTTTTAGTCAAAATCTCAAAGTCACGGCATAGTGAAGCAAAAATCCATTGGGGCTTGATCTTGCTACCTGAATTCATATCAAATACCTTAGAAAATTTCCAAGAATAAGGTTACTCAAAATCAAGGTTAATAAGAAAGGATTACCATGAAAGAATTCCTAAGAAAAGATTATTCCACAGGAAGAAATACCCAAGGGAGGGATTTTCTAAAAAAGGATACTTGAGGAGGGATATCTTTCATATATATCCACATTAGAATTTCTTAAAATCATTCCCTTGTATATAAAATATTTCCTAGGTAAAATTATTTCATTTACCAAATTTAAAACAATACTGTGTCGGTTTGCCTTGTTAAAGTGTTTAGGAACCCCTATGATATAGTGGTGTTCCATGTCTCGACCAGAGTTCTTAAGCCACTCAACAGATAAATCAATACAATATTAAAAAACTGTAATCACTAACAAATACACACATTTAGATATAATACACTCATACTCATTCTTGCATCTTACTTATCCTATCTCAAATGAGTTTACCCCACCAGGGCCAAGGTTCTCGCTTAACCTTAGGCTCTGATACCAAATGTAACAATCTGTCTTTCTTACAACTAAAGACGACACTTAATACATCCTCAGTATTTGTGCGTCGATCATTTAAGTGTCCGAAAGATAGGTAATTTCGGGTGAAGAAAGAAAAGACAAAATAGAATCTCACATCATGACGAGAAATATATAATATACACAATATCTTTACAAAAAGAGAAGAACTTTGATTTTTTATTATATATTGAACATTAGAATACACTAACATATTATCAGCTTGGATAATTATAACAGTCTGTCCTTACAATTGCTGATAAATACTGACAGATAACAAAGCAATAAAATAGAGAAAGAATACAAGATATGTGAATGCATCTTGGAGAATCCAGCTCGTCTCTTGAAAGCTCCAAAGGATCCAACTAAATCGAGAAAAAATGCTCAGGCTGACTCGACCATTATAGGAACAACGTAAGGGTCAACCTGGTAAAACCATTATGAGAAAAGCTTGAAACAAATCATATGGATTACTATATTTGAAAAACCTTTCAAAATAAAAAAATATCTCATAAGACCACGCTGCACATAAACATGGACGGGTTTTTACCTTATGATAACTAAAACATTTTATTATAAAAATCCTGTGATATCATCATAATGTCCAGGTTTAAAAATATATAGAATATAGCTAAAATGTTTACATCTCACATTTCAACATAGTTGGGGGCATCTAAGTCCATAAAGGTTCGTATTAGAGAATGGGTTCCAACAATGACTAGGTAAGGGACTACCTTCCGATGGTGCACCTCTAGAAAATGTACTTGAGGGCTACAGATGCATCTGTTCCTCTGCTACATAGAATCGGCTGCGCCTTTAACATGACAGGCTGGATTACCTCATCCCTTGACACCAAAGCTACTAACATTGCCCCTCGATGCCTGCACGCAAAACAACTCTAAGGGGACAATCTAGAATAGGATGATGGCTCCTAATGGTAGCTAATCACATAGCTCTACCGCATACCCTATTTTAGCCATTTTTCCTGGTTGTGAGGCTTGAGGCTATGCTTTTACCTTTTCTACTAGCAAACCATCTTCGAATGCTAACATTTCCCTCCAAGTAGAGATGCAATGCCAGCATTCATCCATATAAGTTACTCTAGGATCAAACAAACATTCAAATTTTACTATCTTCTATTTTGGAATCACCCTTAGGAAGAATAATATAGTTCCATAGAATATTTATCACAAACGTCATTAGTTTAGAGTGGTTCGAATAAATTTGGAAACCGGTGTCTCCAAACTAAGTGACAATTTTCGGCTAACTCAATTCTGCTTCTTTGGAAGTATGAAATAAGTATTCGGGTCCTCACCGGGGAACTCGAATATACCCAACATACTTCCTGAGTTAAATAGATCCAGATTTGATAGTCAGTTATTTGACTATCAATTAAACAAACAACAACAATTTAGAGATTTAATTACCCATAGCTGTTGGAACCTCCATTCTATGATTTCAATGACAACAACTATACAATATCATATATATACATATACACTAATGTATGCAGGTATTCAAGATACTCATCACGTCAAAGAAACTATGATTTGAAGATTACAAGAAGAGTATTTATGAAAATAGTATATAGAAGTATTGTACAATCTCCAATGAAGTGACATACACGAATAAACTGGAAATTACACACTCAGACGTCTGCAGTCAAAACTCAGACGTCTGCAGACGTTTCGGGAAATTTCCAAAAACATACTCCAGACGTCTGAGATATACTGCAGACGTCTGGTTACGGGATATTTGCTTTAACGGCTTTAATTTTTAAATTATTACGAAACCTTAAAACAAAAGAAATTCTTCTACAAATAGTTGCAACCTTTCACCAATGGTTTCCAGTCACTTCTCTTTGATCACAACTCTTCAAATCCTATAAATAGTATCAAATTGATTTGAGAAAAATTTACCCAACTTATTGATTTTTCATTCTCTTGAATTTTTATTATCAAGACAATTTCTGAAACTTAATTTCTAACATTCTTAAATCAAACTATAACCACTATTTATATTGGTTATATACTTCCTCAAATTTGCGCTCTCACACTTACACAATCACTCAAAGGAGATTATAGGAAGTTGTATATTATCAGTCAATATCAGTGTTGATTAGAACACAAGATTGTCAAAAACTTTATTGTAAAAAGACCTGTTCCTCCGGGTGAAGCGAGGATATTTGAATAGTGAAATACCGAAGGGGAGCTTCGGGACTGGACGTAGGACGGGAGGTCCGAACTAGTATAAAAACTCTGGTGTGATCGTTTTATTTCTATTTACATTTACATATCTGCCTATATCCTTGCTATACTGTTAGTACACTTGCACATTAGTAACATATATACGATCCATAAGACTTTCATTTGGTATCAGAGCCTAGTTCAATTCAAGTTACAGTAACGTGTAGTTGAATTATTACTAATATGGCAAGTACTTTTCAAGAAGGTCAATCTACTGCACGTCCTCCACTATTTACTGGTTCAAATTATGCATATTGGTCTACACGTATGCGTATTTTTATAGAGTCTACTAGTCTAGATGTTTGGGAAACAACTCAAACTAGATATGAAGCACCAACCACTGCTAGAAACACATGGACAGAAGAACAAAAACTTTTAGCTGGAAATAATGCAAAAGCTATGAATCTTTTATTTTGCTCACTTGATAAAAATGAATTTTCTAGAGTTATGTTATGCACCACTTCATATGATATATGGCATACACTTCAAGTTACTCATGAAGGAACTACAAAAGTTAAACAAACAAAGATTTCAATTCTACAAAATCAGTTTTCATCATTCAAAATGAAAACCAATGAAACTATAAGTGATATGTACATGAGATTTCAAACTATTCAACATGATCTTATGGCTCTAGGAGTAAAATTTACTCAATTTGAACTAGTTACTCGAATTTTAAATTCTTTGACTACTGAATGGGAAAGAAAAGTTTTGGTTATCGAAGAAGCTAACAATCTTTCCGAACTCAAAGTTGAAGAATTAATAGGAAATTTGATGTCATACGAAGCTAACCTGCAGGCACGAAAAGAAGCAAATCAAGAAAAGAAAAATATTGCTTTTCAAGCCAATAATGAGAATTCAGATCTCGAAGAAGATGAAATTGTATTCATAGCAAAGAACTACAACAAATTCAAGAAATTCAAGCAAATGACAAAATTTTGAAACGGAGGAAATTCAAATTCAAAAACAACTGATTTAACTTCAATCAAATGCTATGGATGTGATAAGTTTGGACATATGAAGAAGGATTGTCCTCAAGGTAATAATGATAAAAGAAAGAACAAATTCGATGGCAAGAAAAAGAAGAGAGCATTTCAAGTAACATGGGATGATTCTGACTCATCATCGTCAGATAGTGAGAGCGATTCTAAACAAGCAAATGTTTGTTTTATGGCTAACACTGATGAGGTACTTTCCGATTTATCTTATAACGAATTACTTGAAATAAGTATGGAATTAGACGATAAATTTAGAAAATCAAAAAAATTGATCAAAGAATACAAAGGAAAATTTGCTCGATTAGAATTAGAAATTGGAATGTTAAAAGATGAGAAAACGATTCTAGAAGAAGAATTAGAATTAGCTCAAGATGAATGTAAAAAATTGACTATAAGTAATTCTGATTTAATTCATGAGTTACAAAAAGTAGCAACTACAAACGATGTCATTTTAAAAGAAAATATTGATTTTAAAATAAGGATAGAATCTGACAATGTTGAAATATCTAACTTGAAAAATAGTTTGGAAAAAATAACAAATATTGTTTCAAAATTTAATAAAGGAAAACAAAATTTAGAAAGTTTAATTAAGAATTCTAAACCATCAGGAAATAAAAATGGATTAGGATTTATTAAAAATCAAGACAAAACCAAGAAACAAAATTTGAATGCTACAACTAAGTATAATTCTCTCTACACTAAATTCGAGAAATCTAGGATATTTCATAATAACAACAAATCTAAAAATATTAAAATCTGGATTCCAAAAAAAAATTTGATTAGAAAGAAATTTATAAATGAATATTTGGAAAAAGTAGTTCATAACAATAATTATTTGTTTAAAGGTCCCAAATCATCATGGGTATGGCTACCTTCCCTTACTAACCCTTAGGACCCTAAAGGAAGAAGTGGGTACCAATTAATTTTCTTTATGTTTTACAGGTACTCAAAAATAAAAGTAAGAGAAAAGAGAGGTGGATACTAGATAGTGGATGCTCCAAGCACATGACGGGAAATAAAGCCATGCTTACAAATATCAAAAATATAGATGGCGGAACAGTAACATTCGGAGATAACTCCAAAGGATTTGTGATTGGCATTGGAGAAGTCATCAATCTAGGTATATCTACATCTCCTATAATTACAAATGTTCTACTAGTAGAAAATTTAAAACATAATCTTCTTAGTATTAGTCAATTATGTGATAAAGGTTTTAAAATTGATTTTGAAAAAGATAAGTGCAACATCTATGATCAAAATAAAAATTTAATATTTGAAGGATTTAGAAAACAAAATATTTATATTCTAAACATGAATATTAATCATAAAGATGATGTATGCTTAGCAGCTAATCATGGTGATCCATGGTTATGGCATAGACGTTTTTGTCATGTAAACTTTAAAAATATCAATAAATTAGCTAAACATGAATTAGTTAGAGGCTTACCTAAGATCAATTTTAAAGTTAAAAATCTTTGTGACGCATGTCAAATAGGCAAATTAACTAAAAGTTCTTTTAAATCTAAAAAGGAAATTTCCACTAAACAACCACTTGAATTACTTCATTTAGACTTATTTGGACCAACTCAAGTACGATCTATAAACCACAGTAAATACGTTTTCGTTATTGTGGATGATTATTCAAGATATACTTGGACTTTATTCTTAAAACATAAAAGTGATACTTTTGAAATGTTTAAAATCTTTGCTAAACGAATTAAAACTTCAACGGATTTAAAAATTAAAAATATACGAAGTGATCATGGTGGAGAATTTGAAAATGAATTATTTACGAATTTTTGTAATAAAAAGGGTATCAGTCATAATTTTTCATTTCCCCGAACACCACAGCAAAATGGTGTTGTTGAAAGAAAAAATCGTACTTTGCAAGAATGTGCACGGACATTACTAAACAGTAGTGATTTACCAAAGAATTTTTGGGCAGAAGCAGTCGCAACGGCATGCTATGTCTTAAATCGTGTTACTTTAAGGCCTATGACTAAACACACATGTTATGAAATGTTTTACAAAAGAAAACCAAAAATAACATATTTTAGAGTATTTGGTTCAAAATGTTTTATACTAAACACAAAAGATAATCTTGGAAAATTCGATGCAAAAGCTGATGAAGGAATATTTATAGGATATTCTGATAGAAGTAAAGCATATCGAATCTTTAATAAAAGAACAAATCTAATAGAAGAAAGTTTACATGTATCCTTCGACGAAGATTTATTTACTAAATCGAAAAATGACGATGAAGAAATTCCAATTTTATTACAAAAACAAGATATAAACTCAGAACAAATTTCAAATGAAAATAACGAAATTAATATATCAAAATCACCGCCACGAATTTTAAAAGATCATCCTATGAATAATATTATAGGAAACTTAGATTCTAAAGTAACGACTAGAAATCAACTAAATCAAATGAGTCAAGTAGCGTTTATATCTAACTTTGAACCTAAAAACTATAAAGAAGCATCTAATGATGATTCTTGGATTTTAGCAATGCAAGACGAATTAAATCAATTTGAACGAAATAATGTTTGGGAACTTACACCCCGACCAATTGATCAATCTGTAATAGGAACAAAATGGGTTTTCAAAAATAAAGCAGATGAAAATGGTAATATTGTTCGAAATAAGGCAAGATTAGTCGCACAAGGTTACAACCAAGAAGAAGGAATTGATTATGAAGAAACCTTTGCACCAGTAGCTCGTCTCGAAGCAATACGGATCTTACTTGCTTTTGCGTGTCATAATAATATCAAACTTTTTCAAATGGATGTTAAAAGTGCTTTCTTAAATGGGTTTATAAAAGAAAATGTTTATGTTGAACAACCCCCATTGTTTGTTCATGAAAAATTCCCGGATCATGTTTTTAAACTTAATAAAGCACTATATGGCTTAAAACAAGCTCCTCGAGCTTGGTATGATCGCTTAAAATCTCATTTATTAAAATCTGGTTTTCAAATTGGTAAAATTGATACAACATTGTTTATTAAGAAAAAGCAAAATGATATTTTAATAGTACAAATTTATGTTGATGATATAATTTTTGGATCAACAAATGAACTTTTATGTAAAGAATTTTCTCAAATAATGACTAACGAATTTGAAATGTCATATATGGGAGAATTAAATTTTTTCTTAGGATTGCAAATAAAACAACTAGAAAATGGAATTTTTCTAAATCAAGAAAAATACTGTAAAGATTTATTAAATCGTTTTGGTATGAGTAAAACGTCTAGTAAACCAACACCAATGAGTACCACTACTCACTTAGATAAAGATGAAAATGGTAAAGATTTCGATCAAAAACTTTTTAGAAGTATAATAGGATCTCTTCTTTACTTAACTGCCAGTCGACCCGATATAATGATGAGTGTATGTCTATGTGCACGCTTTCAAGCACAACCAAAAGAATCACATCATCGTGCAATAAAACGTATTCTCCGCTATTTAATAAATACAACGGATTACGGCCTATTTTATCCAAAAAATAATCCATTCGAACTCGTATCCTATAGTGATGCAGACTTTGGTGGATGCAAAACGGATAGAAAAAGTACAAGCGGTACATGTCATTTTTTAGGTCAATCACTAGTTTCATGGTTTAGCAAGAAACAAAATTGTGTGTCTTTGTCTACTTGTGAAGCTGAGTACATTTCTGCCGCTCTAGCATGTGCTCAAGTAATTTACATGCAACAGACATTACAAGACTACGGTAGTCAATTAAATAATTCTATAATTTATTGTGATAATACAAGTGCGATTAATTTATCTAAAAATCCTATAAATCATTCTAGAACAAAACATATTGATATAAGACATCATTTCTTAAGAGATAATGTCGAAAAGGGAACAATCAACCTAGAATATGTAAATACCGAAAATCAAATTGCATACATTTTTACTAAACCACTGAATGAAATGACTTTTATTAAACTAAGAAGAAACTTAGGAATTTGCTCATTAACCGAACTAGAATAGAATAATTTTTTATATATATATAAACATTTCTTTAAACAACTGAAAATTTTATGGTAAAACAGTTTTTTAGTGGTTTAAATTCTCTCAAATAAAAACCTAACAAATGGTTAGTTTTAATTACGTAAAATATGGTTCAACAATTTGTTTTCTATTTTTATACCATACATACATATAAATTCAAGCTTTATTCTTATATCAGTATATCTATCTTACAAACTACAATGTCTTTCCACGAAGAAATTTATAACTCTGCTTCATCTCCAAATGAATATTCTTCAATTAATCATTCTTCATCCGCTTATACCGTTCCATCACCACCATCCAACTTTCCTGATGTTCATAACCCAGACCGCTATATTATTCCACCCGGATTCACTGTTCAATATCCAGATAATGCTCCGCCTCCGCGCTATAAAGGTTCTCTAAGAATCTCGACCCCTCCAAAAGAAGCTACAACTGGATATTCACCTAAAGGAAAGAAAATAAAATCTGCAATTGAATTTCAGGGAACAATCATGCAAACCGATGATTATCGGATTGATGATTTACATCATTTTCAGCGGGAGAGCCTTGGGCTTCAAAAGGAAATGGCCTGGGAACAACGACGTCAAGGAGAACAATTGAATTTCTTAACTCGTCACATTGCAAAAATATGTGGACGTTCTCCAAAGAAAGATACAGTTAACAGCATTCAACGTACTCCTTCTCCTGTTCATCCCAATCGTTGGTCGCCCATTCGACCAATGTATGATCCTAACATCAAGGATGAACCAAACTCATGGGAGCAAGGAGGTCCATTTGGAAATAATTAACTTACTCTATTATATAATTTTTTTTAATCTATGTATTCATCATATTATATATATATATATATATATCTATGTGTTTGAATAAAATTTCTATTTCTTTCATTAAATAAACAAGAAACATATAACTAAAATTCACTTGAATTACCAAAATACAAAAATAAAAAGAACAAACAAAAAACTGTTAAACCAGACGTCTGCCTCTATATCTCAGACGTCTGCAGGAACTCTCGGCTAAAAAAATTTTTTTCTACTACCAGACGTCTGACTCTATACTTCAGACGTCTGCAGGAACACTCGGGATGAAATTTTTACATCTGAAAAACACTATTTTTTACCCCTCTATATAACCTGTTTTACTCTCCCCATCTCATTTCTACCAGCCTCCATTTTCTATCAAAACCCTAGCAACCCTAATCCTCAAAATTCCTTCAAATTCTTATCAATGGCACCAAAGAAAGTAGCTTCCAAAAGACAAAAGCAAACTCAATCATCATCCTCAGCAAATCTCGTCTCCGAAGCACAAATTCTACAATGGATGAGACATGAAAAAGCAACAATCAAAAGGTTTGAATCTATCAAGAAGAAAAAGATTCACAATGGCCCATTCTACAATATTCATCATCCGGTAGAATACAATCTCTATCAACTAACTCAAGCATCCGGTTGCTCTTCCTTAATTGACATTAACGTAAATTCGGTAAATATTGATCCTCTAGCTATTTACCTATTTTATGCAAATTTGTCAAGTGTTGGTTTGTCACTGGAAGAAGAAAGTAATGATATACTTTGGACATCCGTCTATGGGAAATTTATAAGACTTGATATTCCAACAATTGGAGCAATTCTAGGTTGTAATTATGAAGGTACGACATTTGATGATATACCCGATATGCTAGGAAAACCTAGAAATAGAATTACACACCTTATATGGGAAGATAATATGAAATGGCGCTCAAACTTTCTACGACCCCGAGCTAGAATACTCAATCGAATGATAATCAATACTATTATTCCTAGACTTGGTAGTCATGAGATTGTATACGAAAATGATCATAAAGCATTATAGCAATATTTGGTAATATCTCGGTAAATTGGGCAAAATTTATCTTGACTCAAATAAAAGATTTCTGGAATAATCCCAAACCAACCATCCCATATGCCGCATACATTATACGGATTTTAACGGCATTTGAAATACCATCATATCTATCTTCTTTTGAAGAAATTCCAACAAAAGACGGCGGAAAAAGGTTTATTTCATTAATGCAACTTCCTACAACACCACCCCCTATCATATCTTTCCAACAATGGGAGAACCGGCCGCAATCTTCTCAACCACAACAACAACCGGCTTCTTCATCACAACCAACCACACAATATTATTCGGACTCCGAAATCTTGGAAATCCAACCAACACTTGCTTCAAACGAGTCAATGAATGATGTGTTGTTACGCAACCAATCCATTTTAGCTCGCAACCAAAAGAAACTTGAAAGGTCTATTTCTACACGAATGACCAAAGTAGAAAAAACTCTTGACAAAGTTGTTTCAAGCTTAGGGAAAATAATGAAGAAGTTTAAAGGTCGATCTAGTTCAAGTTCATCATCATCACCGTCTCCTACTCCTCATGCTCCAACTCAATGACAAGGATTACGTCAATCTTCTTCAACCAATAGAGGTAAAATGATTATCAACGAAGAAGAAGAAGAAGATTACGATGACTCAACCGAAGACGATATGGATGACCATAATGAGCCTACAGATTCATATTTACCATATGAGGCTATGCAAGGACTTTCAATTCAAGAAGAACCTTCATATCAATATCAACAATGGAATTCTTCTCCATATGATCCTTATTCATCCTATGGTTCATTCTCTGGGAACTATGGAGGAGCATTCTTCTATGAAGGAGAATAATATGTCTCTATTTTTTTTTAGTTTAGTTATTTCTGTGTTTTCATATGTACTAAAATATTTTACATTATGTCCTATGCATTCATTTTGTTTTGATTATGACAAAGGGGGAGAAAAATATATCTTGCACATATTCAGGGGGAGATAACATAATCAGGGGGAGTAAAAAAATATCTCTAAATATTGTATAGTTGTCATCATCAAAAAGGGGGAGAATGTTCGAACCTCCATTCTATGATTTCAATGACAACAACTATACAATATCATATATATACATATACACTAATGTATGCAGGTATTCAAGATACTCATCACGTCAAAGAAACTATGATTTGAATATTACAAGAAGAGTATTTATGAAAATAGTATATAGAAGTATTGTACAATCTCCAATGAAGTGAAACACACGAATAAACTGGAAATTACACACTCAGACGTCTGCAGTCAAAACTCAGACGTCTGCAGACGTTTCGGGAAATTTCCAGAAACATACTCCAGACGTCTGAGATATACTGCAGACGTCTGGTTACGGGATATTTGCTTTAACGGCTTTAATTTTTAAATTATTACGAAACCTTAAAACAAAAGAAATTCTTCTACAAATAGTTGCAACCTTTCACCAATGGTTTCCAGTCACTTCTCTTTGATCACAACTCTTCAAATCCTATAAATAGTATCAAATTGATTTGAGAAAAATTTACCCAACTTATTGATTTTTCATTCTCTTAAATTTTTATTATCAAGACAATTTCTGAAACTTAATTTCTAACATTCTCAAATCAAACTATAACCACTATTTATATTGGTTATATACTTCCTCAAATTTGCGCTCTCACACTTACACAATCACTCAAAGGAGATTATAGGAAGTTGTATATTATCAGTCAATATCAGTGTTGATTAGAACACAAGATTGTCAAAAACTTTATTGTAAAAAGACCGGTTCCTCCGGGTGAAGCGAGGATATTTGAATAGTGAAATACCGAAGGGGAGCTTCGGGACTGGACGTAGGACGGGAGGTCCGAACCAGTATAAAAACTCTGGTGTGATCGTTTTATTTCTGTTTACATTTACATATCTGCCTATATCCTTGCTATACTGTTAGTACACTTGCACATTAGTAACATATATACGATCCATAAGACTTTCAATAGCAACCACTAAACCTCAATGTAACACCCTGTAATTTGGCATTGGTTATTTAGTTAGTTAGTTAGTTAATTAATTAGGCTTCGAAAATGGAATTTGTGCAAACGAAGAAATTTGACAATGAAACTTGCACCTCTGAGTTCATGACAAAATTCTGAGAAACTTTCATATTTGGAGTTTTGCGATCGAAGTCCAAACGAAGAAGTTACGGACGAAAAACGAATTCAAAACAAAAATAATTAAATAAGAAGAATTTGATGTTTTCATATTAATTACCCGAGCCCACAGGCCGACCCATCATTAGGGACGGTCGAACCCTAGTGGTCGATTGGTGGCCCAGGGGCGGTCAACCGGTAGTGACCTGACGGCTCCACTAAACCTAGGTTGCAGTGGCCCAGATTTAATATATTTCGATCTAACGGTTCTAGTTGATTCTAGCGCCTATAAATTCAGCCTAACCCTCCCTTCTCTTCTCGTATTTTTATTGATGGAGTAGCAAAGCTCTGCCATTTCTTCTTCTCCACTTTCTTTCTAAATTATAAAGATAAGATATTTGTATCTATATGCATACAAATCGAAGAAGAGTAGAAATGTAATAAAAAGGAGAGGAGAAGAGAATCAACCATATGCATATTTGAGGTAATTTATATATTTATATATATTTGTATCTATTTTCTCTCCTAATCCCAAATCCCTCCTCAGATCTTTAATTCTAATGTATGTATATACCCTTTTATATATATCTCTTGGATTAAAAATGATTTGGAGATGAATTGAAGGTTTTACTTCAGATCTGGAGATTTGGATTGCTTTTAAAAGGTGAGTGGAAAATTTTATAGGTTGTTATAATATGAAAATTATTTCATTAGCGTTTATATGATTTTTATGCCTAATTGGATAATTGTATATGAGTTGTAGGCAATGAATTGAATACAATCTGAATATAATATATATCGCCTACATATTCTTGTTTATGAATTGATTTAGCATTGTATACAACCTGATTTGGAAATTAATCCTAAAAGTATGAATTTAGACTATTAATTTGAATGAAATTTATTCTAGATCTAAAATAGATTATATAAAAATGTTATAAATTTGGATTATTACCCTAATCTTGTTAGAATATAAACTTTTCTATATTTGGTATTGTTGGAATTTAGATCCGTTTAATATTTGTAAATTAGTTTGATTTCTTTCCCCTTTAGAAAAATATAGCATTTGATCTAATAAGGAATAGATGCAAGTAGAAAGAGAAAGAGATGTGTAAACTATGAATTCTTTGTAATTTACACTGTCTATTTCGGTAATGAAAAGAAATGATTATTCCTTGTAATTTCAAACGATGTAATCTTTTATATTTTAAAGTTAAATCTTTTGTTTTGGACTAATTTATAGAAATTATAACGGATAATCTTTTTAGATATGATTCCAACAATTTAACAAGGAAAAGTATATTCTAGTAAAGGTATATAACTATAACATATTTGATAAAAGTAAATATTTATACGTAATTACTATGCTTATAATAATTAAATAAAAAGCTAATAACGACGCTTGCATGTAATATTTGCGTTTAGGATAATTAACTAATGAAAAAAGAATTTAAAAGGTTGTAACTCCAACAAATGGTAATAAATATGGGAGTTGTAATGAATTGATAGGGTAAATGGATTGATGGGATTGATAAAAATGGAATGGATATAAAAGGTTACTAATTTGAAATTACTAATCATACATAAATGTCTTAGGAAATGTCTGTTATGATTTTATTTACAAATTGACATTTATATGCATTAAATGGGGATTTATGGTAGAAAAATATTTAAGTAAATCTTATTTCCTTAAATAAAAAAGGGAATTAGTAAGTTAAGTCCAATGTCTACATAATATAATATAAATAAAGATTTAGGATGGTTAATTGGACTTAGTGGGCTGGTGATGCGAGGTCAATAGAGTCACTTGATGGAAGACTACCCTTCACTTTGAGGCTACCAGCTATCGAGTGTACTTACTATTGATGTGAGATATCACTAATTCTGGGACCCGTGACGACGTGAGAGGTTAGGCTTGCTTTCTTAATTGGAAAGTATTAAATGGTCCAAAATTTGGAATTAGGAGCGGTGAAGGATATCTCCATAGGGGTTTGCTTCTGGTTTGAGGTCTAAAGTGGCTGAAGGGTCCGCCTCTCTCCTAAATGGAAGTATTAAGTAACCTTGTGAGATTCCAAATAAATAAGGAAAGAGTTTACTTAAAGTTGAGGTCTTATGTGGCTGAAGGGTCCGCCTCCCTACCGAAAGAGGTAACCTATTGAGATGCCATATTTATAATTAAAGAGTGAGAGTGGATACCTCGGGAAGGGTTCGCTTCAGGTTTGGGGTCGTAAGTGATTATAAAGTCCTCCTCTTTCCTATAAAAGAAGTATTAAGTATCCCAATGAGATTTCCAAGCAATGATAGCTAGATGGTACCATTGAGGAGCACACTTCTGGAAGTAGATTTTAAATGACAGGGTCTGCCTATTTTCCACTGGGAAGTATTGAGTGGCTTGGGTACAGCCTCATACATTGCTAAAGCCATAATAATAATAGTACCATTTAGGAGCACGTCTTGGGGATAAGTCTTAAATGATGGGGTCTGCCTTAGTTAAAGTCTTAAATGACCAGAGTCTGTCTATTTTCTAATAAAAGGTATTAAGTGGCTTGGGTACTGTTTATTACATGACTAAAATTTTATCGACGATAGACGCGGTAATAGTTGGACATTAAATGTCTGAATCATTAAATAGCGGTTAAAGGTCTTGTAGCTAGGACCCATTGATGGTTGACAACATTGATAGGAAACCACCTTAGGAATAGGTCTTAAATGACAGGGTCTACCTCAATTAAGGTCGTAAATGATAGAGTCTATCTATTTCTCTTTTAAAATATTATAGAAGCCTGCTTTATATTTAGAGTACTAAGTGGCTAATGGGTTTGGAAGTATTAGGTGGTTGATATGGCTTCATTAGTATTTCTTACCTTAGGAAGGGATAAGTAAGTAATCGTGTGTGCAAGGCAAGGTTAGACTAGAATTGCTAACCTTAATGGACAAAACAATTAAATGGATACCTATAGGTATAAGTTTATGTTATGGACAGTTTATATTTTTTTCCAATCACCAAAATGTTGTTCTGACCCCCTCCTCATTACAACCCATAGGGTAGAATTAGAGGAATAGGTCACTGGAGCTGGATGTGCTTTGTTCTTGGAGAGTCTTCTTTCTCTCATGCTCGATGCTGATGTGATAATCTGCTATCCAAGGAATACCATTAATTCCAAGGTAGTAGTCAAAGTCAATATTCTTATCCTATTATTGTTTCTATTGTGAGTTTAGACTTCTATCAATCTCTGATGATGCTCATGCTTATTTGCAGGTACCAAATCCAACGATCTATGCTTTGATGGACTTGGATTTCGATTTTTATCGAAATTTTGGCCCATGAAGGTATGACTGTTGCACTCAAAATAATTCTTTTATTTATTAAAATCTCTTTTCAAAAGTGTTTATAAAAAGCATCCATATACTTGTCTTATTGACATAAGTATATTCACAAAACATTTATGAAAGGTTTCTCATTTAAAAATCATATCAAAGGATCAAAATAAAATGTTATTTAAATTGGAGATAAAGATAATCTCGAACGATATTCCTTTAGTGTTAAGTGTGGAATGAATGTCCATACCGCCAGAATTAAGAAGGTCAGTTAAAGGAAATCAAATCTCAAATTCTTTTATAAATTTCCTTCAATAAATCCTTTTAACAAATCTCTTTTGTACATAATATTTACTTTACCCAAAACTCCAAATCATTTTGTAAAACTTCCTTTATAAATATTCAAAACCATTTATAACACTCTTTATAAATCTCCAAAATCATTTATAAAACTTCTTTATTTAAAACAAAACTCCTTTAAAAAAACTTAATCCATAAAGTTCCCTTGATAAAATCAATTTTTTAAAACATTCTTCATTTAATTATTTTTAAACCATATTAACAAAACACTAATTTGAAAAAATCCTTTAATATGGTTAAATTAACTTCAAACATTTAATGAAATATAACTATCCTTTAAATATCATTTTTAAAATAATAATAAACTTTAAACGATTTCAAAAAGGATAAAGTCAAATATTGGACATTGCAAAATCAAAAGGAGGCTTAGTGGCCACAATGGTTCATTTAATTAGGTCTAACTTATCCAACTTGTAACATGAGTATTACATAACAAGCAGATATGTAAAGGGAATCAGCCAATAACAATCAGTCAACATATAGGTAAATGTCCAAGTTAATAAAATAGCAGAATATGGATTCATTCTGCCTAATAGACGTCAACATAATCTATTTGTGAATTATTGCAGAATTGTGATTTATTCTGCAATATAATTGTCATTATGTTTCAAATTTAATTGGGATTACTTAAGGATGATTGACAAAACAAACCCTTGGATAAAAATATTCTTTAAAAGAAAATTTCATTAAAACGAAACCCATCTTTAAAAAAAATAAAGTTATTTAAAACTTTTAAACTTTATTTAATAATTAAATAACATTTAAACTTTTATTTAAAAATAATCAAACCTTTAATTAATAATTAAACAATAATTAACTTTTAAACAATTAATTAAACCCTAACTAATCTTTAATTAATTATTAAATAATAATTTAAACTTTTTAAATAATAATTAAATATTAATTATTCTCAATTAATTAAGTAATCCTTAATTAAAACTGAAATAATAAATTAAACTTTAATTTAAAATAATTAAATCATAATTAAGTTTTTAATTAAATCTTAACTTAATTAATACTTATTAAATGATTAAACCCTTTTTAAAATAAATAATTAATAATCGATATTGATTAAATAATAATATATTATTAATTAATTAAATAATAATTAAAATTTTATTAATTAACTAATTAATAATTAACTTACTTAAAAATAACTAAGTACTAATCACCCTAACTTAATTAATGATTAAGTACTAGTTATCTTACTTAATTACTTAACTACACAATCAATAAATAATTAATTATTATCTTTAAATACAAAATACAAGATTTGAAAACATTTTTTAAAAGGATACTAAAGTTAAAACATTAAAAATTACAAAAGAGTTCGTTTTTACAAACTGCATTTATAGCGACTATCAGTACGACCCGAAATTTCAAAACTTACTTAATATTCCAGTTCACTTCCAAACTCTTGCTTTATGCTTAAAACTTACTTTATAACTTATGAATAAAGTTTTGGGAAAAACTATATGTGGGGTTAAATCTTTTTATAAAACTTTTCTTTTTAGAAATTAAAGTAAGTGAAAAGATAACTTATCCATGGAATCTCGACGTCGCCAAACAACAATTTAAATGCTAAGTTCTTTAACATATAGGAAGTCAAGCATGAACACATCACATAAATGTGTCATTACAGCATACACTAGCAAGATCCTAACTTTCATTCTACTAACCCTTAGTTTCATTTCCAAGCTTACAAATCAACATTACGTACCACATACATAAACAATACATGTATGCATACAACTCAACCATAAATTCCAAAAAGTAATGGCATGATATATCATCCACAAAGTAAGCATCATATTTAAACACCAAATAAACAATGATTATTTTCAACATCTAAAGCTTAGACTTTAGTAAGAAAAATAAAAAAATTCTCACTAAATAGCTATCCACTTCAAAGCAACTTCCTTACAAACTTGAAACCTAGAACTATGCTTTGCCTTAGGGAAGATGACGTTTTTGGTGGACTTAAGTAGACAGTAGGGTTCGACCTAGGGCTTTAATGCTCAGCCTTGAGTGTTTTTGGAGGAGGCTAGGCTTGTTTTGGGGATGCTAGGTGAGGCAATGGGTAGAATATGGTTTTTAAAATTGTTTTGAATGGATTTAAGGTAGAAAAGAAGGGATTTTTAAATTTTGGAAACTAAAGAGAAGCCATGGAAATATGTGAAGAAGATGGAGGAAAGTTTTATTTTTGAAAGGAGAAATTTAATGAATAAGAAAACACAAGGTTAGGAAACTTGTATATATACAAGTGAGCAAATTGAATTAACCAAAATGACCCTTGTACTTTGCCTTCACTCCCCTTGCACACCTCACCATGTCCTTCCTCCAACCTAGCATTTTGCCCACCACTTTGTTTCCCCCTCTTCACATTATGCTCCAACATGCCTAAGTACTTCTTGTACTAAATGTTTGTATATGTTTCACTTTACTTTTTTTTCATTATTTTCCTCTAATTATATAAATACTTAAATATAACATATATATACACATTCACATACACATCATATAGTTCTAACTTATTTATATTGTATGTATATGAGTTACTCAAATGTGCACAACATTTTTGACAACATTTATTTGATGAAAATTCAAAAATTCAAAAAACGAATTCTGGTCACATTTTCGATTTTTCTTCAAACTAAATATTTTTGTAAACAAATATTAAAAATTATTTCACCATCATTATTTATTACTTAAGAGAGTTTTAATTTAATTATAAAACATATTATTTGAATATTTGAAGTTAATTAAATGTTCCCAAATTAAAGTGGTGAAATTTTGGGTCATTACATTTTAGGTATTTCATGACCCTTTAAATAGCATACGAATGTTCAATACTAGGCCTACTGGTAAACCTACATAATAATCCCATGACATATGCTATGTCAGGTCTAGTACAATCCGTGGCATATTGAAGGTTGCCAATGATGCTTGTATAGTCAGACTGTCTAACACCTTCACCAGTGTTCTTAAATAGTTTTACACTTAGATCATATGGTGTACAAGCAGGTTTACAGTCAAAGTATTTAATGTCTTCTCAATATAATGAGATTGATCCAAAGAAATTCCTATATTAGACCTAGTGATCTTAATACCAAGGATTACACTCGCTTCGCCTGGGTGTTTCATATCAAAGTTGGCACTCAAAAGAGATTTAACCGTAAATATAGCATGAATGTTTAAACCAAAAATAAGTATATCATCTACATACAAACATATAATATGGAAAATGTTGTTCCCATATTTATAATAAATACATTTTTCATTCTCATTGACTTTGAATCATGTGAAATAATCAAGTTGTCAAAATTTTCATTATTTTGTTTAGTGCTTGTTTTAGACCATATAAAGATTTATCTAAGTTGCAAACCTTATGTTCTTGTCCGTGTATTAAAAAACCTTCAAGTTAGTCTATATAAATTTCCTCTTCTAATTCACTGTTTAAAAATACAGTTTTAAAATCCATTAGGTATATTATCAAATTATGAATAGAAGCATGTGAAATTAATACTAGAATAGATGTAATTCTAGTTACAGGTGAAAAGGTATCAAAAAATATACATTTTCTCTTTTCTTAAAACCCTTAGCTCCTAGATTGGCTTTATATCTATCAACTGTTCCATCGGGTTTTAATTTCTTTTTAAGTACTTATCTATAGCCTATAGTCTTACAACCAGGTGGTAAATCAACTAAGTGCCAGTCTTATTGGATTCAAGAGAATCGCTCTCATCATTTGTAGCCTCTTGCCAAAAATCGGCATCTAATGAAGAGAAGGCTTTTTGAAGGTTTAAGGGGTCCTTTTCTAAAGTGTAAGCATAAAATTCTGAGCCATAACGTTTTGCAATTCTAGCTCTTTTACTTATACTAGGTTCATTTTAAAAAAGTCATTTTGTTCATTTCTTATGGGAATAATATTACTAGATGTGCCCCCAACCATTCCTTAATTTAAAAGGAAATTCTAGTACATAAAAATCAGCATCATTAGATTCTATTATAATATGTGCATTCAGATCACAAAATCTATATGCTTTGCTATTAATAGCATAGCCAATAAATAAACATTCGTATGTTCTGCTTGCTAATTTAATTCTTTTAGGGCCAGGTATACTAACAAATGCTAAACAACCCTAAGTTCTGAAATATGGCACATTTGGTTTATGATTTTTCAAAATCTCATAGAGAGAAACTTTGGTCTTAGATTTAGGAATTATGTTCAAAACATAAAATATAGTTAAAAAGGTTTCCCCTACCAATGTGATGCTGTGCATGAATTAAGTAAAATAGCTACACCTAATTATGTTAAAGTCCTATTTTTCATTCAGCTTTACCATTCATTTCAGATGAGTAAGGTGCAGTTCGTTCATGTATTATACCATATGAACTATAAAATTCAATACACATACTCTATTCATATTCAGTACCTTTATCACTATGTAATCTTTTAACTTTCTTACTAAACTGATTTTCAATTTCAGTTATAAAAGATTTAAACATTTCAAATGCATCATTTTTATTTTTCATTAGTTACACTTAAGTAAAATTAGAGTAGTCATCAATAAATGTGATAAAATAACTATGTCCACTTCTAGTCAAAGGTCCATCTGGTTCACATATATAAGAATGAGTCAACTCTAAAGTTTCAGATTCTCTAATTACAGATTTATGTGGAGTTTGTAATTTTGGCTTGACTATAAAAATCACATTTTTCAAAATCTTTTAAAGACGTATTAGGAATTAATCCTAAGTTACTCATGTTCTTTATTATACGTTTGTTAACGTGATAGAGTCTAGCATGCCATATATTAGATGAACACAACATATAAGCAGAAAGAGATACTTTATTACTTTCAACATTCAACTTATACATGCCCTCGGCGGCATAACCCTACCTATAAACATACCATTCATAGTGATGGTGTACAAATAAGCCCTTATAGTCTGAGTAAAGCTAGCCTTATTAAGAAGATAACCCAAAACTAAGTTCTTTTTCATCTCTGGAGTGTGCGTCACATACTTCAGTATGATAGTTTTTACAGAGGTAAACTATAGTTCAACACTTCCAATCCCAACAACAGTAGAGGGGTGAGAGTCTCCCAACAGCACTTTATTGTCCTCGGCATTCGTGTATGTTTTGAACATAGCATGTCATAACAGACATGGCGTGTAGCACTAGTACCGACCATCCTTCTGATCCTCCTATAAGGTTGACCACTGTAATCATAGCAGATAGCGCCCGCTCTTTAGTCAGGTTCGCCTAAGGAGCAGGACGAGGTCTGTTCTGTCACTTTCATGCGCTATGACCTAGTTTGTTACAGTTATAACACTTAAATTGACTAGAATCATTCTTTAAGGGTGGTTGTTGTTGTGGTGTAGTATGGTTCCTTTGAAGGTTTCCATTCTTATTATGGTTCTTACTGTTATTCGGGTTTTTAACCCAGCAGAATCCAGAAGAAGTTAGAACGACTTGATCAAGTCAGAATAGCTCAAAAGCCAACCAAAAGGACTAAAACAACAAGCAGAAGGAAGTCAGAAGAGAAGACGGTAAAATTCTCTAAGGACATGGATCGCCAGCGATCCATAGCATCTACTCATGAGTCCATCAATCTTCTTACATCATGCTACAATATGTGTTCTAGGAGCACTGGCTAGGTTTGAGGAGATTTTGAGCTAGTTAAATCAAGAGACAAGCGCTCCTCTAGTCCAATCAGCAGCCAAATACAACTGGTAAGCAAACCATCATCAAAATAAGACAACATGCTACGAGACTACATGAGCAACGTCAACATAAGACAACAAAGGCAACCAAGAAAGCAAAGTAAAAAAATAGACTAAGTGTATGGATCGCTAGCGATCCATATACCATGTATCGCTAGCAATCCATAACATTTCGTAGAGTCGTTGCGATCTTCATGAAACTGAACAAGGGATGGATACTAAGGGATTGGTTCGCCTTTGAGCATACTCTATGGATCGCAAGCAACCCATCATTTTGGCCCGGATCGCGATGCCATCTTCAGTGCGCCTTCATATAAGTATCAGCAAGCATTTGGCAAACAGGCTTGGCCTAATAGCTCTCCAACCTCTATAAATACTCTCCTATCTGCAACATAAAGGGGATCTTCCAGACTGGTTGCTGAAACTCTACATAAAGCTTTGTTCACTCCTCTCCTTCCTCACAACGGTCATCCAAAGGGTTTACTGTGATTCTCCAGTGAACTCTAACACTGGGGACTTGATCTAACTAGGATATTCAAGAGCTTTGTAATCCAATTAGCTTTGTAACAACAATCAGTCAATAATAAAAACTATAAAGTGGACATAGGGTTCATTAACAGTCGAACCACTATAAAAATCTTCTTGTCTTCTTTCTATCTCCACTTTTTTACATTTATTCTCTATATTATTGCTCTATAAGAACATAGCTGGTGCTTTCACACTTAATCCAAGGTGTTGATCCATTTTTTGGGTTAACATTTTTGTGCTTTCATTGAGAACCCAACTCAGGCTTAGATCTAGCTATCTACTTTGGATCAGATAGGTTCAGAAGTTAGATCCTCAATCTCTGCTTTGAAGATTTGCTGTTGAGAATCAATGGCACCAGGAAGAAAGAGAACTACCTTCGAAAGATCCATAGGAGCTACCATTGCTGGAGAAGAAACAAACCCTTAGCAAATTGAAGTCAACAACCCCAACAACTTGCTGTTAGGAGCTAACTCTAGAGATACGCTATTCCTATGGCTTCCAGGAAAAGATCAACATCCGAAAAGTCTATAGGAATAACTCTTGGTGGAGATGTCGATCCTCACCAAACTGAAATTAACAATGGAAACCCTGCTCCAGGATGTCCTTCTTAACATGAAGTTGTGATTAGGAAAGTGTTTGACAAAATTATCGATTCGTTGATTACCAAATATTTATTCAATTCTTTAATTACCGACTCAGGAAGATAGTGCAAAGTTTTAGTTCATCATTAGAGTACAAAATTCAGAAACAAAACAAACAAATTGAAAAGGATTTAGTAAATGGATATCATCAGATAGGTGAGATGAAAAGCTTTCAGTGCAAATCAATATCATTATATTACAAAAAAAATTCATCTCCATCATATACAAAAGAAAAAAAGGGTCCGATCGAACGAAGTTACAAACTCACATTCACTTTGTTCATACCAAACATTTCTAGTTATCACAATCAACTAAAGTGATCATCAACTTACAACGATTCCAAAGACCACACCAATAAAATTGGATCATCCGATCGAACAATGAGATTCTCTTCATATTGAAACTTTCAATCACAACTCCTGAAATCCCAAACAAAACGGTGGGATCCTGAAGCCGACGAAGGAGAACAGGAGAACCAAGCATCAATAATTCGATCAACTACATTAATCAACATCAAATACAAATCCAAACTATCACTGTTGGGGTACAAAAGTGTATCAACATCATTACTGGAGCAGGTTCCTCATTGCTCTCGATTTCATGACAGGCAATCGTCAATCGATGGCAGCAACAACTCTTGATCACATGTCAGGCAAAAGTGTCAAATCCAAGCAACATCGCGACCTAAAATTCACGAGCTGCAACTCATCGCTAATCCCAGATCCAAAGCGAACTACCGAACTATGATGCAAATAAACATCAACGACTCAGGCACTTCACGCTTATCTCGGGGATGCGATCGAGCAAGCGAATGAAAAAAGTACATCTAGAACAACCGCAACACTCGTGGCTTTGATTTGCTCCGATGACGAGCTCCTGGCAACAGCAAGATTGTTTGGCAGTAAAGGCAGCGTCCGATGTCAGATCTAGGCGCGAGCTTCAAACAGCAACATCGGTAAGCTTCAAGCGTTGAGGCGTAAGCGGTCGAAGGCGAAGAACAACGACTCGAGGCACGAGCAACGATCTTGGCAAAAATAATTTCACAACAAGATTACAGCAAATCTTATTGTGTGAAGCGAATTTGGGTTTGACTGCATTCTTAAATAAGGAATATGGTGGAAAGTGAATTTATTTTAGCGAACGAAGGAGATTGACTTGGTACTTAACAAAGGAATAAGATTAATTCGCCTACTGAGTTGATGCGCTCACCGAACGAAGGAGATTGATGCGTTGCCCCCGAACCCCCATCCGGGGCCACCTTACACCCCCGAACCCCCAAAGCAAGGCGCTTCGCCCTTAGACCTCGACTCGGTGATCGGTCAGCGAGACCGCGTCTAGGTCGTTCGAAGGGGATATAATCGATTGGAGGTATATGCAATAGAAAGTTAAAGATACTCAAAAATGTACTGGCTAACTAACGAAAGAATGATTATCAAATAACACTCTGGCTAGCTAGCTACTAAGGAAAGGGGCAGCGACCTAGGGCAATGCCTTCTCAACCATCCCCATCAGCTTTCCTTTCCAAATAAGCCTTGCCGGACACTAGGGGCATTGCTTCGGTAGCATCGAGAAGGCTTATCCAAAGGATCATTGAGCAAATAGATCCAACCATCTATTCTCCAAGAACTGATAAAACTGTGTTCCCACGAGCCGAATCCCAAAATCCCCCTTTAAGTTGATGAATTATCGCTCCAAGGCCGTCTGGTCGTCAAACTCCAACCACAAAAAAAAACCCTTCGTGAACGTGAAGGTCTTTCACGAACTAAAGTGTCGTGAAGGTGAACCGAGATCAGCGGTCATTTGATCCAAAAAAACCCTTCGCGAACATGAAGGTCTTTCACTGACTAGAGAGTCGTGGAGGTAAACCGGTAGATCAGCGGTCATCTGATCCAAAAAACCCTTCAAGGACGTGAAGGTCTTTCATGAACTAAAGCATCGTGAAGGTGAACTGGTAGATCAGCGATCGTCTGATCCAAAAATCCCTTCACGAACGTGAAGGTCTTTCATGAACTAAAGCATCATGAAGGTGAACCAGTAGATCAACGGTCATCTGATCCAAAAAAACCTTTGCGAACGTGAAGGTCTTTCATGAACTAAAGAGTCGTGAAGGTGAACCGGTAGGTCCACAGTCACCTGATCCAAAAAACCCTACGCGAAAGTGAAGGTCTTTTATGAACTAAAGCATCGTGAAGTAAAACCGGTAGATCAGCGGTCATCTGATCCAAAAAACCCTTCACAAACATGAAGGTCTTTCACAAACTAAAGCATCATGAAGGCGAACCGGTAGATCAGCGAAATTTATGTACGACCGATATCCGCGAAGGTGAACTAGAAGATCAGCAGTCATCTGATCCAGAGCCCCCTGAAGTCAACGAAGTCATGCTCCGAGGCCATAAATCGACAATCATATCAGTCACTCCGCATAATTAACGGAATCACTTCCAACGATCGATGAAACAAACAGCGCTAAACTCCAGAGCTTCAAAGTCGCTCAAAGGAACTAAGCCAAAATTGAACCGACCTTGTGAGGCTGACTCGAATCAAGCCAAGACTTAGAAACTGAGAGAACCGCACCCACCGGACTAGAGGCAACCATTCGAGTTGTGGAGGGACCCTGGATACAATTCAAGCATGCCAACAACACTATGGCATATGGGGCATCGCACACACTTGAATAGCCACAAAAGGCCGAGACTAATCATACCATAGTTATGTTATGCCCGACCAAAAATTCTGGCATTCTGACAACTGCGAACTTAATGACCTAGCTAGTGCAACAAACAAAATACTATCATAATACTTACCCACTTCTTCCCAACTACTACTTTACCGCTTTTGGTGACCAATTCCCCTTCCTCTTAGACCGTATGCCAGTTAAAGACCCATTCTCTAAAGGTAGTTTGGACCAAGAGCTAAGAGTCATGCCCTAAACTCCCATATGCTCTTTCTTCAATCCATCTTCATGCGGTCAGCTATAGATCTCTCCACCATGGCAACTTGATCTATTTGGACATGTACATATTCTAGTAACACGGAAGGATCATCCAAGCTATGGTTACCTGAACCAAAAACCGTTTAGCTTCTTGAACCAATAAAACCGTGTTCATGTAAGTAACCTGCTGAGTCGATGGGGTCAAATCGACTCGAAAATCATTATTTAGCTGCTTGGACCGGTAAAACTGCGCCCGAGTATGCTCCATCAACTCGCCGAGTCAAAGAAAGCGAATCGACTCAAACCGCCGGATCGATAGGAAATCTCGATCCCAGCCTTCTAAGAACTTGTGTTGCTCCAGCAACATCGGGAAGGCCCAAATCCTTGCGCATCACTTCTTGAGCCGTGGAACCATGCTCTTGAAGCATGAACTCCTCACGTTACCTGAAGATTGGCAACGTCGAGACGTTCCCAACCGTTCCGGATCAATGGGTCGTATCGATCCCATAAGCCATGCATTTCGTAAGCCGCGCACCCTCAAAAGCCGTGCATCCCACAAGTCACGCATTTCGTAAACCGCGCCACCATAAGCAGTGCACTACCAGAAGCTGCACATCTCATAAGTCGTGCACTCTCATAAACTATGCATCCCATAAGCAGTGCAAACATAGCTCAATCTCGCTTTGACATCATCACTGGACCGTCAAAATTCTCTAAGTATTGGTGTTGTGTTGACAACATCGGGAAACTTGTTTATTTTAGGATTAACGGGAATTGATCCCTACCACCCAAAAGGACCGACATTGCTCCGGCAATGCCACAAAGTCCCCAAACCAAGATTTCAACAAAGAATTTCGATATTCGACCAAAATGTCTAAAGTTAAGACATACAAATCACGAGCTCCCAAAGATAGGAGCTGCGACACAACTTTGACTAGAGGCATCCAGAGAGCTGCCCAGAACATCAAGCCTTGCATCAAGTGTTCAGAGCAATCAGCTCCGTGGACCGGCAACACATAACACACTAACACTTGGTCAG
The DNA here is from genome assembly GCA_030737815.1 of Allium fistulosum. Classification (NCBI taxonomy): domain Eukaryota; kingdom Viridiplantae; phylum Streptophyta; class Magnoliopsida; order Asparagales; family Amaryllidaceae; genus Allium; species Allium fistulosum. The sequence continues at coordinate 892,199,372 of CM060902.1, forward strand.
GACAAAAAACCACTCTATGGTTCTGTTATGCCAAACAGAGAATTTCTGCAATCGCAACAAAACTAAGCGGTATAGTAGGCTGGATGAATGCAGAATTAAAAAGGTAACCGCTCCAACCTACTAGACATCAATATTGTCTCAACAACATCAAGAACTTCAGACCATCACATTGACAAGAAAATCGAACTCCTTAAAATTCACCATCGCTCGGAAATAGGAGATAAAAGGAGGAACTTACCGTTGACCAGAGATTGATAATGATGGAAGACGTTTCCAGAATCAAGTCATCGACCCAGCGGCTTCCAAAGACAGAAGAAGGTGCTCGAATGATGTCTCAAACCCTAACTTGCAAAAAACCAGCTATTATCCGAAGACAGACAAAGGCAAGGAGAGAACGCTCAAAATCGAGCAGCTAAACTATTGATTCTTGAAGATTGGAATCAACGAATAAGGTTGATATCCGCAACAATGCTATTAGTCCACCATAATGCATATGGCCTGAAACAAGCAAGGTTAAGTGTCATGGATTTAAGACAAACACTACCGAACTCTATCGGTCCATGATCAGTATAGGAATGAACGCGGTCGTACCGCGGGCAATGTGATGACTTGCTCCACAATTTCAAATTTTCTATAAGAACCTGGAGTTTGACACCTAGAAATGAAAGTTTCTGCCTAGAAATAAAGGGTTCTGCAGATAGTCGTTAGATCATAACAAAAATCGATTGGAGGAAGTTTGATTTTTCATGAATAAGAATAACCATGGAATTGGTTAAGCAACAGCCTTGCATCTCCATGGGTAATACTTGATGGTTATAAACAAAGCTAGGCAACGGAAATGCCTGGGTCTCTCACCCTTCTAGAATATGGCGTATCTCAGATTTAAGCAACGTTGAGAAAATAACAACATTGGGTTAAAAGGAATCTACCAAACTCTACAGGATCAGATGAATGATTCAATCCTCACCAACATGACTTTAACACTGATCGAAGACTGGCAGCACTAAGAAAATACTTCTACATTCCAATCATTAAAGTTCTAGTTTTCGAAGGCTGAAACTAGAACCCAACTGGATCAAAAGCACCACCATATCGACGGGGAAAATCGATCCCAACCTCCTGAGTGTCGGTGTTGCCTCAGCAACGCCAAGGCCTTCTTTTTTCTTTCAAGTACTTGTGTTGCCCTGGCCACGCTAGGAAAAATTTCTATTTCCTAAGTACCAGTGTTGCCCCGACAACATTGGAAAACTTTCTATTTCATAAGTACCGGTGTTGCCCCGGCAACTTCGAGAAACTTTCTACTCACTAAGTATCGGTATTGCCCCAGCAATGCCAGGAAAATTTTAATCTACAAGGCTGATGAGAAACACTCATCGTAGCGAACCATCGATGCACTAGCTTCCGGATATAGAAGTTGGTCCTCAACTGAGTTTCTACCCTTGTCTTTAGAAAATTGCCATTCCCCAATGACAGGCAACGACTGGAAGGCATATCCTTTCATAGGTCAGCCAGATGGTTCAACTTGACATCGCAGGAATCAGCCACTACATTGGAATAGAGCTGCGCAAAAACAAAATCCCAGGATTGAATTGCCCGTGTGCTAATTTCTAAGGATGAAAGATGGTGAACAACCGAATTTCCAAAATTCAACTTAGAAAGAATTTAGATACAGCAAAAAATAGGCAGCCTCGAGGAAATGTTGCTTAGAACCAAGCAGCTAGGTTATCAATTCACAAAGACAGGAGTTGACATATGAACAAAACTTTCGTGACGACGTCGGCAACCAAGAAAAGCATGCATGGCCAAGGACAAGCGGGAATAATCATGGAAGGTCGAAAATAAAATCCCTGAACTTCCTCAATTCCAGAATGGGATTAGAGCCAGACTGGGGCAATTGAGCAATTCGCCCCACAGATTTCCATCTCTTATAATCATCCAAATAAAGGCGTTCGAAATAGCCAGTCCCTCAAGAAGGGATAGACACACAAATACTTGATCGAAAGAATGTTGCAAAGTCCAAACACAAATGACCGCGATATTGGTTAGATAACGGTTCGGTATCACAAAACATAGCATTCTAGCAACAAAATCACCAACACATGGAAATAAAGGATTTAACGTACAGAAATCAACCGTCGCTCATAGTCTGGCGATGACAAGAAGGATCAATGACCTACTTACGGTCTAACTAGATCATTTGGTTCCAACTTGCAGGAATATGCCATTACCCGAAGTTTGGAGATGCTATGAAGAAACCCTCAGAATGAAACTTTATCGATACATCGGCTTTTGAAAACAGAAGCAAGAGTTTGATTGAATCTTCAGCCCTATTTTCTGCCATCTCATGCTATTTGAAGATTCACAACATCAAGGAAAAATCCATGGAGTTGAGTCATCCACGCACGAGTCTCTGGAGATAGAAACTGATACATGATTAAGGTCTCAACACTGGACTTGGAAAAATTCAATTACTGTCAGGAATCAAACATCATTGAAAAAATCAAAGCTTGGAATCAAGCAGCAAAGTCCTAGAGATATGAGCTATCGTGTTAATTAGACTGGGGTAATCGAACGTATTGCCCAGAAGACCTAGTCTCTCGAAAACATGTAGACTTAGTATTCGAAGAAATTAACCATATGGACTATGGAAGATACACCAACACTTTATTGAAATGAACTCAATTGAGCATAAGTAGGGATTAGCTATGGAAATGGCTGGACAAGCTACTTCATAGTTCTGAACAAAGCCATGAAATAGAATATGCCAAAATGACCGTAGAAGTATTACTTACATGTATAGAATTACAGTAAACGAGTATGCTGCACATGAACACAATAAGTGCAACAGCAAGAAAAAGCAATGATCAGAATTGAGCAATTAAACCAATAGTCTCCGGAGATAGAGACTGGTATGCATTGAATTCCGGAAAACAAAAAGGATAATCACAATCAAACAACTCATGCGCTAGTTTCCAAAGGCTGAAATTATGCTTGGTCGAACTTCAATTACAACTCTACAACAACAACCGTGCCTTGTGATTTAACTGTAATCAATCATCCCAATATGATAGGAATAATAAGCGATGCCTAAGTTGCGAAGGACCCAGCTTCTGGAGGAGTGGAAGTACCTCCGCCAGACTAAAGATGGGACGACCAAAATGTCATTTTCAACAACAAAACTTGGCATTCAACCCTGTCAGGTATGTTTTACTTTAAATAATATCCTCGTATAACCAACGCCCGAAATTCAAGGGAAGTCGGCTTATGTTAGTTAGTCGGGTTCTGAGCGTTGACCGGAGCAGATTTAGTGTGTTATCTACATGAGAAGAGTCCAGTATCCTGAACACTGCAAACAAAAAATCTAGTGTTGATAGTTTGCCTACATTTGAAAAACAATCCATATTGTCCTTTGAAATTATCTCTTCCATACTTACCCATTATCGATCAACGATCGAATGGAGCCGCTGACCGAAGCAACGCGGGAAGCTTTTCTTTTCAGGATCACTAGAATACAGAAAGAAGAGCGATACGATTGAATCATCCACTATATCCGATTTTGAAATAAATCGTCACATTGGAATTCAAAAACATCGACGAGAAATTAACCAAATTCTTAAAAAGAAAAAGTTAAAGACAAAGAGCAAGACTTCACTCCAAAACGACGTACAATCGTCCGAGACAAAACTTAGCTTCACCGTCGGTCGAATTAAAACTATATAGGAAACCTCCAAACCTACATCAAGCACCCACTTACCGACCTAAACCCTTATGTAAACTATGGAGCAAAGATTGCATCGTCAATACCAGGAATTGAAATTCAGATCGAAATCAAAAAACGAACGGCTCTCTGAAGTTAGTCAATTGAAAACAACATCTTGAGGTGGACTCCGACGATTCACACTGAAAATTCAAAAGACGAATGAATAGTCAAAGCCAAATTTGCATGGTACCCTCGACACGGTTAACTAGATTTGACAAAATGAAAACTCAAAAGTAGTGACTTCCAGACAAAACCTTGTTTTCAACGAAGACATACTCTAGGGGGCAAATGTTATCCGGGTTTTTAACCTAGCAGAATCCAGAAGAAATCAAAATTACTTGGTCAAGTTAGAATAGCTCAAAAGCCAACCAAAAGGACTAGAACAACAAGCCAAAGGAAGTCAGAAGAGAAGACAGTAAAATTCTCTAAGGACATGGATCGCCAGTGATCCATAGCCTATGGATCGCTAGCGATCCATAACATTTGCTCATGAGTCCATCAATCTTCTTGCATCATGCTACAATATGTGTTCTAGGAGCACAGGCTAGGACTGAGGATATTTTTAGCTAGTTAAATTAAGAGACAAGTGCTCCTCTAGTCCAACCAGCAGCCCAATACAACTGGTAAGAAAACCGTCATCAAAATAAGGCAACATGCTACGAGACTACATGAATAATGTCAACACAAGACAACAAAGGCAACCCAGAAAGCAAAGTCCAAAAATAGACTAAGTATATGGATCGCTAGTGATCTATAACATTTCATAGAGTCGTTGTGATATTCATGAAACAAAACAAGGGATGGATACTAAGGGATTGGCTCGCCTTTGAGCATACCCTACGGATCGCTAGCGATCCATAGGCTATGGATCGCTAGCGACCCACCATTTTGGCTCGGACCACGATGCCATCTTCAGTGCGCCTTCCTATGAGTATCAGCAAGCATTTGACAAACAGGCTTAGCCCGGTAACTCTCCAACCTCTATAAATACTATCATATCTGCAACATAAAGGGGATCTTCCGGACTGGTTGCTGAAACTCTGCAGAAAGCTTTCTTCACTCCTCTCCTTCCTTATAACGGTCATCCAAAGGGTACATTGTGATTCTCTAGTGAACTCTAACACTGGGGACTTGATCTAACTAAGGATATTCAAGAGATTTGTAATCCAATTAGCTTTGTAACAGCAATCAGTCAACAATAAAAACTATAAAGTGGACGTAGGCTTCATTAACAGCCGAACCACTATAAAAAATCTTCTTGTCTTCTTTCTATTTCCGCTCTTTTAAATTTATTCTCTATATTATTGCCCTGTAAGAACAGGGCTGGTGTTTTCACATTCAATCCAGGGTGTTGATCCATTTTTTGGGTTAACACTTACTAGGCTTACGGTTTTGATTCTTAAAGTTCTTTAGGTTCGATTTTAGAGCCGCAACCTTCTTAGTGTTGTTGGAAGCAGCATGCATTTCCTCTTTCATATCCTGTTTCCAGGATTCCTTCTCAATTCGGAGGACCACATGTAACGACCCGGCTTTTCAAACCCCAGAAGTCGACATTAATACATCCATGGTATTCACGTGTCAGACAACTAAGTGCCGAAAAGACAGATTGTTAGGAGAAAAAAAGATAGAAGATAAAAGAAACTAAACAATCACAGAATCTCACAACGCAACGGAATAATATATATTAATCAACATAGTACTTTACAAAGTCATTTACAAAATGATACATTAGAGTCATACTAAAACAATTTCTAACCTAGGACAGTTATAACAGCTTGTCCTTACATAACTGATACAAGATACATATAATACAGCGGAAATAAAAAAATAATAACTAACTATCGATGAAGCCTCCTACTCCAAGCTCCTCCAAAATGCATCCGTGGGAAAAAGCTGAACTACTTGGTTGCCCATAAAAATTTCAGCACCCAAGATTAATCAAACTTTCAAGTAAAAATTCTTTAGTTTTATGTCTAACATTATTTTTGAACTCTTTCCAACTAGAGGGCAATTTATCAATAAGTATTGCAACTTGAAACCGTTCATCAATAGTCATACCTTCGAAAATGATCTCATAAGCGATTTTCTAAAGCTCATGAGACTGTGTCTTTACTAACCTGTCATCGAACATCTGATATTTGAAGTAGCGGCCGACTGCGTATTTTTTCACTCCAGCTTCCTTCGTGTCATACTTCTTCATCAGCATCTCCCATATCTCCTTAGTCGATTTGTCCTTTACGTTGTAGTAGTCATATAGGTCATTGCGATGGTCATTCAAAATGAAGTTTTTGCATAAGTAGTCATTCTTGATCAAGGATTGTTGGTCCTTGCTCTGTGCTTCGGTGGGTGGATTAGGCAGTGGTGGTTTGTCAATGGTCAGAACATAGACCACATTTTTCATTGTCAGGAAATATTGGATTTTCTGCCTCCAACTTTTGAAGTGCAGCCCCTCGAATCTGAAGGGCCTATTGGTATCTGGCAGTACTGCACCAGTAAAATCGTTGGTCGTAACCATTTACAACACGTAGAATAGTCTTAAATTATTGGATTTGACTGTTGGAAATGGCTGAGTCACGTACTTCGTCACTTTGTTTAAGAATTTGTGGCTTAGTCCCAAGTGTAAGATCAGTTATCAACCGCTTCGTCCCTAGGATAAAACAACATCTAAAATTTGGTAGATTTGCTGTTTGCGCAATAGCAAATCGTTCTAAATTTATAAATTTCTAATTTAATTGCTTGGAAGAATTCTGCAGAGAGAGAATGACAGAGGGAGGAGAAGATGAAAGAAAATTGTCTGTTACCTTGTCTTTTTCCTTCTGCATATCTGTCATTAAATAGGCTGAATGGAAATTATATGCATCATTGAAATGAGGGATTGTTAACGGATTTGAAATTATTGTCATTCATTACGAATTTTATTATCATTAATTTTTGTAATGACTCAATAATAATAGCTCATAAATATATTATCGTTATACAACGTCATTCATTAGAAATTTTGTTACCATTAATTTTTGCAGCGGCTCTATAATAACAGCTCATAAATATATTACTGTTATACAACGTCATTCATTTTCTTTAAAATAAATTCACTTAAAATTCTAACAGCAGCATGGTCTTTTGCATGTCGCACATGCATTTATATAAAGATAATAGGTTTGGTGTGGTGAGGTCAAGGCCATACGTGCGAGATGGGAGCATTGGAAACTAGCATGCCGATGTATTTATTACTTTTGAGAAAAATGAACAGCGCATACGATAATTAAATGACATAAAAACATATATAAGTTAAATTTATTTCGAATGGAATATTTATAAGAAAGATACCAGCTCAGCTTCTCTTTCAATGCTACTAGGGTTAGCTTGCTTGATTTTGTAAATCTTATATTCGTAAAATTACGTTTGTCGAATAATCTTGCCGAAAAGACCAACAATCATGGACATGGAACGCGTCTTCTCGATATGTTTTTTGTTGTATAAATTCATAACCTTCGACAAGAATGTTTCTCCACTTTGATCGTTTTCCATCATCGAGTCGTTGAAGCAGTGACAGTATATGAAACATATATATTTGCCTTCTCAACTAGTCCATGCGACAATGGAGTGGAAGGCATACTTAAGGAGCACTTTGACATCGTTCGGATTCAAAATCATAATCATCCGCACTTTAAGCATGAGAAAATAATTCAAATGGATGAGACATAGTTTACTTTCTAAATTTTGTAAGAGTGGTGTTAGAATTGGAAGATTTAACTATGTATTATGATAGAAAATTGACCCGTAAAGAGTAAAAATTTGAAAACTAACCGTCAAACGTGATCATTTTTTAACCGTTTAAGGTCAGTGCTCATTTAATGAACGTCCAAGCTACATATGCCCATTTAGTAGGCATCTAAACTACAAATGACCATTAAACGCCTTAGATCAGTGGTCCATCACATGTGCATTTTGAATGATCATTCTGACGCTTGTCGTTTATTAAATGACGTTGAACGTCCGTTAAATAGTTGTTTAGTTTCAAAACTAAGGGTCTTTTATCGGCGAAACGAGAGTATCTGAGCGCAGTGCCGGTCCAAACACAATTGTTGCTCCAGACAAAAATTAAAGGCATCATGTCAGAATCGAACCTAGGTTGTCCCAAACAAGGAAATGAGACACAACCACTAGGCTACAGCTTGAATTGTAAAAGTTAACATGCAAACATATTTTAGTAATCATAATACATAATCAAGTCACCGCCGGAATTGTTGCCCCTGCCGGATCGGTTGTCCTAGACGGCCGTCTTGTTCGTCTTACCCTGGGGCCGGCCCTATCTGAGCGGAAAAGTTGGTTGAAAGAGAAATATGTTTGACGGTGTATTGAGCGGAGTATATTAGCAGGACATTTTAGTAAGAACGGGTAATTGGTAGGAACAGAGTAAATTTTTACTTTCAGCCAAAGAAGTATTTGGTCTATTCCCGTTTCCGACGCATCATGAGAAATGGTAACCCGAATGGCACCTAAAGACTACCCTGTAAATATTACAGGGCAATTGTCCGTTGAGAGGCTGCAGCAGCGTGAATTTCGAGCAACTGGAGATGCTAATTTCGCAGCTGCCAGGTCTTTGTAATATTTTATACGTAGGATAATGTTCCTTTTCTACTAATTTTATTTTATTGTTCTTGGTCCCATCTAAAGGTAAAGCTAGCAAAAATTAACGTTAAAGTTTTATTTTAATAGTTAAAGGCCAAGCAAGAAGAAGACAAGGTGTTAATGACTACCTCTTTTTTGCCCCTTTATTCCTTTTGGAACGGACAGCATAATTGTGAAAGTGATGTACGCCAAAAGTACCGTATTCTGGTTGCTATATTTATAAAACAATGCTGTGTTCTGTCTCTTCTTCCATTTCGCGCAATCATCCCTTTACAAAGAAAACAATCCAACCAAAATGGAGGAAACAAAAAAGCAAAAAGTAATCATCTTCCCTTTCATGGCACAAGGCCACATCACGCCATTCATTAACCTTGCAAACTTCATCACAAAGTTGCATCCAAATTACAGTTTTACCCTTGTCAACACTCCCGCCAACATTAAAAACATCAAGTCCTCTCTCCCTGACGACTCAAACATCAGCCTCAAATCTCTTCCTTTCGACCCTTCATCTCACAATTTACCTCCCAACGGCGAAAACTGCTCGGTATTACCCTTTCACCTTTTCGTTGATCTCTTCGTAGCTTCAGAAACACTGCAACCTGCCTTTGAAAAGCTTTTGCTAGATATAACTGAAGAAGATGGAGAAGTGCCTTTCTGTATCGTTGCTGATTATTTCATGGCCTGGAGTGTTGAATCTGCTCATAAATTGGGCATATTTCACTCTGTGTTCGTCACCACCAGCGCTTATGGAAATGCTACTTTTCTCTCCCTCGGTCTCCATAGTCCACAAAGGTACATATATGCTTGATGTAAATTTATAGGTAGTTGAGTTCACTGTGTAGCCTGCTTAGGATTTGCACTGATTATACATCTTCGTTTTCAACAGCAAGACAACTGAAGATGAATTTACGCTTCCAAACTTTCCAGAAATCAGATTACATAAAACACAACTCACGCCTTTCCTAGTAAATGCAGATGGCAATGATCGTTGTTCATTGTTTTACAAAAGGCAGATAGCATTCTGCAAGCTTTCAGATGCAATACTTGTGAGCACGGTTAGAGAGTTGGAGCCCTTAGGGTTAAAAATGCAGCAGCAGTTGTTTGAGGTGCCGATTTATGCAGTTGGGCCCTTGGTTGAGCTTTCACATTCTCGTTCCGTTGATTATGTACAAGAATGGTTGGATAAGCAATCGGAAAGTTCGGTGCTTTACATATCTTTTGGTTCACAAAACACGATCAATGCGGCACAGATGATGGAGTTAGCATTAGCTTTGGAGGAGACGAATATAGAATTTATTTGGGTGATTAGGCCACCATTTGGTTTTCATATAAAAGGAGGGTTTAGGAAAGAATGGTTGCCGGACAATTTTGAAGAGAGAATCGGAAAAAGTGGGAAGGGGATTTTGGTGCATCAATGGGCATCACAGGTTTGCTCTACCATCTCATTTGCAACTTTTTTTCCCTTCCAATATTATATGTAACTTAACTTAAACTGTAGCATCAACGGTGAATGTCTACAACCAATTAAATAGTAAAAGAATCAATCGCCTGTTATGTCTGAAAACCCAAGTAGGCGTTCACCTATAGATCGAATGGCTCGGAGCAACCAATGCATGTTATTTAGTAATATTAGATCTGCAAAAATGCAACTATTGATCATTAAGTCTTTGGTCTAATCGTCTGCATCTTTGGTGCCATCTGACATTTAGATGTTTTTATTACAATAGCGTATCAAACCTAATATGCTGATTACAGTCCCTATCAGAAAAAATAGTATACATCGATGATATATGAAAAAGAGTTTGCATTTGATGATAAGATATATAATGGGAGACTGCGATAGCTCCTAGCATTTAGAAAGGGAAACTAAGCAGTAAATGTAATTTACTAGTGAAAAAGAAGCTGTCATTTCAGCTGTTGAAACTTGAAAGACGAGCTTTTTAACTAAATAAATTGATGATTGATCAGTTTTCCTACCGAAATCACAGCAATACACAATTGTTTTTAAAAGTTCAACTGCTTCCACCTACTACTGAGAAAGGCTTTGTCATGGTGTGTACTGTACCAAATAAATAAATACGCGCGTGTGTGTATATAATGGTACAATTTAAAAATCCAGATTTCATTAGGCGACAGTAAAAATCCAATAAATACGCATGTCTTTTATGGAATAGTTCTAAAATTTCCAATTTGAAGAATTTGTGATTGAGTTCCATTGGGAGCGAAACTCAAAGGGATTAGGCAACCAACGTTAAAAATAATATGACTTTTGTTATAAGTAACTTGGTAAATGTTTAGACTTAAAACGCCTATATTAGGTTGGCTGCGTACACTTTCGTAAATTTGTCCGTTTTAATATTCAACACAAAAGTTGTATGCTCTCAGTTTATAAAATTTTGTTTATTTCAAGTTAGAAATATGATAGTTTTCAATTTTACTAGTATTCTTTTGTTTTTGTAAAAAAAATTTAAACTTGTGTACATCTTTCATTTTCCTAACTGTTCATGAATTTGACTAATTTCAAAAAGGAAAAGCGAATTTCTGAAACAATCAAACATTTTCGGAATTTTTTTGATTTTCCTGATAGTTAATCATTGTTTATATCATACCATATTAATTTTATCAATAAGGAAATTAATTTGAGGTATTATTGAGAGGATCGAGTAGATTGAAAGGGTCAGGTTGTTCTTTGTCTTTGTTCATGGTGGAGTAATAGGTTTCTCGAGGTGATATATTGAAGAATTGGTAAACTCAGCTTGAATTCTTATTAATCACTAGCATCCTTATTTATAATACATACCCAAGACTCTATCTTATGGTAACTCTAGAATTGCAGAAACAACAGGAAATCTTCCGAAGATATATCCCTTATTACATACCACTCATAACATCTAATCATATATTGCGGAAATAGTAGGAAATCTTTCGAAGATATATCCCTTATTACATATCACTCATAACATCTAATCATATATTCTAAATATAGCATAATATTCTAATCATATATCATAATATCTAATCACATATTCTAACTATATCTCAATACCCCCCTCAAGTTGGAGCATGAGATTCGAAAATGCCCAACTTGGAGAGAAGAAAATCAAATTGAGCCCTGCCGAGAGCCTTTGTAAATATGTCCGCCAACTGTGACGATGTCGAGACATGAGTAGGAGATATCAAACCTTCATTGATCACATCACGAACAAAGTGACAATCAACCTCGATGTGTTTCGTCCGCTCATGAAAAACAGGATTCTTTGCTATATGTAACGTCGATTCACTATCACAAAATAATTTAATAGCTTTAGGATGATGCACACCCAAACTCAACAACAACCCTTTTAGCCACTTCAATTCATAGGTAATTGCAGCCATAGACCTATATTCGGCTTCCGCGGAAGACCGAGATACCGTATGTTGTTTCTTTGTCTTTCAAGAAATAGGAGATTGACCAAGGAACACAAACCAACCTGTCAACGAGCGACGAGTAAGAGGACAAGCCGCCCAATCCGAATCACACCATCCTTCCAAGGTCAACTCACTGTCAGCACGGAGCCAAATACCCTGACTCGGAGTCCCTTTCAAATAACGCACAACCCGAAGAGCCGCTGTAACGACCCGGTATTTTCAACCATTCGCATCCGCACATGTCGGACTTGAATTTGCTCAAAATGTCGCGTTGTAAATAAAATTTGGCAAATCTCAGAATTTACAGTATATAAAAATCACAGATCACAGACACAGAGTAATATAATGCAGCGGAAACAAAAAAATAGTAGTTTATGAAGCTACTATGTAAATATATCGGAGTTAAATAAGATACAACAGAAGAAATAAAGTACAACAGAAGTCTCAATATGATAACTGATGCAGCGCAAGCTATAAAGGTACAAGGCTTAAGTCGCCTACGACTTAACTTAAGTCGGCCACGACTTAAGGTAGAAACTTTACGACCTAACTTGTTGATGAGTCGAACACGACCTAACAAGGCAAGAGATAAAGGGCTACGACCTAAGGAAAGTGAAGGCTTAAGTCGTCTACGACCTATCGAGTTAAAGAGAAAGACGCTGGAACGACCTAACATACTGTTAAGTCATATGCGAGCTAACGAGCTGAAGGAAAAAGTGTTTCGACCTAACGAATCACGACCTATGCTAGGTCGCAGAAAAAGGGAACGACCTAAGTTAGGTCGCGGAGAGATCTGGAGAGATAGGTCGCACACTTTAAGTCGCGAGGTCTTAAGTCGCGAGGACTTAGGTCGCGCAGTTTTTATGAAGCCGCTCTTTTAAGTCGCTGATGAAGAGATGCCGTTCATTTTAGGTCGCTCGCTCCAGATAACATTGATTTTGTTAAGTCGCGGAGAAGGTTATGTCACGGTTGTTGAGTCGTTGGGCCTGTTAAGTCGTAGGTCGCAGGCTATAGGTCGGAAACGACCTAAGTGTTGTAAATTCGTGATGTGTTGTATGTATTGCTTTGTAAGTCGCTATAACTGTGTGTTGTAAGCTGTTAAGTCGTGTACGACCTATAGTAAGTCGTAAGTCGTCTGATTTTTAGGTCGAGGGTTGTTAGGTCGGCAACGACTTAAGTGTTGTAATTTTTGTTTTTTTTCATGTGTTGTAATTTCTATAAATAGGCCGGTGGTGCCATTTGTAATAGTTTAGTTGATTTGAAATAAAACTCTTGTTTTGTTAGCTTTGTGCTTTCACCCAATTGGTAGTTGAGTGTAATCTCCTATCTCCTCTTTCGGTTAATTGAGTGCGCTCGATTCAACGACTGTAGAAGCCGATTCACGGAATCTAGTGCGCTAGATCAACGTGCGAAGAATCGCAGATCTTGGAATCCGGTATCGTGCGCGATCAACGAGTTTGGGATAGCTAGAATTCGGTATCTTCGGATCAACGAATTTGGGCATTTCAGTATTCATCAATCCACCGATTGCTACTTTCATCGATCTACCTTGTTTTTGATTAATCCGCTGCGTCAGTTTTGGTATCAGAGCTTATTTTAGCCAATCATAGCTAAATTGAGTCTTGGAGCCGATTTATTTGAAGAGTTAGAGAGGCCGAGCTACATCAAGCAAAGCCAAGTCGAAATCGAAGTGTTGGAGATTAGAATTTGCATCATTTTGAGAAGTTGTGTTCATCGTGTTCATCATATTTTTGCAACAAGGTTGGAGTTTTCGATCCATTTCATTTTGGATCTAAGTTCGAAAAGTGTTTGAATTTGAAGTGTGAAGAACTTCGGCCGAGATAAGCAAGTGAAGGCCGTGTACATCATTTGACCGAGAATTGAAGTGTTTGTGAAGTTTTCAAGCATGCCACCAAGAAGAGCTAATCGTCACCAAAACGTAGAAGCTTTGTATCGAAGAGAAGAAGCTGATGAGATGGAGCAAAGAATCAATGAAAACTTTAGTGAAAAGCTTAACGAAGGAATTGGTCGGTTAGAGAAGATGATGTTAGAGATGAATCAAAATCGGAGAAGGGTATCACCTGAATCTAACCATGGGGGAAGTAGAGTCTCACCACATTCCAATCGAGAAAGAAGTGTTGATGATGATCGAAGACGTGACAGGAACGTGAATGATCGTGAACGGAGGAATGTAGATAGAAGGGATGTTGGTGGAAGACGTGATGGCAGTAGAGATGTTGGTGGTCAGGATCGACATCGATATACATCCGATTTTGAAGAAGAGTATGATGGTGGAAGTGTTCATGGACAAGGACGTGGACAAGGAAGAAATCAATCGGAGTATGATCATAAGTGAGAATCTGGGATGAAGACTGAAATACCAGAATTCAAAGGTGGTATGCAAGTTGAGGAGTTTTTGGATTGGTTGTCTAATGTGGAGGAAATTTTTGACTTCAAGGAAGTTCCAGAACATCGTAGAGTGAAGTTGGTTGCTACGAGATTGAGGGGTAGAGCTTTGGCGTAGTGGCAGCAAACCAAACTTACACGTGAACGGATGGGGAAGTCAAAGGTTGAATCATGGGAAAAGATGAGGAAAATGATGAAAGCCACATTCTTACCTTATAATTATCAATCGCTTATGTATCAGAGGTTGCAAAACTTGAGACAAGGGACAAAATCTGTGAATGACTATGCTGACGAATTTTATCAACTGATTGCAAGGAATGATATTATGGAGACAGAAGAACAATTGACAACTAGATTTGTTGGGGGGTTGCGAATGCAGATTCAGGATATGGTTAACATGTTTGATCTCAGATCTGTAGCTGAAGCACACCAGAAGGCGTTAGCTTGGGAGAAACAGGGAAGACGAGGTAGTAGTGTGTTTACAAGTTCCAACAATCCAGTGAAGGGTGTTAGTGGAAGTTCTAATGTTTCAAAAGTTGTTGCAAAACCAGTTGTGAATGAGGTTGGGAAGACGAAAGTCAATAATGGTTTCAAGTGTTATAATTGTCAAGAAATGGGCCACAAAAGTAGCGAATGTCCAAAGCCGAAGAAGAGAGCTATGATAGCGGAGGTCGAGGATGAGGATGAAGAAGCTGAATGTTCCAATTCACTACCTGATGAGGAGGAAGAAGAAGTGTCGGGAGACGAAGGTTATAATCTAATGATGAGGAGGTCTTGTTTGACACCAAAGCTAGAGGAGGATTGTAGTTGGTTGAGGAGCAATATATTTCAGTTGACATGTACTATTCTGGGGAAAGTTTGCAAATTTGTTATTGATGCTGGAAGCTGTGATAATATAATTTCGTCAGAGGCTGTGAGGAAATTGGCATTAAAGACTGAGAAACATCCGAAACCATACAAGCTGGCTTGGTTGAGAAAAGGCGGGGAGGTGAAGGTTGGACGAAGGGCTTGTGTGAACTTTTCAATTGGAAAGAAATACAAGGATGAAATCTGGTGCGATGTGGTAGATATGGATGTCTGTCATTTGTTGCTGGGGAGACCGTGGCAGTATGAAAGGGCAGTGCAACATGATGGGCGTACCAACAGTTACAATTTCATGTTTGAAGGCACGAAGATTACTCTAGTTCCAAAGAAGCGACCACAAAAAACAAGCTGGAGGAGATTGAAGAGCTGAAAACTTTATTATCTTTGAAGGAGTTTGTTAAAGAAGTTGAAGAGGAGCCTGAGGTGTTTTTGTTGATTGGGCAAGAGAGCAATGAAGTGGTTGAGATACCTGAAGAAGTTAAACCAGTACTTGAAGAATTTAATGATGTGTTTCCTGAAGAACTACCAACGGAGTTGCCACCGTTGAGGGATATACAACACCAGATAGATCTTGTTCCAGGTGCTGTGTTGCCACATAGACCACACTATAGAATGAGTCCGAAAGAACATGAAGAGTTGCGTAGGCAGGTAGAGGAATTGCTTGAACATGGGCGAATACAGGAGAGTTTGAGTCCGTGTGCTGTACCAGCATTACTCGTACTGAAGAAGGATGGCTCATGGAGAATGTGTACGGACAGCAGGGCACTGAATAAGATAACTGTCAGATACAGATTTCCAATGCCGAGACTTGATGGTCTGTTAGATTAAATTAGTGGGTCTGTGATCTTTTCTAAGATTGACTTGAAGAGCGGTTATCATCAGATTCGCATTAGACCAGGGGACGAATGGAAGACAGCGTTCAAGACGAGGGAAGGATTGTATGAATGGCTGGTAATGCCGTTTAGTCTATCGAATGCACCGAGTACATTCATGAGGGTGATGAAACAAATTTTCAGGCCATACATTGGGAAATTTGTGGTGGTGTATTTCGATGATATTCTGATATATAGTGGAAGTCCAGAGGAACATTTGAATCATCTGAGAGAAGTGTTGATGGTACTGCGACAAGAACAGTTTTATGCTGCAATGAAGAAATGCGTGTTCATGACGCATAATGTTTTATTTCTGGGGTATGTTGTATCGGGAGAAGGGATACAGGTGGACAGGAGTAAAGTTGAGGCGATTAGAGATTGGCCACAACCCAAGACGATAACAGAGGTTCAGAGTTTTCATGGGTTGGCTTCATTTTATAGAAGATTTATTCCACACTTTAGTAGTGTGATGACACCTGTTACGGATTGCATGAAGGGTAAACAGTTTGCATGGACAGAGGAAGCAGAGGATGCTTTTGGGAAGATCAAGGAGTTGCTGACGTCTGCACCAATTCTAGTATTACCAGATTTTCAGTTGTTGTTTGAACTACACACTGATGCATCCAAGGTTGGGATTGGAGGAGTGTTGAGTCAGAGGGGACGTCCAATTGCATACTTTAGTGAGAAGTTATCAGGAGCAAAGATGAGATATAGTACATATGACGTGGAATTTTATGTTGTTGTGCAAGCTATTAACCACTGGAGACACTATCTATTTCAGAAAGAGTTTGTTCTGTATACTGATCATGAGGCATTGAAGCATTTACAAGGGCAAGACAAGATTTCAGCGAGACATGCATCATGGATTGCATATCTGCAACAGTTTACATTTGTTGTGAAACACAAATCGGGAGTGACGAATCGTGTTGCGGATGCGTTGAGTAGAAGAAATCACATGTTAACTACAATGAAGGTTGAAGTGACGGGGTTTGATATGTTGCCAGAATTATTTGTCGATGATCCTTACTTTGCAAAGTTTGTTGATAAAGTCAAGGAGGGAGAGACGGATGAGTTTATGATGGTAGATGGTTTTCTGTTCAAAGGAAATCGATTGTGCATATCTGATTGTAGTTTGAGAATGAAGATTGTGAAGGAGCTACATGAAGAAGGCCACGCGGGGAGAGACCGTACATTACAGTTGATTTCACAATCTTATTTTTGGCCATCGATGAGAAAAGAGGTTGAGAGATTTGTGGAACGATGTCATATCTGTCAAGTATCAAAGGGAACTGCTACAAACGCAGGATTATATATGCCGTTACCTGTGCCTACTAAACCATGGGTTGATGTGAGTATGGACTTTGTGTTAGGATTGCCGAGAACGCAGCGTGGTAATGATTCCATTTATGTGGTGGTTGACCGATTTTCGAAAATGGCACATTTTATTGCTTGTAAGAAGACGACAGATGCTGTTCATGTTGCTCAGTTATTTTTCAAAGAGATATATCGACTTCATGGATTGCCAGAATCTATTGTGTCGGATAGAGATACTCGTTTTCTGAGTCATTTTTGGCTAAGTTTGTGGAAGATGGTCGGAACGAAGTTGAAGTTTAGTAGTGCTTACCATCCACAAACTGATGGGAAAACAGAGGTAGTTAACAGATCGTTGGGAAATTTGTTGAGATGCCTTATGAAGGATAATCTGAAGAGTTGGGACATGAAGTTATGTCAGGCAGAATTTGCTCATAATCATGCTGTAAACCGTAGTACGAGTTTCAGTCCATTTCAGATAGTGTATTCAAGCTTACCAAAGGGACCGTTGGATTTAACGGTCATACCACACTCGAAGGGGACAGTTAAGAAAGCTGCTGATTTTGTTGAAGGGTTGACGGAATATCATAAAATCGTTCAGGAACGATTGGAGAAGGCGAATGAGAAGTATAAACACTCTGCAGATCTGAAGCGAAGAAGTGTTGAGTTCAATGAAGGAGATATGGTGTATGCTGTATTAACAAAGGACCGTTTTCCAGTGGGCGCTTATAACAAATTGAAAGCCAGAAAAATTGGTCCTGTACAAGTCGTGAAACGGATTAATGAAAATGCTTATAAGTTGAAGCTGCCGGAGGATGTGTACACGTCTGACGTATTCAATGTTAAGCATCTCGTACCATATCATGGGGATGAATTTGTTGTGGAAGAAGAGAGTGCAAATTCGAGGACGAATTCTTCTCAACCTGGGGAGGATGATGCAGCGCAAGCTACAAAGTTACAAGGCTTAAGTCGCCCACGACTTAACTTAAGTCGGCCACGACTTAAGGTAGAAACTTTACGACCTAACTTGTTGATGAGTCGAACACGACCTAACAAGGCAAGAGATAAAGGGCTACGACCTAAGGAAAGTGAAGGCTTAAGTCGTCTACGACCTATCGAGTTAAAAAGAAAGATGCTGGAACGACCTAACATACTGTTAAGTCATATGCGAGCTAACGAGCTGAAGGAAAAAGTGTTTCGACTTAACGAATCACGACCTATGCTAGGTCGCAGAAAAAGGGAACGACCTAAGTTAGGTCGCGGGGAGATCTGGAGAGATAGGTCGCACACTTTAAGTCGCGAGGTCTTAAGTCGCGAGGACTTAGGTCGCAAAGACTTAGGTCGCGCAGTTTTTATGAAGCCGCTCTTTTAAGTCGCTGATGAAGAGATGCCGTTCATTTTAGGTCGCTCGCTCCAGATACCGTTGATTTTGTTAAGTCGCGGAGAAGGTTATGTCGCGGTTGTTGAGTCGTTGGGCCTGTTAAGTCGTAGGTCGCAGGCTATAGGTCGAAAACGACCTAAGTGTTGTAAATTCGTGATGTGTTGTATGTGTTGCTTTGTAAGTCGCTATGACTGTGTGTTGTAAGCTGTTAAGTCGTGTACGACCTATAGTAAGTCGTAAGTCGTCTGATTTTTAGGTCGAGGGTTGTTAGGTCGGCAACGACTTAAGTGTTGTAATTTTTGTTTTTTTTCATGTGTTGTAATTTCTATAAATAGGCCGGTGGTGCCATTTGTAATAGTTTAGTTGATTTGAAATAAAACTCTTGTTTTGTTAGCTTTGTGCTTTCACCCAATTGGTAGTTGAGTGTAATCTCCTATCTCCTCTTTCGGTTAATCGAGTGCGCTCGATTCAACGACTGCAGAAGCCGATTCACGGAATCTAGTGCGCTAGATCAACGTGCGAAGAATCGCAGATCTTGGAATCCGGTATCGTGCGCGATCAACGAGTTCGGGATAGCTAGAATTCGGTATCTTCGGATCAATGAATTTGGGCATTTCAGTATTCATCAATCCACCGATTGCTACTTTCATCTACCTTGTTTTTGATTAATCCGCTGCGTCAATAACCAAGTACAAGCTGAATAGAACAACAGAACTGAGATAGATAAAACTAGATAAGCAGATAATCTTCAGCGATTCCAATCTCCAGAAAGTGGAATCCAAATCTGTGAATACTCAGGCTGACCCGAGCACAAATAAAAATACAAACACTCGAGTCAGGACATACATACTTATACACTGTAAATCAACCCAAGTGAACTGTAATAAAGGTACAAGTAACTTAAAGGATGCTTGGGATCGCCCATCCTTTAAGGATCCGTTAAATTATCTACTATGTAGTAATATTGCGCTATTATAATAATGTCTAATATAAAATAAACATACTTAAAATAGCATTAGGGCTTTACATTTAATCTGAACTTACCCTAACATGTAATAGTGCCAATAGTATATACAGTAC
The DNA here is from genome assembly GCA_030737815.1 of Allium fistulosum. Classification (NCBI taxonomy): domain Eukaryota; kingdom Viridiplantae; phylum Streptophyta; class Magnoliopsida; order Asparagales; family Amaryllidaceae; genus Allium; species Allium fistulosum. Next base: position 892,219,086 of record CM060902.1, read on the forward strand.
CTGCATACCCCGCAAGACTATGAGAATATACTCCATAGGCACGACACAAATAGAAACTCGTAGTAAAGCTCGCTATGGTAGGTGACACGACACAACTAGGCAATGCCATGGTAGATATACCAATTACGCATCCGGACTGGTGGTGACGCATAGCAGCCACTACCGCCCACCTCGAACAACACTCCATCAAGGATGCGCACCAAATCAATCACAAGTAATAGAATGGTATCGAAGAAGTGTGTCCGATCAGAGGTGCTACCTCCTTGGCCCGTCGATCGCTCCTGTTTTAGCCACCTTATGCCAACTCATGGGAGTTGGGTCCACGTATATACCTTAGGATCGTCGCCACCGTCCTACTTCATTCTGAAAACTCCACCGCGTACACAGTTGTTAAAGTGGTTTTCGGTATCGACATAGAGTATGTCCATATCCGATCCCGGTCTCTTTAACAACCAATCGTTATTATAACCCATGGTTATAAATTTTAAAATAATATTTTATACTTAAAAATAGAATATCATTTCAAATCCAAATCTTTATCAAAATAAAGATTAAATCAATTCTAAACCATTTCCATATATTTAAAATATCATATCATTTCATCATTTTAATATATCAAAATATCATATCTTTCCAAAAACTTCCTTTCAAATCATTTTAATATATCAAAATATCATATCTTTCCAAAAACTTCCTTTCAAATCATTTTAATATATTTCAAATCATTTTAATATATCAAAATATCATATCTTTCCAAAACTTCATTTCAAATCATTTTAATATATCAAAATATCATTTGAGTTCAAATCTAAATATTCAACTTTAAATACTTTTTAAATTTAAAGATATCATTCATTTATTATCACTTTAAGTCACCTTTTAAATACTTTATATTTCAATCAAAATAATTCATTTAAACCATTTAAAAGTGTAATTATTATACTTTCAAATCAAGTATTCAATTTCCAAAGTTTTAAACTATTCTGAGTTCATTTACTAAGTTAAAAACCATAAACATTGAAAATTTCAGCCTTTCACAGCTTTCAGAAAAAGCTGTTATAAGTTATACTTGAAAACATTTTAATTCAGCAAAGACAGCATTTTTGAAAATGCTGTTAAATCTCAGTTTAGTTGAAATTTAGTTTAAAACAGCAAAGACAGCATTTCCAGAAATGCTGTAATAGCTCAGGTTTCAAATTAAAGGTTTTAATTAAATTCAGCAAAGACAGCAGACCACTACAGCATTTACAGAACTGCTGTAATAGGCCTTTATTAAGTTTTTAGCCATATAATTTACTACAGCAACTACAACATTTCAGAACTGCTGTAATAGCCTCTTTATAAAGCTTTTAGTTTATTTACAGAAACCATAGCATTTTTGAATGCTATTAAAAATATTTTCCAGATTTTAGTGTATTTCCAGCAAATAATAACCTTCAATATTAAACTTTTTAAACATTATAAAAATCATATTTTGACATTCAGAAATGTTCATTAAATTTACTCTTTTAATTTGTGATTTTTATAAGAAACATTTACAGAAAAATCCAAATTTCCAATGATTTTACTTAACAAATCCAAATGTACAATTTTCTTTTCTTCACATTTTTAACAAATAAACTTAACACTTATATTTTATTTCCATTTCACAAATTAAACTAAATTTTCAATTTTATTTAATTAACTTAAACCTTTAATAAAAACCAAATTCACATTTCCAAGTCAAGTTATATTTTAAAATTACACCTTTAAGCATTCATTTATTTAACCATTTTAATACATAGAAAACTTAATAACACTTTATTAAATCATTTAAATTCAAATTCAAATCAAATTATCATATTTACCATTTTCCAAATATAATTAAATTTCCATTTTATTTATATAACTTAAATATCATTTTAAAACCAAAATTCCAAACTTAAGTTATATTTCAAAAATTCACTTTTTCCATTCATTTAAATTACATTTTTAACTTCTAGAAAAATCCAAATTTCTTTATTTAAACATTAAAAATCCAATTTAAATCAAATTTTCATAATTTTACACTTTTAAAAATATTTAAAATATTTAAAATACTTTATAAAAATAACCACGGGCCTATATATAGTTTTCTAACCTAGGTCAAGTGATACAGATATGTATCATTTCAATCTGCAGTTTAAAAAGCAAAAATCCGGATTCTATCATTTCAAACCTGCAATCCCAAGTTAAAATAAAATAAATAAAAACCGTTCAGCCCTATCATTTTAGCCCATAACGATTTTTCCCTATTCGAAAGTCCGTTCGGGTATGTATTATTTCAACCCATAGTGAATCTAATCTACAGGGAACTTGCAGTGTGATAAACAGGTATAAAATGAACAATATACAATAAATAACAGTAACAGATGATATGACGGGTAATTTAGCAGTTTTAATATCATATAAATAAATCATCACAGGCAGATATAACATAACATAAAAGTTCTACATTTTCAATTGTTGTCAATTCACATTTGCATAAGTATAAATGTCAGGTGAGATTTACTCACCTTTTTATGCTGGAGTTAGCGATCAAAACACACAGAATAGATTCCAGAAAGCACGACAAACACGATACAACACGACTTTGGATTCAAATGAGTGGAGAGAGCCAAGATATGATCTTGTATACAACCAAAATAAGACAATATACCCATAAATATTCAACACAAACAACATTGAAATACAAAGCAACAAGGAACAAGACCTTGCCTTTACCATTCAAGTGCACGGCCTAGGGACCCTTATGCTCAGCTATGATGATGCTTTGGCTCAGGTATGGCATCATATAGGTCAGGTTTAACATCATATAGGCAAGGCAACAAGTGGATGAAGATGGTAGTGGTGAAAATATGAAGCATACAAAAGAAACAAGACAAAAAGGAAACTTGGATGCACATTTTGGCTTGGCCTATGGGTCAATTGGGCTTGGCTCATTCTTAGTACAGATCTGGACATATCTGAAGTTGAAGGTCAGAGGTGGTATCATGGTGGTGGTGGAGCAATAGGAGGCAGCCAAGGTGAACTATGAAGGTGATAGTGGCAAACAAGGTCGGCTATGGCAATATTGTGGAGTTTTGTGGTGCTATCATCAAATGCAAGTCACGGCCAGGTCAAGATAAGTGGAGAGGCTGATGGTGCTGCTGTAGATGGTGGTGGTGACGGTGGAGGCGATGGAGTAAGGGCTAGGCCAAGCAAGGCTAGGTAGAAGAGGAAGGCAAAACAATGAAATGAAGAAGAAAAGAGAGAAACCATTACCATTGTTGTTTTTTTTAATTGAAGATAGCCGTGAGTTTTGAGATAAAGAAAAGCTTCTCACGTGAATGAGAAATGAAATACACGGCTATGCAAAAAGAAATGGACGGCCAAAGAAGGAAAAGGAAAAGGCACAAGAAAATGAAGAGGCAGGGTAAATGAAAAAGTCTCCAGAAAATGAAAGGTCTTGACTCTTTGTATTTCAATTTTTCTTTTATCAAAATATACTACATAAATTTCATTAAATACATTTTAAAACTGAAACAAATTAAAATAAAATGTAGATAAATAATTAAAATTAAAGAAAATAGAAAAAGAATTAAAGAAATAGTTTAAAAATTCAAAACAGGACTTAAAAATTACAAATAGAATATCACTAGTTTTAGAAAATTTCTATTTCACTTTAAAACAAATAAAAGGTCAAATAAATAAAATAAATGAGGAACAAAATAAAGTGGGAAATGAGAATAAAATAAGATCTTAAGAAAAATAGAAAAATAAATAAAGAATTACTTTAATTAATTGAAACTGGAAATTAGAAATTGTAAGCAAAATACAACTGACACTGGAAAATGTCAATTATACTTTTAAAAATGTTTTAAAACCAAAATATATACATAACATGTTATTTTACCCATATAAATATAAATTAGAACATTTCATGACCAAATAAAATATTATTTATATAATTTAAAATAAACAATTTTGTTAAATACAGCAATTTACACACTATATTTAAAAGGGCATAACTTTCACATTATAAATCAGATTTCAGCGAAACGAAAAGCAGTATTCTTAAAGTTTTATTTACTTCCATAATAAAAGATAAAATTCAAAATTTCATCATTTTAATTTTTTTATATTAAAAGTCAAAGTTTGACCATATTGACCAAAATTCACATTTGTGGAAAATATCTTATTTATTCATGTTTGAAATTATAATTCACATTCAAAACACAATTTATATTTAAAATAACAAAATTATCTAATTTAAATAAATAAAATAAAGTTTTTAAATCAGGAAATTAAATTAAAGTAATTAAATAATAAAATTAAAAATAATCACAAAATACAGGGTTGTTACACTCTCCCCCACTCAAAACTTTTCGCCCCCGAAAAGGAATGAGGTACGGGAAAGCACAGAAAAGAAAAAATGAAATAAGATTAAGACAAGATAACAAGAAGATTGAAATTGTACTTGATAACTGTTATTATAGGTAAGTTTAACAACGTGGAGATGATCTTCCCAAGATCCTCCAGAATCAAGAACATAAGCACGAAAAAGATCATTGAGAATCTGATTCACCCTTTCCGTTTGACCGTCGGTCTGTGGATGGTAAGCAGTGCTCAGATTCAGAATTGGAAGAAGTAAGAACCACATAAGAGATAGAAAAGTTAAATGAAGAAGGAAAAAGAGAAAGAAAGACTAGAACAACTTATTAAGCACAATACGAAAAACACGATTCATCAAATCAACAAAAAGAGCATGAGCATTAGTCAAACCAAAAGACATGACTAACTATTCATACAAAAACCGTTCTCAGTACGGAAAGCAGTCTCGGGAATACTTTCTTCAGCAACCCTGAGTTGGTGAAAATCAGAGGCAAGATCAAGCTGAAAGAGAACAGTAGCTCCAAGGCTAACCAATTCGAATTTGATTTCCTACTTAGAAGGTAGGAGAATGGAAACAACCAGAAAGAAAATAGATTGGAAAACAGAATAAGATAATAAATTTAAAACCATGAAAATTTCAACTTACATTAATAATAAATTTCATCCATTTGATTTCACTTAAGTTAAATAAATCTTAATTATTTTTAAATCTCATTATCTCAACATCAAATCAACAATTTATAAAGTCATGGATTTGAACAATCATTTATTATATTCATTATATTGTAAATTATTCAATTAACCTTTTTTCTCTATTTACCTCTATTGATCCTTTATAATTAAAATTTAAGTGTATAACATTTATTATAACCACTCCAATTTTATTTATAAAATCCTTTTATATTGTACATTATCCAATTACATTGTTAACTTTTAAAAATTTAGGTAAGTTTTATTGGAATGTAATAGAATATTATACAAATAAATTCTCCAATTTCAATTATTCAAGTTTAAATATTTATTCAAATTTGATTTCCTTTATAATTGAAATTATCCTTTAAGATAAAATTTAAGAATTATATTTCCGATTAACTTCAAACTATTTAGAAATAAATATATATTCATACACAATATATATCAAATCAAATTTAAATCATATATCTATATAATATAAGTCAAGTCATATTTAGAAATTCAAATCAATAAAATTCCAAAGCAAAACTGTAGCAAAGCTACAGAATAGTCTCTCCACTTCGAAACTCGAAAATGAATGTCGATGATGCTGCAGTCATCACCGAAATTATTTTTCAGCGACAAAGAAAAGGGCACTGATTTACAAATTAAAAATCCTTTGAAACAATTTCTACTAGCAATACTTTTAAATAATATATCCTTTTAAAACTTTCAAAACAAAGTTCGAAATCATCGGAAATTAAATTCTCACATTCTTGATTTAAATCCATTTAAATTCCCAAATTAATTTATAACCATGTTTAATTTTTTTAGATATTAAACTAAAGCCAATGATTATAAAATACATGCAAAGTTAAATATTATTCCTTAACATCCAATTCAATTAATTATCAAAATTCAGAAAATTATCCTTATACATATTATAATTATACAAAATTTATCCATCTACTAAATTTAAAAACCATATTGTGTTAGTTGGTTCTGTTCAAGCGTTTTGGAGATCCTATCGATAGCGTTGATCAGACGAACCGATCAGAAACCCAAATCAACATCAACAACTCAAACAACACAATATATAAAACATCTTTAAAATATAAAAATTTCAAATACAAGATTAATTTTCAAAATAAGGATAGGGATTCAGAGTTGATGGTCTCAAATCAAAGAGAACCCTGATTTGAATATAAGTTGGAGACAAAAGATAAGATGATTAAACAACAGAATAGGGAGATGGCTAAGCTTATATAAATCGCGGGTAACCTTAACCGGGTCAACCGTGACTTAATGAATAAGATCGTTGTGGATTTTCTGGGGTAAATCTACATTCGATCCAAGAAATATAATTTAGAATAATAAGAGATACTAGCATCTAAACCAAGGATATAGAAGTCTTTGGTGAATCAATGCTTTTTTTTGTAAAGAAGTTTCACCCCTTTACAAGTCATTAGAATATTGGCGGGACCGCCAATACATTAGAAAGATTATTCGGAGTGGAGTTATTGGACACTCCAGAACCAAGAAGACACGAATAGGGGAGGACAAGAATGGACTTTGGAACCGAAGGGAACGTTCCAAAATTCCAAGAAAACCGAATCGAAGAAGAATGAATTCAAGTCCGAACGAAGGTGATTCTGTAATTAAATCTACTCTATATGCTGATTTTGCCTAAAACCGGAGCTCTGATACCACATGTAACGACCCGGTATTTTCAACCATTCGCATCCGCACATGTCGGACTTGAATTTGCTCAAAATGCCGCGTTGTAAATAAAATTTGGCAAATCTCAGAATATACAGTATATAAAAATCACAGATCACAGACACAGAGTAATATAATACAGCGGAAACAAAGAAATAGTAGTTCATGAAGCTACTATGTAAATATATCAGAGTTAAATAAGATACAACAGAAGAAATAAAGTACAACAGAAGTCTCAATATGATAACCAAGTACAAGCTGAATATAACAACAGAACTGAGATAGATAAAACTAGATAAGCAGATAATCTCCAGTGATTCTAATCTCCAGAAAGTGGAATCCAAATCTGTGAATACTCAGGCTGACCCGAGCGTAAATAAAAATACAAACACTCGAGTCAGGACATACATACTTATACACTGTAAACCAACCCAAGTGAACTGTAATAAGGTACAAGTAACTTAAAGGATGCTTGGGATCGCCCATCCTCTAAGGATCCATTAAACTATCTACTATGTAGTAATATTACGATATTATAATAATGTCTAATATAAAATAAACATACTTTAAAATAGCATTAGGGCTTTACATTTAATCTGAACTCACCCTAACACGTAATAGTACCAATAGTCTATACAGTACCTGCATACCTCGCAAGGCTATGAGAAGATACTCCATAGGTACGACACAAATAGAAACTCGTAGTAAAGCTCGCTATGGTAGGTGACACGGCACAACTAGGCAATGCCAGGGTAGATATACCAATTATGCATTCGGACTGGTGGTGACGCATAACAGCCACTACCGTCCACCTCGAACAACACTCCCAAATCAAGGGTGTGCACCAAATCAATCACAAGTAATAGAATGGTATCGAAGAAGTGTGTCCGATCAGAGGTGCTACCTCCTTGGCCCGTCGATCGCTCCTGTTTTAGCCACCTTATGCCAACTCACGGGAGTTGGGTCCACGTATATACCTTAGGATCGTCGCCACCGTCCTACTTCATTCTGAAAACTCCACCGCGTACACAGTTGTTAAAGTGGTTTTCGGTATCGACAGAGAGTATGTCCATATCCGATCCCGGTCTCTTTAACAACCAATCGTTATTATAACCCGTGGTTACAAATTTCAAAATAATATTTTATACTTCAAAATAGAATATCATTTCAAATCAAAATCTTTATCAAAATAAAGATTAAATCAATTCTAAACCATTTCAATATATTTAAAATATCATATCATTTCAAAACTTCATTTCAAATCATTTAATATATCAAAATATCATATCTTTCCAATACTTCCTTTCAAATCATTTTAATATATTTCAAATCATTTTAATATATCAAAATATCATATCTTTCCAAAACTTCATTTCAAATCATTTTAATATATCAAAATATCATTTGAGTTCAAATCTAAATATTCAACTTTAAATACTTTTTAAATTTAAAGATATCATTCATTTATTATCATTTCAAGTCACCTTTTAAATACTTTATATTTCAATCAAAATAATTCATTTAAACCATTTAAAAGTGTAATTATTATACTTTCAAATCAAGTATTCAATTTCCAAAGTTTTAAACTATTCTGAGTTCATTTACTAAGTTAAAAACTATAAACATTGAAAATTTCAGCCTTTTACAGCTTTCAGAAAAAGTCAAAAACAAAATGCACAGGCCTGAAAATTGCTAAGCCTACAATAGAAAACTTCAGATTTTAAACAAAAAAAAATCATGCAATTTGGATAAAGTGTGAGAAAGTTATGATGTCTCAAAGTTGGAACCAGGCAGTGTTTTCACTGTAAAAATCTGGGCATAAGTTATACTTGAAAACATTTTAATTCAGCAAAGACATCATTTTTAAAAATGCTGTTAAATCTCAATTTAGTTGAAATTTAGTTTAAAACAGCAAAGACAGCATTTCCAGAAATGCTGTAATAGCTCAGGTTTCAAATTAAAGGTTTTAATTAAATTCAGCAAAGACAGCAGACCACTACAGCATTTACAGAACTGCTGTAATAGGCCTTTATTAAGTTTTTAGCCATTTAATTTACTACAGCAACTACAGCATTTCAGAACTGCTGTAATAGCCTATTTATAAAGCTTTTAGTTTATTTACAGAAACCATAGCATTTCTGAATGCTATTAAAAGTATTTTCCAGATTTTAGTGTATTTCCAGCAAATAATAACCTTCAATATTAAACTTTTTAAACATTATAAAAATCATATTTTGACATTCAAAAATGTTCATTAAATTTACTCTTTTAATTTGTGATTTTTATAAGAAACATTTACAGAAAAATCCAAATTTTCAATAATTTTACTTAACAAATCCAAATGTACAATTTTCTTTTCTTCACATTTTTAACAAATAAACTTAACACTTATATTTTATTTCCATTTCACAAATTAAACTAAATTTTCAATTTTATTTAATTAACTTAAACCTTTAATAAAACCAAATTCATATTTCCAAGTCAAGTTATATTTTAAAATTACACCTTTAAGCATTCATTTATTTAACCATTTTAATACATAGAAAACTTAATAACACTTTATTAAATCATTTAAATTCAAATTCAAATCAAATTATCATATTTACCATTTTCCAAATATAATTAAATTTCCATTTTATTTATATAACTTAAATATCATTTTAAAACCAAAATTCCAAACTTAAGTTATATTTCAAAAATTCACTTTTTCCATTCATTTAAATTACATTTTTAACTTCTAGAAAAATCCAAATTTCTTTATTTAAACATTAAAAATCCAATTTAAATCAAATTTTCATAATATTACACTTTTAAAAATATTTAAAATATTCAAAATGTTTTATAAAAATAACCACGAGCCTGTATATAGTTTTCTAACCTAGGTCAAGTGATACAGATATGTATCATTTCAATCCGCAGTTTAAAAAGCAAAAATCCGGGTTCTATCATTTCAAACCCGCAATCCCAAATTAAAATAAAATAAATAAAAACCGTTCAGGCCTATCATTTCAACCCATAACTTTTTTCCTTATTCTAAAGTCCGTTCGGGTATGTATCATTTCAATCCATAGTGAATCTAATCTACAGGGAACTTGCAGTGTGATAAACAGGTATAAAATGAACAGTATACAATAAATAACAGTAATAGATGATATGACGGGTAATTTAACAGTTTTAACATCATATAAATAAATCATCACAGGCAGATATAACATAACATAAAAGTTCTACACATTCAATTGTTGTCAATTCACATTTGCATAAGTATAAATATCAGGTGAGATTTACTTACCTTTTTACGCTGGAGTTAGCGATCAAAACACACATAATAGATTCCAGAAAGCACGACAAATACGATACAGCACGACTTTGGATTCAAATGAGTGGAGAGAGCCCAGATATGATCTTGTATACAACCAAAATAAGACAATATACCCATAAATATTCAACACAAACAACATTGAAATAAATTGAAATACAAAGCAACAAGGAACAAGAGCTTGCCTTTACCATTCAAGTGCACGGCCTAGGGACCCTTATGCTCAGCTATGATGATGCTTTGGCTCAGGTATGGCATCATATAAGTCAGGTTTAACATCATATAGGCAAGGCAACAAGTGGATGAAGGTGGTAGTGGTGAAAATATGAAGCATACAAAAGAAACAAGACAAAAAGGAATCTTGGATGCACCTTTTGGCTCGGCCTATGGGTCAATTGGGCTTGGCTCATGCTTAGTACAGATCTGGACATATCTGTAGTTGAAGGTCAGAGGTGGTATCATGGTGGTGGTGGAGCAATAGGAGGCAGCCAAGGTGAACTATGAAGGTGATAGTGGCAAACAAGGTCGGCTATGGCAATATTGTGGAGTTTTGTGGTGCTATCATCAAATGCAAGTCACGGCCAGGTAAAGACAAGTGGAGAGGCTGATGGTGCTGCTGTAGATGGTGGTGGTGATGGTGGAGCTGATGGAGTAGGGGCTAGGCCAAGCAAGGCTAGGTAGAAGAGGAAAACAAAACAATGAAATGAAGAAGAAAAGAGAGTAGCCATTACCATTGTTGTTTTTTTAATTGAAGAGCCGTGAGTTTTGAGATTAAGAAAAGCTTCTCACGTGAATGAGAAATGAAATACACGACTATGCAAAAAGAAATGGATGGCCAAAGAAGGAAAAGGAAAAGGCACAAGAAAATGAAGAGGCAGGGTAAATGAAAAGTCTCCAGAAAATGAAAGGTCTTGACTCTTTGTATTTCAAATTTTCTTTTATCAAAATGTACTAAATAAATTTCAGTAAATACATTTTAAAACTGAAACAAAGTAAAATAAAATGTAGATAAATAATTAAAATTAAAGAAAATAGAAAAAGAATTAAAGAAATAGTTTAAAAATTCAAAACAGGACTAAAAATTACAAATAGAATATCACTAGTTTTAGAAAATTTCTATTTCACTTTAAAACAAATAAAAGGTCAAATAAATAAAATAAATGAGGAAAAAAATAAAGTGGGAAATGAGAATAAAATAAGATCTTAAGAAAAATAAATAAAGAATTACTTTAATTAATTGAAACTGGAAATTAGAAATTGTAAGCAAAATACAACTAACACTGGAAAATGTCAATTATACTTTTAAAAATATTTTAAAACCAAAATATACACATAACATGTTATTTTACCCATATAAATATAAATTAGAACATTTCATGACCAAATAAAATATTGTTTATATAATTTAAAATAAACAATTTTGTTAAATACAGCAATTTACACACAATATTTAAAAGGGCATAACTTTCACATTATAAATAGATTTCAACGAAACGAAAAATAGTATTCTTAAAATTTTATTTACTTCCATAATAAAAGATAAAATTCAAAATTTCATCATTTTAAATTTTTTATATTAAAAGTCAAAGTTTGACCATATTGACCAAAATTTACATTTCTAGAAAATATCTTATTTATTCATGTTTGAAATTATAATTCACATTCAAAACACAATTTATATTTAAAATAACAAAATTGTCTAATTTAAATAAATAAAATAAAGTTTTTAAATCAGGAAATTAAATTAAAGTAATTAAAATATAAAATTAAAAATAATCACAAAATACAGGGTTGTTACCGCCGCTTCCCAATGTTCAATTCGAGGTGCTTGCATAAATTGAGACAAAATATGAACTGAATAAGCCAGGTCCGGTCGAGTAACCGCAAGATAAATCAAACGACCCACAAGTCGTCGGTATGATTCAGGATCTGCTAGAAACTCTCCAGTTGCAAGACCTAGCTTATGATTTTGTTCTATAGGAAACCCAATCGGTTTTGCCCCCAATAAGCCTGCTTCAGAAATAATATCCAAAGTATATTTGCGCAGACATAAAAACAAGCCTGATGAACTATGGACAACCTCAATCCACAAAAAATATTTGAGATTTCCAAGATCTTTCATTTTAAAACAATTACTAAGATAAGCTTTGAATATGGTAAGCGCATCGGAATCATTCCCAGAAATAACAAGATCATCAACATAAACTAAGACATTAATTGGAATACCGCCTTTAGTAAATGTAAAAAGAGAATAATCTGAACAAGACTATAGAAAGCCATACCCTTTCAAAGTTGACACCAATTTTGCAAACCAACATCTTGGAGCTTGCTTTAAGCCATACAATGACTTACGTAACCGACACACCAAAGTTGGATCCGAACTCTCAAACCCGGAAGGTAATTTCATGTATACCTCCTCATCAAGATCACCATGTAGGAACGCATTATGAACATCCATTTGATGTAGTTCCCAATTCTTGGATGCCGCTACGGCTAGAAAAACACGAACTGTAGTCATCTTGGCAACATGAGCAAAAGTTTCGTTGTAGTCAATTCCTTCTTGTTGGTGATTACCCAACACTACTAATCTGGATTTGAGACACTCAACGTCTCCATTTGACAAATATTTGGTCTTGTACACCCATTGACTACCAAGAGCACGTTTCCTCGGAGGAAGATACTCCAAGGTCCATGTGCCGTTGTCTTCTAGAGCCCGTATCTCATCTTTCATGGAACGGCGCCACTCATCGGATTTCATGGCTTCTTTAAATGATTTAGGATCCTTAACCTTAATTATAGCTGCAAGAAATCTCCGATAATTTACAGAAAAATTATCACAATTTATGTAATGTGCTAGAGGATAAGGAGTACCTGAGGAGTGATTGGAACGAGGAGAATCAGAAGATGGACCATTAGCAAAAACCGTATGTGTCACAAAATCTCGATACAGAACATTTGGGAACTTTTCCCGAAGACCACGACCCATTTCCTGTGGACTAGTAGACTGATCCGAAGCAGAACTATGCGTAGACCTAGCAGACCCATCTAAAGACTGATTATCAATATGCATAGTGGGTCGCTGTTTCGGCCCAGCGGTCGCTGGTTCTGGAACAATGGCATGTGCGTCAATTTGAACTTCGTCCATGTGATTATACTCATTATCATTAATCAAAAGATCAACATCCTCATCTTCATAATTTATTTCAGCAAAATCTTGATGAATATCATGGTCATTATTCTCACTAGATATTATACTGACATCTTCCGTACATCCAAATGGGAACACCTCCTCTACAAATTTCACATCTCTAGACACGAAAAATTTCTTTGTATCAAGATCAAATAATTTCCACCCCTTCTTACCAAATGGGTAACCCATAAAAATACACTTTCGACTCCGACTTGCAAATTTATCTCCCTTAGTTTTTTGATTATGAGCAAAGCACAAGCACCCAAAGGTTCGAATAGCACTAAAAGAGGATGGTTTACCAAAAATATCTCAAAAGGTGTTTTATTTTGTAACATGGAAGATGGTGTACGATTAATTAAATGAGCGGCAGTAAGAACACATTCACCTCAAAAATAAATAGGCAAGTTTGTTTGAAAGCGTAATGCCCTACCCACATTCAAAATATGTTTATGTTTCCTTTCAACTCTCCCATTTTGTTGTGGAGTATCCACACACGAAGTTTGAAACAAAATTCCAGTTGCATTAAAATAATCAATCAAACAATTAAACTCAGTTCCATTATCACTTTGAACGACCTTAATTGTTTGAGAAAACTGCCTATCGACCATAGCAACAAAGGACATAAATATTTAAAACACTTCTAATTTGTCAACCAACAAATAAATCCAAACTGCTCTCGAAAAATCATCAACTATTGTCAAAAAATAACGGGCCCCACATGACGAAACGTGTCGATATGGACCCCACAAATCACAATGTATTTTCTCAAAAATTCTAGAAGCTTTATTGTCACTTAAAGGAAACTTGTCTCTAGAATGTTTAGCATGCATACATACTTCACACCCTTTATCTAAACTATCTTTATTATTTTTGACGTGATGAATTAACTTAACTACTTTTTCAAAAGGATGCCTGAGCCGACGATGCCACAACTCCAAATTTGATGTTGCTTCAACTGTTGACACAAATTCCGGTTTGCTAAAGTAGTACAGTCCATCTCTCCTAACTCCCGTTCCAATCAGCTCCTTCATTTGGTCCTGTATAGCACAAATATGAGAATCAAATTGGATAATAGTTCGTAAATCATCATTAAGTTGAGAAAAAGAAATTAAATTGCAACTCAAATTTGAAACATAAAGTACTCCGGTGAGAGTAATTTTGTCCGACACACATACGGATCCTACCAAAGTAGCAATCACTTTTTCACCATTTGGCAAACCAACAGAACACTCAAGGTTTTGTGTGTCGAATAACCACGAACGTTGCCCTGTAACATGATGGGTTGCTCCGGTATCGATAATCCATGAAGCATCATCAAACTTACCACTCAATCGATTTTCGGGATTTTTACTATTACCAATCACGCCCGAAATAGCTTTCCACTACTCACTTGTGAACAATTGATCTTCACCATCAGCCATGACAAATTATTCTTGAAGAAAAAAATCGTTCTTTGGCTCTGATACCATGAAGAATTGGTAAAACTCAGCTTGAATTCTTATTAATCACCAGCATCCTTATTTATAATACATATCCAAGACTCTATCTTATGGTAACTCTAGAATTGCGGAAACAGCAGGAAATATTCCGAAGATATATCCCTTATTACATACCACTCATAACATCTAATCATATATTGCAGAAACAGCAGGAAATCTTTCGAAGATATTTCCCTTATTACATATCACTCATAACATCTAATCATATATTCTAAATATAGCATAATATCCTAATCATATATCATAATATCAAATCATATATTCTAACTATATCTCAATATATATGGTGAATTAATGAACTTTGGTGATGAAATGGAAGCAGTTTTGTGTGCTTAGGAAATAATGAAGTAAATGAATTGTAACTTGTATGAAAAGTGAAGAACAGGAATTGAAATGAATGAATTAACAAGAAGTATTGGAAAGAATTAATATCTATAATGGGAATGTAATTTGCAGCAATATGAACAAGAAGTAATATGAAAAGGAACTGAAATTATAAGAGTAACAAGAACAAGAAAAGAACTGAAATTGAAATAAGATTGTATCTAACAAAAGATGTAACTAAATAACAGGATTAAAATGGAAGAATTAACAAGAAAAGGAAATGTAAAGGACTAAGATTGCAACTAAAAAGTTATAGCAAGGTAACAGATCAAAGATAGAAGAACTGCACTAATTTTTAAATGAACTAAATGAAAATGAAGGCAAATTGTATTCAGATTTCTCAACACCCACTGGCCAATACTTGTACACATATATATACAAATCATGCGCATGCATGCTTGACTCAATCAAAACCAAGGTTTTAAAATCCGTCCGACACCATGGGTTTCCGTCGGTTTCGTTCCGGCATCGTCCGGAACGGAATTCAATAAAAATCTCGTTTCGGGATTTAGTAGAAGGGGGGAAGCTTATCAGAGAAATCGATCCACTGGAAGCAAAATAAATCTAAATATTACCTCTTTTGAAGTAATGTTCCTTAGTTTCATGCATTAGGGGAATCGAATTTGTGAAATGCCCTAATATCAATGTCGAACAGGAGCACCATGGTTTCTTATTTTTCTTTCTTGCTCTACTCCGGCTTTAAACTTTTGGGCTGGGATACTGACATGGATTTTGAACAGTAGCAGCTTGATTAGGGCAAGCTCAGGCAAGCTCAGAAAAGTGATGAAGTGTTTGAGATACTGATATGGATTTTGAACCTTTGGGCTGGGCCAAGTCGGGTTAACATTGTCTATAAAATGTTTATTTTTTAAATTTTTTGTAAAGAGTTTATAAGATGTTTATATTGTATATATAATTTGTATAAACATTTTAATAAAATTTGTGTCAACCTTTGCTAAATTTTTTAAATCGCCTTCATGAAATTTGTATAATACGAAGAATGTAATAAAAGATTATGTTAGCATTAACTATTTATTAATGTATTTATGAAAAAAGTAACGGAATTGGCTAAACGGAATTAAAATGGAATTTCCGAAAATTCCGAAACGGAACCGAAATTTGAAAAAAATTCGCTGACCGGCCGGAACGGAAACGGAAACGGAAAACGGAATTTTGAACCTTGATCAAAACCCAATGCACAAGTTACAAACTAACCCAACTGACATGGACTCGTCCCTGACACAAGCCCAAAACCTGATATAAGACTTATCAATACATTGTATACAAACATATACCAAATAATAAATTGAAACAACATGTATCAGTTGTGCATGTGCACAACATGCACACACATGAACACAATGATACACCCTAGTAACTCTCTCCTCTGGCCATGACTTCAACATCTGGAACACCTGACACCTCCCTGCTAACTCCAGCCACCAACTCTGATGATCCCCTGCCTTTCTCTGGTGAACTGGGTCGGAAATGACCTTCACTTGAATTTCTGCCTGCAAGAACAGTGGCCTTTCTCCTCCAAGACCATGGCAATCAATTCATGATCGTTACATAGATAACTATGAAATATTTTTTTTGCTTTATAAAAATTCATTTCCTGTCATTATATACTGCAAGACAGATAAGCCTTTCTGGAGGTTTTGTTTAATATTTGATCCTATTAGTTTTTCTCTATGTTTAATGTGTATAAAAAAATGCATGTTTATAAGAGGAGATGAATGTTGCAGGTGGATATACTTTCTCATCCCTCAATTGGTGCATTTTTAAGCCACTGTGGGTGGAACTCGGTGCTAGAAAGCCTGATCAATGGTGTACCCATAATAGGGTGGCCACTAGCAGCAGAACAGTTCTACAATACAAAATTTCTAGAAGAAATGGGAGTATGCATTGAAGTGGCAAGAGGTAATAGTGAGAATTCCAAGGTGGAAAAACAAAAAATCGTGAAGAGTATCAAGATTGTGATGGGCGATGGAAAAAAGAAAATGAAGAAAAAGTCCGGAGAAATCGGTGAAGTATTAAAAGGAGCCATGAAAGCTGCGAATGGAAATGTTGGTTCTTGCGTTACAGAGTTAAATGATTTTTTGCAATTAGTTAGTTCTAAATGATAACTACATTGAACTTGTAATTGTTAGTAGGTCATTTTACTTCAAATTACTATGCCTTTGGTCAAATATCTGCAAGCCAAACTGGTTCAAACATAACGTATTTACAAGTACACTCTACTTCTCTAAGCATAATTTGCTTTATTATTATTATTATAATATCTTTTAAGACATATGTGCATATATGCTTTAAGAGCTAGCAGATGCATATTGATATAAATACAAATAAATAGTTGGACACTAAAAGCATGCATATAAATAAGGTGGTTACAAACTATACCTAGTACCAAATTTATTTCACAATTGAGAACCGCCTTTAAATTGATTAAAAAAGGGGTTTTACTTTTGATTTCTATACAGGTGCATTTTAAAAGTACACATGTATAAAATTTGATTTTCTACCTGCGCATTTTCAAATGAAAATGCACATGTATATAATCGAAAAACAAATTTATTTTTATAATAAGATTTAAATGAGATATATGATCGAAATAAGTTTTAGGGAGATCTATATTTAATCTGAGTTATACAAATATTTTAAAAGATGCATGAATCCATATGCATCAAAAGTATCAGTACAGTCCATAGATGCAACTGTTTCGTGATACTAGTAGTAGATATATAAGCTAAGAAACTTAAACTTGGTAGAAATATGAATGTTATTTGATGAAAACTCTGATCAGTCTGATAGTATTAATCGTGGAAAATTGATGAATAATTCTAAGCATATTATTTAAATGAAGGTTAGCTTCAAAATAGCATAATAGATCCTCCTTCATCCATTATTTGCACGACAGAAAGGGAGCAGGAAATCCACTCATGATGTAGAAATCTTTGAATTTAAAGCTACTTCATCGGGTGATACGGTATATAACCTTGCATGGAATAGTCTGATTAATCAAATTAAGTCTGAATCAAGAAAATCTAAGCATTCTAAAGTCTCTGGTTCAAGCTCTTCCTACAGTGAGTTGAAGAACTTTCCTTTTTCTATTTAATGAATTTTCTTGTTCGGAAGGTAAGCGGGTATTAATTACCTTTCCAAAAAATTGATGTCTTAAACACATATGAGGTAGAAACTATTCATTTATTGTATTATTATAGATTAAACCGCATGTTAATAGCATTTAATTTTTTTGTTTTATCTCCTAAACAATGGCTGGAACTATGTATGTGGTACCTCTAAGACCATTACCAATAATGGACATGTTGACTTATCCTCTCCCTCTTACTTTTACACTGAACGAACAAACTCTGCGCCCATAAGAGAGAAACCAGCTACGGAACTAGTTTTTAAAAAAAAATAAACAAATAAAATAGTAAAGACTTTGCCGTTTTAATCAATTCTTGCAATAAAAATGGCAATCTTTTCGCCGTTTACACTACAACAAAGGCAGCGTATAGCGACGGCAAAAATGCGTCGGCGGCCGTCGGAAGCCGTCGCTATCCGTCGCTGATTGCCGTCGCTATTCAATCCGTTGCCACCAGGAAAAGCAACGGCAGCAGCGACGGCTCCGTCGCTAAAAAAACGACGGCAAGCGACGGTAACGCACACGTGTCAATGCCACGTGGCAGTTAGTTTGTTTTCCGAAGTCTGTTACTGGCCGTTACTAGCCGTCGCTTTGTTTGGTCCAGAAAGCCGTTACTAGCCGTTGCTAGCCGTCGCTTTTCTGGGCAAAACCTGCTGTGCACACAACAGCTATTCTTCCATCAAACCTCATCCCAAACCTCAAACCTCATCTCAAACCTCAATAATATCAACAATAACACATCTCAACAATACCCACAACATCAATATTCAACAATATAACCAAAAAAACACAAAAACCAACCAAACCAACATAGTATACAAAACCAAACCAAGTATCAAGGTACAAGGATCAAATCCAAATATAACCAAACCCAAACATCATCCAAAATACCAAGTATCCAAGTCCAAGTATCAAATCTAGTCTAAATATGTACATAAATACATACCCACAAGAATAGTAAAACTATGCATCATCATCCTCGGCATCATCAGATCCATCTTCCTGCTCCCCAGGCATAGAGCCGTGCTCCTGATAAAATGCTGCAATGCGCTCATCTATCTGCTGTGCCAATTGGCCCTTTCGCCAATCGTTGAGCTCATCCAGCTGCCTCTGCATCTGAGCAATACGCTCCTCATCCATCGATTTGCTATAAGCTCTTTGAAAATTAACAGCCTGTGAAATAACTGAAGTTAATACGATAGCATTTTACATGAATTTTGAATGAATTGGATAGTATATAAATAATTCTTTTGATGTGAGAATAATGTGGATCTTTTAATATGAAGTTATATGCTTTGACTGTTGTCAAATTATAACAATAATAATTATTATGTGTATTTGGACTATAAAGTATGTGTCAATAACAATAATAATTATTATGCCAAAGTATGTGTAATTGGACTATAAAGTTGAATGTGAGCAATTGTATCATAATTATTATAAATTTATTGATCGATATGAGATCTAGATATGCAATTGTATCATATTTAAATAAATGTACTTGATTGGGCTAAAATAAGCTATTACTTCACAACATTGGAGGGAAATTTGTATCGATGTGAGAATAATGTGGATCTTTTAATATGAAGTTAGTGAAATGGTTTACCTCCTGATTGCCGAAACCATAACGCCTATTTCGAGTAGGCGGTGCAATAACGGAATCCCAAATCCTGTTGGACTCCTCAACTGTAAGCTCTGCTCTTCCACTCGCCTGTGTCAATGCCGATGCCTTTGCCTCATATCGCCCCTGCAATTACAAACATAATTTTGAAACAATTGGTATACAATTTACATATATACAATTTGAATCACGAGTTAGCATATTTACCATCGCTGCTTCAGCTTTGCTATCGGTCCAATCATAGGTCGCATTCCCCTCATCATCAACAGACTCAACTGCGTGTGTGGCTCTAAAAACCTCAGCCATTGTAGGCTCCCTTCCGTACTTTGCAAACTGAAGATATACACGAATAAGATATATTGAAAATAAGCATAAATGTTATACATGAAGATATGCATCACCATATGCTAAATATATTTTATATTTACCAATTCTCTCCTATGCTGTTGGAAAGATTTAGAGCCACCTCGATGTAAACCAGGATTCTTATTCCTATTGGCTTGGTTTCTTGCTGCTACTTCCTATTAATTTAGATACACGATTAAAATAATGCAACTAACATAATTGTAAGCATTCTCATCATAGCTTACTTTAGCTGCTTCTGACTCCCAATATGTGAGAAATCCGTTCCAGACTTCATCGCTCATCCAACCTGGCTTTTTGCCAGCCTTCTTCGCCCTTGATATTGTCTCTCTATAATTCTTCCGCATTTTTTGGTTCCAATTATTGCCAAAAACATCTAAATCATGCGGCTCCACTCGTACAACAGCCTGCATATTGAATTTATTTTGAATTACATACAGCATATTATTTTCAATAGAAATATATAAATTGTTATTACCATCAAGTCGGCCCATATAGCATTTTTAATATGAGCTGGAATGTTATCCCAATGTGGCCAAGCTGCTGACATCCGACCCTTATATGATTTCTTCGAGACATCTAAAATAAACTGTGATGGTTCCACCTCGAACCCCTTGTAATTGTCGCAGTAAGAGATTTTTCCAATAAGGTAACTCCCAAAATATACTTTGCTTGCACCAGTTATGAATGTTCGATTTACCCGGAATGTCGACCTGTTTCCCAATTTCATGAATCTTAGGATAGTCTTTCACGATTTCATATATCTCTTCACTTGTCCAAACTTTAGGTGGTAGCATATTCTCTTCTCTGTTAGCTTTAAAGTTCGTTTTATCCATTCTGAATTTATGATTAATATGTAGAAAACACCGATGACAGTCAAACCAGGAAATTTTCTTGCCGTACTTTAATGAAAATGCTCGTGATTCTTCCATACAATATGGACAAGCTAGACGTCCAGTTGTGCTCCAACCTGAAAGCATGCCATATGTGGGAAAATCATTAATAGTCCATAATAAAGAAGCGAACATACGAAAATTTCTTTTTCTTGAAATGTCATATGTTTCAACTCCTTCATGCCATAGTGTTTTCAATTCTTCGATCAACGGTTGTAGATAAACATCAATTCCTTGAGTCGGATCATCAGGACCGGGAACGACAATCGTTAAAAACATATATGGAGTTTTCATACACATCCATGGAGGTAAGTTATAAGGAGTGACAATAATAGGTCATGATGAATATTTACTACCAAATTGAGAGAATGGCGAAAATCCATCTGTACATAAACCGAGCCTAACATTACGGCTCTCTCGAGCAAATTCAGGATACGTCATATCGAAATGTTTCCATGCTTCTTCATCAGATGGATGTATCAATGTTCCTTCTACTGGTGTTCTCACGCTGTGCCATCGCATATGACATGCTGTAGCAGAAGAATCATATAGCCGTTGAAGTCTGGGAGTGATGGGTAAATAATGCATTCTTTTATAAGGGACTTCTTTTCCTTTCTTTTTCCTTGGTTTGTATCTTTCCTCGTTATATATTCTGCATTTTCTAAGGTGAGCGTCGTCTTTCCAAAATAACATGCAACCTTTAACACATGTATCTATCTTCTGGTATGGCAATCCAAAAGTAGACATAAGTTTTTTAATTTTATAATGACTATCGCACATCAAATTATTGGGTGGCATGTGTCGTTTAGCAGTTTGTACAATTGCTGTAAACGATGCTTCTGTAAGATTGAATTTTGATTTCATCGTGATGTATTCAGCGGTTACAGATAATTCGGTTCCACTTTCACATCCATCCTACAATGGTCTCTTCGCGGAATCTGTTTGCACCAAAAATGGTCACAAACCCCAAGTGTAGTGAAAGCACCAGCGTATGAATACAAATCAACAGTATTCACACGCAAATTACAGATCTAAGCAAATAACAAGCAGCAATCAAGAAATAATGAACAGTGACGCACAATTTATAGTGGTTCGGCTATCTCCGGCCTACGTCCACTTCAAGGTTTTTATGATTTTATTGCTCGATGCTTGAAGATTACAATTTCGTATGTTGTATTACAATTGATTTGCTGAACTAAGTCTGAATCTAAGGCAGCAATGGTGATCTGGAGTAAATCTGGCAGAATCTGGGTGCTCTTTAGCTCTGAGAATTGTCCGACCCCTTTTCTGTATGACCAGGGGCTCTATTTATAGGTGTAGGAGGCTGATATTTCGCCTAAATTGAGGGGAGACCAGTTCTGGCACGTGAGGGAGCCCACATGGCCGAGATCTGGAGATCCGGGCCCACTTTGGGATCGATCGACCCTTGGTTCGAATCGATCAAGAAATTGTCCAATCAAGCTGAAATTTGGTGTGGACATTCTTCAACATGTGCTCAAGCTTCTGTGAAAATTTCGTAGCGTTTGGATGTGTAGATCTCAAGTTATGATCGATTCAAGTTGAAGATTTTCGCTTCCTGGAGTCGTTCGAATCGATACCTTCGAATCCATAGGGTCGACTCCATCTCCTAGCACGTGAAGGCAATGACGTGGTGCGCGTGCTTCGGGTTAATCCCCTTTTTTCTCCGAGTTTTACTGAGTCAAATCCGTGGTTTTAGTCGCGTTTACTTGGTGGATTCGAAGAGAAGGATCTGAAGGTATACTCCTTCGATTCGATCAAATGTGCGTTCCTTCGTATCGATTGAGGGACAAGTAGCTCGAATCGATCTCTTGTGCAAGTCCTCGAATCGATGGTTTCGAGTGATGTTGATCGATTCGAAGCTATGCATTGCTCACGGATTCGAACAACCTTTTACTTGATGGATTCGAACCAAGGTTGGGTTTATGGTTTCGAACGTGAGGCTATCTTGTGGATTCGAAGGCGGGAATACTCTGATGGATTCGAAGCAGGGAGAAACCGATGGATTCGAATCGACCAAGACCTCATCGATTCGAAGTAGATCACGTGAGCTTGATGCGTTGGATACGAAGACGATGAAGTCGAAGGCTAAAGCATTTCTCATGGATTCGAAGCCATCAGGGGAACTTTGTTGGAGTCGAGTTTGATGGATTCGACCCTAGGGGATTCGAACCATAGGGAGACGAACCCAAGGCTATGTCCTCTACTTGCGTCGATGATATCTTGGGCGTATGAACTCGGATTGACTCGAGATTTGGAATGTTGCTTCATCTGACCTTGCTTGACATGTCTTATCAATTGCAGCCCGATCCGGACTCGGACAAAATTTATCGATATCCATGGTGAACCTGCGATGCACAATCGATGTTCATGACTAATAATCATTGATTTTCAGTTAATCTTTGGGTATCTCGACTTTGCCAAAAGTTGGGATAACATTTTTCCCCCCAAAACATGCCTTTTTGGTAAAAGGCGTGTTTTGATCAGTCTTAAGTTGGATGCAGTGAGTTCATGTTTTACTCATAGCTTATAGCATTTTCAATCAAGTCCATGGCTGTTCGAAGCCGAATTGTTATCAATTTTTTCCAGTGGAAGTTAAGAATGAAATTCTACGGTCTCTCCATACTATTGATGGTCACTCCGGACCCTTGTCAAACCCATTCCAGATTTAGCGATTGAATAGAAAGATCCTATTGCACTCCGGCGTTGCTTTCTATCCCTTGCACTCTGGCCCCAGCTAGGGCGTATAGCGATGTCTCTTGGTCGTTCTCGACCGATCATAGCCTCTCCGGGCTCATGCTGGATCCCATCCTGTCACTCTCCGGTGAAGGGGAAACAACGTTAAGTGAGTCAATCCTGTCGCTCTCCGGCGAAGCGACTCACCTCCTGCACTCCGGTTCAGTGTATCTGAACATTAAGCGATGTCATGACCTGAATCGTCGGTCGATCACAGCCTCTCCGGGCTTATGCTGGATCCCATCCTGTCACTCTCTGGTGAAGGGGAAACAACGTTAAGTGAATCAATCCTGTCGCTCTCCGGCGAAGCGACTCACCTCCTGCACTCCGGTTCAGTGTATCTGAACATTAAACGATGTCATGGCCTAAATCGTGGGCCGATCATAGCCTCTCCGGGCTCTTATCGAATCCTGATCCAATCACTCTCCGGTGAATAGGAAACGATGCTTAAGTGAGTTGATCATGTCGCTCTCCGGCGAAGCAACTCACTTCTTGCACTCCGGACCCTGCCTCTCCGGGTAGGATCATAAAGCGATCATGTTTATATTGATATTTAATGTTTATCCTTTAACTCTCCGGTCAAAGGTTTATTTTAATAAGTGTTTCTTTATTAAATTAAAATCCTAAATGTTCAATCTCAAACACCAGGAAAAACAAGATAATGCCTCTCCGGGCGGAGCGGTCTATTTCCATCTCAGAGCATGCCTAGGGATCTCTCCGGTTCCCGTACATGAGTAAGTGGGATAGCCGTTTTATTTTGGAAATCAAATCTAAGAAAACTAATCGACCAGAGTCCAAATCTTGAACTTGGCCCTTGCCATCACAATCAGTTGATGACGAGTCGTGATCCCGATCCAGGATCATTCCTGTTTGGTTGATGCGGTAGTTGTTCGGGTCTAACCGCCGTCGTACGTTCTCTGACATACTGCGGCAATCTACCACTCCTGGCATGTTCTTCCACCTCATCCTTCAGGTGGCGGCATTCATCGGTAGTGTGCCCATCCAGCTCATGGAATAGGCAGTACTTTCCAGTCTTACGTTCCCGCTCCGTGGGATCTCTCCTGGGTGGTTTTCGATAGGGGAGTTGCCCCCGAGTTTCGGTGTAAATTCGTTCCAGTCCTGCCACCAAGTCAGTGTATTGCCTGAATCTGGGCTCTCGGAATTTCTTCCGTTTGTCAGGACCATCATGTGCGTCATCCTGCTTTCTCTTTCCTTTGTCTGCCCTGGACTGTTCCCTGGCGGTTCCTTCGCCTTGTGCAACATTTATTTCCTGCCTCTCGGCTCGTGATTCCTCTAATCGAATGAATTTTTCAGCTTCATGGAAAAACTCTCCAAGATCTTGCGGTGGATCTTTAGTCAAAGAGTCTTTGAATTCGGTGCCTTCTCCAACTCCTGCCACTGCCGCCATCAAAATCATCGATGGGTCCGGGCGATCTACAGAAGTCACCGTCGCATTAAATCGTAACAAAAAAACTTTTATGGACTCTCCGGTCCTTTGTTTTATTGATGCCAAAGTCATCACGCTCTTAGGTCGCGTCACGTGAACCCTAAACTGCTTCATGAAGCAATCCACAAGCTCGCCCCATGTCCTGATTGATCCGGTTTCTAGCTGCCTAAACCAAAGCGCAGCCAAATCTGATAAGAATAAGGGGAAACATCGTGCCATCACTTCCTCGGATGCTCCCAACACTTCCATGTGTCTGATATATCTGGTGATATGCATGGTCGGGTCTGACTTTCCGTCATAAGGATTCAGCGTTGGTAGTTTGAACTTCGGAGGGTTCCTTGCATTCCTGATATTCGGAGCGAACGGACTCCGACTAACTTCTTCCAATCCTCCTCCTGACAACCCTCCTCTCATGAGTCGTCTCACTAGGCCAATCATTCTTTCATCTCCATCTAGGGGTTGCCCCTTTGTCATGTCTCTGTCTTGCCCTCCGAGTCTTGTAGGGAATTCTGGTACGTACTCTTCGGGTGGCTCGTTAGCATTTGTGTTGGCCCTAGCCGGTTGAGCTCCTTCCAAAGGTACTTCTGCGTTGGATCCTGCGGGCCTGCCCCCAAGCCCTTGTTGATTGCCTTCTGGTTCTGTATTCTGTCCTCCATTGGGTTCCATAGCCCTAGCTCCTTGTTCCAGATTCACAGCCGCTGTAGCTGGTCCAAGGTTCTGTGTTCCTACAGCTCTCATCTGTTCGAAGAAATTCTGCAGCATCTCTTGTTGGCTTTTCATCATTCTTTCCTGCATTAAGTTATTCATCGCTTCCATCTCATCTCTAGTAATGTAGATCGAAGCTTGTCCTTCTCCAGCGCCAGAGGATGCCTCTTGACTTCCTGCCTGTTGGCTCCTCTCAGTTCTTTGTCTAGTTTGTCGAGTCATTGTAGAGTCAGATCTGAATCCTTAAAATTCCAAATCTAAATTTTGAATTTGGTGTAGCGGGTGCTAGTTCCTCTCAGTGAAAGCACCAAAGTGTTTGCACCAAAAATGGTCACAAACCCCAAGTGTAGTGAAAGCACCAGCGTATGAATACAAATCAACAGTATTCACACGCAAATTACAGATCTAAGCAAGTAACAAGCAGCAATCAAGAAATAATGAACAGTGACACACAATTTATAGTGGTTCGGCTATCTCCGGCCTACGTCCACTTTAAGGTTTTTATGATTTTATTGCTCGATGCTTGAAGATTACAATTTCGTATGTTGTATTACAATTGATTTGCTGAACTAACTCTGAATCTAAGGCAGCAATGATGATCTGGAGTAAATCTGGCAGAATCTGGGTGCTCTTTAGCTCTGAGAATTGTCCGACCCCTTTTCTGAATGACCAGGGGCTCTATTTATAGGTGTAGGAGGCTGATATTTCGCCTAAATTGAGGGGAGACCAGTTCTGGCACGTGAGGGAGCCCACATGGCCGAGATCTGGAGATCCGGGCCCACTTTGGGATCGATTCGACCCTTGGTTCGAATCGATCAAGAAATTGTCCAATCAAGCTGAAATTTGGTGTGGACATTCTTCAACATGTGCTCAAGCTTCTGTGAAAATTTCGTAGCGTTTGGATGTGTAGATCTCAAGTTATGATCGATTCAAGTTGAAGATTTTCGCTTCCTGGAGTCGTTCGAATCGATACCTTCGAATCCATAGGGTCGACTCCATCTCCTAGCACGTGAAGGCAATGACGTGGTGCGCGTGCTTCGGGTTAATCCCCCTTTTTCTCCGAGTTTTACTGAGTCAAATCCGTGGTTTTAGTCGCGTTTACTTGGTGGATTCGAAGAGAAGGATCTGAAGGTATACTCCTTCGATTCGATCAAATGTGCGTTCCTTCGTATCGATTGAGGGATAAGTAGCTCGAATCGATCTCTTGTGCAAGTCCTCGAATCGATGGTTTCGAGTGATGTTGATCGATTCGAAGCTATGCATTGCTCACGGATTCGAACAACCTTTTACTTGATGGATTCGAACCAAGGTTGGGTTTATGGTTTCGAACGTGAGGCTATCTTGTGGATTCGAAGGCGGGAATACTCTGATGGATTCGAAGCAGGGAGAAACCGATGGATTCGAATCGACCAAGACCTCATCGATTCGAAGTAGATCACGTGAGCTTGATGCGTTGGATACGAAGACGATGAAGTCGAAGGCTAAAGCATTTCTCATGGATTCGAAGCCATCATGGGAACTTTGTTGGAGTCGAGTTTGATGGATTCGACCCTAGGGGATTCGAACCATAGGGAGACGAACCCAAGGCTATGTCCTCCACTTGCGTCGATGATATCTTGGGCGTATGAACTCGGATTGACTCGAGATTTGAAATGTTGCTTCATCTGACCTTGCTTGACATGTCTTATCAATTGCAGCCCAATCCGGACTCGGACAAAATTTATCGATATCCGTGGTGAACCTGCGATGCACAATCGATGTTCATGACTAATAATCATTGATTTTCAGTTAATCTTTGGGTATCTCGACTTTGCCAAAAGTTGGGATAACAGAATCCAATAAATCATAAATTTTTTTAGCTTCCATAGTCGGTTCTTCACCATTTTCGTTTTCAATGTCGTCTTGATCAATGGATGGAAACATTGATCGGGCTACATCTTGCACCATATTTTCTATTGGATTTGCCGCTGTATTATCATCCTCTTCCACTATAGGATTAGGTGTATATTGAACAAACTCTCTGTGACGATCCCATAAATAATAATTCGGTACAAAACCAAATTTATACAAATGAACTTCTACTACATCTGCCTTCCAATGCTTCAGATGTTTGCACTTAGCACACGGACAACGAATGTCTACGTTATTTCCATTATTAGATTTAGCAAATCTAATAAACTCGTGTACACCGTTAACAAAATGTTCCTTTATTGATCCTTTCATACCTTTTCGGGATTCATACATCCAACTACGATCAAGAAAATAATCGAACATATCTCCTGATTTGCAAAAATTATATTAGAAAATTCAAACAAACACTTCACTGAAACAAATTAGACTGGACTTTAGTAAATTTTATTAATTTAGTAACTTTATTAATTTGACAAATTAGACTGAACTTTAGTAAATTTATTAATTTGGTAAACTAGACTAACTTTATTAATTTGGTAAATTTTAAACTAACTTTAGTAAATTTTAAACAAACTTTAATAAATTAGACTGAACAAATTTATTAGTTTCAAACTAACTTTTAAATTTTATTACTTTAGTAAATTGCACTTAATAAATTATTTGATTGTTTTATAAAATACAAATCATATACAACACTTGTTAATACTTGTTTAACGGCCGGTCATTCTACTTCCCATTACAAACACAATAACGTAATCATATTTTATAAATCATTTCAGATTAAACGATTCAACAAAATTTCGGCAGCACTTCCCTTTATTCCCTGTATCGTACACAAATGCATGTACACAGGGAAAAAAAGGAAGTGCCATCGAAATTACGTTAACCGTTTAAATTGAAATGATTTATAAACTGCGATTACGTTATTGTGTTTGTAACTTGTCCAATACTGGGACAAATCCAACAAATATTGTATCAGATGAATACAGATGTCCGTTCTGTGTAAAAACGAACATCCATATAACGATCATATACAACACTTGTCAGACGGGGCCAAAAATTGTCTAAGGGGTTCACACAAATAAAACAAATTTTCTAATTTATATTTTAACAACTATAAATTTTTTAATAATACGTTCAATAAATATTTGTCAAGTAAATTTCACATTTTAACACGTACTTTAAAATTTGGCTAACTAAGTCAAATTTTAAATAACGAATTTTTTTTAAATCAAATTAGAAGTTAGCACTTATAATAAATTGAATTATTTTTATTTTAAACTATATACGTTTAATTGGAAATTCCACAATGAGACAAAAGTGAATCATTGTAATTCTTTTAGGCTATGAGTACTTTAGCATGGCCATTGCAAGTGAGCATAAATGATATATTTGAACAAAATACACAGTTGTAGTGTACTTACACTTATAACTAACGCATGCTAAATAATTAAATTTTCACATAATCGACAACCAACATTGCATAAACTTATCAATAAGCATTTTAAACATGTTATCACCATCTTAATCCAAATCACATCACCAATCATTAATTCTACAATAACCAACATCATAATAGTATGCGTTAATCATCGTTTTCAACTTCGAAATAAAATAATTTTATTCTCAAATCAACCTACAATACTACTATCACCATACATATACCACATAACTACCAATCTCAAATCCATAAACATGCCATTAACAACCAATTTTTAAACCCCATAAACATGCAAATAAATCCAAATTAAACCCTAATTGAATACAAAATAGGGTTAGAACACATACCGGATCAATTTGGGAGGTAGAGAGCGAATTTTTGAGTACCGAATCGGTGGGGCGAGGGGAGGGGGGCGACGGGTAGGGTTTTTTATTTTTATTTTTTCGTTTTGCAGAATGGGGAAGAAGAAAGCTCGGGTTTGGCAGATATACAAGTCGAGTGACGGCTAGCGACGGCCGCTTTTTTAGCCGTCGCTAGCCGTTGCCCCTATCCGACGCTATACGAAGCGTTTTTTGTAGTGTTAACAACCAATCTCATGTTCAATGCAACAAAATCAAAGAAAACTAGCCATGTCCAACTTAACAAACCATACATGATTTCGTACTAGTTAGTTAAGTTTACGTTTTCCACTGAACAAGCCATTGTTAGTTGTGTTCTAGGAATGATAAAGGGGGAATTATGATATGCTGAGGTCTGATGTGTGGGAAAATAATATTATTGCTAAATCTGCCCAATATCTAATTTGACGATTAGAAAATAAGGGTGACTTGAAAATTCTATGTACTATCGTATATGACTATGACTTAGCGTAACTTAGATCAGGTTTATGGGAGCATATTCTTCAAGTTGCTGATAAAATCGACAATCCATGGATTTTTGTTAGAGGTTTTAATTCCATGAAAGAATGAACTGTGGATTATCTAATATTCACGCTGATTTGGAATTCCAGAGATATATTAGCACATCTGGACTGATTGAGCCTTAGTTCCCCAGCAATATTTTAACTTGGAGAGGATGGAAGAATTATAATATACACGGCAAAATTGATAGATTGTTTATTAACAATGTTTGTACTGTCAGTTTCCCATGGTTTTATGTTCACTTTGACAATCACTAGCACACCCTTATTATCTCTAAGTTGAATAATCAAATTTCAATGTGTAAAAAATCCCTTTTAGATATTGCAACTCTTGGTTTATACAGCAAGAATACTTCTGTAAAAAAAGAAATTCCTTCGATCTGGTTTAAAATTATAGAGTAAAAACCTAGTCAGACAATAGCAAAATAATGAAATGATTAGAGCATATAATAGTGATTATATACGGTAAGATAGATTTTCCTATCGGAAGGTTTTGTTTAATATTTTATTCTACTAGTTTTTCTCTATGTTTAATGTGTATTAAAAAAATGCATGTTTATAAGAAGAGATGAATGTTGCAGGTGGATATACTTTCTCGTCCCTCAATTGGTGCATTTTTAAGCCACTGTGGGTGGAACTCGGTGCTAGAAAGCTTGATAAATGGTGTACCCATAATAGGGTGGCCATTAGTAGCAGAGCAGTTCTACAATGCAAAATTTCTAAAAGAGATGGGAGTATGCATTGAAGAGGCAAGAGGCAATAGTGAGAATTCCAAGGTGGAAAAACAAAATTCGTGAAGAGTATCGAGATTGTGATGGGTGATGGAGAAAAGAAAATGAAGAAAAAGGGAAGAAAAATCGGTGAAGTGTTAAAAGGTGCCATGAAACCAGAGAATGGAAAAGTTGGTTCCAGCATTACCGAGTTAAATGATTTTTTGCAATTAGTTAGTTCAAAACGACAACTACATTGAACTTATAATTGTTAGCATGTAATTTTACTTCAAATTACGTACGCCTTTGATCAAATATTTGTAAAAATAAAATAAAAAATAACTTATTCAAACCTGATGTATTTCCTTCCATGAGCATGATTTGTTTTATCATTATATTATATATATTAAGACATATGTTCATACATGCTTTAGGAGCTACTAGAATCAGCAGATGCACATTCATATAAATATAGATAAATAGTTGGAATCTAAGGCCCGTTCATGAACAACAAGCAAATCGTTTTAACTTAGAGTTAACTAATATAAGTCAAACATATCTGTTAAGTCAGCGTTTTAATGCAAAGCATTTGGACTTGAAAAAATACGGTGATTGATCAATATGTAAAATTTACATCGGACGTAAATGGCTTAGGTCGGACGTAAAATTTTACATTGAATTTTTTGCCATTTAAGTTGCTATTAGTGAATTCACTCTCCACACTAATTTATCAATTATCTCTTTCTACAAATTTTTTCAAAGCATGTCCAAAGATGAATTTGCCTACAATAATTCCAAAAATGATTCATAAAGCACGAAAGACTCAACTAATAGCGATGATTTATCATATTCCGACGATTCAAAATATGTACGACGATTCATAGGAATATGATTTCCAATATAAAATATTCTTGTTGTTGTTAATTTTGATTTAATATTTGGTTTTGTAATGTCTTGTTGGGAAGACACTACCTATGATAGTGGACTATTAAATAAATCATACATTTGAAGAACTTGAAACCATTCCACACTCACCACTTAGTAAGTATTATCTTGTAGATTTTTTGGTACAACACTACTAGAATTACAGCGTTTTACTGATGCTAAAAAGTTGTCAGTAAGTCGTCAGGAAAATGTTTTACCGATGACTTTGCGGTCGTTGGTAAAACCCTCATGGCAAAACAAGAGCGGAAGACTTACCGACAACACGCATGAGGCCCATACCAATGACTTTGCAACGACACTATTTTAGACGACATGCCGACGACACCTTTCCCGACGATTTACCAATGAATTGTCGGCGCTGTA
The DNA here is from genome assembly GCA_030737815.1 of Allium fistulosum. Classification (NCBI taxonomy): domain Eukaryota; kingdom Viridiplantae; phylum Streptophyta; class Magnoliopsida; order Asparagales; family Amaryllidaceae; genus Allium; species Allium fistulosum. Next base: position 892,251,481 of record CM060902.1, read on the forward strand.
CTAAAAATTCAATTTTTGGATTTTCCGATGACTTGTTGCAGCTCGACCGATGACTTGAATCAATTTTGCAGCATTTCTGGTGCTTATCATTCCCCCAATCGTTAACACAAGCCCTTCTAACAATGTCACATAGGCAAATACAATATCAAACTAACACAATATCATATCCAAATGTATATAAAATGAAATAAATGTAAAAACCCACCGTTTTGGACGGTTTAAATCGACAATAAACCACACATGTCAACTCAAACCATTCAAAAGGGAGGATTGTTAATGAGGTAAATAAGAAAATAAGATAAAAGAAAGGAAAAACAAAACACAGAATCTCACAGCTGAATGACAAAATATAATAATCAAATAAACAATTGATGAAGTAGTTTTACAAATAACATTTGATTACACTTTTACAATACAAATCAGAGTTATACATACAGTGGGAATAAATAAATAATGCAGCGGAACAACATGATATAGTGGAATAAATATAATAAATAGTAATAATATACTAAATCTTTGTCTTCGTCCTCCAGAAAATAGTTTTCAATACACTGAAAAGCTCAGACTGACCCGAGCGTAATGAAAAGACAAAACACTCTAGTCAGAACTAAAAGATCTTATGTAAGTTAAATCAACAATAAATAAATATGAGGGTAACAGCTTCATAGATATTTACGGGATTTTTCATCTCCCATCTAGTGTCTAACGTGAGTGCAATAACTTAAGATATGTTCGGGAGTCTATAACAACCCACATCTTTATCGATTGTATATTTAAATATTTTATTTAAATATTTCATCGTTAATCGGATTGAAGTCCGAAAAGCTACTTTTTGCAAACAGTCGAATTGAGACTCGAGACCACTTCCATTGAGTCCAAAATGACGTTTGCGACCTTTTTGAGTATAAACATTGATATGTTTGGAGCTAGCTAAAAATTTAACCTTTTTCACTTTGGATTTGGGTTTGGGTTCAGCCCACTAGCCAACTTAATACCCAAAAACTGAACCACCTCTCTTCATTCATCCCCTCTTCCTTATCTTTTCAGTTCTAAAGAGAATAATGGGGGAAGAGAATTAAAAATCCTAAGCCCTAGTTTCCATTTGCAAATCAAGTTCTAGCTCCAAATTCAAGAAGAAGCTTTGGTAAGCCTTCTCTTCTTCTTCCCTAACTCGTTCTCCTTTCAATTTCAGAAATTCCTAAACCTAACTTAGGAAATGTTTCTCTTTTAAGCTAAAATTCAAGCTTCTTGAGTTGGGATTGAAGAGTGGTTGATCCTCCTTTGTTTTCAAGCTTCTCCTTACTTGTTTTTGGGTTTAAAGGTGAGATTTTTATCTCACATCTACGTCTATAACTACCCTTGATTTCGTGGTATGAATTCCTAACACCTTTTCATGTTCATTTGATTTTGGTTTGGATTGATTTGGTGAACATTTCAATTTTTGGTGTTTGAAGTTAAGACTTTGAAAATCCTAGCTTTGATTTATGAACGTGCTTTTGGTGGTGTTTCGGAGAGCTTTAGGGCTGGGTTTGAAAGTACACGTGTAGTACTAAGGATCGTGTAATATGGTATGTTAATGCGGAAACTGGTAATAACAGTAAAGTACAAATTAAAGTAAGCACACCAGGAATTTTTATACTGGTTCGAACTTCCCATTCTACGTCCAGTCCCAAAATACCCTCTGGATTTAAACTAAACCCCTCACTTAACCCGGAGGAATAGGTATACGACACCTGAGCAGCCGAACAGGAATTTTTCCGCCTCAACAGCCGAAGAGGACTTCAACTTAATACAAATAGTTTGTTGACGAATGTGTTCTGAATAACACTGATTGTCTTTTGATAGTACAACTTTCCTATAATCAAATCCTCAAGAGTATATATGTGTGTGAAGATTTAGAAGGAAGATAATCACGTAGTATCGAAGTATATGAATAAATTCAAGGATTCTAGTGATATTAAATAAGAATGAATGCTTTTATTTGCAGAAATGAATAGAGATTAGATTTCAGAAATATAAACAAGAATCGGTGATTGTAGAAGTGAATTGAATATGTTTATATAGTTGTAGAAGAGTTGTAATCTTTTATGAAGAGTTTTAGTTAACAGTTGTGTCCATACCTCTTGAAATAGAGGACATTCCTCTTCATGAAATGATCGCGTCTCTTCAGAAAACTAGCCGTTTTTCTCTGGTCGGTCGACCGGAAAACCTGGCCGGTCAGCTGAGTTTAAAAACGTATACAAAACAGAAAGTCACTGTGCATATGATACATGGTCGGTCGACCGAGGATCCTGGTCGGTCGGCCGACCTGGTGTTATATGCACAGTGAACACAGTTTTGATATAAAATGTTTTGTGTGCGTGTGTGACTATTTGAGGAATGATTTTAACATTATTCTAAGACTCAATAAAATAAAATATCCATGCTAATCTCTGGATTGTAAAATTATCTCCTTTGTAGTGCGCGGTATGCACTTATTCTCTTTTTGTCGCTTTCATATAGTATTCTCGTCGTATGATCTCTGAAGCTTGTATCATGAATCAAAACTCATGAATCAACATTCTCCCCCTTTTTGATTGATGGCAATACTTATGTGACGAAGTAATATTGACATATATTATAGTTCTCCCCCTGAATATATGGCGACTTTTCTGTAAAAATTCGTTAGTTTGCATACATTTCTCCCCCTTTGTCATCGACAAAAAGGAATACTTATAACAGATTATAGTAATGCGAAATGAATTAATTTAAAGATGTTTGCTTAGAACATAACATAACAATAATTAAGAAACAAATAAAGTACAAGAAATTTCTTGAAAGTAAATAAATTGTAAAAATACTACAATTACTCCTCATCATCGTCGGTATCCCACTCTTCTGGATGAAGATTTTCATCGAGAGGAGCCGGTTCCTTACCCCGTCTTTGAGTAGTAGGTGCGGGAGTTGCCGATGTGCTGGAACTTGTGTTATCGGATGTAGACCAAGAGAAATTTGGTGCTGGTCTTTTTCCAGGAGCAACAAATGAAGCACCGGCTTCAGAAGTACATGATAAGGCATCCCATAAATTTACGAAGAAGCCTTTGATCTTCTTGAAACGCCCATCAATTTTTCGAAGGCGAGAATCCAAAGCTAGTTGATTTTGGGCCAAAATATCAATGGCAGCCGCTGTGCTAGTACCGGGAGGTGGTCTTTGAATTGAGCTTTGACGAGTTATACGTTCTGTAGAATGAGTGGATGGTTGAGGTGTAGAATAGCTGCGACGTAGTTGTTCTCGTGGAATAGTACGCCATTGCTGAAAAGTTGTAATTTGGGACGGTGCATCGGGTAACTTCATTAGTTTTATTGTTCGTGAGTCAAAGGTACGAACTTTGGATGTTTCGGATTCCGGAGCATGGGTGACAAAGTTATTAATCAACCGCATTATGTATTCTCCATAATAAATATGGAGCATTTTTCCTTGATTGAACGTAAGGAATTCATCCATAAGAAGTTGTGTCCAATTTAACCGAATATTTCCACACATAGCATATAACGCCTTGAAGTTTTCGGGATATACTAAGTGGTATGACCCTCCTCTTGGAACAATAGACTTCATCATGAATCGATGAAAAAGTCGTGCTTTAGGTCGAAGAGATGAAGTTTGCCTTAAATCGGTAGCGTCATCTTCAAAGAATAGATGACTTAGGCGGTCACGAGTTGATGTATTACAGTCTACATCATGTAACGAGATTCCACCCGGTCGAGCATTTAAAATATGATTCATTCGATCAATGGAGAGAAAAATCGAAGTGCCACAAACCAATGTCCAAACACAATTTTTAGTGTTTCTCGGTGGATTTACAAGGTTGAGATTTGCTAGGAATAACTTGACCATTATATGATTAATTTTCAAGTTGTTTTTCCTATGGTCAAGAAATGCATCAAGACCACTTTCAAGTGCGGCATTTTCAACACCGTAGGAGGTAAAATCAGGATAACTTACAAAAGACTCCTCAAAGATTTTGGCATCTTGAAGCCTTATCCATCTTTCTAAAGCTTTTTCACTTACTAGCCAAGAAGCAATTTGAGAGTCTACAGGAGTTGATGAAGATTGGCCAGCAGTAGTCTTAGATTTCTTCTTGGGGGCCAATTTTTCTTTGAAGAATTTGAAGAAGTTTGGGAAGGTTGTAATGGGGGCTAGGGTTAAAATCTGTTTTGGGAGAGTAAAAGTGAAGAGTTGAGATAAAAAGGTGAATGGATGGATTAAAGTATGAAGGCAATTTCAGCAGAATAGCACGTTCGGTCGACTGAAATACCTGGGTCGGTCGACCGACTTGTGATATAAAATAGTGCTGAAACTTTCGGGAAGAGCTTCGGTCGACTGGTGCAGGGTGCTCGGTTGACCGACTTAAAAAAATGTTCTAATATCATTCGGGAAACAAGTTCGGCTGACCGACTCAGGTGGTTCGGTCGACCGAGTTGACAGAAATCTATTTTTTTTAAAACTTCTCGGGATAGCTTCGGTTGACCGATTCAGTCTTTTCGGTCGACCGAGGCATGTGAACAGACAAGTTTATGCTGTTTTTCAAACAAGAATTATAGAAATATAATTATATTATTACATCATATATATCTATACATCTTATTCAAAATAATAACATATATATATATATTAAGTTATAGCCATGGTGCATCAGCATCTACGTTCCCATGAATTTGGAGATGGAACATTTTCTACCGGTGACCATATTGGAGCTATTGGAGATTGAACATGGACAGAAGGAGATGGAGTTCTGTAAGAAGGTTCAGCAACATCATCCTTCTTAGATGAACAAAATTTCATGGCAATCTTTTCAAGGAAACTTAAACGTCTTGCCGTGAATTTTTGTTCGTAATAAAGTTCCCGTTGCATATTCATTTGTTGTTGTTGGTAGTGATGAATTTCATCAATCTTTTGTTTGGTTGATAGAGATACTACCATTTCCTTTTTCCCTTTCTTTTTATCAGGTGTATAGCCTGTATGGGAGTCTTCCCATGGTTTCCACCTGTGTCGGGGGTCATTATCTGGAGAGGAGAATTCTAAAACACGGTTAGGCATTGGAAAAGTAGGATAGGGACCATTTTCGGGGATGCGATCAGAACAGTCGTCGTCCGGGGATGTGTATGAAAGATGAGAATTTTCAGAATTGTAGACGTCATCATTAGAAGACATTTTTGTTTCAAGTTTTGTTTTGTAAGAAGATTTTTGTATTTTATGTTCTATTCAATAAACATATGTATGTATATATAACCATTTATTTTCTAAAAAATAGTGGTTTAAAAACAAATTTTAGTTTTAATCACAGAACTTTTTAAACAAAAACTGTTTGTAATTGAATGATATACAATGCTTTAGAGTCAAAAATAGTTTATTCTGAAATTAAGTTTTAATGGTGCAGATTATAAAAAGAGCTGGACCAAGAAACACCCATAGCTCAAGTGGCTATACTACAACATCTAACATATAAGTCAGAAGTCATGAGTTCGAGTGCCGCTTTGGTCAGAAATAAAATAATTTTTGTTTTTCCATATTTTTCCATATTTTTGCATATTTTTATTCATAAGTCTTTAAACGACATTATACCTAAATCTCGTCTTAGTTTTATAAAAGTATTTTCATTTAGTGGTTTAGTAAAAATGTCAGCTATTTGATTTTCAGTGTTGATAAATTCAAGATTTATTAATCCTTTTTCCAAATAATCACGAAGAAAGTGATGACGAATATCAATGTGTTTTGTTCGTGAGTGATTGACTGGATTTTTAGAAAGATTTATTGCACTAGTATTATCACAATAAATTATTGATTTTTCAAGATGACAACTTAAATCTTGTAGTGTCTGTTGCATATATACGACTTGTGCACATGCCAAAGCAGCAGATATATATTCTGCTTCACACGTTGATAAAGAAACACAGTTTTGTTTCTTACTAAACCAAGAAACTAAGGAACGTCCAATGAAGTGACACGTTCCGCTCGTACTTTTTCGATCCGTCCGACTTCCTCCAAAATCAGCATCACTATAGGAAACTAATTCGAAAGGACATTCTTTCGGATAAAATAGTCTGAAATCTTTGGTTTTAGTTAGATAACGAATAATGCGTTTAACTGCTCTCATATGTGATTCTTTGGGATTTGCTTGAAATCGAGCACACAAACAAACACTCATCATAATATCGGGTCGATTCGCTGTTAAATAAAGTAAAGAACCTATCATACTACCATATAACTTTTGATCAACACTTTTGCCATCTTCATCTCTATCGAGATGAATCGTTGTACTCATAGGAGTTGGTTTGGCAGCAGTGTTTTCCAGACCAAAACGTTTGATTAAATTATAACAATAATTTTCTTGATTAATAAAAATTCCATTTTCAATTTGTTTAATTTGTAATCCAAGAAATATGACAATTCTCCCATATGAGACATTTCAAATTCATTTGTCATTATAGTTGAAAATTCTTGACATAATTTTTCATTTGTCGAGCCGAAAATAATATCGTCAACATATATTTGAATTATTAAAATATCTTTATTAGTTTTCTTAATAAAGAGTGTTTGATCTACTTTACCGATTTCAAAACCAGATTCTAATAAATAACCTTTAAGACGATCATACCAAGCACGTGGTGCTTGTTTTAAACCGTATAACGCCTTTTTAAGTTTATATACATGATCCGGAAATTTTTCATGATTGAACAAAGGTGGTTGTTCAACAAAAACATTTTCTTTTATGAATCCATTTAAAAATGCACTTTTAACATCCATTTGATATAGTTTAAAATTATGAAAACACGCATAAGCTAATAATATTCGTATTGCTTCAAGTCGGGCGACTGGAGCAAACGTCTCTTCGTAATCAATTCCTTCTTCTTGATTATATCCTTGTGCAACTAATCTAGCTTTATTCCTTGTTATATTTCCTAGTTCATCTGCTTTATTTTTGAAAACCCATTTAGTACCGATGACTGATTGATCACTGGGTCTAGGAACGAGTTCCCAAACTTCGTTTCGTTCGAATTGATTTAATTCTTCTTGCATGGCAAGTATCCAATAGTCATCAGTTGAAGCTTCTTTTATATTCTTAGGTTCTATGTTAGAGAGAAAAGCTACATGACCAACTTGATTTAATTGATGTCTGGTTTTAACATTCGTATTAACTTCTCCAATTATATTTTGCACAAGATGATCTCTTAAAATTCTAGGTGGAGATTTTATTATATTAGAAGTCACGTTTGTATTGGTTTCATGAATATCAAGATTTTCATTTGTATTATTATTTTCATTCTGAGTAGATTCATCATCAGAATCAATAGTAACACTTGGATTTATATTTTTAAAATTTTCGTTGAAAGAAACATGTAAACTTTCTTCAATAATTTGAGTTCGTTTATTATAAATTCGATAAGCCTTGCTTCGTTCCGAATATCCAACGAATATACCTTCATCGGATTTTGGATCAAATTTGCCTAGTTGATCTTTAGTATTCAAAATAAAACATTTGGAACCAAAAACTTTTAGATACGAAATATTTGGTTTTCTTCCATTTAGAAGTTCATATGGGGTATTTTTAGTTAATGGTCGAATAGAAACGCGATTCAGTACATAACAAGAAGTAGCTACAGCTTCTGCCCAAAAATGTTTCGATAAAGTTGTTCCATTTAGTAAAGTTCTTGCACATTCTTGTAACGTTCTATTTTTCCTTTCTACAACTCCATTTTGTTGTGGTGTTCTAGGAAACGAAAAATTATGGTTAATACCTTTCTTGTTACAAAATTGTTCAAAAACTTCATTTTCAAATTCGCCTCCATGATCACTTCTTATATTTTTAATTTTCAATGTTTTAATATTTTGAATTCTTTTAACAAAAACTTTAAAATTATCAAAAGTATCACTTTTATTTTTCAAAAAGAAAATCCAAGTATATCTAGAGAAATCATCTACAATAACAAAAACATATCTATTATGATTAATAGATTGCACTTGAGTTGGACCAAAAAGATCCATGTGTAAAAGTTCAAGTGGTTGTTCTGTAGATATTACTTTCTTTGATTTAAAAGAAGATTTTGTTAATTTTCCTAATTTACATGCATCACAAAATATGTTAGTTTCGAATTTTATATTGGGTAACCCTTTAACTAATTTATTTTTAGATAGATTGTTGATGGTATTAAAATTAATGTGACAAAATCTTTTGTGCCAAAGACAAGAATCGTTTTCTTTAGCCACTAGACACAAATTTGAATTATTATTAACGTTCATATTTAAAATGTAAATATTTTTTATCTCTTTTTCCTTCGAAAATAATGTTATGATTTTTATCAAAAATGTTACATTTATTTTCTGAGAAAGTTATATTAAAACCTTTATCGCAAAGTTGACTAATACTTAATAAATTATGTTTTAAATTTTTAACTAATAAAACATCAGTAATGAGAGGTAAATTAGATGTACCGTTGCTATTGACATTGCCTTTGCCGATGATATATCCTTTTGAGTTATCTCCAAAGGTGACTGCTCCTCCATTTGAGTATATAATGTTTGACAGCATTTCTTTGTTTCCAGTCATGTGTTTTGAGCAACCGCTATCTAAAATCCATTTTCCTCTCTTCTTATGTGGTACATCGTCTGACGAAGCCATGAAGCATACATTTGCTTGTTCATTATCACTTTCACTCTCTGATGAGGATGATGAATCAGTGTCGTCCCAAGTGACTGAAAAAGCCTTTCGTTTGGTTTTATCCTTCTTGGAGTTATTCTTTTTACGATCTGGACAATCCTTCTTCATGTGTCCTTTCTTGTGACATTCATAACATTCCATTGTTGAAGATGATGGTTTGCTGCTATTGGAATTGTTGTTGGAATTATTTTTGTTTCCCTTGAATTTGTTTCTGTTGAATTTCAAAAACTTTTTGAAATTTTTAGCGATCATTGCCATATCTTCATTATCTGAGTCGAAATCATCTTTTTCTACTTGGAATGCCACATTTTTCTTTTCTTGTGCACCATTTCGTTTTGCCTGCAAATTTACTTCGTAGGACATTAAATTACCTATCAATTCTTCTGGTTTTAATGTTGACAAATTAGTCGCTTCTTCAATAGCTAGGACTTTTCGTTCCCATTCGTCCGTTAAAGAATTTAAGATTTTTGTAACAACATCAAAATCAGTAAACTTTTGTTCTAGTGATAATAAAGCATGATAAATATCCTGAAATCTAGAGTACATGTCATTTATAGATTCATTTGGCCTCATTTTAAAATTTTCAAATTGATGTTTCAACATAGAAATTTTGCTCAATTTAACTTTGTTCGTTCCTTCATGTGAAACTTTAAGAGTTCTCCAAATTTCATAACCGGAAGTGGACATGCTAACTCTATTGAATTCATTTCTATCTAATGCACAAAATAAAATATTCATAGCCTTAGCATTTGATGTAGCATCTAGTTTTTGTGTGTTACTCCAAGTTGAGTATTCTCCAGTAGGAGTTGTGTACTCACTTTGTATAATATTCCAGATATCAAATCCACTTGATTGCATATAGATTCTCATTCTAGTTGACCAATAATTGTAATTTATACCATTGAAAAGTGGAGGTCGTGAAGTCGATTGACCTTCTGTGAAACTAGAATTAGTGTGAGTGTTAACATCGTTAATTTGTGTGGTTGCCATATTACTAGAAATAAATATCAAATAACTTTGTGATGGTTATAGGACGACCTTGCTCTGATACCAAATGAAAGTACACGTGTAGTACTAAGGATCGTGTAATATGGTATGTTAATGCGGAAACTGGTAATAACAGTAAAGTACAAATTAAAGTAAGCACACCAGGAATTTTTATACTGGTTCGAACTTCCCGTTCTACGTCCAGTCCCAAAATACCCTCTGGATTTAAACTAAACCCCTCACTTAACCCGGAGGAATAGGTATACGACACCTGAGCAGTCGAACAGGAATTTTTCCGCCTCAACAGCCGAAGAGGACTTCAACTTAATACAAATAGTTTGTTGACGAATCTGTTCTGAATAAAACTGATTGTCTTTTGATAGTACAACTTTCCTATAATCAAATCCTCAAGAGTATATATGTGTGTGAAGATTTAGAAGGAAGATAATCACGTAGAATCGAAGTATATGAATAAATTCAAGGATTTTAGTGATATTAAAAAAGAATGAATGCTTTTATTTGCAGAAATGAATAGAGATTAGATGTCAGAAATATAAACAAGAATCGGTGATTGTAGAAGTGAATTGAATATGTTTATATAGTTGTAGAAGAGTTGTAATCTTTTATGAAGAGTTTTAGTTAACAGTTGTGTCTATACCTCTTGAAATAGAGGACATTCCTCTTCATGAAATGATCGCGTCTCTTCAGAAAACTAGCCGTTTTTCTCTGGTCGGTCGACCGGAAAACCTGGCCGGTCAGCTGAGTTTAAAAACGTATACAAAACAGAAAGTCACTGTGCATATGATACAGGGTCGGTCGACCGAGGATCCTGGTCGGTCGGCCGACCTGGTGTTATATGCATAGTGAACACAGTTTGTATATAAAATGTTTTGTGTGCATGTGTGACTATTTGAGGAATGATTTTAACATTATTCTAAGACTCAATAAAATAAAATATCCATACTAATCTCTGGATTGTAAAATTATCTCCTTTGTAGTGCACGGTATGCACTTATTCTCTTTTTGTCGCTTTCATATAGTATTCTCGTCGTATGATCTCTGAAGCTTGTGTCATGAATCAAAACTCATGAATCAACAGGGTTGTCGCTAGGCATAAATCCTTTGTCTCCGTTGCTCATTCAATCGCTCTGAATCTGAGAAGTTGTGTAGGTTTGCCCATTTAAGGGCTTTGAAAATTCTGTCCCACTACAGGTGACAGACGTCTGTGGATTTCCCACAGACGTCTGTGGCTTCAGGAAAAACATTTCCTGAAATAGGCGATAGACGTCTGTGGATTATCCACAGACGTTTGTGACTTCAGGGTTACAATTTCCCGAAACATGGGACAGACGTCTGTGGCTGTCGAATTCTGAAAATTTGGTTATTTTTATGGGGATTTCCAAATTTATCGATTTTTGATTACCCATATAGTTATTGTCAATTAATATCAACTTTGATGATTTCTTTTCTGGATTTTTGGTGTTTCTATTTGATCGATTTCCATGGTTTGTTTCACGTTATCGAAATGTGAATTTTTGGTGATTGATTGTTTCTACAATCATTTCTATGATTTTTCATTTTAAAAATATGAAGGTTTCAATACTAGTAGTAAATATCAAAACTCTTTCATCAAAACGATTTCAACACTATTTTATTACAAAGCTCGTTTCTTAAACTGTTTTCCAATCTATTAGTATATACAAACCTTTACCTCATTCGTATGAGAAATCTAATTAAACGACTTAGTAAAACAAGTGGTATGAAACGCTTGCGTTTACTTCGTCGGTTAATTCTTGGACTTGTTCGATTGAAACCCTTGTGACAACTTTCGAGTGAAAATCTACAATCTGTTCGTAAATATTTGAGTTAAGCAAGTGGTTATGGGACATGAAGCTAAACCCATATATTTACTAGCTTAGTGTAATTGACACTTCTTGATGATCGATGATGATCATTTTATGGTTTAGACTAGCAATGTGCGATGTCTCTTTGTCCACGTGGGGGACTATACCCCGTTCTTTTGAGCTTCGTCTCATTTTTATAGGCTTGCGTCCTATAGTTTTATGGAGTTCGGTCCATCGGGCGTAACGCTGTACTACGTCGTTGTTCCAGTTTATTGGAGTTCGATTCATCGGGCATTCGCTATACTACGTCGTTGTTCCGTACTATTTGTGTTTAGGTTCATCGGGCGTAACGCTGTACTACGTCGTTGTTCTTTATTGTTTGAGTTTGGTTCCTCGGGCGTTCGCTGTACTACGTCGTGGCACCGGCTCTATGGTTAGCGACCATGGGATTAACAACCCGTTTGTGATACACGTGTTGGTGAGTTTTCATGCTCCCGTTTGTGATAGGCCTCTCCCTTTTGTGATTTCTGGATTTCTCGTTGTGATTTCTAGAATTTGAGTTTCACCAACTTTTGCGATTGGCATTTATATGTTTGTCAATATTTGTAGTTTGGTGAATAAAATAAAGAATATTATATTCTTTTTGGTGTTTTGAGATGATTTGAGATATTGTATGATTTTTGTTGTTATTTGATGTATACCTGACACTGTATGACATTTCTTTGTTATCATACATTCTTGGTCATATCTCTTATCCTTTCTCAGTTTATCTGATATTTATAGCTAGACTGATCCGTTTATTATTTTCTTCTTAAATAATACTCGGGTCAGACCGAGATATTTCAGGTGCTCCTGCTTGACTTCTTACCATAGATTATCACCTGCTTCTTTTGGCTAACTACTTTAGATTAGTATTTTTTGTTATTATACATTTGAGATAGGGACTCCTTGATGTATAATTATTCCTTTGCCTAGCACTTGTATCTATTCTTTGGTGATATAGTGGATCTTATATGACCACTATTTTGATGTACACTTTTATGTGATATATTCATATCTGATTCCGCCTTTGTGATATGAATATCTGTGACTAATTTGTGTTATGTTTATTTCTATATTTGTTTCCGAAGATTACTTAGCCACTGTGTGGTAGCTTTGAGTTTGTATTAGACATGTCGGATTTCCTCCAGAAATGAAATGTAAGTTATATTTTCTGACATATCGGTACTCACACAAAGCAATTACACAGATGGTCGCTCCTCAACAGCCTTATTCTTCATGCTAGTCGACGGCATTACACCGTAGTGTCCTTGGCTAGCACGAGTATAGAGGTGGGGCGTCATAGATTCCATCTCCTAAGGATCCGTTAAACTATCTACATACGTAGTACAATATGCTATTATAATATGTCTACAGTAAAGTATTAAAATAGCATTAAGACGTTACCCATATCCCTATTAGCACATTTTATATAAATGTCGTAGTCTATACAGTACCGTAATTCCTCCGTAAACTGAAGGGCTATCAAAGGGCACTCCATAGTGTACGACACAAACCAAATTCGTAGTGGGCGCGATAAGGCATATGACAAGGCATGCGAGGCAATGCCCAGGGTATGATACTACCGTTTTGCGGATCCGGACTGGTGGTAACGCATAGCAGCTACTACCGCCCACCTCGGAACACATTCTCCCATAATCAAATCGAAGGCGGCCACCAAATCAATCACAAAATAACAGATATGGTATCGAAAAAGCATGTTCGATTGGAGGAGCGACCTCACTTGGTCCGGCGTGGCTCATGTTTCAGTCATATCAAGCTATCCCGAGTAGGTCAGGGCTGCGTTCATACCTCATACAGTAGCCTTTGCCAAAACATCCTACTTTGTTCTGGATTCTCCACCACGTGCACAGTTGTTAAAGTGGTTTTCGATATTGGCAGAAAGTATGACAATATCCGATCCTGGTCTCTTTAACAACCAAACGCTTATTTTACACCGGTTGGTTCTTTTACATTCCAAAACCGATTCATAACTAATATCAAAATATCATATTCACTTCAAAATCATTTCGCTTTCAAAATCATATTCAATTTCGAAATCATTATTCACTTTATATAATATTCATTTTCAAAATCATAACTACAAAATAGGTTAAACTGTCATATCAAAATATTCGCATTTAATCCAATTGAATCTAAATCATAACAGTTCCAGCTTAAGTAGTTTGAATATTGAAAGTAGTTTATATATTTGAATAGTTATACATTAAAAATAGTTAATATTTTTAAAACAGGTTATAGATTAAAATAGTTTATATATTAGAAATAGTTTATATATTAAAATAGGTTATATGTTATAAATATATATATATATTGAAAGTTGTTTATACATTTAAAATAATATATTATAAAATAGTTTATAATTTAAAAATAGGTTATAGATTAAAATAGTTTATATATTAGAAATAGCTTATATATTAAAATAGGTTATATATATATATGTTAAAAGTTGTTTATACATTTAAAATTATATATATTAAAATAGTTTATAATTTAAAAATGTGTTATAGATTAAAATAGTTTATATATTAGAAATAGTTTATATATTAAAATAGGTTATATATTAAAAATAGTCAATGTATTAAAAATTATTAATATAATAAAATGGTTTATATGGGAAAAATAGTTTATATGTTAAAAGAGTTTATATCGAAAATAGTTTCAAATCAGAATTGTTTCTTCCAATTTCACAAATCAATTCAAATAAACTTTAGTTCCAAAAATTCAATTTAAATCAATCTCAGTTCAATAATTTCAATTCAAAAGGCTAAAGGTTTCAATTCAAATTCTCATTAGAACCATTTCAATTTTATATCGATTTCAAATCCATGTTCGAACTACAAATTTAAACCACTTCAAATTCAATAGGTTTCAAAGTTTAAATATTCAAACATTTACAATAACTCAATTTTGATAAATTTCATTTAAATTTCAAAATTCAATTTTAAGATTCCAATTCAAATTCTTTAAACAATTCATTTAAACCAATTTCAATTTCAACATTTTAAAAGCTTGGATTTTGAAAATAATTCAGTTCATATAAATCAAAATTTATTTCATAATATCATTCAACTGGATTCAAAAATTTAGGATTTAAAATCATCTAATTTAACCAATCCGGTGTCCGTATATAATTTCCTACCATATGGTTAAGTGATACAGATATATATTATTTCAACCCGCAATAATTTAAATTAACGGGTACGTATATATCATTTCAACCCGCATTCTCGAGTAAAATTCAAAATCCATAAAATCGCTCAGGTTTACCATTTCAACCCATAACGATTTTAATCTATAAGTCCATCCGGGTATGTATCATTTCAACCCATAGTGATTTTCCTGACAATAACTAAGGGAACTTGCAGTGTGATAACAACATATAAAATAAATATAATATCCAATCATCTAAACATCAACAATTAAACATCCATCACAATCATCTTTCAAATCAACCAATAAATCACAACAAATAAACTGGTTATTATTATCAGGTATTTAACTAGCAATTTAATTCAACATAAATTTGAATGGTAATTCAATTCAAATTAAATTTAAACGGTAATTTAAAATATCAAACAGCAATAAATAAATTCCCAATCACATCGTAAATTTAATTTAACTAACATAAAATGGTTTAGTATTCGTGAGTAGATTAAAACACTCACCTTTGATTTTTCGTCGATTAAAAATCCAATGAAAGCCCAAAAATCTAACAGTCTCAGAATGCCGCCAAACCAGTTCCATAATGTCCGAAATTTCGATTCGATCGCAATGGAGAAAATCCCATGTGAATCCGAACTCGTATGAAAACGTTATACGTGTTAGAACATTATAAATTAAAATAAAAACAAAAAAAACAAAAGGCAATACCGTGCATCTCCTCTGTAAACCCTAACAACCAAGATACGTGTTCGACATCGAACAACCGCCACTTCAGAGATCGACCAACGCACACATCCACGACCATCGTGCCTGGATCTGACATCGCCAACCTCGTCACTACCTCCGGCCGACCACCCAGGCTCCACACGAGCTGCTCCACCGCCCCAGAACTCCATGCCGTCGATCAACTTCACAGCCAAATTCCGGCAACTACGCGCACCATCAAACACAATGAACACCACAGATGAACGCCGCTAATCACTATCTACGTGCCTGAACCCTCCGACCTTCGTTTAATCGATGATCCATTGTTGGATCGAAAACCCTAGTTTCGACGGCCGAGACTTCTTCATCGATTTCTGACCAAACGATGCATAAAATCAAAAAACGAATTGCTGTGGTAGATTGCGCTCGTCGAGGGATTTCCAACGATATATAATTTGCTAGGGTTTGGAGAGTTTGAATTTTGAAATTGATT
Source organism: Allium fistulosum (assembly GCA_030737815.1). Taxonomy (NCBI): domain Eukaryota; kingdom Viridiplantae; phylum Streptophyta; class Magnoliopsida; order Asparagales; family Amaryllidaceae; genus Allium; species Allium fistulosum. Next base: position 892,267,431 of record CM060902.1, read on the forward strand.
TTGAAATTGAATTTTATGGTTTTGACGTTCTGCAATTGAGAAACCAAGAAGGAACATACAAATAGAATTATACATATAGGAATAAGGAATAAAAAGCTACTAGGGTTAGGAAACACTATTTATATAGACAAAGATAGATAAGAATGAATGGACAGATCGAATTGGTCGAAACGATTACACGAACCCGAAAAGCCCGTTTCTTTCCCGAAACGAAAGTAGGTCATCCAATATATCGAAATATAGGTTTTTGATATTTTTAAACTCAATGGAACTAGTTTCAAACCCTAATTCCATTGTACAAAGAAGTTAGCTTTTAAAATCAGCTTATTTTAATTGAATTCATTAAATTGATTTTCTGCCATGCATGATGTGTTTCACGTTTCTCAATTGCGGAAGTGCCTTCGGGATTCCGATTCTATTCTTGATCCCGGTGTTGTGGAAGAGATTGAAGTTTCACCTAATTTAACTTATGAGCAGCATCCTATTCGAATTATTGCTTCGGAGGTCAAACGACTTCGAAATAAAGATGTTCCGCTTGTTAAAGTTCAATGGTCCTCAAATCCTAAGGATTGCTCTTGGGAAACTAGAGAATTCATCGAGCGAGCACATCCGGACTTACTTTCTCATGCTCTTTGAGGTGAACTTCTTATTTCAAATTTATTTTGGTGTTAATATGCTTTTATGGTTGTTACTTTGTATTTTCCATCTTATATATTGCGCGGACGCAATTTCTTTAAGGAGGGGAGTCTGTAACAACCTGCATATTTGTCGATTTTATATTTAAATATTTTATCGTTAGTCGAATTTTAGTCCGAAAAGCTACTTTTTGCATACGGTCAAATTAGGACTCGAGACCCCTTCCATTGAGTTCAAAATGACATTTGCGATCTTTTTAAGTATAAACTTTGATATGTTTGGAGTTAGTGGAATTTTCGCTACTTTTTCCCGTTTGTGACTTTGGTTTGGACTGCACCTATATTAGCTCCGCCCAACCCCTTCTCTTCATAACTTCATCTCTTCACTAAAACATTAAAGCTTCATCAAAAATGAAGGAGGGAATGGGAAATTAAAACTCCAAGCTCAAGTCTTCATTTCAAATCCATCATCCAACTTCAAATTCAAGAGAAGACTTTGATTCAAGCTAGTGGTTGTTCTTGCATAGCATTTCAAGCTTCATCTTCATCCATTTTAGTGAAAAGGTGAGATTTTTATCTCACATTCTTGTCTATAATTATCTTGGACTGTTGGAAAGGAATCCCTATCACCTTAGCATGCATATTTGCATTTGGTTTGGATTGGATTGGCGAAAAGCTCCAATTTTTAGTGTTTTTGGCAAAAAACTGGCCTTAGGTCCCTCTGGAACTTATAGGTCGCACGGTCGCTAGGTCGCTAGGTCGTTTCTGACCTTATTTCACTCGGCAGCACTAGGTCGCGGCAACACTAGGTCGTTAGGTCATTCTCCAGACCTTAGGTCGCTAAGTCGCTCGGCTTGGTTGCACGATAGGTCGCTCGGCCGATACAGTCCCTAGGTCGCGTCCCTTTTAGGTCGTTAGACCTTAAGTCGCTCGCCACTGGATCTCGTTAGGTCGCTGCAATCATAGGTCGTAAGTCGTTCACTTATGCTCCAGACGTTAGGTCGCAACAACTATAGGTCATAGGTCGCCCGTTTATACTACCCCTTATGTTGTTAAGTCGCTCGACCATGATGCCACTTTAGTTCGCATGCCCTTATCTTTTTAGGTCGTTAGACCTTACTCCCTGAAGGTCGCTTTTCCAGCTTGTATCCACTAGGTCGCGAGTCTTTAGGTCGCGAGTTTTAGGTCGCGTGTCTTTAGGTCGCGAGTCCTTAGGTCACGAGTCTCTTATCCCTTAGGTCGCTCGACCTCACAAACACTTAGGCCGCGCCTTTCCTTTTCTCGACCTTGTTAGGTCGCTCATACACTAGGTCGTTCGACCTGTCCCCTTTAGGTCGCTCGCCTAATTTAGGTCGTTTGCACCATTAGGTCGTAAGTCGCTAGACCCTTGTACCTTTAGGTCATTAGACCTTATTACAGTTAGGTCGCATGCCTAGCTCTTCCCTTAGGTCGCTCGACCTGTTATGTTTTAGGTCGCTGGCCCCTAGGTCGCTCACATAGCTAGGTCGCCTCATTTGGTCGGGCTGTTCTCCAGCTAGGTCGCACGGCATTCTACCCTTAGGTCATTCGACCTATTTTACTTTTTGTCGCTGCACTTTAATTCGACCACGTTAGGTCGCAAGTATATTTCTACTACGATGGTTTTGGAACTGATTTCCTTGGATTTTTCTCACGTCTTCGAATGTGAAATTTTGTGATGCGATTTGTTTCAACAATCGTTTTGTGACTTGTCACTTTAAAAATGTGAAGGCTTCAATACTAGTATTAAATATCATAACTCTTTCATCAAAGCGATTTCCACACTGTTTTAACTACAAAGCTCTTTTTCTCAGACCGTTTTCCAATCTACTAGTATATACAAGCCTTTACTTCACTCGGGTGAGAAATCTAATTAAACGGCTTAGTAAAACGAGTGGTATGAAACGCTTGCGTTCACTTCGTCGGTTAATTCTTGGACTTGTTCGAATGAACCTTTTGTGACAAATTTTCTAGTGAAGATTTACAGCTTGTTCGTAAATATTTAAGTTAAGAAAGTGATTATGGGACATGAAGCTAAACTCATATATTTACTAGCTTGGTGTGATTGACACTTCTTGATGATCATGACGATCATTTTTGTGATTTGATTTAGACTAGCAATTGTGCGATGTCTCTTTGTCTACGAGGGAGACTAAACCTTGTTTGTGTGATGTTTCACCATCACATATGCGGGGTAGCGCCCCACGGTCTTCGGACCATTCTTGTGGAGGTTCGACTCAAAACTAATGGTTAGCTACCATGAGATAGCGTCTCGTCTTGTGTTACACGTGTTGGTGAGTTTTCATACTCCCGTTTTGTGATAGGCCTCCCCCTTCTTGTGATTTCTGGATTTCTTGTGATGATTTCTGGAATTTTGAGCTTCATCAATTTTTGTGGTTTCCATTGATAAGTTTTATCAATTCTTGTGCATTGGTGAATTTGTGTGTCATTGACTTGTTATGAATACAAGTTTAGGGTATGAAACCCTATTTTATCTTTGAGAAGATTCTTGTGATATTGAGTAATCTCTTGTTGATTATCATTTACATACTTACAGTAGTATACCGTTATGGTTGTTATATGTTCATGCCATATCATTTATTCTATACCATATCATCTGATATATATAGCTAGACTGATCCGTTTATTATTTTCTTATAAATAATACTCGGGTCAGACCGAGATGTTACAGGTGCTTCTGCTTGACTTCTCTTCTGGGATTATTCTGACTTTTGGCTAACTACTTAGATTAGTAGTTTTTGGATGTACACATTTGAGATATAGACTCTATGTTGTGTACTTATTCTTTTGAATAACACGTGTTTCTATTCTTTTATATTATCGTGGATCTTTCTGACCACTACTCTGATGTACACTTTCATGTGTTATATATATATATTCATATCTTTTTCCGCCTTTGTGATATGGATGTCTGTGACTGATTTATGTTATGTTTATTTCTATGTTTGTTTCCAAAGATTATTTATACCACTGTGTGATAGCTTTGGGTTTGTATCGGTATGTCAGACTTCCTCCTTAAATAAAGTTCATTCTATACTATTTGACATATCGGTGCTCGCTCAAAGAAGTTACATGGAGGGTCGCTCCTCAACAGCCTTATTCTCCGTGCTAGTCGACAGCATTACACCGTAGTGTTCTTGGCTAGCGTGGGTATAGAGGTGGGGCGTCATAACTATTAAATCTAATTATTAGCATTTCAAAACATTAACTTATGCTTATAACATTTCTTGCACAACAAAATTCTTATTCGTAGAAATAATTCCATTTGAACACTTTCATTACTTAAGTTTTACTTGTATAATATTCTATTACATATTCCTATTTAACATTCCAACTTTTTAAACATTTTTGGTAAGTTATATATATGTTTTAAGAATGTAATTGAATGTTACACAAGTTTACCTTATTCATTTTAGTTAACAAAAATGTTCAATAATTACATCTTCTAAATTTTCATATCTTTTTATTTACAAGTTACAAATTTCAAATTCCTTATATATTCCACTAATCACTTAGCATCTAATTTCTAATTTTTCATTTTAGAAGTTTCCAACTAATAAAATAGTTAAGATTTCATTTCATTACAATAATTGAAATCCCTAATTTATAGAAACTTAAGAACTAAATGCCGAGTTCATTTCAAATCATTTTGAAATAATATATATTCATATCTTTTATATATCCAATCATATTTAGAAATTTAAAATTAAGATTTGTTTATCAAAACAAATGTGTAGTAAAACTACTACAGCGGTCTTCCTACTTTGAAACTCGAAAATGAATGTCAATGATGCGACCGTCATCACCAAAATTATTTTCCAACGACAGAAGAGGAGAGTACAAAACTTATTTCCTTTTAAAATTCCTTTAAAACATTTCTTTTAAATCTCATTGAAAATATTTATATCTAAAAACACTTCCAAATAATATGAATATTATATTCCAAAATATTTTGAAAATAAATTTCAAAACCCCAGAACTTAAGTTCTCAAATTTCCAATTTATATTCATTTTATTGGTAAATCCTATTTTGCAACCAATATTTATAAAATTTCACTTTCTAACAAACAAGCATATCACATACAACTATCCAGTTATAAAAATTATTCTTTTATATACAAAATATAATACTAGGTAAAGTTATTTCATTTACCTATATTTTAAAACAATATTGTCGATCTACCCTATTAATTGTTTAGAAATCCCTATCGATGTCATGGCGTCCTATGTACCGACCAGAATTTATAAACTCTAAACAAAACAAATTAACACAATATCAAAACATTTTATAACACTAACAAGTACGCTCTCTCGTACATATACACTCAAACAAATCATTCTAGGGTATTACTACCCTATCTCTAATGAGTCAGACCCCATAAAGCTAAGGTTATCGCTAAACCAAAGCTCTTATACCACTTGTAACAACCCACCTTTTTGGACGGTTTAAATCGACAATAAACCACACTTGTCAACTCAAACCATTCAAAAGGGAGGATTGTTAATAGGGTAAATAAGAAAATAAGAGAAAAGAAAGGAAAAACAAAACACAGAATCTCCCAGCGGAATGACAAAATATAATGATCAAATAAACGGTTCATGAAGTTGTTTTACAAATAATATTTGATTACACTTTTACAATACAAATCAGAGTTATACATACAGCAGGAATAAATAAATAATGCAGCGGAACAACATGATATAGTGGAATAAATATAATAAATAGTAATAATATACTAAATCTTCGTCTTCGTCCTCCAGAAAATAGTCTTCAATACACTGAAAAGCTCAGACTGACCCGAGAGTAATGAAAAGACAAATCACTCGAGTTAGAACTAAAAGACCTTATGTAAGTTAAATCAAAAATAAATAAATATGAGGGTAACGGCTTCAGAGATGTTTACAAGATTTTACATCTCCTATCCAGTGTCTAATGTGAGTGCAATAACTTAAGAGATGTTCGGGATTCCATCTCCTAAGGATTCGTTAAACTATCTACATACATAGTACAATACGCTATTATAATATGTCTAAAGTAAAGTAAAGTATTAAAATAGCGTTAAGGCGTTACCCATATCCCCCTTAATACATTTTATATAAATGTCGTAGTCTATACAGTACCGTAATTTCTCCGTAAACTGAAGGGCTATCAGAGGGCACTCCATAGTGTACGGCACAAACCAAACTCATAGTGGGCGCGATAAGGCATATGACAAGGCATGCGAGGCAATGCCCAAGGTAGGATACTACCGTTTTGTGGATCTGGACTGGTGGTAACGCATAGCAGCTACTATCGCCCGCCTCAGAACACACTCCCATAATCAAATCAAAGGTTGCCACCAAATCAATCACAAAGTAACATATATGGTATCGAAGAAGCATGTCCGATCGGAGGAGCGACCTCACTTGGCCCGGCGTGGCTTCTGTTTTAGCCATATCAAGCTGACCCGAGGGGGTCAGGGCTGCGTTCATACCTCATACAGTAGCGTTCGCCAAACCATCATACTTCGTTCTGGATTCTCCACTACTTGCACAGTTGTTAAAGTGGTTTTCGGTATTAGCAGAGAGTATGACAATATCCGATCCCGGTCTCTTTAACAACCAAACACTTATTTCACACCGGTTGGTTCTTTTACATTTCCAAAGCCGATTCATAATTGATATCAAAATACATACTCACTTCAATATCATATCACTTGCGAAATCATATTCACTTTCGAAATCATTATTCACTTTATATCATATTAACTTTCAAAATCATAACTACAAAATAGGTTAAACCATCATATCAAAATATTCACATTTAAACCAATTGAATCTAAATCATAACAGTTCCAACTTAAGTAGTTTGAATATTGAAAGTAGTTTATATATTGGAATAGTTATACATTAAAAATAGTTAATATTTTAAAAATAGGTTATAGATTAAAATAGTTTATATATTAGAAATAGTTTATATATTAAAATAGGTTATATATTGTAAATATATGTATATATATATTGAAAGTTGTTTATACATTTAAAATAATATATTTTAAAATAGTTTATAATTTAAAAATAGGTTATAGATTAAAATAGTTTATATATTAGAAATTGTTTATATACTTAAATAGTTATATATTATAAATACATACATATATATATATATATATGTATTAAAATAAGTTATATATTAAAAATAGTCAATGTATTAAAAATTATTAATATATTAAAATGGTTTATATGGGAAAAATAGTTTATAAGTTAGAAGAGTTGTATATTAAAAGAGTTTATATCAAAATTAGTTTCAAATCAGAATTGTTTCCTCCAATTCTGCAAATCAATTCAAATCAACTTTATTTCCAAAAATTCAATTTAACTATCAATCTTAGTTCAACAATTTCAATTCAAAAGGCTAAAGGTTTCAATTCAGATTCTCATCAAAACCATTTCAATTTTATATCGATTTTAAATCCATGTTTGAAGTACAAATTTAAACCACTTCAAATTTAATAGGTTTCAAAGTTTAAATATTCAAACATTTACAATAACTCAATTTTGATAAATTTCATTTATATTTCAAAATTCAACTTTAAGATTCCAATTCAAATTCTTTAAACAATTCATTTAAACCAATTTCAATTTCAACATTTTAAAAGCTTGGATTTTGAAAATAATTCAGTTCATATAAATCAAATCTTATTTCATAATATCATTTAACTGGATTCAAAAATTTAGGATTTAAAATCATTTAATTTAACCAATCCGGTGTCCGTATATAATTTTCTACCCTATGGTCAAGTGATACGGATATATATCATTTCAACCCACAATAATTTAAATTTACGGGTATATATCATTTCAATCCGCAATGTCGAGTAAAATTCAAAATCCATAAAATCGCTCGGGTTTATCATTTCAACCCAAAATGAGTTTTCCCTAATCTATAAGTCCATCCGGGTATGTATCATTTCAACCCATAGTGATTTTCCTAACAATAACAAAGGGAACTTGCAGTGTGATAACAACATATAAAATAAATATAATATCCAATCATCCAAACATCAATAATTAAACATACATCGTAATCATCTTTCAAATCAACCAATAAATCACAATAAATACTGGTTATTATTATCAGGTATTTAAGTGGCAATTTAATTCAATATAAATTTGAATGGTAATTCAATTCAATATAAATTCAAATTAAATTTAAACGACAATTTAAAATACCAAACAACAATCAAAAAATTCCCAATCACATCGTAAATTTAATTTAACTAACATAAGATGGTTTAGTATTCGTGAGTGGGTTAAAACACTCACGTTTGATTTTCATCGATTAAAAATCCAATTAAAGCCCAAAAATCTTACAGTCTCGGAATGCAACCAAACCAGTTTAATAATGTCTGAAATATCAATACAATCGCAACAGAGAAAACCACGTGCGAATCCGAGCTCGTATGAAAAAGTTATACGTGTTAGAAAATTATAAATTAAAATAAAAATAAAAATAAAAAACAAAAGGCAATACCGTGCATCTCCTCTGTAAACCCTAACAGCCAAGATATGTGTTCGACATCGAACAGCCGCCACTTCAGAAATCGACCAACGCCCACGTCCACGGCCACCACGCTTGGATATGACATCGCCAACCTCGTCACTACCTCCGGCCGACCACCCAGGCTCCACGCGAGCTGCTCCGCCGCCCCAGAACTCCATGCCACCGATCAACTTCACAGCCAAATTCTGCCAACTACGCGCACCATCAAACACAACGAACACCATAATGAACACTACTAATCACCCTCTATGCGCTTGAACCCTCCGATCGTCGTATAATCGACGATCCACCGTTGGATCGAAAACCCTAGTTTCGCCGGTTGAGACTTCTTCATCGATTTCTGGCCAAACGATGCATCAAATCGAAAAATGAATTGCTGTAGTAGATTGCACTCGTCGAGAGCTTTCCAACGATATATAATTTGCTAGGGTTTGAATTTTGAAATTGATTTTGAAATTGAATTTTAGGGTTTTGACGTTCTATAATTAAGAAAGAGGAAAGGAACAGATAGATAGAATTATACATAGATGAATATGGAATAAAAAGGCTGCTAGGGTTAGGAAAAACTATTTATATAAACAAAGATAGATAAGAATGAATGGACAGATCGAATTGGTCAAAATGATTACACGAACCTGAAAAACCCGTTTCTTTCCCGAAACGAAAGTAGGTCATCCAATAAATCGAAATATTGGTTTTCGATATTTTTAAACTCAATGGAACTAGTTTCAAACCCTAATTCCATTGTACAAAGAAGTTAGCTTTTAAAATCAGCTTATTTTAATTGAATTCAATAAATCGATTTCTACGCGTTTCGAGCCCGCACGATCAAACGACAACTCCAATCGTTACGAAACTTGAAATCCTACAATAATTCACTATTGTGGATCCGATGAAACTGGTTTCATTGAAATCCGAGTCAGTGGCCAAAATGGATATTTTTCACGTTAATTAAATAAATTATTATTAAGTTAATTTAATCACCTTTAAATTCAAATTTAATAGTTAACAATATTCATCATTCTAGTTTACATAGAAATTAATAATCTATCAAAATAATTTTCCTATGTTAAATTCACTATTGAAATATTTCACTAATTTCAACGTTCAATTACACTGTAATAAAATCCTAGTTAATTATAGTTTAAATTCAAATAAATTATTTTATTTTGATTTCCACTCTCATTATTAAATCAACTATCACCCTATGGATATAATTAACATTGATTTACATTTTATTACATTCATATTTTACAGTTATCATCTTTTACCATATTGATTAAAATATTTCAATTTCCTTAATTCCATTAATTATAAATTTTAATTCCTTATTTATAATTATAACCAAATTAACTTTACAATTATTTCAATTGATTGGAATTACATCAAAATAGTTATCAATTACATTAAATCAACATTATTAAATTACATTCTAATTATTTTCTCATTAATAAATCATAAATTTTTTTAATTTCACACAATATTAAATTCTAAAATCTTATTAAATTCAATATTTTTAATTATCGAAAAATACGGGTCGTTACAATAAAAATACAAAAAAGTAAAACAACACTATAAATGTTCCATAAAATCAACATATACATGTCCATACATATTTCTTGTCCATACAATATTGTGTCCATATAGTAAACTATTGGAACCGGACTTGCGCGCAGCGGAGTTAAATAGTAAAGTTCAAAAATTTCTTATTTTAGATCTATTAGGCCTATGAAGTCTAAAGGATTTATTAAATACAATCTAATCGTTATAATAAAATCATATTTTTTTAATTTTATCTTAGTTTTATTAGTTTAATTCTAAATTAATTAATTGTGAGATAAGAAAAGTTTGAATATATCAAATATATTCATACTTTAATTTTGTGATAGAATTGCTAAAATAAGGCAAATATGGTTAATTGATGTCAAAATATAGAAATAAAAAAAGAATAAATCAAGATGCAATCACTCAAGGATCTAATAGGGAAGAAAATAGAAGGTGGCATTGTTGATTGATTCCACCTTCACTCTATAGCAATTTTAATTGATACATCATTTAATTAACATGCAAGAGGTATTATGACATAATAACATAAACAACAAACAATAATATATATATATATATATATATATATATATATATATATTATTGCCTCACTTTTAAATTTTTTGAGAATTATAAAAAGGGTTTAAATCATGCTTTGGCAATTTGAAATAAAATTATTAAATGTTTATATGTGCATGCACATATAGATATAATTTCATGTATATAAAGACTAAACCAAAACTTTCTATTAATTCATAACAAACTTCCATACTGTATTAAAATTTTCTGTTGCATTTGTAAACTTATGTATACTTAGTTTATATATATGTATGTATGTATGCATGTATATGTATATGTATGTATGTATGCATATATATGTATGTATGTATGTATGTATGTATGCGTGTATGTATGTGTGTATGTATGTATAAAAAGACATTTAACCTAAATGATTTTTTTTTTCAAAATAAAAGTGGAACATAACAAATTAAGCAAACTTAAATAAAAACATTTGAGATAATAAATTGGGTAACGAATTTAGAATATTATTATAATCAATTTTAAAGTTTAGATTCATTATCAAAACATTCTTTTAATCATATGTAAATTTCTATTGCGATTCATCAGATTAAGAATAAAACAATTTATTCATCAAAGAATTCAAATTGCATGATTATTTTTCAATTCAAGGTGAATGGACAACATGTGTATACAATGTTTATGTTTCAACACTAGTGCAAATAATATGTACATGCAAACTTTCATATCTGAAAATTAAACTTTGATTTAAGAGTTTAAAATATAGATCTACAATTAAAACATTGTTTTAATCATAAACAATTTTTTGATTTATCAAAATAAAAATCAAATCAATTCATTTGACAAACGATTCAAATAACATAAATAATTTCAAATCAAATGAGGCAATATTATACATACAAACTATGATAATCAATTTATATTTAATAAAACATTTAAAATAGAAGATACTTCTTAGATCTAGCCAAAAGTCACACATTGATTTATGCCTTCTCCTCTGATCACCAAGGTCCACATCCAATCCTTGCAAAAGGTGGATGAACCATCTTTGCTTTAATTTAATTTGATGTTTCATTTTATGTTGCTTTTGGTTTTATTTTGTTTAAAGGAAGATGATGGAAGCCATTATTTTGGAGAAGAGGAGGAAGGATTTTCTGTAAAATGAAAGTAAAATGGGGAGATTCATTTTTAATGAGATAAAAGAATCTTTTTCCATTCTTCTTATTTAACTTCCTTATTTAATTCTATCAATTAGTCCCTTTATTTTCTCCATGTATTGGCTGGTCCTAGCATGCATCCATAGTAAGCAAAGTTTCCAACAAAATAAAATCTTTATGTAATTACTTATTTTAAACCCCGTTTAAAAGTGCACCGATATCGAATATCGATGTTTGCAAATATAACTTTTATACATGCATTTAAATAATTACTAACAACATTCAAAACATCAAATAATTTACTTATAATTAATATTTCAAAAATATTAACTAATTTAACAAATTTATAACATTTCATAAATTAATTAAATCGTGTGGTTTTTTGAAGAAATCACAAATGCGGTCGTGCGATTCAGATGTGTGAACTCAGTCAGCAATTAATATTGAACGCTTCAAATATTAACATTCACACATCACCTTAGCTAGTGGTGTGACAGTTTGGCCTTATTAATTGCTTACATATCTTTTTGGTAAAATCCAATTTCACTTTTTCTTAAGCAGTACTCGGTAAGTAACGGTTATTTACACCTATTCTCTTCGTTAAAATTATATAGCATTAGGACTTATGTAATTTGGTTATGGTCAAAATTTTGATATCTTCCACTTTCAACTTTATAGTCTAAATACAAAGTCCTCGTTTCAATAATAACTATTATTTTTATTGAAATACTCTGGCCCGAGATTTTGACTTTGAGTTGACTTTAGTGGATAGTGATACTAACCCCATATAACTGAAGAGACGAATCCTCTCTTGAATAGTGTTGCACTTCCAGCACTAACACTCGACCTAAATATAGTCGTTTTATGGACGCCATGCCATGATTTAACGATAATCAAAGTGGAGCTTTCATATTGAAGTTTAGTAGTATTCTCAAGTCAAGCGAAGTGCATAAATTAGCCACTTCGATATTTTCTGTTTGACCTTAGTTATATTAGCCAATATAAAACTATCAAGTGGGCCATTCCATAGTTATCCAATAAATATCAGTACTTAACCCTTTGGTACCCCAATAGCCATGAATAATTCACTATCCAACATTTGGAGACTGTTATGTACTCTAGTCACAACGGATACATCGATGTCCAATCTCGATACATCTTGACTAGGAATATTTAAAATGATGTGCTTATCATATTGTGATATAGTACTCATGGTTACAACTATTTGTAACTTCTATCACAAACACATCATTTATGGACTTTCTGACATAGATACTTAAATTAACCAATTAATTATTTATAACATTTTATAACAAGTATATAACAAAAAGGAAAAACCTTTTATTTTGAACAAGATTGGTTATCGAGTTAGATTTATGTAACAAATTATATAATTGCCCTAAGGGCATACCCTTAACTCTATCAATCTCTTACTTACACTTGGAGTCGATTATGGAATCTTATTTCAACTTCTCCAATCGGTCTCTTCAAAAACAATAGGGTTAGTCCCTCAATGAATGGGTATGCTATTATATTTCAATTATCTACCATGTCAATTAACTCTCTCCAACGTCAATAAACTGCATTTATCATGTAGAACAATTTGGAGTATGTCTCTCGACCTCTAGTGAGCTCAAAGTTCTGTTAAGAACTATACCATTGACTTTGTTATTATATAACAATGTCATGGAATTCTCAACCTTTGGAATCACCCTCAGCTCAGTTATAAATTTGTGCATTTATTATGTATGTACATTGCTTTATTGTGGTGCTATTTAAGACGATGTACTTGGCCTTTTGTTTAATCATCCACAATCTCTCATTTGGAACATTTCCAACTTAAGCTTCTTGACCAAGCTTAGGATATGAATTTTATATTAACATACATACTCAATATCACAAATGAAGTTTGAGTCTGAATACCCCTTTATGAAGAGTTCTTTATTTTTGTAATCATTTCTCATGTATTTCGTAAATACATGAAAACATTCTAAACTACCATTTAGGGACCTTAATTTGGATTTGACATTTGCTTCATGTATCAAATACATAAACAAATCACGATATCGTAGATGACATAACGTGTATGATAATTCCTATTGCCAATGCATAAGGAATACATCTTACATGTTTCTTATTAAACAATTTAATAAAGTATTGTTTGGAACGTTCCCAATGTCTTTAATGCTCACTATAAAAGACATCATTTGCAAATCAAATGTCGAGTATTAAAACAACTAAAACCCGATTTTAACACAAGTACATCATAAACAATCAGTAGCGTGTCGTTTTCTTTTGTTTAGAAATATCAATGTACCTTTAACGTTCTTTCTTATGGACACACTCTTCCTCTGCATTATAGTTGAAATCAGACTATTTGATATTTCTATCAAAATACTTGTTCAATTTTGATGCTTGTCGAATGATACATTCGTATCGGTTCTTGGTTCACATCTAAAACCCACAAACTCAATATCGCTTCCATTGACTTTGAGACACTTTGGTTGTTATGTGCAAACAGTCCAGTTTAAATCTTTATTTAGAATTCTTTGTTTCAATACATATATACTAAAACATAAAGTCATACTAGTCAATAATTTTATGAGTAAATCTGAATCAACTTGAGCACACTAAATGGCGAATTTGTTATGCTAATTTCAACAATTGAAATTCACGATGTTATTCTTACCACTGTGGCTCACTATATTCCAACTGCATTTGTCTTTCCCTTAAAGACACATTTATGACTAATGGATTATATCTCTTAGGATATAGCTATCACAATCATATTTTGATAAGATACATGGAATACGTTTTGGATTTGCACACCATACCATATTATAGAGTCAATACTCCTAATTTTTTAACTAAACAATCGAGGATTACTTATTCTTGAGATTGATAAGACACTCATAGTTTCTCTTTGACATGTAAGAATACTCATTAGACATTCTAATGTGTTGTGTTCATTTGAGTTTGGTTAATTCCATTTCATCCCTTACAATCAGTTTTAACCTTGGATCGTATCCATATCCATTTTACTATCAATAATTTCTTAAAGAAATTCCTTCGCTATGAAGTTGGTATTTCTTAAAACAACATTTGTTTCTTAGTGCAACGGAATGAGCATTCATAAACATTATGAATTCCCTTATATAAAACTGATTTGGTATTTGTTCATAACATTTATGTTCACAACATAAATTAGTCATCTAATGACTATCGTTCTCAAACTTCTTTTGGTGTGATTCACACAAGATCCCTTACATACTATTATTATCTGAAGTCTTTCAACTCAAACAACTCGTCAATTCCTTGGCCTAGGACATGATGGAGTTCCTTATAAACCTTTATCTTATATGATTTTATAAACTATTCTTTGAATGATATTAATTTTAACCTTGTGCACTACTCTTAAGTACACACCTTATAGAAAGAATTTTACTTAACTTCTCTCCATATTAATCATGCTTTGTTCAACAAAGTTCAATTACTCTTTATTGATGCGTTACTGTGTAATATAGGGAAGAGTGACTCTTAAAACTGAATCTGTATTCATTTTAGGTACGTTTGGAACAATTTCCAATATACCTACCCATTCGATCAAATCAAATCATTTTGTTGCATGTTATTTTATTTACTTCCATTTTACATTCTACGAGCTTATCATAGACATACTACATGTTTATCAAATACACATGTCTATGTCGTTGATAACTCACCGGTGAATATAACGAAGTACGTGGAATCGTTCTGGTATTAATAGACTTGCGATTTCATATATCTATATATCAATCTTATGAGTTCATCAACTCTTACGATCACTCCTATGGAATGGGTGCATTGCCTTTTATTATTTGAGATACAATTCACCAGTACCATATGGTTCATAATCATATAATCAAAAAACTATTTCTCCAAACTTCGGCTTAGCCTATAATTCCAAAATATTTGCAAATAATTTAGGTACTTCTATATTTTCTAATGCATTATAGATATCACCATTATAATTTTATTTTATAACGAACATTCATAATAATTGTATTGAAAAATAACTATGCCTATTTTTCAGTCAACACTGAAAAATAGTTATGATTTCATAAATAATGTTTGGTACATTTTACAAAAACAATTTTCGTAATTTGATAGTCTAAGAAGTGCTATATGGCATGCTTCCACTATTTCCACCATTGCTATAATAGCACATAAAAAATGAAGCTCCATTCTGCCACTTAATATAGACTATTTATTTCATTTACTTTAACTAGTTTAGAATCGAGAATTTTCATATCAAATATCTTAAATTTAAAGAAATAAATCTCATAGAAACCAATTTTCTATTTGAAAATACATTCTGGAACAGTAATCATATTTCCTATTTCAATGTTAAGTATCAACATTGTTTTACAATTCTCGTTTTTGATGTTTGTAACGACCCGTCATTTTCGATAATTAAAAATATTAAATTAATTAATATTTTGCAATTTAATGTTGTAAGAAATCAAAATTTATGGCTTATGTATGGGAAATTTTTTGGTTACAACATAATTTAATTATGTTGTTTGAATGTTATTGACAACTATTTTAATGTAATTTCAATTAATGGTAATAATGAAAGTTAACAAGGAATAAAATTGAACGTTGTATTAAAAAGAGAAATCAATGTTAGTTGATTTGATTGGTTTTAACATGCAATAGGAAACCAATTATTTGGTACGTAGATTCAGTAACCTTTGTTATAAGCAATAAATTTATAAATGTGTTTTTTAATGTGTTTAAATTACTTAAATGTAAATATTGTTTTACTTATCATCTTATTATTTAATCCGTTGAAATCAATTTGGAAATCAATAAAATTAAATGTAATTAAATATTGCTGTTAATATAAGAAAAGATGTTAACTATAGAGTTGAGTGAAATAAAATGAAAACTTATGTGGAATAAATTCATAAGGTAATAGTTGATTTAATATGAGGACATTTAAATCAAAAATAAAAGAATAAAAATGAATAAGTTTAGTAAAGGAGTAAACATATGTTTATTTGTTTGAAATGTATTTAGCTTACAGATTAATTACAAGAATAAGAAATCAATTAGTTAATAAGAAATTAATAGCTTTTGGTTTGTATACAATAATTCCATAAACACGTTAAATCACTATAAAAGGAATTGAATTGTCTCATTTCTCTTTTAAAATTTAACTTAGAAATCAATGGCAATTAATGTGATTGTAACCTTTTAATTAAAAAGAGAGAAGACATTAATTGTAGACGTATATTGAAATAAATTTAAATTGGGTGATTTATTTCCAATTAATTCAGTTCATGTTTCAAATTTTAGTATTGGTTTACTGCATATATGTTTGTACCTAAATATAAACTTATGTTTCAGATCCAATTATAAAAATAGGAATTATTTAGGTTTGAAATCTCATATGGTTTTAAATTAAATGTTAATAGGAGATTGTAAAGGGGTAAAATAGATTTACACTTGACAATTTCCTTTTAACTTAGACTTGATTAGGTTTTTATTGCAACATAATTTACCTTCCATCTTCGCTCTTCTAATTTACTCTTACATTCATTGCCTCCTTATGTGGATTACTAGCATACCTTTTATTTATGAATGTAAACTATAAGTGGAGATAAAGATGTACATACACAAACACACACACACACACACACACACACACACACATATATATATATATATATATATATATATATATATATATATTATACACCTGTTTATATTGCCTCATTTATACTGTCAAATTTGTTTAATGTATGTTAATGCATTCCTAGTAAAATGTTTAATCGAAACGTTAACATGTTTGTTTAAATTCCCAATCTAATCACACAGAGAGAAATGAAAGGTTCTTAATGTTGTATATTGCCTTAATTAATTACACAAATTTGTGTAGAGAATTTATTTTCATTTATCGCGTGTTAACGTAAAATTAAATAGGTGTAACTGTGAGTTTATGGGAGGTAAGGAAAGTAATAAAGAGGAGACATAAGTTTGAAATTTGAATTCCAAAGGTTTGTTGGTAGTGTACATCTGGTCCGTGCATTCCTTCATCATTATTTAATACATACCATATTTCTTTCCTCATTTTTGTTGTTTCTTCATTTCGTTTATTTTCTTTATTTTTTTCCTGAAGCTACATCTTCTCAAACGTGAGTTTCATTTTGTAACAACTCGCATATTATTTAAATATTTTATTTAAATATTTTATCGTTAGTCGGATTTTAGTCCGAAAAGCTACTTTTTGCATACGGACAAATTAGGACTCGAGACCACTTCCATTGAGTTCAAAACATCGTTTGCAATCTTTTAAGAATAAACTTCGATATGTTTGGAGATAGTGAAATTTCCATCACTTTTTGCTTTGAGCTTTGGTTTGGGTTGGACCATTCACTAACTCAGCCCAACCCCCTTCCTTCTCTTCACAACTTCATTCTTCATTTCCTAAACATAGAAGCTTCATCAAAAATGGAGGAGGGAATGGGAAATTAAAACTCCAAGCTCAAATTTAATTGCAATCCATCATTCATCTCCAAATTCAAGAAGAAGACATTGATTCAAGCTTGGGACTGTTCTTGCTTTGCTTCAAGCTTCATCTTCATTGATTTTTGGTGCAAAGGTGAGATTTTTATCTCACATCCTTGCCTATAAGTGTCATTGGACTGTTGGGAATGATTCCCTATCGCATTTGCATGTACATTTGCTTTTGGTTTGGATTGAATTGGTGAAAAACCCCAATTTTCAGCGTTGTTGGCAAATTCTGGGCCTTAGGTCGCACTGCCTCGAAGACTAGCCCTGCATATTTTCGTTCGCTCTTAGGTCGTTCGGAATTAGGTCGCTAGGTCGTAGGTCGCTGGGCTTTAGGTCGCTCTGGCGTGGAAAAGCCTCTGACTGCATGTAGCTCGTTCTGGGCTTAGGTCGCTCGATCATGTTAAGTCGCTCGCGTTCTTAGGTCGTAGGTCGCTTGATCATTATATTTCTAGGTCGCAAGCCTTTAGGTCGCACCTTGTTAGGTCGCGCCTAACCTTAGCTCGTCCACCACTTTAGGTCGTTTGTACCTTAGGCCGTTCGCCCTATTAAGTCGCGCACACATTAGGTCGCGTACCAACATAGGTCGCGTACCATCTTAGGTCGCGTACCACCTTAGGCCGCGTACAACTTAGGTCGCGTACCAACTTAGGTCGCGTACCATCTTAGGTCGCGTACCACCTTAGGTCGCGTACCACTTAGGTCGCGTACCACTTAGGTCGCACCATTAGGTCGTTAGGTCGCAGGACCTCAATTCTGTTAGGTCGCCTGACCTTAATTACTTTAGGTCGTTAGACCTTACTCCCTTTAGATCGTTCGACCTCATAATCACTTAGGTTGCTGGACCTTATATCCCTTAGGTTGCTCGACCTCACAACCTCTTTAGGTCGTTATTCCTAGGTCGCATGGCCTCATCACTGCTTAGGTCGCTAGGTCGCTTGACCTGCTTGCACTCCTTAGCTCGACACTGTTAGGTCGCGCAACAGCTTAGGTCGCATCACTTATAGGTCGTTCGACCTATATTTCCTTAGGTCGCTCGGCATGTTAGGCCGCACCTCCTATTTTCTACTTTGATGCATTTTGAGTTGATTTCCTTGGATTTCATTCACGTCTTCGAATGTGAATTTTTTGTGAAAGATTGTTCTACAATCGTTTTGTGGTTTGTCACTTTAAAAATATGAAGGTTTCAATACTAGTAGTAAATATCAAAACTCTCTTACCAACTCGATTTCAACACTATTTTATTACAAAACTCTTTTTCTTAAACCGTTTTCCAATCTACTACTATATACAAACCTTTACCTCACTCGCACGAGAAATCTAATTAAACGACTTAGTAAAACGAGTGGTATGAAACGCTTGCGTTCACTTCGTCGGTTAATTCTTGGACTTGTTCGATTGAACCACTTGTGACAATTTTCTAGTGAAGATCTACAGCTTGTTCGTAAATATTTAAGTTAATCAAGTGGTTATGGGACATGAAGCTAAACTCATATATTTACTAGCTTGGTGTGATTGGCACTTCTTGATGATCATGACAATCATTTTTGTGATTTGATTTTGACTAGCAATTGTGCGATGTCTCTTTGTCTACGAGGGAGACTAAACCCCGTTTGTGTGATGTTTCACCATCACATATGTGGGGTAGCGCCCCACGGTCTTCGGGCCATTCTTGTGGAGCTTCGGCTCAAATATTAATGGTTAGCTACCATGAGATAGCGTCTCGTCTTGTGTTACACGTGTTGGTGAGTTTTCATACTCCCGTTTTGTGATAGGCCTCCCCCTTCTTGTGATTTCTGGATTTCTTGTGATGATTTCTGTAATTTTGTGCTTCACCAATTTTCGTGATTTCAATTGATAAGTTTTATCAATTTTTGTGCATTGGTGAATTTGTGTGTCATTGACTTGTTATGAAGACAAGTTTAGGGGTATGATACCCTATTTTATCTTTGAGAAGATTCTTGTGATATTGATTAATCTCTTGTTGATTTTCAATTACATACTTATAGTAGTATGCCATTATGGTTGTTACATGTTCATGCCATGTGTTTTATTTTTTACCATATCATCTGATATTTATAGCTAGACTGATCCGTTTATTATTTTCTTATAAATAATACTCGGGTCAGACCGAGTTGTTACAGGTGCTTCTGCTTGACTTCTCTTCTGGGATTATTCTTACTTTTGGCTAACTACTTAGATTAGTAGTTTTTAGATGTACACATTTGATATATAGACTCTATGTTGTGTACTTATTCTTTTGTATAGTACGTGTTGCAATTCTTTTGTATTATCGTGGATCTTCCGACCACTACCCTGATGTACACTTTCATGTGTTATATATATATATTAATATCTTTTTCCGCCGTTGTGATATGGATGTCTGTGACTGATTTATGTTATGTTTATTTCTTTGTTTGTTTCCGAAGATTATATATAGCCACTATGTGATAGCTTTGAGTTTGTATCGGTATGTCGGATTTCCTCCTTAATGAAGTATATGCTATACTATCTGACATATCGGTGCTCGCACAAAGAAGTTACATGGATGGTCGCTTCTCAACAGCCTTATTCTCCATACTAGTTGACAATACTACACCGTAGTGTTCTTGGCTAGCGTGGGTATAGAGGTGGGGCGTCACAGCTTGGTATCAGAGCCAAACTTCGGAACAATGTAGAATTACTTAACAAGGATCATCGTCCTAAGTCCAACTTAGGAGTCGTGCCTTAGGATTTAATTCGAGTCTTCGTACCGATTCATCCTATTTTCTTTTATGTATCTTTGTTCTATCTATCAAGATTTGCTTGATATTTATTTGGAGAATAACTTTTCTTCTTTTCTCTTCCTTAAGGAAGAGAATGTCTAGACCAGGTCGTCCCAGAGCTGGACCATCTACTGTTACTCCCCAGGATGGAGTTTTTATGACTGCTCAATAGCTTCTTGATTTAATAAAGAATGCTCAGGCAGCCGGTCCTAATCAGGAGCCTACTCATCCTAAGTCTGGATTTGCACGTTTGTGCAACGATTATACTAACTTGGGTGGGAAACCATTCAAGGGTTCCGAAACTATTATTGAAGTCCAGGCTTGGTTAAGAACATGCGATCGAATCTTTTCTCGCATGAATCTTATTGATCTTCACCGTGTTCAGGTGGCCTCTAGTATGCTCCAAGGGAGAGCATTGGATTGGTACATACTTCTTATATCTGAAATCAATGAAGCGGATCTCACCTGGGAGCAATTCCGGGAACGCGTCGAATTAAAGTTCTTACCAGAAGCAGAGAAAGTGACATTGGCTCGACGTTTCATCGACCTTGTTCAAGGTGAATCCTCTATGACAGATTATGTCGCAGCCTTCGAGTCACTCTCTAAATATGGGGTTGAATACATCAACACCCCATTGAAGAAGAACCAAAGATTCATTTATGGCTTAAATAAGAATCTTAAGAAGCCATTACTTCTAAAATTAGAAGTTTCTTTTGATCAGCTCATTGATATCGCTCTTCGTCTTGAAGAGGCAGATAAGGAAAGTGATGTTGAAGTTGTGGGTGCCAAACCAAACTTCAACAACAAGAAGAGGCCAAACAAGTTCAAAGGTCCTTATCCCAACAAAAAGGGGAAACCTGCACCTCCGGCAACAAAGACTTCTACCCCTAGTAGCGGGCAATGCTTTAACTGTGGTTCTAAGGACCATTTTGCGAACAAGTGTTCAAAGCCCCGTTCTTGTCGCTATTGCAAGAGCCCGGATCATTATATACATTTGTGCCCCAGACTTCAGGGCAAGAAGGAGGGAAAGCTTAATGTAGCTCAAGCCCTTGGCAACACATCTCGCGGTCAAGGTATGTCTCATTCTATCCTTGATGGCATTATTATATTTCATGATCAACCTATTAGAGTTCTCTTTGATACGGGAGCATCCCATTCTTTTATATCAAAGGAACTTGTAGACACTTTTTCTCTAAGTGTTGTTGCTTTAATGACTTCTTTAAGAATTGCGAATCCGGTTGGTGGATCCGCAACTCTTAGTCTGCTTTGTAAAGATGTCGAGATTATTTTGTGTGATTTTTCTTTCCTAGCCGATTTGCATGTCATGCGTTACTTAGGCTTTGGAATGATTTTGGGTATGGATTGGCTTAACCGTTATGAAGCTCATATCCTATGTCCTGAGCGGACTATTTATCTCCGACATCCGCAATCTGTTAATCAGATTTCTATTATTCTAAAAGATTCGGATTCCGCTTTGGTTGCATCTTTATATTCTTTAAATCCTCATGATGACGACAATGATGTGAGGAGGATGTCATTTCTCTTATTCGCGTCGTTCGTGAATTTTCCGATATATTTGAGCCCGTTTTAGGACTACCACCTAAGCGAGCAATTGAGTTCAAAATTAATCTTATACCTAGAGCTCAACCTATTACTCGTCCTCCTTATCGCATGTCCAATAAGGAGAATGAAGAGGTGCGCAAACAACTATCCGAGTTGGAGACGAAGCAACTTATTCGCTCTAGTTCCTCGCCTTAGGGAGCTTCAGCTATTTTCGTAAATAAGTCCGATGGTACACTTAGGCTTTGCGTCGACTACCGCAAGCTTAATGATCTAACTATTGAGAATAAATATCCTTTGCCTCGAATTGATGATCTATTCGATCAGCTTAGTGGTGCTCGAGTCTTTTCACAATTGGACTTGGCTACCGGTTTCCATCAGCTTCGTATTGCAGAGGATAGTATTCCTTTGACTTTGTTCCGTACACGTTATGGATCTTATGAATGGTTAGTTATGCCATTTGGTTTAACGAATGCTCCAGCTTATTTCGTTGACCTTATGAATCGAGTTTTCAAAGATTTCCTCGATCGGTTTGTTCTCATCTTTATTGATGATATTCTTGTGTATTCTAAAACCGAGGAGGAACACGAAAAGCATCTTCGGATTGTATTGGAAACTCTTAGGAGCCATCAATTAAAAGCAAAATTTTCTAAATGCCACTTTTGGCAATCTAGTGTGAAGTTTCTCGGTCATATCATTTCCGAATCCGGAATATCAGTGGATCCTTCAAAGATTGAAGCGATTCAAAATTGGAAGAGACCGGAGAGTGTAACGGAAATCTGTAGCTTCCTTGGATTGGCGGGTTATTACCGTCGTTTTTTCAAGGACTTTTCTAAAATTGAAGTGCCTCTCACTAGCTTAACGTAGAAAGGTGTTAAATACATTTGGTCGGACAAATGTGAAACTTCTTTTCAGATATTAAAAGAACTCCTTTCTGATGTTCCTATTCTTATTATTCCCGAAGGGAATCAAGTTTTGTTGTTTATACCGATGCTAGTCGCGTTGGTTTGGGTGCCGTTCTTATGCAAAAAGAACGTGTTATTGCTTATGCTTCTAGGCAATTGAAGTCGACTGAGACTAGATATGCCACACATGATTTAGAACTCGCGGCTATCGTTTTCGCCCTTCGAATTTGGCGACATTATCTTTTAGGAGAAAAATTTATACTTTATACTGATCATAAGTCTTTGAAATATTTATTTTCTCAAAAGGAACTTAATTTGCGTCAACAGCGTTGGCTTGAATTCCTTGCCTCTTATGACCTTGATATTCTTTATACTCCCGGAAAGGGAAATCGAGTTGCTGATGCTCTTAGTCGTAAGCAACAAGCGGTTGTTTCTATGATGATATCTGAATGGAAAGATCTCGAGGTTTTATCCACTTGTGAAATTCGAGATCGTGTCTCCGATTTATGCTCATCTTTTGTTTTATGTAGCCTTGAGGCTCGTCCTTCTCTTTTGGACCGCATTCTTGAAGCTCAACAGCTAGATCCTGAATTAGCTTTGCTTGGCCAAAATCTTAAGGATAAAATCGATATTGAAGGTTTGAAAGACTTTGATATTGATTTTTGTGGCAGCATTCGAAAATTTGACAGACTTATTATACCAAATAGTCGAGATCTTCGTAAAGATATTTTAGAAGATTCTCATCGTTCCAAATTTTCCATTCATCCCGGTAGCAGTAAAATGTACGCAGATATGAAGCGACTTTATTACTGGGAGGGAATGAAATCTGATATTGCTAACTTTGTTAAGTGTTGCATGACTTGCCAACTTGTTAAGGCCGAACATCAAAGGCCTGGAGGGTTATTGCTACCATTGGAAATTCTATTTTGGAAGTGGGATCAAATTTCCATGGATTTTATTGATGGCCTTCCCCGCTCTCGTTCGGGTCATAATAGTTTATGGGTGATTGTTGACAGACTTACTAAATCTACCCATTTTATTCCTGTTTGGTCGTACCGAACCGTTCCTCTTCTGGCCAAACTCTTTATCAAAGAAGTTGTTAAACTGCATGGAGTTCCTTCTTCTATTGTTAGTGATCGTGTTCCATTATTTACTAGTGGATTTTGGAAGAGTCTTCAAAAAACTTTGGGAACGAAGCTTAATTTTAGCACCGCTTATCACCCTCAGTCCGATGGACAAACCGAGCGTGTGAATCAAACTCTTGAAGATCTTCTTCGTGCTTGTGTGCTTGATTTCGGTGGAAGTTGGGAAGATCATATTTCACTTGTTGAATTTTCCTATAATAACAGCTTCCAATCTAGTATTGGTATGGCACCTTTCGAGGCACTCTATGGAAGGCCATGCCGATCTCCTTCTTGTTGGCTTGAGGCCGGTGAGAAGCTGGTTATAGATCCAGATTTTATTCGTGATTCCACAGAAAAGATTGAACTTATTCGTCATAGGATGAAAGAAGCCCAGAGTAGACAAAAATCCTATGCCGATAACCGAAGGAGAAAATTAGAATTTTCTGTGGGAGATCTTGTATTTATTCGTGTTTCACCTATGAAGGGTGTTGTACGTTTCAGTCGATCGGGATAGTTAGCGCCTCGATATATTGGGCCATTTCCTATCACCGAACGTATTGGTTCCATGGCTTATCGCCTTTTATTACCGGCTCAATTTTCTGCCATGCATGACGTGTTTCACGTTTCTCAATTGCGGAAGTGCCTTCGGGATTCCGATTCTATTCTTGAGTCCGGTGTTGTGGAAGAGATTGAAGTTTCGCCTAATTTAACTTATGAGCAGCATCCTATTCGAATTATTGCTTCGGAGGTTAAACGACTTCGAAATAAAGGTGTTCCGCTTGTTAAAGTTCAATGGTCCTCAAATCCTAAGGATTACTCTCGGGAAACTAGAGAATTCATCAAGCGAACACATCCGGACTTACTTTCTCATGCTCTTTGAGGTAAACTTCTTATTTCAAATTTCTTTTGTGTTAATATGATTTTATGGTTGTTACTTTTTATTTCCATCTTATATATTGCGAGGACGCAATTTCTTTAAGGAGGGGAGTCTGTAACAACCCGCATATTTGTCGATTTTATATTTAAATATTTTATCGTTAGTCGGATTTTAGTCCGAAAAGCTACTTTTTGCATACGGACAAATTAGGACTCGAGACCACTTCCATTGAGTTCAAAACGTCGTTTGCAATCTTTTAAGTATAAACTTCGATATGTTTAGAGATAGTGAAATTTCCGTCACTTTTTGCTTTGAGCTTTGGTTTGGGTTGGACCATTTACTAACTCAGCCCAACCCCCCTCCTTCTCTTCACAACTTCATTCTTCATTTCCTAAACATAGAAGCTTCATCAAAAATGGAGGAGGGAATGGGAAATTAAAATTCCAAGCTCAAATTTAATTGCAATCCATCATTCATCTCCAAATTCAAGAAGAAGACATTGATTCAAGCTTGAGACTGTTCTTGCTTTGCTTCAAGCTTCATCTTCATTGATTTTTGGTACAAAGGTGAGATTTTTATCTCACATCCTTACCTATAACTGTCATTGGACTGTTGGGAATGATTCCCTATCGCATTTGCATGTACATCTGCTTTTGGTTTGGATTGAATTGGTGAAAAACCACAATTTTCAGCGTTGTTGGAAAATTCTGGGCATTAGGTCGCACTGCCTCGAAGACTAGCCCTGCATATTTTCGTTCGCTCTTAGGTCGTTCGGAATTAGGTCGCTAGGTCGTAGGTCGCTGGGCTTTAGGTCGCTCTGGCGTGGAAAAGCCTCTGACTGCATGTAGCTCGTTCTGGGCTTAGGTCGCTCGATCATGTTAAGTTGCTCGCGTGCTTAGGTCGTATGTCGCTTAATCATTATATTTCTAGGTCGCTTGATCATTATATTTCTAGGTCGCAAGCCTTTAGGTCGCACCTTGGTAGGTCGCGCCTTACCTTAGCTCATCCACCACTTTAGGTCGTTTGTACCTTAGGTCGTTCGCCCTATTAAGTCGCGCACACATTATGTCGCGTACCAACTTAGGTCGCGTACCATCTTAGGTCGCGTACCACCTTAGGCCACGTACAACTTAGGTCGCGTACCAACTTAGGTCGCGTACCATCTTAGGTCGCGTACCACATTAGGTTGCGTACCACTTAGGTCGCGTACCACTTAGGTCGCACCATTAGGTCGTTAGGTCGCAGGACCTCAATTCTGTTAGGTCGCCTGACCTTAATTACTTTAGGTCGTTAGACCTTACTCCCTTTAGATCGTTCGACCTCATAATCACTTAGGTCGCTGGACCTTATATCCCTTAGGTCACTCGAGCTCACAACCCCTTTAGGTCGTTATTCCTTAGGTCGCATGGCCTCATCACTGCTTAGGTCGCTAGGTCGCTTGACCTGCTTGCACTCCTTAGCTCGACACTATTAGGTCGCGCAGCAGCTTAGGTCGCATCACTTATAGGTCGTTCGACCTATATTTCCTTAGGTCGCTCGGCATGTTAGGCCGCACCTCCTATTTTCTACTTTGATGCATTTTGAGTTGATTTCCTTGGATTTCATTCACGTCTTCGAATGTGAATTTTTTGTGAAAGATTGTTCTACAATCGTTTTGTGGTTTGTCACTTTAAAAATATGAAGGTTTCAATACTAGTAGTAAATATCAAAACTCTCTTACCAACTCGATTTCAACACTATTTTATTACAAAACTCTTTTTCCCAAACCGTTTTCCTATCTACTAGTATATACAAACCTTTACCTCGCTAGCACGAGAAATCTAATTAAACGACTTAGTAAAACGAGTGGTATGAAACGCTTGCGTTCACTTCGTCGATTAATTCTTGGACTGGTTCGATTGAACCACTTGTGACAATTTTCTAGTGAAGATCTACAGCTTGTTCGTAAATATTTAAGTTAAGCAAGTGGTTATGAGACATGAAGCTAAACTCATATATTTACTAGCTTGGTGTGATTGGCACTTCTTGATGATCATGACGATCATTTTTGTGATTTGATTTAGACTAGCAATTGTGCAATGTCTCTTTGTCTACGAGGGAGACTAAACCCCGTTTGTGTGATGTTTCACCATCACATATGTGGGGTAGCGCCCCACGGTCTTCGGGCCATTCTTGTGGAGCTTCGGCTCAAATATTAATGGTTAGATACCATGATATAGCGTTTGTCTTGTGTTACACGTGTTGGTGAGTTTTCATACTCTCGTTTTGTGATAGGCCTCCCCCTTCTTGTGATTTCTGGATTTCTTGTTATGATTTCTGTAATTTTGTGCTTCACCAATTTTCGTGATTTCAATTGATAAGTTTTATCAATTTTTGTGCATTGTTGAATTTGTGTGTCATTGACTTGTTATGAATACAAGTTTAGGGTATGATACCCTATTTTATCTTTGAGAAGATTCTTGTGATATCGATTAATCTCTTGTTGATTTTCAATTACATACTTATAGTAGTATGCCATTATGGTTGTTACATGTTCATGCCATGTCTTTTATTTTATACCATATCATCTGATATTTATAGCTAGACTGATCCGTTTATTATTTTCTTATAAATAATACTCGGGTCAGACCGAGTTGTTACAGGTGCTTCTGCTTGACTTCTCATCTGAGATTATTCTTACTTTTGGCTAACTACTTAGATTAGTAGTTTTTAGATGTACACATTTGAGATATAGACTCTATGTTGTGTACTTTTTCTTTTGTATAGCACATGTTGCTATTCTTTTGTATTATCGTGGACCTTTTCGACCACTACCCTGATGTACACTTTCATGTGTTATGTATATATTCATATCTTTTTCCGCCTTTGTGATATGGATGTCTGTGACTGATTTATGTTATGTTTATTTCTTTGTTTGTTTCCGAAGATTATATATAGCCACTGTGTGATAGCTTTGAGTTTGTATCGGTATGTCGGATTTCCTCCTTAATGAAGTACATGCTATACTATCTGACATATCGGTGCTCGCACAAAGAAGTTACATGGATGGTCGCTCCTCAACAGCCTTATTCTCCGTGCTAGTTGACAACACTACACCGTAGTGTTCTTGGCTAGCGTGGGTATAGAGGTGGGGCGTCACACATTTTATATGTATACATATTTTTATTTTTCAACCTTTCTTCACCTCTTTACACCATGTCCTACCTCTAATTCCTAAAGAAAAAAAATTATGAGTTCGTTGTTTTCTCCATCTCATTTCATATTTCTATAGCCACTTCATTTCTTTTCATTTTGGTTTCCTGTAGACTTCCTCAACAACCTCATATTTTTGTTTTTGTTTTGGTTGCCTATATTTCCTAAAGCCTTCATTTTAGAAATGTGACATTCATTTTTGTCCCTCCACCTTTATTTCTTTATTATTAAATAACTTGTCACTTTATTTCTTCTTTTATGTTTTGTTTCTCTTGACACCTCATATTCATTTAGTTCAAATTATTCTTTGCTGAAGTTATAATCTTATTAGCAAATTGTTCACGTTGTTTAAATTGTTCCTTCATTTTTTTTCTTGTCGCCGCTTCATTTCCTATGTTTAGATCTCCATTTCAAATCTTCATTTCCCCTAATCATTTTAATGTGAACTTGAAAATTCAAAAACTTACATTTTTGCTAATTCAAAAGCTTTCTTTTATGAAACATACCCGAATGATCATATAGAGTAGGGGGAAATCGTTATGGGTTGAAATGATAAACCCAAGCGATTTTCATTGAAATAAATTTGGGATTGCGGGTTGAAATGATATATACCTGTAAATTTAAATATTTGCGAATTGAAATGATAAATATCCATATCACTTGACCACAGGGTAGAAAATTGTATACGGACACCGGATTGGTTAAATTAAATGATTTTAAACCTTTAAATTTTGAATTCAGCGAAATGATATTTTGAAATAGAATTTGATTTACATAAACTGAATCGTTTAAATGAATTGTTTAAAGGATTAAATTTGAAATTTTGGAATTGTGTTAAGTAAATTGCTTAGAGGGTTTAAATTGGAATTCTAAAGTTGAATTTGAAGTATAAATGAAATTTATCGAAATTGAGTTATTGAAATGTTGGAAACTGTAACTTTGAAAATCAATTAAAATTGGAATAGTTAAATTTGATATTTCAAGATTTGAAATTGGGTTTTTGATTTGAAATCTTGATATGGTCCAGATTTGTTGAAATGGAAGAAATAGATAAATTTGATGTTAATTTCAAATTTATTATCTCAATATAAACTTTAAATGTTCTTTTAAATTCTAATTTTAAGATTTTCAGCTATTAAAATAAGTTATTCTATTTTAAACCAACTTAATCAATTTAAACTATTTAAATTATTTTAATCTAATTTAACCTATTTTAAACTAATTAACCTATTTAATCTATTTTAAATTCTATTTAATCTATTTTAAATTCATTTAATCTATTTTAAATTCATTTAATCTATTTTAAATTCATTTAATCTATTTAAATTAATTTAATCTATTTTAAATCTAATTAATCCATAATAAACCTATTTAATCTATTTTAAAACCATTTAAACTATTTTAAATCTAATTAAGGTATCTTTATCTATTTTAAATTTATTTAATCTATTTTAAACCTATTTAACCTAATTTATATATATTTAAAACTATGTTAAGCTAATTAAACTATTTATAACTATCTAAATTATTTTCAAAATTTCAGATGGTGTAAAGTGGAAATGTTTATAATTAAAGCCTTAATTTTAAAGCGAATAAGGTTTAATAATGTTATAACATAAGTTGGGGTTTGAAATGATATTTGCTGGTGAAATGACATATTTGAGTAAGTATGATGATTTTGAAATGAGAATTTAACCTAATTGTGAATATGATTTCGAAAGTGATATGGTTTAAATTGAATATGATATTTTGATATCAATATGAAATGGTTTTGGAAATGTAAAAGAACCATTCAGTGTGAAATAAGCGTTTGGTTGTTAAAGAGACCGGGATCGGATATTGCAATACCCTCTGCCAATACCGAAAACCACTTTAACAACTATGTACGCGGTTGAGGTTCCAGAATGAAGTAGGATGGTTTGGCAAATGATTCTGTATGAGGTATTTACGTAGCCCCGACTCCCGTGAGTTAGCTTAGATGTGACTAAAATAGGAGCCACGCCGAACCAAGTGAGGTCATTCCTCATATCGGACATGCTTCTTCGATACCATATTATGACTTTGTGATGATTTGGTGGCCACCCCTTGATTTTGATTATTGGAGTGTGTTTCGAGGTGGGCGGTAGTAGCTGTTATGCGTTACCACCGGTCTAGATCCGCAATTGGTAGAATCCTACCCTGGTATTGCCTCGAGTGCCGTGTTCACTTGCCCTATCGCGCCTTCTACAAGTTTGTTTTATGTCGTACCTATGGAGTGCTCCCTGATAGCCCACCAGTTTACGGTGGAGTTTACAGTATCTGTATAGACTATGACATTATATAAAATGTGTTAAAAGAGATATGGGTAACGCCTTAACGCTATTTTAATACTTTACTTTACTGTAGACATATTATAATAGCGTATTGTACTATATAGTAGATAGTTTAATGGATCCTTAGGAGATGGTAATCCCGAACATCTCTTAAGTTACTACACTCACATTAGACACTGGATAGGAGATGTCAAAACCCGTAAACGTCTCCAATGCTGTTAAACTCATATTTATTTACTGTTGATTTAACTTACATAAGATCTTTTAGTTCCAACTCGAGTGTTTTTTCTTTTCAATTCGCTCGGGTCAGTCTGAGCTTTTCAGTGTATCGAAGACTGCTTTTGGACGACGAGGACGAAGACTTAGCACTATTATTATTTATTTTATTTATTCCACTGCATCATGTTATTCCACTACATTGTTATTTATTTCTGTTGCATGTAACTCTGATTCTGTATTGTAAGAGTGTAATCAAATGTTATTTGTCAAACAGCTTCATGAACTGTTTATTTGATTATTATATTTTGTCATTTCGCTGTGAGATTCTATGTTTGTTTTCTTTCTTTCTCTACTTTTTCCGTTTTACCCCATAACAATTTGCCCCTTTTGAATTGTTTGAGTTGTCATGTCTATCGATTTAAACCGTCCAAAAAGGCAGGTCATTACATTTGGTATCAGAGCTTTCGTTTAGCGATAACCTTAGCTTTGTGGGATCTAACTCATTAGAGATAGGGTAGAAATACCCTAAAATGCGTCGTTGAGTGTATATATATGAGAGATCGTATTTGTTTGTGTTATAAAAAGTTTTGTATTATGTTAATTTGTTCTGTTTAATATTTATAAATTCTGGTCGGTACATGGGACGCTGTGGCATCGATAGGGATTTCTAAACATTTAATAGGGCAGACCGACATAATATTGTTTTGAAATATGGGTAAATGAGATAATTTTGCCTATTATTATATTTTGTATATAAATGAGTATTCTTTATAAATGTATATAATGGTATGTGTAATGTTTGTTTGTTTGTTAGGAGGTGAAAATTTTATAAACATTGGTTGCAAAATGGGATTATAAATAAAATGAATATAGATTGAAAATTTGAGAACTTAAGCTCCAGGATTTTGAAAATTTCTTTCAAAAGATTTTGGAATATAATATTTGTATTATTTGGAAGTATTTTTGGATATAAATATTTCATTATGATTTGAAAGAAATGTTTTCAAGGAATTTTGAAAGGAAGTTTAAAAGGGAAATAAGTTTTGTACTCCTTTCTCTATCGTTGGAAAATAATTTCGGTGATGAGTGCACGCATCATTGACGTTCATTTTCGAGTTTCAAAGTAAGAAGACTGCTGTAGTAGTTTTACTACACATTTGATTTGATCTATAAAGGATATATATATATATATTATTTCCTAAATGATTTGTAATGTAACCCAGAGTTTAGTTCTTAAAACTTTCTGAAAATTAGTAGCTTTTAATTATTTTAATGAAATGAAATATGGACTATATTAATAATTGGAAACTCCTAAAATGGAAATTAAGAAATTTGATGTTAAGTGATTAATGAAATGTATAAGAAATTGGAAATCTGTAACTTGTAGATATGAAAATTTAGAAGATGTAACTATTGAACACTTTTGTTAACTAAATGAATAAGATAAACTTGTGTGACATTCAACTGCATTCTTAAAAGACATATATATAACTTACCAAAATGTTAAAAGTTGAAATGTTAAATAGAAATATGTGATAGAATATTATACAAGTAAAACTTTAGTAATGAAGATGTTTAATAGAATTATTCCTATAAATAATAATAGATGTTACAAAAATGTTATAAACTTAAGTTAATAAATTGAAATGATACTAATGAAATGTAATAGAAAAGTGAATACTGTATGTAAATGACTATAGACTTAAGTGATGTTTGAAGCCAATTGTAATTAAAGTAAATAGTAAAATGGAATACTATATATAAAGAGACAAAAGTGAAAAGAAAAAAAAGAATGAGTTGCTTAACAAATAAATATTGATGTTAAAAGGAAATCAAAGTAAATGATAAGTGTGAAGTAAACTGAGAAAAAATGTATGTAATCCTTCAATAATAAATTCATCGATTATTTTAAATAATTGAATGAAAAGAACACAGTAAGCAAATGAATATAAATTAATGGAAAATGGCACTGTATAAATGACTGGGAAATGAATTTTGTAAGTAATGAATGTAAATTAAAGAAAATGATCATTGTATGAATGAAAAAAAAGATAAACGGTAAATAATGTGAAAGGAGATTTATAAGAATAAACTTAACTGATATTTGAAATTATTGTTTGTTTTAGCTTATGGGATGGTTGGGAAAGGATACTTCTAACTGTAGAAAGATGTATAAATAATCTATTAAGTTTTATCTAAGACCGTTGAGTGTATAGTATACTTAGCAGTTTATTTATCATTTTATACGACTAAAAGTTTCTGAACCCGAACAAACCATTTGTTTTGGTTGTTATGGATGGATGGCTGATTACTTTGATTGTATCTGATGATTGTATGGTTTTGTTTGCAAGTGATTGTTGTTATGTTGTGTTGGTTCATTTGCTATTGATTGAAACAACTAAATATTTCTCATTTCACATAATTATTAACTTCTTTTGGATTTCATAAGTGAAACAAAGGTTATGGAAGTAATTGCTACCGCTTTTGGTTTCATAAAATAAGCATTTTTTTCCCGACAAATAGGTACGTTTTCGGATTAAGGTTTTATAGCGATATTATATTGTTTTCTCGTAGTTTGGGATATTTTATTTTTTATTATTTTGAATAATTTTTTTATCAAGTTCTAAATCCGTTTTTGTTCTTTTTCGAGGATGAAAAGTTTTGAGTGGGGGAGAGTGTAACGACCCGTCATTTTCGATAATTAAAAATATTAAATTAATTAATTTTGCAATTTAATGTTGTAAGAAATCAAAATTTATGGCTTATGTATGGGAATTTTTTTAATTACAATATAATTTAATTATGTTGTTTGAATGTTATTGACAACTATTTTAATGTAATTTCAATTGATGGTAATAATGAAAGTTAATAAGGAATAAAATTGAACGTTGTATTAAAAAGAGAAATCAATGTTAGTTGATTTGATTCGTTTTAACATGCAATAGGAAACCAATTATTTGGTACGTAGATTCAGTAACCTTTGTTATAAGAAATAGATTTATAAATGTGTTTTTTTAATGTGTTTAAATTACTTACATGCAAATATTATTTTACTTATCATCTTATTATTTAATCCGTTGAAATCAATTTGGAAATCAATAAAATTAAATGTAATTAAATATTGCTGTTAATATAAGAAAAGATGTTAACTATAGAGTTGAGTGAAATAAAATGAAAACTTATGTTGAATAAATTCATAAGGTAATAGTGGATTTAATATAAGGACATTTAAATCAAAAATAAAAGAATAAAAATGAATAAGTTTAGTAAAGGAGTAAACATATGTTTATTTGTTTGAAATGTATTTTAGCTTACAGATTAATGACAAGAATAAGAAATCAATTAGTTAATAAGAAATTAATAGCTTTTGGTTTGTATACAATAATTCCATAAACACGTTAAATCACTATAAAAGGAATTGAATTGTCTCAATTCTCTTTTATAATTTAAATTAGAAATCAATGGCAATTAATGTGATTGGAACCTTTAAATTAAAACGAGAGAAGACGTTAATTGTAGACGTATATTGAAATAAATTTAAATTGGGTGATTTATTTCCAATTAATTCAGTTCATGTTTCATATTTTAGTGTTGGTTTACTGCATATATGTTTGTACCTAAATACAAACTTATGTTTCAGATCCAACTATAAAAAAAGGAATTATTTAGGTTTGAACTCTCATATGGTTTTAAATTAAATGTTAATAGGAGATTGTAAAGGGGTAAAATAGATTTACACAAAATTGATTTACACTATACTATTTCCTTTTAACTTAGACTTGATTAGATTTTTATTACAACATAATTTACCTTTCCATCTTCGCTCTAATTTACTCTTACATTCATTGCCTCCTTATGTGGATTAGTAGCATACCTTTTATTTATGAATGTAAACTATAAGTGGAGATAAAGATGTACACACACAAACACACTCACACACACACAGATATATATATATATATATATATATATTATAAGCCTGTTTATATTACC
The DNA here is from genome assembly GCA_030737815.1 of Allium fistulosum. Classification (NCBI taxonomy): domain Eukaryota; kingdom Viridiplantae; phylum Streptophyta; class Magnoliopsida; order Asparagales; family Amaryllidaceae; genus Allium; species Allium fistulosum. Next base: position 892,302,392 of record CM060902.1, read on the forward strand.
TCATTTATGCTGTTAAATTTCTTTAATATACGTTAATGCATTCCTAGTAAAATGTTTAATCGAAACGTTAACATGTTTGTTTAAATTCCTAATCTAATCAAAGGGAGAGAAATGAAAGGTTCTTAATGTTGTATATTGCCTTAATTAATTACACAAATTTGTGTAGAGAATTTATTTTCATTTATCGCGTGTTAACGTAAAATTAAATAGGTGTAACTGTGAGTTTATGGGAGGTAAGGAAAGTAATAAAGAGGAGACATAAGTTTGAAATTTGAATTCCAAAGGTTTGTTGGTAGTGTACATCTGGTTCGTGCATTCCTTCATCATTATTTAATACATACCACATTTCTTTCCTCATTTTTGTTGTTTCTTCATTTCGTTTATTTCCTTCTATTTTTCCTAAAGCTATATCTTCTCAAATGTGAGTTTCATTTTATATGTATACATATTTTTCTTTTTCAACCTTTCTTCACCTCTTTACACCATGTCCTACTTCCAATTCCTAAAGAAAAAAAAATTGTGAGTTCGTTGTTTTCTCCATCTCATTTCATATTTCTACAGCCACTTCATTTCTTTTCATTTTGGTTTCCTGTAGCCTTCTTCCACAACCTCTTTTTTTTTGTTTTGGTTGCCTATATTTCCTAAAGCCTTCATTTTAGAAACGTGACATTCATTTTTGTCCCTCCACCTTCATTTCTTTATTATTAAATAACCTGCCACTTTATTTCTTCTTTTACGTTTTGTTTCTCTTGACACTACATATTCTTTTAGTTCAAATTATTCTTTGCTGAAGTTATAATCTCATCAGCAAATTGTTCACGTTCTTAAAATTGTTCATTCATTTTTTTCTTGTCGCCGCTTCGTTTCCTATGTTTAGATCTCCATTTCAAATCTTCATTTCCCCAAATCATTTTAATGTGAACTTGCAAATTCAAAAGCTTTCATTTTTGCAAATTCAAAAGCTTTCTTTTATGAAACATGAGTTTCATTTTTTTTATTTTTCCTACATGTCGCGCCCTAATCTTAGTTTGTTCTTCCATCTTTGCCAGAAGCCTTTTCTGGAGAAAAACGTAAGTATTAAAATTTGTTTAATTTTTTTACTTAAACGTGTACCAATTATTATTTTAATAATATTTCTTTTAACATGAATATCTTTTTCATATAAACTTCTGTTTGTACCAAAAATGGGCACAACACTCTTCAGAAGTTTTTGAAGAGATAAACGTGAAGAATGAAAATTAAAACTGTGGATTATCTAACAAAAACTCCAAATAACAGAAATGCAAAGTGCAAAGACAAGCGATTTAGAGTGGTTCGGCGTTTTGCCTACGTCCACTATGAAGTTTGATGGTTTTATTGCTCGATACTTGAAGATTACAATTTCTTATAATGTAATACAACTGACTTTATGAGCTAAGTCTGAATCTAAGGCAACCGTGGTGATTTTGAGTAAATCTGGCAGAGTCTGGGCGCTCTTTAGCTTCTACAATTCTCCGACCCCTTTTTTGAATGACCAGGGGCTTTATTTATAGGTATAGGAGGCTGATATTTCGCCTAAATTGAAGGGAGACCAGTTCTGGCACGTGAGGTGGCCCACACACCCACTTTCAGGAAATCCGGGCCCACTTTGGGATCGATTCGAAGTCCATTCGAATCGATCAAGAAATCATCCAATTGAGCTAAAATTTGGTGTGGACATTCTTTAACATGTGCATAAGCTTCTGTGAAAATTTCATAGCATTTGGACTTATAGATCTCAAGTTATGATCGATTCAAGATTGGGTTCCCGGTCAATATGCTTCGTTCGAATCGATCCCCTTCGAATCGATAGGGTCGAATCGATGGCTTCGCGCGTGGCATTGTTGATGTGGCGCGTTTTCTTCGTATCGATCCGCCTTTCACTCCGAGTTGACTGGGTCGAATCCGTTATTCTAGCTGACCTGACTTAGTGGATTCGAGGTAGTGGATTCGTAGATATGTTCGTTCGAATCGATTAAGGTATATCATGGTTGATCGATTCGAAGCTGCCTCAACAGGGTGGATTCGAAGTAACTTATGGGATGGATTCGAAGTGTATCGATTGTATGGATTCGAAGTAGAGGAAAACCCGATGGGTTCGAACTGTTGGATTCGAACGTTGTCTGTATGGATGGATTCGAACTAAGGAGTGCTCGATGGATTCGAAGCTAGGTTATGTCTCATGGATCCGAACCAATGCATGGCCTATGTATTCGATCGCGGGACCAATCTTATGGATTCGAACTTATGGCTACTTCCTCCACTTTTCATTAGTGATAACACGAGCATATGAACTCGGATTGTCTTGGAATTCGGAACGTTGACTTTCATGGCTTCGCTTGACGTGTCTTATCAATTGCAGCCCGATCTGGGCTTGGACAAAATTCATCGACATCCATAGTAGACCTATGTATAACCGATCTTCAAGACGAACCGTCCTAAGTTTCTAGTCGAGTTCTTGGTGTCACGGCCTTGCCAAAAGGCGGGATAACATTTGCCCCCAAAAGTACGTCTTGTGTAATCATGACGTGCTTTGAAAAGCTGCAGTTCCTGTTTGATAATCGTCACACGTTTCACTGAGAACTGTATCCTGTATTGCTGTAATTGATCGTTGTATGATTGTGATTATCTGTATGCTGTCGGATTCACGATGAGACGAGCACTTGATCTCTGTGAATGTCAAAGATTAAGTATTAGTCGAACATATGTGCATATATGTGTGTCATCTTGACTTTTGTTAAAGTTGCGTCTTCGAATCTCGTTGTCAGTTCAATTAGTTATCGAAGTCTGCATCGATCCTCTCCTGAATTGATTTGAGATTTGAATTAAAACATCGTTTTGATGATTATCTATGATTATCCTCTTATATCGATCCTCTCCTGAGTCGATGTAAAAGGTAGACAAGTAATTTTTTCATATCGATGTGATGCGTTCATTTGAACAAATGGTTTCCGATGGATTCGAACAGAGGTTCGTATCGATAGCCTTCGAAACCCTTTGAGTCGATGGTCATGAAATTGGTACTTCGAATCGATGAGACTTGGCGACTTCGTTTTCAGCCTTCGTTTAATTGCTTTGCATAGATGAAGCCTCGTGGCAACGCCGCCTTTATGGATTCGAAGTGCGATGGATTCGAACGTGATCGTTCGAATCGATCAGTATTTGACCGGTAGCGATCGGTCAGGTTGACCGGGAGGCGAAGCATCTCGTTTTCCCTCTAGGATCCATATAAATACGCGAGGCTTGGCTCACTTTCTCTTTTTACTTTTTACTGTTACTTTGTCTTCTCCTTCGTATCGATCCCCCCAGACTCGAGAGAGACACTTCTTCGATTCGAACAAAAACCTTCATTCCTTCAATCATAATCATAACAAATCAGGTAATGGATTAAACCAAGCTGAGAACGATAAAACTGTAAATTTGCCATCATTCTCGAATTCTTTCTGAGATCAACTTCGAAGGGTTGTGAGACCTGAGAGAAATTGGTCGAATCGAGGGACGGAGCGTGACAGAGTGTTGGGGTTTTCTCGGAAAAGAAGGTGAGATCTTGAGGGATTGCTTCTCTTTGCCTCGTATCGATCCGGGATGAGGTAGTTCGAATCGATCTTGATTATATGTGGCTTCGAATCGATGCTTGTGAGGTGAAGTGGTTCGTATCGATCGATTCGAACTCATAACCCTACGATAGATTCGAAGATGCCGGGCCTGATCGATTCGAACTTGTTGTCCTTGATTGATGTGAACGCTATCCTGATGGATTCGAAGCATTCCTTCAATCGATACGAGACACCGTTCCAATGTCCATATTGTTACGGAGCACATCGAGTCATCCCTGATCGATTCGAAGTACATCGAGTCGACTGGTTTCAATTCAAAGTGATCGATTCGATCGTCCTTAACTCAAAGAATGCGATATCTCTGACTCGCTCCAACATCTGATCTACGACCGATTTCAAGTTGAAATTTGACGAACTTAATGAACTTTAGCACACTTGAACACTTGATTCCGACGAACTTCGGCCTTGCATAATTGAACTTGACCGTAGGACTGCACATTTGACTGTCTTTTGAAGCTCGTCGATGGAACTGTGGCCTAACTAAAAATATAACGGACTTATGCTCGAATTGATCGGTAGCATTTGGATGGCGTGGGTATGACGGTCAGCGATGACAGTCATTTCTAGTCTTGATTCCCAGAGTTTCGTCGTTCGCACATTTTGTTTCATTCCGTAAAATTTGCTTAAGTAATGCACAGCACTTGCACTGCACGGCACATTCATACACACTACACTGGGGAATGCACAGGCTCTTTATGAACTTAAAGTTGCTTTCTGATAAGTTAGTCAGTTATGGAATCTTCGAGCTCGCAACAGTAGAAGATTTAGAGTTCTCCTCCTCCGGACCTTGTAATCCCAGATATCCCAGTGGATATAGTAGACCCAGCTCCTGACGAGCTACAAGACGCAATATTTATCGAGGATCCTATTGATTCCGTTCAATCTAACATTTTCGAAAACTGGTTGGGTAGGATATGCACAAGACAACATATTTCCTTAGACGATGTGTTATTGCCGAGTTCCAGCGACATACCCCACTGTCCGCCCGAAGGGTATACTGCATTTTACCGACATGCTTGTGCGGCCGGAACACACCCTCCCTTCAATCAATACATTAGGGAGATGCTATCATATCTTGGAATCGCTCCCTCTCAATTACACCCTAACAGGCACGCGCTACTGAACAGTGCGTTTATTGTATTTATGGACCACCTCTTCCGTCCTCCAAGGCCGATAGAAATCAGATATCTATTTAACTTTAAGAGCAGAGGCGATAGTTCGTCTTTTACGTTTTTGGAGGCAGTGAGAAATTATCAAGTTATTACTGGAGCCTGGACCAGACTTAGTTACTTCAAGAATGAATGGTTCTATGTCCGGTGTCCTCCAGGTTTTGCCAGGCGATGGTTGTCCAGACGTAAGTACCGTAATCTGTCGATGATTTTCTTGATTAACAGCTTTTGGCATTGGTATTGACATCTTGTTTCTCGTATAGCCATTATTTCCAGACCCGATGGCGGGTATTACAAGGGCGTAGTTCGAAGCCTCCAAGAAATTCCGAGCGAGCTGAGACACATCGACTCTGTGTTGAATGACTATAACTTAAGAGCTCTCGGCTTGATTGAAAGGAAACAGAGCATAGTTTCCGAAGGGATGTTAAAGTCCGCTTCAAAGAAAAAGAAGAACAAGAAGAAGAAGAAAAAGACAGCAGCGAAGAAAATGCTCGGAGTTGTGATAACTGAAGTGAGCGACGAAGAAAGGACTCACACGGACGTAGAGCCGATGGCCGATCTTTCGGGAAATCTTGAAGACTTGGGAGAGAGACGGAAAAGTAAGACCGTCATCTCTTAAAAAATTAAATCTAAAGGGTGGAAGTCTGTAGTTGTGTCTCCTCCCACTTCCGGAGCTGTAGTTTCTGAGGCCGCCCCTTCTCATTCGGGAGATACTTTCAAAGGGCTTGATGATATTCCCATCCCGGGTTTTATATTGATTCCTCTCAATTCCGGGTTGGAGGAATTTCAAGATGATTTAAATATGAGCGAGCCCTTTCCCTTCAGTGCGGTCAACACTTCCGGTTGGTCAGGGGATTTACACATTTACACATACTTCCACAGCACTACACGATCTCCGCATATTGAACATTGTTTTTATAGGATTCTAAACTGTGGTTTCCTCTTGTTGCAGGTGAAATGTCAGGTCGCGGATCCACTCTGGATAGGCTCCGCAATGTGCGCCAATCTTCCCCATATTATGATTCCCGTAGGTGAGAATCAGATAGGGATCACGGGCGAGGCTATATCAATCAGGATCGTTATGATAGAGATCGAGATTATTGGCGTAGCCATTCTGGTAAAGATCGTACTGACAGAGCTAGGAGCTATCAGTACCGACCGCGATCTCGCTCCTCCGCCTCCTAGGGTCCTTATAGATCCTCCTGAGTCTTCACATCAACAAACACCTTCTCAATATTCCAGGCCCGAAACTCAGCGGCAAAGGGTTGAAGTACTGGCAGCTGCCATTGTTGAACAGGTTCCGGCTGAATTGACAAGTGAGGGAGCCATCCAGCTTGCTCAAATGAAAAAGGACTTCCCAGAAATCTGTCTGGATGCATATGTCTTCCCTCCCCATCTCAAGAGGATTCCTCAGGATGCCGAAAATATTGCGCATAGCTATATCGCGACTTTTATGCTCAATACAAGGAGTAGTACAAAGCAGCCGCGAAAGCTTCAAAGGTAGCTTTTGACCAGGCGAAGGTTATTGAAGAGCGCGATGCTGAAATTGTCAAGAAAGATCACATCATCCAGGTTCTTCAATCTGAGATGGAGTCGTCTCGAAACTCTGAACTCCAAGCGCTTAAAAAGCATGACGAGGCGGTGGCAAAAATGGCAAGGATACAGCAGGCACATTATGCCTTGGTAGAAGGGATGGGCCACCGCTATACCACCGTCGTAGCTGAGCGGGACACCGCCGTCAAAGAGCTGAATGAGCTTAAGGCCAAATTTACTGAGGTGGTGAAAGAAAAAGATGATGCAAACACCACCGCTCAGGAAGCGTGTGACCAAGCCGTATCACTTCGAGCTGAACTTGCTGCGGCGGTGGCCAAGACTAAGTCTGCGGAGGCAGAAATCTAGGAAAAGATTATGGTGGAGCAGTCCAGGATGGAAGCTGATTTTGATGATCTCCTGGTCACATACAACGCTAATGTGCTAGAGCACAGAAATTTATTTTGGCTTGGAGACGACTCTATGATTCTGTACAACGCCTGGACTAGGTTGGTGGCGGAGAAGAAAGCGGCGCATCCGGATGAAGTACTGGATGATTTCGAGCTTGAGACGCGCTTGCTTTCTGAGGAAGAGAGGAAAGTTCTCCACGAGGCGGTGATTTCCATGGAGAAAGAGAGGCTTGGAGCTCGTCAAATAGAGACTGGTGAGGGCTCGGGGATTGAGCATCATGAAGCAAGTGTTGGAGCCGTAATTCCGACATTGCCTGCGGTTACTGGCGCAGTTGATCCCCAGTCCGTCCCTGCTTATAATCCTGACCAGCCGCAACTGACTCTTGTTGATCCCCCTGTTTTTGCACCTGCCCATGCTCCGGGTCAGGCTAAGGAAGGTATTTGAACGCTTCCTCATATACACTTAGTGTGATGAACCTGAAGCAATACACTTAGCTAACAATCTTTGCTTTTTCATATTTCAGCGACTGAAGCCGTTGCCTCTGCACCTCCTGCATCACAAGTTCCTTATCAAGCGCAAGGGGCTATCGTCACCGAGGCCGTTATGACATCTACCGTGGTCGGCGAAGAGGGATAAGCGAGCATGCTATCTTTTGACGCTCAGATGATCGAAGAACTCCTCAGTGAACCCAACGATCCCTTCGTCGACCCATCCTTTGCCATGAGCGGGACCGCTCCAGCTATTAGCTCCTTTATGCCAGCCACACTAGTACTTCCAGTGCGGCTCAAGTATCTCGTGTGGATGAAATCCTTGCCGAGATCAATGCTGAGATGACATCAGTGACCGCCGGAAAGAATCCGTCTGGTCCTGCCCCGCTAATGATGATATCGCCGGGCGGTACTGTGGTTATTGCGAGTGCTCCTGCCCCAACTCTTGTTACTGTTCCTATGCCTCCAGTTCCATCCTCCGAGAGAATTCCTGTCGCCTCAAGCTCTGAGGAGGATGTTGATATCATGTCGCCATCGGAGGACAAACCAGAGAAGAGTAAGAGAGTGAGGAAGAAACCGGGTAGTGGATCCAGTGGGGCTACCCCGAAGAAGAAACCGAGGAAGAAGAAAGATTGAACTCTTTCTTTAGTTTGCTTGTCATGATCGGGGGTTGTTTGCACAAAAAATGGACAAACACCTCCAAGTCGTATGATTTAGTTGATTTTATGTTGTTTTTCGTGTTCTGGATGATTTATGCAAATATGTAAAAAGTAGGGACTAAACTGTAAAAGACACACAGATTTATAGTGGTTCAGCCAGAATGTGCCTACGTCCACTTTATATATTATTTCTCCTTTCTTGTTCAGATTACAAGTACAAAGCTTTGATATAAGTATATGAAAGTTGTTTGAAAGTTCTATCCATGCTTGAGCTCTCAAACTTGTCCCTTATTGTTGTACCCCTGCCCCTCTATTTATAGAGTGAGGCTGGGGGTAGGGGTCTTGGATGTGTATAGCTACTGGTGGGCCTGGGCTGATGTGATCTGGCCTGGTACGTCTTGGTCCGGTAGCACTTGGTCCGGCGATGGGTGATCCGGTCGTGTCCTCCTTTGCCTTTGTTTCGGCAGTGAATGGAGATAGCTGGTTCGGTAGCCTTCTGGTTCGGCTATGTATGGAAGTGGGGTTTGGACCGATAGTGCTTGGAGAGGAGATGGTTCAGTGGTTGGTTGGTTCGGTGGGGACGTGGAGAGGAGATGGTTCGGTAGTTGGTTGGCTGGTTCGGTTGTGATGTTGGTTCGATGGTTGGTTGGCTCGGTGGGGACGCGGAGAGGAGATGGTTCGGTAGTTGGTTGGCTGGTTCGGTGGTGATGTTGGTTCGGTGGTTCGTCCCTTGCTTCCTCGTGTAGGTCCGGTGGTGGTAGAAACGTACCCAGCATTTGCCCCCCAAAGTAGGGCATATGTTAACATATGTCGTGCTTTGTTTCAGTTTGAACAGCCATATTCGGCCTGAGAACCGATCCGGCTGGTCCGGCTGGTCCGGCAATCCAACTTTCCTCTATAAGTAGGAGCCCCGGGCCTTCGTTTTTCCTTATCGAACGAGATAGCCAAATCAATCTCTGAACTGTCGAATCAATACGTGCCGAACCAATCTTAACTGCCGGACCAGGCAAGCTCTCTTCTGCCGAATGACTTCTTAAAGTCCTTTATTTTACCGAATGAACTTAATACCGAATGGACTTGACACCGAATGGACTTGATACCAAATGGTCTTGATACCGAATGATTTTGATACCAAATGATTTTGATACCGAATGATTTTGATACCGAATGATTTTGATACCGAATGAACCTGAAAAACTTGCTTGCTTTATATTTCTACATCCTTTGTCTTAACAACGTGTCTTTTTTGTGTTTGTAGATAATGTCTCATAAAGTTGAAACCCGATCAGAGAAGAAGAAATCTACGGACAGAAGAGAATCTCCCATCGTGCCCCCAGTCCAGCCGAATCCAGAACGACATGGGCCCACCCCGAGATCGCTAGTGGACGGGTACGGTCCTCAAGAGCTTCTGAACTCACCTCCCGATTGCTTCCCTAGCTCCCTCAAAGACGAGCAGCTTGATGTCATTTCTCGCTCTTTCGGGATTGACAGAGCGCGTATGCTGTTGCCGGGGGAAGGAGTGATGCCGTATGACCCCCCTCAAGGCTACTTTTCTTACAGCAGGTATCACTGTATGTGTGGTGCCATTCCGCCTCTCAATGCCTGGATAGTCAGCTTCGTCACATACCTGAAGGTGGCTCCACTTCAACTTCAGCCTAACTCCTATGCCATCCTGGTGAGCCTTTTTGTCATCTTTCAGAGGAGATACGGGCGTCCTCCTTCCAACCAGGAGATTCGGTATTTGTACAACTTGAGGGGCTATAAGAAGGGATCTCCATACATCAGCTTGGAATCGGCCGTATCCTTCAAGCCAGTCCTGGACTTATACTCGAAGTACAGCATGTTTAAAAAGGAATGGTTTTTTGTCAGGGACGACTCTGTTTCTATCCGTCGCTTCACCTCCGGATGTAAGTCCAAGCTTATTTACAATTTCCGCTCTGGTTGCAACGCTTCTTCTTATGTGTTTTTATTTCTTGCTAGCGACAAGTGGTTTTGCGGTCGTGGAGAATGGTCGCCTGGTTCAGATGGCAGCGGAGATAGGAGCTATTTCAGGAAGAGATAGGTCGGCTGCTTACTTGATCAGGAACGCTACACTTCTGGGGCATAACCTGATTTTACCACATCAGTCCGTGGTCAAGCAGAGGGATACGGCGGAAGAGAAGGCTGCCCAAGCTAAAGGAGGGGCTGCGTCGAAGAGTAGCAAAAGGAGACCCTTTTCGATATCTCCAGCTGTCGGGGGAAAGAAACTTAAGAAGTCTGACGGTCCCTCTCCCAGTACATGTCCCGACATTTCGGAGGAGGGAGATGTGGATGAGGGGAAAGGCGGAGATGAAGGAGGTGAGAGCGGAAGTAAAGGAGGAGGTGATGGTGGTGGTGATGGCACCAGGGCTTTGTCTTCTGGGCAAGTAGGCGAGATGCAAGAGTGGTCGGATGACTCTTTTCGCCAAGCCTTCGAAGGTTTAGAGGAAGAACCGGCTTTGGCGGAGAATCCCGAGAAAGTCGACAAGGCTGGGACTGGTGCCGATTTACCTTCCGGGAGTGCTTCGGCTGAGGCGACTTCTGCGACTCTAGGTGAATTCTTATTCTCCCTAACTCGATACATTTCCTGAGTTATGGTTCAACGTATGCTTGTGACACTTAGTTTCTATTCCAGGAGTGGGCAAAACTGCCAAGACTTCAGATCTTCGGCACAGGCTTGAACAATATAGACTTCTTAAAGCTTCTGCCAAACCGAAACCCCCTACTACCCGCCCTGGAGACGTAGTCAGTTATCGTCCTCTTCTCGGAGTTATTGAAGAAGACATTCAAAAGAGGAAGAGGCGCCGATCTACTTTCGAATCTTTGCCTGGCCCTCAACCCCCACTCCAGCCTATTCATGATATTACGGAGGAGGATACTGAGTTTAGGCCTTTCCCCCATCCGTCTGAGAATCCAACCGTCAACCCGATAGATCACCCTGGTTTAGCTCGTAATCTGTTTGCGGGTCATCCAGATCTGGACCCGGCCTCTCATGACATTTCCTTCGATGAGGTTACTAGTGAGCATCTTCTCCCTCGCAATCCTATGGTTCGGGTGCTTGATGAGGCTAAGTCCCTGGACCTCGATTTTCTTACTAACGAGTTGGGACTCTGGGGGATGAGGCTAAGGCGAACATCGACCGGGTTGCCGAGGAGACCAGGAAATTGATGGGGCACCACGCCCGACTGGTCAAGGATGGGGAAGAGATAGGGAGCGCCAACATTCGGCTACGGTTGATGGTTTCTGACCAGGCTAAATAACTTGCCGACCAAGCCATCCAAATCTCTCAGCATGAGGCCGCATCTAGACAATTGAGGAAGGCTATGGAAGAGGCCAGTAGGGCAGAGTTGCGGAAGACGGAGGCCGTCTGTAAGGAGCGGGTTGACATGGCCATTTCCACGGTGGATGAGGTTCGGCAAGCGGACCTCGAGCGGGTAGAGGAACTATCGTGGAGACTTGAGGCCGCGGAGCTTGCTCAGGCCAAGTTGAAGGAGGAGATGGAGACGATGAGGAGGTCCCTCCAAGCTGACCGTTTACGATATCGATCGGAGAGGGATGCTGTCGTTGCAAAGCTACGGGCTTCCGAGGTCCGAATGAGGGAGTTTGAGGAGAACGAGGGGATGATGGATGAGATGCTCCAGGATATGTACTTCCGCACTTGGAGGCAGGGTAACTTGTCCTGGATGGATGATTACCCCCGGGTTATGGCCAGGATCTATCTCAGGGCTCTAGAGGAGGCCAAGGCTGAGGCAGATAAGGAGGGTGGCGTGGCCTTCAGTATGGATGCGGTTACTGCCCAGTTTACCGAGGAGGAGAAGGTGGCGGTGAAGGAGGGTATGCGGCTGCTTGCTGCTGAGGAGGCAGGTGTGCAAGTAAAGGATGATGACCAGGATGGTCAAGAAGCAGGTGCCGGTAAGTCTTCCTTTCTATTCTTTCCGTTAATTTGGTTGCTTATCATTAATGAATTCTTTCTTTGACCGGACAGGTAGGCAACAGGACAAGGATAAAACTCCGAAGCAGCCGGCTCCTTGATTTGACCTAGATATCTTTTTGTGAACTTGACATTGTTGTGTATGTTAGTCTTAGAACAGTAACGTAACTCTTAGGCTGTAATTATGTTACTTGTAATAAACAACATTATTCTTGACGTGTAATTTTTTAACTTAAGCTGATTCTGTCGTTCTTGAATATTTTTGCTATTTTGACATGTTGTATGAGAAATATAGCTATGCATATTCCTGTAATTCAGTTGTGTTTGACGTCATGTTCTTGTTTAAAACATAATTTCATGTTTTGCAATGTTAGTGTGATGTGTGAATAAATTATATCCACGTGTTTATACATGAAAGAAGAAAATACCGCCCTTCATATTTCACTTGTAGATGGCAGCTTTGAATGTCTTACGTGACTGAGTGTGGAATGCAGTCCAGTGTCTTGCTGTGAGTATCCGCTTCCATTAGCGAATGTCTCCTATTTTGTGTCCTGTACTTTAGGGATTGTTACAGAGGATAGGAGAAAAGTTTTTTAAATAAAATTGAAATATGAGAAACAGTAAAACTTCCAATCACGGAAGGCCTTCGATGTGCTTAAGTTCATGGCAAACGGGCTTTGTAGTCAGTTTCCCTAGCTGTGGGTCTTGGAGACATTTGTCACCCATCTTACTCATCCGTGGGGAGTTAATCTTTTTTACCACAGCCGTACTTAAGACACACCGGAGCCGAGATCGCGCACAGTAACTACCCAGACCATTATGGCCCGTAATCGTGGGTATTATTCGATTCACTGTGGCCGGCTAGCGTGGGTGCCGATCGTCAACCGTGAACTACCCCTGGCTGGCCACACCTTATGTTGGGGCTTAAAGGAGGTTCACAGTTGCCGGCGAGCCGAACGCCGTAATGAGCTGCCTTGGCTATAGTCGGCCTTCTCGGTGGCTTATAATCGGCTCATTACAGTTGGCTTTAAGGGCCGTCGCGAGCAATGAGTTAACCCGCAGCAGAGGGATGCCGGAGCAAAAGTGTCTCATTGGCGAGGGCATAGATTCGCATAGTACCTGTTAGGTCTTGTCCAGGTGAAGTCGCGCTGTGGAGTGCTTGAATGGAAATGCTATATGCATAGGATTTTGTTCAACAGAAAAGGATAAAGTTAACAAGTAGCCAAGATATAAAGGAACAAGTTAAAAAAGAGACAAGGTTTTTAAAGTGGTTCGGCACGAAAATGCCTACGTCCACTGATTCTCTTTGTTAATTCACTTCATATGGGCAGTACAAGTTAAGAAAAGTATCGACAGAGGTGTTGGATGTTCCATGCCCTCTGGAACACCTCTCCGTCCACTGTTGACAAAATATAAGCTCCATTGTGGAGATCTTTATGAATTACATATGGTCCATCCCAGATTGGATCTAGTGCTCCAGGGCGAGGGAATATTCGCTTGAGGACAAGATCTCCTTCTTATAAGGCACGATACTTGACTTTGGAGTTGTAGTGTGCTGCCACTTTTTGCTTGTGGGCTGCTGCTTTGAGGGCTGCATCATTTCTTCTCTCCTCAATTATATCAAAAGACATGTGAATGAGTTCTTCATTCTCTTCTGGGTTATAGTGGATCCTACGATGGGAAGGCACGATGGTTTCAACTGGGAGCATAGCCTCCGATCCGTATGCCAAAGAGAAAGGAGTATGCCCTGTTGATGTTCTGAAAGATGTGCAATAGGCCCACAGTGCCGTAGGGAGTTCATCCACCCAAGCGCCCTTTGACTTCTCAAGCTTCTTTTTGATTAGAGTTTTCAGAATTTTGTTGACGGCTTCGACTTGTCCGTTTGCCTGGGGATAAGCTATAGATGAGAAGCTCTTGTGAATTCCGTGCTCTTGGCACCAGTTGGCGAACTCCTCGCTGTCAAACTGAAGTCCATTGTCCGATATAATTTTGAATGGGACTCTGTACCTGCATAGAACATTTTTGATCAAGAAGTTAATAACTTTCACTGATGACACTTTATTTAGGGGTTCTGATTCCACCCATTTTGTGAAATAGTCGACTGCCACTATGGCATATTTGGCCCCGCCTCGACCCATTGGCAGTTCGCCAATCAAGTCAATTCCCCATACTGCAAAGGGCCAAGGGCTGGTCATCTGAGTAATCTCAGTTGTTGGTAGCCGCGGAATCTTAGCAAACTTCTGACATCTGTCACATTTTCTGACGAAATCTAAGGCGTCCTTGCTTAAGGTTGGCCAGAAATATCCATATCGAAGTATCTTTTTGGCCAAAGTCTGCCCTCCAGTGTGATCTCCGCAGCTCCCTTGATGGATGTTGGATAAGATTTCCTTGGCTTCCCTTCCAGCGACACACCTTAATAAGGGGTTAGAGAAGCCGCGTCGATAGAGGGTGCCATCTTGTATTGTGTAGCGGGAAGCTTTCCTCAAGATTTTCTTGACTTCGTTACGCCCATTGGGTAGTGTGCCACTTTGTAAGTAGTCTCGGATGGGAGTCATCCAAGTTTCTTCTTCGGTTGCAGCTATCAGATTCACTTGCTCGAAACTTGGGGTCAGTTGCTTTGAGATGGCTACTGCTCCAGAAATAGCGCCGTCTCTCATGCTGGCTTGCTTCGCCAATTCGTCGGCCTCTTGGTTCTCTTCCCGAGGGATGTGTTTGACTAAGTAGTGGTCCAATCGACTGAGAAGTAACTTGGTCTTCTTTAAATATGCTATGAGTCGTTCTTCTCGAGCCTGGAATTCTCCTAGTATTTGATTAACAATAAGTTGAGAATCGCTATGAAGACACAAAGAATTGGCTCCTATTTCTAAGGCAAGTTCTAATCCAGCTATCACTGCTTCATACTCTGCCTCGTTGTTGGTGGCAGCGAATTCCAACCTTATAGCATAGTGCAGCTTATTTCCCCTGGGAGTGATTATTACCACACCTGCCCCCGAGCCTTGTTCGTTTGACGCACCATCCACAAAGAGGTTCCACTTGATATCTTTTGCTATTTCTGATTGCTCCTTACCTTTGTTGGTAGTGAATTCGGCAATGAAATCGGCCATGGCTTGCCCCTTGATGGCGATGCGAGGATGGTAGGTAATATCATATTGACTTAGTTCAATGCACCATTTAAGTAGTCGCCCAGAAGTGTCGGGACGATGGAGTACCTGCCTCAGCGGTTGATCGGTCAGAACTCTGATGGAATGGGATTGAAAATAGTGTCGCAGTTTTCGTGATGCGATTAGTAGACAGTATGCTAGCTTCTCAAGTTTAGGATATCTGACTTCTGCCCCCGTAAACCCCTTACTTAAAAAGTATACTGGCCGCTGCGTGCGGTTGTCTTCTCTTACCAAAGCAGCGCTTAGAGCATGAGATGATACAGCAAGGTATAGGTATAACTCTTCGCCTTCGTTTGGAGTCGAGAGTACCGGCGGTTTCTGGAGGTGCTCGATTAAGTTAAGGAAAGCTGTTAAGCATTCGTCAGTCCATTCGAACTTTCCTTTGTCTTTCTTTAGAGCTTCGAAGAAGGGGACGCATTTGTCCGTTGCTTTGGAGATGAATCGGCTTAGGGCGGCCACTTTCCCATTCAGGCTTTGCATTTCCTTTCGAGTGGAAGGTATTTTGATATCTTTTAGAGCTCGGACTTGTTCAGGGTTTGCTTCAATCCCTCTGGCATGGACGATGAATCCCAAGAACTTTCCTGATGAAACTCCGAAGGAGCATTTTAGAGGATTAAGTTTCATTCCATATTGGCGAAGTACTCGAAACATCTCGCCCAGGTGGCTTACGTGATCGTCGGCTTTCCTTGACTTTACCAGCATGTCATCCACATACACTTCCATAGTTTGTCATATTAGCCCTGCAAACATCTTGTTGACGAGGCGCTGGTAGGTGGCTCCTGCGTTTTTGAGTCCGAAAGGCATTACCTTGTAGCAGTACAATCCCCGGTCAGTGATGAAACTAGCGTGGTCTTGATCGGGAGCATGCATGGGAATTTGGTTGTATCCTGAGTATGCGTCCATAAAAGATAAGAGTTCGTGCCCGACTGTGCTGTCTACAAGTTGATCGATTCGGGGAAGTGGGAAGAAATCCTTCGGGTAGGCGTCATTTAAGTTGGAGAAGTCAATGCATGTTCGCCACTTCCCATTAGCCTTCTTTACCAGCACCGGGTTGGCGATCCACTCTGGGTAGATGGCTTCTCGTATGAAGTCATTGGCAAGTAGATTCTTTACTTCTTCATCGAGGGCTGCTGATCGTTCTGCCCCCATACTTCTCTTTCTTTGTTTTACGGGCGCCTTGGTAGGATCAATGTTTAGTACGTGGCATGCTATGTCAGGGGAGATTCCGGTCATGTCAGCATGTGACCATGCAAATACATCCAAGTTGTGGCGGAGAAAGTCAATGAGTTATTCCTTCAACTCTGCTTTTAGTTGGGATCCGATTTTCAATAGTCTACTCGAGTCATGTTTGTCTACAAATACAAATTCCATAGCCTCTGCAGGCTCGGCGGTGGCCGCCTCCTCTTTGTCCCTAGGGTCTAATTCATTGAAAGGGTCGCTGGTATATCGAAGAGGAGGGGCTTTCTTTAGTTGCTATGCTTCCAGACTTTTCGTGCAGAGGGCAACCTCTACACTCTTCCCTTTATCCTTCCTGTGGTTGTTGCGAAGTTCAGTTACATAGCAGTCTCGAGCAACGTCCTGGTCTCCTTCTATTTCCCCTACTCCATTGTCCGTTGGAAATTTCATCTTTAGGCACCATGGGGCCAGGACAATTTGGAAGTCAGACAAGGCTGGCCTTCCTAAGAAGGCGTTGTAGGCCGAGTGGTTTTCTATTAGCACAAATGTTTGTTTCCGCACAACGGAGCGGGGATGACTTCCGATTTCAATGAAGAGGTCCAGTTGCCCGAGGGGCATCTTTGCATCTCCAGTGAAACCGTGCAGTGGTGTTGCAGGGAGAAATGTCCTTTATTGATAGTTTCATTTTGTCGAATGCATGCTTGAATAAGATATTTACTGAGCTTCTGGTGTCTACTAGAATTCGGAAAACTTCGGCTGGACCGAGCCGGGCAGAGATAACCATGGGATCCATGTGAGGGTACTGCCTTCCCTCTAGGTCACACCTACTGAATATGATGTCATCACTCTCTTTCTGCTTTGGGTGGCGTTCTCCTATAACAGAATTAACGCAGTCTTCATTGTTTCTAAGTGACTTCCCATATCTTTCCATCTCTGCCCAGCTTCTGTCGGCGATGTGTGGTCCTCCCGAGATGGTATGGACCACTATCTTCTCTTGAATGGAGCCGCTGGTGTTGCGATTTCCTCTGCCTATTTCTGGGGAGGGTAGCCTCGGGTTCGCATTGGCAGGAACTGGAGTCCTGTTCTGACCTTTTACATAGCGTTCCAGTCTCCTTCTTCTGATGTGTTCTTCAATCAAGTCCCGAAGATGATGGCATTCATTGGTATCATGCCCATGGGATTCGTGGAAGCGGCAGAATTTTTCAGACTTAATCGCATTATCTGATTCCTTCTTGTGCGGGGGGCGTTTGTATTTAAATTCGTCTTGAATGGCCAGGAAGATGTTTTCGATCGTTTCATTCATATGGGTGTAAGCGTCAAATCTCGGTCCCGGCCGATATAGACGCTTTTCTCCGTTCTTGCCCCCAGCATTATCCCTAGAGTCATATCTTCGAACGTCCATTGCTACAGCGGGCGTATTGCCGTGAGCTGCCTTATTTTGTTGCCCTGACTGCCCCTCAGTGGGAGCGTCTTCAAGTCTCATATATTTTCCAGCTTCATGGAAAAAATCGGGTAAAGTAGCTGGTTTTTCTTTTGTCAACCTTCTGGCAAATTTAGTATCCGGATGCACACCACTACAGAGGGCCATTAAGATAAGCTTCTCATCGGCATCTTGGACTGCGGCCGCTGCGGCATTGAATCGGGTTAGGTATTGCTGCAGCTTCTCTCCAGGTTTTTGTTTGACACTGGATAAGGAATAAGCGTCCTTGGGTTGTTCCACATGAATGCAGAACTGGCTGATAAACTTTTCTTTCAACATCTCCCACGAGCTGATGGATCCTTGGGGTAGATGACAGAACCAGGAGGTAGCTAGATCTGCTAAGAATAGTGGGAAGCATTTACACTGTACTCCCTCTGTTGCTCCACTCATGAGCATATGCTGTGTGTATCTCTGCAAGTGTACAACGGGGTTAGAGGTTCCTTTGTAAGGTTCCATTGTTGGCATTTTCCATTCTCGGGCGGTGATGGCAATTTCGATATTGCGGGCAAAAGGGCTGGTTACCCTAGCGCCTATCCTTCGATCTCTTTGATCCCGTTGGACGCACTCTCTGAACAAGCGTGCCATCCTTTCATCAAAATTTGGAGCAGATAGGAATGAGTCCGGTTCTGCTCTATGGGACTGATTCCGTCCGGATGGCCTGTAGGGATGGTATCGTCTATCATTCCTGATATTTTCCAGTGGCTGTCTTTGGTCTTATGGGATCATGCTAGGATCAGCTACAATTGGCCCTTGCCTCGATCTTCCCCTGAAGGGTTCTGATCTAAGCACTTCCTCGGGTCCAACTTTGGGCTGGACTCTAGCTCGACCCCGTTTACTGATGTTTCCGTGGTTAGGCAGTACGACAGCCTCAGCTACAGTTGACCTCCGCCCGGTACCTCCCTCGTTTGGTTCGGTTCCAAGCGTCTCCTCAGGCCTAACTTCGGGCTGTGCTCGGTCTCGGCTCCTACCATGGCCGCTTCTGTCATTAGCTCCTTCGAAGAAGGAAGATCTTTGCCGTCTCTGGGATCCTCCAGACTGGGACTCTCCCCATGATTCAGTGTTGCGGTTGGACTCTTCAGCATCCCTCAAGCGTGACATGAGATGGTCCACCAAGGCTTCCTGTTGGGATGTGAAGCGGTTAGTCACTTCAGCCACAACTCTGTCTAGATCTGCCCTAGTAATTGCTGCAGGCTGTTCTGTGGCATGGGTTGTCGGATTTGCCTGATCTTCATTTGGTACTGCTACTGGAAGGGGACGACTTACTTGATCTGTGACCACTGGATCTGGAAGACTGCTGGTTGCGATGTTTTTTCCTTTGTTAGCATCCTTCTTCTGCTTGGGAGGCATGTTTTCCAAGCAATGAATGATGCTGTTAGGAAGAAGGTTAAGTGGAAGAAGCTGAAGCTTCGAGCTTTCAGCTCTCAGTGAAAGCACAAAAAATGTTTGCATAAAAAATGGACAAACACCTCCAAGTCGTATGATTTAGTTGATTTTATGTTGTTTTTCATGTTCTGGATTATTTATGCAAATATGTAAAAAGTAGGGACTAAACTGTAAAAGACACACAGATTTATAGTGGTTCAGCCAGAATGTGCCTACGTCCACTTTATATATTATTTCTCCTTTCTTGTTCAGATTACAAGTACAAAGCTTTGATACAAGTATATGAAAGTTGTTTGAAAGTTCTATCTGTGCTTGAGCTCTCAAACTTGTCCCTCATTGTTATACCCCTGCCCCTCTATTTATAGAGTGAGGCTGGGGGTAGGGGTCTTGGTTGTGTATAGCTGCTGGTGGGCCTGGGCTGATGTGATCTGGCCTGGTACGTCTTGGTCCGGTAGCACTTGTTCCGGTGATGGGTGATCCGATCGTGTCCTCCTTTGCCTTTGTTTCAGCAGTGGATGGAGATAGCTGATTCGATAGCCTTCTGGTTCGGCTATGTATGGAAGTAGGGTTTGGACCGGTAGTGCTTGGAGAGGAGATGGTTCGGTGGTTGGTTGGTTCGGTGGGGACGTGGAGAGGAGATGGTTCAGTAGTTGGTTGGCTGGTTCGGTTGTGATGTTGGTTCGATGGTTGGTTGGCTCGGTGGGGACGTGGAGAGGAGATGGTTCGGTAGTTGGTTGGCTGGTTCGGTGGTGATGTTGGTTCGGTGGTTCGTCCCTTGCTTTCTCGTGTTGGTCCGGTGGTGGTAGAAACGTACCCAACAGGGGTAGTGTTTTGTTTTGTCTTTTTGCTTTTTCTATAGCCGTGTATAGATGTGGACTCGGCACCCACTAGTAGGAAAATTTTGAACCAGCTTGTAATCAGATTCTTTTTGTTGATGATGGAAATGAAAACATATTCTTTTTTGCATTCAATTCAATTATTTTCTTTGGTTCTACCCCCAGTCTTGGGGATAAGTATGGAGCTGATGTATGTTTATACTCCGTCTCGCACTCTGGGAGTACGGAGTTAAGTAATGTTTGTACTCCGTCTCGAACTCTGGGAGTGCGGAGTTAAGTAGTGTTTATACTCCGCCTCGCACTCTGGGAGTGCGGAGTTAAGTAGTGTTTATACTCCGCCTCGCACTCTGGGAGTACGGAGTTAAGGAATGTTTATACTCCGCCTCGCACTCTGGGAGTACGGAGTTAAGGAATGTTTATACTCCGTCTCGCACTCTGGGAGTACGGAGTTAAGGAATGTTTATACTCCGCCTCGCACTCTGGGAGTACGGAGTTAAGGAATGTTTATACTCCGCCTCGCACTCTGGGAGTACGGAGTTAAGGAATGTTTATACTCCGCCTCGCACTATGGGAGTATGGAGTTAAGGAATGTTTATACTCCGCTTCGCACTCTGGGAGTATGGAGTTAAGGAATGTTTATACTCCGCCTCACACTCTGGGAGTACAGAGTTGGGTAATGTTTATACTCCGCCTCGCACTCTGGGAGTGCGGAGTTATGTAATGTTTATACTCCGCCTCGCACTCTGGGAGTGCGGAGTTCAGTGATGTTTATACTCCGCCTCGCACTCTATGAGTGCGGAGTTATGTAATGTTTATACTCCGCCTCGCACTCTGGGAGTGCGGAGTTATTTGAGGGATTGTCGTGTATCTCCCCATTTTTGGCCTTGATGTGATGGCTTGCCCCTGAGCTCGGGTTTCACTTAGCGAGTGGCTAGTCGTATTACAGCCACTCCTTTCTTGAATAAATCCCATTGTGTGACGGAATTTAGCTCTTCGTGCGTCGTGATGTTGTACATTGTATTTAATGAATCACAGCTCTGGCTCGAAGAGACGGCATTTTATTGCTGAAATAAGAAAATATGTCAAAGTCAGTTGCCTTATTACAAATTCTAATTTCGAAATGCAGAAACAAATTTTAAAATGGAATTTAAACTAAACAGATAAACATAGCCTATTATTTGCAGTAGCAACGAAGACTTCCGATATTCCAGGCCCTTGGTAAAGTTAGACCATCAATGGTCGCTAACTTAAATTTGCCATCTCCGAGCTTTCGCTTAATTTTGTGTGACCCTCTCCACGTTGATCTCAAGTGTGGGAGTGCCGGATAATCTTTTTTAGTGACTAGCTCACCGAGTTCAAAAGTTTTAAATCGGTCCTCGGCATTGCGTAATCGGGCAACTCGATTTCGGTGTATGATTGTTCTCAAATCAACCTCGTCGCCCTGGACGACCCCAACTCCGTTGACGGTTGGGAACTTTAAAGTTAAACACCACGAGGTGATTATGGCCTTGAATTCAGCAAGGGCATGTCGTCCTAAAAAGGCATTATATGGCGAGTCTACATTCAACACAACGAACTGCAATGTCCGAATCGATCTATGTTCTTCGGCTCCCAACTCAACTAGTAACTCTATCATCCCAACAGGTGTGGTAGCGCTGCCATTGAATCCATAGAGATGAGTTTGGCAAGGCTTCAGCTCCCTGAATTTCGTCTTCATTTGATTGTAAGCATGTATAAACAAGATATTCACAGAGCTCCCACTGTCAATCAGCATTTTATTCATCCACATCGGACCTACTCGGGTTGATATAACAAGTGGGTCAGTAGTCGAGCTTCCGACGTTGTCCACATCGCTGTCTCGGAAAATGATGTCGTTAGTCATCACCCTCTTTCGCTTGGTCGAAGGTCTATCGTCCAAGTTACCATCATACTCGAAGTTTGTACATCTAACTGAGTTGTTATACGATTCCATTTCCTTCCAGCTTCGAACCGCTGGATGAGGACTACCACTTACAGCATTAATTACCAATCTTCCTCCTACACGACCTTGTTCTTCCTGTCTTTCTTGATTCTGTGCACGATTCTGATTTGAAGGGCCCGCACCACCAGACTGCGGCGCCCGCACAAATTGGTCTAACTTTTTCTCCTTGATTAACTTTTCAATGAGGTCCTGCAGATGTCGACACTCATTGGTATTGTGGCCATAACTCTCGTGAAATCTACAAAACTTCCATGTTTGAATCTGCCTCTCCGACGATTGCTTCAGAGCAGGTTTATTGTATTGCACAGTGTTGCAAGTTTGCAGATACACATTTTCCAACGATGTATTCAATGGCGTGTAGTTATCAAACATTAGGGTCCTACGCTGTGGGCCTCGATTTGGATCTCTCTTTTTATCCTGACCACTGTTGACTCTTGGCTGAGTTTGTTTGTTCTGTATGTTCAACTGAACTTTTCCGGAACTTTCACCGGACCGCTTAACTTCTACATTACTTTGTATTCCTTCGGTTCTGGGTATCGCATCGTCCTGTTTCCTAGACTGTTTTGCATCCTCTTGTCATAAGAATTGTGCGGCTTTGGAGTAGAAATGGTCCAACGACCCGGGTGGTTTCCCAGCTAGCCAATTTCCAAATTCAGAGTCGGGATCGATCCCTTTGGTTAATGCCATCAAAATCGAGTTATCGTTGGGATTACTAATTTCCACGCATGCTGCATGGAATCTCTCCAAGTAACGCCTGAGTGTTTCTCCACGAGCTTGGGTTACACTAGACAGGGTGTTAACGTCTTTGGGTCTAGTGACGTGCATACGAAATTGTTCGACAAATTTCTTGGCCAGTTGATCAAACGAAGAGATGGATCTAGGTGGCAGTCTTGTAAACCACATTGTTGCGATTCCTCCCAAAGAGATGGGAAAACTTTGGCATTTCACTGCATCATCAGCCCTTGCGGCGCTCATTGACCACTCATATTTCAAAATGTGTTGATTGGGATCAGAATTTCCTTCGTACATAGGGAGAGTTGGCATTTTGAATCGCCGAGGAGGATCAACGTATAATATCTCGTCTGTGAAAGGAGTATGACTACGAGAAATTCCCCAATCGTCATTGGTAAGGCCTTGGTTCTCGCGGATCATCTGACGTATCATGGTTGAAATATCAGGCACCGCTGCATTTTGAGCATGCTGAGCTAAGGTGTGGTTGGGTTCCACAGCGTGAGTTCGGACCGGGCGCTGTCGACGGTCCAAGTTTCGCCTCCTTGGCTCAGCTTCTTCTGGGACGTATGGTTCAGGAGTACGCCCATGCTGATGGTTATTCGGATCTGAAAGATTTCTGGTATCAACCCTTGTTTCTACTGCGGTAGTTGCAGTGCGATTGTCCATGGTATACTGTGGAGTAGGGCCTCCTTGTGTTGAGGGCTCGGTTTGGAGGCTAGTTGACGGTCCAACCCTCAATTGCCCTACAATTAAGGCAGGTTGATATCCGGTAGTTTGTGTGCGATTCGCATCCAATCGAGGATGCGTGGATCTGCCGTGATAGTCAGATGAAGCAGAACTTTCAGTGGACGAGTGGGAAGCATCATCCCTCCTGGTCCTCCTATGCCTTCTGTTTGCACAAAAAATGGGCAAACACCTCCAAGTCGTATGATTTAGTTGATTTTATGTTGTTTTTAGTGATCTGGATGATTTATGCAAATATGTAAAAAGCAAGGACTAAACTGTAAAAGACACACAGATTTATAGTGGTTCAGCCAGAATGTGCCTACGTCCACTTTATATATTATTTCTCCTTTCTTGGTCAGATTACAAGTACAAAGCTTTGATACAAGTATATGAAAGTTGTTTGAAAGTTCTATCTGTGCTTGAGCTCTCAAACTTGTCCCCCATTGTTGTACCCCTGCCCCTCTATTTATAGAGTGTGGCAGGGGGTAGGGGTCTTGGATGTATGTAGCTGTTGGCGGGCCTGGGCCGATGTAATCTGGCCTGGCAGCGTTGGTTCGGCAACACCCTGATCCGGTGATGAGAGGGACGTGGATTGGTTCGGTGGTGACACTTTGGGTTTGGTTCGATGGTGAGACTTTGGGTTTGGTTCGGTGGGCAGTGGAGTGGCTTTGGGTTTGGTTCAGTGGGCAGTGGAGTGGCTGGTTCGGTGGTGTGGAGCAAAGGTTGGAGTTTGATTCGGTGAAGGCTGGTCCGGTGAGGTTGGAGTTTGATTCGGTGAAGGCTGGTCCGGTGAGGTTGGAATTTGATTCGGTGAAGGCTGGTCCGGTGAGGTTGGTCCGGTGAGGCCTTGGATCGGTGGAGGTTGGTCCGACTATGCAGGGGAAGTGGGTTGATTCGGCTATGTATGGAAGTAGCATTGATCCGATAGTGGGTGGAAATGAGATTGGTTCGGCTGTGTGGGGAAACTGGTTTGGCTCGGTGAAGGGTGGAAACATACGGGTGGAAAGACACCCAACATTTGCCCCCCAAAGTGGGGCGTATGCTCGTATATGCCGCGCTTTGTTCATTTGGTCAACCATATTCGGCCCGAGAACCGAACCGCGAGTCCGGCTATCCAACTTTCCTCTATAAGTAGGAGCCCCATGCCTTCGTCGTTCCTTACCGATCAAAATAGCCTAATCAAATTTTGAACCGCCGATTCAAATTTTGAACCGCCGAATCAATTGGAGTGCCGAATCAACTATTGTGCCGATCCAATCTTAGCTGCCGGACCAGGTGAGTTCTCTTCTGCCGAATGACTTTTTAGGTCGAATTTCTTTGTTTTGCCGAACGAACCGAATGAACTTGAAAACTTTTGGTACCGAATGGACTTAATACCGAATGAACGTGAAAGCTTTTGGTACCGAATGGACTTAATACCGAATGAACGTGAAAGCTTTTGGTACCGAATGGACTTAATACCGAATGAACGTGAAAGCTTTTGGTATCGAATGGACTTAATACCGAATGATTGTGAAAGCTTTGATTTACCGAATGAACTTGAGCGCCGAGTTGTGAAAGCTTTGATTTACCGAATGAACTTGAGCGCCGAGTTGTGAGTGCAATTCTTGCTCGTTTTATATCTATACATCCTTACGACGTACTTGTTTGTGTTTTGCAGATAATGTCTCATAAAGTTGAAACCCGATCAGAAAAGAAGAAATCCCAGGACAGAGAAGATCCTTCCGCAGTGCCCCCAGCTCAGTCAGGACTGGGACGTCATGGGCCCACCCCGAGGTCACTAGTAGATGGGTATGGCCCTTAGGAGCTTCTGAACTCACCTCCTGACTGTTTCCCTAGCTCTCTCAAAGGCGAGCAGTTTGACGTTATTTCTCGCTCCTTTGGGATTGACAGAGCGCGTATGCTATTGCCGGGGGAAGGAGTGATGCCATATAATCCCCCCGAAGGATATTTCGCCTATAGCAGGTACCATTGTATGTGTGGGGCCATTCCCCCGATCAATGCTTGGATACTCAACTTCATCTCCTACTTGAAGGTGGCTCCATTTCAGCTTCAGCCTAACTCCTATGCCATCCTGGTGAGCCTGTTTGTCATTTTCTAGAGGAGATACGGGCGTCCTCCCTCCAACCGGGAGATCCGGTATTTGTACAATTTGAGAGGCTATAAGAAGGGGTCTCCATACATCAGCTTGGAATCAGCCGTATCTTTCAAGCCAGTCCCGGACTTATATTCGAAGTTCAGTATGTTCAAGAAAGAATGGTTTTTCGTCAAGGATGACTCTGTCTCTATTCGTCGCTTCACCTCTGGCTGTAAGCTGAAGCTCATTTATGATTTTCGTTCTGACTGCAATGCTTCTTCTCATGTGCTTTTATTTCTTGCTAGCGATAGGTGGTTTTGTGGTCGTGGAGAACGATCGCCTGGTTCAGATGGCTGTGGAAATAGAAGCCATTACGGGAAGGGATAGGTCGGCTTCTTACCTGATCAGGAACGCTACACTTCTGGGGCACAACCTTATTCTGCCACATCAGTCCGTGGTCAAGCAGAGAGACACGGCGAAGGAGAGGGCTGCCAAAGCTACAGGAGGGGCCACGGCGAAGAGCAGCAAAAGGAAACCCTTCTCGATACATCCAGTCGTTGGGGGGAAGAAACTCAAGAAGTCCGATGGACCCTCTCCCAGCACACATCCAGATATTCAGGAGGAGGAAAACGTGGAGGGGGAAAAAGGCGAGGATGAAGGAGGTGAGGCAGAGAGTGGAAGTGGTAGAGAAGGTGACCGTGATCGTCATGGCAATGATGGTGGCGAAGGACAGGGCGGCGATGGCACCGAGGCTTTGCCTCCTGGGCATGCAGGCGTAATCCAAGAGTGGACGGATGATGCTCTCCGCCAAGACTTTGAAGAGTTGGAGGAAGGACCGGCCATAGCGGAGAAACCCAAGAAAGCTGATAAGGCCAGGACCGGCGCCGATTTATCCTCCGGGAGTGCTTCTACTAGGACAACTTCTGCGATTCAAGGTGAATTTTTCTTTATTCTTTTTAATTCTTGAATGATGGCTCAATGCATGCTGATGACACTTGGTTTTTCATTCCAGGAGCGGGCAAAACAGCCAAGACCTCAGATCTTCGGTACAGGCTTGAACAATACAGACTCCTCAAAGCTTCTGCCAAACCGAAGCCTCCTACTAACCGCCCTGGAGACGTAGTCGGCTATCGTCCTCTTCTTGGAGTTATTGAAGAAGATATACAAAAGAGGAAGAGGAGTCGATCTTCGTTTGAGTCTCTTCCTAGCCCTCCGGCCCCACTAAAGCCTATTCACGATATTACGGAGGAGGATACCGAGTTTATGCCTTCCCCACATCCGTCTGAGAATCCAACCTTCACCCCGATAGATCACCCTGGCTTGGTTCGTAATCCGTTTGCGGGTCATCCAGACCTAGACCCGGCCTCTCATGACATCTCCTTCGATGAGGCTACTGGGGAGCACCTTCTCCCTCGCAATCCTATGGTACGGGTGCTTAACGAAGCTAAGTCCATGGACCTTGATTTGCTTACCACCCGGGTTGTAACTCTGAGGGATGAAGCTAAGGCGAACATCGACCGGGTTGCCGAGGAGACCAGGAAATTGATGGGGCATCATGCCCGACTAGTTAAGACCGGGGAGGAAATTGGGAGTGCGAACATTCGGTTACGGTTGATGGTTTCCGACCAGGCTAAGCAACTTGCCGATCAAGCCATTCAAATTTCTCAGCACGAGGCCGCATCCAGGCAACTGAAGAAGACTATGGAAGAGGCTAGTACGGCAGAGTTGCGAAAAATGGAGGCCGCCTGCAAGGATCGGATTGACTTGGCCATTGCGACGGTGGATGAGGTTCGACAAGCGGACCTCGAGCGGGTACAGGAATTATCGGGGAGACTCGAGGCCGCGGAGCTTGCTCAGTCTAGGTTGAAGGAGGAGATGGAGGCGATGAGGATATCCCTTCAGGCTGACCGCTCACGATATCGATCGGAGATGGATGCTGCCATTGCAAAGCTGCGTGCTTCTGAGGCCCGAATGAGGGAGCTTGAGGAAAACGAGGGGATGATGGATGAGATGCTCCAGGACATGTATTTCCGCACTTGGAAACAGGATAACTTATCCTGGATGGATGATTATCCCCGAGTTATGGCCAGGATTTATCTCAGGGCTCTGGAGGAGGCTAGGGCTGATGCGGATAAAGAGGGTGGCGTGGTCTTCAGAATGGATGTGGTCACTGCCCAGTTTACCAAGGAGGAGAAGGTGGCGGTGAAGGACGGTATGCGGCTGCTTGCCGCTGAGGAGGCAGGTTTGCAAGTAGAGGATGATGATCAGGATGGTCAGGAAGCAGGCGCTGGTAAGTCTTCCCTCCTAGTCTTTCCGTTAACTTGGTTGCTTATCACTAATGAATTCTTTCTTTGACCGGACAGGTGGACAACAGGACACGGTCAAAGCTCCGATGCAGCCGCCTCCTTGACTTGACCTGGATATCTTTCTGTGGACTTGACATTGTTGTATATGTTAGTCCCAAAACAGTAATGTAACCTCTAGGTTGTAATTATGCTACTTGTAATAAACAACATTATTCTTGACATGTAATTTTTAACTTAAGCCGATTCTATCGTATTTGAATGCTTTTGTTATTTTGACATTTTGTATAAGAAATATATCTATGCATATGCCCGCAATTCAATTGTGTTTGACGCCAAGTTCTTGCTTAAAGTACAATTTCATATCTTGCAATGTTAATGTGATGAGTGAATAGCTACGTAAAAGAAGAAAGTACCGCCCTTCATTTTTTAGTTGAAGATGGCGGCTTTGAATGTCTTGCGTGACCTAAGTATGGAATGCTGCCAAGTGTCCAGTTGTGAGTTCCCACTCCCATTAGCGAATGTCTCCTATTCTGTGTCCTGTACTTTAGGGATCGTTATAGAGGATAGGAGGAAAGTTTTTTACATAAAATTGAAATATGAGAACTAGTAAAACTTCTAATCACGGAAGGCCTTCGATGTGCTTAAGTTCATGGCAAACGGGCTTTGTAGTCACTTTCCCTAGCTTTGGGTCTTGGAGACATTTGTCACCCATCTTACGCCTCCGTGGGGAGTTAATCTTTTTTACCACAGCTGTACTTAAGACGTATCGGAGCTGAGATCGCGCACAGTAACTACCCGGGCCATTATGGCCCGTAATCGTGGGTATTATTCGATTTACTGTGGCCGGCTAGCGTGGGTGCCGATCGTCAACCGTGAACTTCCCCTGGCTGGCCACACCTTATGTTGGGGGCTTAAAGTAGGTTCATAGTTGCCGGCGAGCCGAACGCCGTAGTGAGCTGCCTTGGCTATAGTCGGCCTTCTTGGTGGCTTATAATCGGCTCATTACAGTTGGCTTTGAGGGCCGTCGTGAGCAATGAGTTAACCCGCTGCAGAGGGATGCCGGAGCAAAAGTGTCTCATTGGCGAGGGCATAGATTTGTATAGTACCTGTTAGGTCTTGTCCAGAGAAGTCGTGCTGTGGAGCGCCCTGAATGAAAATGCTATTTGCACAGGATTTTGTTCAACAGAAAAGGATGAAGTTAACGAGCAGCCAAGGTATAAAGGAACAAGTAAAGAAAAAGAGACAAGGTTTTTAAAGTGGTTCGGCACGAAAATGCCTACGTCCACTGATTCTCTTTGTTAATTCACTTTATATGGGCAGTACAAGTTAAGAAAAGTATCGACGAAGGTGTTGGATGTTCCATGCCCTCTGGAACACCTCCCCGTCCACTGTTGACAAATATAAGCTCCATTGTGGAGATCTTTATGAATTACATATGGTCCATCCCAAATTGGATCTAGCGCTCCGGGGCGCGGGAAGATTCGCTTGAGGACAAGATCACGCTTTTGTAAGCTGCGATGCTTGACTTTGGAGTTGTATTGTGCTGCCACTTTTTGCTTGTGAGCTGATGTTTTGAGTGCTGCATCGTTTCTTCTCTCTTCAATTAGATCCAAAGACATGTGGAGGAGTTCTTCGTTCTCTTCTGGGTTATAGTGGATCCTATGGTGGGAAGGCACTATAGTTTCAACTGGGAGCATAGCCTCCAATCCGTATGCCAAAGAGAAAGGAGTATGCCCCGTTGATGTTCTGAAGGATGTGCGATAGGCCCACAGTGCCGTAGGAAGTTCATCCACCCAAGCGCCTTTTGACTTTTCGAGTTTCTTTTTTGTTAGAGTTTTGAGAATTTTGTTGACGGCTTCGACTTGTCCGTTTGCCTGGGAATAAGCTACGGATGAGAAGCTTTTGTGAATTCCGTGCTCTTGGCACCAGTTGGCGAACTCCTCGCTTTCAAACTGATGTCCATTGTTCGATATGATTTTGAATGGGACTCCGTACCTGCACAGAACATTTTCGATCAACAAGTTAATAACTTTTGCTGAAGATACTTTATTTAGGAGTTCTGCTTCCACCCATTTGGTGAAATAGTCGACTGCCACTATAGCATATTTGGCCCCGCCTCGGCCCATTGGCAGTTCGCCAATAAAGTCAATTCCCCATACTACAAAGGGCCAAGGGCTGGTCATTTGAGTAATCTCAGTTGTTGGTAGCCGCTGAATCTTAGCAAACTTCTGACATCTGTCAAATTTTCTGACGAAATCTAAAGCGTCCTTGCTTAAGGTGGGCCAGAAATATCCATATCGGAGTATCTTTTTTGCCAAAGTCTGCCCTCCAGTGTGATCTCCGCAGCTTCCTTGATGGATGTTGGATAAGATTTCCTTGGCTTCTCTTCCAGCGGCACACCTTAATAAGGGGTTAGAGAAACCGCGCCGATAGAGGATGTCCTCTTGTATTGTGTAGCGGGAAGCTTTCCCCAAGATTTTCTTGACTTCGTTACGCCCGTTGGGTAGTGTGCCACTTTGTAAGTAGTCTCGGATGGGAGTCATCCAAGTTGCTTCTTCGGTTGCAGCTATCAGATTCACTTGCTCAAAACTTGGGGTCGGTTGCTTTGAGATGGCTACTGCTCCGGAGATAGCGCCATTTCTCATGCTAGCTTGTTTCGCTAATTCGTCGGCCTCTTGGTTCTCTTCCCGAGGGATGTGTTTGATTAAATAGCGATCCAATCGATTGAGAAGCAACTTGGTCTTCTTTAAATATGCCATGAGTCGTTCTTCTCGAGCCTGGAATTCTCCTAGTATTTGATTTACAATAAGTTGAGAATCGCTATGAAGACACAAAGAATTGGCTCCGATTTCTAAGGCAAGTTCTAATCCAGCTATCACTGCTTCATACTCTGCATCGTTGTTGGTGGCAGCGAATTCCAACCTTATAGCATAGTGTAGCTTATTTCCCCGGGGAGTGATTATTACCACACCTGCCCCCGAGCCTTGTTCGTTTGACGCACCATCCACAAAGAGATTCCACTTGATGTCTTCTGCTATTTCCGATTGCTCCTTACCTTCGTTGGTAGTGAATTCGGCAATGAAATCGGCTATGGCTTGTCCCTTGATAGCGGTGCGAGGGTGGTAGGTGATCTCATATTGACTTAGTTCAATGCACCATTTAAGTAGTCGCCCAGAAGTGTCGGGACGATGGAGTACCTGCCTCAGTGGTTGATCGGTCAGAACTCTGATGGAATGGGATTGGAAGTAATGACGCAGTTTCCGTAATGTGATTAGCAAACAGTACGCTAGTTTCTCAAGTTTAGGATATCTGGCTTCCACCCCTGTAAACCTCTTGCTTACAAAGTATACTGGCCGCTGCGTGCGTTCGTCTTCTCTAACCAATGCGGCGCTTAGAGCATGAGATGACACAGCAAGGTATATGTATAGTTCTTCACCTTTGTTCGGAGTTGAGAGGACTGGTGGTTTCTGGAGGTGTTCGATTAAGTTAAGGAAAGCTGTTAAGCATTCGTCAGTCCATTCGAATTTTCCTTTCTCTTTCTTTAGAGCTTCGAAGAAAGGGATGCATTTGTCCGTTGCTTTGGAGATGAATCTGCTCAGGGCGGCCACCTTCCCATTTAGGCTCTGCATTTCCTTTCGGGTAGAAGGTATCCTGATATCTCTCAGAGCTCGGACTTGTTCAGGGTTTGCTTCAATCCCTCTGGCATGGACGATGAATCCTAGAAACTTTCCTGATGATACTCCGAAGGAGCATTTTAGGGGATTCAGCTTCATTCCACATTGGCGAAGTACTTGAAACATTTCATCCAGGTGGCTTACATGATTGTCGGCTCCCCTTGACTTTACCAGCATGTCATCCACATAAAATTCCATAGTTTGTCCTATTAGCCCTGCAAACATCTTGTTGACGAGGCGCTGATAGGTGGCCCCTGCGTTTTTAAGTCCAAAAGGCATTACCTTGTAGTAGTACAATCCCCGATCAGTGATGAAACTAGTGTGGTCTTGATCGAGAACATGCATAGGAATTTGGTTATATCCTGAGTATGCGTCCATAAAAGATAATAGTTCATGCCCGGCTGTGCTGTCCACAAGCTGATTGATTCGTGGAAGTGGGAAGCAATCCTTTGGGAAGGCGTCATTTAAGTTGGAGAAATCAATGCACGTTCGCCACTTCCCATTAGCCTTCTTTACCAGCACCGGGTTGGCGATCCACTCTGGGTAGATGGCCTCTCGTATAAAGTCGTTGTCAAGTAGGTTCTTTACTTCTTCATCGAGGGCTGCTGATCGTTTTGCCCCCATACCTCTCTTTTTCTGTTTTACTGGCGCCCTGGTAGGATCAATGTTTAGTACGTGGCATGCTATGTCAGGGGAGATTCCGGTCATGTCAGCGTGTGACCATGCAAATACATCCAAGTTGTGGCAGAGAAAATCAATGAGTTGTTCCTTCAATTCAGCTTTTAGTTGGGACCCGACTTTCAATAGTCTACTCGAGTCATGTCGGTCTACAGATACAAATTCCATAGCCTCTACAGGCTCGGCGGTGCCCTCCTCCTCTTTGTCCCTGGGGTCTAATTCATTGAAAGTGTCGCTGGTATATCGAAGAGGAGGGGCTTTCTTTAGTTGCTATGCTTCCAAACATTTTGTGCAGAGGGCAATCTCCACACTCTTCCCTTTATCCTTCCTGTGGTTGTTGCGAAGTTCAGTTACATAGCAGTCTCGAGCAATGTCCAGGTCTCCCTCTACTTCCCCTACTCCATTGTCCGTTGGAAATTTCATCTTTAGGCACCATGGGGCCAGGACAATTTGGAAGTCAGACAAGGCTGGCCTTCCTAAGAAGGCGTTGTAGGCCGAGTGGTTTTCTATCAGCACAAATGTCTGTTTCCGCACCACGGAGCGGGGATGACTTTTCAACAAAGAGGTCCAGTTGCCCGAGGGGCATCTTCGCATCTCCAGTGAAACCGTGTAGTGGTTTATTGCAGGGAGAAATATCCTTTATTGACAGTTTCATTTTGTCGAATGCATGCTTGAATAGGATATTTACTGAGCTTCCAGTGTCTACCAGAATCCGGAAAACTTCGGCTGGACCGAGCCGGGCAGAGATAACCATGGGATCCATGTGAGGGTACTGCCTTCCCTCTAGGTCACGCCTACTGAATGTGATGTCATCACTCTCTTTCCGCTTTGGGTGGAGTTCTTCTATAACAGAATTAACGCAGTCTTCATTGTTTTTAAGTGACTTTCCATATCTTTCCATCTCTGCCCAGCTTCTGTCGGCGATGTGTAGTCCTCCCGAGATGGTATGGACCACTATCTTCTCTTGACTAGAGCCGCTAGTGTTGCGGTTTCCTATGCCTATCTCTGGGGAGGGTAGCCTTGGGTTCTCATTGGCAAGAGCTGGAGTCCTGTTCTGACCTTTTACATAGCGTTCCAGTCTCTTCCTTCTGATGTGTTCTTCAATCAAGTCCCGGAGATGATGGCATTCATTGGTATCATGCCCATGAGATTCGTGGAAGCGGCAGAACTTTCCAGATTTAAGTGCGTTATCTGATTCCTTCTTGTATGGTGGGCATTTGTATCTAACTTCGTCTTGGGTGGCAAGGAAGATGTTTTCGATGGTTTCATTCAAAGGAGTGTAAGTGTCGAATCTCGGTCCTAGCCTATATAGGCGCTTTTCTCCCTTCTTGCCCCCAGCATTATCTCTAGAATCATTTCTTCGAACGTCCTTTGCTACAGCGGGCATGTTGCCATGAGCTGCCTTATTTTGTTTCCCTGACTGCCCCTCAGTGGCAGCGTCTTCAAGCCTCATATATTTCCCGGCTTCATGGAAGAAATCGGGTAAAGTAGCTGGTTTTTCTTTTGTCAATCTTCTAGCAAATTTAGTATCCAGATGCACACCACTACAGAGGGCCATTAAGATAAGCTTCTCATCGGCATCTTGGACTGCGGCCATTGCGGCATTGAATCGGGTTAGGTATTGCTGCAGCTTCTCTCCAGGTTTCTGTTTGATACTGGATAAGGAACAAGCGTCCTTGGGTTGTTCCACATGAATGCGGAACTGGCTGATAAACTTTTCTTTCAGCATCTCCCACGAGCTGATGGATCCTTGGGGTAGATGACAGAACCAGGAGGTAGCTAGATCTGCTAAGAATAGTGGAAAGCATTTGCACAGTACTCCCTCTGTTGCTCCACTCATGAGCATATGTTGTGTGTATCTCTGTAAGTGTACAACGGGGTCGGAGGTTCCTTTGTAAGGTTCCATTGTTGGCATTTTCCATTCTCGGGGGGTGATGGTAATTTTGATATTGTGGGCGAAGGGGCTGGTTACCATAGCGCCTATCCCTCGATCTCTTTGATCCTGTTGGACGCACTCTCTGAACAAGCCTGCCATCCTTTCATCAGAATTTGAAGCAGATAGAAATGAGTTCGGTTCTGCTCTGTGGGACTGATTCCGTCCAGATGACCTGTAGGGATGGTATCGTCTATCATTCCTGATATTTTCCAGTGGCTGTCTTTGATCTTCTAGGAGCATGCTAGGGTCAGCTACAGTTGGCCTTTGCCTTGATCTTCCCCTGCTGGGTTCTGATCTAAGCACTTCCTCGGGTCTAACTTCGGGCTGGACTCTAGCTCAGCCCCATTCACTGGTGTTTCCGTGGTTAGGCAATATGACAGGCTCGGCTACAGTTGACCTCCGCCCGGTACCTCCCCCGTTGGGTTCGGTTACAAGCGTTTCCTCAGGTCTAACTTCGGGCTGAGCTCGGTCTCGACTCCTACCATGGCCGCTTCTATCGTTAGCTCCTTCGAAGAAGGAAGATCTTTGTTGTCCCTGAGATCCTCCAGACTGGGACTCACCCCATGATTCAGTGTTGCGGTTGGACTCTTCAGCATCCCTTAAGTGTGACATGAGTTGGTCCCCCAAGGCTTCCTGCTGGGATGTGAAGCGGTTAGTCACTTCAGCCACAACCCTGTCTAGATCTGCCCTAGTAATTGCTGCCGGCTGTTCTGTGGCAGGGGTTGTCGGATTTGCCTGACCTTCATTTGGTACTACTGTTGGAAGGGGACGGTTTACTTGATCCGTGACCACTGGATCTGGAAGACTGCTGGTTGCGATGTTTTTTCCTTTGTTAACATCTTTCTTCTGCTTGGGAGGCATGTCTTCCAAGCAATGTGCGACGCTGATATGAAGAAAGTTAAGTGGGAGAAGCTGAAGTCCGGGGTTCAGCGCTCTCAATGAAAGCACCAAAAATGTTTGCACAAAAAATGGGCAAACACCTCCAAGTCGTATGATTTAGTTGATTTTATGTTGTTTTTAGTGATCTGGATGATTTATGCAAATATGTAAAAAGCAAGGACTAAACTGTAAAAGACACACATATTTATAGTGGTTCAGCCAGAATGTGCCTACGTCCACTTTATATATTATTTCTCCTTTCTTGTTCAGATTACAAGTACAAAGTTTTGATACAAGTATATGAAAGTTGTTTGAAAGTTCTATCCGTGCTTGAGCTCTCAAACTTGTCCCCCATTGTTGTACCCCTGCCCCTCTATTTATAGAGTGAGGCTGGGGGTAGGGGTCTTGGATGTATGTAGCTGTTGGCGGGCCTGGGCCGATGTAATCTGGCCTGGCAGCGTTGGTTCGGCAACACCCTGATCCGGTGATGAGAGGGACGTGGATTGGTTCGGTGGTGAGACTTTGGGTTTGGTTCGGTGGTGAGACTTTGGGTTTGGTTCGGTGGTGAGACTTTGGGTTTGGTTTGGTGGGTAGTGGAGTGGCTTTGGGTTTGGTTCGGTGGGCAGTAAAGTGGCTGGTTCGGTGGTGTGGCAAAGGTTGGAGTTTGATTCGGTGAAGGCTGGTCCGGTGAGGTTGGAGATTGATTCGGTGAAGGCTGGTCCGGTGAGGTTGGTCCGGTGAGGCCTTGGATCGGTGGAGGTTGGTCCGGCTATGCAGGGGAAGTGGGTTGATTCGGCTATGTATGGAAGTAGCATTGATCCGGTAGTGGGTGGAAACGAGATTGGTTCGGCTGTGTGGGGAAACTGGTTTGGCTCGGTGAAGGGTGGAAACATACGGGTGGAAAGACACCCAACACCTTCGGCGATTTAATTGATTGGTCAATTCAATATTAGCACGCAACTGTTCGGCCAGCTATTGCCGACTTTGATTCAGTTCTTGAAGCAACGCTTGGAATTCTTGTCTGGTGACTGGTCCAGACGGATCTGAGTGAGTAGTGTCTTGATTGGATTGTAGTTGCTGCGTAGGATTTTGTCCATCCCGACCTTCTTGATTAGCAGCTGTAGAAGCAGTTCTCGTGCTAACCATCTTGAGCAGTAGATTCCTTTCCTAGATTTTATGCAACTCTGAATAGAATGGAAGGATTTTGGAGTAGAGATCTGGATCTCCCTCTTGGATTTGTGCAATCCGGTATCGATGGTAGATCCAAGGAGCAGGAGAAAAAGCTGGTTTTTTCTCAGTGAAAGCACCAAAGTGTTTGTACCAAAAATGGGCACAACACTCTTAGGAAGTTTTTGAAGAGATAAACGTGAAGAATGAAAATTAAAACTGTGGATTATCTAACAAAAACTCCAAATAATAGAAATGCAAAGTGCAAAGACAAGCGATTTAGAGTGGTTCGGCATTTTGCCTACGTCCACTATGAAGTTTGATGATTTTATTGCTCGATACTTGAAGATTAAAATTTCTTATAATGTAATACAACCGACTTTATGAGCTAAGTCTGAATCTAAGGCAACCGTGGTGATTTTGAGTAAATTTGGCAGAGTCTGCGCGCTCTTTAGCTCTTAGAATTCTCCGACCCCTTTTCTGAATGACCAGGGGCTCTATTTATAGGTGTAGGAGGTTGATATTTCGCCTAAATTAAAGGGAGACTAGTTCTGGCACGTGAGGGGGCCCACACGCCCGCTTTCAGGAAATCCGGGCCCACTTTGGGATCGATTCGGAGTCCATTCGAATCGATCAAGAAGTCATCCAATTGAGCTAAAATTTGGTGTGGACATTCTTTAACATGTGCATAAGCTTCTGTGAAAATTTCATAGAATTTGGACTTATAGATCTCAAGTTATGATCGATTCAAGATTGGGTTCCCGGTCAATATGCTTCGTTTGAATCGATCCCCTTCGAATCGATAGGGTCGAATCGATGGCTTCGCGCGTGGCATTGTTGATGTGGTGTGTTTTCTTCATATCGATCCGGCTTTCACTCCGAGTTAACTGGGTCGAATCCATGATTCTAGCTGACC
Source organism: Allium fistulosum (assembly GCA_030737815.1). Lineage (NCBI taxonomy): Eukaryota > Viridiplantae > Streptophyta > Magnoliopsida > Asparagales > Amaryllidaceae > Allium > Allium fistulosum. Next base: position 892,339,341 of record CM060902.1, read on the forward strand.
TGACTTAGTGGATTCGAGGTAGTGGATTCGTAGATATGTTCGTTCGAATCGATCAAGGTATATCATGGTTGATCGATTCGAAGCTGCCTCAACAGGGTGGATTCGAAGTAACTTACGGGATGGAGTCGAAGTGTATCGATTGTATGGATTTGAAGTAGAGGAAAACCCGATGGGTTCAAACTGTTGGATTCGAACGTAGTCTGTATGGATGGATTCGAACTAAGGAGTGCTCGATGGATTCGAAGCTAGGTTATGTCTCATGGATCCGAACCAATGCATGGCTTATGGATTCGATCGCGGGACCAGTATTATGGATTCGAACTTATGGCTACTTCCTCCACTTTTCATTAGTGATAACACGAGCATATGAACTCGGATTGTCTTGGAATTCGGAACGTTGACTTTCACGGCTTCGCTTGACGTGTCTTATCAATTGCAGCCCGATCTGGGCTTGGACAAAATTCATCGACATCCATAGTAGACCTAAGTATAACCGATCTTCAAGAAGAACCGTCCTAAGTTTCTAGTCGAGTTCTTGGTGTCACGGCCTTGCCAAAAGGCGGGATACCAACTTCGATTCACGCGCTATTGGAATTTTGGGCTTTTATTGGATTTAAATCGACTATAAATCATAGGTGACTGTTTTAACCCACTCACAACTACTAAATTTTCTTATGTTAGTTAAATTAAATTTATGATGTGATTAGAAATTAATTGATTGATGTTTGTTATGTTTAAATTGTCATTATAGTTAAATTTGACTTGTATTGCATCTAATCATCGTTTAATTTAATATTGAATTCAATTGTCAATTTAATACCTGTTAATGATAATCAGTTATCTATTGATGTTTATTGGTTGATTTGGATGATGATTGTGATGGATGTTTGATTGTTGATATTGGATGGCTGGATTTTATATTTAATATTGTTATAACACTACAAGTTCCCTATGGGTTGAAATGATACATACCCGAACGATCATATAGAGCAGGGGAAAATCGTTACGGGTTGAAATGATAAATCCAAGCGATTTTCATTGAAATAAATTTGGGATTGCGGGTTGAAATGATATATACTCGTAAATTTAAATATTTGCGAATTGAAACGATAAATATCCGTATCACTTGACCATAGGGTAGAAAATTATATACAAACACCGGATTGGTTAAATTAAATGATTTTAAATCTTTAATTTTTGAATTCAGCTAAATGATATTTTGAAATAGAATTTGATTTACATAAACTGAATTGTTTAAATGAATTGTTTAAAGGATTAAATTTCAAATTTTGGAATTGTGTCATGTAAATTGCTTAGAGGGTTTAAATTGGAATTCTAAAGTTGAATTTGAAGTATAAACTAAATTTATCGAAACTGAGTTATTGAAATGTTGGAAACTGTAACTTTGAAAATCTATCAAAATTGGAATAGTTAAATTTGATATTTCAAGATTTGAAATTGGTTTTTTGATTTGAAATCTGGATAAGGTCCAGATTTGTTGAAATGGAAGAAATAGTTAAATTTGATGTTAACTTCAAATTTATTATCTCAATATAAACTGTAAATGTTCTTTTAAATTCTAATTTTAAGATTCTCAACTATTAAAATAAGTTAATCTATTTTAAACCAAGTTAATCAATTTAAACTATTTAAATTATTTTAATCTAATTTAACCTATTTTAAAATAATTAACCTATTTAATCTATTTTAAATTCTATTTAATCTATTTTAAATTCATTTAATCTATTTTAAATTAATTTAATCTATTTTAAATCTAATTAATCCATAATAAACCTATTTAATCTATTTTAAAACCATTTAAGGTATCTTAGTCTATTTTAATCTATTTTAAATTTATTTAATCTATTTTAAACCTATTTAACCTAATTTATATCTATTTAAAACTATGTTAAGCTAATTAAACTATTTATAACTATCTAAATTATTTTCAAATTTCAGATAGTGTAAAGTGGAAATGTTTATAATTAAAGCCATGATTTTAAAGAGAATAAGGTTTAATAATGTTATAACATAAGTTGGGATTTGAAATGATATTTGCTGGTGAAATGACATATTTGAGTAAATATGATGATTTTGAAATGAGAATTTAACCTAATCGTGAATATGATTTCGAAAGTGATATGGTTTGAATTGAATATGATATTTTGTTATCAATATGAAATGGTTTTGAAAATGTAATAGAACCATTCGGTGTGAAATAAGCATTTGGTTGTTAAAGAGACCGGGATCGGATTTTGTCATACTCTCTGCCAATACCGAAAACCACTTTAACAACTGTGTATGTGTTGGAGGTTCCAGAATGAAGTAGGATGGTTTGGTGAACGATTCTGTATGAGGTATTTACGTAGCCCTGACTCCTGTGAGTCAGCTTAGATGTGACTAAAATAGGAGCCACGCCGGGCCAAGTGAGGTCATTCCTCCTATCGGACATGCTTCTTCGATACCATATTATGACTTTGTGATGATTTGGTGGCCACCCCTTGATTATGATTATGGGAGTGTGTTTCGAGGTGGGCGGTAGTAGTTGCTATGTGTTACCACCAGTCCTGATCCGCAATTGGTAGAATCCTACCCTGGCATTGCCTCGAGTGCCGCGTTCACATGCCCTATCGCGCCTTTTATGAGTTTGTTTTGTGTCGTACCTATGGAGTGCTCCTCGATAGCCTACCAGTTTACGGTGGAGTTTATAGTATCTGTATAAACTACGACATTATATAAAAAGTGTTAAGGGGGATATGGGTAACGCCTTACCGCTATTTTAATACTTTACTTTACTGTAAACATATGATAATAGCGTATTGTACTACATAGTAGATAGTTTAACGGATCCTTAGGATATGGTAATCCCGAACATCTCTTAAGTTACCGCACTCACATTAGACACTGGATAGGAGATGTCAAAACCCGTAAACGTCTCCAACGCCATTAAACTCATATTTATTTACTATTGATTAAACTTACATAAGATCTTTTAATTCCGACTCGAATGTTTTGTCTTTTGAATTCGCTCGGGTCAGTCTGAGCTTTTCAGTGTATCGAAGACTGCTTTTGGAGGATGAAGACGAAGATTTAGCACTATTATTATTTATTTTATTTATTCCGCTGCATCATGTTGTTTCGATGCATTGTTATTTTTTTCTATTGTATGTAACTCTGCTTCTGTATTTTAAAAGTGTAATCAAATGTTATTTGTCAAACAGCTTCATGAACTGTTTATTTGATTATTATATTTTATCATTTCGCTGTGAGATTCTGTGTTTGTTTTCTTTCTTTCTCTACTTTTTCTTATTTACCCTGTAACAATTTGCCCCTTTTGAATGGTTTGAGTTGGCATGTGGGTCGATTTAAACCGTTCAAAAAGGCAGGTCGTTACAATGTTTATTTATGAAGCCGAAGTAACCATTGACACTCTTTATCCCAACCGTGCCTTAGCTTACATCCACTCTTATACATTCGATTTCCTTTCTAAATGGTAGAACTATTCAAAGGAAATCCTTTATACAATATCATAACAAACTCTTTAGAAAAGTGCTTTTGGTCAACCTTAACTTTTAAGGATACTAAATAAATTGTACTTTACGTAAATTGATTAAACTTACATTTCGGTGATCGAATTCTTAGATCTATCTTGTAACCTTTGGTCTAGTGTTACATTTAACACAACAAGATAATTATTGTAATCAATCATACTGAATACACGACCTCACACTATAGTTTACTTACTTATTTCAATGAACTAATTTCATCGAGGTTTCAAATATTACGAATTGTGACCGTTCACCATTTAAAATTTATATGCGATCGTATATGGATCAAATATCCATATTCTTGTATTGCTTTTAGAGTTTGAAACTCATTGAAGACAATACACGGTCTGAGACAAATAAACTCGTAATTGACTAAGTTACGAACATATTTAGTACTTTTATAGTTAGGTGCTTACGTGGGTCAACATGCAATAATTTATTGGTAAGTATATTTTATATTTATATTTATCAATATTAAATTCAGTTCATTTGTATATTTTAATTGATACATATTTTATTAATTATATTAACTGCATAGAATAATTAATGTAGATTATTATAACTTTACATAGTATATGTTCTTACAATATTAGAAAGGTTAAACGTTACCATTTAATTTTTCTAATAAGGCTCCCGGTAGTCTTTTATGTTTCTCCAAACCCTAAGATGAAATATAAAAGTCTTTCAAATTAACTAGCAGGTGTTAGGACTTGTCCGTCTTAGGATTTTGACCTTGAGTTTGCTCAACAAGTCATAGCCACATAAATGATGGATAACTCCTTATCAATTGTATCATATACAACTCATAACCCATGGTTCCTTGTCTAACCTTATTTCGACCTTGAGTTTGCTCAACAAATTGAAAGAAATTATTTGCTCGTACATACCATTTTGTGACTGCCTAAGTATAATATATATACCTTGAGTTTACTCAACAAATATATACATTCATCTTATGTCGTCCAATATATTAATAATATTACACATAACATCTCTAGCTTGAGTTTGCTTAACAATTAAAGAGTATGCAAGAAATTTATTAAAGTATAAATACTAGAGGACGACATTTATATTAAAAATTCATAATCTTCAACATATTTAATTGAGTGATACTGACTTATGGAATAATGTATTTTTTAATGAAATATCCTCGTGATTCAAGTGTCGGACATTAGAAATCATGGTATACGTTCTATATATATGTATGTATGTATCCACTCCTTAAGTCCAATTGGGTTTCTTACCGTTTCACCTTTAGTTTATACATTTATATTAATAAGTTTTATTATTATATCACTTTTATACTTTATTTAACTTATATAATATTTTACGTGTAACATTATATTAAATAAATCATATTTAATTAATTTAATTAATTAAGACTTTAATTAATTATAATATTATTCTTAACATATTATATTGAATAATACTATAACCGTGATAGTAATACACATATATCTTATATATGTATTTTTTCGTAATTAAATATCCTTTAGTTAATTTATTTGATTAACTAAAATTTAATTAATTAACCTTTAATTAATTAATTTAATTAGACAATTTTAATTAAATTATATTAATTTTGAAAATTATTTTATATATATATATACATGTATACTTATGTTATCTTAAACATTTTAAAATAACATCACACATATCAATATATATAATACATCCAAATGTTTATTAATTAATTAATTTTTTTTCATACATTTTGAAATATCATTATTTTTTCAAACATTTTGAAAACCTATGTTGTATTATTACTTTTATAATAAACATATTTTTACCTTAAACTTAACTTCTAAATTTAAAATATTTTATTTATTTTTCAAAACAATTTTGAAAATTAGCCCAAAGCCTAATTCAATTTCGTCCTTTTCTATTATGAACAACCTTTAGGCTCACTTCATTATTCAGGGCAGGCTGATAACCAGGTAGGACAGGGTACTTGATTACCCAATTCGAATCCTAGACATTACCTTTCTAGACATCGTACTAAGTAGGCAAGCTTAATTAGTTAGCCCTAACATGAATAATTGAGACTGTATAGGCTATTGGGCTCTGATACCATTGTCGAAACTAGGCCTGCTCGCAGCGGAGTTAAAAGGTAAATTAAAAAAAAATCTATTTTGGATCTATTGAGCCTATGAAGTCTAAGGGATTTATTAGATCAAACCTTATATTGTTTTAATAAAATCATATTTTGTTAATTTTGTCTTAGTTTTATGAATTTAATTCTATATTAATTAAGTGTGAGATATGAAAATGCTTGAATATATCAGATATATTCAAACTTTAATCGTGTGACAGAATTGCTAAACATAAGGCAAGTATGATTAATTGATGATAATATATAGAAATAAACAAGGACATATGCAATCACACAAGGATCTAAGGGGGAAGGAAATAAAAGGTGGAATCGTTGATTAATTCCACCTCTTTTTTAGCAAATTTAATTCATACATCGTTTAATTAACATGCAAGAGGTATTATGACACAATAACATAAAAAACACACAATAATGAATATGTGTATATTATTGCACTTTTAAATTGTTTGATAATAATAAAAAGTTTTTAAATCATGCTCTAGCAATTTGAAATACAAATATTAAATGTTTATATGTACACATACATATAATTATAATTTCATGTATATAAAGACTAAACCAAAAATTTATAAGTAATTCAAAACTCCATATTGCATTAAAATTTTCTGATGCATTTGTAAACTTATATATACTTGAATTAGTTAACAAAAATACATAAAAATTAAGATATTTAACCTAAATGATTTTTATTTTAAAAAAGTGGAACACAACAAACTAAGCAATATATTAACAATCCTTTAAAATACTTAAATAAGGATATTTGAGATAATAAATTTGGTAACAAATTTAGAATATTATTGTAATCAATGTTAAAGCTTAGATTCATTACCAAAACATTCTTTGATCATATGAAATTTCTATTATAATTCATCAGATTAAGAATAAAACTATTTATTCAACAAAGAATTCAGAGTGCATGATTATTTTTCAATTCATGGTGAAGTGACAACATGTGTATACAATGATTATGTTTAAACAGAAATGCAAATAATATTTACATACAAACTTTTAAATCTAAAAAATTACACTTCGATTTAAGAGTTTAAAATATAGAACTTTAATTAAAACATTGTTTTAATCATACCCAAATTTCTGTTTTGATTTATCAAAATAAAAATCAAATCAATTAATTCAACAAATGATTCAAATTACATAAACAATTTCAAATCAAATAAGGAAATATATGATAATCAATTTATATTTAATAGAACATTTAAAATAGAAGGCACCTCTCAAATTTAGCCAAAAGTCGCTTAATTTAAGCCTTCTCCTTAGATCGCCAAGATCCACATCCAAACCTTGCAAGAGATGGATGAACCACCTTTGTTTTAATTAAATTTAATGTTCCATTTTAAGTTGTTATTTGTTTTATCCTTTTTAAAGGAAGATGACGACGACCATTATTTTTGAGAAGAGGAGAAGGATTTTCTGTAAAAAAAATTGAAACGAGGAAATTTTGTATTAATGGGATAAAAGAATCTTTTCCCATTCTCCTTATTTAACTTACCTATTTAATTCAATCAATTAATCCCTTTATTTTCTCCATGTATTGACTGGTCCTAGCGAGCATCCACAGTAGGCAAAGTTTCTAGAAAAATAAAACCTTCATGTGATTATTTATTTTAAACCTCGTTCAAAGGTGCGCCTATATCAAATATTGATATTTGCAAATATAACTTTTATACATGCATTTAAATAATTACTAACAACATTTAAAACATCATGTAAATAAATTATAATTAATGTTTCTCAAATATTAATTAATTTAACCAATTTACAACATCTCATATTAATTTAACCAAATATTAATTATAATTAACACATCCTCGGTGTTCATGTGTCGTTGCCCAAGTATCGAATAGATGAATCGTCGTGGGGCGTGAATAGAATAGAAAACCTCACAACGAAACTGCTAAATAAAACATAACAGTAAATAGTACATCAGTTTATTCCTTAACAGGGAGTTATCAGAGTTCCACAAAAGTAATACAAATCAGCTTATGCAGTTATAACATCCTACCTTTACAAATGCTGAAAACAAATACACTTACACGAACTAGATAATACAATGGAATAGATAACTAAGAAGACGAAAAGCCTCCTGCTAGGATGCCATCTTCAAAAGAGCCCAACAAAGACTGCTACTCTCGGACTACTCAAATTAAATGAGTACCCGAGAGTTTAGGAAAAAACAAACAACTCGGGTCAGACGATATGTCTGGTATGAGTAAAACTTTTAAAACAATGGGTGTGAAATTAAACACAAAACATGTGAGAGCATGCTGCTGAACACGGAACGGGTTTAATCTCACATAAATCAACATCCAAACGAAAAGAATGGGTAAATAACTAAACACCACTAAGAGTGGTTGACTATTTACGGTGCAAATAAGGAGATAAATTTGAAGGTTCGAATCAAATAAGAAAAGGAGAAATCTCCAACAAATCACTAGGAAGGTTCACCCCCTTGAAGTATACCTCTAGTAATATACTTCTAAGAAGCTCATTTACTCTGTGACACTTCTTGGAAACCTCCAAGCCAGACCCCACCAAACCTTACCGAGAATCCGAATATTTCATATCTAATAGCGCTACCGAATCCAATCTAGATGTGATGTAAAAGTATCCTAACGGGAGCAACCCCACATAGCTTGGCCCTTTCTCGTGCTTTGGTTTTAGTCATTTCCAGCAAAGGAAATCAATGCTCAACGAAGCAATAAATCATCTTAGATGACGATAATAAAGAAGTTGAAGCAACTAATAGCTGAGAAACCAACTATTGAGGATATAAAATGATTGTATATGGAAATTAAGTCTTGTATACGCACCACCACTCATCGAATTCAAACTTGTACTATTTCTTGGTTAACAATAATACCGGACAAGTCAAGGTAGTGTTACCTCAAAACAATGTCTCATGATTATTCTTAACTTTCGAAATAGCGACAAGTCTACTTCTTCGATGTTTAGTGCTAATTATACAAATAAATCATTTCCATATAAGTGATTTGCTTTACAGAAATTAATTCATTTCCATATACGAATCAAACTTTTTCTTCTAAACCTGAATTCGTACTTAGCTTCACATTACAAGTATTAGCTTTAAAACACTTTGTTAAAAGGGTTTACTAACTTTGAAACTTCATTATAAAAAGGATTTAACAATTTAAACATCCTTATTACCTTTTAAAATATCATTAATTAATAATATTTAAATATAATTAATTATTAAATAATTAAATATCATTTTTTAGAAGTGATTAACTAATTTAAACTTTATTTAAGAAAAGATTTATTTAAGGTTAAACAAATTTATTAACTTTTAAAAGTCATTAATTAAAAGGATTAATTAATTATAAAATATCATTAATTAATAAATTAATTAATCTTAATAAAAAGACTAATTAGTCTTAAACATCATTAAATAAAATGATTAATTAAAATTAAAACATCATTAACTAAGTAATTAGTTAAATTTAAAACACATCGTTAACAAGTTAATTAGTTCACTTTAATCCTTATTAATTAAATAATTAATTAAATAATTGATTAAATTAAATAATCATTATTAAATTAAATAATTATTTTTGTAAAAATCATTAATCAAAAACTTGCTTAACTTGTAAAATAATTTCAAGCACGATAATGAAACCAAACGGTTTCGATAAAGGGCGATTTTCCTGAAAGTGCCGATATAGCGACTATCGCTGTATGGGCAGTCTTGAATTCAAGCATATGACATTTGCAACACAACAATACATCACATAACAAAGGAATGAGCATACATACACGATGATTTACAATAACATAACATATATCAAGCATTTAATAATAACAACATTAGTTTTACTACTAGATTTCCATATAACCAATGATTCGCTTACTAACTTTTCAAAGCGACTATCTTTCAAGCAACAAACCAAACCATCAACCAAACTATTATTACAATTATATAATAAGCATTTATTAGCTACAAATATGAGCATGAATACAATTTAAACTTTATGGTTCAAAGGTGGAAGCTTTACTCACAAAAACGCTTCTAACTTAACCGGATCACTATGACAAGTTGCCGAACTCACGAACTATCGTCACGATACCTTAGCTTGGATTTTTAGGCCCTTAATGGGCTGAGTTAGGTTCGGAATTGGGCAATATAGGACTCGGCCTTGGAGTCTTGAGATGGAAATGGCCTTGGTTTTGGTATAGGAGTGTTTGTATGTGAATATATGGAGTTTTTGTGAACTAAGGAAGAGATTTAAAGTGAAAGGAGGTGATTTTTTTCTAAGAATGAAGAAGAGAAGCCATGACTGGACAAGAACATGAAAAGAGCTTCTTAGGAAAATGAGAAATGAGATAACAAAGTGGGAAATGGAGTTAGGGTGGAGGTATTTATAGACATGAAAATAGGTGGAATTACTAATTTACCCTTGCCTTACTTCCACCAATCAAAAATCTCCACCTCACCCCTCCCCTATCAAAATCACGGCCAAGATGGCCCCCACAACATGCTAGATCATGACATGCACTATATTGTGTACAAAGGTACGGTGTTGAGTATGGTTATACATGAGAACTTATTCCTTATTTTATTCTTTCTTTATTTTTAAACATAATGTGTCTTATCATATTTATATTTAAATTAATTATGGTTTATTACTATTAATACTTTACTTAACTTACCATATGACATGTGCATGTGTACATGAGTGATACAAATTGTGCACAACGTTTCCGATGCCGAAGAGTCAAATTTTTCGGAAAACGTTCTTTGGTCACATTTTCAATTTTTATTTGAACTATTTATTTTGGTAAACAAAATTTGAAAATGATTTTAATATCATTAATTAATATTTAAAACATGTTTATTTGATTATTAAAATCCATTATTAAATATTTAAAAATTATTTAAATATCCAAATACAAAGCGATTAATTTACGGGTCGTTACACTCTCCCCTCCTTAGGAGAATTTCATCCCCGAAATTAATACACAAAAGACAATCCAAAAGGTATTTATTATACCTAGAAATTCATATAACAATGCAATGCAAATATGCCATACAAGAACATTTTAACAACAAACAACTAACCTAACATTACATCATGGTAATTTTCTCTAATACGATCCCCAGTCTCCCAAGTAGAATCACGAGGATCATCACTCCACTGAACCTTCACAAGCTTAACCACCTTGTTCCTTAATCTCCTTTCATCTCGATCAACAATATGTACTAGATGTCAGATTACTGTCAAGTTTGGTTCATTCTCTAAGTCTTCCTGAACAGACGTCTCTACAACCAGTGATGGATCATAAACATACTTTCTCATATGAGATACATGAAAAAAAGTATGGACTTCTGACAACCTTTCAGGCAATTCTACTCTATAGGCCAACAATCCAATCCTCTTAAGGATTCTAAATGGTCCAATGAATCTAGGTGCTAGCTTTCCTGCTCTTCTGAATCTTATAACTCCATTAATCGAGGAAACTTTCACAAATACCAAATCCCCGATCGCAAAGTCTAAGTGCCTTCTCCTTTGATTGACATAACTTTTATGTTGATGCTGGGCTTCTTTCATCCATTCCTTGATCATAGCAACATTCTCTAATGCTTCTCAAATCATCTCTGGTCCAAGAATTAATTAGTCTCCAGTCTTAACCCAACATGAAGGATAATTACATGGCCGTCCATACAAAGCTTCGTAGCGAGCCATGTCAATGCTAGCTTGGTAATTGTTGTTATAAGAGAACTCTACCAAATGTAGATGATCTTCCCAAGAACCACCAAAATCCAAAATACATGCTCTTAAGAGATCCTCCAAAATTTGGTTCACCTTTCGGTTTGTCCGTCTGTCTATAGGTGATAGGTTGTGCTCAAATTCAACCATGTTCCTAAAGCGACTTGCAATGCTCCCCGAAAATGGCTGGTGAAGATGGGATCTCAATCAATGACTATACTTACTGGGATTCCATGCAGCCAAACGATCTCCTTCAAATAAATCCCTGCCAAAGAATATGTAGTTCTAGAAGACTTCACCGGAATAAAGAGGGTGCTCTTTATTAATCAATCTACAATTTCCCAAATGCCTTCATTTCCTCTTCTCGTTCTGGGCAACCCATCGATAAAGTCCATGGATACTTGCTCCCGGTTCTAATTCGGTATCTTTAATGGTTAGAGCAACCCAGCAATCTTCTGCTGGTCACTCTTGACCTGTTGGTAATTTAAACATCAGCTCAGGAAAATTGAAATGTATCTAGTCATCCCTTTCCACTAAAAGGTTTTCTTCATATTCTGAAACATTCTAGTTACTCTTGGATGGATAGATAACTTTAACTGATGGAACTCTCTCAGCACATCCTGTCTAATTCCATTAACATCTAGCACACAAATCCGTCCATTCATTCTTAAAATGCCTCGAGAGTCAATCTGAAAAATAGAAATAATTCCATTTCCAACATCCTTCTTAAGCCAAGATAGATTAGGGTCTTCTTCTTGGAAATATGCGTAGTGCTAGCATAACTTCCAAATTTGTAATCGTCGCCACATTCCTACTCAATGCATCTACAATGGTGTTTGCTTTCCCTGGAGTATAAAGAATCTCTAAGTCATAAGGCCCAAGAAACTCCAGCCATCTTTGCTGCCTCAAGTTCAAGTCCTTTTGCGTAAAAAGATACTTTAATGACTTGTGATCCGTAAATAACTCAAACTTTGCACCCAAAAGATAGTGCCTCCACACTTTCAATGCGAAGACAACTGCTAAAAGCTCTAGATCATGCGTAGCATAATTCTTCTCATGATGTTTCAACTGTCGGCTTGCATACGCTATTACTTTATCATTCTGCATCAAAACTCCTCCCAATTCGGTCCTACAAGCATTCATGTAAACTTTTAATCCTTCACTCCCATTTGGAATAGTAAAAATAGGAGCACTTGTCAATTTCTTCTTCAACTCATTGAATGCTTGATCGCACTTGGGTGTCCAAACAAACTTAGCATCTTCCTTTGTTAGCTTTGTTAGATGAGAACCAATCTTTGAGAAATCTTTAATTTACCTTCTATAGAAACTTACCAGTCCTAAGAAACTTTTGACCTCAGTCGCAGTTTCAGGTTGCTTCCAATCTTGAACCGCAACTACTTTAGCTTGGTCCACTGATATGCCTTCTCCTAAAACTACGTGCCCTAGAAGTCTAATTTTGGATTTCCAGAAAAGGCACTTAGAAAACTTTGCCTTTAAAACATGATTTCTTAAAGTACTAAGAACAACATGAAGATGGTACTTATGCTCTTCCTCCATTTTAGAATAAACGAGGATGTCATCAATGAAGACTAGGATAAACTTGTTAAGAGAATCCAAAAACACTCTATTCATCAAATCTACAAAATAAAAGGGTGCATTAGTCAATCCGAATGGCATGAATAATCACTCGTAAAAATTATTAGGGTTTTGAAAAGCTGTTAAGGGTATACTCTCCTCTGCTACCCTTAATTGGTGAAAACCAGTAGTAAGATCCAATTGAGAAAATATCCGAGCTCCATGGAGCTGGTCAAACATGTCGTCAATCATAGATAAAGGATACTTATTCTTGATAGTCCTCTTATTTAATTCTTTGTAATCCACACATAATCTAAGAGAACCATCTCCCTTGGTAACGAACACTACTGGTGATCCCTAACTCGATGTGCTATGTCTGATTAAGCCCTTCTACAATAAATCAAACAACTGCCTCTCCAATTCTCTTCTTTCCTTTGGAGCCAACCATCGAGGAGGTTGTACAATCAGTCTGGGTCATGGAATCAAATCAATATGGAATTCCACTTCCCGGTGAGGAGGTAAAACTTGCACTTCAAAAATATCCTTGAAGTCCCCAACAATTGGTAAATCTTATCTCTTCTTTGGGTACTTCGAGCGAATAAAGGAAACTGCTCATTAATTTTCTTAGCCTTCTGCAATTTATTTCTATGCCAATATTTCCAGCACCACTAACTATAATAATCTACGATTGCTCTAAACTCAGATAACCAATCCATCCCTAATAATACCCCTAAACCCATGAACCCGAGAACAAACAAGTCAGAAAACAAAGGCCGATCTCGATAAGAAATAGGCACATTCAAACATAAGGTATCAAGATTGGTCGGACCTCTAATTAGGTTCGACACACAAAGAGAATTGTTTAAAAGGATGGATTTGATGTTAAACTTATCAACAAGATCTTGTGAAATGAAACTATGGGATGCACCGGTATCAAGTAACACTCTAACAGGAATATAAGAAATGGATAGTGTACCCTGCAACACCTGCTTTCCTTTTGAGTCCGTAGAAGTAGATGGTATTTCCTTAATAGCAAAAACTTGTCCCTGTGATCCTTTCTTTAGAAAAGGGCACTGGTCCTTCATATGTCCATGCTTGTTGCAATTGTAGCATAACGGTAGGTTAGTCTCCGGGCAATTATTTGCATTGTGGCCCATTTTGTTGAACTTATAACAAAGGATCTTGATCAAGTCTAACCGCTTAATCTGAGCTGGAGCTCCATCTCCAGGTTTCTTTCCCGACCACTTCTTCTTCCCTTTGCGCTTGAAAAATGGTTTATTAGCAACTAGAATAACTGATAAAGGTTGGGCATTAACTGCTGGCAATACTCCCTTCTGAACTCCTTGCTCAATATCAAGAGCTTTAAATCTCAAAGCCACACTGATCAGATTGGTAAAGGTACCGTTGAGATGATTAGTCATTTCCCTATGGAACTTTGGTCGCATTCCTTTCATGAATTTCATTCTTTTTAAGCGGTGGATCAATCAATCCTAGACCAAAGCGGGACAATGCATTGAGCCTATGCTCATACTACGGCACCGTCATCTCACCCTGTTTCAAATCCATGGAACTTCTAAACAACCGAGTCCTTCCAACCTCTAAGATAAACTAAGCTTTAAAGTCTTCCTTAAACCGCGCCCAAGAGAAATCTTCTTCTAGTGTATTCATGGTGACTGAATCCCACCAATCCACGACTACCGTTTGAAGCCGACGAGATGCCAACAATCTCTTTCTAGAATCTTCCAACTGAAGATCCCCGAATATCCTTTCACAAGAGCAGAGCCATGTATGAACTCTTAAAATATTTTTAGTTCCATAAAATGGCTTACCACCTAATGCAGTGTAATTCTTGGACAAGGTCGCAGAGTTCTGAGGTGGCTGAACTTGCATCACTGCTTCTACTACCGGCTCTGCAATTAGCACATTTCTAGGAGCTCTACCATTTGTAGCCGTGCAAGTTCTAAATCCCCTCCCTCTACTTCCTTTTGTACTCATTTTCAATAACCTGGATAAGTGACAAGTATCATTAGAAAACAAAGATAGGGTCAAAGATGATAAAAGGGAAATTTGCAATAAAGGACCAAAAACCAGACTTTTAGGGGAGAAAAGGAAACACACTCTCAAGATTAACTAATTCTAGGGCTCTACTCACCCTATCTCTAATGAGTTGCACCCCAATCAGGCTAAGTTATTCACTCAACCAAAGCTTTGATACCAACTATGACGACCCACCTTTCTGACCCCTAGGAACAACACTTAACACATCCTTGGTGTTCATGTGTCTTTGCCCAAACATCGGAAAGATGAATCGTCGTGGGGCGAAATAAAAAACACAATAGAAAAACTCACAATGAAACTGCTAAATAAAATATAACAGTAAATAGTACATAAGGTTACTCCTTAATAGGGAGTTATCAGAGTTTCACAAAAGTACTACAAATCAGCTTAGGCAGTTATAACATCCTGCCTTTACAAATGCTGAAAAAATACACTTACACGAACTAGATAATACAACAGAATAGATAACTAAGAAGATGACAAACCTCCTGCTAGGATGCCATCCTCAAAAGATCCCAACAATGACCTGCTACTCTTGGACTACTCAAATAAAATGAGTAAACGTGATTTTAGGGAAAAACAAACAACTCGGGTCAGGCGATATGTCTGGTATGAGTAAAAAATTTAAAACAATAGGTGTGAAATTAAACACAAAACATGTGAGACTACGCCACTGAACGCAGAACGGGTTTACTCTCCTATAAATCAACATCCAAACGAAAATAATGGATAAATAATTAAACACCACTAAGAGTAGTTGACTCTTTCCGGTGCAAATAAGAAATAAATTTGAAGGTTCGAATCAAATAAGAAAAGGAAAAATCTACAACGAAGAAGGTGCACCCCCTTGAAGTATACCTCTAGTAATATACTTCTGAAAAGATCATTTACTCTGTGACACTTCTCAAAAATATACCTTTAGATAAAATATACCATAGAATAAACATAGCTGGTGCACGATTGATCACGTGACACCGAGTATCATCGCCCTCGCGTGTATATCTGAAAGCATCACTAGATATAGAGCTGATATAACCTTGGGTTAGCTAAACCCCTGGTTGTGCGACCAGCTCTGGTTTCTATCAGTACCAATGGTGAAGTTACATCCATCATCTCATCATATGAGTTATCACTCGAACATATCTTGAATCCCTCTCTAGATTCCGGCATCTCGATCAGATCTCGAATCTCTGCATGGATTCCATCATAAGTCCTTTGATGAATGGTAACGTTGTTCTCTCTCTTTGGCTCACCCTCAAGATAGATAGTCCCACACGATAGAATCGTTCGAAATGTTAACGCTGACCTCTCCCTTGGACTTAACCTTAGGGTAGATAGTGCAACTCTATAACATTTCGCTTCACAACCGCTTCCGGAACATAAAGCATGTATATGGTTTTGAAATGGTTATGGTTTCGAGTCATCTCATATAAGTACGTTTCCCTACTTACGGGATGCTCCAAAACCGATCGATAGATTTCTAATTAACTTAACTTCGGTTCTATAACAACCCGCACCTCAGTGGGCCGGAATGCTAAATTGAAAACCCAAGTCCACCAAAGTATGGATCATTGCATTGGTATCCACTAAATAACAAAAGCATTTCAGAGCATTAATGGTACAAACTCACAACATAATAGTAAATCATAATAATACATATGATTACCAACCAAGGTTGACACCTTTGAACTCTAGTGCCCTTTTCAGTGTCGAGCATGCATAAGGAAATCCATCCTTCCACTATTTCCGTCTTGTATCAGTACCTGTCCCTCTAAAGCTATCATGTGGGTTGTAGTGAGGAGGGGATCAGAACAACGTTCTATTGACTGGTAAATTACACATTTTATGCATAACACTAGTTTATATCGATTGCCTTCCATTACATGTTATGTGTATTTGTTTTGCTTAGTTGTCTTGACTTCACGTACACATACGGTTTGCCCAATCTACTCGAGGTGGGCATTAACTACATACGTGTGTTTATATGCATGTATGTATGTATATAGACACACACACACACACCAAGTCCCCTTTTAGACCAGAATACTTTCTCCGCTAGTATTTGTAACTCAGTACCCCATCAGGATCCATCGTCAACGCAGTATCAGGTCCTCATCCCCCTACATACCAAGGAACTCCTATAGTGTCTAATAACATCATTACAACTATTTATCCATATTCTATCTCGTTTTTGAAAGACCTAGTAACGCCTCACACTAGGAGACCTAAAAATGAACGTCGGTGATGTTGTAGTCATCACCTTATTTACTTTTGAGCAACCAAGAGTGAGTACCGTATTATTCAAAAAGTCTAATTAAAAAAGAATAGAAAAATGTTTCATTCCATCAAATTTGTTTTAATAATTATTACATACATTTTCAATATTAACCCCAAATATTACCCACGCAGGGGTCAAAATATAATCATAGAAATACATCGTAGAGTGTCCGGTAAACATACGAGGATGCCGCCCAACACTTATAGCAGCGGATTTAGCATACAATAATAAATAATAAGTCCTTTAGCACCGTCTTAGATCTTCGACATGCGCTCAAAATAAGCTGCTTATTACATAAACTTAGCTTACTCTATTAGCACCCATGAATTTATGGGGAAACAATGATAAAAACATAAGTCAAACATAAAGTCTGGTGTGAATGATACTTACCTGAAAAGTATAACATAAATATATAGTGAGACCATGCCGCATTACGCGGAACGGGTTTTTCCCTCACTAGTTACAAACTGCATATTTAATACTACACACAACAAAGGTCATAATTACTTGCATATAAACTTCCTAAGTTTCACATAATATAATTTAATACCACGCACCTATGCAGTTCCTACCTGGTTCCAGACATACCATATAAAGATATGATGCTAAATGGAATTCCCTCCCACAACCACCTTAGATTCTCTCTTTGCTTTACTAATACTGCACTGATCCCAGTCCCTGCAGTATTAATTTTATTGACTTATTGAACATTGTACTACATGGAATCCCACCCTCGCAGTATCGTTTCATTTAACTCGGGGCTACTATGCTACTGCACCCGCAGCCCCATTCTTATATACCTATTAAGTTCAAAACTGCTAAGAAATAGCCACCCGTAGATTTTCCCTTCCTACATCTTTTATATTATTTAATTAGACTTCGGACCACTAAGAATCATACACCCGTAGTCCCCTATCTAATATTTATTCATTTATTTCAAACCTACTATGAATCAGCCACCCGTAGGTCTCATTTAATTATTATTTAATTTAGGACTACAAAGAATCAGCCATATGTAGTCCCATTACTGCGTAGAATCAGCCCCTTCAATTATTAAAGTTTTATTTTAATTAAAGGTTGCATAGAATCAGCCCTCTACATACCTCTGGAAGTTGAATGTCTCTCCTCACCTGAAGTTCCTTTAGGTGTGCACGAGCAAGCATCCTTACTCAACGTCAATAGCCTTTCCACTCTGCTCTTTCGCTCACATCACTTTGCCGTAATACACCATGCCCCAACCCATGTGCACAACATGCTCTTTATTTATTGAGCATGTTCTTTTCCAAATTACGGCGTGGTATGTTGGTGCAAATTGTCTTATTCTCATCATAATTGCAGCGCTCTTTATCTTTCATAAAAATTGCAGCACATAACTAATTTTCCCAGAAAGTCCTTAGATTCCTTTAGCAAATCACTATCCCACTACCCAATGCAGTTTTATTTGGTGTAGTTCTCCTTTGAGACGTTTGGCCACCGCCTCCTTAGCTCAAAACCTCATTTCTGACAAAGCACGTTACTACCTTTATATGTTTCGCCATTTGATACATGACCTTACTGCTTTATGACATTTACATAGTGCTTTGTTTATCTTTTCGGGTATTTTTATGGATCTTATCCCCTTGTATTAATATTTTAATGCATGTCTTACTTCTATTAATTCTCTACGCAGATTCCCCTTCCACTACCATAGTTCTACATTATTTCCATCTTATTATACGCATAGAAAGCCTTATTAAATTCTAGAAAATTCGTGAATAATTCCTTTATTTCCTCCTTGTCTTTCATTTCAATTACAGGTTATTTTCCTTGTATCTTTTCTAGGTGTTTACTTTAAAAATTTATAACAATATATTTCTAAGCTATGGGCTTCTCAAGTTACTAACCCATCTTTAGGACAATGGTTAGGATACCATAATAAGTTTTCATTTTAACATAAATCTATATGAATACCAACAACATAACATAATCCTATCAACCAAAACAAACTGAATAGAAGGTTAAGTATTACACACTTAAATCTTGTTTAGATCTTCTTTTTTCCTTAGCTTGTATTTGTTTTGTTTTCTCTTTATTCCTATTTCTCTTAACAATCGCCATTAACGTATCTTTTCAGCTTTTATTTTACTTTTAGTAGAATGGAATGAATGAATGGAAAAGAATCATGTTTATTGTCCTACAATTATTTGGGTTTTGGTCCACAAACTTGTTTCCATTAATTTATTGTCCCTTTCTCTATATTACTTACCACTCTTGGCCCTTTAATTAATTAATTAAATTGTTCGTAATTTAGGGGTTATTATAGTCCTCAATTAAAATGTTATCTAGTCTTGCCTCCTAAAAACAAACAAACTAACAAACAACTATGAGGTTGTGCATGTCCTAAACACGGTCTACCTAGTAGGAGATGTAGCCTGTTTTGGGTGTAATCCTTGTCTTTCCACTGACTGCTCAAGATCAATGAAGATCTCGACCTATATAAACAGCTCCTATTCCTCATAAATGGTACCAACCTTACTATCATAGCGCCGAGCCTAGGCTCACCATCTCATTTAGATTGCTTGATGCAATCTAGGAAATTCCCACTAGGTTACTTAAGTCGTACCCCCAAAAAGGTTGAAGCAGACTCTACTGTCCTTTGACACTTTGACCGGGGAGAACCTTCCTACTTTGGGTATTCCCTCCACTTATATGCAAATGTATAATCCCACGGGTCCTACAATTGGATATGTCCCACATCAGTATAATGTATACACAACTGCCGGTAGCCCCTTGCGGTGGGAAAACTTCTATTGTGTATCACTACTGACCTTGCATCCCAATCCATATTAATGACTATGTTATTTCATCTAAGCTATTGACTAAATTCAATAATTTGCACCCATCATTAGGAAACACTTGAGGCTGCTTAATTTTTATTTGTTACTATGCCTCCTATGCTCAACTGTTGGTATTTAGTTATTTTACCTAACTTACTTCTTTTTTCCTTTAACTTCTTTTAAATGCTATTTACCACCTTCTTCTACTTTGTTAGATTAAATATCCTTTACTACACAACATTGACTTGATATTATTAGGTATATTCTACTGTTCCTTTTCAACTATACTATCTTTCTTTGATTACTATGATTTTCTTAATTTCTCATTATGTTGATTTAGATATATTTCATCACTTATAGTTTTTCCTAACTTATCGCATATATTAGATTTATAATTGAATTAGTGTTAGTATCTCTATATACTATACTTTGGCATATACTTATGGATTTCTGCATTTTAATACGTTGGAATTACCTCTTTCCAAAAGGAAATGTTTACACTGTAATTTTCCATAACTTGTCTAAAAGAGGATTTGCATTACATTTAGAATTACATGGAATTATCTTTCTATTTTTTTATTGAAATAGACAGTACAAAATATGGTAAACATCCCTATTTTATACATCTCTTTCTTTTAGATATATTCCTTGTCATTTCAAATGTTACACTTTATTCATATTTATAAAACTGGATAATTTATAGGAAATTACAATGCACGCACTTTATTCCAATGAATTAAAATACCACTTAAATCCTAATCCTATTTATAACAACTTCCCATTAATATTTAATAACATATGTCGTTTACCCAACAAATCTAGAATTACTATACAATTCATTAACTTAGGGAATACTTTCACTCTTACTTCCAGATTCAAGTAAATACAATATTTAACTCAAGTTAAAATTCACAAATATGTAGGCAAGGTTTTCAAATTCATTACATGCATATATTTAAGCCTACAACTCCAACTTTATTATATTTAGGCATACAAGGAACATATTACAATGATATAAATCCAATATTATATACAAATATATAATTTTCCACTCACTTTATGCTTCCAAATCTTTAGATCTGAACCTTGTTGTTCCTGTTTGGCTCCCTTCCTTCCTACTGAAATATGTACCGAAAAAATATACATATTCATTAGAAATTTAGATTCGGGGAGAGATTTGGAATTAATTTAGATTTGGATTTATAATTTTACCATGGCTTTGGCAATTTGATTCGATCTTATTCTTCTTCTCTATTATTCTCAAATATTCTTCACTTGTATATACGTATATATATATATTATAGTTTTATTTAGATCTAAGAATTTGTGAAGAAATGAAAATGGAAAAGCTTCATCGTGCTTCAGAAAATATGAGTAGAAAAATGGAGGTTAGATCCATATGTATAGGAGTTATAATCTATGTCAGCCTTTAGGTTATATTATTTTATATCTGGGCCATTTTGGCTAGGTTCAATTCACAGCCACCATAGCACCACCGGTTGACCGCTATACATCTACTGGACGACCACCAGCGGTCGACAAATTGATCTTAGATGTCGACCAGTTGAGTTTATTTTGTTATCGCTGCTTTGTTTCTTTTTATATTTTGGTTAATACCATTTTATATAAATTTGATTAACGTTAAACTTGCCTAAATGTTAAGTATCAGTTAATGTTAATTAACTTAATTAATCATATTTATTTTCTTAATTAGATATATAATTGTTTCTGATATGAAATATTCAAACGTCAATAACTTTTTTGTTTGAACTCCAATCATAAAACCTTATATATGAAAATGTATCAGAAAATCGCCACACACAACGGTCCAAGTTTCGTAGATAAATTTTGATGTTTGTGAAAATTCCATTTTTTGGCTTTAACGATTTCTTATAATTTCTTTTTAATTAATTTTGTTACACAGTTTTCTTCGGGAATAAATAGACAACGCATAAGGGTAGAGATTATCTCCTATTCGAATGGATTTCCTTATCATTTGTCCGAGAAAAAAGACAAGTTTATATGTATAGTATAGCATCACAGAACATAACTGTACCGTATAACTCGTGTTTCTCCTAGATATTTCCTAGGTTAATTTTGGTCAAATTCAAAAATAATGAGAACAATCATATATTGAAGCCAAGTATCATTTACTTATCATGTTTTTAACCTTCTCAGCTCGTACCATCCCCCGGTCAAGAGTGGAGCCGGTAGGTTAGAGCCTTATTGCTTCTAAGCCATACTCGAACATTAGTCTTAACTCTCACAGATAGAACAAGCCTACCTTATCGTGTTTTAGTGCTAAGTATACGACTAAATATTTTCCATAGACAAGTAAACACATGGCGCATGATTAAGTCACACAAAGTACAATTAAGTTACATAAGCGACTTGTAATATTTGATCAATTCTTTTATTAATTAAAACCTCTTTTATTATAAAATTTTCTTTTATCTAATAAAAGTTCGTCTATCAGTTACTACATCCTCTAGAAGTAAGTGAAATAAATATAAGAATCCTCCCTGGGGGATCTCATATACATACGTTCTAAAAGCAAGAGATGACTCAGATGAATGAGTCCTCTCCCCGGAATCTCAAACTATATGAATACATGATGCTTCTTTTCACTTCCTTTTTCTACTTGTATATTTATTTAAAATATATTTATAAAAGATATATACATGTATTATATTATTTCACTATTCATTTGTACTCTTTTCAGCACTTCAAATAGTATTCATATACTTATCTGTGTTAGTCTAAGTATATTCACAAATCACTAATAAGATTTCTTAATTCAAAGTATAATCAAAGAGGTTACAAACAAATGTTACTAAAATTTTTCTACCATAAACACCTTCTCTTTTATAAGTTAAACCTTACTTTTTCCCTTTTTCCAAAAGATTCCATACTTGTTATTATCTTTAAAATCTCCTTTATAAAGATCTTAGTAAATCCACAAATCTATTTCAAAGGGTTTAAGACAAATTTTACTTAAACATTGTCACTACAAAGCCAAAATCATTTCACTTATAATTATCTTTAAAACATTCTTTTTAAAGATCTAATTATATTCATAAATATAATCAAAAGGGTTTAAGACAAATGTTATTAGCACATTGTCACAACAAACCAAAAATCAATTCATACTTGTTATTATCTTTAAACCTTTCTTTTTGAAGATCTTAGTATATCTACACTAATTAAACAAGGTAATATAATTTTAGTTAATTTCACAAAACCATTTATTATAATGCAAGAGTTATAATCCAAAACTTCCTTTATTCTTTTATAAACTTAACTTACTTTTTCCGGACTTATACATATACTTTAAAAATACTTATAAATATGTTTTAAATACCTTTGTACAATATTAATTAAAAATAACTAATATATAATTTACTAAAATTCTTTTAAATTAAATGCTAGAAAGGAAAGCCTTTTCTTTAAAAATTCATATTTAATTATTAAAGATATATTTAAACTTATAATCTTTCTTGTACTCTAATCCATGTTATTATAACTTCCATAAAAAGATTCCATAAAAAAAATCATAAACTATTAAATCATGAAAAATAGTCAAAATTTCGCACTAAAGAAAAATAGTGCAACACACCTAGAAGTGCTGCAGTAGACTAAAGCCAGTGTTTATAAGTGCTACCTAAAGTTTTGGATAGAGAACAACATGAAAATGCATGATATTTGTGGCCGTTTTTAACCACTTAAAAAAATGGTTTTTGATCCAATTTTTTTACAGTAAGTACTATATTTAGGCTACTTAAATATAATAAAAATAAATCCCCTAGAATATCTTTTAAATTGATTATAATTTTTTTGAAAAGAAGGTATTTTTACAGTTCTTATATAGCGACCATTTTCACTATAACTTTTGCCATTTCGTTTAACCAGTTTTATAATTTTTTAAACTTGATATTTCTACAGTAATAAGTGCACATATTTTATTTATTAAGACAGTAAAGAAACCCCTAAGAATGTCTCTTAATGTTGACTTAAAAAATTGCCGAACATAAGGCATTTTCAAAGTGCATCCATAACGACCTTTTCGCTTCTAACTTTCACAACTTTGCTTCACAAGTTTTACAACTTTTCAAACCAATTCTTTACCATCCCATACACCAAAATATGTGTAGAGAATGACCAAAATATATCAAGTCACAATATATTAACATATCACCAATTTAAACAAGTTTAAAACATCTGGATTTCAAAGTGCACTTATATCGACTATCGCTATACAAATGCTTTCTTATTCACATCAATTCAACACACAACCTATTGTCGGCATTTTCACCTATAGTATGGTGAATACGAAAAGACGTTAAGAAGAAGAGAAACAAGTAGAAGGTGCATGATAGGTGCCATCATGTAATCACAAGGGCAAGGCGAAGCGCTAGGGGCAAATTTGGCATAGGTAGAAAATATAGTCAAAGCTCTTAAAAATACTCCCAAGGTATGTACATGCACATAGTTTGAAACTGTATCTCAATCTAAGCTACGGATGGGAAGATATGGCCATCTTAAAGTTTGTCCATCACTTAACCGACTCGGGCCCCACTTTGGAGAGCTACTGTCTAATTTAAGCAAATGGAACTTTATAGGAATTGGAATACTCTACTCGGTGATACAAAGCTACTGGTCAAAGTTTCATTCAATTCTGACTTGAAATAAAGGATTTACGGCATAAAAGCATGTGTAGCACAGTGGTAAAGACTTGTGCCTTTCAGCCAACCCACCCGAGTTTGAGCATCGGCAAGCACATTATTTTTATGGAACATGAAGAATGGTCCAGTGAGGAATTCGGGTACCTAACCATTTCCAATGCAAGGTTAGATGGAAGCCCATAGGGAGCAAGAGTAGAGACAAGGAAGTGAGGCGAACTTTCCACCATCATCTCTCGTGCTCGATACCCTAAGATATCAAACAAGGAATCTTGGTCGGTAACCCTGGGTACCGACAAAAACATATTGACCGATGCTTCATGAGTACTAAAGCAGGGGCATTATGGTTTGAACAAGGGAGTGCCAAGCTGAACCAACCACACAACTGACCCGTCGAACCATGAGGGTCCAAGTTAAACATAAGTAAATGAACTTAGAAAACAACCTCGAAACCATACTTGAATCTTGGATCAAGAACTCTCATGCGAATAAAATGATCTATATACCACTTACGTACTTTATTCCATTGGTTTCTTTAACTATACCAATTTCCTTTTAAATCACATTCATTTACACTAATAGTATGTCTCATTCAGTACTAAAGTCATTTATGAACCATTTTATAAAAACATAACTTCAAGTTTATAAGCATTTTATAAGGACATAACTTCATTTATAAAACATTTCATAACTTAAGTTCATACTCATAAATTGCTCCACTACGTCTTAAAAGTTTATACAAAACATCAAATTCATTTTACTTAACAAGGATGTTCAACAAATTTAAACTTATTTTAACTTACTACCTTCTCAATTCAAGAGTTAAAAACTCCACTTTTATATTTTCAGAAAAACACTTAGCTTCAAGTTCTTTAATGATTCGGAAGTTTTCGACTATCGAAAATTGCCAAAATTCTGTTTCATCCTAATAACTAAAAACTACCAAACAAACACGTCAACACATGATGAATATACTATACTGTGCTAATGCTTAGGATACGTGCATCCATAAAATAACCTAACAAAGCGTCACTTATTTCTTAGCCACACTTTACTAAGAAGGGAAAATATGAAAAGGTTTCATCATTTATTCTGGACTATGCCACTACCACTTGGGCCCCTTACATAGTGTACGTACAAAACTTTTCTACACAAAAAGTTCATATCAAATTTCTTTAAAAAAACCTTATAACTAAACACCCGGGTTTTATTCCAAATCATTTTGAAATAATAATATATACATATACCTTTTGTATATCAAATTATACCTTTGAGACTAAATCAAAATCTCTTTACCAAAACCACTCTGTAGCAAATTATATGGTAGCATCCCCCACTTTGAAACCCAAAAATTAACGCCGATGACGCTGTAGTCATCACCAGAATTATTTTCAAATGACAGAAGTGAATTCGGTACATTCAAATCTTTAACCCTTTTCAAAATATTAGTATTCCCAAATACTTCAAATAATGTTACCTTTATTTTTCAAGATCTTAAAAAACATTTTCAAAGACACCAGGATTTAAGTTCTCAAAATATCAGTTTAAATCCTCTTAATTTATAAATCATATTTTATAAACCATACATATATAAAATCACTTTCTTTGAAAATTTATACTAAACTTCTTTTATTAGAATAAACTTCTAACTCAACATTATCACTGAATGCCTTATAGTCAAACTGTGAAACTTAGTTCACAACGTTTTCATTTCCAATACAAAATTACTATCTACCCACCCATGCAGTAAAAAGGTAAACTGCTCACAAACTGTTCGAGCACAAGTCAATAATCAAAAAACAATAATAATTGCTCATGAACTAGCCGAGCATGACTAATCAATCAACAAATGATAACATTGCTCGTAAACTTGCTGAGCAACACTAAGCTACTCAATGAGGGATAATAAATGAACATCATTAGTCCCTACATTAATTAAACTACTTTTAATTAATCCATACTAATATAAGTTACCTTATATAAGGTCTTTAATTTTCGTAGTTGAAATACCTTTGAGGCTCATGTTTATAACAAATACAAATACGCTCTTATATATATAATACACTCAACTCATTCTAAGGCATCGCTTACCTTATCTTTAATGAGTCATAGCCAACCAAAGCCAAGGTTCTCGCTTAACCTTCAACTCGGATACCAGCTGTAACGACCTAACTTTTCGACCCTCAAATGTCGATACTGCGACATCCATAGTATTCACGTGTCGAACACTCAAGTGTCAAAAAGACAGATTGTTAGGGTAAATAAAAAGAAAAGAAAAAAAGAACAAAAAATAAAGAACATAATATAGAAATGTAACAGCGGAACGATTAAATATAATATTAAAAGACAATACAAACTGTTACTCCATGATACATAACATTTCAGAGTTACAATCCTAAGCATTATCATCAGCCTGGACATTTATAATAGATGTCCTTATAATTGCTGATATATACATAATAGTAATGCAGTGGAAATAAGAATACCATTGTAACGACCCGGTATTTCGTGCCATTCGCATCCGTACATGTCGGACTAGAATTGCTCAAAATATCAGGTAGTTAATTTATATTTGGCAAAACTCAGCATATACAGTAAATAAATCAATCATAGAATCACAGACATAGAGTATTACAACAATAAGCAGCGGAATAGATAGATAATAGTTCACGAAGTTACTACATAAACAATAGAGTTTGAAATAAAATACAACTGAATATCTCAAATACAATATAGTCTCGAATACAAACAGATGATAAGTCTGGACAAAACAACTGGATAACTGAAGGCTGAATAGATACATATGGATCTCCAAGTGAAGCTCCAACTCCAAAAGTGAGTCTCAAATGCTGTGACACTAGTCTGAGAATCACTTTTGGAGTTGGAGCTTCACTTAGAGATCCATCTGTATCTATTCAGCCTTCAGCTATCCAGTTGGTTTGTCCAGACTTGTCATCTATTTGTATTCGAGACTATATTTTATTTGAGATATTCTGTTGTATTTTATTTCAAACTATATTGTGTATATATTAGCTTCATGAACTACTATTTATCTATTCCGCTGCTTATTGTTGTAATACTCTGTGTCTGTGATTCTGTGATTGATTTATTTACTGTATATGCTAAGTTTTGCAAAATATAAATTAACAATCTGATATTTTTAGAAATTCTAGTCCGACATGTGCGGATGCGAATGGCATGAAATACCGGGTCGTTACAAGTGGTATCAGAGCCAAGTTTTGAACTAACACTTCAATTCCAATAAGGTTCAAGTTTAAATATTCAACATTTACCATATAAATTTCATTTATATTTCAAAATTTAACTTTAAATTTATCCAAATTGGAAAATATTCACTTAATCATTTTTATAACAATTATTTGAAATCACAATTTATAAATTTAAATCAATATTAAATATTCAATCTCAATTTTATTTAAAATTTTGAATATTCATTTAATCACTTTTTATCAAATCAAGTTATAAATCATATTTTTTCAAAATCTCATAATCAATGAGTTCAAACAAATTCTTATTTAAATTCAATCATTAACCAATTTTTTTCAAGTCAATTTTACTTTATCTTTCCAACCTTTATTATTAAAGTTATAAATCTATTTTAAAATATTAATATAAATTTTAAAATAAATATTTTAAAATATATTATATACTAATTAAATTAAATTTTATTAAATTAAATATTATGGTTAAATTTATTTATGAAAAATCTTATTTTATACATGTTTGAAAATATTAAAATTTAAGTAAAATTTAATAATAAGATTTAATTTATAATTTCAAAACTAACTTATAAATTAAACTTTCCAAACACGCTGTTTTAAAAATCTAAAATTTAGACATATATAAAATGGCATTTATATATTATATTTAAAAATCAATATCTGATAAAACCATATATTTCCATTCAAAACTTTGGAAATCATTTTCAGAAATATAGACCAACGGTGTCCGTATATAATTTTCTATCCTATGGCCAAGTGATACAGATGTTTATCATTTCAATCCGCAATTTAATTATCTACGGGTATATATCATTTCAACTCGCGATCCCAAATTTAAAGTCAATGAAAATCGCTTGGGTTTATCATTTCAACCCATAACGATTTCCCCCTATTCTACAAGATCGTTCGGGTATGTATCATTTCAACCCATAGGGAATTCTATACTAGCAGGGAACTTGCAGAGTGAGAACAGTTATGAAAATAATATAACATATCAACAATAGACATATATCACCAGTGATAAATTAAATATAAACTACAAGATATGGCGTCATACATCACAGGTGAACAATTACAGATAATAGCATATCATATATAGCAATTATATAAATAACAGTTAAATCTAGTAGCATATTTCAATTGTCGTTTCAAGTGAAATCAAATTTAATAAATATAAGAATGTTAATCGTGAGTGATTGCTCACCTTTCGAGGCTAGAGAGATTCGAAAATGAAATGTGTTACGAATCCAAGCACGAATTCCAAAGCAACGCAAGATTGATACGAATTTGACGAGCAAAGCTGAAAGCTTAGAATTGATGAAATCAAATCACAAACTGGATTGATGAAGATAAATGGTATAAGTGAACTTATATATATAACTATATATATATATATAATATTATAAATTCAAACATATATTAATTTAAATATATATGTATTTCAAAATCATTGTTTTAAATTAAAACACATATAATCAAATTAAATATATATACATAATATATTTTGATATGAATACTTATGTAGATATACAAACATATCGCTTTGTATATATATATATACAACATAAAACAACAAAATTATATAACTACATATAATTGATGCATATGAACGGATATATAACGCATATATAAACTTATATACCATTATTAGAAACCAAACACATAAAATAAAATCTTTAAAATTATTGATCACCGAATATACTTATTTTCTACCAAAATATATATAAACAATCACTATAACTCGAGTACATTTCGATATATATATATATATACACATACATACATATTAACTACTATATCAATTGACGTATATCCAACATATATATATATATATATCTATGCGGTGAATCCAAATCATACTTATATATATACTTGTTTAAAATCAAAATATTAATATATACCATATTCAAATCTATACAGACATCATATATACATATCTATACTGATGTAAACATCTATATATAACTAACATATTATATACATATATTTTACTAACACACACACACACACACACACACACACATATATATATATATATTGATACAAACCGACAAAGATACACTGGTGTAACCTTATAAACAGCTAACATATTATATATTACCTTCTTATATAATATATACAACAACTGGGTATGTAAATGACTTAAATAGACTTATAACCAATTATGTACAACTTAAATAGCTTTCTATATCAATAGATCCTTAAAATATATGCAAAATGCCCACGTATAAATAATACATACCTTAAATATAATGCAAATAAATCCAACTTTATTATAAATTAATATATATACCTTTATGTAGAATATACATTCGGCCTGGTGGAAGTGGTCAGGTGCGAGAGTTCGGCTGATGAGGATAAATGGTGGTGGGATGAAAGCGGGTTCAGGTGGCATGGTGGTGGGCTCGGCCATAGGGGATGTAGGTGATGTCTGGGTTCGAGAAGGAAGGTGGCTGGTATAAGAAAGGAGGGGGAGGAGGAAGGTGCTTCGGCTGCATGGAAGAGGGGAGGAGGCACGTGTGGTCGGGTTGGGTGATGGGTGAGGAAAAGGGTTTGGTTCTGGTGACTTGGTGGTCGAGGCCCGGAGGCAAGAGCGGGCGGACAGAGGTGTAAGGCCTTGAAGGCTGCTTGTTGGATGAGGATGCGGATTGGCTGTCGAGGCCATGGGGAAGGAGGGGAGAGATGGGCTTGTTCATGGTGGGGGGTAGAGGAAAACAAACATGGTGATGAAGTGGAGGCATGGTGGATTTGCTTGGTGTTCGGCCATGAGGGTGAGCATGCGAGAGATAAACGAAGATGCAGGTAAAATGAAATATACAACCCAGTTCAAAATATTTATATTTTCAATTCATCAGAGAAGAGGATAGGACAAAACTGAACGAACCCGAGGAATTTGCAAATATATTTTGAACCGTTAGTATAGCAAAAGTTGAAAATGAATTCTGGGAATTTGAAAAGTAGTGGCCATTTGGTTTAAACATTGGATAACAGATGGTTACAAAGAAACAAAAGGTGGACCGCTACGGTTAACTGTTTAGCAAGTTTCATCGCGTACCGGTCACCGAAACACACAAATGAATATACTGGGAGATCAGCACGACAAGACGATCAGAATGACACGTAGATATCAAAGGTACGATCATCCTATCAAAAGTCGATATTTCGCTGCAAACTGCTGCAAATCTGTCGAAAATAAGATAAACAGAGTAAGAGGATTCCAAATTTGATGAAACGAATTTTGACGTCTCACTCAGAAAATGATTTACAAATTTATTATATAAAAATATTCAGAGTTCGAAAACATTTTATTTACATCAATTTTAACCGAGTTAAATTGAAATTGAAATTGCACAAAAACTAACTTCTATATTTTCTGATGAAAATTTACCATTTGTTATGTTTATATAGACGTATTCTAAATATCAAAATTTCATTTCCAAATTCAATTATTTAAAATTTCACAAAATTTCAGTTACGTTATAAAAACAGTTAAAATTTACGGGTCGTTACACTCTCCCCCACTCAAAACTTTTCGTCCCCGAAAAGGAACAAGGTAGGAGAGTATGAACAACCAGGAAGAAAAGACAGATTGAAATACCAAATACAACAATTAATTTAAAACCATATAAACTACATTTATTTTAAAATGCATTTATACTCGATTAGTTGATTCCAATTCATTTTATTAAATCAATCAAATTTGAGACTCACTTTTGGAGTTGGAGCTTCACTTGGAGATCCATCTGTATCTATTCAGCCTTCAGCTATCATGTTGTTTTGTCCAGACTTGTCATCTGTTTGTATTCGAGACTATATTGTATTAGAGATATTCTATTGTATTTTATTTCAAACTCTATTGTTTATATAGTAGCTTCATGAACTACTATTTATCTATTCCGCTGCTTATTGTTGTAATACTCTGTGTCTATGATGCTATGATTGATTTATTTACTGTATATGCTGAGTTTTGCCAAATATAAATTAACAATCTGATATTTTGAGCAATTCAAGCCCGACATGTGCGGATGCGAATGGCACGAAATACCGAGTCGTTACAAGTGGTATCGGAGCTAGGTTTTGAACTATCACTTCAATTCCAATAAGATTCAAGTTTAAATATTCAACATTTACAATATAAATTTCATTTATATTTCAAAATTTAACTTTAAATTTATCCAAATTGGGAAAGTATTCACTTAATCATTTTTACAACAATCATTTGAAATCCCAATTTATAAATTTAAATCAATATTAAATATTCAATCTCGATTTTATTTAAAATTTCAAATATTCATTTAATCACTTTTTATCAAATCATGTTATAAATCATATTTTTTCAAAATCTCAAAATCAACGAGTTCAAACAAATTCTTATTTAAATTAAATCATTAACCAATTTTTTCAAGTCAATTTTACTTTTTCTTTCTAACCTTTATTATTAAAGTTATAAATCTATTTTAAAATATTAATATAAATTTTTAAATAAATATTTTAAAATATATTATATACTAATTAAATTAAATTTTATTAAATTAAATCTTATTGTAAAATTTATTTATGAAAAATCTTATTTTATACATGTTTGAAAATACTAAAATTTAAGTAAAATTTATTAATAAGTTTAATTTATAATTTCAAAACTAACTTATAAATTAAACTTTCCAAACATTCTATTTTAAAAATCTAAAATTTAGACATATATAAAATGGAATTTATATATTATATTTAAAAATCAATATCTGATAAAACCATATATTTCCTTTCAAAACTTTGGAAATCATTTTCAAAAATATATACCAATGGTGTCCGTATATAATTTTCTATCCTATGGTCAAGTGATACGGATGTTTATCATTTCAATCCACAATTTAATTATCTACGGGTATATATCATTTCAATCCGCGATCCTAAATTCAAGTCAATGAAAATCGCTTGGGTTTATCATTTCAACCCATAACGATTTTCCCCTATTCTACAAGATCGTTCGGGTATGTATCATTTCAACCCATAGGGAATTCTATACTAGTAGGGAACTTGCAGAGTGAGAACAGTTATGAAAATAATATAACATATCAATGACAAGCATATATCATCAGTGATAAATTAAATATAAACAACAAGATATGGTGTCATATATCACAGGTGAACAATTATAGATAATAGCGTATCATATATAGCAATTATATAAATAACAGTTATATCTAGCAACATATTTCAATTGTCGTTTCAAGTGAAATCAAATTTAATAAATATAAGAATATTAATCGTGAGTGATTGCTCACCTTTTGAGGCTAGAGAGATTCAAAAATGAAATGCGTTATGAATCCAAGCACGAATTCCAAAGCAATGCAAGATTGACACGAATTTGACGAGCAAAGCTGAAAGCTTCGAATTGACGAAATCAAATCAAAAACTGGATTGATGAAGATAAATGGTATAAGTGAACTTATATATATAACTATATATATATATATATGTATGTATAAATCATATTCTAAATTCAAACATATATTAAATTAAATATATTTGTATTTCAAAATCATTGTTTTAAATTAAAACACATATAATCAAATCAAATATATATACATAATTTATTTTGATATGAATACTTATGTAGATATACAAACATATCGCTTTATATATATATATATATATACAACATAAAACAACAAAATTATATAACTACATATAATTGATGCATATGAACGGATATATAACGTATATATAAACTTATATACCATTATTGGAAACCAAACACATAAAATAAAATCTTTAAAATTATTCATTACTGAATATACTTATTTTCTACCAAAATATATATAAACAATCACTATAACTCGGGTACACTTCGATATATATATATATATACACACACACACGTATAATATCAACTGACGTATACCCAACACACACACACACACACATATATATATCTATGCAGTGAATCCAAATCATACTTATATATATACTCGTTTAAAATCAAAATATTAATATATACCATATTCAAATCTATACAGACATCATATATACATATCTATACTGCTGTAAACATCTATATATAACTAACATATTATATACATATATTTTACTAACATATATATATTGATACAAACTGACAAAGATACACCGGTGTAACCTTATAAACATCTAACATATTATATATTACCTTCTTATATATTATATACAACAACTGGGTATGTAAATGACTTAAATAGACTTATAACCAATTATGTACAACTTAAATAGCTTTCTATATCAATAGATCCTTAAAATATATGCAAAATGCCCACGTATAAATACATACATACCTTAAATATAATGCAAATAAATCCAACTTTATTATAAATTAATATATATACCTTTATGTAGAATATACATTCGGCCTGGTGGAAGTGGTCAGGTGCGAGAGTTCGGCTGATGAGGATAAATGGTGGTGGGATGAAAGCGGGTTCAGGTGGCATGGTGGTGGGCTCGGCCATAGGGGATGTAGGTGATGTCTGGGTTCGAGAAGGAAGGTGGCTGGTATAAGAAAGGAGGGGGAGGAGGAAGGTGCTTCGGCTGCATGGAAGAGGGGAGGAGGCACGTGTGGTCGGGTTGGGTGATGGGTGAGGAAGAGGGTTTGGATCTGGTGACTTGGTGGTCGAGGCTCGGAGGCAAGAGCGGGCGGACAGAGGTGTAAGGCCTTGAAGGCTGCTTGTTGGATCGGGATGTGGATTGGCTGTCGAGGCCATGGGGAAGGAGGGGAGAGATGGGCTTGTTCATGGTGGAGGGTAAAGGAAAACAGGCATGGTGATGAAGTGGAGGCATGATGGGTTTGCTTGGCGTTTGGACATGAGGGTGAGCATGCAAGAGATAAACGAAGATGTAGGTAAAACGAAATATACAATCCAGTTCAAAATATTTATATTTTCAATTCATCAGAGAAGAGGATAGGACGAAACTGAACGAACCCGAGAAAATTGCAAATATATTTTGAACCGTTAGGATAGCAAAAGTCGGAAATAAATTCTGGGAATTTGAAAGGTAGTGACCGTTTGGTTTAAACGTTGGATAACGGATGGTCAAAAAGAAACAAAAGGCGGACCGCTCCGGTTAACCCTTTAGCGTGTTTCATCGTGTACCGGTCACCAAAACACACAAATGAATATACTACGGAGATCAGCACGACAAGACGATCAGAATGACACACAGATATCAACGGTACGATCACCCTATCAAAAGTCAATATTTCACTACAAACTGCTGCAAATCTATTGAAAATAAGATAAACGAAGTAAGAGGATTCCAAATTTGATGAAACGAATTTTGACGTCTCACTCAGAAAATGATTTACAAATTTATTATATAAAAATATTCAAAGTTCGAAAACATTTTATTTACATCAATTTTAACTGAGTTAAATTGAAATTGAAATTGCACAAAAACTAACTTCTATATTTTCTGATAAAAATTTACCATTTGTTATGTTTATATAGACGAATTCTAAATATCAAATTTTCATTTCCAAATTCAATTATTTAAAATTTCACAAAATTTTAGTTAATTACGTTATAAAAACAGTTAAAATTTACGGGTCGTTACAACCATGGTAGGTGAAACATTCAACTCATCTCCTATAGCTCCAATAATATCCAACTAAAACCTATCTTTCTCAAAATGCTCGAAAGAGCACTCGATGAATTAAACGAAAAATAAACCATGATTCAAAAAAAAATTCGGTGTGAGAAACTTAAGAAACATATGCCCACATAACAACACCTTTTGAGACCAACCGAATCACTAGAATGTTTTTCCCCTCAAAAGAGCCAAACAATCTAATAAGTACATATTGTGATATAATAGATAATGTCTAGGGTGTAGAATATAAATCAAAAAATAGTCGTGGTACGTGTACACCACAACAATATTAGGTATACAATCAATACCGCTAAGGCATGTTCGTATATATATGGATTTCCATCGCAGGTGGCCTCGGTATGTCGCCTCCTAACAAAGGTCAGA
The DNA here is from genome assembly GCA_030737815.1 of Allium fistulosum. Lineage (NCBI taxonomy): Eukaryota > Viridiplantae > Streptophyta > Magnoliopsida > Asparagales > Amaryllidaceae > Allium > Allium fistulosum. The sequence continues at coordinate 892,375,392 of CM060902.1, forward strand.
GATATCCTTTCGAGCTGCATATATCCCTAGATAAAATATACCAAAGAATAAACATAGCTAGTCCATGCCCGGTCACGTGGCACAAAGTATCATTGCCCTCGCATGCATATCTGAAAGCATCACTAAATACAGAGCTGATATATCCTTAGGTTAACTAAACCCCTTGGTTGTGCATCCTACTCTGGTTTCTGTCATTACCGTTGGTAAAGTTGTTGATTCATGAGTTTTGATTCATGACACAAGCTTCAGAGATCATACGATGAATTACAAAGAGAATACTATACGAAAGCGACAAAAAGAGAATAAACGTATACTGTGAACTACAAAGGAGACAAGTCTACAATCCAGGGATTAGTATGAATATTTTAAATGTATTGAGTCTTAGAATATTGTTAAAATCATTCCTCAAGTAGTCACACACACACAAATTGATTTATATTGAGTTATACATAAATTAGTGTGTACTGTGCAATTGACAACAGGTCGGCTGACCGACCAGAAACCTCGGTCGACCGACTCTGTGTCAAATGCACAGATATACACTGTTCTGTGTACGGTTTTGAAACTCAGCTGACCGGTAAGTTTTCTCGGTCAACCGACCTGAACATAACGGCTAGTTTTCTGAAGAGTTGTGATTGTTCATGAAGACGAATGTCCTTCAATCCAAGAGATACAGACACAACTTTTGATTGAAACTCTTCATGAAAGATTGTAACTATTCTACAACTATATAAACATGTTCAATTCACTTCTACAATCACCAATTCTTGTTTTAATTCTAAAATCTATTCTCTATTATTCTCTGCAAATAAAAAGCATTCATTCTCATTCAATATCACTAGAATCCTTGAATTAATTCATATACTTCGATTCTACGTGATTATCTTCCTTCTAAATCTTCACACTCATATATACTCTTGAGGATTTGATTATAGGAAAGTTGTACTACCAAAAGACAATCAGTGTTATTCAGAACACATTCGTCAACATGTTTTTTGTATTAAGTTGAAGTCCTCTTCGGCTGTTGAGGCGGAAAAATTCCTGTTCGGCTGCTCAGGTGTCGTATACCTATTCCTCCGGGTTAAGTGAGGGGTTTAGTTTAAATACAGAGGGTATTCTGGGACTGGACGTAGAACGGGAAGTTCGAACCAGTATAAAAATTCCTGGTGTGCTTACTTTAATTTTTATTTTACTGCTATTATCAGTTTCCGCATTTATATACCATATTACACGATCCTTAGTACTGCACGTACACTTTCATTTGGTATCAGAGCAAGGAAATCCTATAACCGTCACAAAGTTATTTGATATCTATTTCTAGTAATATGGCAACAACACATACTAACGATTTTGACACTAACACTAATACTAGTTTCACAGAGGGTCAATCAACTTCACGACCTCCACTTTTTAATGGTATAAATTATAATTATTGGTCGACTAGAATGAGAATCTATATGCAATCTAGTGGATTTGATATCTGGAATGTTATACAAAGTGAGTACACAACTCCTACTGGAGAATACTCAACTTGGAGTAACACACAGAAACTAGATGCTACATCAAATGCAAAGGCTATGAATATTTTATTTTGTGCATTAGATAGAAATGAATTCAATAGAGTTAGCATGTGCACTACTGGTTATGAAATTTGGAGAACACTTAAGATAACACATGAAGGAACGAACAAAGTTAAATTAAGCAAAATTTCTATGTTGAAAAATCAATTTGAAAATTTCAAAATGAGGCCAAATGAATCTATAAATGACATGTACTCTAGATTCCAGGATATTTATCATGCTTTACTATCACTAGAACAAAAGTTTACTGATTTTGATGTTGTTACAAAAATCTTAAATTCTTTAACGGACGAATGGGAAAGAAAAGTCCTAGCCATTGAAGAAGCAAGTGATTTGTCAACATTAAAACCAGAAGAATTGATAGGTAATTTAATGTCCTACGAAGTAAATTTGCAGGCAAAAAGAAATGGAGCACAAGAAAAGAAAAATGTGGCATTCCAAGCAGAAAAAGATGATAACGACTCGGATAATGAAGATATGGCAATGATCGCTAAAAATTTCAAAAAGTTTTTGAAATTCAACATAAACAAATTCAAGGGAAACAAAAATAATTTCAACAACAATTCCAATAGCAGCAAACCATCATCTTCAGCAATGGAATGTTATGAATGTCATAAGAAAGGACACATGAAGAAGGATTGTCCAGAGCGTAAAAAGAATAATTTCAAGAAGGACAAAACCAAACGAAAAGCTTTTTCAGTCACTTGGGATGACACTGACTCGTCATCCTCGTCAAAGAGTGAAAGTGATAATGAACAAGCAAATGTGTGCTTCATGGCTTCGTCAGACGATGTACCATATAAGAAGAGAGGAAAATGGATTTTAGATAGCGGTTGCTCAAAACACATGACTGGAAACAAAGAAATGTTGTCAAACATTATATACTCAAATGGAGGAGCAGTCACCTTCGGAGATAACTCAAAAGGATATATCATCGGCAAAGGTGATGTCAGTAGCAACGGTACCTCTAATTTACCTCTCATTACTGATGTTTTATTAGTTAAAAATTTAAAACACAATTTATTAAGTATTAGTCAGCTATGCGATAAAGGTTTTAATATAACATTTTCAGAAAATAAATGTGATATTTTCGATAAAAATCATAACACTATTTTCGAAGGAAAAAGAGATAAAAATATTTATATCTTAAATATGAATGTTAATAATAATTCAAATTTTTATTTAGTAGCTAAAGAAAACGATTCTTGTCTTTGGGACAAAAGATTTTGTCACATCAATTTTAATACTATCAACAAACTAGCTAAAAACAAATTAGTTAAAGGATTACCCAATATAAAATTCAAAACTAATATATTTTGTGATGCATGTAAATTAGGAAAACTAACAAAATCCTCTTTTAAATCAAAGAAAGTAATATCTACAGAACAACCACTTGAACTTTTACACATGGATCTTTTTGGTCCAACTCAAGTGCAGTCTATTAATCATAATAGATATGTATTTGTTATTGTAGATGATTTTTCTAGATATACTTGGATTTTTTTTTGAAAAATAAAAGTGATACTTTTGATAATTTTAAAGTTTTTGTTAAAAGAATCCAAAATATTAAAAGTTTGAAAATTAAAAATATAAGAAGTGATCGTGGAGGAGAATTTGAAAATGAAGCTTTTGAACAATTTTGTAACAAGAAAGGTATTAACCATAATTTTTCGTTTCCTAGAACACCACAACAAAATGGAGTTGTATAAAGAAAAAATAGAACGTTACAAGAATGTTCAAGAACTTTTTTAAATGGAACCACTTTATCGAAACACTTTTGGGCAGAAGCTGTAGCTACTACTTGTTATGTATTGAATCGTGTTTCTATTCGACCATTAACTAAGAATACTCCATATGAACTTCTAAATGGAAGAAAACCAAATATTTCATATCTTAAATATTTTGGTTCTAAATGTTTTATTTTAAATACTAAAGATCAACTAGGCAAATTCGACCCAAAATCCGATGAAGGAATATTCGTTGGATATTCGGAACGAAGCAAAGCTTATCGAATTTATAATAAAAGAACTCAAATTATTGAAGAAAGTTTACATGTTTCATTTAACAAAAATTTTAAAAATATAAATCAAAATATTACTATCGATTCTGATGATGAAACTACTCAGAATGAAAATAGTAATACAAATGAAAATTTTGATATTCATGAAGTTAATGAAAATACAAACATTACTACTAATATAATAAAATCTCCACCTAGAATTTTACAGGATCATCCTATACAAAACATAATTGGAGAAGTAAATATGAACGTTAAAACCAGACATCAATTAAATCAAGTTGGTCATGTATCTTTTCTCTCTAGCATAGAACCTAAGAATATAAAAGAAGCCTCAACTGATGACTACTGGATTCTTGTCATGCAAGAAGAACTAAATCAATTCGAATGAAACGAATTTTGGGAACTTGTTCCTAGACCAAGTGATCAATCAGTCATTGGTACTAAATGGGTCTTCAAAAATAAAGCAGATGAACTAGGAAATATAACTAGGAATAAAGCTAGATTAGTTGCACAAGGATATAATCAAGAAGAGGGAATTGACTACGAAGAAACGTTTGCTCCAGTCGCCCGACTTGAAGCAATACGAATCTTATTAGATTTCGCATGTTGTCATAATTTTAAACTCTATCAAATGGATGTTAAAAGTGCATTTTTAAATGGATACATAAAAGAAAATGTTTTTGTTGAACAACCACCTCTTTTTAATCATGAAAAATTTCCGGATAATGTTTATAAACTCAAAAAAGCGTTATACGGTTTAAAACAAGCACCACGTGCTTGGTATGATCGTCTTAAAAGCTATTTATTAGAATCTGGTTTTGAAATTGGTAAAGTAGATCAAACGCTTTTTATTAAGAAAACTAAGCAAGATATTTTAATAATTCAAATATATGTTGATGATATTATTTTTGGCTCGACAAATGAAAAACTATGTCAGGAATTTTCGACTATAATGACAAATGAATTTGAAATGTCCCATATGGGAGAATTGTCATATTTTCTTGGATTACAAATTAAACAAATTGAAAATGGAATTTTTATTAATCAAGAAAAATATTGTTATAATTTAATTAAACGATTTGGTCTGGAAAACACTTCTGCCAAGCCAACTCCAATGAGCACAACTACTCATCTTGATAGAGACGAGGAGGGCAAAAGTGTTGATCAGAAACTATATCGTAGTATGATTGGATCTTTACTTTATTTAACAGCGAGTCGACCCGATATAATGATGAGTGTTTGTTTATGTGCTCGATTTCAAGCAAATCCCAAAGAATCACATATGCGAGCAGTTAAACGTATTACTCGTTATCTAACTAAAACCAAAGATTTCGGGCTATTTTATCCGAAAGAATGTCCTTTCAAATTAGTCTCCTATAGCGATGCTGATTTTGGAGGAAGTCGGACGGATCAAAAAAGTACGAGCGGAACGTGTCATTTCATTGGACGTTCCTAGTCTCTTGGTTCAGTAAGAAACAAAACTGTGTTTCTTTATCAACGTGTGAAGCAGAATATATATCTGCTGCTTTGGCATGTGCACAAGTCGTATACATGCAACAAACACTACAGGATTTTAATTGTCATCTTGAAAAATCTATAATTTATTATGATAATACTAGTGCAATAAATCTTTCTAAAACTCCGGTCAATCACTCACGAACAAAACACATCGATATTCGTCATCACTTTCTTCGTGATTGTTTGGAAAAAGGATTAATAAATTTAGAATTTATTAATACTGAAAATCAAATTGCTAATATTTTTACTAAACCACTAAATGAAAATATTTTTATAAAACTTAGACGTGACTTAGGAATAATCTCTTTAAAAGATTTATAAATAAAAAATATGCAAAAATATTAAAAAACAAAAATTGTTTTATTTCTGACCAAAGCGGAACTCGAACTCATGACCTCTGACTTGCTTGTTAGATGTTGTGTTATAGCTACTTGAGCTATGGGTGTTTCTTGTCTCATTTTTCTTTAAAGATTGTTTTATTTATTTTGGTTTTAGAAAAGCTATTTTTAGTTCTAAAACTTATAAATCATACATTTACGAACAGCTTTATTGTTAAACTCCTATGATTATAGTTAAAACTAGTTCCTATCCACTAATTTTTCAGCAAACAAATGCTTATATATACTTTCATTTCTTTTAAAACATATACTAAGAAAGTTTTAAAAAAACAAAACTTGAAAATTTCTTCAAACAATGACTTCTATAATTCCGAAAACTCCCATCTATCATACACATCTCCAAACGATGATGGTTCCGACCGCATTCGTGAAAACGGGCCTTATCCTACCTTTCCCATGCCTAAACGTATCCTTGACTTTTCTTCTCCGGATAAAGACCCCCGACATGGGTGGAAACCATGGGAAGACTCTCATACAGGCTATACACCTGAAAAGAAAAAAGGGAAGAATGCTATGGTAATATCTCCATCAACCAATCAAAAAAATTGATGAAATACATCACTACCAACAACAACAAATGGATATGCAACGGGAACTCTACTATGAACAAAAAGTCACAGCAAGACGTTTAAGTTTTCTAGAAAAGATTGCCATGAAAGTTTGTGTTATCCCGCCTTTTGGCAAGGCCAGGATACCGAGGAATTGATTGGATTCCAAATGTCGCTCGTCATGGATATCGATGAATTTTGTCCGAGTCCAGATCAAGCTACACTTGATAAGACATGACTAAGAAAGCAAAGGAAGTCAACGTCCCAAGTTTCAAGTCAATCCGAGTTTATATGCTCAGGTTATGATGGATACAAGCTGGAGGGAAAAACATGTTTTCGTATCCATCAATAAACTTCATTTCATACCCATCAGGGAGCATCGTTTCGTATCGATAGAGGTAGCCATGTTTCGAATCCATCGAGTTCGTATCGATGGATTTCGTGTCCATCGATAGTTAGTACAACTCGTATCGACTGGCCAAGTGTTTGTTTCGTATCCATCATGGAAATCTCTCTTCGTGTCCATCAGGTTACCTTACTTCGTATCCATCCAGCCCGTGCCCATCATCCGCTTCGCATCGGCAAGTTCCCATGATTTCGTATCGATGGAGTTGGCAATGTTCGAACCCATCGAGTTCGCATCGATCGGGTTCGTATCCATCGATAGATGACGTGCCTCACAACGATCAGCTAATGACTACTTCGAATCCATGCCCACTCGCTTATTCGTATCCAACAAGTCAACGAACTAGGGTGACGTGTCACCCATCGAAGCAAACGAGGCAAGATCTATGGAGTCGAAGCGGTCAACACGGCTTGAAGACTGGATCGAAACGAAGTGCGCGCGCCACATCATCTCAGAAACACGTGCAGTGATCGATACGGGGGGATCGAGTCGAATCCATGTAGTCGAACAGAACATAATACTGAGGAATTCCATTTCGTATCGACGAGATCTCATAATCTACTGATCCAAATTCAATGAAATTTTCACAGATGCTTGCATATACTTTAAGGAGTGTATCTGCCAAACTCCAGCTCAGTTGAACGTCATCTTGATCGATACGAAATGGATTCGTATCGATCACAGATCAAGGCAAAACTTTCTGGAAATGGTCGCGTGGGCCTCCTCACATGCCAGAACGAGTCTCCCGAAGTTTGAGCGAAAACTTAGCCTCCTACGCCTATAAATAGAGCCCCAGAGCCTACAGAAGAAGGACTTTTTGATTCTCATGCGTCCAGACTCTACCGGGTCAAGACTTGCATCATACTTTTGCTGTCAATTTCGAATTCTAATCTTTAATCGGCTGTTGTTCGCTGTAATCAATTGTAATCATTGAAAGAGAATCAATAAAACCATCAAAACTTCATAGTGGACGTAGGCAATACGCCGAACCACTCTATATCGCTTGTCTTTGCATTTTACATTTCTGTTTGTTGGAGTTTTTGTTAGATAATCTCTGTTTTATATTTATATTCTTCATTTTATCTCTTCAAAAAACTTCCGAAGAGTGTTGTGCCCATTTTTGGTACAAACACTTTGGTGCTTTCACTGAGAAAAACCAGTTTTTCTCCTGCTTCTTGGATCTACCGTCGACACTGGATTGCATAAATCCAAGAGGAAGATCCAGATCTCTAATCTGGATTCCTTCCATCCAATTCAGATTTGCGTAAAGTCTAGGCAAGGGCTCCACCACTCAAGATGGTTAGCACAAGAAGCGCTTCTACGGCTGCTAATCAAGAAGGTCGGGATGGGCAGAATCCTACACAGCAGCCACTATCCAACCAAGACAACACTGCTCACTTAGATCCGTCAGGACCGGTCTCCAGACAAGAGTTCCAAGTGTTGCTCCAAGAACTGACTCAAAGTCGGCAACAATTGACTGAACAACTGCACGCTAACGCTGAATTGACCAACCAATTGAACCGCCGAAGGCGCAGGAGGACCAGGAGAGATGATGTTTCCCACTCGTCCACTGAAAGTTCTGCTTCATCTGACTATCACGGCATATCTACACGTCCCCGATTAGACGTGAGTCACACACAAGCTACCGGATATCAACCTGCCTTGACCGTTGGACAGTTGAGGGTTGGGCCATCAACCAGCTTCCAGACCGAACCCTCGTCATGAGGGGGTGCCGCTCCACAATATACCATGGATAACCGCACTGCGACCGCCGCGGTAGAAACAAGGGTTGATACCCGAAATCTGTCAAATCTAAACAATCAGCAACGTGGGCATACTCCTGAGCCATATGTCCCGGAAGATGCTGAGCCAAGGAGGCGAGACATGGACCGTTGACAGCGTCTGGTCCAAACTTGCACTGCGGAACCCGACCACACCTTAGCTCAACAAGCACAGAATGTGCCGATGCCAGATCTTTCAACCATGATACGTCTGATGATCCGCGAAAGCCAAGGGCTTACCAATGACGACTGGGGAATCTCCCGTAGTCACACTCCTTTCACAGATGAGATATTATACGCTAATCCTCCTTGGCGATTCAGAATGCCAACTCTCCCAATGTACGAAGGAAACAGTGACCCCAATCAACATATTTTGAAATATGAATGGTCAATGAGCGCTGCAAGAGCTGATGATGCAGTAAAGTGTCGAAGTTTCCCCATATCTCTGGGGGGAATCACAACGATGTGGTTTACAAGGTTGCCACCTAGATCTATCTCTTCGTTCGATCAACTGGCTAAGAAATTTGTCGAACAGTTTCGTATGCATGTTGCTAGACCTAAAGATGTTAACACTTTGTCTAGTGTCACCCAAGCTCCTGGGGAAACACTCAGGCGTTACTTAGAGAGATTCCACGTGGCATGTGTGGAGATTAGTAATCCCAACGATAACTCGATCTTGATGGCTTTAACCAAAGGGATCGATCCTGATTCTGAGTTTGGAAATTGGCTAGCTGGAAAACCACACGCATCGTTGGACCGTTTCTACTCCAAAGCCGCTCAATTCTTACGGCAAGAGGACACGAAACAGTCTAGGAAACAAGACGATGTGAGGCCTAGGAGTGAAGGGATAGAAAGTAACGTAGCAGTTAAGCAGTCCGGTGAGAATTCTGGAAAAGTTCAGTTGAATATACAGAACAAGCAAACCCAGCCGCGGGGAAACAATGGTCATGATAAGAAAAGAGATCAGAACCGAGGCCCACGACGTAGGGCCCCGATGTTTGATAATTACACTCCATTGAATACGTCGTTGGAAAACGTATACCTACAAACTTGCAACACTGTGCAATATAAGAAGCCTGCTCCGAAGCAATCGTCGGAGAGGCAGATTAAAACAGGGAAGTTTTGTAGATTTCACGAGAGTTATGGCCCCAATACCAATGAGTGTCGACACTTGCAGGACCTCATTGAGAAGTTGATCAGGGAGAGAAAGTTAGATCAGTTTGTGCGGGCGCCGCAGTCTGGTGGTGCGGGCCCTTCGAATCAAAACCGTGTGCAAAATCAAGAAAGACAGGAGGAACCCGCTCGTATGGGCGGGAGGTTAGTGATAAATACAATAAGTGGTGGTCCCCACCCAGCAGACCGAAGCTGGAGGGAAACGGAGTCATATGCTAGCTCTATCAGGCATGCAGACTTCGAATGTTGTAGTAATTGTGAGGATGGGGCTCCGGCCAAACAACAAAAAATGATGTCTGATGATATCATATTTAGAAGCCGAGACGCTGATAAGGTCGAAGCCCCCACAATCGACCCACTGGTCATATCTGCCCAGGTTGGTCCTGCTTGGATGAAGAGGATCCTGGTTGACAGTGGGAGCTCTATAAACATCTTACTTAAACGGGCTTATGACTTAATGAAAATGGAAGCTAAGGACTTAAAACCTTGCCAATCTCGAGTCCATGGCTTCAATGGAAGTGCTACAATACCCACCAGAGTGATGGAATTACCAGTGGAGTTGGGGCTTGGAGAACGCCGGAGAGTCCGGATGTTGCAGTTTGTTGTTTTGGACATTGATTCACCTTATAATGCATTTTTGGGCCGACCGGCCCTTGCTGAATTCAGGGCAGCCATTGCCCCATGGTGCTTGACTCTGAAGTTCCCCACTGATCACGGGGTCGGAGTCATTCAAGGAGATCAGGCAGTGGGGAGGGCCTGCTATGTTGCTGAACTACGAGGAGTACAGCGAAAGGAGAAAGGAAAGGGCGTAGAGGAATCTCTCTGCGTTCGTTCTGCTGATAATTGACAACTAATGCCTGGGCCCCAGCCCGGGCACCACAACCAATTCCAGAAAGACCTTGACCCCAAAGACAACGAAGATAAAGACGAATCTAAAGAGAATCAAGCTTCCCTGGCCGAACTGACTGTGGACGTCCCAATCAGTGAGGATGATGATTCGAGGATGCTAAAAGTTGGGTCTCAACTGGGCAAACAGACACAACAGGAATTGGTTGAATTTCTTCGGGCGAATCTCGACGTTTTCGCCTGGACACACTTTGATATGTGCGGGATCTCGCCGGACATCGCGAGTCATTCCCTGAAAATCGATCCGCGGTATGTCCCGGTCAAGCAGAAAAGGCGTGGTATGGATCCGGAGAGATCTGTCGCCCTTAAAGAAGAGGTTGATAAATTACGATCAAATGGGTTCATTCGAGATGCTTTGTATCCAGAATGGGTGTCAAATCCCGTGTTGGTTCGGAAACCAAATGGAAAATGGAGGACTTGCATTGACTACTCTAACTTGAATAAGGCTTGTCCAAAGGATAGTTTTCCACTTCCTCGAATTGACCAGCTCGTAGATTCGACAGCTGGACATGAATTATTATCGTTCATGGATGCTTATTCTGGCTACAATCAAATACCTATGCATCTTCCTGATCAAGAACATACCAGCTTCATGACCGATCTGGGACTCTACTGCTACAAAGTCATGCCCTTTGGTCTAAAAAACGCCGGAGCAACATACCAACGCTTGGTCAACCGGATGTTCGCCAACCAGATTGGGAAGACCATGGAGGTTTATGTAGATGACATGCTAGTGAAATCTCGTTTCTCCACAGATCACGTCAGAGCTTTAGACTCGATGTTCTGCATTCTTCGGGAATATGGAATGAAGCTCAATCCATTAAAATGTCACTTCGGTGTTGCCTCTGGAAAGTTCCTCGAGTTCATCGTCAACGCTCGAGGGATAGAAGCAAATCCCGAAAAGGTCTGGGCGATAAGAAACCTGCAAACCCCAAGAACCATAAAACAAGTCCATAGTCTCAATGGGAAAGTAGTAGCACTGAGCAGGTGCATTTCAAAATCCACCGATAAATGCATTCCATTCTTCGATCTGATCCGGAAAGGAAAGCGAAACTTTGAATGGACCATGGAGTGTGAAGACGCATTCTGATCACTGATTCAACATCTTTCCACACCACCGATCTTGTCAAAACCGATTGACCACGAGCAATTGTACCTTTATCTGGCAGTATCAAAGCATGCAATCAGCGCCGCTTTTGTTCGAGAAGAAGACCGAGTGCAGAAACCAGTCTACTATGTTAGTAAACGGCTAACAGGAGCTGAAAGAAATTACCCAAGACTAGAGAAACTGGCGTACTGCCTGGTCATTGCCTCAAGGAAGCTTCGCCCTTATTTCCAAGCTCATTTCCTTACTGTGTACACCGATCAGCCATAACGACAGGTCCTCACGCGGCCTGAGACGTCTGGTAGGTTACTCAAGTGGAACATTGAACTGAGCCAATTTGATATCACTTATGCTCCACAAAGAGCCATTCAAGGACAAGTCCTAGCGGATTTTATAGCCGAATTCACTGTTTCAGAGGATCTGCCTGAAGCCTCTATACCTCCTAAATATATTTGGAAGTTACACACCGATGGTGCATCAAACGATCAGTGTTCCGGTGCCGGAATAGTACTTGAAACCCCCGAAGGCCGATCCATATGCTACGCACTGAGGTTTGAATTTCGCGCAACCAACAATGAGGCCGAATACGAAGCTTTGCTTGTCGGATTAAAAATTGCTTGCGATCTGAAGATTGTTGCTATAGAAATCTACTGCGATTCCCAGTTGGTTGTATATCAAGTTCTGGGCGAATATCAGGCCAAGGATAGACGGCTAGGTGCGTACTTAACCCGAGTTCAAGAAGCGTTAAGTCAATTCGATTACTATGCCATTTACCATATACCCCGAGAGCGTAATCAGAAGGCTGACTCACTAGCAAAGCTGGCAAGTACAGGTGAAGCACAGCAAATGGGACTTGTCCCTGTCGAAACTTTGTCTTCCCCAAGCATTGATCAAATAGAGACGAATTTTTTGTTTGAAACCGCTCCCAGTAGAGAATTGTGGATGACTCCGTATCGAAACTACATCGATAATGGGACATTGCCTGAGCGCAGGAATGAGAAAAGACAAATTCTACGAAAAGCTTCACGCTTCGTCATTCAGAACAGAGTTATGTATAGAAGAGGGTATTCTGTTCCTCTTCTCCGATGTATCGCGCACGATGAAATCAAACGAGTGTTACAAGACGTACACGAAGGAGAATGTGGTGATCACACCGGTGGACAAGCTCTCGCTAAGAAGATACTCCGATACGGATACTACTGGCCGATTGTGAACCGAGATGCAGCGGATTATGCTAGGAAATGTGATAGGTGCCAGAAACACGCCCGGATTTCAAGAGCCCCACCCACCGAGATAACCCAAATGGTCAGTCCCTGGCCATTTGCAATGTGGGGCATCGACATCATCGGTACGCTACCTCTGGCCAAAGGTGGGGCAAGATATGCCATCGTCGCAGTTGACTACTTCACAAAGTGGGCTGAAGCGGAGCCCCTCGCAACCATTACGACCAAGAAAGTAATCAATTTCATAGTTCGCAACATTATCTGTCGATTTGGACTCCCGAATACCATCATCACTGATAACGGAGCCCAATTCAGTAGTACAGAATTCAAGAATTTATGCCAACGGTTCCATATTCATTAAAAGTTCTCGGCAGTCGTGCATCCTCAAGCAAACGGTCAAGTGGAGGCCGTCAATAAAGTCATAAAGTCCATTCTAAAGAAACGACTGGAAAAGGCTGGGGGCAAATGGGTTGATGAACTTCCTATGGCTTTATGGGCCTATCGAACAATCCACAAGACGGCGACCGGGCACACCCCGTTTTCCCTATATTATGGCTCAGAAGCCGTTATTCCAGTCGAGATGGAAGTATCTTCCCATCGCGTGACTTACTATGATCCGAAAACAAACGCTATATTGCTTGCTGAATCATTGGATCTACTGGATGAAAAGCGGGAATAGGTTGATTTGAGAGCAGCCGCACATCGGAGTCGAGTTGCCCGATTGTACAATACCAAAGTTCGACCTCGAACCTTTGAACTCGGCGATCTCGTCCTCAAGAGAATCTATCCGGTCCCTTCACACATGAAACCAAATTGGGAAGGACCATACGTGATCACATAGAGACTTGGAGATGGCACATTCAAGTTGTCAACCATTGACAGTCTTACTTTGCACAGGGTCTGGAATAGCGAGAGTCTCCGTCGCTATTACACCTGACAGGCTTTATTTGTTTTATTCTATTTTTCCATTTAAAGTTTGTTTCCGCATTTTTAAGTTTGAATTCTGTAATAAGGCAACTAACTTTGCCGCATTTTATCACTTCAGCAATAAAATGCCATCTCTTCGAGCCAGAGCAGTGATTCATTGAATACAATGTACGACATCACGATGCACGGAGAGCTAAATTCCATCATGCAATGGGATTTATTCAAATAGAGAGTGGCTGTGATACGACCGGCCACTCGCTAAGAGAAACCCGAGCTCGGGGGCAAGTCATTACACCAATGATAAATAGGATTGATACACGACAATCCTATAACTAATTCCAGGCTCCCAGAGTGTGAGCTGGAATATGAACATCGAACAAATACGGTCCGAAGGAGGACAGATCCGTCCGCCTAACGACCCGGACCGTATTGCGATTAAATACAGTTCCAAAGAGGGTGAACATATCCACCTAACGACTTCGGCTGTACCTTAAACAAGCTGGAGGAGGATGGACCCGTCTACCTAATGACCTCGCTTATCGACTCAGGGTGGATGCAAATCAACCATCCACGATCCTGATTAATCCACTGTTCCCAGAGTGCGAACGTAGTCCAAGTGCCCAAACAACGTGATTGACCGTTTATCGGCCAACTCCATGTTCCCAGAGTGCGAGATGGAGTATAAACTTTAAAATACCGAGTCGAAGAAAGTGGATCCGTTCACCTAATGACTTCGACCATAACTTAACCAAGTTCGAGAGGGATGGATCCGTCCGTCTAACGATCTCACTTGTTGACTCAGGATGGATACGATCTAACCATCCATGACCCTGTTACGCCTTTCTAACTCCCGGAGCGCGAGTTGGAATGCGAACGTTAACTCTGATTTCCCGGAATATGAGATGGAGTAGTAACGTCAATCTTAAGTTCCCAGAGTGTGAACGACCGCTTACAAGATGACTTATGTCCCCGGAGTGTGGATTGATATTTGAAAGCTTTCGATAAGTTGTTACCGATTGCAAGAATGCAAGTGAAAACCCCCGGAGTGCGGATGTAACAATTTATAAAGAAGCAAGTGTAGTTTGACTACTCGATACCCACTCATTGTGATCACAAGCTGATCTTTACAGCTCAACCCCGGAACTGGGGGCAGATGCAAGTGTTAATCACTACCTGAAACGAGTTAAAGTAATGCAAGTACACAGAACTGAGGTTCAAACGCTGCAACCTTTAAGCGTAAAAGGAATAAGAGTTGAAACAAGAAGACAAAATTTTATTTCAACTAATAAAGAGCGATGGCTCGTATACCAGCCTTTCCAAAAAATTCCTACTAGCGGGGGCCAAACCCGCATCTATACACGGCCTATGAAAGAAAAAGATGACAAAATTCCTAATTGCAAAAGGGAACACATGCCTAAAAATAGTCTATCTACTCTTTCTTTTTCCTTAGCTTCTTCTTAGACGAAGAGCCGCTGGAGCCGCCAGTGATCTTCCGCTTTGAGCTCGTTTCTTTGTGAAGACTGTCTCCGGACGGGGGCATGATATCGACGTCCTCCTCCGAATTGGAGTCTAAGGCAATGCTGCTCGCAGGAGGAGTCGGGGGAACAGGATCTACAGCCGGAGGCGGGACTGGCGCACTAGTATCGACAAGCGTGCCCCCAGTGGATATCATCATAAGTGGTGTAGGGTTATGCACCGCTGCTCCGCTCCCTGAGTTGCCACCATGTGTTGCTGCCTCCATCTCGGCGTTAATTTCAGCTAGCATACTTGCTTCTCGGAGGGCTCGGGTTTCATTGTGCGTCGTGGTAGTTTGTGCCGAAGTGTCCGAAGTGGATGAAAATCCACCCAAGCCAAATGGTATATCCGTGAAGGGGTCTCTCTGTCGACCAAGGAGCTCGTTTATCAACTGTTCATCAAAAGAGATTGAGCTCCCCTGCGTTACTTCGACAGGCGCAACCGTCACAACAGAGGTCGCTTCAGAAATGATCGCTTCCTGCGCTTGGCATGATTCCTGGATTGCAGGAAGCGTAGTCGGGGCAAGTTCAGTCACTGATCAGAGAAAAGAAGAATTTGTTAGTATAAATTTCTATACAAGTTCTTCAATCCAGATATACAAGAGGTTAGTTCGGAATACCTTCCTCAGTTTGGCTGGAGGTCGTTTGAACGACTTCAGAAGGATGCTCCTTAATAGGAGATATATGTGGCTGGTCCGGGTCATAGGCTGGTATAGGCTGAGAGTCGATCATCGGAGTCGGCTCGGACTGAGATGACATGACGTTCTCAGAACTTGTAGTGTGATGCTCAACACCAGAGCCTTCTCCAACTTCTGGAGGTTGAGTACCGAGCTGAACCTTCTCATGAGAGATCATGGAGTCGTGAAGAACCTTCTTTTCATCATCATTGAGAATATGGTTCTCCAGCTCAAATTCATCAAAGGCTTCATCGGGACGCCCCGATTTCTCCTCCTCAACCAGCAAATTCCAGGCATTATAAAGATTTGCCGGGTAATCAACGAGCCAAGTCAGGTCTCTATGCCTTAATACTTGGGCGTTGTAAGTGACTAGCAGCTCCTCTATCTCTGCCTCAATCCTGCCTTCCGCTAGTCGGACTTTCTCATCAACCCCAGCTTCGATCTCGCGGACCGTTTCCATAGCCGCGTCCCTCTCTTTCTGGAGCACCACCGCCTGATCACATGCCTCTTGCGCAGAGACGTTTGCCGCATCTTTTTCCTTCATAAGATCGGAAAGCTTGGATTTAAGCTCGTTAAGCTCTTTGAGGGCAGCGTCTCTCTCAGCAGTGATGGTGGTGTTCCTATGACCCATGTCTTCCATCGAAGTATAATGCTCTTGTTTCATTCTAGCCATAGCCGAGTTCGCGTCATCGGCCTTTTTCAGAGCTTCCATTTCAGATTTACGGGAAGACTCGGCCTCGGAGTTGAGCACCTGCATAATTTGGTCCTTTTGACCCAACTCCTTCTCCATCTTTTCAATGATGGCAGCCTGGTCAAATGCCACTTTAGATGCTTTCCTCGCAGCCCTCGCCCACTCCTTGTACTGAACGAATATGTCCGCAACATAATCATGGATAGTATTTTCAGCCGTGCGCGGAATTCTCTTCAGGTGAGGGGGAAAGACATATCCATCAAAGCAGATGTCGGGAAATTCCTTCCTCATTTGCGCGAGTTTGGCTGCTCCTTCCCCGGTCGAATCAGTCACGATTGGTGTAATGATCGAGGAGACAGCTATTTCGGTTCCACGTGGAGGGTCGGATCTAGGAATGTGAGAAGGTGGCTTGGGCCACGAAGTTTCAGGAGGGCGCATAACTGGAGCTGTGGGCGGTACAGAGGTCCTAGGAGGAGGAGAGCGAGATCAAGACCGGCGTACATATCCCCTTTCTCTGTCAGACCTATCCTGACCAAAATGCCCTGATTCGTAATCTCTATCTCCCTCTTTCCTTCGTGGTTCATAATATCGGCGCTTGTTGCGCAGACTGCCAAGCACAGAGCCGCGACCAGACATCGTACCTGAAAAGTAAAACAAGGAGGATTAGTAACCGTTTATGATATGTGATTTGCGGTCAAAATTGCGTAGTGTCGTGAAGAGTGTATGGATGTGTAACCCCCCAGACCAACCAGAAGTGTCGACCACACTGGTAGTAAGAGACTCGCTAACATCGAGAGTATGTTGCAGTTCATCCAACCCGACATCATGCTGTGTGAACACAAGGTCCGGGATTGTAAGGCCGGCGAGCCCTTCGAAGGAGCTTTCCGTCTGCAGGGAGGGGGTATGCCTCTGAGATTTTAACTCCAGAAAGGGGGCGGTTTGTGACCACAGACTTCTGTCTCCCGGATTTAGGCTGTTTAAAAGCCACTGCCTTGCCTTTTCTTTTTTCCTCAGAGTTCGGGGTCCCGTTAGCAGGCCTGACCAATGGTTCTTCATCGGTGTGAGTTCTTTCAGAGTCGGCTTCCTCAATTATAACAACTTTGGGCTTCTTTCGCTTCACTTTTTCTCTGGAGACAGTCTTTAGTGCGCCGTCAAGCCTTATGCTTTGCCTCCGCCCAATCAACCCGAGAATTCTGAGATTCCGGTCCGTCAGCAGCAGTTCGATATTCCTTTCTTCACTTGGAATTTCTTGGAGAACCCGGACTATCTCTTTGTAGTAACCGCCGTCAGGATGCTGGATTATTGCTGAAAGAAAAGAAAAAGAAAATATGAGTTCAATTTCATTTATGAATTGCCTTGTCAACAACTCGGGAAAATGACGATACTCACATCTGAATAGCCATCTTCTGGCAAATCCTGGAGGACATCGGAAGTAATACTATTTCGACTTGTAGTAGCTCAGTCTCGTCCAAGACCCTGTGACCACTTGGCAATTTCTTACAAACTCTAGGAATGTGAAAGATGGACTATCAGTCCAACTTTTGAAGTTGAACAAATATCTTATATCGGTCATGCGAGGAGGTCGATATAGGTATTCCATGAATGCAATGAACAGGCTGTTGAGCGAAGCATATCCATTCGGGTGAAGTTGAGATGGGGCGATCCCCAAATAAGCCAGCACTTCTCTTATATAGTCATTAAACGGAGGAAGTGTCCCGGCTGCGCACGCATGACGATTAAATGCAGTGTATCCCTCCGGGGGATTATGCGGTCTATCATCTGGTCCCGGTAATATTACGTCGTACAACGACAGACCATGCCTTAAGCATATTCTCCCTAGCATATCTTAGGAAATATTGGACGGGACAGAGTCAGGTGGACTATTAATGAAGGACGCGTCAGGCAACTCGTCCGGGGCTGGACCGATGACTTCGGCCTCGATGTCCGGTATTTCAAGTCTGGGAGGGGTTAGATTCTGAGTTTCTTGCTGCTGCAAACTTGATGGTTCCATAACTAGCTAACTCACGAGAAGTCATCGTTAGACGATAAAAAGCCCGTGCATTCCCCAGTGTAAAGTGTATGAATATGATTGTGCAGTGCAAGTGTTATGCGTAACTTGAGCAGATTTCTACGAAATAAACCTAAATGTGTGAACGACAAAACGTTGAGAGTCAGACCGGAAATGACCGTCATCGCTGACCGTCACAACCGCACCATCCAGATACTAACAATTGATTCAGAGTAAAGTTCGTTATATTTTGTTGGGTTATAGTTCCATCTACGAGCTTCAAAAGGCAGGCAGATGTGCAGTACTACGATCAAGTTCGATCATGCAAGGCAGAAGCTCGTAGGAGTCAAGTGTGTAGTTTAATTATCAAGTCCAGATATGCAAGAATGAAGTTCATCGGAACCATGTTTTCAAGTGCTCAAGATTTCGTATCCATCAAAGGGAAAGTTCGAATCTATCCCGGGAGGCTCGTTCGAGCCCATCAGGTTACAAGTTCGAACTGATACCAAGCATCGTGCTTCGAATCGATCATTGGTGGTTTGGTTCGTATCGATCATGATGATGCGACTTCGTATCGGTCACTGGTGGTCTGGTTCGTATCGATCGGAAAGGTCTTAGCTTAACATCAATAACACTCGAGTCGATACTTTTCGTATCGATTGTAATGGCAAAATTCGTATCGATCGTAATGGCAAAATTCGTATCGATCTAAAGCTAAGGATTTCAGAGTAATCATTAACTTATTATCAGTTACTTCGAGTCGATACGATCCTTCTCCATAACCATCGATACGAAGCCACATCGTCTCCACTGACATATCCCGTTTGTCGATGCGAGATCCAGGGAGAAATGTCACTGCCTTCATCGATTCGAGCACGAGCCCCCAGATCGATCCAACTTTCTTTTGTTTTTCCCACTCATTCTTCCTCAACCAACCGGAGCACCGCTATGGTCGTTTACAACCAAACTTTGGCCCAGATCTGGTTTTGATAACTACCAGAATCAATGTTCAATGAAGATGGAGTGGATCTGAGATAAATTCGTTGTCTGGATTTATGGTTAATTACCTAAATTGAGGATGAAATTCGAAGGATTAGAAGGACAAATCTGATGGATTCGGAGATAGGTTGCAGTTCTTCTTTCTTGAAGGATACGGGTCGATGCGAAAACGCAGAGAGTATAAAGAAATAGTAAAAAATGGAAAGTAAAAAAGTGAAAAATGGCGAGGTCCCAGGTATTTATATGGGGCCTAGGGTAGAACCAAGTCGATTCGTTTCGCAGTCCACATGACCGGCCACAACCAGTTGACCCACGGATCGAGTCGAAGGCTTTGCTCGAATCCACTTGACCCGAAGTTTCCATCGATACGAAATGGACAATTAACCATCGGTACGAAGCCCACAGAGAAGACACCTGTAGGCGGTAGATTCCATCGATTCGAAGTGTCCATTTTGCAACCATCAACTCACAACGGTACGGGTCGATCGATGGGAACATTAAATTCGTGTCCATCAAAGGCCTATCGATACGAATGAGCATTTCGTATCCATCAACTTGACCCACATCGCTATGAAAAACTACTTTTCAACCTTCTATGTTGATTCAGGAGAGGATCGATACGAAGGAACTACTCGAAAACAACCATCAAGCGTTGTTTCAACTCGAATTTCAAATCGGTTCAGGAGAGAGTCAATACGAAATTCGATAACGAGCTAAACTGGAAACGACTCGCGAACTTGCAACGTTAACGAGAGTTAGCTAATCATTATCACACAGCAGTCAATTACGAGCAGTACAGAGTGCAACTTTCAACAAAAGATATGATAATTGTTCAAAGAGAACCTGTAGCTTTTCAAAGCACATCATGTTTCCACAAGACGTACTTTGGGGGGCAAATGTTATCCCGCCTTTTGGCAAGGCCAGGATACCGAGGAATTGATTGGATTCCAAATGTCGCTCGTCATGGATATCGATGAATTTTGTCCGAGTCCGGATCAAGCTACAATTGATAAGACATGACTAAGAAAGCAAAGGAAGTCAACGTCCCATGTTTCAAGTCAATCCGAGTTCATATGCTCAGGTTATGATGGATACAAGCTGGAGGAAAAAACATGTTTTCGTATCCATCAATAAACTTCATTTCGTACCCATCAGGGAGCATCGTTTCGTATCGATAGAGGTAGCCGTGTTTCGAATCCATCGAGTTCGTATCGATGGATTTCGTGTCCATTGATAGTTAGTACAACTCGTATCGACTGGCCAAGTGTCTGTTTCGTATCCATCATGGAAATCTCTCTTCGTGTCCATCAGGTTACCTTACTTTGTATCCATCCAGCCCGTGCCCATCATCCGCTTCGCATCGGCAAGTTCCCATGATTTCGTATCGATGGAGTTGGCAATGTTCGAACCCATCGAGTTTGCATCGATCGGGTTCGTATCCATCGATAGATGACGTGCCTCACAACGATCAGCTAATGACTACTTCGAATCCATGCCTACTGGCTTATTCGTATCCAACAAGTCAACGAACTAGGGTGACGTGTCACCCATCGAAGCAAACGAGGCGAGATCTATGGAGTCGAAGCGGTCAACACGGCATGAAGACCGGATCGAAATGAAGTGCGTGCGCCACATCATCTCAGAAACACGTGCAGTGATCGATACGGGGGGATCGAGTCGAATCCATGGAGTCGAACAGAACAGAATACTAAGGAATTCCATTTCGTATCGACGAGATCTCATAATCTACTGATCCAAATTCAATGAAATTTTCACAGATGCTTGCATATACTTTAAGGAGTGTATCTGCCAAATTCCAGCTCAGTTGAACATCATCTTGATCGATACAAAATGGATTCGTATCGATCACAGATCAAGGCAAAACATTCTGGAAATGGTCGCGTGGGCCCCCTCACGTGCCAGAACGAGTCTCCCGAAGTTTGAGCGAAAACTTAGCCTCCTACGCCTATAAATAGAGCCCCAGATCCTACAGAAGGACTTTTTGATTCTCAAGCGTCCAGACTCTGCCGGGTCAAGACTTGCATCATACTTTTGCTGTCAATTTCGAATTGTAATCTGTAATCGGCTGTTGTTCGCTGTAATCACTTGTAATCATTGAAAGAGAATCAATAAAACCATCAAAACTTCATAGTGGACGTAGGCAATACGCAGAACCACTCTAAATCGCTTGTCTTTGCATTTTACATTTCTGTTTGTTGGAGTTTTTGTTAGATAATCTTTGTTTTATATTTATATTCTTCATTTTATCTCTTCAAAAAACTTTCGAAGAGTGTTGTGCTCATTTTTGGTACAAACAGTTTGTTCATCAAAGAAGGATGATGTTGCTGAACCTACTTGTAGACCCTCATCCTCTTCAAACCCTGTTCAAACTCCAATAGCTCCAAAATGGTCACCTATAGAAGATGTTCCGTCTCCAAACTCATGGGAACGTAGATTTTAATGAACGGTGGCTAAATTATATATATATATAATGTTGATGTTTTTCAATAAAATGTATAAATATAATGCAATGATAATACAATTTATATTTCTATAATTTTTTGAAAAACAGCAAAAATGTGCATTTCTAACAGGTTCGGTCGACCGAAGACCTGAGTCGGTCAGCCGAACCCATCCCGAAAGTTTCAAATGTACATTTCTAACAGGGTCGGTCGACCGAAGACCTGAGTCGGTCAGCCGAACCCATCCCGAAAGTTCCAACGATTCTCAAATAACCCAGTCGGTCAGCCAACGCAGTCTTTTCGGTCGACCGAACGTGTATTCTGTTGTTTTTTACTTCAGATTAGTACCCCATCCATTCACATTTTCAACCTACCTCTTCACTTTTACTTTCCCAATTTCAGTTTTTACCCTAGCCCCCATTAAAATTCTCTCAAATTTTTTTTTACTCAAAAATAATGGCTCCTAAGAAGAGAACAAAGACTACCGGTGGCTCATCTTCATCAACTCCAGTAGATACTCAAATCGCCTCATGGCTTGTCAATGACGTAGCACTTCAAAGATGGATACAACTTCAAGATGCCAAAATCTTTGAAGAATCATTTGTAAGTTACCCTGATTTCGCTTCCTACGGTATTGAAAATGCCGCTATTGAGAGTGGACTTGATACATTTCTTGACCATAGGAAAAATAATTTGAAAATCAATCATATTATGGTCAAATTATTTCTAGCAAACCTTAACCTTGTCAATCCGCCGAGAAACACTGACAATTGTATTTGGACATCGGTTTGTGGCACTTCAATTTTCCTTTCCATTGATCGAATTAACCACATTTTGGATGCTAGACCGGGTGGAATCTCATTACACGATGTAGATTGTAATATATCAAGTCATGACCGGATAAGCCATTTATTTTTCGAAGATGATGCTACAGATTTTAGACAAACATCATCACTTAGACCTAAAGCTCGACTCCTTCATCGATTCATGATGAAATCTTTAGTTCCTAGAGGTGGTTCATATCATCTAGTATATCCCGAAAATTTTAAGGCATTGTATGCTATTTGTAGGAAAATACGAGTTAATTGGGCACAACTTCTTATGGATGAATTTCTCTCTTTTAACCAAGAAAAGATGTTCCATATTTATTATGGAGAATACATAATGAGATTGATCAGTAGCTTCGTCATCAATGCTCCGAAATCCAAAACCTCCAAAGTCCGTATTTTTGATTCAAGGACCATAAAGTTAACGAAATTGCCTGATGCTCCACCTAGATTTATAAGATTTGAGCAATGGAGTGCTACTCCGAGAGAACAACTACGCCGTATCTATTCTACACCTCAACCATCTACTCATGCTACGGAACGTCTAACCCGCCAATCCTCAATTCAACGACCAACTCCCGGAATTAGTACGGAGGCGGCCATTGATATTTTGGCTCAAAATCAACTAGACTTGGATGCCCGGCTACGAAAGATTGATGGTCGTTTCAAGAAAATCAAGGGCTTCTTTGTGAATTTATGGGATGCCTTATCATGTACTTTCGAAGCCGGTGCCTCTTATGTTGCTCCCAGAAAAAGACCGGCACCAAATTTCTCTTGGTCTACTTCAGATAACACAAGTTCCAGTACATCAGGAACTCACGTTCCTCACACTCAAAGACGTGGTAAGGAACCTGCTCCTCCGGAAGAAAATATTCGTCCAGAATTTTGGGATTCCGATGTTGATGAGGAGTGATCATATTGTTTTACAACTTGCCATTTCATAATTTCAATTGTTTTTTTAACAATATGTCTATTGTTAGATGTTGTGTAGTAAGTAAACATCATTAATATTCCTATTTTGTTTGAGTATGTAATATTTAAAACTCGATGTTTTCTTACTTATGTTACATGTTCCATATTTCTTTTACATATTACATCTAGTAAGTATTCCTTTTTGTCGATGACAAAGGGGGAGAAATATATGAAAGCTAACAAATTTTTTGTAGAAAAGTCGCCATATATTCAGGGAGAGAATTATAATATATATATATATATATATATGCTACTTCATCACATAAGTATTGTCATCAATCAAAAAGGGGGAGAATGTTGATTCATGAGTTTTGATTCATGACACAAGCTTCAGAGATCATACGACGAATTACAAAGAGAATACTATACGAAAGCGACAAAAAGAGAATAAACGTATACTGTGAACTACAAAGGAGACAAGTCTACAATCCAGAGATTAGTATGAATATTTTAAATGTATTGAGTCTTAGAATATTGTTAAAATCATTCCTCAAGTAGTCACACACACACACAAATTGATTTATATTGAGTTATACATAAATTAGTGTGTACTATGCAATTGACAACAAGTCGGCTGACCGACCAGAAACCTCTGTCGACCGACTCTGTGTCAAATGCACAGATATACACTGTTCTATGTACGGTTTTGAAACTCAGCTGACCGGCCAGTTTTCTCGGTCAACCGACCTGAACATAACGGCTAGTTTTCTAAAGAGTTGCGATTGTTCATGAAGAGGAATGTCCTTCAATCCAAGAGATACGGACACAACTTTTGATTGAAACTCTTCATGAAAGATTGTAACTATTCTACAACTATATAAACATGTTCAATTCACTTCTACAATCACCAATTCTTGTTTTAATTCTGAAATCTATTCTCTATTATTCTCTGCAAATAAAAAACATTCATTCTCATTCAATATCACTAGAATCCTTGAATTAATTCATATACTTCGATTCTATGTGATTATCTTCCTTCTAAATCTTCACACTCATATATACTCTTGAGGATTTGATTATAGGAAAGTTGTTGTTGAGTAAATTTCGAAAAGGCCAGCCCACCGAACTGCACACCGGACCAGATCCCACCGAACCAAGTTCGCCTACTGAACCAACTCCTTCCCCTGCCTACCGAACCAAATCCCACCGAACCAAGTTTGCCTACCAAACCAAGTTCTCACCGAACCAACTCCTTCCCCTGCCTACCGAACCAAGTTCCCACCGAACCAAGTTCGCCTACCGAACCAAGTTCCCACCGAACCAAGTTTGCCTACCGAACCAAGTTCCCACCGAACCAAGTTCGCCTACCGAACCAAACTCCCACCAAACCAAACTCCATCCACTCACAACCGGACCAAGGCGTACCGGATCGACACTGCTAGGCCAGATCGCATCAGCCCAGGCCCACCAGCAGCTATATACATCCAAGACCCCTGCTTCCAGCTTCACTCTATAAATAGAGGGGCAGGGGTACAACAATGGGGGACAAGTTTGAGAGCTCAAGCACGGAGAGAATTTTCAAACAACTTTCATATACTTAGATCAAAGCTTTGTACTTGTAATCTGAAGAGTAAAGGATAATAACATATAAAGTGGACGTAGGCACATTCTGGCTGATCCACTATAAATCTATGTGTCTTTTACAGTTTAGTCCCTGCTTTTTATATATTTGCATAAACCACCCAAATCACTAAGAATTACATAAAATCAACTAAACCATACGACTTGGAGGTGTTTGCCCATTTTTTGTGCAAACATTTTTGGTGCTTTCATTGAGAGCACTGCACCCCGGACTTCAGCTTCTCCCACTTAACTTTCTTCCTATCAGCGTCGCACATTGCTTGGAAGACATGCCTCCCAAGCAGAAGAAAGATGTTAACAAAGGAAAAAACATCGCAACCAGCAGTCTTCCAGATCCAGTGGTCATAGATCAAGTAAATCATCCCCTTCCAGCAGCAGTACCAAATGAGGGTCAGGCAAATCCGACAACCCCTGCCACAGAACAGCCGGCAGCAATTACTAGGGCAGATCTAGACAGGGTTGTGGCTGAGTGACTAACCGCTTCACATCCCAGCAGGAAGCCTTGGTGGACCAACTCATGTCATGCTTAAGGGATGCCGAAGAGTCCAACCTCAACACTGAATAATGGGGTGAGTCCCAGTCTGGAGGATCTCAGAGACAACAAAGATCTTCCTTCTTCGAAGGAGCTAACAACAGAAGCGGCCATGGTAGGAGTCGAGACCGAGCTCAGCCCGAAGTTAGACCTGAGGAAACGCTTGGAACCGAACCCAATGGGGGAGGTACCGGGCGGAGGTCAACTGTAGCCGAGCCTGTCATACTGCCTAACCATGGAAACACCAGTGAACGGGGCCGAGCTAGAGTCCAGCCCGAAGTTGGACCCGAGGAAGTTCTTAGATCAGAACCCAGCAGAGGAAGATCAAGGCAAGAGCCAACTGTAGCTAACCCTAGCATGCTCACAGAAGATCAAAGACAACCACTGGAAAATATCAGGAATGATAGACGATACCATCCCTATAGGTCATCTGGACGGAATCAGTCCCACAGAGCAGAACCGAGCTCATTTCTATCTGCTCCAAATTCTGATGAAAGGATGGCACACTTGTTCAGAGAGTGCGTCCAACGGGATCAAAGAGATTGAGGGATAGGCGCTAGGGTAACCAGCCCCTTCGCCCGCAATATCGAAATTGCCATCACCCCCCGAGAATGGAAGATGCCAACAATGGAACCTTACAAAGGAACTTCCGACCCTGTTGTACACTTACAGAGATACACACAGCATATGCTCATGAGTGGAGCAATAGAGGGAGTACTGTGCAAATGCTTTCCACTATTCTTAGAAGATCTAGCTACCTCCTGGTTCTGTCATCTACCCCAAGGATCCATCAGCTCGTGGGAAATGCTGAAAGAAAAGTTTATCAGCCAGTTCCGCATTCATGTGGAACAACCCAAGGATGCTTATTCCTTATCCAGTATCAAACAGAAACCTGGAGAGAAGCTGCAGCAATACCTAACCCGATTCAATGCCGCAACGGTCGTAGTCCAAGATGCCGATGAGAAGCTTATCCTAATGGCCCTCTGTAGTGGTGTGCATCTGGATACTAAATTTGCTAGAAGATTGACAAAAGAAAAACCAGCTACTTTACCCGATTTCTTCCATGAAGCTGGGAAATATATGAGACTTGAAGATGCTGCCACTGAGGGGCAGTCAGGGTAACAAAATAAGGCAGCTCACGGCAACACGCCCGCTGTAGCAAAGGACGTTCGAAGATATGACTCTAGTGATAATGCTGGGGGAAAGAAGGGAGAAAAGCGTCTATATCGGCCAGGACCGAGATTTGACACTTACACCCCTTTGAATGAAACGATCGAAAACATCTTCCTGGCCACTCAAGACGAAGTTAAATACAAACACCCCCCGCACAAGAAGGAATCAGATAATGCAATTAAGTCTGGAAAATTCTGCCGCTTCAACGAATCCCATGGGCATGATACCAATGAATGCAATCATCTCCGGGACTTGATTGAAGAACACATCAGAAGAAGGAGACTGGAATGCTATGTAAAAGGCAGAACAGGACTCTAGTTCCTGCCAATGAGAACCCGAAGCTACCCTCCCCAGAAATAGGCAGAGGAAATCACAACACCAGCGGCTCCAGTCAAGAGAAGATAGTGGTCCATACCATCTCGGGAGGACCACACATCGCCGATAGAAGCTCGGCAGAGATGGAAAGATATGGAAAGCCGCTTAGAAACAATGAAGACTGCGTTAATTCTGTTATAGAAGAACGCCACTCGAAGCGGAAAGAGAGTGATGACATCACATTCAGTAGGCGTGACCTAGAGGGAAGGCAGTACCCTCACATGGATCCCATGGTTATCTCTGCCCGGCTCGGTCCAACCGAAGTTTTCCAAATTCTAGTAGACACTGGAAGCTCAGTAAATATCCTATTCAAGCATGCATTCGAAAAAATGAAACTTTCAATAAAGGATGTTTCTCCCTACAATAAACCACTACACGGTTTCACTGGAGATGCGAAGATGCCCCTCGGGCAACTGGACCTCTTTGTTAAAATTGGAAGTCATCCCCGCTTCGTTGTGCGGAAACAGACATTTGTGCTGATAGAAAACCACTCGGCCTACAATGCCTTCTTAGGAAGGCCAGCCTTGTCTGATTTCCAAATTGTCCTGGCCCCATGGTGCCTAAAGATGAAATTTCCAACGGACAATGGAGTAGGGGAAGTAGAGGGAGACCAGGACATTGCTCGAGACTGCTATGTAACTGAACTTCGCAACAACCACAGGAAGGATAAAGGGAAGAGTGTAGAGATTGCCCTCTGCACAAAAAGTTTGGAAGCATAGCAACTAAAGAAAGCCCCTCCTCTTCGATATACCAGCGACCCTTTCAATGAATTAGACCCCAGGGACAAAGAGGGGGAGGGCACCGTCGAGCCTACAGAGGCTATGGAATTTGTATCTGTAGACCGACAAGACTCGAGTAGACTGTTGAAAGTCGGGTCCCAACTAAAAGCAGAATTGAAGGAACAACTCATTGATTTTCTCCACCACAACTTGGATGGATTTGCATGGTCACACGCTGACATGACCGGAATCTCCCCTGACATAGCATGCCACGTACTAAACATTGATCCTACCAAGGCGCCAGTAAAACAGAAAAAGAGAAGTATGGGGGCAGAACGATCAGCAGCCCTCGATGAAGAAGTAAAGAACCTGCTTGCCAATGACTTCATACGAGAAGCCATCTACCCAGAGTGGATCGCCAACCCGGTGTTAGTAAAGAAGGCTAATGGGAAGTGGCGAACATGCATTGACTTCTCCAACTTAAATGACGCCTGCCCGAAGGATTGCTTCCCGCTTCCCCGAATCGATCAGCTTGTAGACAGCACAGCCAGACACGAACTCTTATCTTTCATGGACGCATACTCAGGATATAACCAAATTCCTATGCATGCTCCCGATCAAGACCACACTAGTTTCATGACTGACCGGGGAATGTACTGCTACAAGGTAATGCCTTCGGACTTAAAAACGCAGGAGCCACCTATCAGCGCCTCGTCAACAAGATGTTTGCGGGGTTAATAGGACAAACTATGGAAGTTTAAGTGGATGACATGCTGGTAAAGTCAAGGGAAGCCGACGATCACGTAAGCCACCTGGATGAAATGTTTCGAGTACTTCGCCAATATTGAATGAAGCTGAATCCTCTAAAGTGCTCCTTCAGAGTATCATCAGGAAAGTTTCTAGGATTCATCGTCCATGCCAGAGGAATTGAAGCAAACCCTGAACAAGTCCGAGCTCTGAAAGATATCAGGATACCTTCTACCCGAAAAGAAATGCAGAGCCTAAATGGGAAGGTGGCCACCCTGAGCAGATTCATCTCCAAAGCGACTGACAAATGCATCCCTTTCTTCGAAGCTCTAAAGAAAGAGAAAGGAAAATTCGAATGGACTGACGAATGCTTAACAACTTTCCTTAACTTAATCGAACACCTCCAGAGACCACCGGTACACTCAACTCTGAACAAAGGCGAAGAGCTATACCTATACCTTGCTGTGTCATCTCATGCTCTAAGCGCCGCATTGGTGAGAGAAGACAAACGCACGCAGCGGCCAGTATACTTTGTAAGCAAGAGGCTTACGGGGGCAGAAGCCAGATATCTTAAACTTGAGAAACTAGCGTACTGTTTACTAATCACATCACAGAAACTGCGTCACTATTTTCAATCCCATTCCCTCAGAGTTCTGACCGATCAACCACTAAGGCAGGTACTCCATCGTCCCGACACTTCTAGGCGACTACTTAAGTGGTGCATTGAACTAAGTCAATATGATATCACCTACCATCCTCGCACCGCCATCAAGGGACAAGCCATGGCCGATTTCATTGCCGAATTCACTACCAATGAAAGTAAGGAGCAATCGGAAATAGCAGAAGACATCAAGTGGAATCTCTTTGTGGATGGTGCGTCAAACGAACAAGGCTCGGGGGCAGGTGTGGTAATAATCACTCCCAGGGGAAATAAGCTACACTATGCTATAAGGTTGGAATTCGCTGCCACCAACAACGATGCAGAGTATGAAGCAGTGATAGCTAGATTAGAACTTGCCTTAGAAATCGGAGCCAATTCTTTGTGTCTTCATAGCGACTCTCAACTTATTGTAAATCAAATACTAGGAGAATTCAAGGCTCGAGAAGAACGACTCATAGCATATTTAAAGAAGACCAAGTTGCTTCTCAATCGATTGGATCACTATTTAATCAAACACATCCCTCGGGAAGAGAACCAAGAGGCCGACGAATTGGCGAAGCAAGCTAGCATGAGAGACGGCACTATTTCTGGAGCAGTAGCCATCCCAAAGCAACTGACCCCAAGTTTTGAGCAAGTGAATTTGATAGATGCAACCGAAGAAGCAACTTGGATGACTCCCATCCGAGACTACTTACAAAGTGGCACGCTGCCCAACGGGCGTAACGAAGTCAAGAAAATCTTGAGGAAAGCTTCCCGCTACACAAT
The DNA here is from genome assembly GCA_030737815.1 of Allium fistulosum. NCBI lineage: Eukaryota > Viridiplantae > Streptophyta > Magnoliopsida > Asparagales > Amaryllidaceae > Allium > Allium fistulosum. The sequence goes on from CM060902.1 coordinate 892,405,680, forward strand.
ACAAGAGGGCACCCTCTATCGGCGCGGCTCCTCTAACCCCTTATTAAGGTGTGTCGCTGGAAGGGAAGCCAAGGAAATCTTATCCAACATCCATCAAGGGAGCTGCGGAGATCACACTGGAGGGCAGACTTTGGCCAAAAAGATACTCCAATATGGATATTTCTGGCCTACCTTAAGCAAGGACGCCTTAGATTTCATCAGAAAATGTGACAGATGTCAGAAGTTTGCTAAGATTCCGCGGCTACCAACAACTGAGATTACTCAAATGACCAGCCCTTGGCCCTTTGCAGTATGGGGAATTGACTTGATTGGCGAACTGCCAATGGGCCGAGACGGGGCCAAATATGCTATAGTGGCAGTCGACTATTTCACCAAATGGGTGGAAGCAGAACCCCTAAATAAAGTATCTTCAGCAAAAGTTATTAACTTCTTGATCAAAAATGTTCTATGCAGGTACGGAGTCCCATTCAAAATCATATCAGACAATGGACTTAAGTTTGACAGCGAGGAGTTCGCCAACTGGTGCCAAGAGCACGGAATTCACAAAAGCTTCTCATCTGTAGCTTATCCCTAGGCAAACGGACAAGTCGAAGCCGTCAACAAAATTCTCAAAACTTTAATAAAAAAGAAACGCGAAAAGTCAAAAGGCGCTTGGGTGGATGAACTCCCTACGGCACTATGGGCCTATCGCACATTTTTTAGAACATCAACAGGGCATACTCCATTCTCTTTGGCATACGGATCAGAGACTATGCTCCCAGTTGAAACTATAGTGCCTTCCCACTGTAGGATCCACTATAACCCAGAAGAGAACGAAGAACTCCTCTACATGTCTTTGGATCTAATTGAGGAAAGAAGAAATGATGCAGCCCTCAAAGCAGCAGCTCACAAGCAAAAAGTGGCAACGCAATACAACTCCAAAGTCAAGCATCGTAGCTTACAAAAAGGAGATCTTGTCCTCAAGCGAATCTTCCTACGCCCCGGAGCGCTAGATCCAATCTAGGACGGACCATATGTAATTCATAAAGATCTCCACAATGGGGCTTATATTTTGTCAACAGTTGACGGGGAGGTGTTCCAGAGAGCATGAAACATCCAATACCTTCGTCGATACTTTTCTTAACTTGTACTGCCCATATGAAGTGAATTAACAAAGAGAATCAGTGGACGTAGGCATCTTCGTGCCGAACCACTTTAAAAAACTTGTCTCTTTTTAACTTGTTCCTTTATATCTTGGCTGCTGGTTAATTTTATCCTTTTCTGTTGAACAAAATCCTATGTAATAGCATTTCCATTAAAGGCGCTCCACAGCGTGACTTCTCCTAGACAAGACCTAACAGGTACTATACGAATCTATGCCCTTGCCAATGAGACACTTTTGCTCCGGCATCCCTCTGTTGCGGGTTAACTCATTGATCGCGACGGCCCTCAAAGCCAACTGTAATGAGCCGATTATAAGCCACCGAGAAGGCCGACTATAGCCAAGGCAGCTCATTACGGCGTTCGGCTCGCCGGCAACTGTGAACCTACTTTAAACCCCAACATAAGGTATGGCCAGCCAGGGGTAGTTCACGGTTGACGATCGGCACCCACGCTAGCCGGCCACAGTAAATCGAATAATACCCACGATTACGGGCCATAATGGCCCGGGTAGTTACTGTGCGCGATCTCGGCTCCGATATGTATTAAGTACGGTTGTGGTAAAAAAGATTAACTCCCCGCGAAGGCGTAAGATGGGTGACAAATGTCTCCAAGACCCACAGCTAGGGAAAGTGACTACAAAGCCCGTTTGCCACGAACTTAAGCACGTCGAAGGCCTTCCGTGATTGGAAGTTTTACTATTTCTCATATTTCAATTTTATTTAAAAAAGCTTTCCTCCTATCCTCTATAACAATCTCTAAAGTACAGGATACAGAGTAGGAGATACTCGCCAATGGGGGTAGGGACTCACAATTGGATGGCAGGGCATTCAACCGCATTCCATACTCGGTCATACAAGATATTCAAAACTGCCATCTACAATTAGAACATGAAAGGCGGTATTTTCTTCTTTTGTGTACAAATACATGGCTATAATTTATTCATACATCACACTAGCATTGCAAGACATGAAATTATGTTTTAAGCAAGAACTTGACATCAAACACAACTGAATTACAAGCATATGCATAGCTATATTTCTCATACAACATGTCAAAATAACAAAAGCATTCAAATACGACAGAATCAGCTAAAGTTAAAAAATTACACGTCAAGAATAATGCTGTTTATTACAAATAACATAATTACAACCTAAAAATTACGTTACTGTTTTGAGACTAACATATACAACAATTTCAAGTCCACAAAAAGATATCCAGGTCAAATCAAGGAGCCGGCTGCGTCGGAGCTTTACCCTTGACATGTTGCCCACCTGTCCGGTCAAAGAAAGAATTCATTAGTGATAAGCAACCAAGTTAACAGAAAGACTAGAAGGGAAGACTTACCAGCGCCTGCTTCCTGACCATCCTGATCATCATCCTCTACCTGCGCACCTGCCTCCTCAGCGGCAAGCAGCTGCATACCCTCCTTCACCGCCACCTTCTCCTCCTTGGTAAACTGGGCAGTGACCACATCCATTCTGAAGACTGCACCACCTTCTTTATCCGCATCAGCCCTAGCCTCCTCTAGAGCCCGGAGATAAATCCTGGCCATAACTCGGGGGTAATCATCCATCCAGGATAAGTTACCCTGTTTCCAAGTGCGGAAATACATATCCTGGAGCATCTCATCCATCATCCCCTCGTGTTCCTCAAGCTCCCGGCTCAGAAGCACGCAGCTTAGCAATGGCAGCATCCCTCTCCGATCGGTATCGTGAGCGGTCAGCCTGAAGGGATATCCTCATCGCCTCCATCTCCTCCTTCAACCTGGACTGAGCAAGCTCCGCGGCCTCAAGTCTCCCCGATAATTCCTGTACTCGCTCGAGGTCCGCTTGTCGAACCTCATCCACCTTCGCAATGGCTATGTCAATCCGCTCCTTGCAGGCGGCCTCCATTTTTCGCAACTCTGCCCTGTTGGCATCTTCCAAAGTCTTCTTCAGTTGCCGGGATGCAGCCTCGTGCTGAGAAATTTGAATGGCTTGATCGGCAAGCTGCTTAGCCTGGTCGGAGACCATTAACCGTAGCCGAATGTTGGCACTCCCAATTTCCTCCCCGGCCTTGACTAGTCGGGCATGATGCCCCATCAATTTCCTGGACTCCTCGGCAACCCGGTCGATGTTCGCCTTAGCTTCATCCCCCAGAGTTACAACCCGGGTGGTAAGCAAATCGAGGTCCAGGGACTTAGCTTCGTCAAGCACCCGTACCATAGGATTGTGAGGGAGAAGGTGCTCACCAGCAACCTCATCGAAGGAGATGTCATGAAAGGCCCGGTCCAGGACTGGATGACCCGCAAACGGATTACGAACCAAGCATGGGTGATCTATCGGGGTGGTGGTTGGATTCTCAGACGGATGTGGGGAAGGCATAAACTCGGTATCCTCCTCCGTAATATCGTGAATAGGCTTTAGTGGGGCCGGAGGGCTAGGAAGTGACTCAAACGAAGATCGACTCCTCTTCCTCTTTTGTATATCTTCTTCAATAACTCCAAGAAGAGGACGATAGCCGACTACATCTCCAGGGCGGTTAGTAGGAGGCTTCGGCTTGGCAGAAGCTTTGAGGAGTCTGTATTGTTCAAGCCTGTGCCGAAGATCTGAGGTCTTGGTCGTTCTGCCCGCTCCTGGAATGAAAACCAAGTGTCACCAGCATGCATTGAGCCATCATTCAAGAATTAAAAAGAATAAAGAGAAATTCACCTTGAATCGCAGAAGTTGCCTCAGTAGAAGCACTCTCGGAAGATAAATCGGCGCCGGTCCCGGCCTTATCAGCTTTCTTGGGCTTCTCTGCCAAGGCCAATCTTTCCTCCAACTCTTCAAAGGCTTGGCGGAGAGCGCCATCTGTCCACTCTTGAATCACGCCTGCCTGCCCAGGAGGCAAAGCCCCGGTGCCATCACCGGCCTGTTCTTCGCCACCATCATCACCATGACGATCACCGTCACCTTCTCTACCACTTCCGCTTTCCGCCTCACCTCCTTCGTCCTCGCCTTTTTCCTCCTCCTGAACATCTGGATGTGTGCTGGGAGAGGGTCGATCGGACATCTTGAGTTTTTTTCCCCCGGCGACAGGATGCACCGAGAAGGGTCTCCTTTTGCTGCCCTTCGCTGTGGCCCCTACTGTGGCTTTGGCAGCTCTCTCCTCCGCCGTGTCTCTCTGCTTAACCATGGACTGATGTGGAAGGATCAGGTTGTGCCTCAGAAGTGTAGCATTCCTGATCAAGTAAGAAGCCGACCTGTCCCTTCCCGTAATGGCTTATATTTCCACAGCCATCTGAACCAGGCGATCATTCTCCACGACCGCAAAGCCACCTGTCGCTAGCAAGAAATAAAAACACATAAGAAGAAGCATTGCAGTCATAACGGAAATTATAAATAAGCTTCAAACTTACAGCCGGAGGTGAAGCGACGGATGGAAACAGAGTCATCCTTGATAAAAAACCATTCTTTCTTAAACATGCTGAACTTCGAATATAAGTCCAGGACAGGCTTGAAAGATATGGCTGATTCCAAGCTGATGTATGGAGACCCCTTCTTATAGTCTCTCAAATTGTACAAGTACCGGATCTCCCGGTTGGAGGGAGGACGCCCATACCTCCTCTAGAAAATGACAAACAGGCTCACCAGGATGGCATAGGAGTTAGGCTGAAGCTGAAATGGAGCTACCTTCAAGTAGGTGATGAAGTTGATTATCCAAACATTGATCGGGGTAATGGCCCCACACATACAATGGTACCGACTATAGGCGAAATATCCTTCGGGGAGATTATATGGCATCACTCCCTCCCCCGGCAATAGCATGCGCGCTCTGTCAATCCCAAAGGAGCGGGATATAACATCAAGTTGCTCGCCTTTGAGAGAGCTAGGGAAACAGTCAGGAGGTGAGTTCAGAAGCTCCTGAGGGTCGTACCCATCTACTAGTGACCTCGGGGTGGGCCCATGACGTCCTGGTTCTGACTGAGCTGGGGGCACTGTGGAAGGATCTTCTCTGTCCTGGGATTTCTCCTTCTCTGATCGGGTTTCAACTTTATGAGACATTATCTGCAACACGAGAAAACACATTGTTAGAATAAGGATATAGAGATATAAACGAACGAGTGTATGTTGTCTAGAGTTTCACTTATAAACACATAAACTCATTCGGTATAACAAAGTTCAAGTTTCATTCGGGACTCAAGCCATTCGGTAGTTCAAGGCACAAATTTTCATTCGGCCTTATACTCCCAAGTTCATTCGGTACTCAAGCCCCTTCGGTAAAACGTTTGAGTTCGTTCGATGGATCAGTCATAAAGAATCATTCGGCAAAGGAAGACTCACCTGGTCCGGTAGATGAGTTGATTCGGTAATTGACTGGTCCGGTTATTTCAAGCAATCAAGTCTGATTCGGTATACAGTTGATTCGGCTGTCCCAAACGGTGAAGGGTGAACATAGATGTGAGGTCCATACTTATAGACAAATACTAATGACCGGACCAATTGGTTCGGCACACAGGACCGGGTGAGGATATCCAAGCTAAAGCAAAGCACGCCATGAGCATACACACATGCCCTACTTTGGGGGGCAAGTGTTGAGTAATTTCGGCCGTGCCAGCCCACCGAACTGCACACCGGACCAGATCCCACCGAACCAAGTTCGCCAACCGAACCAAGTTCTCACCGAACCAACTCCTTCCCCTACCTACCGGACCAGATCCCACCGAACCAAGTTCGCCTACCAAACCAAGTTCTCACCGAACCAAATCCTTCCCCTGCCTACCGAACCAAGTTCCCACCGAACCAAGTTCGCCTACCGAACCAAACTCCCACCGAACCAAACTCCATCCACTCACAACCGGACCAAGGCGTACCAGATCAACACTGCCAGGCCAGATCGCATCAGCCCAGGCCCACCAGCAACTATATACATCCAAGACCCCTGCCCCCAGCTTCACTCTATAAATAGAGGGGTAGGGGTACAACAATGGGGGACAAGTTTGAGAGCTCAAGCACGGAGAGAATTTTCAAAAAACTTTCATATACTTAGATCAAAGCTTTGTACTTGTAATCTGAAGAGTAAAGGATAATAACATATAAAGTGGACGTAGGCATTCTGGCCGAACCACTATAAATCTGTATCTTTTACAGTTTAGTCCCTGCTTTTTATATATTTGCATAAACCACCCAAATCACTAAGAATTACATAAAATCAACTAAACCATACGACTTGGAGGTGTTTGCCCATTTTTTGTGCAAACAGTTGTACTACCAAAAGACAATCAGTGTTATTCAGAACACATTCGTCAACAAGTTTTTTGTATTAAGTTGAAGTCCTCTTCGGCTGCTGAGGCGGAAAAATTCCTGTTCGGCTGCTTAGGTGTCGTATACCTACTCCTCCGGGTTAAGTGAGGGGTTTAGTTTAAATCCAGAGGGTATTCTGGGACTGGACGTAGAACGGGAAGTTCGAATCAGTATAAAAATTCCTAGTGTGCTTACTTTAATTTTTGTTTTACTGCTATTATCAGTTTCCGTATTTATATACCATATTACACGATCCTTAGTACTGCACGTACACTTTCAAAAGTCATGTCCAACATTTCATCATACAAGTTATCGCTCGAACGTGTCTCGAATATCTCTCTGGATTCTAGCATCTTGAATAGATCTCGAATCTCTCTCTGGATTCTAGCATCTTGACAAATCTCTAATCTCTCCATGGATTTAATTATAAGTCCTTTGACAAAAGCTAACACTATTCTCTCTCTCTTGGGCTCACCCTCAAGATAGACAGTCCTATACAATAGCATCACTCGAAATGTTAACGCCGACCTCTCCTTTGAACTTAACCTTAGGATAGATAATGTAACTCTATAACATTTCACTTTGCAATCGCTTCTGAAACATAGATCACGTATATGGTTTTGAAATGGTTGTGGTTTCAGTCATCTCATAGAAGTACGTTTGCGTGCTAACCGACCGCTCCAAAACCAATCGATGGATTTCTAGTTAACTTAACTTCAGTTCTATAACAACTCGCATCTCAATGGGCCTGAATTTTTGCTAAATTGAAATCTAAGTCCACCAAAGTACAGATCATTAGTTTTGGAATCCTGTAAATAACGAAAGCATATCAGAGCATTATCAATATAAACTCGTAGCATAATAGTAAATCATAATAAAACATATGATTACTAGCCAATGTTGACACCTTTGATCTCTAATGCCCTTGTGACTGCCAAGCATGCATAAGGAAATCCATCCTTTCGTTGTTCCCACTTTGTACCAGACATGTCCCTTTAAATCTAGCATGTGGGTTGTAATGAGGAGATGATCAGAACAACATTCTATTGACTAGTAAATTACACACTTTATACATAAAACTAGTTTATGCTGATTGGCTTCCATTACATTTTATGCCAATTGTTTTACTTAGTCATCTTGACTTCACGTATGGGTACGGCGCCCTATCTACTCGAGGTACACACACACACACACACACCACAAACCCCCGTTGGACCAAGATACTTACTCAGCTAGTATCCATAACTTAGCACCTCGTCGGTATCTGTGCAGTTAAAGCACTTAGCGGTTCTATAGCGGTGAAGGTACAAAAAGTTATAGTGGGAATAAAGCGAGGATATAGCAGAAAATAACGGAGGTTCAGAAATCTTCATTAGATATAAAGACAAATATTTAAAGTTAATTTATTCTCATTGTAACATAATTTATGTAGGAAAATAAAATATTGTTTAATCTTATATAGCAAAACCAAAGAATATCATAATTTATGCAGACTGGATATAGTGACTATAATAGATTTCTAACTTATATTGGGCACTTATACCTTTAAATTAGGCATTCACCCTATGTTTATTGATTTGGTTTAAAGAAAACTAATCAATTCAACTTCTATACATTGATGTTGCTAAAGTGGGTGCTAAAAAGCTTTGATTTAGCTGCTGTAGTGGAAAATAGCAGGGCTTAAAGCGGATATATTGTTTAGTAACGCTAAACTGAAATAGCGTACTGGTCGAAGAGCGCTTTGTGCTATAGCAAGGATTTTACGGGACTTTAGCGGGGAATTAACTACACAGGTCGGGATCCATCATCAGCGCAGTATCACATCCTCGTCCCCGTGTATACCAAGGAACTCCCGTAGTACCTAATAACATCACTCTATCTCATTTTTGAAAAATCTTGTAACGTACCTCCCTAGGAGACCTAAAAATAAACGTCGATGATGTTGTAGTCATCACCTTAATTATTTTTTAGCGACCAAGAATGAGTTTCATATTATTCAAAATAGTCTAAGTAAATAGAACAACAAAATGTTACATTCCATCAAATTTGTTCTAATAATTATTACATACGTTTTCAATATTAACCCCTACTATTACCCAAGCAGGGGTCAAAATATAATCATAGAAATACATCGTAGAGTGTCAAATAAACATTTGAGGATGCTACCCAACACTTACAACAGCGGAATTTGCATACAATAATAAATAACAAGGCCTTCAGCACCATCCTAGATCTTCGGCCTACACTTAGAATAACTTGCCTATCCAATAAACTCAGCAAACATAATATGTGTCCGTGAGTTTATAGGGAAAACAATGATAAAAACACAGGTCCTATATAAAGTCTGGTTTAAATGATACTTATGTGAAAATATATCATAAATACATAGTGAGACACGCCGCCACATGACGCAGGATGGGTTTTTCCCTCACTAGTTACAAACTGCATACATAATACTACACACAATAAAGGTCATAATTACTTACCCTTGAAACTTCCCAATTTTCCTGTAATATAATTTAATACTACGCTCCTATGAAGTTCCTATCTAGTTCCAAACGGACCATATAAATATATGATAATGAAAGAAATTCCCCTAGCAACCACGCTTAGATTCTCTCTTTGTTTTACTAATACTTCACTGATCTCAGTCGCCTCAGTATTATTTTATTGACTTATTTAACATTGTACTACATGGAATCCCACCCTTGCAGTATCATTTCATTTAGCTCTGGGCTACTATGCTACTCCACCTACAGCCCCATTCTTATAAACTTATTAAGTTCAAATCTGCTATGAAACAACCACCCGTAGTGTTTTCTCTTCCTATATCTTTCATATTATTTAATTAGACCTGGGCCACTATGTATCATCCACCCGCAGTCCCCTATCTAATATTTATTAATTTATTTATGACCTACTATGAATCCACCACCCCTAGGTCTCATTTAATTATCATTTAATTCAAGTATTCAAAGAATCAGCCACATGTAGTCCCTTATTGCATAGAATCAACCGCCTAGAGTATTAAATTTTTAAGGTTGCGTAGAATCAGCCCCCTACGGACCTTTGGAAGTTGAATGTCTCTCCTCACCAGAAGTTTCTTCAGGTGTGCACGAGAAAGCATCCTTACTCGACGTCAATAGCCCTTCCACTCGCTTCTTCCATTCACATCACTTTGGCGCAGTACACCCTACCCCGACCCATGTGCGCAACATGCTCTTTATTTATTAAGCATGGTTCTTTTCCAAATTGCGGCATAGTATGGTGGCACAATTTTTCCTATTCTCATCACAATTGCAGCGTTCTTTATCTTTCATAAAAAAAGCGGCCCAGAACTAATTTCCCTAGTAAGTCCTTAGATTTCTTTGGCAAATCACTATCCTACTACCCAACGTAGTTTTATTTGGTGTAGTTCTCCTTTGAGATGTTTGGCCACCGCCACCTTAGCTCAGAACCTGACAATATCTGACATTTATGACAAAGCACGTTACTACCTTTACACATTTCGCCATTAGATACATGACCTTACTGTTTTCTGACATTTACAGAGTGCTTTGTTTACCTTTTCAGCTATTTTTATAGATCTTGTCCCCTTACATTAATATTTTAATACATGTGTCACTTCCATTAATTCTCAGTGTAGATTCCCCTTCCACCAGCGCGTTTCTACATTAGTTCTAGCTTATTATACGCACAGAAAGCCTTATAAAATTCTAGAAAATTCATGAATAATTCCTTTATCCCATCCTTGTCTTTCATTTGAACTACAAGTTATTTTCCTTTTATCTTTTCTAGGTGTATACTTTGAAAATTCATAATAATTTATTCCTAAGCCATGAGCTTCTCAAGTTACTAACCCATATTTAGGACAATGGTTAGGTTATCGTAATAGGTTTTCATTTTGGCATAAATCTATATGAATACCAACAACATAACATAATCTTATCAACCAAAATGAACTGAATAAAAGATTATGTATTACACACTTATATATTTAAGAAATCTTTTTTAGATCTTCTTCTTTTTTCCTTAGCTTGTATTTGCTTTATTTTCACTTTATTCCCATTTCTCTAAGCGACCTCCATTAATGTATCTTTTAAGCTTTTATTTTAATTTTAGCAGAATGGAATGAATGAATGGAAAAGAGTCATGTTTATTGTTTCATAAGTTGGGCAATGGCCGACATACTCATTTCCATTAATTCATTGTCTCATTCTCTATCTTACTTAGCCCCTCTTGGCCCTTTAGTTGATTAATTAAACTATTCGTAATTTAGGGTTGTTACAGTCCTCTACTAAAAGGTTATCTAGCATTGCCTCCTAACAACAAATAAACTAACAAACAATTGTAAGGGGTGCATGTCTTAAACATGGACTACACTTGTAGGAGGTGTAGCCCTTTTAGGTGTAACCCTTGTCTTCCATTGACCGCTCATGAGCGATGACAATCTTGACCTATGTGAACAGCTCCTACTCCTCATAAATGGTACCAACCTTATTGTCATAGTGTTGAGCCTACGCTCACCATCTTATTTAGGTTGCCTAATGCAATTTAGGAAATGCCCACTTGGTTACTTAACTTGTAACGACCCGTAAAATTTCAACTGTTTTAATAACGTAATTAGTTGAAATTTTGTGAAATTTTAAACGATAAAATTTTGAAATATAAATTTGATATTTGGAATGCGTTTAATTAAACATAGCAACTGGTAAATTTTCGTCCGAAAATACGAAAGTTTATTTCGCGCGTAAATTTACTTCAATTTAATCGGTTAAAAAGCGATGAAAATAAAATGTTCCGAAACCTAAATATTTTTACATAGAAAAATTCTAAACCATCTTCTGAGCAAGATGTTAGTTTGTCGTTTTTCCAAATTCGGACATCTTTGACTCCGTCGATCTTATTTTTCAGCGTATTTCTTGCATTTTCCGCTAGTATAAAATTCAAATTTTTAAAATTTAATCGTACCACTGATATTTGCATACCGTTTTGATCGTCTCGTCATGCTGATCTCTACGGTATATTCATATGTGTGTTCGACGTCCGGTGGACGACGAAATCTGTAAACGTTGAACCGTATCGGTTTCGAAATTGGGCTGTTGAACTTCTGGTGACTATTCATTTTCTACCTTGATAAAATCAAAATGATTTTTGCATTTAATATTTTCCTTGAATTCAACTTACAAGACATTTCTATTTCCACGTTTCAAAATTTATTGCGCTAGCTCACTTTATCATCGGTTCACTCAACCCACCGTTCATTTTTCAAGGTGCAATGCCTTTTCATTTTGGTCTCTCCGCTCTCTCTTTCTTTAGTCTCTGTGCACAATATTAATTGCTTTTATGATTCCAACCTGCAGAATTGAATATCAATGGTTACTGTAGCATGTATTTTCTATTCGTCAAAAGCTCTTTGTTTCTTTTCTCTCCTATCTTCAATTTCTTTCTTCCCTGTTTATATTTATTCCTCTTCTCCTCTATATATTTTTTTTTCTTCTTCTATACTGAGGCCTATAATCGCGAAACCCTTGCCATCTCAGATCCATCCCCCTCACTCACGAACCATCTTCCCACATTTCCGTTCGTGCCTTCCATGAGCCACCCACGTCATAGCCGCGACAGCAGCCTCGCCAGGCACGAGCGCACCACCAAAGCCCGCCGATCTGACACCCACTCGCCTACCACCAGTTGGGCTTCCGGCAAAGAGCAGTCAACACGTAAGTCCTCCAATCCACCACTGGCCAGCAGCCCTCCTCGACAACCGAGCCCAGACCCGCCAGCACGCCACTGACCCGCCGACCCACCTTCCCACGTGTCTTCCTACCTCATGTCGGCCAGCCTTCGCCCATCACCAACTGCAGCCTGTTTCCCCTCCTCCCAGCACCGCACGTCAAAATTCTAAAACTGCTTGCCTCCCTCCGTTTTCCTCGAGCCCAACTTCCCTCCGCTACTCTCACCGCAACAGCCACCTTCCGTCAACAGCCTGCATTCCGCCGCCTGACAATGCGAACCAACTCCACCATCTTCCGCTTCCACGCGTCGCCACAGCAGCCTCCACCTGCTTCTACCTCCGACCGACCTCCCTTCCCTCCACCGTTTTCCGCGCCCTGTCGCTTACACCTCACTGCCATATAGCCTTGGTCGCCATGGTTGTCCTCTACTGATGCTTGGCCGAGGTCATTTCTACCAGCCCCGGTCTTTGCTTTTAAGTAAGTCTTTATATATACGTATATATATATATTATTAGATTTTGAAAAAGTATACTAATATGTATATATCAAAGTATTGTAAAACGTTGGAAGGAGATAACGTGAATTCTGTATATGGGTAATAAGCTATCTTGTTTATACTTTGTTAGTTGAATAAATTTATAAAAGTTTTAAAAGATATATGTTAGTATCTTGCCTCTGCTTTTATAAGATTTATATGTGAAGCTTTGAGTTTGTTTTATACTTCCTATTATAACTTTTATAAATGGGCAGTAAACTATATTGATCTTTCAAATATAGTGATTTCTAAATATAATATGTATAAGTGAGTTTATATTAGATAAATATATATATGGTAAGTTAATATTTACTGTGTGTTGAGTTATATATGATATATACTTGTTTGTCTTTCGTACGTTCTTATATATAAAGGGATATGTGGTTTATATAAGTAGTGTATGCTGTACTATAATTTACATTGACTTTGAAATGTTTATAATATATATAAAAGATAACGTATATAATGTAGGTAAAATATATATTTGAAAACTTTGAAGTGTTGCTTTACAGCTGTTCATGTGCGTGAGATAAGGATTTAGATAAATTGTTTAAATCGATTTTGGGAAATATATATAAATATATAGAAATTTTAAAATTGAACACACATGAAATACGTGAAGAATTTGCGTTTTATAAGTATATATGTATTTATTTAAAATATACCATGTAGATGTTTATTTTAATATGTGTGTTTTATTTTAAAAACAATGATTTTGAAATATATAAATAGACATATATATTAAATTCAGTATATATTTGAATATGACTATATATATAGTTTTATATAAGTTCACCTATATATCAATTATCTTCATCGATCCAATTCTAATTTGATTTCGTCAAATTCATATCTGTCAGCTTGTACGTCTAATTCAAGTCCATCGTGCTTGGCTTCGAAATTTATGCCTGGATCCGTAACTCATTCCATTGTCTATAACTCCTCTAGCCTCGAAAGGTGAGCACTCACTCACGATTAACGTTCTTTTATTTATTAGATTTGATTTCAATTGAAACGACAATTGAAATATGCTGCTGTTAGTTAATTACACTGTTTTATATGCTATTACCTGTATCAGTTCACCTGTGACATCTGACACCATTATCTGTTAATTATTTATGCGATGATAATACAGTTTGGCTGATAATTGATTGATTGTTTATGTTTATATTGGATGTTGAATTGTTAATGTTAAAATGATAAATAGTATGCAATTGAAATTGATATAGGATAATTAAATGTTAAATTTGATTAACTGACATTTGTATAATATGACCCCTTTAACTGTTGAATTTATTGACACGTAGGATTTGTTTAATCACACCCGAACCACTGAATTGTATGTTGTTTAAACTGATGATGTATGAAATTGTAAATAGATGACAAGTGAAAAACCGTAGCGTAATAATCTTTAATCTACATGAAATGATAGTGTAGATTCTAGAAATAATTATATTAATTCGTACAAATAACAATGCGAATTAATACGGTTATTTCGGGATTATTTGAATTGATTATTGGATTGTTATTGTTTGTTGTTATTGCTTGTTTATTTACTTTGACACCATCCCAGTTATCACACTGCAAGTTCCCTTTTACTATGCTTTGATTTGAATTGAATTGGAATCGGGTTGAAATGATAAATACCCAAATTGAACTTTGACCTAGGATAGAAAATTAAATAAAACTCGATTGGTCAATAATTTGATTTGAAAATTAAAACGAAGATTTTATTTGAATAAATAATATTGTTTTGAAATGAAGTTGAAATTGGAATTTTATGAAAAGAAAATGTTAATATATAAAAATCTGAAACAAAATATCAACAATGTAATTGATGAAAGAATGTTGTTTAATTTGAGAAATTATTGAATTAAGTTTGAAATTATTAAACTTTGAAATGATTTAATAATTAAGTTTGAAATTATAACTAAGTTTGAAATTATTAAACTTTGAAATGATTTAATAATTAAGTTTGAAATTATAACTAAGTTTGAAATTATTAAACTTTGAAATGATTTAATAATTAAGTTTGAAATTATAAATAAGTTGAAATTATTAAACTTTGAAATGATTTAATAATTAAGTTTTGAATTATTTAATAATTAAATAAGGTTGAATCATTTAATGATTAAATTGAACTGAATTCTTTGATAAGAGAAATTGAACTTTTGAATAAGTGAATTTTACTTCGTAAATAATTGAAATTGAATTTCTTATTTAAGTAAGTTTTTGGAAAATTATTTATGAAAGTAAATAACTGAAATTGAATTTCTTTAACAAGAAATAAAATGTGATTTATTGAAATTAATGTAAGACTTGAAATTTAAAGAATTGGATTTGATGAATTTAATTTAATTCAATTTATAAGTTGAATTTAAATAATGGATTTAATGAATTGGAAATTTAATAGAATTTGTTTTGAATGATAATGTAACTTAACGAATATTGAATGAAATCGATAAATGAGTTTAAATTGATTTGAATGTTAAATAAAATTTATTTAAATGATTTCGGAATGAAACCTATATACGAACTTGAATCAATATTTGAATTGTTTTAAATAGAAATTGAAATTGAATTATAAGATTTTGAAATGGTAATTTGGAAGTTTTGAAACGTAAATTATGGAAATTGTTTTGAAAGACAAATGAATTGTTGGTTTACGAATTCTATTTGAAATTGAATTGATTTGGTTTTGAAATAAATAAACGACCAATCGGTGAAATAATTACGGAAGTTATTAAAGAGACCGGAATTCGGTTATGGATATACTCTCTATCTAAACAGAAAACCACTTTAATAACTATACGCGGAGTGATGATCCAGAATGAAGTGGTTGGAATGGTGATCGTGTTGACTGAAGAAAGAGAACGATGATGGATAGCCTTGACACTTGTGTCAAATTGGAAATGACTAAAACAGGAGCTGTGTCGGGCCAATGGAGGATTAGCTACCTCAAGTGGACACACTTCTTCGAACTACTCATACTTGTTGTCGATTGGTGCACCCTTGATTTTGGGAGTGTTGTTTCACGGTGTTGCGGGCGCTGCGGCGTTGCGTTCTCACCAGTCCGGATCAGGCGAACGGTAGTATCACTACCTTGGGTATAGCCTCATGTGCCTTGTCATACTTGTATTCCATTTATGCGCGACCACTACGAATTTGTTTTGTACCTTGAGTATATGGATTGCCCTCTGGTGACTTCCGGTTTTGGGGAAACTACGGTCTTGTATATGCTTGTGGGAATAAAAATGTGTTAAGGGTGGAATGGGCCATGACTTAACGCTATTTTGATATCTTTATATTACTGATAGACATTATCTACTTATCGTACACTACTACATAGTAGATAGTTTAACGGATCCTTAAAGGATGGTTATTCCAAACATCCTTTGAGTTACTTGTATTTCAATTGCTATTTCACTTGAGTTGGATTTATTAATATAAGAATGTTAATCCTGACTCGAGTGTCTTGTGTTTTTGCTTTACGGTCGGGTCAGACTGAGTGGTTCAGCTTTCGAGACTCACCTTTGGAGTTGGAGCTTCGCTTGGAGATCCAGCTATCTATCCAGCTTTCAGATATTCGATGATTCCAGTGATGCATTCTGCTTTGTATCTGATGTATCATATTACTCTTCCGTTGTATCTGGTTTAACTCTGATGTAACTTATATATTTATATAGTAGCTTCATGAACTACTATCTCTTTTATTTCCGCTGCACTTATTACTCTGTGTATGTGAACTGTGATATTTTATTTACTGTATATGTTTAGTTTTGCCAAATTTAAATTAACAACGCGGTATTTTGAGCAATTCAACTCCGGCATGAGTGACTACCTATACACTTATAATGGATGCGAATGGTAAAAAATGGCGGGTCGTTACAGTTGGTATCAGACCTTTGGTAGCTCTAGGCAAAACTTAACATATAGGGTAAATGTATTTACAGAATCACTCTCATTCGAGTTTCAATCTCTTCCTTTCGACTCAATTCCATTGAATTTTGGAACGTTCCCCTCGGTTCCGAAATTCATTCGTGTCCCTCACTATTCGTCTTCTTTCAATTCTGGAGCACCCCATAACTCCATTTTGAATGATATCTATAATAGATCGGCGGTCTCGCCAATCTTCGAATGATTCGTAAAGGAGCGAGATTCCTTTACAATAGGCATCGATTCACCGGAGATTTCTGTATCCTCGGTTTACAATGCTATCTATCTCCTGCTATACCTGAATTTTATTTCTCGAGATCGGATGTTGATTTACCTCGGAATTCAGCATCGATCTTATTATTAAAGTCACGGTCGATCCGGTAAAGGTTGCCCGTAAATTAAATAAGCCTATCCGTCTCCCGATTCTGTTAATATAATTATCTTATCTCCTGTTCCAAACCTGTCTTCGAATCGAAATTCTCTTTGATTTGAGTCCGTCAAATTTGAATCTCTGTCTTTGCTTTGAAATCTATTCTTATACAGTCGAGCGAGGAAGTGTATTTGTAAATTAATATCGTTTTCAAATTTAGTAAATGGAATAAATTTGTATGATAAATATTTATAAGTAAAATTTTCTAAAAATTTAATAGGTTAATTAAATTATTTGTTTGAAATGATAATTTTTGATTATCATTTATTGTTCTAAATAAATTTATAAATACGTTTTATAAATTGATTTGGAATTTGAAATGAATTTAATTCAGAAATTTGAGAATTTAGTTTCCGGTGATTTCGAACTTTGGTTTTAAAATTTTAAAGTATATATTATTGAAAGTATTTTCAAATATAAATCGTTTTCAAAGAATTTTAAAATGTGGAAATCAGTACTCTTCTCTTTGTCACTGGAAAATAATTTCGATGATGGCGGCCGCATCATCGACATTCATTTTCGAGTTTCGAAGTGGAGATACTATTCTGTAGCTTTGCTACGGTTTTGTTTTGAAGAATATTTTGATTTGAATTCTTCAGTATAATTTGATTTATATATATATAAGTATCTTATTTTAAAATTTAATTTGATTTGATATAAATATATTATATATATCTCTAAATTGTTTAAAGTTAATCGGAAATCTAATTCTTAAATTTTGGTAAAGGATGATTTTAATTATAAATGAAACCAAAATTTGGAATAAATATTTAAACTTGAATAATATATAAGATAAATTGAATTTAGAAATAAAATTTGAGTGTTTATAATAAATGTTATACACTAAATTTTGATTATAAAGATGTTAATAGAGTTAGGTAGGATAATAAGTAAACTCGGTTAATAATGAAATAAATTTGTTTTGAAAGAATTAATAAATTTGTTTTGAAAGAATTAATAAATTGAAATTTGATCAACATATGAAAATACCTTGAATTTAAAAGAAATTAATAGATGTAAATTAATTTAAATCGAAACTTTTATGTTTAAATTAATTTATATGGGTTGAATATATGCGAGTAGATATATTAAGTAGAATAAATTTAACAATAATTTGGAATAAAGAAGAATTTAAATTGCTGGAAAAAAATATGATTATAATAAAAGACTATTCAAGTTTATGATTTTAGAAATTGTTAATAAAGGATAATTGGATAACAAAACAATGAATAAATGAGATAAATAAAATAAAATTTTGTTTTGAAGAAATCGTTTGGTATCAAATATTAATAAAATTGTAATTAAATCAACTTATTGAAATACCCTGAATTTTAGATCAAATATTGAGTATTAATTAAGGTAAATTGAAATTTATACGGTTGAAACTAATTGTTATTTTGTATTTCAAATCTGTTTTTCTTTCTGGTTGTTTCTATTCTCCTACCTCGTTCCTTTTCGAGGACGAAAAGTTTTGAGTGGGGGAGAGTGTAACGACCCGTAAAATTTCAACTATTTTAATAACGTAATTAGTTGAAATTTTGTGAAATTTTAAACGATAAAATTTTGAAATATAAATTTGACATTTGGAATGCGTTTAATTAAACATAGCAACTGGTAAATTTTCGTCCGAAAATACGAAAGTTTATTTCGCGCGTAAATTTACTTCAATTTAATCAGTTAAAAAGCGATGAAAATAAAATGTTCCGAAACCTAAATATTTTTACATAGAAAAATTCTAAACCATCTTCTGAGCAAGATGTTAGTTTGTCGTTTTTCCAAATTCGGACATCTTTGACTCCGTCGATCTTATTTTTCAGCGTATTTCTTGCATTTTCCGCTAGTATAAAATTCAAATTTTTAAAATTTAATCGTACCATTGATATTTGCATACCGTTTTGATCGTCTCGTCATGCTGATCTCTGCGGTATATTCATATGTGTGTTCGACGTCCGGTGGACGGCGAAATCTGTAAACGTTGAACCGTATCGGTTTCGAAATTGGGCTGTTGAACTTCTGGTGACTATTCATTTTCTACCTTGATAAAATCAAAATGATTTTTGCATTTAATATTTTCCTTGAATTCAACTTACAAGACATTTCTATTTCCACGTTTCAAAATTTATTACGCTAGCTCACTTTATCATCGGTTCACTCAACCCACCGTTCATTTTTCAAGGTGCAATGCCTTTTCATTTTGGTCTCTCCGCTCTCTCTTTCTTTAGTCTCTGTGCACAATATTAATTGCTTTTATGATTCCAACCTGCAGAATTGAATATCAATGGTTACTGTAGCATGTATTTTCTATTCGTCAAAAGCTCTCTGTTTCTTTTCTCTCCTATCTTCAATTTCTTTCTTCCCTGTTTATATTTATTCCTCCTCTCCTCTATATATTTTTTTTTTCTTCTTCTATACTGAGGCCTATAATCGCGAAACCCTTGCCATCTCAGATCCATCCCCCTCACTCACGAACCATCTTCCCACATTTCCGTTCGTGCCTTCCATGAGCCACCCACGTCATAGCCGCGACAGCAGCCTCGCCAGGCATGAGCGCACCACCCAAGCCCGCCGACCTGACACCCACTCGCCTACCACCAGTTGGGCTTCCGGCAAAGAGCAGTCAACACGTAAGTCCTCCAATCCACCACTGGCCAGCAGCCCTCCTCGACAACCGAGCCCAGACCCGCCAGCACGCCACTGACCCGCCGACCCACCTTCCCACGTGTCTTCCTACCTCATGTCGGCCAGCCTTCGCCCATCACCAACTGCAGCCTGTTTCCCCTCCTCCCAGCACCGCACGTCAACATTCTAAAACTGCTTGCCTCCCTCCGTTTTCCTCGAGCCCAACTTCCCTCCGCTACTCTCACCGCAACAGCCACCTTCCGTCAACAGCCTGCATTCCGCCGCCTGACAATGCGAACCAACTCCACCATCTTCCGCTTCCACGCGTCGCCACAGCAGCCTCCACCTGCTTCTACCTCCGACCGGCCTCCCTTCCCTCCACCGTTTGCCGCACCCTGTCGCTTACACCTCACTGCCATATAGCCTTGGTCGCCATGGTTGTCCTCTGCTGATTCTTGGCCGAGGTCATTTCTACCAGCCCCGGTCTTTGCTTTTAAGTAAGTCTTTATATATACGTATATATATATATATATTATTAGATTTTGAAAAAGTATACTAATATGTATATATCAAAGTATTGTAAAACGTTGGAAGGAGATAACGTGAATTCTGTATATGGGTAATAAGCTATCTTGTTTATACTTTGTTAGTTGAATAAATTTATAAAAGTTTTAAAAGATATATGTTAGTATCTTGCCTCTGCTTTTATAAGATTTATATGTGAAGCTTTGAGTTTGTTTTATACTTCCTATTATAACTTTTATAAATGGGCAGTAAACTATATTGATCTTTCAAATATAGTGATTTCTAAATATAATATGTACAAGTGAGTTTATATTAGATAAATATATATATGGTAAGTTAATATTTACTGTGTGTTGAGTTATATATGATATATACTTGTTTGGTCTTTCGTACGTTCTTATATATAAAGGGATATGTGGTTTATATAAGTAGTGTATGCTGTACTATAATTTACATTGACTTTGAAATGTTTATAATATATATAAAAGATAACGTATATAATGTAGGTAAAATATATATTTGAAAACTTTGAAGTGTTGCTTTACAGCTGTTCATGTGCGTGAGATAAGGATTTAGATAAATTGTTTAAATCGATTTTGGGAAATATATATAAATATATAGAAATTTTAAAATTGAACACACATGAAATACGTGAAGAATTTGCGTTTTATAAGTATATATGTATTTATTTAAAATATACCTTGTAGATGTTTATTTTAATACGTGTGTTTTATTTTAAAAACAATGATTTTGAAATATATAAATAGACATATATATTAAATTCAGTATATATTTGAATATGACTATATATATAGTTTTATATAAGTTCACCTATATATCAATTATCTTCATCGATCCAATTCTAATTTGATTTCGTCAAATTCATATCTGTCAGCTTGTACGTCTAATTCAAGTACATCGTGCTTGGCTTCGAAATTTATGCCTGGATCCGTAACTCATTCCATTGTCTATAACTCCTATAGCCTCGAAAGGTGAGCACTCACTCACGATTAACGTTCTTTTATTTATTAGATTTGATTTCAATTGAAACGACAATTGAAATATGCTGCTGTTAGTTAATTACACTGTTTTATATGCTATTACCTGTATCAGTTCACCTGTGACATCTGACACCATTATCTGTTAATTATTTATGCGATGATAATACAGTTTGGCTGATAATTGATTGATTGTTGATGTTTATATTGGATGTTGAATTGTTAATGTTAAAATGATAAATAGTATGCAATTGAAATTGATATAGGATAATTAAATGTTAAATTTGATTAACTGACATTTGTATAATATGACCCCTTTAACTGTTGAATTTATTGACACGTAGGATTTGTTTAATTACACCCGAACCACTGAATTGTATGTTGTTTAAACTGATGATGTATGAAATTGTAAATAGATGACAAGTGAAAAACCGTAGCGTAATAATCTTTAATCTACATGAAATGATAGTGTAGATTCTAGAAATAATTATATTAATTCGTACAAATAACAATGCGAATTAATACGGTTATTTCGGGATTATTTGAATTGATTATTGGATTGTTATTGTTTGTTGTTATTGCTTGTTTATTTACTTTGACACCATCCCAGTTATCACACTGCAAGTTCCCTTTTACTATGCTTTGATTTGAATTGAATTGGAATCGGGTTGAAATGATAAATACCCAAATTGAACTTTGACCTAGGATAGAAAATTAAATAAAACCCGATTGGTCAATAATTTGATTTGAAAATTAAAATGAAGATTTTATTTGAATAAATAATATTGTTTTGAAATGAAGTTGAAATTGGAATTTTATGAAAAGAAAATGTTAATATATAAAAATCTGAAACAAAATATCAACAATGTAATTGATGAAAGAATGTTGTTTAATTTGAGAAATTATTGAATTAAGTTTGAAATTATTAAACTTTGAAATGATTTAATAATTAAGTTTGAAATTATAACTAAGTTTGAAATTATTAAACTTTGAAATGATTTAATAATTAAGTTTGAAATTATAAATAAGTTGAAATTATTAAACTTTGAAATGATTTAATAATTAAGTTTTGAATTATTTAATAATTAAATAAGGTTGAATCATTTAATGATTAAATTGAACTGAATTCTTTGATAAGAGAAATTGAACTTTTGAATAAGTGAATTTTACTTCGTAAATAATTGAAATTGAATTTCTTATTTAAGTAAGTTTTTGGAAAATTATTTATGAAAGTAAATAACTGAAATTGAATTTCTTTAACAAGAAATAAAATGTGATTTATTGAAATTAATGTAAGACTTGAAATTTAAAGAATTGGATTTGATGAATTGAATTTAATTCAATTTATAAGTTGAATTTAAATAATGGATTTAATGAATTGGAAATTTAATAGAATTTGTTTTGAATGATAATGTAACTTAACGAATATTGAATGAAATCGATAAATGAGTTTAAATTGATTTGAATGTTAAATAAAATTTATTTAAATGATTTCAGAATGAAACTTATATACGAACTTGAATCAATATTTGAATTGTTTTAAATAGAAATTGAAATTGAATTATAAGATTTTGAAATGGTAATTTGGAAGTTTTGAAACGTAAATTATGGAAATTGTTTTGAAAAGACAAATGGATTGTTGGTTTACGAATTCTATTTGAAATTGAATTGATTTGGTTTTGAAATAAATAAACGACCAATCGGTGAAATAATTACGGAAGTTATTAAAGAGACCGGAATTCGGTTATGGATATACTCTCTATCTAAACCGAAAACCACTTTAATAACTATACGCGGAGTGATGATTCAGAATGAAGTGGTTGGAATGGTGATCGTGTTGACTGAAGAAAGAGAACGATGATGGATAGCCTTGACACTTGTGTCAAATTGGAAATGACTAAAACAGGAGCTGTGCCGGGCCAATGGAGGATTAGTTACCTCAAGTGGACACACTTCTTCGAACTACTCATACTTGTTGTCGATTGGTGCACCCTTGATTTTGGGAGTGTTGTTTCACGGTGTTGCGGGCGCTGCGGCGTTGCGTTCTCACCAGTCCGGATCAGGAGAACGGTAGTATCACTACCTTGGGTATAGCCTCATGTGCCTTGTCATACTTGTATTCCATTTATGCGCGACCACTACGAATTTGTTTTGTACCTTGAGTATATGGATTGCCCTCTGGTGACTTCCGGTTTTGGGGAAACTACGGTCTTGTATATGCTTGTGGGAATAAAAATGTGTTAAGGGTGGAATGGGCCATGACTTAACGCTATTTTGATATCTTTATATTACTGATAGACATTATCTACTTATCGTACACTACTACATAGTAGATAGTTTAACGGATCCTTAAAGGATGGTTATTCCAAACATCCTTTGAGTTACTTGTATTTCAATTGCTATTTCACTTGAGTTGGATTTATTAATATAAGAATGTTAATCCTGACTCGAGTGTCTTGTGTTTTTGCTTTACGCTCGGGTCAGACTGAGTGGTTCAGCTTTCGAGACTCGCCTTTGGAGTTGGAGCTTCGCTTGGAGATCCAGCTATCTATCCAGCTTTCAGATATTCGATGATTCCAGTGCTGTATTCTGCTTTGTATCTGATGTATCATATTACTCTTCCGTTGTATCTGGTTTAACTCTGATGTAACTTATATATTTATATAGTAGCTTCATGAACTACTATCTCTTTTATTTCCACTGCACTTATTACTTTGTGTATGTGATCTGTGATATTTTATTTACTGTATATGTTCAGTTTTGCCAAATTTAAATTAACAACGCGGTATTTTGAGCAATTCAACTCCGGCATGAGTGTCTACCTATACACTTATAATGGATGCGAATGGTAAAAAATGGCGGGTCGTTACATAACTCATACCCCCTAAAAGGTTATAGTCGACCCAACTTATCCTTTGAAACTTTGACAGGGGCGAACCTTCCTACTTTGGGTATTCCTTCCACCTATACATGAATGTATAATCCCATAGGTCCTACAGTTAGATATGTACAACATCGGTATAATGTATACACAACTCCGATAACTCCTTGCTTTGGGTAGACTTCTGTTGTGTAACATTACTAACCTCGCATTCCAACTCATATTAATGACTATGTCATTTTATCAAAGCTATTGCCTAAATTCAATAATTTGCACCCGTCATAAACACACAATTGAGGCTACATAATTTTATTTTGTTACTACGCCTCCTATATTCAATGGTTGGTATTTAGTTATTTTACCCAACTTACTTCTTTTTTCATTAATGCCTTTTTAAATGCTATTTACGACTTTTTCTACTTTATTAGATTAAATATCCTTTTCTACACAACTTTCACTTAATATTATTAGGTATATTCGACTGTTCCTTTTCAACTATACTATCTTTCATTGATTACTATGAATTTCTTAATTTCTCATTATGTTGTTTTACATACATTTCACCACTTATAGTTATTTCCTAACTTACCACAAATATGAGATTTATAATTGAACTACTGTTATTATCTCTATTTACTATACTTTGGTTTATACTTAGGGATTTCTGCATTTTAATGCATTGGAATTATCTCTTTCCAAAAGGAAACGTTTACACTGTAATTTTCCATAACTTACCTAAAAGAGGATTTGCATTACGTTTATAATTACAAGGATTTATCTTTCTATTTTTTATTGAAATAGATGGTACAAAATAAGGTAAAAATTCCTATTTTATACATCTCTTTCTTTTAGATATATTCCTTATTATTTCAAATGTTACACTTTTATTCATATTTATAAAATTGGATAATTTATAGGAAATTACAATGCACACACTTTATTCCAATGAATTAAAATACCACTTAAATTCCAATCCAATATATAACAACTTCCAATTCATATTTACTACCATATGTCATTTACCCAACAAAACCAGAATTACTATACAATTCATTAACTTACGAACTACTTTCACTCTTACTTCCAAATTCAAGTATATATAATATTAACTCAAGTTAGCAATTCACAAATATATAGGCGTGGTTTTCAAATTCATTACCTACAAATCCAAATTAATTATATTCAAGAATACAAGGAATAGATTTACAAAGAAATAAGTCCAATATTATATAAAAATATATAATTTTCCACTCACCTTTAAGCTTCCAAATCTCCAAATCTGAACCATGTTATTCCTGTTTAACTCCATTTCCTTCCTATTGAAATATGTACCGAAAGAATATACATATTCATTAGAAATTTCGATCTGGGGAGAGATTTTAAATTAATTTAGATTTGGATTTATATTTTTACCTTGGTTTTGGCAATTTGATTCGATCTTATTCTTCTTTCTTATTATTCTTTGCTATTCTCCACTTGTATTTATGTATATGGATTATAGTTTTATTTAGATTTAAGAATTCGTGGAGAAAACAAAAAGGCAGAGATTTGCCATGCTTTGGAAAATATGAGAGGAAAAATGAGGGGTTATGCCTATACTTATAGGCGTTCGAATCAATGTCAGTCATTAGATTAGATCCTTTTAAATGTAGGCCGTTTGGGCTAGATTCAATTTCCAGCTACCATTGCACTACCGACCGACCGCTATACATCTACCGACCGACCATTAGCAGTCAATCGGTAGATCTTAGGAGTCGACCAGTTATGTTTATTTTGTTAACGCTACTTTGTCTCCTTTCTAATTTTGTTTAATACCATTTTATATAGATTTGATTAACATTAAACTTGCTTAAAATATACCATAGGATAAACATAGCTGGCCCACGCCTGATCACATGAATCCAACTATCATCGCTCTTGCATGCATATCCGAAAGAATCACTAGATATAGAGCTGATATCACCTTAGGTTAGCTAAACCCCTTGGCTATGCATCCTACTCTGGTTTTGATCATTGCTAATGGTAAAGTCATGTTCAACATCTCATTACACGAGTTATCACTCGAACAGATCTCGAATCTCTCTTTAGATTCCAACATCCCGAACAGATTACGAATCGCTCTCTGGTTCTAGCATCCCAAACAGATCTCGAATCTCTTCATGAATTTCAGCATAAGTACTCTAACGAATGCTAATGCTATCCTCTCTCTTAGTCTACCCTAAAGATTGATAGTCCCACACGATAACATCGTTCGAACTGTTAAAGTTGACCTCTGTCTTGGACTTAACCTTAGGATAGAAAGTGAAACTCTATAACATTTCACTTCACAATCACTTCTAGAACATATATCACTTATATGATTTTGAAGTGGTTATGATTTCGAGTCATCTCATATTATTCACTCCAGCACTACAGTTTGTATACAATACATTAAATAGGAGTACAATAAATAGGAAGCTTACACTCCTCCGTTTACCGAATGCTCCAAAACCAATCGATAGATTTCCGGTAAACTTAACATCGATTCCTTCAGGAATAAACATACAATGCATAAGGGCAGAGATCATCTCCTATCCGTATGAATTTCCTTTTCATTTATCCTAGAAGAGCAAGATGTGTTTATATGCACAGTATAACATCGTCGAATATAACTGTATCGTATAATCCTCATGTTTCTCATAGATATTTTTAAGTTAATTTTGGTCAAATTCAACAACAATGATAAAGATCACATATGGAAACTAACTCTTATATACTTATCATGTTTCAGACCTTCTCAACTTGTACTCTCCATCGGTCAAGAGTGAAGCCGTTAGGTTAGAGCACTATTGCTTCTAAGCCCTACTCAAACATCAGTCTTAACTCTCACAGATAGGAAAATCCTACTTTGCCGGCTTTAAGTGCTAAGTACATGACTAAATACTTTCCATAAAAAAGTAAACACATGAAGCTTGATTAGGTCATACAAAACAAGATTAAGTCACATAAGCGACTTTTAATCCCATTTTAATTAAATCAAATCTTTTATTAACTAAACCTATTTTATTAGAAAAACCTCTTCTATCTAATAAAACATCGTCTATCAATTACTACTTCCTTTAGAAGTAAGCAAACTATAAATAAGAACCCTCCCCGGGGCATCTCGTATATACGTACGTTCTAAAAAAGGAGATGAGTCAGACGAATGAGTCCTTTATGAGGGATCTCAAACCATATGAATACGTGATGCTTCTATTCACTTCTTTTTTCTACTTGGATATATATTTAAAATAACTTTATAAAAGATATATACATGTATTCTACTATTTCACTATTCGTTTGTACTTTTTCAATAATTCAAAAGGTATTCATATACTTATCTCAATTGGTATAAGTATATTCACAAATCATTCATAGGATTTCTTACTTTAAAATATAATCAAAGAAGTTAAAAACAAATGTTACTTAAACATTATTACTATAAACCCCTATGCTTTTATAAGTTAAACTTTACCCTTTTTTTATTTTTCCAAAAGATTCCATATTTATTATTATCTTTAAAATCTCCTTTATAAAGATCTAAGAACATTCACAAATCTATTTCAAAGTGTTTAAGATAAATGTTACTTAAACATTGTCACCACAAACTATTTGAATCAAAAATGGCCCAAAAACCGAAAAATTTATGTAATAGAGATTAAATGAATAAAACTAAATGAAAATAAGGAAATCAACAAGACACAATCATTTATAGTGGTTCGGCAAGGCCTACGTCCACTTTGAAGTTTTATTACTTATTTTTGATTCGGAGGCAGAAGTTCTTGGGGGTCGGTACAACTCCAACACTTAGAATTTCAAAGTTACAAGAATATATGAAATAATGGAACTAGAGCCCAAAATATCCCCAAAATTGATCCATACCTTCCTATTTATAGAGGTAAGGGGCCTAAAATCTCGCATGCAATATCTCTTAGCCGTTGTGCCCAAAATTGTCTCATCCGCCCAAAAATATAGGTGCTAGCTCAATAATATTTGGGACTCGGTATCGATCCCCAAGTGGGAGTTAGTACCAATCCCCAAGTTTGATGATTCTTGAGTATTCAACTCCTTAGCTTGGATCATCTTGGGGTAGGCTTCGTAAATCCATAGTTGTTTGCACCAATCTTAACTTGTTTCGGAGCCCAAATGATGGAGTTATAGGAGAACAAAGCTGAGGATTCAGGAGTCCATGGAGATCGATAGGAAATTTCACTTATTCAACAAACCAACTTTGAAAATAGACTCTCGGCATCGAGATAAGCTTGTAGGTATAAGATGGGGTCCATCCAAGTTTTATTTAGGATCACTACTGATCCCCAGCATGAGTTGGTACTGATCCCCAACTTGGGGGATCTCATTACCTTGTTGCCTTGGATAATTTTGGCTTCGACTTCATGACTCTGTCTGTGCTTGGTTTCTAGACTCTTGGGCTATCTTTGGGCTTTTCTCCTTGATAAATCAAAGTTATATATGTTTAGCTTTTTCGGATCCTGCTTGGTCAAAAGGCAGGTTAACACTTGCCCCTTAAAGTACATCTCGTTTCCAACATGATGTGCTTTAAATCGAGACAAGTTCGAATTTCTGTGAAGGATTCCACTTTGTGCTTTGAATGGTCACTATCTTTTCGTGAATCGACCTCGTGAATTGTCATATCCATAATGATTTGTTGCATTGTTTTGTTAACCTCTGGAGCTATAAATCTAGACTGTAATCCCCTTATATGCTATTCCAAGTCTGATGATTTTAGACTAATTCCATCTACGAGTTCCTTGGGTATAAGCCCAACTTTCCTTCGACTTTAGTAGTCAAGTATTAGCTATACCCACGTGACCCATCACATGTGCATAGGCATTCATGCATATACACATATACCATACGTATGCTTGTATATATATGGATATTATTTTATTTTTATTTTTTGAAAAAAATTGGGAGTCGGTACCGACTCTGTACTTGGAAGATTTTCCAAGTTTCTTGGCTTTGAGAATTCAGGCTCGTGACCCTTATATAACCCATTCCTCTTCTCTTTCCCACTCACTTGTTCATTTTCTTTCAATTTAGAACTCTCAAACTACCGCCTTTAACAATTCCTTATTCCCAAATCGAGATCCACCATTGCCTATTCTTTCTCACCGCCGGCAACCATCATCGCCTATGCCTGACGTCATTGCTCCATTGCCTTGATCAAATCCGCCTTTACCAACCCAAATATCAGCTCAAGATCATGCTTTCATTTGAACCAATCCTTAACCTTAACTCCACGCCTAACAAAATTAGGTAGGATGATGAGTGGTCGCATATGAATGGACATGGAGTTGAGCGTGAATGTGGAAAGAACTTGCGATCATGGTTCTTAAGGTCGGTAGGGATGAAGAAGGAAGGTGAGGTTTGCCTAATTATGGGAGTCGTGGGGATCAGTACTGATCACTATACTTAGGAAAATTATGCCTACTCCAAACCTTGCAACTGAACTTTACCTTAGAGTTTTAAGTTGAATTTACTTTTTCATCTCGAACTCTTCCAAAGCATGGTCAATAATATTAAGCTAGTCGGGATGGTTAGCGATTACGGTCATGTCGAGCAATATCTTGACTTCAAAATGAACTACTAAAATAAATAGTTAAATAATAATCGAAATCCGAATCGCACCACACTGCACCATATTGCACTATAATCCACTCTAGCATAGGGGAACAGTTTGTAATTAATCTTCTAATGCTGATTATCTGTCAAACTTTTTATAGAGATAGACCAAAGACGTTCCAAACGTTTGGCTGCTCAGACTACATGTGCTTCATCTTTAAAATATATCGAACCCAATGTAGAATCAAGCTCGGCTACAACTTCTCAAGCATAGCAAACTCCTATTCAATAAGAGCAGCAGCCGAAGATTCCAACCGTTGATCAATAAAATCTAGAGAATCCTAAAGTAGAGCAACAAATACCCAAAAATCCGGTTGAAACAGTAAAGGGACCTAAAATAGACCAGCACCTGATACTCTTGAGGATGCTGTAATATTGAATAACCCAGTCGATTTTGTTCCATCCAAAATCGATGAGGAATCTCTTCGAGGGATATGCAGTAAGAATGGCTTCCATTTGACGATGTCTTGGCACCGTCTTGTGATCAGAGAGCTCATGGTCCTCTAGAAGGGTACATAGCGTGCAACATATACATGTACCTGGCGAGATGCATTCAGCTATTTAATCAATTCTTCATCGAGTCTTGAACTTTATGATACTTGGCTCCCACACAGCTACATCGAAATAGCTATGTTTTTCTTATAAGCACTTATCTAGTTTTCTCTATGCATTTGAACCGAGTGCCTAGCGATAACGAAATCAGATAAATATATAGCTTTAAAAGACACAAGGAAAACTCGTCTCTTATTTACATAGAGCCGATAAGGGGATGCAGAATCATCCTCGAGGCTTGAAATAAGCTGAGTTACTTTAAGGCTGAATGGTTCTATGTGCGCTGTCCATCCGGGTTCGCTCGTAAATGGATATCTGGACATAAGTTTTATTTCAAACACCATTTGCGTATTTGCCTTATAATCTGCATGCTTAATTTATCTTTCACTATTGTACATATGTTCCGGCAAGACCCAACGATGGATCACTTTCGAATACTGTTAATACTCTCATAGAAGTCCCAATCGAGGATAGGTACATGACAACCCTATTAACGAACAAGGATCTTCTAGCTCATGGCTTATTAGAGGAAGGCCGCAGCACCTACATTGTTCTAGTTGTCGACATTGAGGATGACGTCATCAATAATAACGATAACAATCCCTCTACAGGAGGCAAAGTCGATCCTGAGTTGCCCTCAGCTCCAAGTCCTGGGGTTGGAGCCACAGAAGACATGGAACTAAAACACAAAGGCGCCGAGGAAGGCGAAATTATTGGAGATGGTGTTGAGGCCGGTCAGAGTAACATTGAAGTGGGCCACGGATCCCGGACCGAACAACCAAGAGATGACCCACCGCCTACTCCCGAAAAGAAATTGATTGTGAGAATTTCGAAGGCACCGACTTCCACTCAGTCTCCACTAGTCACAAGTGCAGAGAAGACTCCATCTATTCCTTCAATGGGCATGTTTGCCGGTCTAGGGCCAATCCCTATATAATTCGGTTCTTTTGATGTTGGTAACATTACCATCGATGACATCGGTTCTCCGATCCGCTTCGAGAAGGACATTAATCCAACTGGTGTGGGAGAGGTTACTCCTATAAGTAAAGCTCCAGTACATGGTCTTTTGGGGGGACAGATACACATACACATGCACCATACGACACTCGCACTTGACCTGTGTCCTTACCCGTTTGATTTAACCCATCCCTACATGTAGACACTACGGGGAGGATGGCCAAGCTTAAGAGCGAATTACCCAACATTTGCTTTGATGGAGTTAAGTTCTTGCCAAATTTAAAGAGAATTCCTATTGAAGCCCAATAGAGGACCATCGACTACACGATTGATGTCCATAATTAGTACAATGAATGGGAAAAGCTGGCTGAAAAGATTTCAAAAGTCTCAAGAGACAAGCTGCAAGAGATAGAGAACCAGAAACTCATTGATGTTGAGAACAACCGAATCATAGCAGCTCTCGATACCGAGCTCGAGAATTTAAGAAAATCTCAAGCCGAAGCTGAGAAGAAGGTTGAGGAGGCCATTAAAGCACTCGAAGTAGAGAGATCCAAGCATTTGAAAGAAATCGAGCAAGCACATCATCGTAACCACGAGCTTGTAATGGAAACGGATGCTGCTAAGAGGAACGCATTTGAGTTGAAAACCAAGCTTGAGCGTGAGATCAAGGAAAAAGACGAAGCGTAGAAAATTGGTCGGGATGCATGTGACATGTTGGTCGCCGTCAGGATTGAGAGGGAAACCGCACTTGAAAATGTCAGGGACATCGATGCTCTCGTCAAGAGAGAAGTTGGAGCTGCGGTAAAACATGCTGAGGAGTGGGTAGAGGAGCAGATGATGAAGAAGTTTGAGCCACTGATCACTTAGTACAACACTAATGTGCTCAACTTATGGAATCTGGAGTGGTTTAGGGATGATTACCCTTTGATGCTTGCCCATACATGGGAACGTGTTGTTGAGGAAGAGAAAGAATCTCTTAACAGTGATAATATTGATATGAAGCAGTTGGAAAAGGATATTTTAAAGGAAGATGAGCATAAAATCCTCTATGACAACTGGCATCTTACTCATCCGGAACTTGACGCAACCGCTCAAAAAGAGTTAGACGAAGGTTCCAGCTCCACGCATCATGATGCTACAGTTGGTCAAGCTCTCGAGACTCAAGCTGCTCCTAGTTCCACCGTTGATTCCTCTACAACGCTGGTTACAACCAAGAGAATCCACAGCTTCAGAAATCCACTATTCTCCCCCAATTCCTGAGAGAACTCCCAGTAGCAGTCCAGCTCATTCGGAAGTCCAAACTAAAGAAGATCTCTCATTGACTTCTCCTATTTTCCAAAGAGTTGACGTGTCGTCGGTCAACATTACTAATCTCACTCTTTATATTACTTTAACTATAGGTCAGCCCGCAATTGCGTCGCTACCTTTCGATGACTACCGACCGGGGAATCAAACATAGACGACGGAGTCCATAACCATCATGACTTCAACATCAATTTTCAACATCCCGGTTGAGGAGACCGCGAGCCTTGATGAGCGCATGATAGACGCTTTGTTAGTAGAAGGAAATGATGAAAAACAGGGGACTCAAGTTGATTAGGATGTTATTATTACTAGGGTCTCCTAGTCCCTGTCGGGTCCCTTCATGCATGAGCTTGAGCAAAAACATGGGCCAGATATCCTCCTTGCCAATTAAATAAAGTAGGATCAAATAGAATTTTTCCCTCCTCCTTTGTTAATCACTTTGCCCGGGAAAACCATTTTCACTCCAATTTTCATTCCTCCGCCCGGGGATGCTCAAAGTACATCGAAAGTATTTTCGCAAAGCATTTCAGTCTCCATTTCTCCACCCTGGAGCGGCCAAAGTGCACTTACTGGGTCTTCGCAAAACACTCCCACCAAAAGCCAAGGCGAAAAGAGGCAAGGGGAAACCTCAAGTGAAATTTCCCCTAGTTCTAAGAAGAGAAAGAAGTCCAATAATAAGTAGCCGCTAGTTTGATTTTTCGTATATAGACTCTTTTTATTTGTTGGCTAGCTTTCGTGGTTTGACGTTAATAATAAAGACTTTTTTGTACAATTTTTTCTTAAATTTGTCTAAGTACTTAAGAATATGCTTTTCATTCAATGTACTTGTGATTAATCTCCTTTATTGATGGTTTTTGGATTAGGTCTTTAATTCATTCTGTAATTTGCCGACTCAAATCGTTTTAGCGAAGTAAAGCAATCCTTAGGGTAAACAACTTAAAACAGTGGCCTAAATATCCTTTTCCAGGATAATAAGTCCTAATCGTACCAAACTCCATGCGCGGGTTCAAGTTGACTACTTAAAATCGTAGTCCACACATCCACATCCAGGATGTTAGTAATCGATCATGCTTAATTTTGGGCATTGACCGAAGGCTTACAAATTGGAATCTGCTTTACTCTGAGCATGGACCCACCATTCGGCCTACTTCGGGCAAGAGGTTAAGGTTCAGACGGACTTGTTACGCATGTTTCCGTTCATACTTCTGTTCCCAGTCCGAGGATGAGAGTTAAGTGAGCGATCAGTTGTAGGACACTCTTTTTGATTTATACTCCTACACTCCATCTGAGGGTAAGAGTTGGTTTGCAGATTGTTGTGTCATGTATGGTTCTATGCTTGTTCTCTTGCCCCCAATCCAAAGGCAAGAGCCAGTTTGCGGATGAACGTGCTCCATCCTGCCTAAGTTTATACACCGGCTCCTACTCCAGGAATGAGAGTTAGAGTACGAAGGCTCTTATCGCATCCGGTTTGCTTTTGTACTTCTTCCCTCAATCCGAAGGCAAGAGTCGGGATGTAGATAGTCATATCATGTCCGGGTTATGTTTATACTTTGGCTCCTACTCCAGAAGCGAGAGTTAGTATGCTGACAGTTATGTTGTGTCCGTCTTATGTTTATACTTTGGCTCCTACTCCCAAAGCGAGAGTTAGGATGCAGACAGTTATGTCGTGTCTGGCTTATATTTATACTTCTGCCTCCAGTCTGAAGGCAAGAGTTAGCTCAAGTCATTCTCTAGACATCAAAAAGGAACTTCATGGGCCCGATCATGGGCCAAAGAGGTTTGACCAGCACCTATCTCTGGGTACCTGTGCACCTGCATTAATCATATGAAGATCCATTTGAGATTATCAAGTCACAACTCTTAAGAAATTGAGAGACAGAATTTCTGGCTAAAAAGGCCGTTTTATTTGATTAAAGATAGAAAGTGACAAAATTCTATCTTACTACGTAGCTCTAACCAATTATTTGCAAATTTATTCTCTAAGTGAAATAGTGTCGTAAATGCTTGATATGCCACGCCCTTGGGAGTGAGATCCCATCCATAGTTACTAGCTTAAAAGTGTCGTCTCCAAGCTTTTCCTCTATTGCATATGGACCTCCCCAAATCGGGCCCAAGTTCTTAGGGCCAAGGAAGATTCGTTTGAGGACCAGGTCATGGATTTCAAAGGTCTGACTTCTAACTTTAGTGTTATAATATCGTGCGACTTGGTGTCTATGCGCAACTGCTTTCAACTCAGCTTTGGTCCACTTCTCATCGATCATATCAAGGGACACCAAAAGGAGTTGTTCATTTGTCCATGGATTGTAGTGGGTGACTCGATGAGAAGGTACTTCCAATTAGATCAGGATCATATCCTCCGATCTGTATGCTAAGGCGAATGGAGAATGGCCAGTCGCTGACTTATGTTTGGTTCGATAAGCCCAAAGTGTTAATGGGAGTTCATCGACCCACTTGCCTTTGGCCTTCTCCAATCATTTCTTATGAATGGACTTGATAATCTTGTTCACAATTTCAACCTGTCCATTCACTTGACGATGTGCTATCACTGCAAATCTCTTCTCTCTGTGGTGTCGGCGAAAGAAATCCTTCAAATCCATGCTATCGAATTGGGTCCCGTTACCGGTAACGATTGCTTGTGGAACTACAAAGCGAATAACAATATTCCGAACAACAAAGTTGATTACTTTCTTTGTAGTAATCATGGCCAAAGGCTCCGCCTCTTCCCATTTAGTAAATTAAGCAACCATCATGATAGAGTACTTCTTGCCACCTTTATACATCGACAATACACCGATAATATCAATACCCCAAACTGCAAATGGCTAATGTAACAACCCGAGGTTTTGCACCATTTTAATAATCGTCATTAAACGATTATTGTGATAGTTAATTGATAATTGAAGTTTTAATCGAGTTGAAAATTCTTTTGTAATTCGTTAAAGGATTACGGGCTTTAAAATATTGGGCCACGTTTTCTCGTTCGTGTTGTGTTATCGGAGTGAATCCCGTCCCCGTCTTATAAAAGAAAAAAATTCGACCCGTTCCTTTCTCATTTTCACTCGTTCGAAAATCAAAAGCAAAACTCTACTTGGTAAAACCAAGCCCAAACGAAAAATATGACCGGCCCAAACTAAGTGATAACCTGGTCTCCCTTTTAGTTTGTATGGCATTTCTCGACCCGTTCCCATTTTCAATTCAGAGAACCCTAAGAACAAGCATCACGAAAGAATAAAAATGGTGGCGGCGACGATTTCCTCTTTGCAACTGAACTAGGGCTTCGAACTAATTGAGGCGGTCGATTCCAGTAGCTCAATCGATGATGCTTCTCTCTACTTGCGGCTTCTTAAATGCGTCGATAAGGTGAGTAATCTCGGTTACTCACATCTAATTTAGCCTCGAGTTGTAGAGTTTTATCTCTGTGATTTTCGTTCATATAAAAATTGTTTAAATTCGTCACTTGATTCATCTTGGTTGTTCGACTTTGTTCGTATTGATGTTTTCTGACATGATACGATTTTTGTTACCCACGGCTTTGATGTTTTTGATTAGAGTTGACGAGGTGTTTTATTTGACTTTGGCTATTTTTTTACCGCCTCTGGTAGCACAATCGACCTCATTCGATTTCACTGGTTGTTCCAAGACAGCGACCACTTTGTTGAATTTTTGCTTCACTGATCCTTATGATTTTACACTGGTAGCCTCGTTGTGCTTGACTTTGGCCATTTTCGTTCACTCCAGTAGTATGCTTGATTTGTTGTTTTATATGATGTCCCTTTTTGATTTGACAATGATCTTGTCTTCGGCAAGTGAGTTGAAATGGCTATTGTTTTAATTTAACACTGCTTCAATTTTTGGCTTTGCCGGCCACCACGATATTGATTTATGACGTGTTCAACTTCGTCTTCGATTTTTTTGACTTCGGCCATAGTTGCTGTGAACTGTTGAAAATAGTTCGACATTGATTTGGACTTGGTCTTATGGAGTTTGAGTTGCTTCGTCTAATTTCTGCTTCGACTTCAGTACAGGCTTGCACTGTCACCTGTCCTGCATATATGGGTGGATGGACTTGATATTCTTTTTACTGATATTGCTCTCTCTGTGATCTTGTTTTTGCGACATCCATGCCGTGTCTTGATCATTGTTAATCTAAACACTTCAGACTTGAATTTTGATATTACGATATTGTCACTTCATTGCCTTCCTGTGTGTACTGCTATCATATTTCCACTGTTGACTTTTGCATTGCTTATGCATTCGACATTGCATACTTGCTTCTTGTTGACATTTGCTTAGCTTGTTCAAGTTTGCTTGTTATTGAACATCTAGATGCTATAACCAGGCTTCAACATTGTTTTGATGCTTTGTATATCATTACTTTGAAACTGTTAATGTGATGTACCTCTGTAAGCATTTGTTTCAACTGATTCATCATAGTTTGAACTATCATTTTGGTTCTTTGGGATTGAACTTGTTTGTTTTACATTGATGCACTATTTTTGATTTCCCTGTGCACCCAGTTCCCTCTGTTCACTGGTTGTACATGTCGCATTGATTATATTGCATATAGTAGGCTGGTCTTTGATCATCACTGTTTTGGTGGTTGAAGTTGTATTGTATCAAGTCTGATACACCTTGGTTACTACTGATCATTTCTATCTAGGTTGTTGTCATTTGCAGTTCCACTTGAACATCTGGACTTGAGTTTATTCATTTTGACCCTTGCCTTGTTGAGTCAGTGAAGAAAGTGTAGCTTTGAACTAGTTGGTCTGCATGTTGTAGTCTTGATGAACTGTAATTGTGCATTCGTACATCTGATCATTGCATCCAGACATTTGTTGTTTTGGTCATTTGAGTTCTTCATTCCAGTCTTCATATATGTACATTGATCTGATCTGTTATGGTTGCATGTTGTTGCCAGTGTAGTTGTACAGTCATTGATGTCTGCACTTGACCATGTTGCCGTGTACTTGCACAGTGTATATATTGATGCTGTGGCATGTTCACTCGAATTACGTTTGTTCATTTGGTCCTTCATTGGTTTGTTTAGTCTGTAGTTGATGACACTGTTTGTTTTGATGATTTTATATTCTGTTGTGGCGAGGCAGTACACGCGTGCGTGTACTACAGCCACACAGTTTTAATATTTTAATGTGGCGAGGCAGTACACGCGTGCGTGTACTGCAGCCCTATCAGATTTGACAGTTTTAAATTGATTTAGTCGATTTGATAAATTGTTTATTTATCTCTGTTCATAATTTAAATCTGCTGATTTTGTTAAACACTGTTAAGTGTTATATTGACCGTTATCCGGTTTCTTTGTTTAAAGAATCGGATAGACGGGAATTATTGTGACTGTCGTCTATTTAAATTATTACTGCCTATATGCACTAATAAACTGGTTTGAATTAGACTGACCTGGGTATTATTTTCTTTTGAATGTAATACTCGGGTCAGACCCGAGTTATTTCAGGTTGTAGATTTTCTTCTTTGAGTTGCTGTTCAGGATTTGAAGACTTTTCACATCTTCTGAAGTTGTCAGTGTCATTCTGTAGTAGTCGTGTCAGTGTATAGAACGATATGTATTCATATATATTAGTCGATAATGTACTTGTATATATAACTTCTAGAGTCGACAGTTGTAGTTGTATCATATGTATTGTGTCAACTATGTATTAACAGACATCAGTTATATATATATGATACTTTTGTTTTTATCTGTGTTCCGCATTTATATTATCTGTGTTATTGTTATATCTAATGTCCTAAACTATTATGAACCATCGTAGTTCGTTTTATACTAGTATTGGGTGTGTCGATGGGAGTAAATAAATAATAGATGAAAAATAAAAAGTATATACCACTCCTATCGAGATAACCAATATTAGTGTAAGGCCAATTACGGATGGTCGCTCCTATCCAGCCTTATTCTTCGTAATAATAGACAGTATTTCTTTTAATACTCTTTGTTATTATGAGCATAGAGGTGGGGCGTCACAGTTGGTATCAGAGCTTGGGGTTTATGGACATAATATAAAACATAACTTGGATGGAACATATGTTACAACTATTGGTCGATGTTTTATTTGTGCTTGAGTCAAAACTAAAGTTTTGAAATTTGGATGAAATTTTTAAATAACTTTATTTAAAAATAATAGTGAAATTGTGTTCTGATAATTTGATTGATTTGTGTTCTGTTTATCAGAGTGCGCAGCGGAAACAGTGAAGCTGTCTTCTCTGAGTACAAATGATAATCTTTTTGATTTAAAAAAATCAAAATACGAAATTAATATGAATTTCATTTGTTGTTTACATAGCTGTAATTATTTTATTTCTTTGAGAACTTCGAATCCGAATTGAGAATTCGAAGAAATTGCAGATATGTGATTTTTGTTGAAATTTCCGCTGGCTTTCTTTTGTACTAATCATCTATTGATTAGATTTTTGCTGTTTTAAATTATCTTCATTGAAGATACATTTGAATGATTCTTTGTTCATTTTGTAGTACGTTCAAAAATTTAAATTGCACGTTATTGCATTTATTTTCCGTTGAACCGATGCTTGGTTATGAAACGTATTTTGTTGCCGTTATTTTTACAACGGAATTTTATACCAATGCTATATTTTGAAGTATGGTGTTTTGTGGCATTTTGATGAATGAGAATTCACTGACATTGCATTTTGATGTAGATTGTTTTGTTGTGATTTTGACGTTTTAAAACTACTGTCGCTTTGGCTTCCGTAACCGTCAAATTTTAAAAGTGGATTTTCAAGCGGTTATTCCGCAATACTGATTTGTGACCGTTTTTACGGTATTTTGAGAAGTACAATTTCCTTATCGAAATTGTTACTGATTTGCTGTTTTAATCACGTGGTTAGAAAATTGTTTTAAAATGAAAATTGTTTTATAAAATTTTAGCAATTGGCGTTTTCAAAAGAATGAGAAAGCGACTTAAACGATTCAGCAAAATCGAGGATTATGACCCCTTTCTTTTACTGTTTCGCTTAACTCCGGACTTGTTCAGTTGAGAATGCGAATTGTTATTTTTACAAAATAAACAAAATTGTTTTCAAAAATTTTACAGTTTGCGATTTCAAAAGAATGAGGAAGTGATTTAAACGTTTCAGCAAAATCGAGGACTATGACCCCTTTCTTTTACTGATTCGCTTAATTCCGGACTTGTCCGTTTGAGAATGTGAAATGTATTTTTACAAAATACACAATTTTGCACTTTCAAGGAAACGATGAAGAGAATCAAACGATTTAGTAAAACACGTGGTATGGGACATGTGCGTTTGCTATTTCGGTTAATTCCGGACTCGTTAATTGAAATATTTGATGATTTCGTGTGCTTTCGGGCCACTCTGCGGACCTTCGGGTCATTTGTTGGGCTTTCGGGCCACTCTGCGGACCTTCGGGTCATTTGTTGGGCTTTCGGGCCACTCTGCGGACCTTCGGGTCAAATACCAGTACTAGACCTTCGGGTCACTCTGCGGACCTTCGGGTCAATCTGATGGGCGCCAAAAATTATGTTGAGTACTTGGTAGGCTTCGGCCACTCTGAGATGCACGTGCGGCGAATTAAAAACTCGCCATCTGATGGGATCGATCCAAGCTTTTATGTTGATTTTCTAGTCTTCTTAATTGATTTCTAGATATTTGTTGCTTCCAATTATCTGCAGGTAATTGGATATTTGTTGATATGAGTTCTGATTATCGTTTTTGATAATCAGATATTTGTTGTTTCTAATTATCGCTTGAGATAATTAGATATTTGTTGATATGAGTTCTGATTATCGTTTTTTGATAATCAGATAATTGTTGTTTCTAATTATCGCTTGTGACAATTAGATATTTGTTGATATGAGTTCTGATTATCGTTTTTGATAATCAGATATTTGTTGTTTTTAATTATCGCTTTAGATAATTAAATATTTGCTGATTTGAGATTTAATTATCGCTTTTGATAATTAAATATTTGTTGATT
This sequence comes from Allium fistulosum, assembly GCA_030737815.1. NCBI lineage: Eukaryota > Viridiplantae > Streptophyta > Magnoliopsida > Asparagales > Amaryllidaceae > Allium > Allium fistulosum. Next base: position 892,446,205 of record CM060902.1, read on the forward strand.
TGAGATTTAATTATCGCTTTTGATAATTAAATATTTGTTGATTTGAGATTTAATTATCGCTTTTGATAATTAAATATTTGATGATTTGAGATTTAATTATCGCTTTTGATAATTAAATATTTGATGATTTGAGATTTAGTTATCGCTTTTGATAATTAAATATTTGCTGATTTGAGATTTAATTATCGCTTTTGGTAATTAAATATTTGCTGATTTGAGATTTAATTATCGCTTTTGATAATTAAATATTTGTTGATTTGAGATTTAATTATCGCTTTTGATAATTAAATATTTGTTGATTTGAGATTTAATTATCGCTTTTGATAATTAAATATTTGTTGATTTGAGATTTAATTATCGCTTTTGATAATTAAATATTTGATGATTTGAGATTTAATTATCGCTTTTGATAATTAAATATTTGCTGATTTGAGATTTAATTATCGCTTTTGATAATTAAATAATTGCTGATTTGAGATTTGATTATCGTTTTTGATAATCGAATATTTGCGATTTGAAATTTAATTATCGCTTGAGATAATTAAATATTTGTTGATTTTAGATTTAATTATCGCTGTTAGATAATTAAATATTTGCTGATTCGGGATTTAATTATCGTCTTTGATAATTAAATATTTGCTGATTTGAGATTTAATTATCGCTTTTGATAATTAAATATTTGTTGATTTGAGATTTAATTATCGCTTTTGATAATTAAATATTTGTTGATTTGAGATTTAATTATCGCTTTTGATAATTAAATATTTGATGATTTGAAATTTAATTATCGCTTGAGATAATTAAATATTTGTTGATTTTAGATTTAATTATCGCTGTTAGATAATTAAATATTTGCTGATTCGGGATTTAATTATCGTCTTTGGTAATTAAATATTTGTTGATTTGAGATTTAATTATCGCTTTTGATAATTAAATATTTGATGATTTGAGATTTAATTATCGCTTTTGATAATTAAATATTTGCTGATTTGAGATTTAATTATCGTTTTTGATAATTAAATATTTGCTGATTTGAGATTTAATTATCGCTTTTGATAATTAAATATTTGCTGATTTGAGATTTAATTATCGCTTTTGATAATTAAATAATTGCTGATTTGAGATTTGATTATCGTTTTTGATAATCGAATATTTGCGATTTGAAATTTGATTATCGCTTTTGATAATTGAATATTTGTTGATTTAAAATTTTAATTACCGTTTGTGGTAATTAGATATGTGCTGATTTGTTTTCTGATTATCGTTTGAGATAATTAGATATTTGATGTTTTCTGATTATCGTTGATGATTACATTTATTCAGTTTTGTTGTTTTCTGATTATCTATTGATAGTTAGATTTCATTGAAAAAATTATGGATTTCTTTTATTGGAATTAAAAGATTTCTTTGGCATTTAAATTCTCGACTTTTCTTTTCTAACTTAACCAGTTTATGTTAGAAAGAAAATTAATATTGACAACCTTAATTATGAAAATTGCGGGGACGCAATTTTTATAAGGAGGGGAGTCTGTAACAACCCGGGGTTTTGCACCATTTTAATAATCGTCATTAAACGATTATTGTGATAGTTAATTGATAATTGAAGTTTTAATCGAGTTGAAAATTCTTTTGTAATTCGTTAAAGGATTATGGGCTTTAAAATATTGGGCCACGTTTTCTCGTTCGTGTTGTGTTATCGGAGTGAATCCCGTCCCCGTCTTATAAAAGAAAAAAATTCGACCCGTTCCTTTCTCATTTTCACTCGTTCGAAAATCAAAAGCAAAACTCTACTTGGTAAAACCAAGCCCAAACGAAAAATATGACCGGCCCAAACTAAGTGATAACCCGGTCTCCCTTTTAGTTTGTATGGCATTTCTCGACCCGTTCCCATTTTCAATTCAGAGAACCCTAAGAACAAGCATCACGAAAGAATAAAAATGGTGGCGGCGACGATTTCCTCTTTGCAACTGAACTAGGGCTTCGAACTAATTGAGGCGGTCGATTCCAGTAGCTCAATCGATGATGCTTCTCTCTACTTGCGGCTTCTTAAATGCGTCGATAAGGTGAGTAATCTCGGTTACTCACATCTAATTTAGCCTCGAGTTGTAGAGTTTTATCTCTGTGATTTTCGTTCATATAAAAATTGTTTAAATTCGTCACTTGATTCATCTTGGTTGTTCGACTTTGTTCGTATTGATGTTTTCTGACATGATACGATTTTTGTTACCCACGGCTTTGATGTTTTTGATTAGAGTTGACGAGGTGTTTTATTTGACTTTGGCTATTTTTTTTACCGCCTCTGGTAGCACAATCGACCTCATTCGATTTCACTGGTTGTTCCAAGACAGCGACCACTTTGTTGAATTTTTGCTTCACTGATCCTTATGATTTTACACTGGTAGCCTCGTTGTGCTTGACTTTGGCCATTTTCGTTCACCCCAGTAGTATGCTTGATTTGTTGTTTTATATGATGTCCCTTTTTGATTTGACAATGATCTTGTCTTCGGCAAGTGAGTTGAAATGGCTATTGTTTTAATTTAACACTGCTTCAATTTTTGGCTTTGCCGGCCACCACGATATTGATTTATGACGTGTTCAACTTCGTCTTCGATTTTTTTGACTTCGGCCATAGTTGCTGTGAACTGTTGAAAATAGTTCGACATTGATTTGGACTTGGTCTTATGGAGTTTGAGTTGCTTCGTCTAATTTCTGCTTCGACTTCAGTACAGGCTTGCACTGTCACCTGTCCTGCATATATGGGTGGATGGACTTGATATTCTTTTTACTGATATTGCTCTCTCTGTGATCTTGTTTTTGCGACATCCATGCCGTGTCTTGATCACTGTTAATCTAAACACTTCAGACTTGAATTTTGATATTACGATATTGTCACTTCATTGCCTTCCTGTGTGTACTGCTATCATATTTCCACTGTTGACTTTTGCGTTGCTTATGCATTCGACATTGCATACTTGCTTCTTGTTGACATTTGCTTAGCTTGTTCAAGTTTGCTTGTTATTGAACATCTAGATGCTATAACCAGGCTTCAACATTGTTTTGATGCTTTGTATATCATTACTTTGAAACTGTTAATGTGATGTACCTCTGTAAGCATTTGTTTCAACTGATTCATCACAGTTTGAACTATCATTTTGGTTCTTTGGGATTGAACTTGTTTGTTTTACATTGATGCACTATTTTTGATTTCCCTATGCACCCAGTTCCCTCTGTTCACTGGTTGTACATGTCGCATTGATTATATTGCATATAGTAGGCTGGTCTTTGATCATCACTGTTTTGGTGGTTGAAGTTGTATTGTATCAAGTCTGATACACCTTGGTTACTACTGATCATTTCTATCTAGGTTGTTGTCATTTGCAGTTCCACTTGAACATCTAGACTTGAGTTTATTCATTTTGACCCTTGCCTTGTTGAGTCAGTGAAGAAAGTGTAGCTTTGAACTAGTTGGTCTGCATGTTGTAGTCTTGATGAACTGTAATTGTGCATTCGTACATCTGATCATTGCATCCAGACATTTGTTGTTTTGGTCATTTGAGTTCTTCATTCCAGTCTTCATATATGTACATTGATCTGATCTGTTATGGTTGCATGTTGTTGCCAGTGTAGTTGTACAGTCATTGATGTCTGCACTTGACCATGTTGCCGTGTACTTGCACAGTGTATATATTGATGCTGTGGCATGTTCACTCGAATTACGTTTGTTCATTTGGTCCTTCATTGGTTTGTTTAGTCTGTAGTTGATGACACTGTTTGTTTTGATGATTTTATATTCTGTTGTGGCGAGGCAGTACACGCGTGCGTGTACTGCAGCCACACAGTTTTAATATTTTAATGTGGCGAGGCAGTACACGCGTGCGTGTACTGCAGCCCTATCAGATTTGACAGTTTTAAATTGATTTAGTCGATTTGATAAATTGTTTATTTATCTCTGTTCATAATTTAAATCTGCTGATTTTGTTAAACACTGTTAAGTGTTATATTGACCGTTATCCGGTTTCTTTGTTTAAAGAATCGGATAGACGGGAATTATTGTGACTGTCGTCTATTTAAATTATTACTGCCTATATGCACTAATAAACTGGTTTGAATTAGACTGACCTGGGTATTATTTTCTTTTGAATGTAATACTCGGGTCAGACCCGAGTTATTTCAGGTTGTAGATTTTCTTCTTTGAGTTGCTGTTCAGGATTTGAAGACTTTTCACATCTTCTGAAGTTGTCAGTGTCATTCTGTAGTAGTCGTGTCAGTGTATAGAACGATATGTATTCATGTATATTAGTCGATAATGTACTTGTATATATAACTTCTAGAGTCGACAGTTGTAGTTGTATCATATGTATTGTGTCAACTATGTATTAACAGACATCAGTTATATATATATGAGACTTTTGTTTTTATCTGTGTTCCGCATTTATATTATCTGTGTTATTGTTATATCTAATGTCCTAAACTATTATGAACCATCGTAGTTCGTTTTATACTAGTATTGGGTGTGTCGATGGGAGTAAATAAATAATAGATGAAAAATAAAAAGTATATACCACTCCTATCGAGATAACCAATATTAGTGTAAGGCCAATTACGGATGGTCGCTCCTATCCAGCCTTATTCTTCGTAATAATAGACAGTATTTCTTTTAATACTCTTTGTTATTATGAGCATAGAGGTGGGGCGTCACAGCTAAGGACAAATCATTTGGGTAATTTCCATCGGTGAGGCCCTCGGAATTTTAGGGAATCTCTGGCACTTGTCACAACTTCGGGTGTAGTCAGTTGCATCTCGATTGACGGTTGGGCAAAAAAACCCATAACAAAGGATCTTCTTTGCTAGTGTCTACCCCCAATGTGGTCGCCACAGGCCCCTTCGTGAACTTCTCTCAGAATTCGTTTGGCCTAATCCTAAGCGACACACCGTAACATAGGGACGGAGGATCCCTTCTTATACAGTAATCATTTTTGCATAATGTATCTCGAAGCTTGGCGAAGGATTTTGCATCGCTTATTCCTTATCTTTGGGAGGATCCCTCTTTGCAAATAACCCTGAATCCAAGTCGTCGATGACTCCTGTTCAGGCTCAGTATCCAAGATCCAATCGACATCCATTTGGTCGATACTCGGAGCTGAAAGCACTTCCATTGGAACCAGGCCCATGAGCCGTGCATCTCTGAAACTAGCCAACTTAGCAAGCAAGTCGGCTTTCTCATTTTCCTCTCTAGGAATATGAGTGATCATGTAATATTCAAAATCGTCAAGCAATTCAAGAAACCGGTTTAGATAAGGAGCTAGCCTTGCTCATTTCGCCCAATATTCTTTCCAAACTTGGCATGCCACTAGCTGGGAGTCAGAGAAAATGTGTAAAGTCTTCATTCCTAGTTCTTGTTAATCTTGAGTCCGGCGATCAAGGCTTCGTATATTCGGCTTCATTGTTTGTTATTGGATAGTCGAGGTTCAAGGAGTAGCAAATTAGGTGTTATTCGGGAGTGATAAGCACATCTCTAGCACCAGAACACCGATCATTGTACGCACCATCAATGAACTTCTTCCATCCACTTCCTTTTCTCCACTGCTCTCCGGAGGATCATTTCATGTAGTGAATTCAGCTATAAAATCCGCCAAAGCCTAACCTTGGATTGCTCTCAGAGGGTGATAGGTGATATCATACTAGCTCAATTCAATGTTCCATTTTAACAGCCTTTTGGAAGTCTCAGGTCATTGCAAGTCTTGTCATAAAGGCTGGTTGGTAAGGACATTAATCAGATGAAACTAGAAATAGGGACGGACCTTTCTCGAAGCGATCAACAAACAATACGCGAGCCTTTCCAGTCTTGAGTAGTTTCTTTTTGCTCCTGTCAACCGCTTGCTAGTGTAGTAGATCAGTCATTGGACGTGAGATTCCTCATGCATAATTGCGGCACTCAGAGCGTGCACCGACTCTGCCAGATATAAGAACAAAACCTCATCATCCCTCAGTTTTGAGATAATGGTAGGTCTCTCCAAGTGGTCTACGAGAGCTTGTAATGCGTCTTTGCAGTCTTGATTCCACTCGAAATTTTTCTTTTCCTTCTTGGTCACCTCGAAGAATGGGATGCATTTTCCAGTTGCTCTGGAAATGAATCGACTCAGGGTGGCAACCTTCCCGTTTAAGCTTTGGACCACCTTAATCATCTTTGGGGCTTCGATCTCTCTCAAAGCGTTGATTTTTTTATTGGCTTAAATTCCATGAGAGTTGATGATGAAACCTAAGAATTTTACTAAGGCAAACCGAAAGAGCATTTTAAGGGATTGAACTTCATCCCGTAATGCTGGAGGACATTAAACATCCCTGCCATATCATTAACATGATCTCTCGAACGTTGTGACTTCACAAGCATATTGTCCATGTAAACTTCCATTGATCATCCGATCTGGTTCTTAAACATCCGGTTCACAAGTCCCTAGTAAGTCGCACATGCGTTCTTTAATCCGAAGGGCTTGACCAGATAGTAAAAAAGTCTAAGGTCGATGATGAAGCTAGTGTGTTCCTGATCTGGGATGTGCATCGAGATTTGATTGTATCCAGAGTACGGGTCCATGAATGAAAGTAACTCGTGTCCAACAGTTGAGTCCACCAACTGATCTATTCATGGAAGCAGGTTTCTGTCCTTCAGGCATGCTTTATTCAAGTCTTCGGAATAATCAATGCATGTCCTCCACTTCTCGTTTACTTTCTTCGCCAAAACAGGGTTTGATACCCAATTCGGGTATAAGGAATCACAGATGAAGTCGTTATCCTTTAGCTTATCCACTTCTTCTTTGAGCGCAACAGATCTCTTCGGACCCAGATGCGGCGTTTCTGTTTCATAGGAACTCATCTAGGATTTATTTTTAATGCATGGCTCGTTATCCCGGGCGAGATCCCATACATATCCGAGTGTGTCCAAGCAAACACACCAGGTTTTCCTAGAGAAAACTAACCAACTCCTTCATCATCACAGTACCAAGCTGAGATCCGACCTTCAGGACTTTACTTGGGTCATCCTTACTGATTGGAGCAACAATTGTCAACTCGGCGGGAGCTGCTCGTCCACCCTATGGCTCTTTTCGTTAGTTTATGTCATCATAGAGCTGACTAGATTGCCCGAGCCTGGGATTAGGCAGTAGTTACTATGCGTCCAAACCTTTATGCAGAGCACCCCCTCTATATTGTTTCCTTTCTCCTTACGCCTTGCTTCCTTCAGTTTAGCGACATAGCAGCCATGACCAGCCACTTGATCTCTACGCACGATCCCCACTCCATTATCTATAGGGAATTTCATAGTTAAACACTAGGGAGCAATGGCCGCTCTGAATTCAGCTAAGGCCTGTCGGCCCAAGAATGCATTATAAGCAGAATGGATATCCAACACTAAAAAGGGCACGACCCGCACTCGCCGGGGGTCGCCCTCACTGAGTTCTACCAGTAACTCGATAAACCATATGGTTTCACTGGCCATCCCATTGAACCCCTGTATACAAAACCAATAAGGCTTCAAATCTCTCTCCTTTAACATCATTTTTTCGTAAGCCTTTTTGAACAAAATATTGACTGAACTCCCATAGTCAACAGGCACTTTTTGTACAACAGCATGACCAATCGCTGCAGAAATAACATGTGGGTAAATTGTAGGAGCCACGACTCCGTCAGCATACTTGTTTCGAAAAACAATGTCATTTGTTATAGTTCGGGATCGTTTTGCCAGAGCTCCATCCTCAACAGCATAGCAACTTTTGTTCTCAGCATGCTTCAGGGCTCCAACATATCTATCCATCTCCGCAAAGCACTTATCGATAGAATAAGGCCCACCGATGATTATGTTTATCACTAACCGTTTTTCTGGCCGCCTGAATGCATCAGCACCATGCTCAGCTTTCCCCCACTGGGAAGACGGCCCAAGGGTGCTAGAATTTCCTTGCCTGCCATCCAGTGGGGCTTTCACATATTGTTGCAATTTCTTTTTTCTTATTAATTCTTCAATCTTGTCGCGCAAGGCCTGCACTCATTAGCATTATAACCGTGAGTCTCATGGAATCTGCAGAACTTGCCCAACTTCCTCTCTTTCTCAGTTGACTCCCTAGGAGCTGGCTTCCTATACGGTTTGTTATTCTGAGTATCCAGATAGATGTTCTCTATTGAATTGTTCAACTCAATGTAATTGTCATATTTGGGACCTCTGAACTGACTCTTGTTACCTGAATTCCCCTTCTTTGCCCTATCATTAATTTTTTTCTCCTTTGTTCTGATTATCAACTTTCACATCAATATTTTCAGAGCTTCCTCCAAATTGCTTTACAACAATATTGCCCGACATTGGCTCATTTGGACTTCCAATGTTGGTTCTTTGTGGATGCTTACGCGCATCCTCCCAAGGAAGATACTCATTAGCTTTCCTATAGAAAAAGCTTCCATTGTCGATGGTTGCTTTCTTTCTATCCAATCCCCAAAATCCGATTCGGGATGAACTCCTCTACAAAGCGCCATCAACACTATATCTTCCTTCAGATCCGTTATTTCCATTACAGCATTGTGGAACTGATTTAAACAATCCCGCAGTGACTCTCCTTCAGCTTGATATACACTAAGCAACGACATCACGTGCTTCGAACGTGAGGTATGCAAATGGAATTTCTCTATGAATTTCCATGACGATTCTAAAAAAGACATTGTGGTTCACTCAGCGGAAGCCGAGTGAACCACATCATAGCCACCTCTTCTAAGTAAATTGGGAAACAACAGCACTTCACAAAATCCAAAGCCTTGCAGAATCCATATGCAATTCATATCTTAATCAATGTTGCTTAAGATCCATCATTCCTCCATACAATGGCATCGTTGGCATGTTGAATCTCCTGGGGTATTTCACGTGAAGGATGTCCTCCGTGAAGGTGTTTCGACTAGCATAAGTTCCCTAATCATCATTAGTTCAGGATCTATTTTCACTAACCAACCTCCTAACCATATCCTCTAGATAGCCCATGTCGATAGGTTCGACTAAACGACAGTAATCAGGTCCCGCCCCAAGTGTTTGGCCCGGCGAATGCTCTTGGGGAGGAGCTCGATTCCTAGGCTTCCCAAACTCCAAGGGTTCCATTCATCCAGCAGCCCCCATGTTTGATTCTCATATGTAGCATCGTCAACAATAACATGGGTTTCCAAGTTCTGACCTCCAGCAAGATGTCCAGGGACTGCGTCTACACCCTCTAGGGAGATGGGTTCTAGGCCGACTGTATTTGGATTCGGTACCGAGTCCCAAGTGGGGTTCGGTACCGAGTCCTAGTTGTGGGGCTGAGGTCCGTCTTCCTTCTTGCTCAGATGTCCTAGCAGCGTATGGAGCCTTCTTCTTCCTTCTACCCTACCATCTTCACTCGGTTGAAGAAGAACTCTCTAACTTCGACCTGGAATCCCTTCTACTTCATCTGCGGCTGTTTTGAGTCAACCATTCAGTGGTCTTAAGCTCTGTTGCATTATGTTGTTCATCTCCTGTTGGCTCGCTTGGAATCTGTCTTCCATCTACTTCATCATCCTATCCATCTCCACTCTAGTCATAACGCTAGTAGGAGCCTAGACTTTGGGTTGAGTTGGTTGAACAACTCTATCTCCTTGGTGAGGATTCTGATATTTCAATTCCAGTGGTAACTCTGGAATTAGTACAATGATCTCTACTTGATGGGGCTATGGCAGAAAGCTTTTGGTAGACCTTTGCAAATCTGAGTTGCTGGATTAAAAGATAAAGAGATTGGATATATCCCTTGGATATAGAAAATCCAATAGTAGAAGATGGATCCAAATGGCCTGAGAATATGATCTCTCAATAAAAGCACCAAAATGTTTGAACCAAAAATGGCGCAAACACCCAAAAGTTTATGTAATAGAGATTAAATGAAGAAAAGTAAATGAAAATGAGGAAATAAACAAGACATAATCATATATAGTGGTTCGACAAAGCAAGGTCTACATCCCCTTTGAAGATTTATTTCTTATTGTTGATTCGGAGGCAGAAATTTTTGGAGGTCGGTACTAACCCAACACATAGAATTTAAAATATACAAGAATATTGAAATAATTGAACTAGAGCCCAAAAGATCCCCAAAAATGAGCCACACCTTCTTATTTATAGAGGTAGGGGGACTAAAATCTTGCATGCAATATCTCTTAGCCGTTGTGTCCAAAATTGACTATTTCTCCCAAAAAGATGGTGCCAGCTCAACAATAGCTAGGAGTCGGTACCGATCCTCAGGTGGTAGTCAGTCCCGATCCCCAGGTTTGATGATTCTTGAGTCTTCAACTCCTTAGCTTGGATCGTCTCGGCGTAGGCTTCATGAATCCATGGTTGTTTACACCAATCTTAGCTTGTTTCTGAGCCTAAATGATGGAAGTATGCAAGAGCAAAGTTGTAGATTAGGAGTTCATGGAGATCGATAGGGAATTGCACTAATTCAACAAACCAACTTTTAAATATAGACTCTTGGCATCGAGATAAGCTTGTATGCATAAGATGGGGTCAGCCCAAGTTGAATTTAGGGGTTGGTACCGAACCCCAATGGGAGTAGGTACTGATCCCCAACTTGGGGGATCCCATTACATTGTTGCCTTGGATAATTTTGGCTTCGATTTCATGACTCTGTTTTTGTTTCATTTCTAGACTCCTTATGACGACCCACCTTTTTGGGTGATTCAAGTTGAAAATAAACCACACATGTCTAACTCAAACCATTCAAAAGGGAAAATTATCAATGGGGTTTAATAACAAAATAAGAGAAAAGAAGGAAAGCAATACGTAGAATCTCGCAGCGGAATGACAAAATATAATAATCAAATAAACAGTTCATGAAGCTGTTTTACAATATACATTTGATTTCAATTTTTATAACATAATCAGAGTACAATAACAAACATACCAAATTAATGCAATGGAATAATAATAGTAAATATGGTCTAGCAAACTCCATCTCCATCCTCAAGGAATAATGTCTTCAACACTGAAATACTCAGGCTGACCCAAGCGTAATGAAAAGACAAAACACTCGAGTCAGAACTAAAAGTTCTTATGTAAGTTAAATCAATAACAAGTAAAATATGAGTGTAATAGCTTTAGAGATGTTTACGGGATTTTCCATCTCCTATCAAGTGTACAACGTGAGTGCAATAACTTTAGAGATGTTATAGGATTTTCCATCTCCTAAGAATCCATCAAACTATCTATATGTAGTAAGATACGCTATATATGTAGTGTCTATCAGTAACGTAAAGTATTAAAATAGCGTTAAGGCTTTACATTGATCCCCCATAACACATTTTTAAGCAGGTAGTCTATGCAGGTCCTGTAACACAACTAGTAACGTCTGTAGCTAGTGAGTCTCCTATAGGTACCATAGTAAAACAGAATTGTAATGGTCGCGTATAAGGATAAAAGTATGACAAGGCATGTGAGGCAATGCCCAAGGTAGGATACTACCAATTCGAGTCGCTTGAGTGGTGGTAACCCCTAACGGCTCACCGCGAAAATCCATCCCATAACCAATTCAAGGTGCACCTATCGAGTCAAAATCAATATAGTAATATGAGGAACAGATGTCGCTAGAGGTAGCTAGCCTCATTGGCCAAGACAAGTCGTCCTGTTTTAGTTATTTCCAATTGACACAAGTATCTTGGTCTATCCATCATTGTTCTCTTTCTTCAAATCCGGCAAACGCCGCCAATTCAACCTCTACATTATGGATAACATCCACCGTGTACACGTTTATTAAAGTGATTCCGGTAGAATAACAGACAGTATGTCATTCATTCGGCCCCATACTCTTTAATAACCAAACGTCATTTTACACATTGGTTAGTTTTTTTAAATTTCAAGAACACGTCATATTTCATATAAAAATATCAGATTCACGTCAAATCATTTCAAATTCAAAATAGGTTATACGTTCATATCAAAACATTTTAAATCAATGATTTAAATCTAAATAATTCCCAATTTAAAAATAGTTTGAATATTGAAAATAGTTTTGAATGATTAAAATAGTTTGAATATTGAAAAATAGTTTGGAATAAATAAAATAGTTTGGATATTGAAAAATAGTTTTGATAATTAAAAATAGTTTATATATCGAAAATAGTTTCGATAACTAAAATAGTTTATAAATTAAAATAATTTGATTATTAAAACAGTTTATATGTTAAAATAGTTTATATTAAAACTGTTTCTTCTTTCATAACAATTTGAACTCATGTTCAAATTCCAAATCACAACAAATTCAATTTTCCGACTTCCAATTCAAGTCAACTTCATATTCAAAATTCAATTTAAATCAACCTCAATTCAAAATGATTTCAACTTTACCACAAATTCAATTTAAACAGTTCAATTCAAATGGCTGATAGTTTCAATTGAGATTCTCATTTAAAACAAATTAGTTGAAATCAATTTCAACTCCAAGATTCGAAATATCAATTTAAAACCACTTTGATTTAATAAATTTCAGAGTTAAATTAAAAAAATTCAACCCTTTAAAATAATTCAATTTCAATAAACTTACATCATAATCCGATTTCAACTTTAGGATTTAGAATTAAATTCTATAACAATTTCATTTAGATAGTTTCAATTCCAACATTTCAAATCTCAAATTAGAAAATAATTTAACTCGTATAAATCAAAATTTTATTTTCTTTAAAATAATATCATTCAAACCAATACAAATTTAAGATTTGTAACCATTTAATTTAACCAAATCCGGTGTCCGTATATAATTTTCTACCCTATGACCAAGTGATTAGTTATTTCAATTTTTAATTACATGGATGGATATATATCATTTCAACCCATAATTAAATGACATAGGTATATATCATTTCAACCTATTTCTTAGTTCATTCAATTTATTACAAGTGAAAATTTATAAGATGTCAAATAATAAATAGGGTAATAACAGGAATATGTCCAAATAAATAACAACCATTCATCAAACATATCAAACAATAGGCAACCGATTGCACTCAACATCCAAATCAACCAATATCACAACAGTTACTAATTATCAATTGTCGGTGTTTAACTAGCAATTCAATTCAATATTAATTTAAATGTTAATTCAATTCAATATCAAATTCAAATTCAATTTAAATTACCTAACAACAATCAATAAAATTTTATAATTTCATGATTTTAATCCAACTAACATCAGAAAATTTAGTATTGTGTGAGTGGGTTAATCACTCACCTTTGATTTATAACCCATTAAAAATTCAACAAAAGCCCAAAATCTCAACAGTCTCCAAATTCAACCAAACCAGTTCCATATTGTTCGAAATTCGATACGAATCCAACGGAAGAAACTGCGCGTGAATCGGAGCTCGTATGCAAAAGTTATTCACGTTAGAAGATTTGAATTTTAAATTAAAACTAATAAATCGAGGGGAAAAAACATAATTACCTTTCCTCCCCAAAACCTAACGTCCAACAAAAACCCATCAACCGCCTATATGCCTTCGCCGAAATCCACCGCTATACGCCACATCACCATGATCTGACATCACCATCGAGATCGCCATCCCTTGAAACCCCAACGCCGATAACGCTGCCTCCCCCAATGCTCCGCTAAGTCCACAAATGTGCCTTGAACGTGCCACCTTCCAATCTAATTTCTGGCGATCTCTTCAACATCTAAGTTGATCCAACCGTACAGATTATAGAGGAGGTCGAGCTCTACAACTTTCATTTAGACTTCATCGCGAGTATGTGAGAGATGAGAGAGATCAAAGGGAAAGAAGATGGAGAAATTTCGGCCGTTAACTCAAATAAGGCGGCAGCCATGGAAAAATTATGGTTTTATATACTTTATTAATATTTTAATCTCGATTAGCATGCCTATTTATAGCGTTAATGTCCAAAACAGCCCGAACTCCGATCGAGGCGTGCTGATAAGCAATCTATATGTAAAATGGCCTTTTGAACACAATGAAACTAGTTTCGAGGCTTAATTGCTTCATATATGAAAGTTAACGTTTTATCGTTCGATAAAATTTAAATTAAATTATATTCAAATAATTTACCAGTTCATAGTTATGGGCAAATACAATATTCCTACTCTACAATTTCGTTATTACAACCCACGACGTTGATTAATAACTCGATTTTATTGTTATTACACATTTGAATCAAATTTGAATAATTACATTTCAAAAATAACATTTTACATTTGAATATAAATCGATTGTTGATTAAATTTGAAATTGAAATAATTTCCAATTTCACAACAACTAATTTCATTTGGTATCACTTACTTTTACACGTTACTTAAAATGAATTATTATTAAACCGATCTAATCATTTTTAAATTCCAAATTAAAAGTTTTTTATCATCATTCTTGGTTAAACAGGAATTAATAATCTTTTAAAATTAAATTTCCATGATAAATCCAAGATTTAAATATTAAGTTCATTCCAACATTTGATTACAACAGTAATAAAATCCTGGTTATTATATTTTAAATTTCAAAAAAATTCTTTTATTTTGATTTACATGTTCCTTATATTAAATCAACAATTTCCTTATGTACTTATTAACAAAGTTTTCATTTATTATACTCATAGTCTACAGTTAACATCTTCTCTCGTATTAATTGAAACATTCAATTACGTTAAATTCCATTGATTTCCAAATTAATTTCAAATGGATTTAATAATGAGATGAGAAATAAAACAATTGTCACAACCTAGTAATTCAAATATCTACAAATTTATTGTTTACAAACACGGGTTATAAATTACTTACCAAATAACTGATTTCTTATTCTATGCTAAACCAATTTCAATTTATAACATATGATTCCTCATTTTGATACATCATTTATTTTATTCCTTATTAACCTTTATTATTACAATTGATTGAAATTACGTTAAAACAGTTGTCAATTACATTAAATCAAAATTATTAAATTATATTCTAATACACGTTACTGCCTTCCATTTCATTAAAATTAGTTGTTTTAGGATTTTATCTTAAGGTCAAAATTTATAATCTAATAAAATTCACGTTAATAAATCATAAATTTTAAATTCTGACAATATTAAATTCCAAAGTATTATTTAATTTAATATTTTTAATTGTCAAAAATACGGGTCGTTACAATCTCCCCCACTCAAAACTTTTCATCCCCGAAAATGAACAAGAAAGAATCAAGAAATTTGATATATTTTATTCAAAATAGTCAATTTATAAACAATTAAACTTACATATTTAAGTTTAATAAAAAATTGAAAATAACTCAACTTCCACGAAAAATTTCTTAAGTCCTAAATTTACGAAAATTTCGGCAGCATCTCCTTTGCGCGACTAGGTCCATAAATATAACAATATCAATAATTACATGGTATACATCTTGTTTTAATAATAAATCATCCCAACCCATGGAAAAATAATAAAATACCACTACAAAACCGTAATCCGAAAACGTACCTATTTGCCGGGTAAACAAAACTTTATTTATGAAACCAAAAGCAACTGCTATTGCTTCCATAAACCTTGATTTCACTTATATGATCCAAAAGAGAGTTAAACCATATAAAAGAGCTCTATATTAGTTGTTCCAATCAATAACACAAGCAACGTAACATATACAATAATCATATGCAAACAAAAGCAGTACGACCATTATATGCAACAAAAGAATCCACCACACATCCATAGCAACAAAAAACCAATGGTTTGTTCAGGTTCAGAAACATTTCATCGTACAAGAGTGATAAATAAACTACCAAGTGTACCTTACGCTCAACAGCCTTTGGTAATTACTTAATAGATTATCCATACAACCTCAACGATTTGAAATGTCATTTCCCAAATTTCCCATAAGCCAAACAACATAGAATTTAAATATTATTTAAGTTTGTCTAATGTACATATAACATTTGTGCACAATATCAATTCTGATCGCTTGCTTGAATACACAAATTTCGCTTTCGAACTAGTATTGTTAACTCAACTGCTCTAGTGCGGACTCTGAACCGGTTCCTTGATTAGAAATCTACGTTTTCCTTGCATAGCTATAAACCATGATAGAAAACTTCAAATTCATATTAAAAATCCGTATCAAGCATTCGCCGTCAAGAATCGAGCGAAAAATCCTAATTCGGACTGATGTGAATTTCCACAATCATGTATCCGAATCTAAATCAAAACTGTCATGTGAATAAAATGGTCTACGCACAATTTATATATATATTATTCTATTGGTTTCTTTAACACATCATTTACTTTTCATTTATTTTAATTCTCATTCATTCATACAGGATCATCTTTTACTAATTTACATTCATTTACTTACATAATTTTTTTTTATTCAATATTTAAAATCACCAATGAATAAATTATTAAAGTATTACATATGTTTCTTTGCAATTTATTTCACATTTATTTACTTATATAACTTGATTTCCATTTAATATTAATATTCATTAGTGAATCATTTCATACTTAAGTTTCTCAATTCTTTAATTCACTTTTATTCCTACATATATAGTATCATTTAATATTAAATCTATTTATGAATCATTTCAACATTTCTTAAATTTAAAATCATTTTCTTAAATAGTATTCTCTTTTTACTATTCAATTTTATTATAAAGCATGTCAAAGCATTAACTTAAGTTTATAACATTTCTTGTAACATCTTAATTCTTTATTTATAGACATAATTTCATTTTGAAACATTTTTATTACTTAAGTTTTTACTTGTATAATATTCCATTAAATCCTAGAAGCATATACCAAAGTCTTGTTCATTTTACTTAACAAAAATGTTTAATAGTTTAAATCTTCTTAATTTTCATTATCTTTTAATTTAAGAGTTACAAAACTTCCTCTTTTATATTTTCATTAAACACTTAGCTTTAATTTCAGATTTTAGCTTGGACATTTTCGACCATTTAAATCATCAAAAATTCCATTTCATTTCAATAATTGAAAATCACTAATTAACAGAAAACTTAAGAACTAAATACCCGGGTTTCATTTCAAATCATCATGAAATAATATATACTTATATCTTTTGTTTATCCAAATCATACTAAGGAAATTAAAATTGAAATTTGTTTCACCAAAAAAATTGTGTAGCAAAGCTACTATAGTAGTCTTCCCACTTTGAAACTTGAAAATGAACGTCGATGATACCGCGGTCATCACCAAAATTATTTTCCAGAAATAGAAATGGGGAGTACAGAATTTATTTTCTTTAAAGTTCTTTTAGAAATTTCTTTCAAATCCCATTGACAATACTTCTATCCGAAAATACTTCCAAATAATACTAATATTATTTTTTCCAAAAAAATTTGAAAACCAATTTTAAAACACCTGAACTTAAGTTCTCAAATTTTCAATTTAAATTCGTTTTATTTGTAAATCATATTTTATAAACCATATTCATAAATATACATTTTCTTATAACAAACAATAGTCAATAGTTTTAAGACCTTGACTAACCAAACAATAAATGACAATCATCGAATATTATCATTTACTAAAAAACAACACACCAAAAATAACTATATCAATTTATGAAAAATTTATTCTTTTAAATACAAAATATAATGCTAGGTAAATTATTTCATTTACCTATTTCAAAAATAATATTGTGTCGGTTTATCCTGTTCAAGTGTTTAGAAATCCCTATCGATGCCATAGCGTCCTATGTACCGACCGGAATTCATAAATACTCAGCAGAACAAATTAACATAATACAAAACATGTTTGTAGCACTAGCAAATATGTTGTCTTGTATATATACACTCAAATTGTAACAACCCACTTTTCGGTACAGTTTAAGTTGGCAATAAACCACACATGTCAACTTAAATTGAACAAAAAGGCAGATTGTTAGGGGAAAAGAAAGGAGATAGAAAATAGAAGAAACAAAAAAGCAAACACAGAATCTCACAACACAATGAAATAACATATATTAATTACATAATGTTTTACAATGTCATCTCAAAACTGATACGTCACAGTTACACTAATACAATTTAACCTAGGACAGTTATAAAAGCCTGTCCTTATACATCAAATATAGAATACATAATATACAGCTGAAACAAGTAATACTATCTATTGATGAAGCCTCATGCTCCAAGCTCCTCTAAGTGCATTCGTAGAAAACCTGGACTGCTTAGTTGCTCATAAAAATTTGAGCACCTAAGAGTTTTAGGGAAAGAAATAAAACTCCGGATCATACATGGGTCTGGTGTGATTAAACTCAAAGCAACTGAATTATTACTTTTCAAAACCTTTTTAAAATCAAAGGTATCTCGTAAGACCATGCCGCACATAAACACGGATGAGTTTTTACCTTACGATAACCAAAACCACTTTAATATAAAAATCCTATGATATTATAATAGTGTCTAAGTACAAATACTTATTAAAATAGCCGAAATTGTCACATTAATTAAGTTCCAGCATACTAGGCTCTACAATCAAAACCGTAAGGCACATATTGGAAATTGGATTCCATACTATGATAAGGTAAGGAACTACCTTCCGAAGGTACATCTCTAGATAAATGCACCAGGGTCTGACAAGAACATCTTGTACCCCTGCCACACAGGACTGGCCTACTACTTGACTAACAGTATCGAATATGGTCATCCCTCCATTAATGGGCCCTGAAGCATACAAATGAGAGATAATAACCGATCTAGATTTGGAATGACAGTACCCTACTTGGGAGCGACCCACTTGGCCCTACTGCATGCTCGATTTTTGTCATTTCCCGGTTGATGAGGTTCGAGGCTACGTTTTACCTTTTGAATAGCAATCCCACTTGGAATACTAACACTGCCCTCCAAGCATCAATGCAATGCTAACATTCATCCATACAAGTTTGTTCTGGGAATGAACGAAACCGAAGGCACTATTCCTATTGCATCCATTATGGGAAATCCCTCCCAAGGAAAATAGAAAATAGCCCTTGCACTTCAAAACTCCGTCTTCGATTCCATGCTTCAAGATGTCTTCATTCCGAAATGCTTGAGTTGGATCGAAGTGGTTTTGGGATAACATATCCGATCCTGGTGTCTTCGTAACAACTATCGATATTTTCGATAAACTCAACCTCGGTTCTTTAGGAAATAAACAGATAAAGATAAGAGCAAAGTCCACCTCCTAAACATTTATGGACGGATTTCCTTATCATTTACCCTAGAAAAACGAAACGAGTTTATACGTATAGTATAACACCTTCGACGGTAACTATACCATATAATTCTCATGTTTCTCCTAGATATTTCCAAAGTTAGGTTTTGCTCTAGATTTGATAGTCGGTTATTTAATTATCAATTTATACAAACAATCAAATATTGATTCCATTCCATATAGGATCCTCTAAGCCTTTATTAATTAAACTTTAATCAATAAAATCACTTTATAAATCCTGTTCAAAAGAACTTTTCAAACCCTATTTCCAAACCTCTTACATTCCTTTTTACTTGAAAAAAAACAATATAAGTATTTACCAAAACATTTTGGAAATTCCATTTCCTTAAAATTCCATATTAAATGGCCAAGCAATTCCCTTTCAAAAACATCACATCCTATAAAACACATTTACTTATTCCTTATAAAAATTCTTTTCATAAGTTCACATCACATTTCAAACCACTTAAAAGTTTTCAAACTAGATTTAAAACTTCTTTCAAAAATATCTAAAATGATTTATAAAATCTCTTTCTATTTTTAAAACTATTTAAAAATCTTCCTTCATAATTTATTTATAGAATCTTATTTATAAAATATCATTTTCAAGATATCCTTTGTAAATCACTCTAGGTAAAACTTTTTATTTAATAAACCTCTTTTTAAAAATAAGACATTATTTAAAAATAATTTTATAAAATAATAATAAAATTTGAAAATCATTTATAACCTTTAAACCCAAATTGATTTAAGAATTAAAGTTAATTCAAAAACATACTTTAATAATTCAAAAAGAGGCTTAGCAATCCCAATGATACTAATTTAAGTTACCATTCAATTTTAATTCCAATTCACTTAATAGTTATTTACATAGGTCAACATATATGTAAATACAACTCATGTCCAAAACAGGGAATAACATGTCAATATGAACTAATTATCATATGTATGTCCAAATAACATAATAGCAGGATGGTGATTTGTTCTGCTAAACAGATATCCAAACAATTCAATCAATTCATAGCAAAACGGGAATTTATTCTGCTCACACATGTCCACACAGACAAACCAACAATCAATTTATAGCCGAACGGGGATTTATTCTGCTAACACATGTCCAAACAACCAAACAAACAAACAATCAATTTATAGTAGAACGGGGATTTATTTTGCTAACACACATCCAAACAACCAAACAAACAATCAATCAATTTATAGTAGAACGGGGATTTATTCTGCTAACACATGTCCACACAGACAAACCAACAATCAATTTATAACAGAACTGGGATTTATCTGCTAACACATGTCTAAACAACCAAACAAACAAACAATCAATTTATAGCATAACGGGAATTTATTCTGCTAACACATTTCCAAACAACCCAACGATCTACATTATAACTCATTCACAGTTATATGGTTTCTTAATGATATCAACACTTGAATCACTTGTATTCAAAACTATCTTTGAAAAAGAAGTACCTATAAACAATTTTACTTTTGCAAACCAAAGGATTTAAAACTTTTAAACATTTTAAAAATAATTAATTATAATTTAAATCCTTATTTAAATCATAATTAATTTAATTGAATCTTAACTTAATTTAATTAAATAGTTAACAATAATTAACTATTAATTAAATCTAAATTAATTCTTTATTTAGTATTAAATAATTAATTAAACCTTTATTAATAATTAAATATTAATTAATGTCAATTAATTAATTAAATAATCTTTAATTAAACTTAAATAATAAACTAAACCTTTAATAAATAATTTATTATAAATTAGACCTTAATTACTTTATAATAAAAAACAATTAAAGACTTGATTAATAATTAATTAATAATTAATCCTATATTTAAATAATAGTTAATTAAAAATAAATCATATAATTAACTCATAATTAACTAACTTAATTAATAATTAATTAAAATAAATCTTAACTTTAAAAGATAATTAATTAACAACTAACCTTTAAATAATAAAAGTTAATAACCCTTGTTTAATCCTTAATTAATTATTAATTATCAAAACATAATTAATAAAAAATTTATTATTAAATTCTTAATTTACCTTTTAAAATATCATTATTTAGTTTATAAACCATTTACAAAACAATTTGAAGTATAAAAACCAAACTTTGCAAAAATCGAATTTTTAAACGAACTGCATCCATAACGACTATCGTTATGGATACCCGTAATTTCCAACTTGTTGCTCACTGACTCTTCCATTTACTAATTTTACTTACTAACTTTCCATATCACTTTCAATTCCAAGCCAAAGATCACAATTTTATAACCAAAACACCACTTAAATCATCAATTCAAAGTTCTAATAAACCATAAATTAGCACACACATATACATCCAAACCATACCATAATCCAAATAATAAGATCACAAATACAACCATATATATAAATGTAAATTCTTTCCCAAAAAGTTAAGGAATTTACTCATCGAAGGCTATCCAAATTTTCACTGACTTGAGTATGACCTAGCACTTTCATTCCTAAGCAAAATAATGGAGTCTTGAATCCTAAATGTACTAGGTAGGCTCGGCCTTAAAGGGAAGAGGAAGCGAGACTTGTTTTGGTAAGGTGGAGCGACTTCGGATAAACATTGAATTCTTAATAATAAACCCGAAAATAGGTCATTTTGCAACTGATTTTTAGGCTACCTACTCACGAAGTTTCGATAAGCACTCAATGAGCAAGTTATTGGAATTTCTTTTCTCTATCATTTCAAAATGAATCACTCATTTTCGATTAGTTTTGAAGAAGTATGATCAAAAGAAGAAGGGTAATTTTCGGACTTGAAATTCTTGGTGAAAAATTGCTTTGCAAGGATTCGGTATTTTGACATAGCTGTGATAGAAATTTAAAAAAGTGATCAACAAGAATTTTGTAGCCATAAAAATTTCACACGGTTTCAAAAAAAGAAAAACCCCATTTGAGTTTGAAATGTGGAAGAAAAGATTGGTGGAAAGAGGAGGAAAAATGAAAAAATATATGGGCTATTTATAAGCAAAATTTCACACCTAATCACTTTGTCAAGTCACATCACAAATCTTTTATAATATATGTAACGACCCGTAAATTTAACTAGTTTTAATAACGTTATTAATTGAAATTTTGCGAAATTTTAAATGATAAAATTTTGAAATAAAAATTTGATATTTGAAATGCATCTAGTTAAACATAGAAACTGGTAAATTTTCGTCCGAAAATATGAAAGTTTATTTCGCGCGTAAATTTACTTCAATTTAATCAGTTAAAAAGCGATGAAAATAAAATGTTTTCGGAACCTAAATATTTTTACATAGAAAAATTCTAAACCATCTTTTGAGCAAAAGCTATTTTTCGTTTTTCAAAATTCGGACATATTTAGCTCCGTCGATCTTATTTTCCTGCGTTTTGCTGCATTTTCCACTAGTAGAAAATTCGAATTTTTATAATTCAATCATACCACTGATATCTGTGTACCATTTTGATTGTCTCGTCGTGCTGATCTCTGCGGTATATTCAATTCTGTGATTTGAAGTCCGGTATGCAGCGGAATCCGCGAAAACGGTAACTGTATCGGTACCGGTTCCGTGCCTTTTAGTTCTTGTGAACTTTCAATATTCCACAGTTCAAAATCAAGCAGTCATCAGCTTTTAATCGTTGCCTTGAATTCAAACATACTGACTTTTTATATTCTCAAGGTTTCAAAAATATATGGTTTCATTTTTTTCATTCTTTCATTTTTTTCTTTGGAAATAAAAAGAATCCGAGTAGCCAGCTTGTTTCTTTTTCTCTGTTTGTATTCATTCGATTTCGTCCTCTTTCTTCCCTAAAAAAAAGACATCAATCAAGCCATGGCCAAAGCCACGGCTCCCCACCAAAACATCGACCAACAACTCGAGCATCCGCCCTCCATCACAGTCGAGCAGCACATCATCACCAAACGCCACCGCCTCTCCGCCCAGCCAAACCGCAACCCTGCGTGACCGAACCCGTCACATACACTCCCACTGACCTGAATGTTTCCCTAGCCGAGCACAAACGGTCACAGCATAACCCACTCCTCCATAGCCGAGCTCCTCCTCTGCCTTACTCGATCTCCTGCACTCAACCATGGCCGAATGATATATATAGGTATATATTATATTGTCTATTTGTTTTAAATAAATTTTACATATATATATAATCTAGTTTACATATTTCGTATATATATATATGTATGTATAATATAATCTGTTGATAACTAGGTTTTTGCTGTTTTAGATAGATCTATGTGTTATAATATTTAGTTTATAAAGTTAGTTTATATATATTGCAAAGTCTGTAGTGATTTTACGATCTACTATAAAAATATATATATATATATACTACAGAATGGGTTCTATGTAAAGGTAAACAGGATTTTATATATGTAAGTTTATATTCATTCAGTAGTACTATGTATATATATTTTAGTTGCATTCATATTTTCTTTCGCTAGGTTTCAAGCCTGCATGTATATTTTGGGTTATGGCATTTGGTATATAGTTTTGTTGTATATATATATATTCACGTAAGGTTATATATATAGTTATATATATTACTCTGCACATTTATTTTGAAGCATACATATGTTGAAGATAATTTGCATATAGGTTATATATAAATAAATATATTTGACTACTGTATATATTGTTTTATAGTAAAAAAAAGGTTGTTCTTATATATATTGCTGATATACTATTTTATTTATTATATAGTGTATATAATAATATATATTGTTTATTTGTTTATATAAATTATGTTAATGACTGGATGTCTTTTCTGTTGGGTGTACATACATGCTATACAGATTCATTTGATTGTTTAAGGTTTAGATATAGAGTTTATTAAATATGTTTTTATTTTGCATAGTTTATATATATTTTATAGCCTGCATATATATGTATATGGTCTGCACTATCCGTGTGTGTGTGTATATATATATATATGTGTGTGTGTGTGTGTGTTAGTCTGCATACATTTTTTTTGTTTACCAATTTTGTTTTGTTTTATGATCTCCATCTATATACATCATTCGACTGCACATATATTTGTTATATATTTTATATGTAAGTTTGTGTATAAAGTGTTATATATATATATATATATATAAAGTTGTTTAATGTATATAAGTTATATAAAGTGGTTGTATATATATATATATAGGTATATAGTTTGTATATATATATCAGTTTGATTTTTGAAGATAAAGCTGGGGTTTATTTGACGTTATATTTATATATATATAGATTTTAAATATGTATTTTAATTGAATATTGGTTTTAGGGAAATTAATAATATATATATATATATATTGGCCGTTCCTATCAAATTGCTATAATTGTTTCATCGATTCCTTATCTATCAGCTTTATTCGTCGATTCGTGCCAATCTGCCTTTGGTTTGGAAGTTGTGCTTGCATTTCGTAACTCAAATTCATTGTCTATCTCTAGCCTCGAAAGGTGAGCAACCACTCACGATTAACGTTCTTTTATTTATTAAATTTGATTTCAATTGAAACGACAATTGAAATATGTTGCTGTAGCTATTTACACTATTATATATGCTATTACCTGTATCAGTTCACCTGTGACATCTGACACCATTATCTGTTATTTATGAAATGATAATCCAGTTTAATTGATAAATGATTGATTGTTGATGTTGACATTTGACATTAAATTGTTAATATTGTAAGTGATAAATAATTTGAAATTGAAATTCACGTAGGATAGTTAGATTTGATATATGTGTTAAATTTGATTAGTTAAATTTGTATGATATGATCCCTTGAAATGTTAAATAAATTGACCAGTAGAAATTTGGTTAAATACACCTTGAACCATTTAAATGTTTGTTGTTTAAATTGATGTAGTATGAAATTGAATAATAGATAGTGTAATAATCTTTAGTCTACATGAAATGATAGTGTAGATTCTAGAAATAATTATATTAATTCACACAAACAACAATGTGAATTAAGACGATTATTTCGGGATTATTTGAATTGATTATTGGATTGTTGTTATTGCTTGTTTATTTACTTTGACACCATCCCATTTATCACACTGCAAGTTCCCTTTGTTATGCTTTGATTTTTGAATTGGAATGGAATCGGGTTGAAATGATAAATACCCAAATTGAACTTTGACCTAGGATAGAGAATTAAATAAAAATCCGATTGGTCAATAATTTGATTTAAAAATAAAATGAAGATTTTATTTGAATAAATAATATGGTTTTGAAACGAAGTTGGAAATTGAATTTTGATGAAATTTAAATGTGAATATTTAATAATCTGAAACAAAATATTAATAAGAAATTGATGAAAGAATGTTGTTTAATTTAAGAAATGATTGAATTAAGTTTTGAAATTATTTAATAATTTAATGAGATTGAATTATTTAATAATTAAATAAAATTGAATCCTTTGATAATTAAAATTGAGCTTTTAATAAGTGAAATTAAGTTTCTTTATTAATTGAGTTTTGAAATTGTAACTAAGTAAATTAATAAGTGAATGGAATTTCTTTAACAAGAAATAAAATGTGATTTTTGAAATTAATGTAAGACATGTAATTGAAAGAATTGATTTGATGAATTTAATTTAATTCAAAATTGTAAGTTTTGATTTAATGAAGTTGAACTTAAGTAATTGATTTAATGAATTGGAAAGTAAATAGAAATTGTTTAAAATGACAAATTTACTTAATGAATACTGAATAAAATCGATTAATGAATTTAAATTGATTTGAATGTTAAATTAAATTAATTTAAATGATTTGAAATGAAACTTATTTACGAACTCGAATCAATATTTGAATTGTTTCAAATAGAAATTGGAATTGAATTATAAGATTTTGAAATTATGAATTTGGAAGTTATGAAACGTAAATTTTGGAAATTGGTTTAGAAAGACAAATGAAATGTTGATTTACAAATTTAATTGAAATTGAATTTGATTTGCTTTTGAAATATATTAAACGACCAATCGGTGTTATAATTACGAAGGTTATTAAAGGAACCAGAATCGGTTAGGGACATACTCAGTGTCTAAACCGAAAACCACTTTAATAACTACACGCGGAGTGTGATCCAGAATGAAGTGGTTGGAATGATGTACGTGATGACTGAAGAAAGAGAACGATAATGGATAGCCTTGACACTTGTGTCAAATTGCAAATGACTAAAACAGGAGCCGTGCCGGGCCAAATGGGGGCTAGCTACCTCGAGCGAACACACTTCTTCGAAAACTACTCATTACTTTTTGTTGATTGGTGCACCCTTGATTTGGGAGTGTTGTTTCGCGGTGTTGCGATCGCTGCGGCGATGCATTCTCACCAGTCCGGATCAGGCAAACGGTAGTTTCACTACCTTGGGTATTGCCTCATGTGCCTTGTCATACTTGTATCCCTGTATACGCGACCACTACGATTTGTTTGTGTTATACATATGGAGTACTCCCTGATATCCCACTAGTTTACGGTGGAGTTTACAGTGCTGTATAGACTATAACGCTTATATAAAATGTGTTAAGGGGGATAATGGTAACGCCTTAACACTATTTTGATACTCTATATTACTGATAGACATTATCTACTTATCGTACACTACTACATAGTAGATAGTTTAACGGATCCGTAAAGGATGGTTATTCCAAACATCCTTTGAGTTACTTGTATTTCAATTGCTATTTCACTTGAGTTGGATTTATTGATATAAGAATGTTAATCCTGACTCGAGTGTTTTGTGTTTTGCTTTACGCTCGGGTCAGACCGAGTGTACCAGTATTCGAGACTCACCTTTGAAGTTGGAGCTTTGCTTGAAGATCCAGCCATCTATTCTACTTTCAGTATTCGATGATTCCAGTGATGTATTCTGATTTGTATCCGATGTATCGTATTACTCTTCCGTTATATCTGGTTTAACTCTGATGTAACTTATATATTTATATAGTAGCTTCATGAACTACTATCTCTTTTATTTCCGCTGCATTTATTACTCTGTGTCTGTGATATGTGATTATTTTATTTACTATATATGTTTAGTTTTCCAAATTTAAATTAACAACGCGGTATTTTGAATTATTCAAGTCCGACATGTGCGGATGCGAATGGTACAAATAGCGGGTCGTTACAGTTGGTATCAGAGCTTTGGTAGCTCTAGGTAAAACTCAGCATATAGGGTAAATGTATCTACAGAATCACTCTCATTCGAGTTTCAATCTCTTCCTTTGACTCGATTCCTTTGAATTTTGGAACATTCCCCGCGGTTCCGAAATTCATTCTTGTCCCTTACTATTCGTATTCTTCTGGATTCTGGTGTATCACATAACTCCACTTCAAATGACCCTTATAATGAATTGGCGGTCTCGCCAAACTTCGAATGATTTGAAAAGGGGTGAAACTCCTTTACAATAGGCATTGATTTACCGAAGATTTCAGTATCCTCGGTTTACGATGCTATCTATTTCCTGCTATACCTGAATTCTATTTCTTGAGATCGTATGTAGATTTGCCTCGAAATTCCGCATCGATTCTATTCATGAAGTCACGGTCGACCTGGTCAAGGTTACCCGCGATTTATATAAACTTATCAATCTTTCTACTTTGTTATTTAATCATCATATCTTTGTTTCGAACTTATCTTCGAATCAGAATTCTCCTTGATTTGATTTCCATCAAATTTGAATCGCTATACATGTTTTGAAATCTATTCTTATATCGTCGAGCGAGGAATTATATTTGTAAAATTATATTTAAAATATTTTAAAAATATATTGTGTTGTTTGAGTTGTTGATGTTGATTTGGATTTTCGATCGATTCGTCTGATCAACGCTATCGATAGGATTTCCAAAACACTTTAGCAGAGCAAACCGACACAATATCGTTTTCAAATTTGGTAAACAAAATAAATTTTTGAATGATTATATTATATATACAAGTATAAATTCTTCTGAAATTAAATTGTTAATGAGTTGTTGTCCGAAATGGTAATATTTAATTTTCATTTATTATTTCATAAACCATTGACTATTGGATAATATAAATAAATGAATTTATAAAAATGGGTTAAAATTGATTTTGAATTTAAATGGATTTAAACTAACTTTGAGAATTTAATATTCGGTGGTTTCAAACTTTGTTTTGAAAGTTTTAAAGTGTATAGTATTTAAATATCTTCAAAAAAAAATCATTTCAAAGAATTTTAGAATGTTGAAATCAGTGCTCTTCTCTTTGTCGCTGGAAAATAATTTCGGTGATGGCGGCCGCATCATCGACATTCATTTTCGAGTCTCGAAGTGGAGAAACCATTCTGTAGCTTTGCTACGATTTTATTTGGGAACTATTTTAATTTGAATTTCTTAAGTATGACTTGATTTATATATATATATATGGAAATATTATTATTTTTTAAAAAAATTAATGTGATTTAATATATATAGTATATACATAATTATCTCTAAAGGGTTTGAAATTAAACGGAAATTTAATTCTTAAAATTATGTTAAAGGATGTTTTCAATTATAAATAAAGCTAAATTTTGGATAAATATTTAAACTTGAAATAATTGAATTTGAAAATTTTATTTGTATAGTACTAAATTGCATTCTAATACAACTTACCTAAATCATTCAGAAGTTGAATATGTAATTGGATAATATATAATATAAATTGAATTTATAAATAAAATTTGAGTGTTTATAATAAATGTTATACACTAAATTTTGATTATAAAGATGTTAATAGAGTTAGATAGGATAATAAGTAAAACTCAGTTAATAATGAAATAAATTTGTTTTGAAAGAACTAATAAATTGAAATTTGATCAACTTATGAAAATACCTTGAATTTAAAAGCAATTAATAAATATAAATTAATTTAAATCGAAACTTTTATGGTTTAAATTAATTTATATGGGTAAATATATGTGATTAGATATATTAAGTAGAATAAATTTAACAATACTTTGGAATAAAGAAGAATTTAAATTGCTGGAAAAAAAACATGATTATAATAAAAGACTATTCAAATTTATGGTTTTAGAAATTGTAAATTGAAGATAATTGGATAATAAGATAATGAATTTAGAAATAGTTGAGATTGATTTTAGTGAAATCAAATGGATTAAATCAATTATTGAATATCAACTAATTTAAATTTGAATTTATATCGTTTAAATTAATCGTTATTTTGTATTTCAAATCTGTTTTCTTTCTGGTTGTTTCAATTCTCCTACCTCGTTCCTTTTCGGGGACGAAAAGATTTGAGTGGGGGAGAGTGTAACGACCCGTAAATTTAACTAGTTTTAATAACGTTATTAATTGAAATTTTGTGAAATTTTAAACGATAAAATTTTGAAATAAAAATTTGATATTTGAAATGCATCTAGTTAAACATAGCAACTGGTAAATTTTCGTCCGAAAATATGAAAGTTTATTTCGCGCGTAAATTTACTTCAATTTAATCAGTTAAAAAGCGATGAAAATAAAATGTTTTCGGAACCTAAATATTTTTACATAGAAAAATTCTAAACCATCTTCTGAGCAAACACTATTTTTCGTTTTTCAAAATTCGGACATCTTTAGCTCCGTCGATCTTATTTTCCTGCGTTTTGCTGCATTTTCCGCTAGTAGAAAATTCGAATTTTTATAATTCAATCATACCACTGATATCTGTGTACCGTTTTGATTGTCTTGTCGTGCTGATCTCTGCGGTATATTCAATTCTGTGATTTGAAGTCCGGTATGCAGCGGAATCTGCGAAAACGGTAACCGTATCGGTACCGGTTCCGTGCCTTTTAGTTCTTGTGAACTTTCAATATTCCACAGTTCAAAATCAAGCAGTCATCAGCTTTTAATCGTTGCCTTGAATTCAAACATACTGACTTTTTATATTCTCAAGGTTTCAAAAATATATGGTTTCATTTTTTTCATTCGTTCATTTTTTTCTTTGGAAATAAAAAGAATCCGAGTAGCCAGCTTGTTTCTTTTTCTCTGTTTGTATTCATTCGATTTCGTCCTCTTTCTTCCCTAAAAAAAAGACATCAATCAAGCCATGGCCAAAGCCACGGCTCCCCACCAAAACGTCGACTAACAACTCGAGCATCCGCCCTCCATCACAGTCGAGCAGCACATCATCACCAAACGCCACCGCCTCTCCGCCCAGCCAAACCGCAACCCTGCGTGACCGAACCCGTCACTTACACTCCCACTGACCTGAATGTTTCCCTAGCCGAGCACAAACGGTCACATCATAACCCACTCCTCCATGGCCGAGCTCCTCCTCTGCCTTACTCGATCTCCTGCACTCAACCATGGCCGAATGATATATATAGGTATATATATTATATTGTCTATTTGTTTTAAATAAATTTTACATATATATATATATAATCTAGTTTACATATTTCGTATATATATATGTATGTATAATATAATCTGTTGATAACTAGGTTTTTACTGTTTTAGATAGATCTATGTGTTATAATATTTAGTTTATAAAGTTAGTTTATATATATTGCAAAGTCTGTAGTGATTTTACGATCTGCTATAAAAATATATATATATATATATACTACAGAATGGGTTCTATGTAAAGGTAAACATGATTTTATATATGTAAGTTTATATTCATTCAGTAGTACTATGTATATATATTTTAGTTGCATTTATATTTTCTTTCGCTAGGTTTCAAGCCTGCATGTATATTTTGGGTTATGGCATTTGGTATATAGTTTTGTTGTATATATATATTCACGTAAGATTATATACATAGTTATATATATTACTCTGCACATTTATTTTGAAGCATACATATGTTGAAGATAATTTGCATATAGGTTATATATATAAATATATTTGACTACTGTATATATTGTTTTATAGTAAAAAAAAAGGTTGTTCTTATATATATTGCTGATATACTATTTTATTTATTATATAGTGTATATAATAATATATATTGTTTATTTGTTTATATAAATTATGTTAATGACTGGATGTCTTTTCTGTTGGGTGTACATACATGCTATAGAGATTCATTTGATTGTTTAAGGTTTAGATATAGAGTTTATTAAATATATTTTTATTTTGCATAGTTTATATATATTTTATAGCCTGCATATATATGTATATGGTCTGCACTATCCGTGTGTGTGTGTGTATATGTAACGTCCCGGAATTTCCGATCCCGAAAATTCCAGATAGTTATGAAAAAGAAGAAAAAGATAGAAGAGAAGAAACAGAAAACACAACACAGATCCTCACATTCGCAGCGGATAAAGTATAATATCCAATAATAGCAGTTTACAAAAGAAATATCATATCAATAAGTTTCCAATTTAATACATCAGAGTTACACATACATACACAGGACATATACAAATCACATGGCTAGAAATAAAGTCACAGCGGAAACACTCCATACGTCCTGCCCTCCAGCTAACCACCTGAGCTTCAGAACGTCCTCACCTGAAAATCTGTAATACTCGGTCTGACCCGAGCATTACATCAAGTAACACCCGGGTCAGGCTGGAAACCAGCGTGAGTAAACCCATCTAATATGAAATACCAAGTTATAACATATGTGAATATCAGGGTAACTCGTAACCTTTACGAGTTCTTATAGTTAAACATTTATCACATACAACTATTTCAGGTTAAATGTCCATGCTGCTCAATTCATTCCATTCCATCTTGTATAATTTCACATTATCAAATTTATAAAGAATTTAGTTACTAATCGGAGTGGTTTTGGGTATTCTTGTGACGACCTATCGTTTAATTTGGATCGATGTGGTTTTCGGAAAATCAAGACTGATTATTCCGATCCCGGTCTCATCAGATCCAAACGTGTCTTTTCAGGCCAAGTTGTCTATTTGACTTAACAGTTTAGTATTTATCACAGAAAATCAGACACAAAATCAGAACAGGTATATCCCAGAGTAATATCACCGAAAGCCATCACAATTCAGGTATTTCAATGTTACTCAGCAATTTATCAATATAAAATTTATTTTTTATATCAACTTATATTAAGCCACTATTTGATAAATTGATCATTAATTTATTTAATAATCTATTTCAAACATCTAGTTGACCATTTCGTAATTACCTTTAACATCAATTTGGTTGTCTTATTCAATATCGCTTAAAGATTTTCTTAATTCTTATTTATCAATCAACTACATATTCTTAGATTATTTTGTTAATTACCATTTCACATTTGTTACCATTTCTACTAGCTTACAATATAATTTATTTAAATATTATTTATCTTACATTTTAAATCTTCTTTAAATAATTTAAAATAACTAGATTTCGATAAATTTAAATAACTTGGAATAATTTCAAAACTTAAGTGTTAACAATTTAAAATATTTGCCAAATAATTAACCTTTACCTAAGTTTAACTTAACTGCCAAACATTCAAAATCTACAGTGCTCAAGTTTAAAGAAAATTGTTCACTTAACTTTATTTGAAATAAAAACAATTTCAGCTGAAACTCGTGCTTTCCCTTATACAAACCCGAGTGGTTACTCGAGGATTTCCGCGTATTACTCGAGACTTCCCCTGTTTTCACGCATCCTCCTTCATTTCTCTCCCTGTTCCTTTCTTCTTCCACTTTTCTTTTCTCTGTTTAAATTTAAAGTTAAACGAACTAGCTGAAGAAACTCACGCGCCAGTTTTCTCGAGGCATCTCTCCTTCTCCTTCGAGTTTCACACGAGACAAACCCATGAAATCTCGAGTATCCCTCGAGACAAAACCCGGTTGTTCGCTGCTACCCATCAGAGACTCAACTGTGCACGCGTGCACAGTGCACCACTCCCCGACCAACACTGGCCATCCCCTCGATCGCTGGCGAATCCCAATCGATCACCTCTACGTGATCGACCACCGAGATCAACGTGCACATGCTCAAATCAAAATTTCACTTCCAGTCGAAAAACTGGAATATTCGAGTTCGCCAAACTTCGCCTCGTCAACGACCATCTCAACCACCAGCATCGCCACCACTTCGTCCCTAGCCTCGTCTACGACCCACGCACCTCCTCTCCAGTTCCGGCCCCACTCGATGCAACGAGGCGCGAGAATGAACTAAAAATGACAACATCAGTTTATATGGGTCTTAAACCCTACTTTCGATTCGAACTCACAATCTATACATTCGAAAAATTTTCTAACATTTTTCTGGTGATTATACATCAACATTCTAGCTTCACGTCAAATTTTATCCACAATAATTCATTGAATCAACAGTTATTCACAAAAAAAGTGTTTTTGGTTCACTAACAAACTGCTCTGTAAATAGTTAATTAAAAATTAGGATTTTCGTCTTAAAAATCATAGCTTTGTATGTTGTTTCAACAATAAACTCAAATTTACAAATCCCGTTGTTCGAATTTTTGATCCTTACTTTGCTTTTACTGGTAACTTGAATAAACAGGGTTTATAAAATACTGTCAACTTCAAGCAAGGTTGCAGGCCTTTGATTAAGATAAAACTTGAATTAGCAACAATACCTAAGTTAAAACATTTATGTGGAGAAGTGTTTACAAATTCCTTTGCTTTACATTGTTCAGTTAAGAGCAGATTTGAGTGAATATCATTCCCTGTAATATATAGCAGAACAACCAATACACAGAGCACTATATACATATGCACAACATTATATTCGAACTGGAATATTCACAAAACTGGATTATAAATGCATCTTGATCTAGTTTAAATAACTTAAACTTGAAAATTATTGTTTACTCACCTGATTTTGGAAAGGCAGAGGATTTTTAAAACTGGGTTGTCAAAGCTGGAACTTGAAAAGCTTTGAAACTTAAAACTGAAGGCTTTTAAAACTTGAAACTTGAAACTGGAAGGAACTTCAGAGATGTATTTTGAGAAGATCACAGGCTGAGTTCTCCTTGTTTAAAATGAATTACAGGTTTGGCTTGTTTTCTCTTGTTTTGAAAATGGTTACAGGATTTGTTTTTCTCTGGTTTACATTGCTTTAATGAACGAAAATGAAAAAGGAACTTGATATAAAGAATACAAGTGTGCAG
Organism: Allium fistulosum; assembly: GCA_030737815.1. Lineage (NCBI taxonomy): Eukaryota > Viridiplantae > Streptophyta > Magnoliopsida > Asparagales > Amaryllidaceae > Allium > Allium fistulosum. Next base: position 892,480,519 of record CM060902.1, read on the forward strand.
AGGCTAGAAAATGCTAGTACAAGATTTTTATGTTTTGATCAGAGATTTTTTTTTCTCTCTTTAGCTTATCAGGCAAGCTTGGTTTGGGGCTGAGGTGATTTTTAACATTTCGAATTGATTTAAGTGTGCTAGCATTAAATGCTTGCCTCCTTTCTTGTCTACCATGTTTCATATGAGTTGATATATGTATATACTCTTGTTTATATATATGCCCAGATTTGAGATGTCAAAATGTTTAGCTTTATTTACTAGTTTTTAAATCAAGAAAAATGATGACAGTGGAGTACATATTTCATTTCCATATACATTGCTTTTGTATACATTGTTATTTTACATACTCATGGTCACATCATAAAGCTTATATATGTTTGTGTGTGTATATATATTAACTTATTGTTTTTTTTCCTCATATACAACTTTTACATTTATACGCCTTTCATATATTTTCCCTCTCATAGCATCCACAGATATATGCACATTTCCACACTTATATTATCAAATGTCATAAAAATTGTATATATATTCATATACAATTTTGGATATATTTATCTTTATTTTATATGGTGAAGTCTATATATAAATTTATTCTTACTTTCTATAAGGGTCATCATATCCAGTGATTCTAAAATCCAGTATTTATCATAGTTTCCAAATCAATTTATATATCCAAATAGTTTAAATTATTAGAATTTTATTTGTTCGACTCAATAAAATCAGCTAATTATCAAATTATCAGATGTCCCAAAAATCCGGGTTATCACATTCCTCCCCCCTTTAAATCTTTTCGTCCTCGAAAAGGAACGAAGCCAGATTTATTTAAAATGCTTAAAATGAGATAAATATTCTTTAATCATTTAAAACACTTTAAAAGTCTATATAATATTATTCCAAATTAGTTTTTATATAAAAAAAATACTTTTATAACTCGATGTTTCAACAAGTCCATCTCTGTTCTCACAGAAATTCGGTCATACGTTGATCAGGCGTAAGACTGAAAATCTATAAGTACTCGGCAAACTCGTTTCCAACACCCAGTGAAAATACTTTGGAAAATAATTTTATTGAAAATATCGAAAACAGTTTTTGAAAATAGAGGAATATCTTTGGTGAGAATGCTCTGGAAATCATCACACCCATCCATGGTCACAGTTACATCCTGGGTTACGTTGTCGTCGCAGCAAAAGTCCATGTAACTGATTACACCATAGAACCCACGACAGATCGCAGTTACATCCAGGGTTACGTTGCCGTCGCAGCAAAAGTCCATGTAACTGTTGGCTCTCAGCGGCACACACGATTACGCTGTCAAAATGAAACTTCTCCACTCCCACATAGGTCGCAGTCTACCGATGTAAAATCAAACATAGACTGTTGGCTCTCAGCGGCACACACGACTTTCGCTATGTTACCATAGTGTCGCAGTCTACCGATATAAAATCAAACGCAGACTGTTGGCTCTCAGCGGCTCACGCGACTTTCGCTATGGTCTGCAGTAGATCGCAGTGACATCGAGTTACACTGTCGTCACAGCATAACCCAAATGCCTCTGTGGGCACCAGCCCCTCGACTTTCGCTACAAATAATCCTCAGGAACTAGTTTTGTCCGGACTCCTCACAGGATCAACTTTAGAACCTCCCCCTTAGAGGCTCAAGGCAGTACCACCCTGTGGCACTCCTGAGAAGTTCATTTCAAGGGAGCGCCTTTTTTCCCAGAGCCAATCTCAAAACACTTTATACTATACACATATAGTATTTTCCAAATCATACACCTAGTATGAATTCCATATAAGCTCCTTTACACAAAATCGATTTCCAAAATCAAAAATCCTCAAATTAGGCTTTTCCAAATCCCAATATTGATTTTATCCAAAAATCAAAAGCCTTTTCCAAATCCAAAGGTTCCCAAAACCTTTTTCTCAAAACCATTTCCATAAAATCTTTTATATATATTCATATATATAATTTTCTTGGGAAATCTTTAAATCACTTTATACTTATATAAGTTTCCTTTGTATACTTCAACAACTTTCATAAATCTTTTTCTTCTGGCAATGGATTCAATAAGGGGAGTTTTATCATATATATAACAAAGATACGTAACTTTGTTTATTCCCAATCAAATATTCAAATTTGATTACTTTATAAAGTCACTTGCCAAATTTCTTACTTTTATTATAAAGTAAACTTTAACTCAGAAAAATATTCAATTTCCACTTTATTTCCATAAAGTTAATTTCTACCATAGAAATATAAATTTTAAATTTATTTTATTTTAGTTCCTCATATATTCACAAATATATTTCCCATTTCAAAAATCATCTTATAACCTTTTATCTACAACTTCAAAATCAAATTTCCACCTTTATTCATTGTCAATTTCTCAAAATATACTTTCAATTTCAAAAATCTTTTCAGTTTTTTATCCACAAATTTTCAATGCCAATTTCATTCAAACCCGTACGATGTCCCCATATCATTCGTACGCAATACCAATCTGATCGCTCACTCGATCACATAATTTCACTTCCGAACTAGTATCGTCCACCCGACTTCCTAGTGCGGACTCAGATCTGGTTTCTTGATCAGAAACCGTCATTCTCCTTGCATAGTCACATCTATGATAGAGAATATCCAGAACCAATCAAAAATCCATATCCAGGTTCGTTGTCGAAAATCGAGTGAAAAATCCCAACTCGGATCGATATACTATCTCAAAATTCTGTGCTCGAATCTAGATCAAATCATTATGCGAATAGAATAATATACGTACATCCTACGTATTTATCTTCATTGATTATCAGTTAAATAAATTTCCTTTCTATTCATCCTCACTTTGATTTTATTCACTTATTCACATTTGGCTAAATCCCCACTTGGATTATCACTTCAATTCTTATCTCAGTTGGGTATTTACTCAATAATAGTTTGATCTCCGACCAGTTTATATTTACAAAATAGCTTGAAAATTTTAAAAATAGATAAATAGTTGAAAGATAATTATTAATTTGTAAAATAGCTGTAAAATAGTTAAGTAACTGTAAAATAATTGAAAAATAGTAATTACTTATAAAATAGTTGAAAAACAGTAATCAGTTTATAAAGTAGTAGAAAAATAGTAATTAGTTTATAAAACAGTTGTAAAATAGTTAAATAGTTCCAAAGTAATTGTAAAAAAGGTTTAAGATAGTTTTAGGTTTAAAAAGAAAAGTTGTGTAGTAAATAGTTTGGAGAAATAGGTTTATATTAAACAATTTATTTTGAAAATAGTCCAGAGTCAAACTGTTTAATACCTCATCTCCATTTCCATAAATTCAATTTAAATTTCCACTTACATTTAAATTGACTCAATCCCAATTTGAATAACTTTAATTTTATTACAAATTAATCCAATTCAAATTTCTCATTTGAATTTTATACTTATCCATCATAAATCACAATTCCCATTAGTTCAAATCAAATTCAGTTTGAACTAATTCAATTTAAATCTCAATTTCAAACCATCTCGATTATATAAATTCGAGTTAAATTTTCAAATGTTGATTTAACCCCTTAGATCAAATCAACTTATATTTTTAAACCATTAACTCCGAGTTCAATTCTCAAAATTCCATTTCATATTATCCTTACTTAACTTATTTCGAAGTCCAAATAAGAGTTCAAAACAATTTTATCATAAAAAGTTCATTTATTACCAAATTTTATCTTCTAGTTTTGAAATTGGTTCTTAAACAATTTTAATTTTTAAATTCAATTATTAACATTTCAGTTCAAAATGATCTCATATCCTTAATTCAAATTAAATTTAATTTCCATTTAATTTCAATACTGGAGATATTACCACGCTTCATTTCTCATTCATTTAACAAATCCAATTCACAATGCGAAGATTATTAATAATAATAATAGGATGATATTATCCAATTATTCTAAATCATCCATCCATTTTCAATTTCCAAGTCTCAAACCCATTTGAGATCACTCATAACTTCCCAGTTAAACCAATCATTTAACTTTCCCAAGTTAAATCTCAATTTCATATTGAAATTTCCAATTCAGGTTGCCTTTTTAAATTATTTAACTTTCCCAAAGTTAAATTTAATTTACATAATCCAGTCAATTTACACAATTTGAATTCCCATTCAAATTTTAAACATCAGATTAATAACCTTCCCACTTAAGTTTAAAACTCGCTTCACTTTGGGTTTCACATCACATTCCAAGGAAAATTCAAAACTCTACCTTAGAGTTTATTTCATATTTATTTCCTTCACACACTAGTCCATCTTTAAATTTTAAACTACCCTTGGTTTTAAATTCAAATAAAATTCTGGACCCAGATTTAAAACTCCACAATTCAGATCAACTTTAGTTCCAACTTATAAGTCAGACTTGCCTAAATGTTTTACTCCCAAATATTTTATTATTGTTTCTGAAAACCAATTCATCACTATCTTATTCTGAAATTCTCCTTAAATTCAAGATTAAAATTTCAGTTTGAATTCATTCCAAACCAATCCTTATTTTACTTTAAATTTTGTTATATTTCTATTATCACTTAATTCAATTCCAAAAATTTAACATCCAATTACCTTTGTATTCATTTGATAGAAATATTACTTTATATATATATCAAAATATATTCTTATATGAAATCATTTAAAATCTTTATATAAGAAAATAACAAGTACGCTCTCTCATATATATATATATATATATATACTTAACTCATTCTAGGGTACTATCGACCCTATACTTATGAGTATACCCACCAGAGCCAAGGTTTTCGCTTAACCTTCGCTCTGATACCAACTGTAACGTCCCGGAATTTCCGATCCCGAAAATTCCAGATAGTTATGAAAAAGAAGAAAAAGATAGAAGAGAAGAAACAGAAAACACAACACAGATCCTCACATTCGCAGCGGATAAAGTATAATATCCAATAATAGCAGTTTACAAAAGAAATATCATATCAATAAGTTTCCAATTTAATACATCAGAGTTACACATACATACACAGGACATATACAAATCACATGGCTAGAAATAAAGTCACAGCGGAAACACTCCATACGTCCTGCCCTCCAGCTAACCACCTGAGCTTCAGAACGTCCTCACCTGAAAATCTGTAATACTCGGTCTGACCCGAGCATTACATCAAGTAACACCCGGGTCAGGCTGGAAACCAGCGTGAGTAAACCCATCTAATATGAAATACCAAGTTATAACATATGTGAATATCAGGGTAACTCGTAACCTTTACGAGTTCTTATAGTTAAACATTTATCACATACAACTATTTCAGGTTAAATGTCCATGCTGCTCAATTCATTCCATTCCATCTTGTATAATTTCACATTATCAAATTTATAAAGAATTTAGTTACTAATCGGAGTGGTTTTGGGTATTCTTGTGACGACCTATCGTTTAATTTGGATCGATGTGGTTTTCGGAAAATCAAGACTGATTATTCCGATCCCGGTCTCATCAGATCCAAACGTGTCTTTTCAGGCCAAGTTGTCTATTTGACTTAACAGTTTAGTATTTATCACAGAAAATCAGACACAAAATCAGAACAGGTATATCCCAGAGTAATATCACCGAAAGCCATCACAATTCAGGTATTTCAATGTTACTCAGCAATTTATCAATATAAAATTTATTTTTTATATCAACTTATATTAAGCCACTATTTGATAAATTGATCATTAATTTATTTAATAATCTATTTCAAACATCTAGTTGACCATTTCGTAATTACCTTTAACATCAATTTGGTTGTCTTATTCAATATCGCTTAAAGATTTTCTTAATTCTTATTTATCAATCAACTACATATTCTTAGATTATTTTGTTAATTACCATTTCACATTTGTTACCATTTCTACTAGCTTACAATATAATTTATTTAAATATTATTTATCTTACATTTTAAATCTTCTTTAAATAATTTAAAATAACTAGATTTCGATAAATTTAAATAACTTGGAATAATTTCAAAACTTAAGTGTTAACAATTTAAAATATTTGCCAAATAATTAACCTTTACCTAAGTTTAACTTAACTGCCAAACATTCAAAATCTACAGTGCTCAAGTTTAAAGAAAATTGTTCACTTAACTTTATTTGAAATAAAAACAATTTCAGCTGAAACTCGTGCTTTCCCTTATACAAACCCGAGTGGTTACTCGAGGATTTCCGCGTATTACTCGAGACTTCCCCTGTTTTCACGCATCCTCCTTCATTTCTCTCCCTGTTCCTTTCTTCTTCCACTTTTCTTTTCTCTGTTTAAATTTAAAGTTAAACGAACTAGCTGAAGAAACTCACGCGCCAGTTTTCTCGAGGCATCTCTCCTTCTCCTTCGAGTTTCACACGAGACAAACCCATGAAATCTCGAGTATCCCTCGAGACAAAACCCGGTTGTTCGCTGCTACCCATCAGAGACTCAACTGTGCACGCGTGCACAGTGCACCACTCCCCGACCAACACTGGCCATCCCCTCGATCGCTGGCGAATCCCAATCGATCACCTCTACGTGATCGACCACCGAGATCAACGTGCACATGCTCAAATCAAAATTTCACTTCCAGTCGAAAAACTGGAATATTCGAGTTCGCCAAACTTCGCCTCGTCAACGACCATCTCAACCACCAGCATCGCCACCACTTCGTCCCTAGCCTCGTCTACGACCCACGCACCTCCTCTCCAGTTCCGGCCCCACTCGATGCAACGAGGCGCGAGAATGAACTAAAAATGACAACATCAGTTTATATGGGTCTTAAACCCTACTTTCGATTCGAACTCACAATCTATACATTCGAAAAATTTTCTAACATTTTTCTGGTGATTATACATCAACATTCTAGCTTCACGTCAAATTTTATCCACAATAATTCATTGAATCAACAGTTATTCACAAAAAAAGTGTTTTTGGTTCACTAACAAACTGCTCTGTAAATAGTTAATTAAAAATTAGGATTTTCGTCTTAAAAATCATAGCTTTGTATGTTGTTTCAACAATAAACTCAAATTTACAAATCCCGTTGTTCGAATTTTTGATCCTTACTTTGCTTTTACTGGTAACTTGAATAAACAGGGTTTATAAAATACTGTCAACTTCAAGCAAGGTTGCAGGCCTTTGATTAAGATAAAACTTGAATTAGCAACAATACCTAAGTTAAAACATTTATGTGGAGAAGTGTTTACAAATTCCTTTGCTTTACATTGTTCAGTTAAGAGCAGATTTGAGTGAATATCATTCCCTGTAATATATAGCAGAACAACCAATACACAGAGCACTATATACATATGCACAACATTATATTCGAACTGGAATATTCACAAAACTGGATTATAAATGCATCTTGATCTAGTTTAAATAACTTAAACTTGAAAATTATTGTTTACTCACCTGATTTTGGAAAGGCAGAGGATTTTTAAAACTGGGTTGTCAAAGCTGGAACTTGAAAAGCTTTGAAACTTAAAACTGAAGGCTTTTAAAACTTGAAACTTGAAACTGGAAGGAACTTCAGAGATGTATTTTGAGAAGATCACAGGCTGAGTTCTCCTTGTTTAAAATGAATTACAGGTTTGGCTTGTTTTCTCTTGTTTTGAAAATGGTTACAGGATTTGTTTTTCTCTGGTTTACATTGCTTTAATGAACGAAAATGAAAAAGGAACTTGATATAAAGAATACAAGTGTGCAGAGGCTAGAAAATGCTAGTACAAGATTTTTATGTTTTGATCAGAGATTTTTTTTTCTCTCTTTAGCTTATCAGGCAAGCTTGGTTTGGGGCTGAGGTGATTTTTAACATTTCGAATTGATTTAAGTGTGCTAGCATTAAATGCTTGCCTCCTTTCTTGTCTACCATGTTTCATATGAGTTGATATATGTATATACTCTTGTTTATATATATGCCCAGATTTGAGATGTCAAAATGTTTAGCTTTATTTACTAGTTTTTAAATCAAGAAAAATGATGACAGTGGAGTACATATTTCATTTCCATATACATTGCTTTTGTATACATTGTTATTTTACATACTCATGGTCACATCATAAAGCTTATATATGTTTGTGTGTGTATATATATTAACTTATTGTTTTTTTTCCTCATATACAACTTTTACATTTATACGCCTTTCATATATTTTCCCTCTCATAGCATCCACAGATATATGCACATTTCCACACTTATATTATCAAATGTCATAAAAATTGTATATATATTCATATACAATTTTGGATATATTTATCTTTATTTTATATGGTGAAGTCTATATATAAATTTATTCTTACTTTCTATAAGGGTCATCATATCCAGTGATTCTAAAATCCAGTATTTATCATAGTTTCCAAATCAATTTATATATCCAAATAGTTTAAATTATTAGAATTTTATTTGTTCGACTCAATAAAATCAGCTAATTATCAAATTATCAGATGTCCCAAAAATCCGGGTTATCACAGTATATATATATATATATATGTGTGTGTGTGTGTGTTAGTCTGCATACATTTTTTTTGTTTACCAATTTTGTTTTGTTTAATGATCTCCATCTATATACATCATTCGACTGCATATATATTTTTTATATATTTTATATGTAAGTTTGTGTATAAAGTGTTATATATATATAAAGTTGTTTAATGTATATAAGTTATATAAAGTGGTTGTATATATATATATAGGTATATAGTTTGTATATATATATATCAGTTTGATTTTTGAAGATAAAGCTGGGGTTTATTTGATGTTATATTTATATATATATAGATTTTAAATATGTATTTTAATTGAATATTGGTTTTAGGGAAATTAATAATATATATATATATATATTGGCCTTTCCTATCAAATTGCTATAATTGTTTCATCGATTCCTTATCTATCAGCTTTATTCGTCGATTCGTGCCAATCTGCCTTTGGTTTGGAAGTTGTGCTTGCATTTCGTAACTCAAATTCATTGTCTATCTCTAGCCTCGAAAGGTGAGCAACCACTCACGATTAACGTTCTTTTATTTATTAAATTTGATTTCAATTGAAACGACAATTGAAATATGTTGCTGTAGCAATTTACACTATTATATATGCTATTACCTGTATCAGTTCACCTGTGACATCTGACACCATTATCTGTTATTTATGAAATGATAATCCAGTTTAATTGATAAATGATTGATTGTTGATGTTGACATTTGACGTTAAATTGTTAATATTGTAAGTGATAAATAATTTGAAATTGAAATTCACGTAGGATAGTTAGATTTGATATATGTGTTAAATTTGATTAGTTAAATTTGTATGATACGATCCCTTGAAATGTTAAATAAATTGACCAGTAGAAATTTGGTTAAATACACCTTGAACCATTTAAATGTTTGTTGTTTAAATTGATGTAGTATGAAATTGAATAATAGATAGTGTAATAATCTTTAGTCTACATGAAATGATAGTGTAGATTCTAGAAATAATTATATTAATTCGCACAAACAACAATGTGAATTAAGACGATTATTTCGGGATTATTTGAATTGATTATTGGATTGTTGTTATTGCTTGTTTATTTACTTTGACACCATCCCATTTATCACACTGCAAGTTCCCTTTGTTATGCTTTGATTTTTGAATTGGAATGGAATCGGGTTGAAATGATAAATACCCAAATTGAACTTTGACCTAGGATAGAGAATTAAATAAAAATCCGATTGGTCAATAATTTGATTTAAAAATAAAATGAAGATTTTATTTGAATAAATAATATGGTTTTGAAACGAAGTTGGAAATTGAATTTTGATGAAATTTAAATGTGAATATTTAATAATCTGAAACAAAATATTAATAAGAAATTGATGAAAGAATGTTGTTTAATTTAAGAAATGATTGAATTAAGTTTTGAAATTATTTAATAATTTAATGAGATTGAATTATTTAATAATTAAATAAAATTGAATCCTTTGATAATTAAAATTGAGCTTTTAATAAGTGAAATTAAGTTTCTTTATTAATTGAGTTTTGAAATTGTAACTAAGTAAATTAATAAGTGAATTGAATTTCTTTAACAAGAAATAAAATGTGATTTTTGAAATTAATGTAAGACTTGTAATTGAAAGAATTGATTTGACGAATTTAATTTAATTCAAAATTGTAAGTTTTGATTTAATGAAGTTGAACTTAAGTAATTGATTTAATGAATTGGAAAGTAATTAGAAATTGTTTTAAATGACAAATTTACTTAATGAATACTGAATAAAATCGATTAATGAATTTAAATTGATTTGAATGTTAAATTAAATTAATTTAAATGATTTGAAATGAAACTTATTTACGAACTTGAATCAATATTTGAATTGTTTCAAATAGAAATTGAAATTGAATTATAAGATTTTGAAATTATGAATTTGGAAGTTATGAAACGTAAATTTTGGAAATTGGTTTAGAAAGACAAATGAAATGTTGATTTACAAATTTAATTGAAATTGAATTTGATTTGCTTTTGAAATATATTAAACGACCAATCGGTGTTATAATTACGAAGGTTATTAAAGGAACCAGAATCGGTTAGGGACATACTCAGTGTCTAAACCGAAAACCACTTTAATAACTACACGCGGAGTGTGATCCAGAATGAAGTGGTTGGAATGATGTACGTGAAGACTGAAGAAAGAGAACGATAATGGATAGCCTTGACACTTGTGTCAAATTGCAAATGACTAAAACAGGAACCATGCCGGGCCAAATGGGGGCTAGCTACCTCGAGCGAACACACTTCTTCGAAAACTACTCATTACTTGTTGTCGATTGGTGCACCCTTGATTTGGGAGTGTTGTTTCGCGATGTTGCGATCGCTGCGGCGATGCATTCTCACCAGTCCGGATCAGGCAAACGGTAGTTTCACTACCTTGGGTATTGCCTCATGTGCCTTGTCATACTTGTATCCCTGTATACGCGACAACTACGATTTGTTTTGTGTTATACCTATGGAGTACTCCCTAATATCCCACTAGTTTACGGTGGAGTTTACAGTGCTGTATAGACTATAACGCTTATATAAAATGTGCTAAGGGGGATAATGGTAACGCCTTAACACTATTTTGATACTCTATATTACTGATAGACATTATCTACTTATCGTACACTACTACATAGTAGATAGTTTAACGGATCCGTAAAGGATGGTTATTCCAAACATCCTTTGAGTTACTTGTATTTCAATTGCTATTTCACTTGAGTTGGATTTATTGATATAAGAATGTTAATCCTGACTCGAGTGTTTTGTGTTTTGCTTTACGGTTGGGTCAGACTGAGTGTACCAGTATTCGAGACTCACCTTTGAAGTTGGAGCTTTGCTTGAAGATCCAGCCATCTATTCTGCTTTCAGTATTCGATGATTCCAGTGATGTATTCTGATTTGTATCTGATGTATCGTATTACTCTTCCGTTATATCTGGTTTAACTCTGATGTAACTTATATATTTATACAGTAGCTTCATGAACTACTATCTCTTTTATTTCCGCCGCATTTATTACTTTGTGTCTGTGATCTGTGATTATTTTATTTACTATATATGTTCAGTTTGCCAAATTTAAATTAACAACGCGGTATTTTGAATTATTCAAGTCCGACATGTGCGGATGCGAATGATACAAATAGCGGGTCGTTACAATATATATACATACATACATACATACATATATATCTATATACACACACGAGCGTTACGGCACGTGCTTCGCACGTGATGATGGTACACACTTCGCGAGTGATTTGTTTTTTTACAAATTTTATATGTTTAACTCGTTTGGAAAAAATATGATTGGCATAAATATTTAGTCATTTTTTACGTTGAAAAGGTACGCGGTTAGTTTTAGTTATTTTTTCTAAATTGCAACATCTAATTTTTTGTTATTTTGAATTTTCATTTTTATTGCTAAATAATAAAAAATGAATTTAATTTTTTTTTAGTTTGAATTTTTATTTCTATTATTAAAAGAATGACTTTGAAAAGAAAATTTGTTGGTTAGATCCTATTTTTAAGTGATATTGAGATTTTAATAATAATTGCAGATGAGTGTTTTGAATTGGTAAAGAAAACTTATCTATTAGATCCTATTTTAAGTGATATTAATATTTAAAAATGTTTATAAAGTGGCATTTTTGGTAGTTCACATTGATACCAAAAATGTGTGACACCGAAGATATTACAACTATTATTAAAGATATATATAATTATATTTAATCACATCACTCTTTTATATATATATAATTATGTTTAGTCATATCCCTTTATTATATATATATATATAATTATTATGTTTAGTCACATAACTTCCTTTTATATATATATAACTATTATATAAGTTTAATTATTAATTAACTAAGATGTGACAAGAGATAATTATGATTAATGATTACAAATCTAAGATATGACAATACTTAATATATATTTATATAAAATATTTATTATTTTTAAAACTATGTCTTGTCACATCACTTACTAATCCAAATTAACATAGGAAAATTTATTTCTAAGCGTATTATTATCTAGTTAATTAACTCTTATAGATATGTACATATAGTGCAAAAGGACGAACAACGTTCTAGACAACTTTCCGGTGTCGAAAGGACAAAATTTTGGAAAACATTTTTTGGTCACATTTTCTGTTTTTCCACGAACTATTTAATTTGGTAAACAAATTTTGAAAACGATTTTACCATCATTATTAATTAATTAAAATGAGTTTATTTTCATTATAAAACCTATATATTGAATATTCAAAATAATTAAATTTTCACTAATCAAAGCAGTGAAATTCCGAGTCGTTACACAAACTCATTCTAGGGTATTACTAACCTTATCTCTAATGAGTTTATTCCCAACAGGCTAAGGTATCTCTAAACTAAAGCTCTGATACCAACTATGACGACCCGCCTTTTTGGATGATTCAATTCAAAAATAAACCACATATGTCTAACTCAAACCATTCAAAATAGCAGATTATCAATGGGGTTTAATAAGAAAATAAGAGAAAAGAAGGAAAGAAATACACAGAATCTCGCAGCGGAATGACAAAATATAATAATCAAATAAACAGTTCATGGAGCTGTTTTACAATAAATATTTGATTTCAATTTTTATAACATAATCAGAGTACAATCACAAACATACCAAATTAATGCAGCGAAATAATAATAGTAAATATGGTCTAGCAAACTCCATCTCCATCTTCAAGGAATAATGTATTCAACACTGAAATACTCAGGCTGATACGAGTGTAATGAAAAGACAAAACAATCGAGTTAGAACTAAAAGTTCTTATGTAAGTTAAATCAATAACAAGTAAAATATGAGTGTAGTAGCTTCAGAGATGTTTACGAGATTTTCCATCTCCTATCAAATATACAACGTGAGTGCAATAACTTAAGAGATGTTACGGGATTTTCCATCTCCTAAGGATCCATCAAACTATCTATATGCAGTAAGATACGTTATATATGTAGTGTCTATTAGTAAAGTAATGTATTAAAATAGCGTTAAGGCTTTACACTGATCCCCCTTAACACATTTTTAAGCAGATAGTCTATGCAGGTCCTGTAACACAACCAGTAACGTCGGTAGCCAGTGAGTCCCATATAGGTACCATACTAAAACAAAATTGTAACGGTCGCATATAAGGATAAAAGTATGATAAGGCACGTGAGGCAATGCCTAAGGTATGATACTACAAATTCGAGTTGCCTGTTTGGTGGTGATCCCTAACGGCCCACCGCAAACATCCATCCCATAATCAAATCAAGGTGCATCAATCGAGTCAAAATCAATATAGTAATACGAAGAACAGATGTCGCTAGAGGTAGCTAGCATCATTGGTCAGGACAAGTCATCATGTTTTAGCCATTTCCAATTGACACAAGTGTCAGGGTCTATCCATCATCGTTCTCTTTCTTCAAATCCAAGAAACGCCGCCAATTCAACCTCTACATTCTTGATAACATCCACCGCAAGCACGGTTATTAAAGTGGTTCCGGTAGAATAACAGAGAGTATGCCATTCATCCGGCCCCGGTCTCTTTAATAACTAAACATCATTTTACACACCAGTTAGTTCTTTTAAATTTCAAGAACACGTCATATTTCATACCAAAATATCAGGTTCACTTCAAAATCATTTTGAATTCAAAATAGGTTATACCTTTATATCAAAACATTTTAAATCAATGATTTAAATCTAAATAATTCCTAATTTAAAAACAGTTTGAATATTGAAAATAGTTTTGAATAATTAAAATAGTTTGAATATTGAAAAATAGTTTGGAATAACTAAAATAGTTTGGATACTTAAAAATAGTTTTTCTAATTAAAAATAGTTTATATATTGGAAATAGTTTTGATAATTAAAATAGTTTATATATTAAAATAATTTGATTATTAAAATAGTTTATATATTAAAATAGTTTATATTAAAACCGTTTCTTCTTTCACAACAATTTGAACTTATGTTAAAATTCCAAATCACAACGAATTCAGTTTTTCGACTTCCAATTCAAGTCAAATTCATATTCAAAATTCAATTTAAATCAGCCTCAATTCAACACGATTCCAACTTTACTTCAAATTCAATTTAAACGGTTCTATTAAAATGGCTGACAGTTTCAATTCAGATTCTCATTTATAACAAATTAGTTGAAATCAATTTCAACTCCATGATTCGAAATATCAATTTAAACCACTTTGATTTAATAAATTTCAGAGTTAAATTAAAAAAATTTAACCCTTTAAAATAATTTAATTTCGATAAATTTACATTATATTTCAATTTCAACTTAAGATTCAGAATTAAGTTCTGCAACAATTTCATTTAAATAGTTTCAATTTCAACATTTCAAATCTCAAATTAGAAAATAATTTAATTCATATAAATCAAAATTTTATTTTCGTTAAAACAATATCATTGAAACCAATTCAAATTTAAGATTTGTGACCATTTAATTTAACCAAATCCGTTGTCCGTATATAATTTTCTACCCTATGGCCAAGTAATTAGTTATTTAAATTTTTAATTACATGGATGGATATATATCATTTCAACCCACAATTAAATGACATAGGTATATATTGTTTCAACATATTTCTTATTTCATTCAATTTATTACAAGTGACAATTTATAAGATGCCAAATAATAAATAGGGTAATAACAGGAATATGTCCAAATAAATAACAACCGTTCATCCAACATATCAAGCAATATGCACCAATTGCACTCAACATCTAAATCAACCAATATCACAACAGTTACTAATTATCAATTGCCGGTGTTTAACTAGCAATTAAATTCAATATTAATTTAAATGTTAATTCAATTCAAAATCAAATGATATTCAATTTAAATTACCAAACAACAATTAATAAAATTTTATAACTTCCTGATTTTAATCCAACTAACATCAGAAAATTTAGCATTGCGTTAGTGGGTTTAATCACCCACCTTTGATTTATAGACCATTAAAAATCCAAAAAAAGCCCAAAATCTCAAAAGTCTCTAAATTCTACCAAACCAGCTTCATATCGTTTGAAATTTCGATACGAATCCAAAGGAAGAAATCGCGTGTGGATCGGAGTTCGTATGCAAAAGTTATTCACGTTAGAAGATTTGGATTTTAAATTAAAATTAAATAAATCGAGGGGCAAAAACGTTATTATCTTTCCTCCCCAAAACCTAACGTCTAATATAAACCCATCAGCCGCCTATATGCCTTCGCCGAACGCAGCCGCTATATGCCACATCACCATGATCTTACATCGCCATTGAGATCGCCATCCCCAAAAACCCCAACGCTTGTAACGCAGCCTCCCCCAATGCTCCGCTACGTCCACAAATGGACCTTGAACGTGCCACCTTCCAATCCAATTTCTGACGATCTCGTCCACATCTAAGTCGATCCAACCATATAGATCGTAGATGAGGTCGAGCTCTACAACTTTCATTAGAGTTCATCGCGAATATGTGAGAGACGAGAGAGATCAAAGGGAAAGAAGATGGAGAAATTTCGGTTGTTAACTCGAATAAGGCGGCAGCCATGGAAAAATTAGGTTTTATATATTTTAATATTATTTTAGTCTCAATTAGCGTGCCTATTTATAACATAAGATCCAAAACAGCCCAAGCTCCAATTGAGGCGTGCTGACAAACAATCTATATGTAAAATGGCCTTCTGAACACAATGGACCTAGTTTCAAGGCCTAATTCCATCATATACAAAAGTTAACGTTTTATTGTTCGATGAAATTTAAATTAAATTATATTCAAATAATTTACCAGTTCACTGTTATGGGCAAATACATATTCCTACTCTACAATTTTGTTATTACAACCCACGACGTTCATTAATAACTCGCTTTTATTGTTATTGCACATTTGAATAATTACATTTCAAAATAACATTTTACATTTGAATATAAATCGATTGTTAATTAAATTTGAAATTGAAATAATTTCCAATTTCACAATAACTAATTTCATTTGATATCACTTATTTTTACACGTTAATTAAAATAAATTATTATTAAACTGGTTTAATCACTTTTAAATTCCAAATTAAAAGTTTTATATCATCGTTCTTGGTTAACCAAGAATTAATAATCTTTTAAAATTAAATTTCCATGATAAATCCAAGATTTCAATATTAAGTTAACTCCAACATTTAATTACAACAGTAATAAAATCTTAGTTCGTTATATTTTAAATTTCAAACAAATTCTTTTATTTTGATTTACATGTTCCTTATATTAAATCAACAATTTCCTTATGTACTTATTAACAAAGTTTTCATTTATTATACTCGTAGTCTACGGTTAACATCTTCTCTCGTATTAATTGAAAATTTTCAATTACATTTCCATTGGTTTCCAAATTAATTTCAAACGGATTTAATAATGAGATGAGAAATTTAACAACTGTGACAACTTAGTATTTCAAATATCTACAAATTTATTGTTTACAAACACGTGTCATAAATTACTTACCAAATAACTGATTTCTTATTCTTTGCTAAAACCAATTTCAATTTATAACATATGATTCCTCCTTTTGATACATCATTTATTTTATTCCTTATTGACCTTTATTATTACAATTGATTGAAATTACATTAAAACAGCTGTCAATTACATTTAATCAAAATTATTAAATTATATTCTAATACGCGTTACCGCCTTCCAGTTTATTGAAATCAGTTGTTTTAGGATTTTATCTTAAGTTCAAAATTTATAATCTAATAAAATTCACATTAATAAATCATAAATTTTAAATTCTGGCAATAATAAATTCTAAAGTCTTATTTAATTTAATATTTTTAATTATCAGAAATATGGGTCGTTGCATTCCTGAGCTATCCCTTTGGGCTTTTCACCTTGTTAACTCTAAGTTCTATTTGTCCAGCTTGTCCAGATCCTGTCTGGCTAAAGGACAGGATAACACAAACCCAAAATCATTTCACTTATAATTATCTTTAAAACATTCTTTTTAAAGATCTAATTATATTCATTAGTATAATCAAAAGAGTTAAAGACAAATGTTATTAACACATTGTCACAACAAACCCAAAACCAATTCATACTTGCCATTATCTTTAAACCATTCTTTTTAAAGATCTAAGTATACCTACACTTATTAAACAGGGTAATATACTATTAATTAACTTTACGATACCATTTACTATAATATAAGTGTTATAATCCAAAACTTCCTTTATTCCTGTATAAAATACTTAACTTTCTTTTTCCAAACTTATATATATAAATACTTTAAAAATACTTAAAATATGCTTTACATATCTATGTAAAATATTACTTAAAAATAACTAATTTATAATGAGAAGTATTCAATGGCACCCCAAATAGTGCAGCACCCCTGTAGCCCCTTGATTTCGACCACATAATCCGAATTAAATTATATGACTCTCTCTCTCTCTCTTCTCACTAGTCATATTATTTAATTCAGATTGTGTGTTAGAAAATATAGGGCTAAAGGGTTGCTACATAACAGGGGTGCCATTGAGTGCTACTCATTTATAGTTTACTAGAAAGTATTTAATTTTAATGCTGCAAAGGAAAACCTTTTCTTTAGAAATTCATATTTAATTATTTAAAATATATTTAAATCTCTAATTTTTTTTGCATACTCTAGTCCATGTTATTAGAACTTAAATAAAAAGATTCCATGAAGAAAATAAATTATAAACCATTTAAATCAAGAAAAACCAGTCAAAATGTCGAATTAAAACAAAATAGTTCAACAAGTGCAGAAGTGCTTCAGTAGACCGAACAAAGCATTTATGAGTGCTATCTAAAGTTCTGGACAGAGATCGACATAAAAATGCATGATTTTTGTGGCTAGTTTGATCACTTAAACAAATGGTTTTTGATCCAATTTTTGTATAATAAGTAGTATACTTAGGCTACTTAAAAACTATAAAAAGAAACCCCTAAGAATATATTTCAAATTTATTATAAAATTTTCCAAAAAAAAGGTATTTTCAAAGTGCTCATATAAGTTTTCGCAATAAGTTTTTCCACTTCGTTCAACCAGTTCTACAACTTTTTAAACCTTGATATTTCTATGGTAATAAGTACACATGTTTTAATTACTAAAACAGCAAAGAAAACCCTAAGGATGTCTCTCAAATTTGACTTTAAAAATCGTCGAACATAAGGCATTTTCAAAGTACATCCGTAGCGATCTTTTTGCTTCTAATTTTCACAACTTTGCTTCACAAGTTCTGTAACTTTTCAAACCAATTCTTTAATGTTCCATACACTAAAATAAGTGTATAGAACAACTAAAATATATTATGCCACAATATATTAATATATCACCATTTAAAAATTTTTAAAGCAAGGGGATTTCAAAGTGCACTTATAATGACTATTGTTATACAAACATTTTTATATTCACATAAATTCAATGAACAAGCCAACCAACCTTTTATACACAATTTCAAGGCCACACCACATGTTATAGAAGATTATAAAAGTGATGATATACAATATAAAGTTGTCATTTCCTTTTTAAAGCAAGAGGGCCTACGGTAATAATATTAATTAGATAATACTTTACTTTAACTTTATATTCAAGCGCGCCTGCATACACACACAATTATCCTTGTTCAATGGTAAGTAAACTCACATATATCCGTGCTAAAACCAAGCACAAACTGCTAGAACACTAGAACCACTTCCTACCATCACTAAACTTCCAAAGATTCCGCTTTTAGCCTTCACAGTTTCAAAGCCACTCCCTCTCTTCCTCTTTTGCTCATGGCCCATGATGGGTTTTTGGGCTTATGCTCCATTTCTTCATGATTTGATTTGCTAACCAGTGCTACCATGATGCTCTAAGCACTTGGTTAAAGTTTGGAGGAAGACTGGAGTTGATTTGACATGTTTTTAAGAAGATTGAAGAGGAGAAAGAGGCTTGTATACTTAGTCTTTTTTTCACAAAACTTGGAAAATAATTTATGATCATATAAGATATGAAGCCAGGACTTGAAAAAAGGCAAAAGACCTCCCCTACCTTCCTTTGGCCAGCCAAACCCACTCCTCGCTCATGTGTTTGCTTTACACTTTACCATTGACCAAAAACAAATATCCAAAACACTATTCACACTAATATCTCATTCCTTAATCATTATGCTAATCCCTTTTTTTCTATTCACATTTATTTAGTCATAAAATAGAAAATATTTTTGGTTTCTAATTAATTACACATTAATATATTAAGAAAGCACAACAAGTTCGAACAACTTTTACGAAGAAAAAAGTTATTTATCGATAAAACGATTTTTGGTCACATTATCAATATTTCTTCAAACTATTTATTTTTGTAAATATATTTCAAAAAAAGTTTACTTGTATTAGTTACTACTTAAAAAAGGTAACAAGGTTATAAAACTACTCTTATAACATTTAATCCAAGGTTCAAATATTTAAATAATTCAGATATTTAAACATGAAGTGTTCGAAATTCCGGATCATTAGATTTTTTTATGCATAAGTTATGTTAACAAAATTTCAATATTATTGACCCTGGATAGGCTAACAAGGATATGGAAAACCATGTTAGAGTGCCACAAAATGCAAAAGCAAGCCATTAGACAATGCCAAGCAAATACCATATTGGTTCTTAATCTGAAACAAAATTACTGATGCATTGTAATGGAACAAGTGAAACTGAAGCTAATTCTAAAATCAAGTTAGATGATTGGGTTAACAAAGAGTTTGTTAATGGGACTATACAAATCAAAAACGGCTATTATAATGGTACAACAACCGATGGCAGGGAGGACAATGGAACAACATCTGTTTCAACTATATATGAATACAAAAGTGAATGGCAAGCCAATTTCACAAATCTACTTAATGTGCAGAATAGTTCTATTACTTCTAACAAAACTATGGTCAAGGATATTAACCAGGATTTAACCCAAATTCAAGTTGTTTCAAAATAATACCATAACTTCAAATGGGGATAAGGTTAGTTTACAGGGTTTGCATAATAGAACTGATATTTCTGCAAATAACACAGATGCATACGATAGTGAATTTTAATTGTTGAGAGGACCAAAGACTTTTTCATTGTTTTTATGCTCTATTAACTGAAGCTAATGATTAAATTATTGCAAGGCACTCCTGAGAACAAATTTTATTTTAACTTATTATTTTTAACCACTTGAACTAAACAATAAATCTTATTATATATCATATGTTTATTTTGATTTATCCATTCGTAATAAATAACATATACTAGGTAGAAGTTAGGACATGTATGCTTTGATTCTTGGATGCTCATGAAGCAGTCTACTCTTTAAATGAGACCATTATTTCTGCAGGTCATGACATCAAATCACTTAAGAGATGTTACTATTATTTTTGTTACTTATTATCGACACTACACTAAAGTACCAGCATAGGCATACCTTTCCCACCAATTTTTCATTATGAACATAGTACATGTTACTAATATGCATTATGGTCTTATTTATTAAAAAAGCATTTAACGAAAGAAATGCATTATCTATAAAAATATTAGTTAACATAATATTCTACTATAATAAAATGAGCAGTGCCTGAATACATGTCCATAAATCATTCTTTAAGTGCATGCAACTTTTTTCCACTCGGTAATGGTCATAGGTACCATCTCCCTTGCTAAAGGTCCGATATAAAATGACAAATGCTTGGAATTGGAGCCTATCGGTTGACCTAGTTCACTGAATTCTACTTCGTCCTTCTCGTTCAGCATCATAAAAAAATGTTTTCATCGTTGTCTTTCCACTTTTTTTCTTGACTGGCTCTAGTTGTAATCATCATTGGAAAAATCCGAGTTAATGAAATTTCCGTTGAGGTTGAGTTTGCGGTAGTAAATTTTGGAGAGGGCGTTGAATTAAGGCAGGGATTTTCAACACGCTTGCGGGGATATCTTATAACGTTACTGTTTAAATTCTGAAAAGTATGAGCGACTTCAACTTCAACTTTAGCATCTCCCTTTTCACTGATTTTTATAACACAGGTATTCTCTTGATTGCACAACAAGCTGTAAGTGCAGCTAGAGTTTGCCTCTTTGGTCATCTCATTGTTGCCTTTTAGCTCTGAAATTATTTGAAAAATTATAGCATGAATATTGGATAACTTCGAGATACAATAATGCAATATGACAACAATGATAAGACTAAATAACTATTAGTACATGTTATACTATATTATACACAATAATAGACATGGTGCTTTCTCAAATTATTTTGTAACGGATAAATTTTTGATTCGGGCCAAATTTGCAAACAAATTACAACTTTAGGTCAAATTCTAAACTAATTACGATAGTAGGCCACTTCTGACCATGTTGGATGCCACGTGTACTAACGGCATTTCAAATGCCGCCAGTACATGTATAATTTGTAAAAATATACTGGCGTCATTTGAGATGCCGCCAGTATGCGCTATCTCAAATGCCGCCAGTATCTGCTGCTTTATTAGGGAGCCACCTTTATATATTTTCCTTTTTCGAAAATTTTCTTAGATCTATAAAATTCCTATACTCCAAACTGCAAAAATATTTGCGAATTCTAGTTTAATCTTGATTGGATTTAGCTATAGACGAGGAGAAACATCTAATTCTTCCACTTGAACAAGGAATTAGCTATATAAGGTATGTTTTTTTGGGAACCCTAGTTTAATTAATTTTTTTTCTCATTTGTTGTTTAGTAACAAATGATAATAGTCAACGAGTTGACTAAATAAATTGCAGAATGGTTCCTAAGTGTGTACCAACGATCTGTTATTTCGATGGCGAATTGGTTGTTGATGAACTTAATTGTGGAAAATATGTCGGTGCCTCGTGTAAACAAGCTAAAGTGTTGAATGGTTGTAATTTGGTGCAACTGAAGGAATCGATTTATAAAACGACCAAGATAAAATCTGAAGAATTTAACATAGAATTAGTGTGTAACTGGCCGACGGACTCAGGATCGAAAGCCATTAAATAGCCAATGATGACGATGTGGAGCTAATGTTTTCAGCGGCATCGAAATCAATTGAGCTGTTTGTTAGGAAAATTAGGCGCTTGCAAGTAGAAGAATCCGTACGAGAACAAGAAGTTAACAGTGTTATTGAGGAGCACCGAAGAACGGTTGAGGCAGTAAGTATCAGTCGTAGAAACGCGTCTTCGAATTTCATTAATCCGATTATGACAGTGATGTACGGTCAACAACAAGGCCTATATGGATATCCTCCATGTATGACTTATCCATATGGCGTTCAGTATACGTACCCCTATCCAAGTCAAAGCAGCTTTACGCATTTTCTCGGAAGGTGAAACATTTATTTATGAAATTTAAGTCATATTAATTTGATAGTTGTGCGCTACTTAACAGTTTTTTCCGCTGTACATGCAGTTATCTTCCTTGTCGAGCAACACCGCCTAGTCCTGCCGGACCATCAAACTGCCATATGTCTCAATTTATGTATCCAACTCCGTTCGAGTTATATGATTTTAGTCACAGGTATGTATCATGAAGAATTAAAATGGTAGGTAGTAATTATGGTGCTGGTTTTAAAGTAAGACGTATGTTTGAATTGCAGATTCCACGCGCATGATATTGTTACACAATCTAATGCTGATTTGGAGAATGTAAACGTAAACACAAATAATGAAGATGTTGATATTCAGATGGACGGGGATGAAGGTGAAGATGTCAATGACGAACTCCCTGTAAATAGTATGGATTTAGTGAACATGGCGGAGAACGACATGTCTTGGATAGGTAGTATGCAAGTGAACAATGATCATTTGAACTATGATTTTCCGGTTGAAGACAATATTTCCGAAGACAGTGATGAGGTGGAAATGGAAGTACCTTTGGATGATGATTTGTGCAACACACAATTATGGCAAGGTCAATCGTTGCAAATCTTGAGTTCAATAATGAGCTGTTTTCAGCCGTAAGCATTCAGAATGGATTCAACGTTCGTATGATTTTCGAGACGAAAGCCAAGTTGTTACAACAGTTGAGCGAATGGTCGATTTTGCATGCCGTTTCTTTTAAAGCAATAAAATCAAATAAAACCAAATACATCGCCATTTGTAATAAAGATGCAAACTATCCATGGAGAATTCATGCTATTGTCTCAAAAAAATCAGAGCAGAACTGGTGGATTTTAAGGAAATATCCTAGCGAATACAATTGTGTTAACCAAATGGTGAACTCCACTCACAAACAGGCGACGTCCAATTTTGTAGTGACAAAAATATTACCTTTTGTGAAAGCCGATCAGAACATTACAGCTGGGACGGTACAAGTTTTGATGGAAGAACAGTTGTTCGTGAAAATTAGTTATACGAAGGCTTGGAGAGCTTTGAGTAAGGCAGTGGAAAGAATTTATGCCGATTGGACGGAGTCATATAGCAGTCTAAGGCAATATTTTGCAGAAATAACTAGATCGAACCCGGGAAGTGTTGGACACGTTACGACTGATGATTATGGAGTCTTCGATCAAGCTTTTTGGGCCTTTGGACCTTGTATTGAAGGATTTGTTCATTGTCGTCCGTTGTTATGTATTGACGGGACACATTTGTACGGGAAATACAAAGGGACACTACTTGTGGCCACTGCTGTTGATGCGGATGATCACCTATACCCTTTAGCGTACGTAATTGTACAGTCTGAATCCGAGGATAGTTGGGGGTGGTTTTTTACTTGCATGCGGCGGTTCATTCATAGTGTTAACAATCGATGAATTAACTTTATTTCGGATCGAATGAAAAGAATACCATCAGCCTTGGAATCGAAATGGTGTTTGCTACATAAACACAGATTTTGTGCTAGACATCTTAAAGCTAAGTTTCAAGCTACAGGGTTTAGAGAAAAATGATTAATCGGACTTTTTTATGCTGCAGCTTGTGCTGTGGAAGAAGCCGAGTACATCAAAATACGTGAAGAAATCAAAACTATAAGTATCGGGGCTCACAATTTGATAGAAAGGAGTTTGAGAGCGCACGAGGAGAATTGGGCATTGTGTAAAGATGATGGCGGTCGATTTCATGTCATGACCACTAACTGCGCAGAAAGTTTCAATGGTGTTCTTAAAAGAGCTAGGTCTTTACCTATCAAAGCTTTAGTGGCACGCACCTTTTTCAGGTCGGTTTATTATTTTTTTCAACGAAGAGAAGCGACAGCAAAACTGACTTCCCGTCTTCCTCCGAAGTGGGAAGCCAAGATTGCCAAAAGAGCTAGCGAATTTAGGCGTACAAGAATAATTCGATTTAGTCAATCTGAGTGGCAAGTTGTGCACTATTTCGGTGATGAGTTCAAAGTACTAATCAACAATAACAGTTGCTCTTGTACGTGCAACATCCCTCTTTTAGAGCACCTACCATGTACGCATGTTATGGCCGCTTGCTCAACGGTTTCCAATGGAGAAAATGGAGCCCATCATGACTTCGCCTCAACATGGTATTCCGTAGCGAAATACCTGGCCGCTTACACCCCCGAGTTTCACTCGGTCCGAGATAAACGCTATTGGAGTTCAAGTGACAATCAATTGGTCCTACCTCCGGTAACTAAAAGACAACCAGGACGTCCACGTTCAACTAGAATTAAACGTACAATGGACGAGATGCAGACCCCTAAAGGAAATAGGTGCAGCAAATATGGTGTTCTTGGTCATAAAAAAAATCGTTGTAATACGAAAACTTAATGTTTTCGTTTTATTTTGTTTGTAATTCTAATTCGAATGCATTCTAGTTTGTCCGAGAACAATTGTTTGTGTAATCTAATGTTGTACGCAAAGTTTATTCGACACTTATTTATTTTGTCGTTAACATCTTAATGCAGAATATATTCAAAGTTTATTGTGGACTTATTCATAAATTTGAATACATTGGTGGGTAATTAATAGAGCGACATTTCTAATGCCGCCTATGTATGGCATTTGAAATGCCTATATATTTGCTAAGGTTTTGCAACTACCCTACCCACACCCTAACTTTACCAAATCGATTTCATCAAAAGCTTCAGGTTTCATATTGCTATTAATTTTCTATTTACCATAAATTGCATTTCAATTCAACAAGGCGGCTCAAAGGTAAGTATTATACTACTCTCATTCAATTTCAACAATTGTTTTCTCGATGTATTATTTGATTGTATTCATAGGTGCATAATGGATAATTGGGAAATTGATGACGAAACAATGATGAAGATGTACGACGAATTCGAACAAAATAGAGGAAAGGGGATTTCAAGTGGCGCCGACCTTGAAGTTGATTTTGTACCGGAGACACAATTCTAAGAAGAACCCCCGGTTGTGGATAGTGGAACATCACGTGGAGAAGCCGCGGTTGATAGACCAATCCAACAATCGCTTCATGCACGTCTTTTAGGAGTCCTTGGTCAGAAAAATCATGCAAGCTCAAGCTCCCATGCTCCTTGTGCAGTTTGTGACTGTGGAGAGGAATGCAAAGTAGTCGTTTGTAGAAATGATAGGAACGTTGGACGTCGTTTCTACCGCTGCGCTGGATACGACGATCACAAGATTCGATCGCATCAGGTTGAATGCTGCAATTTTTTAAGTGGCTCGATCCACCACTTTGTCCTAGAGGTGTGGAATGCGCTTTAGAGATGCAAGCGGAGGTTAGTTGTTTGGAAAAGTTGAACCTTGAATACCAAAATGAATTGTTGGTTCACGGGTACAAGTATTCAGCGTTGTAGCCACGTAGATCGTTGAAGGATAATTGAAATGTCACGTAATGATATTAGAAACTTGTTGTATGATGGATCATTATCTGAAACAATTGCGCTAACTTATTGAAGCATTATTCGAAATAATATTTATCTGTTCGAATTATGTTATGCTTAGTTGAACTCTGTTGTTATGAAAAGTCAATCTACATGCTTGCCAAACCTACAACATATGCACACCACACTGCAGCATCTCAAATGCCGCGTGGGAAAACCAGAGCTTGGCATCTAAAATGCCGCATGTAGCGACATTTGAAATGCCGCATGTAGGCGACATTTCAAATGTCGCTCTGTTACTTACTCAGAGAAACTACAAATCGAGACAATACGGCGTCAATATTACGACACCAATGTAAACAAATTTCTAAACATTGACTACAAATTTCTGAGCTCATGACTATATTCACCATCAACAAATACAAATCTACAATCAATAACATTCACACCAACATCGAAATACTAGAGTCACTTCTACAATCACAGCGACAAACAATAGTCTACATTAGTTAACAACCAAACAACCCAAACGAACAAATAGAAACCATGATCAATCAACACTACAGTCAACATCCCACATAAACGATCAATCAACACTACAATCAACCAATACTACAGTCAACAACCACGGTCCACTACGATTAGTCTAAAATTTCATCTCAAAATTTTTAATTCCTGAGGAGTTTTCTTCTTCGATCTTCTTTGAGCATGAATTCCTCCTCTTCTGGTGACAGCTCTTCACTGCCTTCGTCTTGCGTCTCTTCCGTTAGGGGTTGCGATGGCCCGGCGGGTTGTGTATGCTGGGAAGATATCGCTCCGGAACTCTCGCCCTCAATTTTCTTCCTTCTTCCATATTGTCTCTTCGGTGAGGGGGCCGGTGAGACTGCAGCTATGTCCTCATACGATGCGGGAGGGGCAATATTCTCGATAAGTGGTGGCACGGCAGGAGGAGGAGGAGGCGGAGGTGAGATGGGCCTTGACATCTTGTTCTTCGACAAACATGATAGTAGAATTTGTTTGATAGAGAAGCATTTCGCCTTGCTCTTTTCAAGAACCTCCTCCGCAAGCTTGTCGACTATGTCCAACACATGATACATACCATCCGCCTACATATAACATAAACCATTATGAGTTTCATAAGTACTATACAAGTTGTCAATATTAATACGTACCACATTCCGTTCTAGCGGAGCTCGTGGAGTGTAAGGTGCCACTTCTTGCTCGGGTTCTTCTGCTCGTCTTCGTAGCACATATCGACGAGTGATATTCCAATACCAGCTAAGATACTCCTCATCCGTCAGAGTAACTTCGTGCTCGTCTTCCCTAGCTATGAAACGGTTGTTCCATAACTCAATCATCGACTCAAACTCTTCGTCGATGTATGAAAGAGCATAATATGGAGCAGGGTATGGTAAGTGCTGTCGAAGACCAAACTGTCTCATGACTCTGCCTGGCAGATGGTATGCTAAATCTTCAAAACAAAAAAATCATAAGTCTTTCCTGCCATAACGGCCTGTCCATTGTACAAAGAGCCGGAAGAGCCTGAAGGTCTGCTTCGGAATACGGATTCCATGTCTCTGCATTGTAATCTAAGACATCAAACTCATTCCGGTAGAAGGCCAATCCACCTGTAGTAGCAACAAGTTATAGGAAGTATTCAAATTTACTTTATCGATACAACAACACTAACAACACTGTTTTACCTCGCTCTATTTGGCTTTGAATTGTCAATTATTTGCGTCTTTATAGAAATATGACCAACCGGAAGGTAGGTCCATGACCAAAGCTGCAAGTGTGAAACTTATTTTTAGTTACGGTTTTACGACAAACTCAAATATGCAACGAATGACTATGTCCGTACCTGAAGTAGAGTCATACACCCTTCAGCGGACCGTTGTTGGACCAAAGCAACTCTCGTAAGCTCTGTATAGGTGAAAGCTAGCACCGTACTACTCCATGAGTATTGCCGACATGAATCGAAGTCTTCTAACAATGGAAGCCATTGAAGGGCCACTCTTGTCTTCGATCGATCGTAAAAAAGACGTTGCATGATGATGTGCAACATTATAGCACGAACGCGCTGGGCAATCTGCAAAGGAGAGGCACGACGGGGAATATCACCAGCCAACTGCTCCCTAAACCACGTGACCACTATCGACTCATTTCCCCACCTCACGTCTTCTGGAGGAGACATGTCGGGTAAAGGCTCACACAATTCCATACAATTTCTTGGGAAATCCGGTTTCAGGATGGGATCCCCATTAATCGGCAATCCAAGCAATACAACTATGTCTTTCAAAGTGATTGTCATCTCACCTACTCTGAGATGAAATGTAGACGTCTCTGGTCGCCATCTATCGATCAAAGACGTCAATAGATTTCGGTCGAGCTGTGTATATCCCAACTTATTGACAACACCAAATCCAGTTCTATCTAACAGTTCCAACATGCCTGGATGCACTGACGTGACGAGCTTTAAAGTGGATGAATGGTCAATGAAGCCGTCCGGCTCAACCCCTTGTCGATAAATAATAACAAATGAAAGCAATTATGGTAATTACGAACACTTTGCAAAAGTAATGACAAAATATATGAGCTTGTACCTCTATCATATCGATGTTTGTGCGGTGTTGATGATGGAGGTAAAGCACACTAGGATCGATCGGTCCGGGCGCCATTTCGTCGTATTCTACCACGATAACATTTCATAATCATAGTCATACCATAATACATCCTTATATCAACTCAAGAAACAATTAAACATGTGCTCTAAGTGACTACTCAACTTCATTGTAGTATACAGCCATAGATTTGCAATTATAGAACAATTTTAACCCTAACCCTAAATTGAAAAAATGAAAATTTGAGACAATATCGATAAATTTCATACCTATAGAATGTGCTTGAGACGATGAGGAAGCCATAGTTCAAATTCTAGCTAAATTTAAGTAGTTTTCTATTTGAAAAATTGATTTTTGCTGAATTGGGGGGTGGGTTCGGATTTTTTGTGAAGAGAGCTTGAGAGAAGGGAGAGTGAGAGTGTATGGATGAATGAGCTGCAAATTTACAGAGAGCAAAGAAATCGACGACATTTGAGATGCTGCATACTAGCGGCATCTCAAATGCCGCCAGTGTTGTTTTCCATATTACATGTGTACTGGCGGCATTTGAGATGCCACCAGCACACGTGGCGTCCAACGTGGTCAAAACTAGTCTATTTGTGTAATAAGTTTTAGAATTGGTCTATTTTTTGTTTTGAAATTTGACCTATATAGAAAATTTATCCTTTTGTAAACCTTTCTGATTCTAAAGTATCGGCCAGATTTAAATTAATATAGACATCCAACAGCTTAAATTATTACACAATATAACTCAAAATTGTATTTTCCTTTATCTACTTCTTAATTTAATTTTAATTTGAATCAACAATCACCGCCAAATATATAATACATCCTCTACAAGTAACTCAATGTTAAATTTTATGGAAAACAGAAGTTATAGATAAATATCTTATATCGTACTAGTATAAATCGCACGTACGTGCATCCAATAGATTTGGTGGGCACAACATTTTTATCTCAAAAAGTTACGTTGATGGTGTCGGATGCAAATTTATAGCGAAATTATGTTTAAGAGTGCTTGGAAAATGGATGGTGGTGGAGGTTGTAAACGGACGGTAAGATTCCGTTGGTGGACATAGGACATTTTCGGAATTTCAAAAGGACGCGGTTGAAATTTTATTAATCGAATTCTCATTATTAACATTAGAGATATATAAAAAACGTGAAATGTATCGATCTAATGGGTCCAAATCAAGATAATAAATGATTCATACAAATCATGCTTCACTTATTTGGATTTTCTTGAATTTTATGTTAAAATTATTTACATTACCCCTAAGACATCGTAACATGATTTGGTGGTTCCAAGTAGACACATGTGCATATGACCACATTTAACTTGCTTTTGTTTTCTTTTCCTTCTATACTTTGATTTCGTGATCAGGCATAGCCAAGAGTTTGTACTGGCTTCTCAAATGACCACGTATATGCGCACACATGTGCATATTTGTACATTTATTTTTACTGGCTTCTTCATATGACCATACATACGCTTACATATGTGCATATATATACATAAGTTTTAACTGGATTCTTCTTCATCAGTACAGTACATGTTTATCATATGGTTTATAAGATTTAAGGACTTGTGCACATTAGTTATTTTTTCTGATGTTTTTATTTGATGTATATAGGTAGAAATCGTACGTGGCGGTCATGTGTGTACATTTAATGCTGATTTTTTTTGTCTTCACATGAGAGATGAATTGATGCCTCATAAGCTAAAAATGGACAAAAATTCTTGACTCTCAAGGACCATGTAATAATATATAATGTTCTGGTGATATATTTGAAACTAATACATATTAAAGTAAATATTATGAAGGAATACTAT
Source organism: Allium fistulosum (assembly GCA_030737815.1). Classification (NCBI taxonomy): domain Eukaryota; kingdom Viridiplantae; phylum Streptophyta; class Magnoliopsida; order Asparagales; family Amaryllidaceae; genus Allium; species Allium fistulosum. The sequence continues at coordinate 892,511,261 of CM060902.1, forward strand.
AATAATAAAAAAGTTTCTATTCATTAGGAAATAGAAAATTGATACATGCTTTTCTTTGATACTTTTCCATTTCAAAATGCAGAAAATACTTATTAATACATTATTCTTAAATGTAACAAGTATAGTGAATTATGTTAATTTATTATTTTCTCATTAATACAAAAAAATACCCATTAGTACTCAATTTTATAGTATTAAGCTAAAACATACTGAATGTATGCAATAGTATTGCCAAGTTAGTATTGATATTCAATACCTTAATGTTGCTTATGCAAAGTAACCAATTAACTACTTATATTAAATCCACATACCTTGGTTTTGTTTACCGAACGTAACAACTGAGTTGCACTTAGATGTAGTGCAACTTAGCACAACTGACTCGATTGCATTGCAACTAAGTGCAACTGACTCAGTTGTAGTGCAACTGAGTTGCACTTGGTTGCAGTCATAGTGAGTTCATATATCAGGTCCATTGAAACCGAGTTAAACCTCAGTGTAACACACATTGAATTTAAAACCTTTTCTCTTTACTTTTTTAAATGTTTGTAAGCAAACCAAAATCAAAGGCTGTAAATGAAGAATCTAACAAATTGTAATTATCTCCAAATTGAAATATAATTGTGTAATATGTTTTTAAACAAATGGTATGTGAAACTGGTTTTACCTCTACTTTTACGTTTTGGCATTGTTACGGTTACAGATTTTTTGGATGTTGTTATTTTGCACTAGATGAGATTAAAGATCAAATATAGTAAAATAACAGCATACTTACATTTACAGTTTTAAAATGTATATGAAAAACAACTTTAAACTCAACTTGTGGTGATGTCCTGAACTTCAAACACCAAGCGTTGTGCATGTAATCAAGTTATCAGTACGTCGAGATTGAGAGATATGCCTAACGCATATTTTCGTGGTTATGTTACTAGTATTGAAAACAAAAGTTATAAATATATAGTGTTTACTATTTGTACTATATGTATATTCAGTAAATTATTTGTACTATCTGATATTCATGCCCTTACATATTACTCAATCACCGATATACTATCATGTTATGGGTTTTCGAAAGTGAAGTTCTGTCTTAGCTGAAATGGTTCAACTCAAATGTTGAACAAGTTTTTACCTCTTCTTGATCTTGCTCATTTTCACCCATTGATGCTTTAAAATCAATTGTATTTTGCTATGTGACTAACTTGGAAAAAAAAAATCATAATGTATAAAGAATTAGAACATCATACAAAATAGTCATTATTGTAAAATATAAAAATTAATAATATAAAATTTTCAGTAAATTGCGAAAGAATGATTCATTTTTTGCAGGTTTACTAATAAGAATTGATGGTTAATAATATCTATTTTGTATCTGATGATTTTTCAAATGTTTGATATTGTAGTTGTTGTGTAGATACATTAAATGTGCTGGTATATTATGTAGAACATGTTTTAAACCAAAAAATGTGCTATAATGCTCAGAGCAGCACAATATTAACATAACACATTAAGATTAATGAATTTAATAGTAAACCAATCAACAAACAAACAAATCAGTAAAATGAAACCTATACTATGAAGCAAAGGTTGATTTCAATCAGCAAGATAAAATAGAAAGATGTATTAACTAAGATGACATCTACATTCAAAAATAAACTGAAATTTATTGCTGAGAAGATTTTATGCATCATAATCCAGTCTCCGCGAATACAACCAAAGGATATTGTTATAAAATTATATCACTGCTTTGCATCACGATATCAGTGTACAACTAAAATGTAGCAATGTCAATAAACTTCATAGAACACAGAGTTTAACATTTGATTGGCTACACTCTTTATGATATATAATTATGTATAAAACTATGTATAGCTACACTCTTTACTATATATAACTGTATGAAACAAGATATCAACAAAGATGCTTATATCATACCAAAATGCCACCATAATTCTTCCTTATATAAGTATTGTCCCCATTATCGACATCTCTATCATCAAGTACCGACTCATGCTAGTTTACTAGTTAACTCTTTCTCCTCATCATAGTTTTCCAACACATGGAAACCTCTAAGGGGTGCTCTTAGCACAGCATACCAATTTGAGAAAGTACTTTCTCTGCAAAAGAACACTTGTACTACTTGTGTTGCTAAGAAGAAAGGGTCGCTTGTAAATTTATATTGAAACTAATAAATCCGTCTTCAACGTTAACTCAACGATTAATATTTTCCCAAACACATTTAATCAAGGCAACTTGAAATTGATGGTAGTCGAACAACAAAATCTCATACAAGACCCCTTAATAAATTACTTTCCCAATGAACCCATCTACATGATCAGTACCTACCTCAATAGAAACACCACTATTTTGTGTAGACTTAAGACAGTCTTTTGTACGAAAATGATGACCATTAATAATATAACCAGTATGAGAAATTATTTGATGGCAAAACCCATATAAAAACCATTTTATTATTTCACTAAAATTGGATGTTTTTCTTTCATCTTTAACTTGGACAAGCATAATGTTAGACATAAAGACTTATCATGATAACATATACTTCTACATCAAGCTTATTTGTCTCAAGAAAATATATAAACTTTTTAACCTTTTTTCCAAACCAATAACTAAAAGTCTTTGATGCGGCCTTGAAAGTTCAACGTCATCTCATATACTATTAACTACTTTAAGTACTCATGATAAATTTTACCTATATACGTAAATATACAAGTCAAAATCTAATTCTTTTACATGTAATAGCTGAATTGAACTTATACTTTATATACAGCTCTGCTTCCTTGATGTTAAATAACACATTGCGATGAGCATCATCAATCACCTCCTTAGTAAGTACCATACGTTTTCCTTGGAATTAGGATGCCCCCAGAGTATGGAATCACTTTGTTGCACTTCATTTCTATTTTTTCTCTATCTAAATTCTAATGCTTCCTAAATATATCTAGCATAATACTTCATGCATTCTTCGTCAGAATAGCGCTCAGCTATGCACCTTTCAGGTCGTGCTTGATTTTTAATATACCCTTTCAATGTTTTCATGTACTTATATTCAAGATGTATACATAAAATAACTCCATAAGAACGTATACTATTAACTACTTTAAGTACTCATGATAAATTTTACCTTTCAAATGGATGCATCCACTGATATTGTATTGGCCCACAAATTCTAACTTCCCTCCCTAAATGTATAGCCAAGTGAATCATGATGTCAAAAAAGGAAGGAGGAAAGAATCACTCAAGATCGCATAGTGTTAATGCACTCCTTGTCCCAGTGAGTAGATGTTCTCTCAGTGATACAAGTAACAGTTGTTGCATCAAAACATGATAATCATGAGACTTAAGGCTTGAAATTTTGTCTTGTTTTGCAAAACAATTCCCAATATTCGAGCTGTGGTCATCGAGTACTTTCAAATTTCTCATTCTACTGTAAAAAAAACCCTTATCTTGGTCAGTTAAGGTGCATGGTGCAGTTGAAAGTAATACTTTACTTCCTATGTCTGTAGGATGTAACTTTTTCCTAATACCCATTGCTTCTAGGTCTTTGCATGAATTAATGTCATCTTTTGATTTTCCTTTAATATCAAGTAATGTACAAAGAATTACTCTCATCGATATTTTTTTTCAACATGCATTACATCTGGATTGTGACCTAAAGGAAGTGCTAAGAAAATAAAAAATGGCATATACCTAATTAATAATAAAGTACCAATTACATAGATAGAAAAAGAAGAGGCAATTTAATTCCTAATTCAATTTTACCTCCCAGTAAGGCAAATCAAAGAAAATAGACTTCTTCCACATTTGACTTCATTTTTTCTTCCCATCTTCCCTTTTCTCTTTTCTCCTTTCTCTTTCTCTTTCTCTTCCTGCTTTGGTTTTTCTCCCTCCACTACAAATATCTTTAACATTATCAAAGATTTGAGCATTGGTTTGTATTGTAGGCCTTTGTCTATTCTATATGGTTCCATCAAACAAGTTTTTCCATTGACGATATTCATGTTAGGATCAAGGAATCACCTATGGCCTATGTATGCACACTTCTTATTGAATGGTAGCTATATTGAGCAGGTATTAAAGCCACAAACAAGACATGCACTCTTACCCTTGTATGGTACAACCTGCTAAATTTCCATAAGCTAGAAATCATTTATTATCTATATCAGAATACCATTTAATCCGAATTTGCTATGAATGTATGCATCATACATCTTCATCTCTTTATCCCACAATTATTTCAAATCTTCAATAAGTGGTTTTAGATACACAGCGATATTATTTTTTTGTTTTCATGGCCTAGAAATTAACAAAGATAACATCATATTATCTTTATGCGTACAAAACCATGAAGGGAAGTTGTAAGCAACAAGAAACATTGGCCAACAACAATATGTATACTTCCAATCACCAAAGGGATTAAATCCATCACTTGCAAGACTAAGTCTTAGATTTCATGGATCAGATGCAAAGTAATGATAAATTCTATCAATTATAATGTGTTGAGAAGAATCTACTGGATGACGTAATTTACCATCTTCACTCTTATGATTGATATGCCATCTTAATTGCTATGATGTTTCCGAGGTTGTAAACATTCTTTTCAGTCTTGGTATTATTGTAAAGTATCCCAAAGCCTTCACATCTATTTTTGCTTGCTTTCCATCTGTTAGAACCTTCAATTATGTTTCAATGATAACAACTATACAATCATATACATATATAGACCTTATCAAGATTGCAGATATATGCTACAAGAAGACACCGTGCTCGAAGATATTGAGACTCAAACAAAAACGAAGATTCATTGATCATACTGCGTTTAGTAAGGCTCTTCTACTGTAAAAGAGTCCTAGATAAAATATTGTTAAGGTCTCCTTAAGTATATATGCATACACGATCACTCACATCAAAATTAAGGTGAAAAACTGTTTTTACACCTCGTAGACGTCTAAGATAAAACCACAGACGTCTATAACAATTCTCGGGTTAAACTTTAAACAAGTCACAGATGTTTGAGGATTTTACCACAGATGTCTGTCATGGGCAAAAACTGTCAATTCTGAAAAGACACTTCTATTTTGAAACAATAGGAAATCACCTTTCAATGAAAGGTTGCAGCCATTAAAATGAATACACTTTCTCAAATAGTAACAACTCTTCACCTGCACCTTTTTGAATCTATAAATAACACTTTGATTGATAAGTAGAGATCATCGAATTAAATTAATCTATTCTTTACTCTCTTGATTTCTAAACATTCTCTTGCATATACATTGTTCAAATACTCTCATACTATTATAACCAAAATAGAATTTTGGTTAAATCACTTCCTACAACTCAAAGAATTCATATTCATATACTCAAAGGACAACATAGGAAGATTTGTACTATAAGTCAAAAACTGTGTTATTTGGAACACAAGATTGTCAGGGATACTTTTGTATTAGCCTATTTCTCCATGCAAAGTGAGGGTAAATTGTTTAAAGGAAATACCGAAGGGGAGCTTTGGGACTTATCATAGGACGGAAGGTCCGAACTAGTATAAAAACTCTGGTTTCCATGCTTTTTATACTTTACTATTTATTGTCTACTATGTCATTAACTTATACATTTTCATATTGTACACAAGTTAGATAATATACGATGCACAAGATTTTCAATTGATATCAGAGCAAGGTCATTTCGATCTACAGTAACACGTAATCGAAATCATTAAAATGGAAAGTGCATTTCGAGAAGGTCAATCAACTGCTCATTCCCCACTATTTACTGGTTCTAATTATGCTTATTGGTCAACACGCATGCGAATTTTTATAGAAGCAAATGGACTAGAAATATGGCTAGCAATTCAAAATAAATATAAAGCACCTGACACCGATATTGGCACATGGACTGATGCGCAAAAAGCAGAGGCATCTAACAATGCTAAAGCTACGAATGTTTTATTTGCTCACTCGATAATAATGAATTTTCACTAGTCATGCTTTGCACTACTACTTATGATATATGGCGCACATTATAAATTATCCATGAAGGCACAAACAAAGTTAAGAAAACAAAATTTTCTATTCTACAAATTCAATTTTCAACTTTTAAAATGAAATCAAATGAGTCAATTATTGACATGTATGCTAGATTTCAAACTATACAACATGATCTTATGGCACTAGGAGTTAAATTCACTGATTTTGATTTAGTCACACAAATTTTGACCTCTTTGACAAACGAATGGGAAAGAAAAGTTTTATCCATCGAAGAAGCTAACGATCTTTCCCAACTCAAAGTCGAAGAGATAATAGGAAATCTGATGTCAGGCAAGAAAAGAACAAAATCAAGAAAGGAAAAACATCGCATTTCAGGCAAGTGATAACAACTCCGACTTGGAAGGAAATGAGATCGTTTTCATAGCCAAAAATTACAACAAGTTCAAGAAGTTAAAAAAGATGATGAAATTACAAAACAACAGCAACAAAAATTCCTCAAATCAAACATCAATGAAGTGCTTTGGGTGTGATAAATTTGACGATATGAAGAAAGACTGTCCACTACTCAATAATGATAAAAAGAAAAACAAATTCGAAAATTTCAAGAAAAAGAGAAGAGCATTTCAAGTAACTTGGGATGACTTCGACTATTCCTCATCATCTAATAGCGACAGTGACTCAAAACAAGCAAATGTTTGCTTCATGGCTATCACAAATGAGGTACTTCCTGAATTAACATATGATGAAATTCTTGAAATTAGTATAGAATTAGATGACAAGTATAGAAAATTAAAAAAATTAAGTAAAGAAAATGTGGAAAAATTAAATATAGCTGAATTAGAAATTCGATTGTTAAAAGACGAGAAAACTATTTTAGAAGAAGAATTAGAATTAGCACAAAAAGACCGTAGAAAATTATCATCTCAAATAGCTACTTTAACACATGATAAAGAGAATAACAAAATAGAGAATTATAAACTTGAAAAAGAAAAGTATGAATTAAAACAAAATTTAGAATTAGCTAATATAGAAATTTTTGGACTCAAAAATAAATTAGATAAAATTACTAATAATGTTTCAAAATTTTATAAAGGAAAAGAAAATCTTGATAATTTGATATAGATTTCAAAACCATCAGGAAATAGGAAGGGATTAGGGTTTAACAAAAATTCATAAACATCTAGAAATAATCTGGTTTCTAATAATAATCAAAGATTTAAGAAGTATAGTACATTATATATAAATTTTAGGTAAATATAAAAATAAGGAAACAATAATGGTTAAAATATGGATTCCTAAAACAAATAACAAATTGATTAGACAAAAACACATAGATGTATATCTAAAAGATATAGTTCATAATGAAATTTTTATCTCTAAAGGTTCCAAACCCTCATGGATATGACTACTTGCTCCTACTAACACATAGGACCCTAATAGAGAAATTTGGTACCAATTAAAACTTTTTATTATTTTGTAAGTACCCAAAAACAAAATTAATAATAAGGAGAAATGGATACTCGATAGTGGATGCTCTAAATATATGACGGAAAATGCACACATGCTATCAAACATCACTTACATGGAAGGTGGCACGGTCACTTTTGGCGTAATTCCAAAGGATATGTTATCGGAATTGGAAACGTTATCAATGTCGGTATACTTACTTCTCCTATTATTTCAAATGTCTTATTAGTTAGAAACTTGAAACATAATTTACTTAGTATAAGCCAATTATGCGATAAGGGATTTAGAATCGATTTTGAAAAAAATAAATGCAAAATCTTTGATCAAAATAAAACTTTATTTTTTCAAGGAACAAGAAATCGAAATAATTATATTCTAAACATGAATATCAATCATAATAATGATTTATGCTTAACCGTAAATCATGATGATCCATGGATATGGCATAGAAGATTTTGTCACATAAATTTCAAATATATAAACAAATTAGCTAAAAACAATTTGGTAAGTGGATTACCCAAAATAAATTTCAAAGTTAAAAATCTATGTGATGCATGTCAACTTAGAAAATTAAAGAAAAGCTCGTTTAAATCTAAAAAGAAAATCTTTATTAAACAACCTCTTGAATTACTTCATTTGGACTTATTTGGTCCAACTCAAGTACGTTCGATAAATCACAATAAATATGTCTTTGTAATTGTAGATGACTTTTCAAGATATACTTAGACGCTATTTTTAAAACATAAAAGTGATATATTCGAAATGTTTAAAAATTTTGCTAAACGAATTAAGGCTCTAATGGATTTAAAAATAAAAAGTACAAGAAGTGATCACGTCCGAGAATTTGAAAAAGAATTATTTACAAACTTTTGTAATAAAAAGGCGATTACTCAGAATTTTTCATTTCCACGTACACTACAACAAAACGAAGTAGTTGAAAGAAAAAACCGCACCTTGCAAAAATGTGCTCGAACTCTCCTAAATGACAGTGGCTTACCAAAGAATTTTTGGGCCGAAGCATTTGCTAATGCATGTTATGTATTAAATCATGTAACTCTTAGACCTATGACTAAAAATACATGTTATGAAATGTACTAAAAAAAGAAACCAAAAGTATCATATTTTCAAATATTTGGATAAAAATGCTTTATTCTAAATACAAAAGATAATCTTGGTAAATTCGATTCAAAAGCCGATGAAGGAATTTTTGTTGGATATTCCGATCATAGTAAAGCATACATATTTTTTAAAAAATGAACAAATGTTATAGAGGAAAGTTTTCATGTCTCGTTTGATGAAAATTTTAAAAATATAAATAAAGATGATGAAGAAATTTTAGACATTAATAAAGCCATTAAAATTATGATCGAAAATAATAATGATAATCAAAATAACAAAGATTTGAATTCAACACCGTGTATTTTAAAAGATCATCCTATTGAAAACATAATTGGAAATCTAGATAACAAAGTTTCAACTTGAAGACAAATAAATCAAATGAGTAATATAGCTTCTATATCTAATTTTGAACCAAAAAATTACAAGGAAGCATCAAATGATGATTTCTGAATATTAGCAATGCAAGAAGAATTTAATCAATTTGAACGAAATAATGTTTGGGATTTAGTACCAGGGCCAAACGATCAATCAGTAATTTGAACAAAATAGGTTTTTAAAAACAAAGCTGACGAAAATGGAAATATTATACGTAATAAAGCAAGATTAGTGGCACAGAGATACAACCAAGAAGAAGGAATTGATTATGAAGAGACTTTTGCACTTGCGACACGTCTTGAAGCCATATTAGTATTACTTGCTTTTGCGTGTCATCATAACTTTAAACTATTTCAAATGGATGTTAAAAGTGCTTTCTTGAACGGTTTTATAAAAGAAAATGTTTACGTTGAACAACCACCACTATTTGTTCATGAAAAATAGCCAGATCATGTTTTTATACTTAAAAAGGCATTATATGGTTTAAAATTAGCACCTCGAACTTGGTATGATCGATTAAAATCACATTAATAAATTCTGGTTTTCAAATTGGTAAAATAGATACAACATTATTTATTAAAAGAGAACAGAAGGATATATTAATTTTTCAAAGTTATGTTGATGATATTATATTTGGATCTACTAACGAAAATTTATGTAATGAATTTTCTACAATAATGACAAACAAATTTGAAATATCTCATATGGGTTAATGAATTTCTTTTTAGGTTTACAAATAAAATAATTAAATAATGAATTTTTTTGAGTCTGGAAAAATACTGTAAAGAATTACTAAAACATTTTGGAATGAATAATACATCAAGTAAACCCACTCCAATGTGTACTATTACTCATCTAGACAAAGATGAACATGGAAAAGAGTTCGATCAAAAACTATATCGAAGCATGATAGATCCTTACTATACTTAACCGCTAGTAGACCAAATATTATGATGAGTGTTTGTTTATGTGCAAGATTTCAAGCACAACCTAAAGAATCGCATCATCGGGAAGTTCAACAGATTTTATGATATTTAACCAACACTAAAGATTATGGTCTATTTTATCCAAAAGGCGGTACGTTTGAACTTGTATCTTACAGTGATGCGGATTTTGGTGGATGTAAATCGGATAGAAAAAGTACAAGTGGAACATGTCACTTTATTTGTCAATCATGAGTTTCATGGTTTAGTAAAAAGAAAAATTGTGTTTCTCTTTCGACATGTGAAGCCGAATATATTTCTGCTGCCTTACCTTGTGCTCAAGTAATATATATGCAACAAACAGTTAAAAACTATGGAAAAATTATAAACAAATCTCCAATATATTGTAATAATACTAGTGCTATAAATTTATCTAAAAATCCAATTAATCATTCACGAACAAAACATATAGACATTCGTCACCATTTTTTGAGAGATAATGTTGAAAAAGAAATAATTACTCTTGAATTTGTTAATACCGAAAACCAAATAGCTAAGGGCCCGTTTGGTTTGCTGTTTTTAGTTTTGTTTTCGTCTAAACAAAAATGCGCATTTCTTATGTATTGTTGGAAAACACACAATTTTGAAAAATGAAATTAACATAGAAAATAGAAAACAAGTTTATTTGATTTTTCGTGTTTTGAGACATAACAAAAGAACGGAAAACAATTCCTCCCCTCCATTTCCCGTCCATCGTTGTAATGGCTAAGAATTGTAAAAAAATTCTCATATTTTCTTGTATTTTGTAGTGTATGTTGAAAACACAAAACACAAAACTCAAAACGAAACCAAACGGACCCTAATATTTTACAAAACCATTAAGTGAACTAATTTTTATTAAGTTAAGACGAGATCTAGGAATTTGTTCGTATAAAGAATTAGTTAATTAAAGTTATAGAAAAAATATGTTGTTTACTTAAATTTGTAATAGCTTATATGGACTTTCAGCCGAACAATTAATTTTATAACTTAGAATAAACAACAACTACATAATTTTTTTAAATAACAGCCATTTAAAATAAACCAAACTAGTATGTGCTAAATTCTTATGATCTAACTCATTTTCCTCAACTTATTTTCTAAATATAGAAAAATATTATCTTATAAATTTAGATTATATTCTACATAAAAATAATTAAACACAAATAAATTATTAATGCAAATAATACAATGTCTTTCGATCACGACTCCACCTATTCAACTATCGACTATATATCTCCCTCGTCAGATAGCACTTACGTATCACCAACTAAATCCACACCGACATCAACTCGTTCAATCTCTCTAAACATTGTTGCATCAACAGCATACCACACTGGCTTGTCTCCTAAAGAAAGAAAGCTAATTGAACAATTGATTTGAAATCAACATCTCTAACCGACAAAGTAGATGAGATATATCACTATCAACAAGAAATGATCGACGTTCAACGTGAAATGTATTACGAGCAACGACATCAAGGATCTCATCTAAATTTTCTTGAAAATTGTATTCTAGCAATTTGTGGTCATTCACCAACAAAAAATTGCATACATCAAAAGTCTCCTCGATTACAAGAAACTCCTACAAAAGCGCATAACATTACTTCGAGAAATTTGTGCAAACCGGGAACATCAAACCAAGCTTGGATTGACACTCCAGCTCATCCAAGTTGGTCTCCACTAGAGCTATTACTTGACGATACAAAAGTTGAACCAAATTCGTGGGATATACAACAAATCAATAATTCTGAGTTCTCCGACAAAAAATTAAACTTATGTTACAAATCATATAAATTATGTTTATTTATTAATTTTTGGTTTGTATACTGTTTATTATTTTAAAATTTTAATAAAATTTTCATTGATATTAAAAAATTTCTCTATATATATCAGAAATTGCATATCACAGACATTTGTGAATATACCACAGACGTTTGTCACCAGTTAGGGGTAAATTTTCCCTCTAACCACAAATGTCTGTGGAAACCTCACAAACGCCTGTCAAGACTCTCTGTTTAAAGCTTTTTTAGCCATAGACATCTGTTTAACCATCATAGACACTTGTCGAACCTCTCTGCTTCATTTTTATAGAAGCCACAGACATCTGTGACTCCCTCATAGACGTCTGTTGCTGCTCTGGTAACAACATTCCAACAGCCATATATAAACAACTTTACCCCTCTCTTCACTTTACCTTCATTTTAACTCCTAATTTCTGAAATCCTAGCTTTCAAAACATTCAAATTCTTTAATCAATGGCTCCTAAGAAGGTTACCGTCTCTAAAAAGCAAAAGCAAGGCCAATCTTCCTCCTCCTCTTAAGCCCCGGTTATGCAAGCTCACATTAACCAATGGCTCCGCAATAATCCCATGCAATCAAACGATTCGAGGCGCTTTCCCAAAAGAAGATCCACTCTGGTCCTTTTTATCGCCTTGGTAGTGTGATGGAATATGAAATTCTAGGAATTACTACGAATGCTAGTTGCTACAACCTAATTAACTATGATGCAAATAAGGTAATCATTGATCCTCTAGCTATTTACCTCTTCTACTCCAATCTATGTAGTTGGGAGATTTGGAATCCGAAGAATGATGATGGTTAGTTGTGGTCAAGTGTTTACGAAAAAGAAGTTCAAATTGATGTATATACGGTTGGTCGTATTTTAGGATGTTCTTTTAAGGGGATTGACTTAACGGATATACCGGATCACAGTCTTCGACCTAGGGATGAAGTTACCCATCAAATATGGGAAAACAGAACGCCACAATGGAGACCATTTACCTTTGCTCGTGTGCTAGACTACTAAATCGAATGATAATTAACACGATAATTCACCATTTAGGTAGTCACGAGCAAATTTATCCCAATGACCATAGAGTTTTGTATGCAATATTTGGTCGCCTACCGGTTAATTGAGCAAAATTTATTCATGAACAAATTAAAGGTTTTTGGTCTCAACATCGTCGTTCCATTGTATAAGCTCCGTATATAATGCGCATCTTTCAAATTCTTGGGGTTCCTTCGTACATATCACAATATGAAGAAATTCCAACAAAAGATAGTGGTCCATGATATCTATCACTAATGCATCTTACCAAAAGCCCACCTCGTATCATCCCCTCCAACCAACGGACTCAACAACAAAATCAACAAGAACATCATGGTCCTCCTCCAACTAGTGCTCCTCAGCAAACCTACTCCCCTCATCCTTCCCAACAACCACCTTCCTCTAGTCATGGTACCAAATATTATTCGGACTCTAAAATACAAGAACCTCACGTTGACACAACGCCAAATGAATCTCTTCGTGATTTGGCAATCAAAAAATAGTCACGGCCAATCAATGAGCTTTAAACAGAATGGTGACTAGATTGCAACGTTCTTTCTCTACTAGGATGACAAAGATGGAGAAGACTTTGGACAAACTGGTCTCCACTTTAGGCAAAGTGATGCACAAAGTACATGGTCGATCTTTCTCACGCTCATCATCTTTGCCTTCCCTAACACCTCTACCTCGGGTTCAAGCACCAGTTTATCGCTCTCAAGCCTCACTTGAAGGTACATCACATGATAGAGGTGATTGAGGGAAGACTCATATTCATGCAAAACCTGAGGAAGAAGAAGAAGACAGTGATGAAATATACGTGTCTGATACTCCACATTTTCAACAACAATCATACATGGCATTTCAAGGTCTTTCAATTCATGAAGATGAGGAGTACAATGACCAAACACAATGGCCAGGTACATATGAGCAAGATCCATCCTCTTATTGGGAGTATTACGAGAACTATGGAGGCTTATCTTATTCTCAAAATCAGTACAATTAGAGTTTTCTTTTGCAACTCTTATCCTTATTTTTTTCTATTTACAAATTTTGTTACAATTGTTTCTAATTTTATTTTGAACTTTCATATTTGATTTTCCATAATATGAAGATATAACATGCTATCACTATTTAATATCTCCGTATCTAATATTGTTTCCCTCCATTTTGATAATGACAAAGGGGGAGATATCTATCCATATACATAGTTGGAGACACATATACATAGGCGAGACAAACATAATAATACTTCCATTCAATAGTTGGTTTGATTATATACTTAATATTTGACTGTATAGTTGATTTTTGATTGTATAGTTGTCATCATCAAAAAAGGGAGATTGTTATAACCTCCAATTTATGTTTCAATGATAACAACTATACAATCATATACATATATAGGCCTTATCAAGATTGCAGATATATGCTACAAGAAGACACCATGCTCAAAGATTTTGAGACTCAACAAGAAACAAAGATTCATTGACCATTCTGCGGTTAGTAAGGTTATTCTACTGTAAAAGAGTCCTAGATAAAATATTGTTAAGGTTTCGTTGAGTATATATGCATACACGATCACACACATCAAAATTAAGGTAAAAAACTGGACGTTTGAGATAAAACCACAGACGTTTGTGACAATTCTCGGATTAAAATTTAAACAAGTCACAGACGTCTAAGGATTTTACCACAGATGTTTGTCATGGGCAAAAACTGTCAATTCTGGAAAGACACTTCTGTTTTGAAACAATAGAAAATCACCTTTCAACGAAAGGTTGCAGCCATCAAAATGAACAGACTTTCTCAAATAGTAACAACTCTTCATTTGCACCTTTTTGAATCTATAAATACCACTTTGATTGAGAAGTAGAGATCATCCAACTTGAATTAATCTATTATTTACTCTCTTGAGTTCTAAACACTCTCTTGCATATATTTGTTCACATAATCTCAATCTATTATAACCAAAATAGAATTTTGGTTAAATCACTACCTACAACTTAAAGCAATCATATTCATATACTCAAAGGAGATCATAGGAAGATTTTACTATAAGTCAAAAACTGTGTTATTTGGAACACAAGATTGTCAAAGATACTTTTGTATTAGCCTATTCCTCTGGGTGAAGTGAGGGTAATTTGTTTAAAGGAAATACCGAAGGGGAGCTTTGGGACTGGACATAGGACGGGAGGTCCGAACTAGTATAAAAACTCTGGTTTGCACGCTTTTTATACTTTACTATTTATTCACTACTATTGCATTAACTTATACACTTGCATATTATACACAAGTTAGATAATATACGATCCACAAGATTTCACCATCTTCCTTTGCCTTGTTTTTTCCAATGAGACATGCCGCATTTAGGACAAAATCACTATGTTCAAGCTCTTGTCTAAATAGACAGCAATCATTTACACATGCATTTATTTTCCTCTAGCCTAAACCAACTGATTTATGCAGCTTCTTTGGTGCATATGCTGAATTAGGAAGCGTGTTTTCCTTAGGTAACATATCCCTAAGGAATTTAGGAGGTTTCGTAAAAGTTGTTTTTGATACACTATTTCAAACTTTGTGCTTGTAAAGAAGTATTATAGCTAACTATTTTATGTGGCTTGCACAACCAGGGTACAGAGGAATTTCAGTGTTCACCATCATTTCCTTAATCCCTTCCCCATGTCTTACGTTAGCATAATCTCCCATCTCCCCATTACATATTTGTGTGTCTAAGTACATTTTATATGTATCAGTCACTTCGTCACCTTCATTTTGTAAAGGACGTGCCTCTCCGTGAAAAATGCATACATCATATGTTAGGACAATTCCAAAACAAATTAAGTATGACACAACACTCTTTGACGACTATCGCATAAGATTCCTACATTTTGAGAAATGACAAATAATTTTTTCTAGACTTCCCTCCCTTTCTGCATGCCTATATACGAAATTTTGAATAGCTTGCTTTTATTCTTCTAGATAATCAATAATCAAACCTAAATTCTGAATAGCTTTCTTGTATTCTATATGAAAGATGAAGATATCAATAATCAACACTAAATAATTATAACTACGAAACTAATAATAAAAATTAATGAAATCTTGGTAAGTGGATCTCAATCTAGATAATCCTATAATGTTTGAACTTAACGGAAATATGTTATGCCCAACAAAAATACAAGTCTTTCTCATTATGACATATCTCTTTAGACATTTATCTAACCATATGTATTTCTGAATGGTACAATGGTAGTAAGAAAACAAAAAAAGAAGCATACTGATGTGCATAAATGTAATATTAATAGGATCATATTCCTGATCTCTACATAGGTTCTATTTCATTTATTATTCCCTAATGAATAGTGAATACAACATATATTACAAGAATTAATGGCAAGTTATACTTGGTACGATATCATGACATTATCTGCTAGTGCATATTTGGAAGAATCTTTTTGTTATATGTACCTACCGTTAACCAAAAAAATGGATCAACACCATAAATTAAGTGTGAAAGCACCATCCCTATTTATTAGGGCAAACAAAATAGAAACAAGGAATAATAACTTTCAAATAAGGTAATGAGACAAGAGATTTTCATAGTGGTTCAGATGTTAACAAAGCCTATATCCACTTTATAACTTTCTTATTGACTGACTACGATTACAAGTTGAATCCGATTACAATTTGATTGGGTTTTGTAAGTTAGATCAAGTCTCATGTGATAGAGTTCACTGCACAGTGAACCATTTAGATGACTGGTGTGTGGGAGGAGAAGAGTGAAGAATAGTTCGTGTAGAGTTTCAATAGATAGTCTAGAGGATCCTCTTTATGTTGTAGATGGGTGATTATTTATAGGGATTGGAGAGCTATTAGGATAAGACGCTTTGCCAGAAACCCACATTTGATGGTACGAAGGGACTCAAGAAATTTCATAGCGAGCCGAGTCAATTTGATGGATCACTAGCGATCCATAGGGCATGAATTGCTAGCGACCCATGCAGTTAGAATATTTTTTGGTCGTTCCACTTGGATCGTGCTCCATGCCTTATGTAGATTCACTCCATGTAATTTCATAAATAGTTGCCTTGTTTTGACGATGATTCACGTACATGTTGGCTTGAACTATGACTGGAATTAGATGAATGCTCACTTCTCAAACTAACTTGCTTGTAATATCATGAAACTTGGTAGGCATCCCTAAAAAAATATTGGTTCATGACTCAAGAGGTCTGGAATATCCACGAGCTACCCTTATGGATCGCTAGCAATCCATCATCTTGGCCTATTTTTGTTTTCTTCCTCTTGGATCTTTCTTAGTTCCTTCTTCTGGTCCTTTTGGTTGATTCTTGAGTTGTTTTGACTTGGCATGGATGTTTTAACTTCCTTTGAATTCTCTTGGGTTAAGAACCCAGTTAACATTTGCCCCCCAGAGTATGCCTTTGTTGGAAACAATGTGTGCTCTAGAAGTAGCTGCATTTGAGTTCTCGTTTGGTGAGGTTTAATTGACCGTGTTAAGGCTATCATGCAAATTTGGCTTCAGCCATTTGTTGAGTTTCGATGTGAATCGCCATTGCTCGTGACAATAAATCAATTTTGGTCCCACAACTTTCAAGATGCTTGCAAATAATACATAGATCATGCTTGACGAGTTTGGAGAAATTTGGTTGCAATTCTATGGTTCGCTAGCAATCTATAGTCCATGGATCGCTAGCGATCCAATGACTTGGCAATTTTTTGTTCAATCTTCTATTTAACTCCTCATTCGACCCAATCCTTCTCTATCTTATTCTCTTTTGACAACCAATCTACCTATTGTGCGACCCGAGCTAAAACATGTCCAAACCCTAATCTTTCCCTTCCCACCATCGTCGTCGACCGTCATCGCCGAAGTTCTCTGCCATCGCCTTCACCTGACCTTGCCGTCACGTCCTGAGCCAACCGCAACACTTGAGTTGTTGCCTGCTTGAATCGCGACCGATCTTGCCTAGCTTGGATCGTCGACGGCTTGAGATTGACCGCATTTGCCTTTTGATTTTTGACTTGTGGTAGGCGGTATGGATTTTTGGCATTTTGTTTTAGTGATTTGGTGATGAGGCTGTATTGGTGATGGACGTTACGGAGAATTCAAGTTGATTGAGATTTTATAGAAGAAGATAGTAAATCGAGTCCGAGTTCTTCACGGAATGAAATCCAGGTTTGCCCTGGTGCTTGACATGTTTTACTATCTTTGTCCATAAAATCAGAATTAACTTGCACTGAGTTACAATGCTAATCTAGCATGACGTCTTGCGGATTGATTCTGGTTTTTCTGGGAGGTGATAATAGCTTAGAGTAGCATCTTGTGTGTAGCTTATGCTGTTATCACCTTCTAGAGAGCTGAAATCGACTTATGCTGAGAATTCTCTACCTGATTTGACCCATCAATCTATAGTTACTCACTTCGGATAGGTCTTGTAATTGCACAATCGATGTACTTGGAATGGGAAGATCTTCTCGTGTCGCTTCGGACAACGGATCCGTTATCGATCGTTGGTCGATAACGAGTAAGGTAAGAGAAATAACTTTAATGAATGATATGAAAAGCTCTTTTCATTCTTCACTGCGAGTGAACTATCTACACAGGATAAAGCGTTTGTAGTGTTCAGGACATCGAGCCCATCCCACATAGATAACATACTGCACTTTCCCTAGTCAACACTTGGACCCCGATTCATCTGCATAAATCAATATTTTCTTCGGAGTTCAAGTGTTAAGCGTAGGGGGACTTTTAGTTAAATAGAATTACCTGACCGCGTTAGGTACAAGTTCTATTGTATAGAATGAAGCACCTGTTATCCAATCGTAAATCCAGTGGAGGAAGTCCGACACTCTCAGAAGTTGAATCATCATCAGTTGCGCCTTCATAAATGGTTTCAGTAACGCCTACTTCTTTAGTACCGCTGGCCGAATACGCTCAATTGGTTCTGGTTGGTCCGGTTGTAGAAAATACTCCTCTAAATTTTAGAGTTCTACTCAATCCTCCAGGGAGAGCATCCTCTGTAATTTCTGCTAAAGTTCTGCATAACATTTGTTTACAACATGGCATTCCGGACGATGACGTACTCCTTCCATCAAAGAATGAGTTTGCACATATGCCGCCTTCGAGGTACACCGCTTGCCATCGGTATATGTGCTTGATTGGAGCAGTACTCCCCTTCAATCACTTCCTGAGAGAAACTCTTCCAAACTTGGGAATTTCTCCATTTCAGATTCACCCTAATGGATACACGATCTTGACTTGCCTTCACGTCCTGTTTATGCGAACATTTAATCATGCCCCAAGTTTTGATGAGTTGAGATATTTCCTCTCATTAAAGAAGAGAGACGAATGTCCATCCCTCGTGGTCATCAAGGCTCAAAGAAACCACAAGATCATGATGTAGCTTCAAAGTAACCTATCCCAATACAAGACCCAATATATTTTCGTTAGGTGTCCTGAGGGATTTAATCATCTTTGAACGACGAGGGTAAGCCTTCTCTTTTACTCATTTAGATTTAATACATCGCTATGGGATTTTTGATAGATCGAATACTTCTTGCAGTTATTCCGAGACTGAACAAAGATCCATCACTCAATCCAATCTTCCATAATCTAAGGCCGTAGATGCTAAAGAGAGATCGGACAAGTTTTCACTAACGGACGAGAATTTGCTTCGGTACAGGTTGTTGCATCCCGAAAGATCTACCGTAGCCGTTGAAGTTCCGTCTCCTTCTCGTTCCAAAATTCGAACACGTTCCACTTCTTCATCACACGGCTCCAAAAAGGGCGACCTTCCAGAAGGAGAAGATTCATCTGGTGGGTCAATTAAACAAATTCATAAAGGAAGAGGTGTTACGACTGAAGCCAACTGCCCACCTAGAATGCCCCCGGTTCCGGAGGAGGAAGAAGAAGAATTTAAGCAGCGTGAGGGTAAGGCTGTGGTGACAATGGAAAAGGAGGATGGTGAAATCGAGAACAACAATAGTTATGGTTCCTCCTTCACTGATGATAAATTCGATGCAAGTTTTGGTGATGGAAACTTCGAATCGACTGATGAAACTCCGGGAACGAGTCCCATTCTCATGGATTTGCCTCTCCAAGAGATTCATGCTAAAGATGCTCCCTAATAGCCGAGCGACTTCACGGTTATCTGCTTAAGGAAACCGACATTAACTTTAGGGATTTGAGCAATGTTTATGTAGATATCGATGAACTCATCGGAGAAGATTTCTAGTTCGAGGGATTGTCTCCTCGCCCCGGTCATGCTGTGTCTAAAGTTAGCCCAATTCCCACCATAGTTGCTTCCCGATCCAGTTTGTGAAGTCCTTTTAGGCCGCCTATGGCATGTTACACATTTCACTAGGGTCACGTTCACTTACATATGCATTATTTAGGTTCATTTCCTATTGCTAAAGCTCTTTATTTTTTTTTATATCAGGTACTATAAGAGGCCATGGACTTTATGAGGACCTTGAACAATTTACTAATTCACAACGCTGGTCAAGATGACTTCAAGCCACCATCAACACCGAGAAATCGAGGAAGAGTGGAGGAGGAATGACTTTGAAACCAAAGTACGTCGTAGGGATGACAAAGAATGGGGTAGATTTTACAGGAGTGGTTATGAGAGGAAAAAAACTCCTGATGACCGAGAAGAGCCATCCAAGAAGTCGAAGGTAGATCGCGGTTCTCATCCCTCTGAGCACCAAGCATTTGCCCCGGCTCTAGTCTCTGTCGGAATTGAAATTCCGGCTTCCACCGTTCAAGTTTCACCTTCATTCCAGGCCTCGTCAACTCACGTAGTGCCTGTTTCTGGTTCTTCACGTCCCCGTAGGAGGTCGGCTTACATTCTCCCATTCGTTCCCCCTAAACTCGAAGCTACGCTCCCCGGATAGTTTCTAAAGGGAGTTAAATTTGATCGCGACCTGGGCACAATCCGTAAAGATTCTTATATGCCCCAACTCCAGGCGGTTCAAAGCGATTTGGTTCAGGCTGAAGGATGGGAGAAGTTATGCAAGAAAATGGCAGACACCAACGTAACAACTACCAAGATATCCTCTCCTTCGAGTCGAAAAAGAACGATTATGAGAGGACGTTAGCGGAACGTGACGCTAGAATCGAGCAATTGACAAAGGAGAGGGACGCTGCACTTCGAGAGAGTAAGAGCAATGCCAGCTTGCTAAAGGAATTGTACGAGGCCCATACAAAAATCGAAATCATGTTCCGAGACAAAATCAAGAAGGCCCATGCGGATGAGGTTAAGCTGAAAGAGGAACTTGAAGCCTATGACGAGATCATCGAAGCTCAGAAAAAACTATCGCTAGTCATAACAAAGTCGTCGAAACCTATAGAAAGGCAATTGCTGATCATGCGAGAATGATGGAATCCCGCAACAAGACAATTTCTGATCAGACTCAAATGATTGCTTCGCTCTAGGATAGAGTCATGCAGCTTAACACTAAGAAGACCCAGGTTGAAGTTGAGAAGGCCACCGTGACAGTGGACTACCTGTAGTTGCAGGATGCTTTCGAAAGGAAAATGGAGAAGATGGATGACACCATCTTGAATTTCTATGTTAACACCTTGCTGCATTAAGGGAGCCTCAGCTATCTGGTCCTCAACTTCCCTCGTACTCTTGCTATGGTTTGGGAGAAAGTTCTAGCTTGTTTTCGAGAGAACGGGGATGTATACACCGAGCAAGAGTTGGAGGATGCCTATCTCAACGAAGAGTCGAAGAAGGCTTTGATAGAGGGTAGGGAGATCATTCGAATTGAGAGGGAACATGAGGCCATTGATGCTATTGTGACTACAACTGCTAAAGCGTTGCCAGAGCCTTTCATTTTCGGGACTAGCAAATCATCAAAACAGCCTCGCGATCAGTTAGCGAGTTCAGCCGGTGTTGCCTTGTTATCTGCCCTCCGGAAAATGTCTCGGAAGCCTCGGGTGGTCCTGGAACTTCTTCAAAGATCGTGAAGCCATCTAAAGATGGAGAAGATGGGGAGTATGAGATTGAAATTATTGGCCATTCTTTTAATGCAGGTAACCTTCTTGTTTCCCCCGAGTTCGAGGATTTTCAGCTCATGCCGCAAGAACAAGACGAATTGAATGCTTTCATTTTTGATCTTATAGGTTTGTCTTTTTTTCCTACCGACCCATCGATCTCTTTGGTCCCTAGGCCTACTGCTATTTTAATTGCCTCGACGCTTGTTTCTGTAGCTGCTTCAATTTTTGTGCCCGTGTCTGGCTCACAACCATGGTCGGAATCTGAGAAGATTGCTGCGTTGCACGGTCTGGACGACCCTTCCATATCTCTGGAGGGCGATTTCACAGAAGCTGAAGCTCGAGAGCAGGAAGACCAAATTGGCTAGCCAAGTAAAACTGAACAGCAGATGGTGTCCATTGAGAAGGAAAAGATTAAAGAGAGAAAGTCTTCAAGGAGCTCCCGAAAGTCCCAAAAGCGCAAGACCAAGGGGGAGTCTTCCGAGAAGGTCGAAGAATAGGGAGGAGATGCTGGTACGGAGGAGATAGTTGATATTTCAGGCAGCGACACAACTCATGGAAAGGATTCTGAGAAGAAGAAACTTCCGACCAAAGGTGGAAAAGGGAGCGGTGGAAAGAAATGTGACAGGCTCGAGTAACAGTGGAGCCGAATATTGGGACATTCTGATTTGTTTGATACGTGTTTTATACAAATGCAGAGTCTGCACTTATTATTTTTGTTGTTGTAGCATCTGTGTTTTTCTTTTTGTTGGTCGATATTGTGTGGGTGTGGTCCCTGCATTTTGACTTTGTATAGAAAATGTTATAAGTAATGCAATGTTGACATTTTGATTGTAGCTTTATTTGTCTACTTATCTATGTTTCATTCACTTATGCCAATTTTAATTATTACTATTTCATCTGGTCCTGTAATTATTGCTAAATTTCTTTGTTTGGAGTAACAGAATTGTGAAATGCTTAGTTTTTTTTGTTTTGTTTTGTTGTTGAATATTGGTGTGTGCCCCAAGTTCACGGAGCTGTTTACTTCAAACACTTGACAAATGACCTGTTGATCCGTTTGATTCTTTGGATGTCTGTAACTGAGTCTATTTTGTGGTTCCTATCTTCGGGAACTTGGGATTTGAGCGTCTCGATTCTAGAGATTTTATCGATCAACAATCGAAATACTTTACCAATTCATAGTCATGCGACATTGCTAGATTCATGCCCATTACTCCTTATAGTGGGAGTGGATTTTAGTTAGTCCTGTAATAGACAAGTTTCCCAACATTGCTGAGATAATACTGGTACTTAAGAGTGTGCGTGACTTATGAAATGTGCGGCTATTAAGAGCATGCACGGCTAATGAGATGCGCGACTTTTGGGAGTGTGCATAGCTTATGGGATGCATGACTTTTGGGGTCGATATGACCCGTCGATCCAGAATGGTTTGGAATTTCTTGACACTACCAATCTTTGGGCAACATGAGGAACTCATGTTTTGAGAGCATGGTTCCTCGACTCAAGAAGCAATGAGCGGCTTATGGAGGTGAGTGGCTTTGATTGGGGGCCTTCCCGATGTTGTTGGAGCAACACAGGTACTTAGAATGCAAAGATCGAGTTCCGTCGATCCGACGGCTTGAGTCAATTTGCTTTCGTTGACCCGACAGGTAGGTGGGGCATACTTGAGCATGGTTCCACTATCTCAACCAGTAGTCGGATGGTTTTGAGTCGATTTGACCCCATCGACTCAGTAGATTAATTTTGTGAACACGGTTTTATCGGTTCAGAAAGCAAAGCAATTTTATTAATGAAAGTTGTGCAAGTTTTGCCTATTTACAATGCCTATGGTATTCCGGGGTGGCTTATTTGCTGGAAATAGGAAATACATAAGATAGTCTTAGATAAAGTAAGGATGCAGCGATTCACTGTTCCATACTCGGGGAATTTGGGCTCCATCAACGGTTGTTAGCTTGAATGTGTCAACCCCTAACTTCTGACCGATCACATAAGATCCTTCCCAGTTTGGTCCAAATGTTCCCGGTACAAGGTAGACCATTTTGAGGTAAGGTCTCCCACTTCGAAGGTGCGGTTATGGACTTTGAAGTTGAAGTACCGTGCGACCCTTTTTTGGTGAGCGGCAGTCCTTAATTCAACTTCTTCTCTCTTCTTATCGACCATATCAAGCGACTCGAGTAAGAGCTGCTCGTTCTGGCTTTGATCAATGTTCCACCTTCAATGAGAAAGGACTTCTAGCTTAACTAGGATCTTTGCTTCTGAACCATATGCTAGGGCGAACAAAGAGTGCCCATTCATAGATTTGTGCGTTGTCCTGTAAGCTCATAATGTGAGTGGAAGTTCATCGACCTAATTTCCTATTGCTTTAGTTAGCCGCTTTTTGATGGTGGACTTGATGATCTTATTTACTGCTTCCACTTGCCCGTTTGCTTGCGGATGTGCGACAACGGAAAAGCTTTTCTTGATTCGGAAGCGTTTGCAAAAGTCTTTGAACTCAACGCTTTCGAATTGTGTCCCGTTATCTATGATGATTTTTTATGGCTCACCCAACTTGCAAATAATATTTTTAGTAACAAATTTAATGACTTTGTTTATGGTAATGGTGGCCAACGGTTCCGCTTCGGCCCATTTGGTGAATAGTCAACAGCAACGATAGCATATTTGGCTTCTCTTTTAGCCATTTGTAATACACCAATCAGATCGATTCCCCAGATTGCAAACGGCCATAGGCTGACCGTTTTTGTTAGCTCCATCGAGGGGGTTCTTTTAATGTTGCTAAATCTTTGGCATTGATCGCACCGTCTGGCATAATCCGCTGCATCGCGGTTTACTGTTGGCCAAAAGTAACCATACTGGAGAACTTTCATTGCAAAGGTTTGCCCCCCGGTATGACCTCTGTAGTCGCCTTCATGAACTTCTTTTAGGATATTTCGAGCTTCGTCGTTGGTCACACATGTGAGAAAAAGGTAGATAATCCCCTTCAGTAGAGTATCCCATCATGTATTGCCAATCATGGTACCTTTCGTAGAAGCTTTTTCCATCGGTTCCTATCTTTGGATCACCTTTCGAGGATGGTATTGACTTCATACTGATTTAATTCGATGCTCCATTTGATAAGCCGTCCAGAGGTCTCTGGGTGGTATAACACTTGCTTCAAGGGTTGATCTATTTTCACTCTGATCAGGTGTGCCTAAAAATATGGTCGTAACTTTCTAGATGCGATCAAGAGGCAATATGCCAGTTTTTCCAATTTCGAATAGCTCTTTTCTGCTCTAGTGAACCATTTACTGAAGTAATATATGGGTCACTGGATCTTAGCTTCTTCTCGTACGAACGCTGCACTCAATGTATAGGGCGAGATTGCTAAGTAGATGTACAAGTCCTCTCCGTTTACCGGCTTATACATGATCAGCGGGATTTCCGTATGTCACAGCAGCACTTCGAATGCAGTTCAACAAGCTTGATTCCATTCGAAGTTCTTTTTCCCTTCTTTAGCGCATCAAAGAACGATACACATTTGTCGGTTGCTTTGGAGATGTACCGGCTCAGTGCTGCAACCTTTCCATTCAGGCTTTGTAACTCTTTCCTATTCCTCAGAGCCTCAGCTTACCGTAAAGCAGTTATTTTTTTGGTATTTGCTTCGATGCCACTGGCGCTGAAGATGAATCCCAAGAACTTTCCAGAGGCTACCCCGAAGTGACACTTAAGTTTATTGAGCTTTATTCCATATTTGCGGAGTATTTCAAACATTTCGGTGAGGTTGTCCAAGTGATTTGCATCTATGCACGATTTAACCAACATATCATCTACATAAACCTTCATAGTTTTCCCAATCTGATATTTAAACATGGCATTCACTAGTCATTGGTAGGTTGCCTCAGAATTCTTTAAGCCAAATGGGATCACTTTGTAGCAGTATAGTCCCAGATTAGTAGTGAAACCGGTATTTTCTTGATCAGGTTCGTGCATCATGATCTGGTTAGATCCCGAGTATGCATCCATAAACGATAGAAATTCATGTCCAGCTGTCCCGTCCATAAGCCGATCGATTCTGGGCAGAGGAAAGCTGTCTTTTGGGCAAACTTTGTTTAGATTCGAGCAATTGTTGCAAGTTCGCCATTTACTGTTGGACTTCTTGACTAAGACTGTGTTGGATATCCATTCGGGGTAAGTTGCATTACGGACAAAATCATTCACCATCAGTATTCCACTTCTTCTCTTAGCGCTTCGGACCGCTCGAGTCCTAGGCTGCGCCTTTTCTGCTTCACTAGCGTATACTTGGGATCAATGTTAAGTGCATGGCATGCAATCTATGTTGATACCCTACACATATCGGAATACGTCCAAGTGAATATGTCCAGGTTGGTGTGAAGAAATTTGATGAGTTCAAGTCGCATCTTGTTTCCAAGATGTGATCCAATTTTCAGGACCCATGTTGGGTCATTCAAATCAACTGGGATAAACACCATCAATTCGGCCGGTGCTACTCGTTCCTCCATCGAACTCTTATTTCTTGGGTCCAAAGCCTTACCGAGTCGGCTATGGTCCCCAAGCCAGGGGTGGCTTTATAGTTGCTATTAGGTAGGTTCACGAATGTGGAGATTTTTCCTCACATTCTTCCCTTTTCCCTTCTTTTAGAATCATGTAGCTCCACGATATAGCATTCCTTAGTGGCACTTTGGTCTCCTTTGATTTCTCCAACTCCATTCTATGTCGGGAATTTCATGGTTAGACACCATTGAGCTGAAGAAATCCTGAAATCTGCCAAGGCGGGCCATCCCAGGAAGGTACTGTAGGAAAAAATTTCATCTACAATCAAAAAGGTTTGGATGAGGATGATTCTTTGGTCGCCTTATCCAAGTTCTATGGGTAAATCAATCGTTTTGACAAGTTGTTTGCGTTCAACGGTGAATCCTTTAACCTTTGTTCAGCAGGCAGATACATCACCGATCTTCATCTGATCAAAGGTGCGTTTGAAAAGGATGTTCATAGAACTGCCACTATCTACCAATACTCGTCGGACCATGGTTTGTTCGATTCCTACTGTCATGACCACAGGGTTGAGAGTTGGAGCTTTTATCCCTTCAATGTCTCGATTTCGGAATACTATGTCAGCGTTTAGGGTTCTCTGCTTCTTAGCAGGGGTTCCATCTTCGATCGCAAAGCACGAATCTTTCAAGGCATGCTTTAATGAACTCGCATACCTCTCCATTCCTCCCCAACTCTTCTGCACAGGATGGGGCCCTTTAGATGTAGTTCTAATGCTGAGTCTATGGATAGTTCGTCTGGGTCCCTCTTTGCTGGTTCCAGCTTGATTCCGTTGATCCCTTGGAGCTTGGGGCGCTACGAGTTGGTCAAGATTCAGTGATTTCCTCACATACTACTGAAGCTTGTTTTCCCAAAGCAGCTCCTCAATCAAGTTCTTCAAGTGACGACACTCATTCATGTTGTAGCCATGTGTCTCATGGAAGCAGCAGTACTTTCCAAAATGCTTTTGTTGTTTAATTGCTTTCTTTTAAGGTGGTTTCTTGTACTCTTATGTCCCTTGTGTAGCAAGGTAAATGTTTTTCGGAGTATCATTGAGCGGGGTGTAATCTCTAGGCCTCAAGCCTTTAAGTCGCTTGTTTCCTCCGTTTGGTTTATTGAAATTTTGGTTCTCCCTTTTCGGATTTTCATTTTTCCCCGCGTTTCCTTCAGCAGTCCCGTAGGTATCTATGTCTTGGTTTGTCGCCATACTACTCTGCCCAATGTTGGTTGCTTGTAAGTTGGCAGATTTCCTTTCTAATTCCTGCGCCTCTTCCAATCTCAAGTACTGGCTCGCCTTTCGATTGAAGACCTTCTTAGTGGTAGTTTGTTTCATTTTGATCCATTTCCCGAATTCAGTTTCGCGGTGGATAGCACGGACCGAGGCCATGAAAACCATATCCTCGTTTAGGATACTTACTTCTATCACCATGGTGTTGAACCGATTCATGAAGGATTTCAGAGGTTCATTCCATCCCTGGAATAGGCCAGATAAGGACATCACATCTTTTGGTTTGTGAAGTCTAAACTGATCAAGGATCTTATTGCTAGTTGATCGAAGGTGGAGATGGATCTTGGCGGAAGCATACTGAACCACATGGAAGCAATTCCTTACAGGAAAATCGGGAAGCATCTACATCGAACGACATTCAAAGATTTTGCTTCGTCCATGTACTAACTATACTTATACAAGTGTGGTTTTGGCTCTCTCATCCCATCGTCGGACAGAATAGTTGGCATAGTGAACTTTTAAGGGTGTCGCTCGTTCAGAATGTCATCAGTGAAGGGAGTACGACTTAGAGCGGAACCCCATTCATCATCCCTTCTGTCTTTACTTTAATCCATTAGCCGCTTGACCATGTCCACGATATATGCCTTAGATGTCCTATAATCTACGGGTTTGCTATGAGTGACTACACCAAGTGTTCGATTTTGCAAACGATCTTGGTGAGTGGGTTAAAGCCTAGGCTCTTCTGTCTTCAGGAGAGCAACTCCCTCAGGGTTTCGTTGGCTTGTAGTTAGTCTAGGAGGGGCAGTTTGGATCTCTCTGGTGTCATTGAATGCATTGGTATTTCCTTCCAACTTGTCATCATCATGTCGCTCACCATCTTCTGAGTCTGAGAGATTCATAGCTATATCTTCCCATGGGGTTTTCGCTCCCAGATACAAGTTTGTAGCTGGTTGCCTCGCAGTTGGTGGAGTGTTTGTGTTTCCTTCCATATTAATTCCTATGGTTCCACCCATCACTCCTTTCTACTACTGCTTTCCATTTCTCATGTTTAGGCCAAAGACGGAAGAATTTTCTTGTTCCATAGCAGCCGCAGGCTCTGTCATTGTTCTTGGAGCAGCATGTGACTATAAGGTCAATAGAGCAATCAGTTTGTCCATAAGAGCTCTTTGGTTGTTTTCCATCTTCTTATTAATTTCGTCAACCATTTTATTTAATTCATCTCTAGTGACAATTTCACATTGAATAAAGGATCCTGGCGCCTGATCTCCTATGTTGGCGCCGTTGACTTCAGTTTGTGGAGGATTTATCTCTTCTTTAGCAATTACAACTCCTATAGATCTTCCGGAATCAGTTCTCCTTCTTCCTCGTGCCATTGATTTTCAACAGCAGATCTTCTGAGCAGAGATTGAGAAGCAAACTTCTGAACCTATCTAATCCAAAGTAGATGGCTAGATCTAAGCTTGAGTTCAATTCTCAATGAAAGCACCAAAATGTTAATCCAAAAAATGGATCAACACCCTGGATTAAGTGTGAAAGCACCAGCCCTGTTTATCAGGGCAAACAAAATAGAAACAAGGAATAATAACTTGCAAATAAGGTAAAGAGACAAGAGATTTTTATAGTGGTTCGGCGGTTAACGAAGCCTACGTCCACTTTATAACTTTACTTATTGACTGACTGCGGTTACAAGTTGAATTTGATTGGAACTTATAAGTTTGATCAAGTCACTAGTGTTAGAATTCACTAGAGAATCACAGTGAACCCTTTAGATGATTGTTGCATGGGAGGAGAAAAGTGAAGAATAGTTTCTGCAGAGTTTCAGTAGCCAGTGCAGAAGATCCTCTTTATGTTGTAGATGGTTGAGTATTTATAGGGATTAGAGAGCTATTGGGCAATGATGGTTTGCCAGAAACCAAAATTTGATGGTATGAAAGGGATCAAGAAATCTCATAGCTAGCCGAGTCAATTTGATGGATCGCTAGCGATCCATAAGGCATGGATCGCAAGTGATCCATGTAGTTAGAATATTTTTCAATCGTTTCACTTGGATCGTACTCCTTGCCTTGTGTAGATGCTCTCCATATAATTTCATAAATAGTTGCCATGTTTTGACGATGACTCACATACATGTTGGATTGAACTATGACCAGAATCAGATGAATGCTAACTTCTCAAACTAACTTGCTTGGAATATCATGAAACTTGGCAGGCATCCCTAAAAAAGATATTGTTTCATGATGCAAGAGGTTTGGAAGATCCATGAGCTACCCTTATGGATCACTAGTGATGCATCGCTAGCGATCCATCATCTTGGCATATTTTTTCTTTCTTCCTCTTGGGTCTTTCTTGGTTCCTTCTTCTGGTCCTTTTGGTTGATTCTTGAGTTGTTTTGACTTGGCGTGGATTTTCTAACTTCCTTTGAATTCTATTGGGTTAAAAACCTGGTTAACATCCACATAATTGTTTGTAATGCATAAACCAATTTTCAATAACATAATGATTATAAAAGTAGCAAAATAATGATTTAATATTTGTCCAATATTGGACGTAAACAAATAATCATCATATCTTAAAAAAAATATAGATATCATACATTAAATTTTACACTTTGTAGTAAGTATGAATATCGTATATATTACGAAGGCATATTGGTAAATATAAATATTAACAATATGCATATTTGTCCACACATATTAAACATAAGTATTTAAATAAAATAACAACGATGCACCTAACATCGTACATTTATATATGTACGCATATTGGTTATATTGTTCAACTACAATCATAGCTCTATTACTTAATGAATCGATACACATTTCATACCATTTATCTTAATTTCCAAAGGATTTAGTTACTAATTAGACCTTTTATTATTACTAAAGGTAACATATGCAAAGAATGTATGACTAGATGACAGTACTACCTAACCAATGATACATCCGTATAAAACTTGAATATGCGACCTGAATATAAAATAAGCTTGTAGAATGAACCCAAATAAAAAAAATTATTTTTTCCTTTTAAAAATATATTTTAGAACCTTGATTGAGTATTTTCCTCGAATCACTAAAGAAAAATAGAAATTTCTCGATGAAATCAATAACACTAGCTCTAAACCACTTGGTAGGATTTAATATACTTTAGATTTAATTAAATATAGTTAAATGATGTTTTATATAGCTAAATTAGTTCAATAGATTTACATCTGAGTTTAATATATGTTTTAAAAAGATCTCAATTAGATTTTTAGTTTTTAAACTGATTTAAACACTAAAATAATATAAATAAATTATTAAAGTAGAACTTATTTATATATTAGCTATTGAATTTAAAATTTAAACTGTTATGTTTCAAAGTTTTAAACTTGATTTTAATTTAACTTTTAAACTTTTTTGTAATTTAACATTTAAAATTTTAAACCTGATTTTGAAGTTTTGAACTAGACTTTATTTTAAAATTTACAATTTACAATTTTAAATTCATCTATTAAACTTTTTAAAACTAACTTTAATTCAACTTTTAAATTTAACTTTAAAGTTTGATCAAATAAAAGAGGTTTAATAAAACTAACTAGACTTCTCAGTACAATAAATGAGCACAATCGATCATAATGAAAAAACAACCTAAAACACATAAATCCTTGAAATACCCTATTTCCAAGTCATTTTCATAAGGGTACTTTTGGCACAGGTCCTTATTAAGTTTCAAAATTCACGAAAAGTCCTTCATTAAATTTAAGTGTAAATTAGGTCCCTGTTTTTTATTCACGATTATTGCAGAGCATGATGCAACATTTCATAAAAGTTGCTGACATTTCCGCAACATTTCTGTACACTGTGAACATAGTGTATGAAAGTTGCTGAAATATCAACACTTTTTTATAAAAGTTGCTGATATTTCAGCAACATTTATGTACACTGTGAACACAGTTTATGAAAGTTGCTGAAATATCAGCACTTATTTATAAAAGTTGCTGACATTTCAGCAATAATTTTTCTTTATTTTTACAATAAAACTTTGACACAAATAGTTGCTGAAATATCAGCACTTATTTATAAAAGTTGCTGACATTTCAGTAATAATTTTTCTTCGTTTTCAGAAAACAGGGACCCGCTTTACAATGAAACTTTGACAGGGACCCGCTTTACAATATGAAAGTATGATAGGGATGCTTCCCTAATTTCCACTTTTCATAATTAAAGGGCAACGAAATACGTCAAAAACACATTAATCGAGAAGTAGGAAGCACATTGTCCCTAGCTTTCGAACCCTAATTCACTGAGCATTATAAACATTCATCGAGTCGATTCTTTCAGATGACTTTAAGATGGAAGAAAATTAAAGGGAACAAGTACGCATAGTAAAAGAAATGCCTAATTTCGCCTTGCAATTTGAACCCAAGCCTCTTAGGATTTCGCCTTGACTTAAACTGGAATTCACGACCTTAAACAAGTGCACGTAGAAGATTAGGTCACCTTAAACAAGTGTGCATAGAAGACTTTGGATGATTTTTTCATTCCCTAATTAGCAAAAAGGGAAAGCAATGAAAAATAGATAGTGCGGTGCCAAAGAAACATAAACGAGTACTGATAGTGCGGTAGTAAAGAAAAGTAGAGTGAAATATTTTTATTTCACCGCCCATTGTAAATTTGGATAATATTTTAGTGCTTAATCAACATTATATGTACTTATCTATATTAATTAAACTTATAACGTTGTATATAGTGAGGTAGTGATAACCAGCCATGGAAAGAAATATTAAGTTTGGTGGAGCACTGAATACATCCTCTTACAACATCTAACATAATCGAGTTGATTAGTTAGGAGTGGCCTGGGAAGACTATAGCTATAATTATCGGTTATTCGTTTAACACGGTCATTTTACCGACTCGGTGAATGCTATATACATTGATTAAATTGGTTAAATATTTACTGTTAGTTTAAGTCTTTTTTACCATTTCTTAAAATTCTATAAATTATTTAATTCTTTAATTTGTTAAAGAAGTCAAATCTACAAAGTTTTAGAAAAATTATTTCCATATTTTATGATCAAATTTTAGGAAGTTTCTTTTTCTCACTTTTATGTTTCATCAAATTTTCACATGATTGGTAACAATGAAAATTAAAATATCTGAATGGAAACCTTTGTGTTCATTCAGATTTCATTTGTTGTTAACAACATTTACTTGAAAGTGGTTAACAATCACTCTAGTTTAGTTACTTCTACACTAGACAGATGAACCAGGTTCCCTTCATGAATATTTTATAAAAACATCTCCCTATTCTGAGTATTCGTTTTCCGCATGATGATTTCTTTCTGACTAATATCAACCAAACATCGATGCTTTACTACTTCTTTAGGTACTAGGAACAAGGATGATTTTATTCCCTATGCTCGTCCCAAATGTCCTCCACCAATTGCTTTCCTTTACAACTTCTGAGTAAGGCAACTATAAATAAGTGTTGTTATAAACAAACATTTACAGGAGTCAAAATAAATAAGTCATTATAGATCTCTATTGTAATTGACAAAAAGAAACAATTGTTAAAACTAAGTTTATTACAACTGTTCATAAAAAACTATTCTTATAAACCTTTATTACAACTGCCAATTAATGAACGTTGTAAATAAATGGTTGTAATATATTCGTTTTCTTATAGTGTTTGGTATAACTTAAAATAAACATTTTCTTTTTAAAAGAAATTTTAGTCTGAGTTATAACTTACCGCAGAAATATTCCCATGGTTCGGTATGCCATCCCTTCCCTTTGTCAGTGAATCACATGAATCCAGAAACATCTGCTCTTCGATCCCATGAGTGATCATAATACCCTACTCCATCAGCTTTTGAATCCCAGCAACATGTTTTTGCTGATAAATAATTTTTTGATTTTATGGGTATAAAACTGAATTAAATTCGATTATAATTTAAATCAATTTGTGTGGATGACTTATAGAACTTTGATCCGAACATGCACCTCCCATGAAGTTACGTCTCTTCTATACAATGTGGACTAATTAAAAAAACAAACATGAACAATAGCTTATTATAGTTTGATTTTAAAATTAATTTGAACATACCAAATCCTATTGATAGTCTGTAAAAGATCTTGAGCCACCGCAGTGTAATCTTTGATTGTATGCCTTATTTAGCCTTCACATCTTCCCACTTTCAATACGACTTGAACTAATCATATATGTATTGACTAAGCACCTTAGCCTTTTTCCTATTTTTCTTTATCACGTACACTACCTCTTTGTATTTTATGCTTGCTTTCTACTCCTAGAGTTTTCTGTTAAGCGCTTGAGATATGTTGAGTTTCCATTGATATTTACTCTATATTTGTATTGCAATATATATTATCAACATGTAAATTTATACATGAAAAATCATGTAAAAACCCCAGTCGAGATTACCTAGAATCTAAATTTAAATATGACTTAATTAATTTTAACTAATTAATTTTATGAATTTGAGGAATTTGTAAGTTATTGTATTTCCAAATTAAAATGGATTTGAAGTTTAATAAATTGGGAATTTAATGAATTTTTTTTATGCAGTTTAACTCTTATATTTATTTATATAAGAATAATTTTAGAGAAAATGAGTAAATAAATTTTATGGAAATAATTTCATTGTTTGAAATATGATTTCTTAATTAATGGTTCATTTTATAAACATATGAAGAATAACGTTTTATTTTATAAGTTGTAGTTAGTTTTGATAAAATATTTCAATATTAATGAAAAGCGAGATTTTGACATGTTATTTATATTGTGGAAATTTTAGAAATAAATGTTAGCAAAATTAGAATGTTGTTTTAATTGAATTAGTATGTATAATGTGTTAAAATGAAACACAACAAATTAGTAATATTTTGATTTTGACAGAATTAGCAACACGTGGCTAATGAATCCATATTCCTTATCCACTTAACCCAAAACAAAAGAAGTAGAAATCAGAAAATATACGTACATCGTTTCTCACTTCTCATTTTTATCTCAAAAACCAGAAACTTGAATTCCCTTAAGTACAAAAAAACCCTAAATCTCCAAATTTGCAAATTAAAGAGTGAAATCAAGGGGCATTCAATCTATTCTAGGGTGTTTTGGTAAAAGGTAATCTCCTCTATCTATCTATGCATTAATTTAATGGTTGAATTCGGTTTTTGATTTTTGATTTTGATCAATTCCTACCCAATCTTTGTTCATAGCTTAGGTTGATGTTGAATTAAAAAGGCATAAGAGATTCTATACTCTAATCTTCTATTCCAGGTTTGTTTAGGTGTGTTTATCTCATGATTTCTAGCCTTAGATAAATGATTACTGCTATTATATGATTATTGTTGAATTTAAAATGTATATGATCTCAATATGTTGATGGATTCATTGTCTAATTAAATTGAATTTGTTGTTTACTGAAAACCACCATATGAAATCATGAAGTTCATCCAATTATACATGTTTATATGCATGCATGACTATATATTTAGTACCTTAAAACAATGGAGATGCAACTTAGGTAGAATGAGCAAAAACAGATAGATGGAAGGTCATCGAAATTGCCTGGACATCAGCCTAGGCAAACAAACCGGTGGGCCGGTTGGTCAAACAAGTGCATTGATTGTAGCATGAACCTGACATCCAAGGTACATTCCAGTATATCCCGATCGACCTATTTGTCACTTGTTTTCCCTGTAGAATTCCAGAAGTTGTTTGCTAAATTTTACTACTGCATTTAATACCTATTTAATTGATATTTTCTAGATTCGTGATTTATGAATTGCTGAATTCATTTCGATGTTTATTCCATGGAGATTGTTCTATGGATTTTAGGAGAATTACACAGTTTTGATGCATGTTTTCAACCCGGATTTATAAATGATTGATTTCTAAATCCAATCATTTTATACAAGACTATTTATGTACAAACCTAATATATATATATATATATATATGCATACAAAGAAT
Source organism: Allium fistulosum (assembly GCA_030737815.1). Lineage (NCBI taxonomy): Eukaryota > Viridiplantae > Streptophyta > Magnoliopsida > Asparagales > Amaryllidaceae > Allium > Allium fistulosum. The sequence continues at coordinate 892,546,754 of CM060902.1, forward strand.
TTTAGTAAAATATATACACTATCAATTTTCATATGCAATGGCTTTAGAAATGTTTTGGAACGATAGTTTGAAAAGCTACTTATATATATATATATCCATTATAAACAAATATTTTAAAATGTGGTTTTATAAGAGAATTACTTTCATAAAATTGCAAGTTATCAATCGAATGAGAAATTGATTTAAAAGGTTAAATAAAAAGAGTGGTACGGCATGTAGGCATTTGTTTTGCCATTAACTCCTGGACTTGTTTGACCGAACCATTTTTACACATGAGTGGAGTTTACTATTATATAGTAATTGTTTTGGTAAACCCATGTGGTATGGGACACATGGTTGTTATCTATTTGGTTGCTATGTAAAAGTATTTTAACACTTTTCGACGAGTTTATGACTCGCCATTGATGTTTATAGGTTTTGTACATATCTTGATTGTGAGGAATGCGGATTACAGATCTTAAGGCTAGGTATAACACTAGAGGGGGGTGAATAGCGTTTTTAAGAAATTACTAAATCTTTTTTAGTTTATGTTAATTTGAACACAAATGTATGCAATATTCAAACACAGATATAATCACAAAAACAAACACAGATGCAGAAATAAAGTAAATGCAGTAAAGGAAAGAACACACCGGATTTTATACTGGTTCGGGGTTACCCTACATCCAGTCCCGCACAACTAAGTACGGATTTCCTTTCAAAAGCAATTCAACAATTACAACCCTCGGTTTCAAGGCTACGAGGTACACCCTCCAGAATCACAATCCTCTGGGTAGAGATACTTGATTTCCGGGGCAACAAGTTCACCCAATTGATTTCCAAGGCTACAATCACACCTTTTCTCGCTTGATTGATTTCCAAGGCTACAATCACACCTTTTCTCGCTAGATAGATTACAAAGAAGCCTATAACTTTGAATAGCACTTGGATCTTGTTGAGATAGTTATAGAGAATCAAACCAGAGATGATCTAGTTAGATTCAATGTTGATTTCGGCAGAGTAATGATAGGATTTTGAATAAGAAAATGTGGAAGAAGAAGAGAAGTGAAAAACTAGAAAATCTGATATAAAATTCGTTGAAACTAACCCCTATTTATAGAAGAACAACAGTCATGTCCATTCGTGAAAGGTTATGGCGAATAGACACTTCTTTTGAAATTCAAATTTTTAAATCTAAATGACACTATGTCGACATGGGGTACAAGGGCATGTCGACATCCCAAAGGAAATTTTGATATTTTGTTTTTCTTTGAAAATAACCTTTATCTTATTTAGAACTATTTTAAACTTTATAAATATACTTGACTATAGATAAAATACATAGATGAATATAAAGAATAATATATATATAATTTTACTATAATTTTATATTTAAATCTAAGTATAAATATATTATAATTAAAAGATAGTTTAAAACAACCGAAGTTTAAAAACAAGAATATTTAAGGCTAAAACATCTATTTGAAAATCATTTGAAAAGATAATTTTTAAGGCTAAAACATTTTGAAAAACAATTTTGAAAATCATTCTGAAGTAGTTTTGAAAATCATTTTGAAGTAGTTTTGCAAGCTTCTTCCTGCAGAATATCTCATCATGACAAGACTCGAGAACTTGTACAAAACCAGGATGTTCGTGGGTTTGTAAGCCACTTGTCGTAGGTTTGTAAGCTACTTGTCGTGGATTTGGAAGGCACTAAAATGGTAGAAATGGGTTCCATCCCAAAAGAAAATTGGAGTGAAGATTTCAGTGCTATTGTGAAGTTTTAACATAATTCTAGACTCAATACTTATCTTGAAATCTTGAACTCTTGATAATCTTGATACTCATGAGTCTTCAATCTTGATATCTTGAATCTCTATACTGTACAGTCTTCATTCTTGGTACCTGCATGGTTAAATCCTGCATATACATATATATCTAAACTATAATGTTAGTATTTATATTTTATACTAAGGTTGTTGTCATCAAAACCATCATCTCAAGGACTAACAATCTCCCCCTTTTTGATGATGACAACCTTTGTTTATAAAATATTACTTCTATCCTATTGACTCCCCCTAAATCTAATAACTCCCCCTTAATCTATGCCTAAATTCCTATTTTATATTTCTCCCCCTTAGTCATCAACAAAAACAAACTAACTCTAAACTATAACTCCCCCTCATTCTTGTACTCAAGTACCTGCATTAATAAACTATATAATAGAGTATATAAGAAATAACTATGCTTATAGACATGATATTCAATCAATGATTATAAATATATCAATGTATATTTATACATTCATCAATCCACACCAAGTGTCAATCAAATCAATCAAAACAAACAATTTCAATCAAAGCAATCAATTCAAACAAAGTAATCAAATTAAATAAAGCAATCAAATTAAACGTTATGAGGAACTTCCACCCATCCTTCTTCTCCGAAAATAGGGTCTTCTTTGATGGCATCCCAATTTTCATTGTCATTTATGAGAGAGACAGGAGGATGTGCTTCGTTATCACCTTGTGCAGGGAAGAAATCATCCATCGAATTGCCTCGAAATTCCTTTCTTGCTCCTTGATCATCTGCATTTGACTCAATTCTAATTGTCGCTGGTTACGAAGAATGAACGAGAGAATATTCTTGAATGAATTAAGAGTTTCTTCAAGATTCTCGGATAAGTTATGAATTGGATTAGCCATTTTTGAAATTGTGATAAGAATGAGAGATAGAATAGATAAGAAATAATATTCAGTAATGAATTCTGGAAGAAATGGGTATATATAGGTGTAGAAATTTGTTTGAAATGAATAGACATATGGTAGTTATTCAAATTTCAAATTCAAAATGAAGTGCCATTTCTGACCAGTACATGTCGACATGGTCGTAGAGGGTATGTCGACATGAGGCAGTGAAATTTAATGGTAATTTTGATTTTGTGAATAATTGTGTATATATATAATATACTAACATTTATTCAAGAGATAAGATAAGCTAGATAACAGAAAGGAAATTCAATTTCATTGCATATAAGAGTGATACAAAGAATAATCATAAACAACTACATAAACACTCAAATTAAAACAAACTTAAACTAATTCGACATGATATGAAAATATAGAACTAGTTAGAGGATGATGAAGATGAAGATAATCCAAGTTTCTTGCTGACTTTGGAGAAAAACTTGTTCATCTTGGATGATATTTTGTCCAACTTCTTAATAACGGATTTTTTAAGAACCCGTTGATTCTCAACAATAATCTTTTGGTTTTTGAGAAGGGTTTTGTTGGAAGGATTGGAGGGATATTCAATACTTTCTAGGGATGTTTCTCCTTCTTCTTCTTCTATTCCCATTTCATACCTTTCTTCTTCTTCTTCCTCTTCCTCCCCTTCCATTTCTTCATGAGCCAAACGCTCTTCCTTTTTAGCAAGAGTTTCATAAGGTTGAATGGGATTTTCATGAGAGAAATATTTGAAGATATTAAAAAAATTTCTTGAAATAAATTCTTCTCCTTTGAAATTTACTCCAAAATAGTTGAAAATCCGAGTAAGGTAAATTCCACGGTATAAAGAGTTTTCTCCCATTTCAAAATTTTTAGGATGAAGTTCATCTAAAATAATTTGCACCCAATTGATATCATAATTTCCGAAAATAGCAAAAAGTGCTTTGCACACTTTTGAAGTAGGATTATTAAAATTTCCCGATCTTGGGGTCAAAGTTTGTTGTAAAAGAAGATTGACAATCCTTGCTTTAGGATGAAAGTTTCGGTTTTTAAATTCAAAGTTTTCATCTCCTTCAAAAATATGATGAAATGTCTCACGATCATGTTCATCGATTTGAAAACTAGAAAGATCCATTCCCGTGCTTTTGCAATTGAGAATGGTACCCAAAAGATCACAATTCAAAACAATTCTAGTGCCTTTGACACTACTACAAATTTCATTATCATTTCCTTCATAAAATTCTCGATTGAGATTTGCATAGAAAATTTTAACAAGATTTGGGTAACAAACAAAATGATTTTGAGAAGAATCAACAAGACTAAGAATTTGATTGTTTGCCAAAAAAATATCAATTTCATAAGAAGCAAAATCTTGAAAAATAGCAAACTTTCCGGGATGGACTTTTCCATAATTAACATAATTGATGTATGCTTTTATTGCCTCCGGATTATTGAGGAGTTGCTCTTTCAAGTTTCTGGAAAGTCTCATGGTGGAGGGGTTGCTTGAAGAAGCCATAAAAGTAGAGAGTAGAGAGCTTGGAGTTTTGAAGAGAGAGTTTGAATTTGAAAATGAAAGTGAAAAGTTGTGATAAAAGATAGTGACTAAATAGATTTTTGAAAGACATATTCTCTGGTCAAAAGATGCCTTTTAAGAGTTTTGAATGAAGTGAAAAGATGGATGGAAATTCAACCATTTGAATTCAAATTTTGAATTTCAAATTCTGGTACCTATGTCGACATCAGGGTAGGGACCATGTCGACATATGCCTATGAATTTCTATGATTTATTTTTCCTAAGTATTCTAATATATATATATACTTATTATTTTAATGTCTATATATATATATATTTGGAGTATTCTTATAGTATATTCCAGAAAATATTATTATATTAAAAATAAAAAAAATAAAAAAAATTATAATAAAATTATAATAAAATTACAATAATAAAATAAAAAATTAATTTAAAATTCAATCAACACACCAATTCAAAATCAATCAATCATGTAATTCTAAGCATGCAATTTCAATCAATCGTATTGTAAATGTGTACCTTTTTCTGAGTCTGTTTCCTTGAATTTGTTGAAGTCGTGAACTGCCGTGAAACACAAATTTGAGTTATCTGTCTTCTGATCATCATCGCTTGAGGACGAGTCTGAGTCATCTAGAGTAGCAGTAAATGCACGCTTCCGTTTCTTTACTAAATCATTGTTTATAGGAGGATTCTGCCTTTCTGGATACGGACTGTCTCTTTTGATATGGCCTGTTTCAACACAGTTGAAACATTTGACATTGTTTGGCACTACATTCTGATTTCCAGAATTCTTATAGTTGTTTCTCTTGAGATTATTCATCTTTCTGTATTTCAGGAATTTCCGAAAATTCCTGGTCATAAATGCTATCTCTTCATCATTATCACTGTTTGAGTCTGATCCGTCGGTTAATGCATTGAATGCCATTGATTTCTTTTCAGATGCTTTTCTTTCTCTTCTCCCGATCATTTGAACTTCAAAAGACATTAGGTTTCCAATCAATTCTTCTATCTTTAAAGTACTGATGTCATTTGCCTCTTCAATTGCAAGTGTCTTTTGATCCCATTCTGGAGTGAGAGAATTTAAAATTTTTCTGACTTGATCTTCTTCCAAAAATTCCTTTCCCAAGGATATTAAAGAATGCACAATATCTTGAAATCTACTATACAAATCTGAAATAGACTCATTAGTATTCATTTTAAATAACTGAAACTGATTTGTGAGCATGGAAATTTTGGTCTGTTTAACTTTGCTTGTTCCTTCGTGAGTTACTTGCAAAGTTTTCTAGATTTCATAAGCAGACTTACAAACTGACACTCTATTAAATTCATTCCTATCAAGTGAACAAAACAGAATATTCATTGCTTTAGAATTATTTTTTGCAACAGTCTTTTGCTCAGTGGTCTACTGTGCAAAATTAGTTGTGGGTTCAGAATATTCAGTTTGTGTGATATTCCAAGTATCTAATCCTACAGATTGTAAATATATTTTCAACCTACATGCCTAATATGCATAGTTACTACCATTAAAAAGTGGTGGTCTGACAGTAGACTGACCTTCTACAAATGAACTAGTGACATGGATACTAGTGTTAATAACAGTTACAATGTTGGTAGCCATTTTGAAAACTTTTCAAAATTCAGATTATGAAACTTTTGAAAACCTTGCTCTGATACCAAATGTGAGGAATGCGGATTACGGATCTTAAGGCTAGGAATAACACTAGAGGGGGGGTGAATAGTGATTTTAGAAATTACTAAATCTTTTTGAGTTTATGTTAATTTGAACACAAATGTATGCAATATTCAGACACAGATATAATCACAGAAACAAACACAGATGCAGAAATAAAGTAAATGCAGTAAAGGAAAGAACACACCGGATTTTATACTGGTTCGGGGTTACCCTACATCCAGTCCCGCACAACTAAGTACGAATTTCCTTTAAAAAACAATTCAACAATTACAACCCTCGGTTTCAAGGCTACGAGGTACACCCTCCAGAATCACAATCCTCTGGGTAGAGATACTTGATTTCCGGGGCAACAATTTCACCCAATTGATTTCCAAGGCTACAATCACACCTTTTCTCACTTGATTGATTTCCAAGGCTACAATCACACCTTTTCTCGCTAGATAGATTACAAAGAAGCCTATAACTCTGAATAGCACTTGGATCTTGTTAAGACAGTGATAGAGAATCAAACCAGAGATGATCTAGTTAGATTCAATGTTGATTTCGGCAGAGTAATGATAGGATTTTGAATAAGAAAATGTGGAAGAAGAAGAGAAGTGAAAAACCAGAAAATCTAATATAAAATTCATTGAAACTAACCCCTATTTATAGAAGAACAACAGTCATGTCCATTCGTGAAAGGTTATGGCGAATAGACACTTCTTTTGAAATTCAAATTTTTGAATCTAACTGACACTATGTCGACATGGGGTACTAGGTCATGTCGACATCCCAAAGGAAATTTTGATATTTTGTTTTTCTTTGAAAATAACCTTTATCTTATATTAAAACTATTTTAAACTTTATAAATATACTTGACTATAGATAAAATACATAGATGATTATAAAGAATAATATATATATATAATTTTACTATAATTTTATATTTAAATCTAAGTATAAATATATTATAATTAAAAGATAGTTTAAAACAACCGAAGTTTAAAAACAAGAATATTTAAGGCTAAAACATCCTTTTGAAAATCATTTGAAAAGATAATTTTTAAAGCTAAAACATTTTGAAAAACAATTTTGAAAATCATTCTGAAGTAGTTTTGAAAATCATTTTGAAGTAGTTTTGCAAGCTTCTTCCTGCAGAATATCTCATCATGACAGGACTCGAGAACTTGTACAAAACCAGGATGTTCGTGGGTTTGTAAGCCACATGTCGTAGGTTTGTAAGCTACTTGTCGTGGGTTTGTAAGCCACTAAAAAGGTAGAAATGGGTTCCATCCCAAAAGAAAAATGGAGTGAAGATTTCAGTGCTATTGTGAAGTTTTAACATAATTCTAGACTCAATACTTATCTTGAAATCTTGAACTCTTGATAATCTTGATACTCATGAGTCTTCAATCTTGAAATCTTGAATCTCTATACTGTACAGTCTTCATTCTTGGTACCTGCATGGTTAAATCCTGCATATACATATATATCTAAACTATAATGTTAGTATTTATATTTTATAATCTTATTCTAAGGTTGTTGTCATCAAAACCATCATCTCAAGGACTAACATTGATGTTTATAGGACTTGTACCTATTCGATGTTTATAGGTTTCATACCTATCTTGGAGTTCGTAGGTTTTATACCTATTTTAATGTTTATAGGTCTCGTACCTAAGTTAATGTTTATAGACTTATACGTCTACCTTGGAGTTACATGCATGTAGGAGAATTTATTTCATCAACCTTGGAGTTTGGCGCCCCCTTATTTATGAGATTTATGGATTTCTATTTATGAGGTTTCTAGATTTAACGTTGTTGTATAGGTTTTGTATTTTGTGATTTGAAGTTATCAATGCATGTTTGATATCTATCGATATATGCTTATAATTGAAATCTAAATTACTTTATCTATCATTCAGTTCTGCTAATACATTTATCTTAGTCTAGTCTGACCCGTTTATTCTTTATAATATCGGGTCAGACCGAGATGTTTCGGGTCCTTCAGCTTGAAGCTTTGGAGTGGATATCTTACTTGATAACTAGTTGTTCTCTTTTGTCATCCTATTTATATATTTGACATTATGTAGTATCTTGTGATGAGATTAGACTACTTTTGTGTACATATTCATCATGAGATGTATCACTTTGTATATGTGTAGTCAACATCATATATCTATTATGTGTCGGTTCAGACTTGTATCTGCTATACTCCGACGTGACTGATCTGATATTCTGTAATCTATATATTATTATATTTTGTTTAGAATTTTTTATTATAGTCATCGTAGTTCTATTCTATTTTTATGCCTGAATTGAATACGTCAATTCCACTTGATTCAAGAAATGTATAGCATATTAGTCGACATGTCAATGTTCGCTTAAAGTGAAATTCATGGATGGTTGCTCCTAACCTGCCCTATTCTTTGCACTAGTCGACAATATTACTTTGTAATATTCTCTGTTGCGGTAGGTCTTAGGGTGGGGTGCCAACTTGTCTCAGAGTATGGTTCGGAACAATGTATGATATTACAGATATGAGCCGTGGATTAGGCAAATCTTAGGAATCATCCCTTTGGTTTTCATGAAGTCTATTCCTTAGTGTTTATCTTTAAATTCCTAGTATCGAATCGTATGACTCTTGAACAATCTTTTATCTTAGCTTATTTCTTTTATAATCTTAAATGGCTGGCGGTAAACCACCTGCTCATTCTATTAGTGGGCAGTCCAATGGCCCTTCTCTGGATGGAGTGTTTCTATCTGTCGAGCAGAAAATGGAACTCGTTAAGAATTCTTAACCTACCGGACCTCCTCTAGATTCTTCTTCTTACAAGTCGAGTTTGACACGTATGTGCAACAACTTTGCATATCTTGGTGGCAAGCACTTTAAAGGTTTTGAGAGTGTGATTGAGGTGCAAGCATAGCTTAGGACGTGCAAAAGGATCTTTTCCCGCATGGAACTTTTTGATCAGCATAGAGTTCAGGTAGCTTCTAGCCAGCTCCAAGTGCAAGCTCTTGATTTGTATGAACTTTTTATTATAGAGGTGGACGAGTCTACTCTTTTTGGGGAGTAATTTACGAGACGATTTGAGTGGAAATACGTTCCCGAATCGGTGAAGGCCTCGTTAGCTAAGAGATTTATTGAGTTAAAGCAAGGGAAGTCTTTCGTAGGAAAGTATGCATCGAACTTCGAAGCCCTTTCCAAATACGAGGTCGAGCACATAAGTACTCCACTAAAGAAAAATCAAAGATTTGTGGATGGTCTGAAGAAGCATCTTAAGAAGGTGTTGATGTTGTAATTGAAAGTTTCATTTGAGGAGTTACTTGATTCGGCCCTTAAGCTTGAAGCAGTCGAAAATGATAGTCGTGAGAACGACACAATGGAGAAGAAGAACCAACCATTCAACATGATGAAGCCTTTTTTACCTAATAAGAAGGTCAAGAAGCAAGGTTTTAGTTCCACTCCATCACAGCCAACTAAAGGAGAGTGCTTCAATTGTGGTTCTAAGGAGCATTCCATTAAGGATTGTCCTAAAGCTCCTATTTGTCGTTACTGCAAGAAGGAAGGTCATCTTGTAGCATCTTGTCCCCAAGTAGCTAAAGACCTCACTTCTAGGACGCTTAGTGTTGTGCAAGCTTCTGGTGGACCTTCTCAGCATCGAGTTATATCTCCTTTTGTTCTTGAAGGTGTAATTTTTTTGGAACCTTCCTACTCAGGTTCTCTTCGATACGGGTGCGTCTCACTCATTCATATCAAAGAAACTTGTTGATGCTTTACCTTTGGATGTTGTGTGCTTACTAACTTCGCTGAGAATTGTGAACTCGGTCGGCGGGTCCGCAAGTATGCTTTGTAAAGATGTCAAGATTATCTTATGCGGTCATTTTTTCACTCCGATCTTCATGTTATGCATTATCTTCGGTTAGGAATGATTTTGGGAATGGATTGGCTTAATCATTATGAAGCCCATATCCCATCTCCCGAAAGAACTATTTATCTTAGACATCCATAATCCATTAAGTGGATTTCCATCGTTCTTCATAATGTTGATTCTGATTCTAAAGCATCCTTATTTCTCTTGAGGCTCGGGAAGACGACGATGTTTCCTAAATTCTTGTTGTTTGTGATTATCCTGATATTTTGAACTCGTTTCGAGGTTACCTCCCAAGCAGGAGATTGGGTTCTGAATTGATCTTATGCCTCGTACTTATCCTGTTAGTCGTCCTCCCTATTAGATGTATGCTAAAGAGAATGAGGAGTTGAGGAAGCAGTTGTCAAAGTTGGTAGCAAAACAATTTATCCAGTCTAGTTCTTCTCCTTAAGGAGCTTCTGTTGTATTTGTGAAGAATTCTCTTGGTACACTTAGGCTTTGCATTGATTACTGCAAGCTTAATGAGCTTACCATTAAGAACGAGTATCCCTTGCCTAGGATCAACGATCTTTTTGATCAGCTTTGCGGCGCTAAAGTCTTTTCCCAGTTAGACTTAGCGACCGGATTTCATCAGCTTCTGTGGCTAAGGATAGCGTTCCTCTTACTTTATTCTGCACTCATTATTGTTCTTATAAGTGGATTGTTATGCCCTTCGGATTAACGAACGCTCCAGCTTATTTTGTCGATCTCATGAACCGTGTTTTCCGAGAATATCTCAATCGATTCATTCTTATATTCATTGATGACATTCTTGTTTATTCTAAATCCGAGGAAGAGCATGTGGAACATCTTGTGATTGATTTGGAGACACTTAGAAAGAATCGGTTGAAAGCCAAATTTTCAAAGTGCCACTTCTGGTAGAGGCAAGTGAAGTCCTTGGAAATGTAGTTTCTAAAGAAGGTATTTTTGTTGACCCATCGAAGATTAAAGCTATTCAGAATTGAAAGGTGCATGAGAATGTAACAGAGATTCATAGTTTTCTTGGATTGGCGGGTTATTACCGTCAATTCATAAAGGAATTTTCCAAAATCGTCTTACCTCTCACTTCTTTTACTAAAAGGAGTTAAGTATATTTGGTTGGATAAGTGTGAAGCTTCTTTTCAGAGGTTGAAGGAACTGCTTTCTAACGCTCCTACTCTCGTGGTTTCGAATTGGAATCAAGACCTTGTGGTTTACATGAATGCTAGTAGGTTTGGTTTGGGTGCTGTTATTATGCAGCGAGGCCGTGTTGTTGCTTTTGCTTCAAGACAGTTGAAGCCGAATGAGGTGAGATACGCCACTCGTGATTTAGAGCTCGCGACTATAGTCTTTGCTTTAAAGATTTGGCGTCATTATATGTTGGGTGAGAGATTTGTGCTTTATACCAATCATTAGTCATTGAATAACTTATTCACTCAGAAGGAGCTTAATATGCGATAATAGATATGGCTTGAATTCCTTGCTTCCTATGATATTGATATTCAGTACACTCTAGGAAAGGGGAATCAAGCAATGGATGCTCTTAGTCGTAAGCAGGAGGCTATTGTTTCTTGAATCTTAGTCGAGTGGAAGGAACTTGAGATTCTATCTTGTTGTGAGATTAGAGATCATATTCCAGATTCTAGTTCTTCCATCTTGTTATTTAGCTTGAAGGCTGATCCTTATCATCTAGATCGGATCGTGGAAGCCCAGATGCGTGATCCCAATCTATCTCATCTGTTTCAGCAGTGTAGTGGTGTTTCCCAAAGTGATGAGTTGAAAGATTTTGTTATTAATGCTCATGGTTGTATTCGCAGAAGTGGTCGGCTTATAGTTTCCAATGATGGCGATCATAAGAGAGATATTCTTGAAGAGTTTCATCGCAGTATACTATTCATCCTGGTAGTAGTAAGATGTATGCTGATATGAAGCGTCTTTATAATTGGGAAGGTATGAAGCAGGCCGTGGCAGAGTTTGTGAAGCGATGCTTGACTTGTTAGCTTGTTAAGCTCGAGCATTAACGTCCCAATGGTCCTTTGCAACCATTGGAGGTCCCGATGTGGAAAATGGACCATGTATTATGAGCTTACTTTCATAAGTTCATACTTTAATTCTCTTTTGTGTCAATCTTGTAATGATTGTAACCTTATTCTTCTTTATCCTTTTATGTTTCCATGGACTCCATCGATGGTCTTCCTCGTTCGAAGGTTGGTCATTGTTATCCCGCCTTTTGGCAAGGCTGTGACACCAAGAACCTGACTAGAAACCAATGAAGGTTCGTCTTAGAGATCGGTTATACGCAGGCTCACTATGGATATCGACGAATTTTGTCCGAGTCCAGATTAAGCTACAATCGACAAGACACGACGAGCAAAGCCATGAAATTCAGCACTCCAAGTCTCAAGTCAATCCGAGTTCATATGCTCAGGTTATGATCGATGCAAGATTGGATGAAAAACAGCCTCGAGATTGAATCCATCGACTGGCCATTGTTCGAATCGATCGAGTTCGAATCCATCGACTGGCCGCTGTCCAAATCGATCTAGTTTGAATCCATCAGGGAAAGCTTTGTTCGAATCGATCGACCAATGTCCACTTCGTATCGATCGACTCCATGTCCATCACCTGAGTTTACTTTGTATCGAACAACTTCGTATCCATCACCAGAGTCCACTTCGTATCGATCGACTTCGTATCCATCTAAGAGCCTTTGTTCGAATCCATCAAGACGTGCTTTTTGTATCCATCGAGTTGGAGTGCTCTTATTGATATGAACGAGCAAACCTCCATCGATTCAAACTACACCACTTTCATCGATACGAACAGAGCATGACAATCGATACGAACTAAGTAACTTTCATCGATACGAACTGTGCATCCTTCATCGATGCGAACAAGGCAGCAGCATCGATACGAACAAGGTAAAGTTCAAAGACGACTCGGTCAACGGTGTAAAAGGTGGATCGATTCGAAGATCTCAAACCACGTCATCACCAAGGCACGTGCAACCATCGATTCAAAATGATCGAGTCGAATAGATCGATTCGAACTAGACGAACTACCGAAAGTCTCCATTTCATATCGATCATAAATCGAGATCCACAAGTCCAAATGCCACCAAATTTTCACAGGAGCTTACGTGCATGCTGAAGAATGTTCACATCAAGTTTCGACTCCATTGGTTGAAATATTGATTGATACGAAATCTGTTCGTATCGATCACGGATCGGGTCGAAACTTCGCGTGCTTGGTCGCGTCGGCCCACTCACGTGCCAGAAGAAGTCTCCCGAGATCTGAGCGAAATATCAGCTTCCTACACCTATAAATAGAGCCCTAATGCATACAGAGAGAGGATCTTTGAATTCTCCAACGCCCAGACTCTGCCGGATCTGATTCCATACTCCATTGCTGCTGCTGCTAACGAATTTTACTGTTGTAATTCATTGTTATCTGCTGTAACCTGCTACAATCAATTGTAATCATCAAAGAAACATCAATAAAGTGATCAACTTCATAGTGGACGTAGGAAATACGCCGAACCACTCTAAATCCTTGTGTTTCTATGCGTTTTTATTATTCTCATTATCTATTTTTGGAGTTTTTGTTAGATAATCATCTTTTTCCATTTAATTTCTTCATTTTATCTCTTCAAAGACTTCCGAAGAGTGCTGTGCACAATTTTGGTAACTTTGGTGCTTTCATTGAGAAAAAACCCAATTTTTCTCCTGCTCCTTGGATCTCCTATCGATACCGGATTGCATAAATCCAAGAAGAAGATCCTGATCTCAAACTTTGAAGCCCTTCCATTCTATTCAGATTTGCCTCAGATCTAGGAAAGGACTTCATCAATTCATCATGTAAGCACACGCACTGCTTCTACCGCTGATGATCAAGAAGGACGGGACAGACAGAATCCCGTGCAATTGCCTCCATCCAACCAAGATGCCGCCGGACCTTCAGATCCATCTGGCCCGGTTACCAGACAAGAGTTTCAGATGCTGCTTCAAGAGTTGACCCAGAGTCGGCAATAATTAACTGAACAACTGCGTGCCAACATAGAGTTGACCAACCAGCTGAATCGCCAAAGGCGCAAAAGATACAGAAGAGATCAGGTTCTTATTCTTCCACAGAGAGTTCAGCCTCATTTGATGATCATCACCGATCCACATGCCACGGTTGGATGTAAGCTACACCCAGGCCACAGGACACCAACCTGCCTTGAATCTTGGACTACCCAGAACTAGACCATCCACTAGTCATCATACCGGACCTTCATCCCGAGGAGGTGCTGCTCCTTACCATGTCACAGGCAACCTTGCTACCACCACCACTACCGAAAAAGGGGTTGATGCTAGAAATCAAGCTGATCCTCATCGTAACCAACGAGAGCACACTCCAAAGCCTTATGTCCCAGAAAATGTTGAACCAAGGAGGCGAGGCACGGACCGTCGACCGCATCCGGTCTAGACTCGCGCTGTGGAACCCGACCACACCTTTGTGCAACATGCTTCAAACATCCGGATGTCGGATATACCGACGATGATTCATCAGATGATCTGTGAAAGTCAGGGTCTCACTAATGACAACTGGGGAATCTCTCGAAGTCATACCCCTTTCACTTATGACATATTATATGCTAAACCACCTCGGCGCTTCAGGATGCCAACTTTGCCAGTCTATGAAGGAAGTTCTGATCCCAATCAACACATCCTGAAGTATGAATGGCTGATGAATGCTGCGAGAGCTGATGATGCAGTAAAATGCCATAGTTTCCCCATTTCCCTGGGTGGCATTGCAACTATGTGGTTTACTCATTTTCCACCACGATCCATTTCTAATTTTGACCAGATGGCCACCAAGTTTGTTGAACAATTCCGTATGCATGTAGCAAGGCCTAAAGATTTTAACACTTTGTCTAGTGTTACTCAAGCTCCCGGAGAAACACTTAGATGTTACTTGGAGCGATTCCATGCTGTGTGTGCAGAAATAAGAAATCCCAATGACAACTCTATCCTGATGGCATTGACTAAAGGGATTGATCCTGATTTCGAGTTCAGAAATTGGTTAGCTGTGAAGCCGCCTACGTCATTGGACCTTTTCTATTCAAAGGGCAGCCCAATTCTTGAGAAGGGAGGATGCGAAACAGTCTAGGAAGCAGGATGACGCAGGGCCAAACATCGAAGGAATTCAGAGTAACATCGCCGTTAAACAATCCGGGGAGAGTTCCGGGAAAGTTCAGTTGAATATACAAAATAAACAGAATCAGCAGAGGGACAGTGGAAGTCAAGGTAAGAAACGAGATCAAAATCGTGGTCCACGGCGTAGAGCACCCATGTTCGACAACTATACTCCGTTGAATACGTCGTTGGAAAATGTGTATTTGCAGACCTGTAATACCATGCAATACAAGAAACCTGCCCCGAAGCCGTCGACAGGAAGACAAGTCCAAACAGGGAAGTTTTGTAGATTCCACGAAAGTTATGGCCATAATACAAATGAGTGTCGTCATTTACAAGATCTCATTGAGAAGTTGATACGTGAACGAAAGTTGGATAAGTATGTGCGGGCGCCGCAGTCAGGAGGTGCGGGCCCATCGAATCAGAATCGCATGCCAAATCAGGAAAGGCAGGAGGAACCCGCTCGAACTGGCGGGAGGTTGGTTATTAATACTATAAGTGGTGGTCCCCATCCAGCAGACCGAAGTTGGAAGGAAATAGAGTCTTATGCCAACTCTATCAAGCATGTATACTTCGAGTGTTATAGTAGTTTTGATGAAGGGGCTCCGGCCAAACAACAGAAGACGATGACAGATGACATCGTGTTCAGAAACAGAGACGGTGATAAGGTCGAAGCCCCCACCATCGATCCACTAGTCATCTCAGCTCAAGTAGGTCCTGCTGGATGAAGAGGATCTTAGTTGATAGTGGAAGCTCAGTGAATATTATGTTTAAACGAGCTTATGATCAAATGAGAATGGAAGCCAAAGGTTTGAAACCTTTGTCAATCTCGAATCCATGGTTTCAATGGGAGTGCTACTATACCCACTGGAGTAGTGGAGCTGCCAGTGGAGTTGGGAGTTGGAGAACGTTGGCGAGTGCGGATATTGCAGTTCGTTGTGTTGGACATAGACTCCCCTTATAATGCTTTCTTGGGCCGACCGGCCCTCGCTGAATTCAGGGCAGCCATTGCCCCGTGGTGTTTGACTTTAAAGTTTCCCACTGATCATGGAGTGGGAATCATTCAAGGAGATCAGGCTGCTGGGAGAGCCTGTTATGTGGCCGAGCAGCGGGAGGCGCATCGAAAGGAGAAAGGAAAGGGCGTAGAGGAATCTCTCTGCGTCCGTTTTGCTGATAATTGACAATTAACGCCTGGGCCTAGGCCCGGGCACCCCAGCCAATTCCAATGGGATCTTGACCCAAGAGAAACTGAAGACGAAGGAGAATCTAAAGAAAGTCAAGCATCCCCGGCCGAACTAACGATCGATGTCCTAATTGACAATGACGATAATTCGAAAATGATAAAGATTGGGTCTCAGCTAAGCCAGCAAACTCAAGAGGAATTGGTTGAGTATTTACGGGCAAATCTTGACGTATTCGCTTGAACGCATTCTGATATGTGTGGGATCTCGCCAGAGATTGTGAGCCACACTCTGAATATTGACCCGCGGCATGTCCCGGTCAAACAGAAAAGGCGTGGTATAGATCCAAAGAGATCTACCGCCCTTAAAGAAGAGGTAGAAAAGCTTAAAACAAACGGGTTCATTTGAGATGCGCTATATCCTGAATGGGTGTCGAATCCCGTGCTTGTCCGAAAGTCAAACGGAAAATGGAGAACATGTGTCGATTACTCCGATCTAAATAAATCTTGTCCGAAAGACAGTTTTCCACTTCCCAGAATTGATCAGCTGGTAGACTCAACAGCTGGACATGAACTCTTATCCTTCATGGATGCGTATTCTGGATACAATCAGATACCAATGCATTTACCTGATCAAGAACATACCAGCTTCATAACCAATCTAGGACTTTATTGCTACAAAGTTATGCCATTCAGACTCAAGAATGCCGGGGCAACTTACCAACGATTGGTCAATTGGATGTTTGCCAATCAAATCGGGAAAACCATGGAAGTATATGTAGATGACATGCTTGTGAAGTCACGATTTTCAACTGACCATATTAAAGACCTGGAAACTATGTTCAACATACTTCGAGAATACAGAATGAAGCTCAACCCACTGAAATGTCACTTTGGAGTTGCATCCGGAAAATTCCTTGGGTTCATCGTCAACACTCGAGGGATCGAAGCTAATCCTGAAAAGATTTGGGCAATCAGAAACCTTGAAACTCTGAAAACTATAAAGCAAGTCCAGAGTCTCAATGGGAAATTAACAGCATTGAGCAGGTTCATTTCAAAGTCCACTGACAAATGCATTCCCTTCTTCGACCTGATCCAAAAAGGAAAACGAAACTTTAAATGGACCACGGAGTGTGAGGGCGCTTTCCAAGCACTAGTTCAGCATCTATCCACACCACCTATCCTGTCAAAGCCTATTGATCATGAGAAGTTGTACGTATACTTGGCGATATCAGAAAACGCTATCAGCACTGCCTTAATTCGAGAAGAAGACAGGATACAGAAGCCAGTACACTACGTCAACAAACGATTGACTGGAGCTGAAAGGAATTATCCGAAACTAGAGAAGTTGGCTTATTGCCTTGTTATTGCATCAAGAAAACTCCGACCATATTTCTAGGCACATCCTATTATTGTTTACACCCACCAGCCGTTACGACAGGTCCTTACACGACCTGAGACGTTTGGTAGGTTACTCAAGTGGAACATCGAACTAAGCCAGTTTGATATTATTTATACTCCAAGACAAGCCTTTCAAGGACAAGTCCTAGCCGATTTTATAGTTGAATTTACCGTTCCAGAGGACTTGCCCGAAACCAGTGAATCCCCCGAATACGTCTGGAAGCTGTATACTGATGGTGCATCAAACGACCGATGTTCAGGCGCTGGTGTTGTACTTGAAACTCCCAAAGGCCGATCCATATGTTATGATTTGAAGTTCAATTTTTATGCAACCAATAATGAAGCTGAATATGAAGCCCTCTTAGCTGGACTAAAACTCGCCAGAGATTTGAAAATTATCGCTGTGAAAATTTATTGTGATTCGCAATTAGTTGTATGTCAAGTTCGGGGAGAATATCAAGCGAGAGATCGAAGGCTGGCTGCATACTTAGCTCGAGTTTAGGAAATACTGAATCAGTTTGATTATTATGCCATTTATTGTATACCTCGAGAACGCAATCAGAAAGCCGATTCATTGGCGAAGTTTGCCAACACAGGTGAAGCTCAGCAAATGGGACTTGTTCCCGTAGAGACGTTATCTTCCCCAAGCATTGACCGGGCAGAAATAGACTGGGTATGCGAAACCGTTCCTGATAAGGATTCATGGATGACTCCACTCAGAAATTACCTTGAGCACGGAACCCTGCCGGGACGCAGGAGTAAAAAGAGACAATTCCTTCGGAAAGCCTCACGATTCACCATCCAGAATGGAATCATGTACAGAAGAGGGTACAGTGTTCCTTTACTCTGGTGTATCGCTCACGATGAAATTAAATGAGTATTACACGATGTACACGAGGGAGAATGTGGCGATCACACCGAGGGCAAGCACTTGCCAAGAAAATACTTCGATACGGATATTACTGGATGACTGTGAATCACGATGCTTCGGATTATGCAAAGAAGTGTGATAAGTGTCAAAAGAATGCTCGAATTCCTAGAGCCCCACCTACCGAGATAACACAAATGGTCAGCCCATGGTCATTTGCAATGTGGGGCATCGACATCATTGGTACTCTACCTCTGGCAAAAGGTGGTGCGAAATACGCCATCGTCGCAGTTGATTACTTTACAAAGTGGGCTGAAGCTGAGCCTCTTGCTACCATAACGACGAAAAAAGTGATCAACTTTGTAGTCCGCAACATTATCTGTCGATTCGGTCTCCCACACACCATTATTTCTGACAACGGAACCAAATTTGACAGTGCTGAATTTAAAGATTTTTGCAAACGATTTCACATTCAAAAGAAATTCTCTGCAGTTGCACACCCTCAAGCGAACGGACAGGTCAAAGCGGTCAATAAAGTTATAAAATCCATTTTGAAGAAACGACTGGAAAAGGTTGGGGGCAGGTGGGTCGATGAACTTCCTATGGCTTTATGGGCTTACTGAACAACCTACAAGTCCGCGACCGGTCACACTTCATTCTCTCTCTCTTATGGTTCAGAAGCTGTTATTCCAGTCGAGCTAGAAGTACCTTCTCATCATGTGACGTACTATGATCCGAAGACTAATGCTATATTACTTACTGAATCTTTCGATTTACTAGATGAGAAGCGTGAAGAGGCTGATTTGAGGGCAGCCGTGCATCGAAGTCAAGTCATCCGATTGTACAACGCCAAGGTCCGCCCGTGAACCTTTGAACTAGGCGATCTCGTCCTAAAAAGAATCTATCCGGTTCCTTCGCATATGAAGCCGACATGGGAAGGACCGTATGTCATTGAACGAAGGCTTGGAGATGGCACATTTAAATTATCAACCGTTGACGGTCTTACTCTGCCAAGAGACTGGAACAGCGAGAGCCTTCGTCGCTACTACACATAACAGGCTATGTTTATTCATTTATTTTATTTTCCATTTTGCAATTTGTTTCTACATTTCAAAATTAGAATTTGTAATAAGGCAACTGACTTTGCCACATTTTCTTATTTCAGCAGTAAAATGCAATCTCTTCGAGCCAGAGCTGTAATTTACTTGAAATGCTTCATATGATCATCACGATGCACAGAGAGCTAAGTTTCACCATACGATGGGATTTATTCAAATAGGGAGTGACTGTGATGCAACCGGTCACTCGCTAAGTGAAACCCGAGCTCGGGGACAAGTCATCACACCAAAGTCAAAAAAGGATTGATACACGACAATCCTTCACTTAACTCCAGATTCCCAGAGTGCGAACTGGAGTATAAAAGTACGTCTACGACGAGGGTGGATCCGTCCACCTAACGACTTTGTCCGTATCCGAACAAGTTTGAGGAGGGTGGACCCGTCCATCTAACGACCTCTTTTGTTGACTCAGGGTGGATGTTATCCGACCATCCACGATCCTGATACACCTTTCGTTCCCAGAGTGCGAGCGAAATCCAAAAACGTACAGCAGATGTGACTGACCGTCTGTTTACCAACTCCGAATTCCCAAAGTGTGAGTCGGAGTATAAACATTAACTCCAAATTTCCAGAGTTCGAATTGGAGTATAAACACCAACTCCGGACTCCCAGAGTGTGAGTCCGAGTATAAACATTAACTCCGGATTCCCCGAGTGCGAAACGGAGTATAAACATCAACTCCAAGTTCCCAGAGCATGAATTGGAGTATAAATACCAACTCCGAACTCCCAGAGTGCGAGTCGGAGTATAGATGTCGATTCCAAGTCCCCAGTGCGTGGACCTATAATTAAAACCTAAGTCGGCGTGACCAACCGTCAGTAAGCAAGAATCCCCGGAGTGTGGATATGATCATCGATAATCGAACAAGTATGGATGAACCATTCAAATCTCCGCTTGTCTCAAACATCCGTTCAGTGGCACTAGACTCAACATGTTATAAATGATAAGCGATCGCTGATTGATGTTCTTCAACTCACCACCAAGACTGGGGGCAGGACTTAAGCGTCAACCATTGACTGAAGCGGTGCTACGCCAAAATTCAATTCACTTCCCGATCGTGAACCATGTCAACAGTTTCCAGAACTGGCGCAAAGAGACAAACTTGACTCGGAAACTAGAACTTTACAAGTGCATTTCAAACATTGAAACACTTAAGCAAATACACAAGAAGCTAAAAAAGAAAAGTTTCATTTCTACTATTTTTGAAAGAAATTCATGTACAAGTTTGTTCCAAAAAATTCCTACTAGCATGGGCCGAACCCACATCTATACATGGCAAACAAAATGAAAGTCAAAATAAACCAAGGAAGCATGTCTAATCTTTCTTCTTCCTCGACTTCCTTTTCGGTGTAGACCCGCTGGAGTCGCCACTACCTTTCCTCTTTGAACCTTTACTTTTCGGTGGTCGGTCTCCAGGCGGGGGCATGATCTCGACATCCTCCTCCGAGCTCGAATGAACAGGGATGCTTCCTGCGGGCGGAGTCGGAGGAACAGGATCAATTGTAGGAGGTGGAATGGGCACACTAGTGTCGAAAACTGTACCACTAGGAGATATCATTCTGAGCGGAGCTGGTCCAGGTGCCACCATCCCACCTTTAAAACTGCCACCATGTGCTGCTGCTTCCATCTCAGCGTTGATCTCGGCTAATATCTCCTCTTCAGTAATTACTCGAGCCTCGCAGGGAGCATCAGTAGTTGGCATCGAAGAACTTGTAGCAGGAGCGCCTCCACTCATAACAAATGGCAGGTCGGCAAAAGGATCGCCATGACGGCGAAAGAGTTCCTCTATCAGTTGCTCATCAAAAACAAGTGAGCTTCCCTGCATTTTGTCAAGTGGCGCAGTTGTAGTTACAGTGGTCGCTTCAGTAACGATAACCCCCTGCGTCTGATATGATTCTTGAGTAGCAGAAGGCACGACTGGTGCGACATCAATCACTGGACAAAAAATGAGAGAACTGTTAGAACTTAATTCAAGTGAAGATTCCGACATAAGACAGATATGTGGAATGCTCAGAATACCTTCCTCAGTTTGACTTGTAGGCGGCTGAACGGCTTCAGCAACTTGCTCTGTAGCTAGAGACATCTGCGGCTGATCCGGATTGTAGGCAGGAACAGCTTGGGGATCGACCGCAGGTAAGGATTCAGGCTGGGTTGACGCTGGAAGTTCAAGACTTTCATCATGGTGTTCAACCCTAGAGCCTTCTCCTATTTCCAAGTGCTGGGTCCCGAGTCTCTCCTTCTCATGAGAAATCATTGACACATGGAGAATCTTCCTTTCATCTTTGTTCAGCAGATGATTCTCGAGCTCAAACTCATCAATAGACTCACCCAGATGCACCGCCTTCTCCTCCTCAACCAATCGGCCTCAAGCGTTGTATAGATGTGCCGGATAATCATCGAGCTAGGCTAGACCCCTGTGCCTCAGTACGTTAGCGTTGTAAACCACGAGAAGGTCTTTAATATCAGCTTCTAGCCTGGACTCGGCCGATTTCACCTTCTCCTCAACCTCAGTCTCCACCTCGCGAACCTTAGCCATGGCCGCATCCCGTTCACCCTGGAGCAAGACAGCCTGTTCGCACGCCTCCTGGGCTGCGTTATTCGCATCATCCTTTTCCTTGGCCATGTCAGAGAATTTGGCCTTAAGCTCGTTGAGTTCCTTGACCGCCGCATCCCGTTCGGCGGTGACTGTAGTATTCTGGTGGCCCATCTCCTCCACCAAGGCAACATGTGTCTGCCTCAACCTCTCCATTGCCACATTCGCTTCATCAGCTTTTTTGGTGGCTTCAATTTCAGATTTTCAAGAAGACTCGGCCTCAGCAGTGAGCACTTGAATGATCCAGTCCCTTTGGGCGATCTCGATCTCCATTTTTTCAATGTCTTGGCTCGCTCAAAGGCCAACTTGGAAGCATTCTCTACAGCCTTTACCCACTCTCTATACTGGGTGTAGATGTCATGAATGTAATCATGCATCGTGTTTTCCACCCCAGATGGGATTCTCTTTAAGTGAGGTGGAAAGACGTAGCCGTCGAAGCATATGTTCGGGAACTCCTTCCTCAGCTGTGCAATTTTAATAGCCCCATCCCCCGTAGGCTCAGTAATGGCCTGCTCTACAATTATGCGGGGCACGGTTTCAACTCGCTGGTGATGAGTTTCGAACCTCGAAATTTCAGAAGACGGTATGTGTCGTGGAGGCTCTGGCGGGTGTGGAACATGAACAGGAGGTGGAGATGGAATTCTAAGAGGAGGAGAGCGAGACCTAGATCGGTGTATGTATTCTCTGTCCCTGTCCCGCTCGTACCTCTCTTGATTAGAGTACCCGCGATCGCGGTCTCTATTCGAGTCTCTCCTGCGGGAATCGTAATAAGAAGAAGAAGATTTTCGAACCGAGCAAAGGATCCCAAGCATCGATCCTTTCCCAGACATCGTACCTGAAAGTGAGAAACGAAAGAAAAGTTAATGATCGCTTGAATTGGACGATTTACGATTATGAATCGTGTAGTGCAGTGAAGTGTATGTATGTGCAACCCCTCGACTAACCGGAAATGGTAGCCGCACTCATAGCAAGCGACCCGCTCAGATCAAGAGCATTGTCAAGCTCCTCCATCCTGGTGTCGTGTTGAAACGACACATAATCCGGAATCGGAATATTAGCAAGCCTTTCGAAAGAATTCTCTACTTGCGGGGGAGGAGGCTCCAAAATTCTAATCCCCTGAACAGGAAAAGACATGACCACGGATTTCAATCTCATGGGTTTAGAATGCTTGTGAGCAACTTCCTTGCCTTTTCTCCTTCCTCCTGAATCTAGAACACTGGAAGAAGGCCCAGCTTGGAGTTCGTTATTAGTGGGTGTTCTCTCCGGATCAACCTCTTCAGCTATTACGACACCGGGCGCTTTGCGTTTTGTCCGTTTCTTTGAGACCGCCCTAAGTGTCCCTTCCAGCCTTATGCTTTGCCTCCGTTCAATTAGCCGATAGTTCTCAAGTTTCTGTCGGTTAGAACCAAGTCAATGTTCCTCTCATCACCCGGAACTGCCTGGAGGATTCGAACTAACTCCTTGAATACCCACCGTCGGGTCGTGAGATTGCGGCTGTAATAGAACTGAAGTATGTTAGTTTTGAGAACGATTAATATTATCTAAATAATTCATGAAAAAGACTGCAACACTTACTTCTATCCAACCATCGCCTGGCAGATCCAGGGGGGCATCGAACGTAGAACCATTCTGTCTTAAATTAACTCAGCCTTCCCTAGGACCCCATTACAATCTGACAGTTTCTAACCGCTTCCAAGAATGTGAAAGAAGGGCTGTCTTCGCGGCTCTTAATGTTGAAATGATATCTAATCTCGATCGGCTTTGGTGGTTGAAAGAGAATTTCCATAAACAAGATGAAAGTGTTATTCAACAAGGCATATCAGTTGGGGTGTAGCTGGGATGGAGCGATTCCAAGGAATGAAAGCATTTCCCTTATGTACTGATTAAATGGAGGAAGTGATCCCGCTGTACAAGCATGACGATTGAAAGCAGTAAACCCCTCCGGGGGAGCATGCAGCCTATCATTTGGCCCTGGCAGTAACACGCCGTCAAGCGATAAGCAATGCCTTAAACAAATCCGCCCCAGCATATCTTCGGAGATGCCGGACGGCATAGATTCTTGTGGATTGCAAATGAACCGGGCGCCTGGAAACTCGTCCGGAGCTGGATCTATGACTTCGGCCTCGATGGCCGGTATCTCGATTATTGAAGGAATTGGACCTTGAACTTCCTGCTGTTGTGAACTTGAAGGTTCCATGACTAACTAGCTTATGATAAATCATCATTAGACGAAAATAACACTCGTGCTACCCCCAGTGTAAAGTGTGTGAATGTGTTGTGCAGTGCAGTGCTGTATATCCCTTGAAAAATTCTACAGAGTTAAGGAAAGCATGTAAACAACGAGACTTCGAAATTCAGATCGAATGACCGTCATCGCTGACCGTCACAACCATGCCATCCAAACTTTAGAGACCGATATGAGTTAAAGTTTGTGAAAGTTTTGTTAAGTTACGGTGTCATCGACGAGCTTCGAAGGGAAGTCAAATATGCAGTCCAACGGTCAAGTCCAATTATGCCAAAATGAAGCTCGTCGGAGTTAGATGTTCAAATGCACAAGAGTTTTCCAGATCATCAAAGTTAGACTCATTGTCGATCATTAGAGTTCGAGTTCAAATCGATATGTATAGCTGTTCGTATCCATCAGGGATACGGATTCGAATTCGTATCGATCGTTCAGAGACACTTTCATATCGACCCCATGACACGTACTTCGTATCGATCAAAAAACGTCTACTTCGTATCGATCAATATCGTTTCAAAACAGCTGATGCTAAGTAACTATTCCATGATCGATACGAAGCCCAAAGCAAGACAACGATAGGAGATTTCCTATCGGGATCGATACGAGATCGATTCAAACTCCATCTTCTCCTTCCTCGACCTCGCACAATATCTTTTTCCCCAAACTGTTCAAACACCATGGCAATTTTCGAATAGCTGACTCCGGTCCTGGAATCACCAGAGATCGATTGTATATGCAAATAGATTTGCAATCGATTTCGAATCTCTTCGCAACAACATGGGTTAGCCGTTCATTTAACTGATTTCAAAGATTGGTTCAAGGAGTTACAGATTTGAATCGATTTGAAGGCAAGGACTTTTCTTTTTCCAAGGCTCTGGAGTGATACGAAGGGCTGCAGAAGAAACGAGCGAGTAAAAAGTAAAAAGTAAAAAACGGCTAAGTCCACAGTATTTATATGGACCCGAGTGTGAAGGGAGAAACGATTTGCCTCCCAGTAAACTCGACCGGTTGCAAAATATCGCCATGGGATCGATTCGAACAAGCTATTCGAATCCATCAACTCGAGCCTTTATCGAAGCGAAATTGCCAACGAAGGCTTTTCTGAGTCACCCAAATCCATCGATACGAAGCCATTGTTCGTATCGATCATTTTCGACTCCATCCCCAGTGCAGCGATATGAACTGTGCAGTTCGAATCCATCGAATCACAGCTCTCAAAGGCCAGTACAGTTCGAAGACCGTGTCGATCACCTTCTTGTTGGCTTGAGTTCGAGGAGAAGCTAAATTTAAGCCGTAACTTTATTCGTGAAGCTTCTAAGAAGATCAACCTCATTTGACGGAGGATGAATGAGGCACAGAGCAGACAGAAATCCTATGCGGTTAATAGGAAAAAGGCCTTGGAATTCTCTGTAGGAGATCAAGTCTTTATTCATGTATCTCCATTAAAGGGTGTGATGTGTTTTAATCATTTTGGAAAGTTGACTCCAAGATATATTGGACCATACACTATCACTGAGCGTATCGCCCTATTGCCTATCGGGTATCCCTTCCTACTCAATTCTTCAGTATTCATGATGTATTCCATGTTTCTCAGCTTTGAAAGTGTCTTCGTGATTCGGATTTTATTCTTAAGCCAAAAAATCTTGAGGAGCTTAAGATTTCACCCGACCTTACTTATGAGCAAAGACCTATTCATATTGTTGCATCGGAGGTTAAGCGCCTTCGAAATAAAGACGTTCCGCTCGTTAAAGTCCAATGGTCTAGCAATCCAAAGGACTGTTCATGGGAGACTAGAGAGTTCATAAAGCGAACGCATCCAAAAATCCTTTCTCTTGCTCATTAGTGGCGAGACACTTTATTTAATTATTTCATGCTTATGACATTATCCTCTTTGATGCATCGTTGGATTTTTATTGACTTTTCCTTAAGAAATTGCAAGGACGCAATTTTTATAAGGAAGGGAGTCTATAACAACCCAATCGAGATTTTCTAGAATCTAAATTTAAATACGATTTAATTAACTTTAACTAATTAATTGAATGAATTTGGGGAATTTGTAAACTATTGTATTTTCAAATTAAAATGGATTTGGAGTTTAATAAATTAGGAATTTAATGAATTTTCTTTTTATGCTGTTTAACTCTTATATCTAATTATATAAGAATAATTTTGCAAAAAATGAATAAATAAATTTTATGGAAATAATTTCATTGTTTGAAATATGATTTCTTAATTAATCGTTCACTTTGTAAAATTATAAAGAATAACTTTTTATTTTATAAGTTGTAGTTAATTTTGATAAGATATTTCAATATTAATAAAAAGTGAGATTTTGACATGTTATTTATACTATGGAAATTGTAGAAATAAATGTTAGTTAAATTAGAATGTTATTTTAGTTAAATTAGTATGTATAAACTATTAAAATTAAACACAAAAAATTAGTAACACTTTGATTTTGAAAGAATTAGCAATGGATCCACATTCTTTACCCACTTAGCCCAAAACAAAAGAAGTAGAAATAAGAAAACGTACGCACATTGTTTCGCACTTCTCATTTTTATCTCCAAAACCAATAACTCAAATTCCTCTAGAACAAAAATAACCCTAAATCCCTAAATTTAAATTACAGATTGAAATCAAGGGGCTTTCAATGTATTATAGGGTGTTTTAATAAAAGGTAATCTCCTCTATCTATCTATGCATCAATTTAATGATTGAATTCAGTTTTTGAGTTCTGATTTTGTTCAATTCCTATCTAATCTTTGTTCATAACCTAGGTTGAGATTGAATTAGAAAGGCATAGGAGATTCTAAGCTCTAATCTTCCATTCCAGGTTTGTTTAGGTGAATTTATTTCACGATTTCTAGCCTTATATAAATGATTGATGCTGTTATATGATTATGGTTGAATTTAAAATGTATATGATCCCGGTATGTTAATGGATTCATCGTCTAATTGAATTGAATTTGCTGTTGTTTCCTGGAGATTTGACCAGGCAACTGAGTACTCGGCATTGGCAGGTACTCGGCATCTAGTAGTATTCGGCATACTGGACTACTCGGCGTCAACTAGTGCTCGGCATCTCATAGTACTCGGCGTAGTACTCAGCGTCTCATAGTACTCGGCATAGTACTCAGCGTCTCATAGTACTCGGCGTAGTACACAGCGTCTCATAGTACTCAGCCTCAGATCGTACTCGGCAACAGGAGTACTCGGCGTAGTGCTCGACATCCAGTAGAACTCGGCGATAGGAGTACTCGGCATCCAGAAGACGTTCGGCGCACACGACTACTCAACATGACTGTATCGTTCGGCCAGAATGCATCGTCCGGCCAGAGGCACGTTCGGCTTCAACAGACAACCATTCTGCACTTCCCACACATCAAACACACCGTTCGGCATAGAAGGGATGGTTCGGCATAGCGGCGTTCAACATACCTTGCTCGGCATACAGCGACCACTGTACTTGGGCTAGAGTGTTCGGCCATCAAGCCCACTTGGGAAGTCCAGCCCATATTTGTCTATAAATAGAGGGGCAGGGTCACAATGAAAAAGGATCCTTTTTTGGGAGAGAGAACACTGGGGAGACTCTGCCATTTTCAAGACTCATCTTCTCTACTTAATCAAGCATTTGATTCACGAATTGTATTTGTAATCAACTATAAAGAAGATCAATAAAGTTTAACCTCAAAGTGGACGTAGGCAATTACGCCGAACCACTATAAATTTGGTGTTCTTACTTTCTGCAGTTAGATTAGCATTGTCTTCTCTGTTTAATTTACTTTCATCACTTATATCTCTACACAATCTTTCTCTACGAGGTTAGTGACCAATTTTGGTGCTAACACTTTGGTGCTTTCACTGAGAATTGAATTCTCAGCTTGATTGGATCTCATCGTCTACTAGTGGATTTCCATATTCGCGAGATAGATCCAGTTGTTTACTAGAAAACTTCCTATTCTACTCAGATTTGAAAGAAATATAAGGGAAGCTGATAGTCGTAGATTGGATTCACTGATGTACGCAAGATCTAGGGATTGGACGTTGAAGTTTGCACTCAAGTTGAATGAAGGCCGACCCTCCTCTGAAGGCAATTCGGCCGATCACTCCAGAAAAGGCTTATGCCGATCGCCCCAGAAAAGGCATATGTCGAACGCTCCAGAAAAGGCGTATGCCGAACACTCCAGAAAAGGCGTATGCCGAACGCTCCAGAAAAGGCGTATGCCGAACGCTCCAGAAAAGGCGTAGGCCGAACATACCTCTAGGCCGAACGCCCTTCCAGGCCGAACGCCCTTCCAGGCCGAACATACCTCTAGGCCGAACGCCTCTGTAATGACGAACGGTAGTGTATGCCGAACGACTCGGTTGTGCCGAACAAGAATGAATGTCGAGCGCCTCTGTAATGCCGAACAGTCTTGGCCGAACAGCTTTGGCCGAACCACTCCAGGCCGACCCACTCTGGCCGAACAGTCTTGGCCGAACAGCTTTGGCCGAACCACTCCAAGCCGACCCACTCTGGCCAAACAGTCTTGGCCGAACAGCTTTGGCCGAACCACTCCAGGCCAATCTACTATGCCGAACAGCCTTGGCCGAACAGCTTTGGCCGAACCACTCCAGGCCGATCCACTTTGGCCGAACAGCCTTGGCCGAACAGCTTTGACCGAACCACTCCACGCCGATTCATTCCACCGAACAGCCTTGGCCGAACAGCTTTGGCCGAACATACCTCTAGGCCGAATGCCCTTCCAGGCCGACCATAACTCTAGGCCGAACGCCCTTCCAGGCCGACTATACCTCTAGGCCGAACACTCTTCTAGGCCGATCCATACTTCTATGCCGAACACCTCTATAATGTCGAATGGTATTGTATGCCGAACGACTCGGTTGTGCTGAACGAGAACGAATGTCGAACACCTCTGGAATTAAGTTACACCGGTCCCTTATACGACCCCTATTTTCAAAAAAAAAATTCAGGTACGAGCAGTGCCTCCGGATAGTGAATTCAAAACTCAACTTAATAAAGGAACATTCTATCCACTTCCTTGACATCCCATGATCGACCAGGGCATAGAGGATCTAGCGGCAGCTTATGAACGACATCAAGGGAACGGACAAGCTACCGCTATTCAAGCGGTACTCCCAAAGGTTGGAGAACATATATGATATGACTTTAGCAAACGCCAAGATGACTCCAAGCAAATCAATGCTCTAAGCAATTTATTCCAAATACTAACAAGGGTATCATACTGATCGCGTTTGAGGAAAGTCGACCTCCAGATATATTTTGGCAGCTAGTTAGCTAAAGAGCCTCCTACGACTATGGATCGTTTCTTTTACAAAATGAATCAGAACTGAAGTGAGGAGGAGTGGAGCAAACTAAGAAAAATAACAATGAAGGCCCGTTGGCTAAGGA
The DNA here is from genome assembly GCA_030737815.1 of Allium fistulosum. NCBI lineage: Eukaryota > Viridiplantae > Streptophyta > Magnoliopsida > Asparagales > Amaryllidaceae > Allium > Allium fistulosum. Next base: position 892,576,550 of record CM060902.1, read on the forward strand.
TGTAGATCATAGTAGCCGAAACAAGACTTCAGAATTCAGCTCATATGCTCTTTGAACGATTCAATTGACAACCTCTACTTGAAGACTCACGACTCGGAGTGGTACTGGAAACCAACCTCGAGAGAGTACACCAAAGTCTAAAGAAAATCAGGGGAATGTTGTATATTCCCGGATGCTCGCTGATCCTAACACGGGCGATTACAAACACCTCCGAGGTGTGATCGAAAAGATGACCTGGAAAGGAAAGCTTCAATAGTATGTACAAGTCCTGCAGAATGGCGGGCAGCGAATATCCGATGCCTATTAATAAAGGGCTATGATTATCAATTGGACGGTTGACGGCCAACATCCCTTTGAAAGGAGCCAGGGGCGGAGTCGAATAGCGAGCACACGATGCAGCTTCACATATCAATGAGATTTACCATAATCTTCTTTGAATTATTTCCATTTCCATCTCTATTTCAATTGTTCTATGAACTACGACTAGCTTGAACTAAACTACTTTCAAAACGATGCAGGTGTCCAGGTACTCAGATTTGGTTGCCAACCAATCTACGCAGACCATGATCGGACGTGTGGAGTTACATCTGGACGAGAATAATTCTATTGCTCATCATCAACCATATGCCTTTGATTTGGGGCTATGGATTAAATACAATGTACAACATCACGATGCACGGAGAGCTGAATTCCATCCTACAAGTGGAATTTATTCAAGTAGAGAGCGGCTGCGATACGACCAGCCACTCGCTAAGTGAAACTCGAGCTCGGGGGCAAGCCATCACATCAAGGTTAAAAATGGGTTGATACACGACGATCCTTTGCACAACTCCGTACTCCCAGAGTGCGAGACGGAGTATAAACATCTACTTAACTCCGTACTCCCAGAGTGCGAGACGGAGTATAAACATTGATCAACTCGGTACTCCCAGAGTGCGAGACGGAGTATAAACATTGATCAACTCCGTACTCCCAGAGTGCGAGACGGAGTATAAACATTAATCAACTCCGTACTCCCAGAGTGCGAGACGGAGTATAAACATCTACTTAACTCTGTACTCCCAGAGTGCGAGACAGAGTATAAACATTAATCAACTCCATACTCCCAGAGTGCAAGACGGAGTATAAACATCTACTTAACTCCGTACTCCCAGAGTGCGAGACGGGGTATAAACATTGATCAACTCCGTACTCCCAGAGTGCGAGACGGAGTATAAACATCTACTTAACTCCGTACTCCCAGAGTGCGAGACGGAGTATAAACATTGATCAACTCCGTACTCCCAGAGTGCGAGACGGAGTATAAACATTAATCAACTCCGTATTTCCAGAGTGCGAGACGGAGTATAAACATCTACTCAACTCCGTACTCTCAGAGTGCGAGACGGAGTATAAACATACATCAACTCCATACTCATCCCCAAAACTGGGGGCAGAACCAGAGCAAAGCATGCTAGTTGAACATTTGTCTAAAAGAAGATTGCAACGAAACGATTAAAAGACGACTGTCAAGCAATCAACTAAACGGAAATATTCAGCATGAAAGACTGCGGTTTTTCAAAGCACGTCATGTTTACACAAGACGTCCTTTTGGGGGAAAATGTTATCCCGCCTTTTGGCAAGGCCGTGACACCAAGAACTTGATTAGAAACCAGTGACAGTTCGTCTTGGAGATCGGTTACACAAAGGCTCACTATGGATATCGATGGATTTTGTTCGAGTCTAGATCGAGCCACGATTAACAAGACATAACAATCAAAGCCAGGGAAGCCAATGTTCCAAGTTTCAAGACGATCCGATTTCGTATGCTCAACTTATGATCGATTCGAACAACCGACCATCCATCCATCAACCTCCACATTTGACTTGGAGACCTAAACTGCTTGGAATGAATATGGCCCGATCATCCACTCCAATCGAGTCATAGAACAAAGTTCGACAAAATACAGATACCCCTCATGAAGCTCAGTGACGCCGGGATCCGTCTGAAGTGGACGTGATTTGATCATCTACACATCAAATCCTACCCTGAACACGAAAGGTTGTTCGAAAGCCCAACTTGAAGTAGCTATGGTAGACTGCGTACTCGCTAACCATCTCTGTCAATATATGGACACGACTGCACCTTGGAACATATGCAACTTACTTTGTCTACTCAACAATCTATTATCCTTATTTTCTAGAAGGAGATATGGAGCAAATTGTAAGAGATTTGGCTATCTAACCCAACATGGATGTGATTCAACCATCTGTCATATACCTCCTTCCTTGACTTGATTGGAAGAACTATAATTACCAAGCAGACGAGAATCGATCGTCCATTTTTCAAATTCCGTCCCTCATCCTAGGGGGCAGAATCCCATTCCGTGAGCAAACGTGGTTCGATTGTTCATTCGACGACATTAGCCTCGATACAGTAGATGAATACAAATTAAAGAGTGGAAATACGACTGCTCTCAACTTAAACCTCCAAGTCCCCAGAGTGCGGACTGGAGTACTCTAAGTCCCCAGAGCGCGGACTAGAGTATAAACGACTTAAACCTCCAAGTCCCCAAAGTGCGGACTGGAGTACTCTAAGTCCCCAGAGCGCGGACTAGAGTATAAACGACTTAAACCTCCAAGTCCCCAGAGTGCGGACTGGAGTACTCTAAGTCCCCAGAGCGCGGACTAGAGTATAAACGACTTAAACCTCCAAGTCCCCAGAGTGCGGACTGGAGTACTCTAAGTCCCCAGAGCGCGGACTAGAGTATAAATGACTTAAACCTCCAAGTCCCCAGAGTGTGGACTGGAGTACTCTAAGTCCCCAGAGCGCGGACTAGGGTATAAATGACTTAAACCTCCAAGTCCTCAGAGTGCGGACTGGAGTACTCTAAGTCCCCAGAGCGCGGACTAGAGTATAAACGACTTAAACCTCCAAGTCCCCAGAGTGTGGACTGGAGTACTCTAAGTCCCCAGAGCGCGGACTAGAGTATAAACGACTTAAACCTCCAAGTCCCCAGAGTGTGGACTGGAGTACTCTAAGTCCCCAGAGCGCGGACTAGAGTATAAATGACTTAAACCTCCAAGTCCCCAAAGTGCGGACTGGAGTACTCTAAGTCCCCAGAGCGCGGACTAGAGTATAAATGACTTAAACCTCCAAGTCCCCAAAGTGCGGACTGGAGTACTCTAAGTCCCCAGAGCGCGGACTAGAGTATAAATGACTAAAACCTCCAAGTCCCCAGAGTGCGGACTGGAGTACTCTAAGTCCCCAGAGCGCGGACTAGAGTATAAACGACTTAAACCTCCAAGTCCCCAGAGTGCGGACTGGAGTACTCTAAGTCCCCAGAGCGTGGACTAGAGTATAAACGACTTAAACTTCCAAGTCCCCAGAGTGCGGACTGGAGTACTCTAAGTCCCCAGAGCGCGGACTAGAGTATAAACGACTTAAAACTCCAAGTCCCCAGAGTGCGGACTGGAGTATTCTAACTCCCCAGAGTGCAGACTCGAATATAAGCGAATCGGATCTCCAAGTTCCCTGAATATGAACTATGACACAAATGACTTGAATTTGTCAAATCCCCGACATACGGGCTAGAAAGTGTTCTAAGTGCTCGAAGCACAGAATGGAAGTTCAACGACTCCCGAAGAGTTTCCGAGTTATATGAAGATGGACTGAGAAGTCTATGTTACTCACAACTGCTTGGATTAAAATCACAATCACAAAGAAAACTGAACAATAAGAGTCTTTTGTAAGGCAGAAAAAGGAACTAAACCGTATTCAGAAATGAGTTTCTATTACAACCCCTCTAAAAGTTCGGAGTCGACATTCTATTTACAAGGACTAAGGAAATATATGAAAATAATTACATGACTTAAACTAACACTCGTTGAACGAGGATAGTAATCACTTCTTGTGCTTCTTCAACTTCTTTCCAGACGGCTCCTCTCCAGAGCATTTACCCTTGGTACTCTTCTTTGATAGAGGGGTAGCAACTGAAGGAGTATGAGGGGCCTTCCATGGGCTTGGACCCACCAGGAAGGATGACCTTCAACAGCTTGTTCAAAGGATCGTCCAAGTCCACAACTCGGGGATCTACTATGACCTTGACCGTCTCCTCCCTCTCTTTCTCGAGCCACTCCTCCATGCTCAATCCGGATGTATGCTCAGAGGCGCCTGTAATTTCTACTTCATAACCCCCGTCGGTAGGAGAGTAGGTTTCAGACTTGTCTTCGTCAAGCGCTCCGATCACCTGAGCGTCTGGACCAGAAGCCTCCCCTGCGTGAGTGGCTTCACTTGTTTTCTCCCCCACTTCCTTGGCGACATCGCTCCTCGGAGTGGGCTCGGGGTCAGAACGGCCTGCACAAAATCATGGAAAACAAGAATGCAATAGTCCTGCATAAAGAATAACGACTTTCAAAATCTTAAAGAGAACCTTAAAGAGAAGGATTATCTACCAGGTTCGGGCAAACTCTCAGCCATCCGAGAGGTCTCACCCTCTGGAATGGGAGACAGAATGCGGACTAAAGTACTCTAAGTTCCTGAGTGCGGACTAGAGTATAAATGACTCAAAAACCTCTACGTCCCCAGAGTGCGGACTACAGTACTCTCAGTCCCCAAAGCATGGACTAGATTATATACGACTTCAGAAAAATCCCTAAATCCCAGAAGCGGACCAGATTACTCTAAGTTCCCAGAGTGCGAACTAGAGTATAAACGAGTTGACGAAAATCTCTGCGTCTCGAACTGTGGACTAAAGCGTAAACCGTTCGACAAATCTCTAAGTCCCCGGAGCGTGGACCGAAGCATGAACACAAATTGGGCGTGAGTCAACCGGGGGGAGAATAACACCAAGTCACCAGAATGCAGAGTGGTGTATAAACATCGATAAATAGACGAGTGGATTCCGACCATTTTCTATTCCGCAAACTTCGACCTGCAATCGACAGGAGGATTATTAACCCGCTGAGGATGGAGTTTGACCATCGAACTAGTGACCTGGCCAAATCAATGCTGGGGGCAGGAGTACAAAACACTAAAAAGCTGAATACGACAGCTTACTATAGCTCTAGCGTGGCGTTCTTTATAACTTGAGGCAGCGACTGTAGGGAGGCCTCAATATAGAACCAATCGAAATGGCATCCAAAGCTACGAGCAACCTACTATATCATACCTCAGACCAAGGGTCAATGCCGATCCGCACCAAGCACATACGAATGTGACTCGGATGTTTTTTGAAAAACTATGACCCCCAGAGTATGGAAAGGAGGGTAAACCATGAATACTCAGTCAAAAATTCTCCAGCACCCTCGTTCGATTCGTCAGGAGGAGTATGAAACTGGATGAGCATAACCCGACTTCATTTGTAGCCAACTTTACCCCGAGATCTGATTACAGAGCATGAACCAAAGTGGACGTGGATGACCATCCACTATCCAAATTACGCCCTAAAACTTACGTGGCATCGAAGTATTCCTCTTGGAATGAAAAACCATGATAAAATCTAAGATAGGCGAGACCTAGTCTCCCATCAACTGACATGATCCCACGATTCAACGGGAAAGAGAGTAAAGCTAAAGTGGGCGTGGCTGGCCTTCCTACTTATCGATATATGCCCCAGACCTGGGGGCACGAGCAAGAAGCAAGACGAATGTGAACCGACTATTCACCAATCACCTCTATGTCTTTGGAGTTTAGGTGAAAACATAAACATAGCTAAGACGAGACTCAACCGTCCATGCAGTACATTTAACAACCCGAGACTGGGAGAAGACGCATGGTCATCCAAAAACTGGCTACGATAGCTCAGTATTAAAACTTATATATAGTGCTTACAGCTACTCAAGGCAATGACCGAAAGGATGCCTAGAGATAGAATCGTTAAATCAATACCTTAGCTCATGGGCAATTGACTTTCACTCCAACCCGAAGGACGAGTAAAGAATCATGAATGCATTAAATAGAAAGTGCGTTACTTGAATGCACAAGCAAATTCAAACTAATAGCAAGATCCAGCTATACAGTTGCATGCCACTCGAGGCCAACCCCTACTCGACGTTTCCTTCAACGTGCTTTTAAGCCTGATCTTTGGCCATTTGCAGATAATCAATTAGAGCATTCAGAGCCCTTCATTTATTTGACTTAACAACTCATGACAAGACTCAAGGATTCGACCAGAGTAACCATCAACATTGACCGTCCCAACCATATTACACATTGAATGTTATGCAAAATAGTTACATATTTACTCAAAGAATCTGGGATGTCACCTGCTAAGCTGACGGTCAACATAGCAGCCAGCCATGGCGACCCTTTCCGGGTGCTGAATATCGGATTACAACTCAGTGCAGTGATGATAAAAGAATTAGTTGGATTTTTCTGAATAAATGATGATATGTTCCCTTGGACCCATTCTGACATGCATATGTGATTTCATTAACTATCGCGAGCCATGCATTGGATATCAACCCGAAGCTACAAAAGCTAGCACAATCTCTATTGATTTCATCATGAAAGATCCACTCTTACTTTTAGGCTCACCCCATCAACGTCTATGCCTACCAGCCGTTGCGACAGGGCACACGATGACCTAAGACGATTGAAAGACTACTTAAATAGAATATCGAACTAAGCTAATTCAATATCACTTATTTCCCACGAAGGGCTATCCAAGGATGGAAATTAGCAGACCTCACACCCAAATTCACTACCTCAGATGACTACTCAAAGAGTAGCAGAGAACCAACCATAAGATGGAAAATGTACGTGGATGGAGCATCCAATGATCAGTGTTATGGCTTGATAATGACTCCTGAGGAACGATCAATCTGCTACGTCCTAAAACTCGATTTACTTGTAACAAACAACGATGCTTAGTATGAAGCCTTGACTGCCAGCCTCAAACTTGCTAGAGGATTTGAAGTGAAAACTTTACATATCTTTTGTGATTCTTGATTGGTAGTATACAAATTTAAGGAAGTTGATCTTGCTAGGGGGCATTGTCTTGCTCCTTATCTCGGCCAAGTCCAAGAGCTACTAACCGACTTCACGTATTACATCATTACACACGTACTCAGCGAACAAAATGAAAAGGTGTCATGGTTGACTCCTATCAGAGACTATCTACAATGAGGAATTCTTACTGAACGGAGGAATGGAAAACGACAGATCCTCCTTAAAGTTTCACGCCAGATCATCTAAGAATAAGTCGTGTATGAAAAGGAGTTTATCCATCCCCTTGCTTCAGCATATTGCCCATGATGATATCTTGAGCAAATTCTATGAAGAAGAATGCGGTAATAACATCAGGAGGAAAACCATGATAAAGAAGATACTCTGCTACAGGTATTACTGGCCAACTATCAACCCAGATGCGGTTGATCATGCTAGACAATGTGACGAGTGCAAGATGTTTGCAAAAAATCCAAGAACCCCGCCGATGGAAATTATTCAAATGGCTAGTTCATAGCCGTTTGCCACTTGGGGGCACTGAAATCATCTTCTTGTCGATTCTAAAGGTGATGCGAAATACACCATCATAGCAGTTGATTACGTCACCAAATGGGCAGATGAAGAACTCTTAACCACGACCAAGATGAAGAAAATAATCAACTTCTTTATCCGTAACGTCATCTGTCCTTATGACCTTCCATGATCCATTATAACTGCAAATGGACAGGTTGAAGCTGTGAACAAAATCATAGAGTCTATACTGAAGAGAAGTTTGGAAAACTCCTCAAGTGGCTGATTGCAACCCTTATTTCACAGAAAATACAAACAAGGAATCATGATTGAATTACAATTAAACTAGATGGAGTTGGCGATGACTTATGAGCATATAAAACGCATCCGAGAGCCAATGGCAAGAACATGTACCCGAAACGTGCATGTGTACATCCGAAAAAGTTCAACTTCTTGAAATCAACAGAAATTGAATTCTCACTAAGGGTTATTAAGAGAAGACTATATCAGATAGCCAAAGCTTATTAGCTCTGCAGAATCAGACACGGATGACCACTGATGAACTACAACCCTGGATTTATAATATTGGGAATCGACCAAGCATCACGATGACCAAAGAAGGATACAACACCTTGGGAGGATAAATTGGAGGATAATGACTATTCAAGAAGCATGGTGGATTTCTTTCTGAAGACAAGGAATACTCGCTGATTCAAAGCGTGTTGTGTTGCTTCACACGACACACTTTGGGGGGCAAGTGTTTCCTGGAGATTTGACCAGGCAACTGAGTACTCGACATTGGCAGGTACTCGGCATATAGTAGTATTCGGCATACAGGACTACTCGGCATACAGGACTACTCGGCGTCAACTAGTGCTCGGCATCTCATAGTACTCGGCATAGTACTCAGCGTCTCATAGTACTCGGCGTAGTACTCGGCGTAGTACACAACATCTCATAGTACTCGGCCTCAGATCGTACTCGGCAACAGGAGTACTCGGCGTAGTGCTTGACATCCAGTCGAACTCGGCAATAGGAGTACTCGTCATCCAGAAGACGTTCGGCGCACACGACTACTCAACATGACTGTATCGTTCGGCCAAAATGCATCGTCCGGCCAGAGGCACGTTCGGCTTCAACAGACAACCATTCTGCACTTCCCACACATCAAACACACCGTTCGGCATAGAAGGGATGGTTCGGCATAGCGGCGTTCAACATACCTTGCTCGGCATACAGCGACCACTGTACTTGGGCTAGAGTGTTCGGCCATCAAGCCCACTTGGGAAGTCCAGCCCATATTTGTCTATAAATAGAGGGGCAGGGTCACAGTGAAAAAGGATCCTTTTTTGGGAGAGAGAACACTGGGGAGACTCTGCCATTTTCAAGACTCATCTTCTCTACTTAATCAAGCATTTGATTCACGAATTGTATTTGTAATCAACTATAAAGAAGATCAATAAAGTTTAACCTCAAAGTGGATGTAGGCAATTACGCTGAACCACTATAAATTTTGTGTTCTTACTTTCTGCAGTTAGATTAGCATTGTCTTCTCTGTTTAATTTACTTTCATCACTTATATCTCTACACAATCTTTCTCTACGAGGTTAGTGACCAATTTTGGTGCTAACAGCTGTTTACTTAAAACCACCATATGAAACATGAAGTTCATCCAATTATACATGTTTATATGCATGCATGACTACATATTTAGTACCTTAGATCAAGAAGCAGCACAGGAAGAATGAGCGAAAATGGATCGAATGGAAAGTCACCGGAATCGCTTAGACGTTAGCCCAGGAGAACCGACCGATGGACCAGTTGGTCAATCCGATGCACCAGTTGTGCCCTGAACCTAACATCCATGCTATGTTCTGGTATATACCGATCGACCCTTTTGTCACTTGTTTGCCCCGTTGAACTATGAAAGTTGATTGCTAAATTTTAATACTGCATTCAGTACCAATTTCATTGATATTTTTTGGATTCATGATTTATGAATTGTTGGATTCATTTTGACGTTTTATTCCATCGAGGTTTTTCTATGGCTTTTGGGAAAATTACACACTTTTGATGCACGTTTTCAAGCCGAATTTATAAATGATTGATTTCTAAATCCAATCGTTTTATACAAGACTATTTACGTACAAATCTAATATATACATACACACACACACACATATACATATATATTCATACAAAGAATTTTAGTAATATATATACTATCTATTTTCATAAGCAATGGCTTTAGAAATATTTTGGAACGGTAGTTTGAAAAGCTACTTTTATATATATTTCCATTATAGACAAATATTTTAAAAAGTGTTTTATAAGAGAATTATTTTCATAAAATTGCATGTTATCGATCAAATGAGAAATTGATTTAAACGGTCAAATAAATTGAGTGTTATGGAACGCTATCGTTTGTTTTACCGATTAACTCCTGGACTTGTTCGACCGAACCATTATTACACACGAGTGGAGTTTACTATTGTACAGTAAACGTTTGGGTAAACCCATGTAGTATGGGATATATGGTCGTTATCTATTTGATTGCTATATAAAGGTATTTAACACTTTTCGACGACTTTATGACTTGCCTTTGATGTTTATAGGTTTTGTACCTATCTTAATGTTTATAGGACTTGTAACTATTCATGTTTATAGGTTTCGTACCTATCTTGGAGTTCATAGGTTTTATACCTATTTCAGTGTTTATAGGTCTCGTATCTATCTTGATGTTTATAGACTTATACATCTACCTTGGAGTTACATGCATGTAGGTGAATTTATTTCACCAATCTTAGAGTTTGGCACCCCCTTTATTTATGAGATTTCTGGATTTCTATTTGTGAGGTATTTAGATTTAACATTGTTGTATTATCACCAAATCATTTGGGAGGTTTTTGCTTTTAAGAAGCTATTATGGGTTTTTGTATTTGGTGATTGGAAGTTATCAATGCATGTTTGATATCTGTCGATATATGCTTATAATTGAGATCTAAATTACTTTATCTATCATTCAATTTTTCTAAAACATTTATCTTAATTTATTCCAACCTGTTTATTATTTTATAATACTCAGGTCAGACCAAGATGTTTCAGGTCCTTCGGCTTGAAGCTTTAAGTGGATATCTTACCTGATAGCTAGTAGTTCTCTTTTGTAATCCTATGTATATATTTGACATTATGTAGTATCTTGTGATGAGATTAGACTCCTTTTGTGTATATATTCATTTTGAGATGTAGCACTTTGTACATGTGTAGTCTACATCATGTATCTATTACATGTCGGTTCAGAATGTTACCTATTATATTCCGCTGTGACTGATCTGATATTCTGTGATCTGTAAATTATTATATGTTGTTATGTATTTTTTTATTATAGCCACCATAGTTTTGTTTTAAGCCTAAATTGTATACATCGATTCCACTTGATTTAAGAAATGCATAGCATATTAATCAACATGTCAATGCTCGCTTAAAGTAAAATTCATGGATGGTCGCTCCTAACTAGCCATATTCTCTACACTAGTTGACAATATTACTTTGTAATATTCTCTGTTAGGGTGGTTCTCAAGGTAGGGCATCAAAAATCAATTATGCATTAAATTTAATTTACCATAAAATCATTTAATATGCGTCTTTAATGTTGGGTGGAAAAATTAAAAATCTAGGCCATAATTTATTCATCCTGAAAGAATCAGATCACAAATGTCATTACTCGTGATTCCGCTGCTGAAGTCGTCTCTGCACATAAAAAAATTGTATAATAAATATAAAGGTATTTGAGATGACAACCTAACAATTTGAAAATAAATGTAAAAGCAATTTTATGACTTACCCTCCTTTTGCACATTGAATAATGCTGACTGAACCTATGGATGCATAGGAATCCGTAACAAATGCATGTATAGATGGACCTACATCATCATGTTGATCAATATGGTCAGATCCGTTGAATGGTGATAATGAATGCTGAGGATCATCACCTACAATATGTGATTGAGACCCTCTTTGGTTTGAAGATGTCCTAATGGAATGAGATCGGGGGAGGGGGTCATATGCTGCTAAGTGATAGACTTTGACACCACATTTTTGTGTCTATTATCAACATGCATACTCATGTTTGTTAAAGTGTCAATTACAAAAAAAATAAAACTACTATTTGACTTAAAATTAAAACAACAATTTATATTTATTTGAACCAAAAATGGCACAAACACCCAAGGAAAGTAAGTAGAGATTAAAAAGTGAAGAAAATAAATGAAAAACGAGTAAGAAAGTGCACAAAGAGATTTATAGTGGTTCAACGCACTCTGGTCTACGTCCACTTCAAGTTTTCCTTTATTATATCGTTATTTACAGAAAGTGTTCTTATTGGTCGGTACAACACTATTAGGGGTTGGTATAACTCTGACAGAGATTACAAGAAATTAAAGAAAAGAGAGCAAGAGCCAAAAGATCCTAAAAAATGAGCATTACCCCTCTATTTATAAAAGTAGGAAGCCTAAAATCTCGCATAAAAGATCTCCAAACCATTCTCATTGCTATAGACCAGTTCTCCAAGAAAATAGGTTGCACCTCATCGACTTGTATGGGTCAGTACAACTCCAAGGATAGGGGTCGGTACCAACCCATAAGGTTCCCAAATTGGTTACCTTCAACTCTTTATGTTAGAATGCCTTATGGTTAGCTTCATGGTTCCATAGTTTTTTGCACTAGTATTAACTTGTTTTGGAGTCTAAATGACGGAGTTGTAGAAGAACGGAGTTGCAGATTTAAGAGTTCATGGAGATCGATAGAGAATTGCACTAGATCAAGCTGAAAACACTGGAAATATGTTTCGAACATCAAGTAGGGTTGGTAGGCAGAAGATAGGACCCCTTGGTGGAGTATTTACGGGTCGGTACTGACCCATAGGGTAGGGTCGATACTGACCCAACTTTTGTGGACTTTGGGTTTTCAGAATTTTGCGGTGGATTCATATTTGCCTTATGATCTTGGTTGCACTTGAGTTTTGGCCTTCGTGGTCTTCTCTTCAGACTTTCTGCCTTGATAATTTCAAAGTTTGGCTTGTTGAATTTGTTCGTATTCTGCCTGGTTAAAAGTTGGGATAACACTTGGCCCCTAAAGCATGCCTTGCAAATGGAAGATGTGCTATGCTCGAGAACTAATGTGATGTCCCATTGGATCGTTTCATATTCAGTTTAATGTGCGATCTCTTTGGATTATTTTATATTTAGTTTAACGTGCGATCTCTCCAGATCATTTAATGTTTAAGTTGAGGGAACGATTTCTCTGAATTGTTAGTCGAGTTCATGGCCATTCAAGACCGATAGTTAAATCTGCGATCTCTCTGAATCGTTAATTGAAGCTATGTCCATTCAAGACCAATAATCAAGTCCAAGGCCGTTCGAAGCCGATAATTAAATCCATGGTCATTCAAGGCTGATAATCAAATCCATGGTCATTCAAGGCCGATAACCAAATCCATGGTCGTTCGAGGCCGATAATGAAACTCCCCTAATTTTTGATGACATTATTCAGGAGATTTAATTAGATAAATTAAATAGAATAATGTAAATGTTTACTGATAAGGGGATTGAGACTTGAATTAATTAATTAAGGCCGAGCCTAATATAACGATTAATGGGCTAAAGAATGGTTTTAGGTTAATCAAATTACATAAGGGTATATTGGGAATTTGCCGCCCAACGACCCCTACCCTTATATATTTTTGTTCGTACCATTTTACTTCCCATTGACGTCATTTTTGAAAATGCAAATCAAAAGAAAAAAGAACGGCCGACCATTAAGGAAAAAGAATTCAAATTAAAAGGTAGAGAATCAAGCTTAGGGGAAATCAATCTCAATCCAATATCCTTATCTAGATCAAGGTGTATAATAATTCCATCTCTATTTTGTTTTGAATCATATATTTTCTGATTTAAGGGTAAATTCATTTTTATGATATATTGGATGATGCTATGCTTGATTTAAAATTTATATGGTTTAAACAAGATTGTTTAAAAGAGGATAAGAACAGTTTTAAGGAAAAACCGATATTTAAAGATGTTTAAATGCCATGGAAAAATTTATGTTATGAGAAACATGATTTTGGAGTTGGGTTTCAATTTTGATAATTTTCCAAGCTATGGAAAGATTATTATGAATTTTCAAATGAAAATATGGTTATTTGGGTTTATAAATTTATTTTGGAAAATATATTGAGAATTTGGGTCTAGAATTTTGATATGTTAAATAACATGATTAAAATGAATTTCTGGAATTTTTGGGATTTTTACAAAGTGATTTGCTATGCAAAATAAATTAATTTAGAATAGGGACTTTTTTGCAAATTGGTTTTTCTTAATGGAAGGGCTTAATTGATTAACTTAACTATGGTTTAGACCAAGATTAGCGGCGGTTACTTTGGAAAAGAATTTAAAAAAGTTAAGGCAGCCAATCTGGTGTTGACACGTGGCAGGTTAGTTAGAGAAAAGTTTACTTTAAGAAGAACTAAACCAGATTTACTCAAGAAAATAGGTTCTGCCTACTTTGGAAAGCAAATTTCGACACAGAAGCTTCCACCTTCATCTTAGTCAAAACCTACTATGCCGAAACCAATACACAAGGTATCACTATGATGGTACGCATTGGATTGGAGATAGGCGAAAGGTTAAGTGTCGAAAGCATAGGTTTCGAAGGATTCAAAACCTCTGTTTGTTTTTAAAAGGAAAAAGCGGCTGCCTTTGTTTTGTTTTAAGCCTTCGATGGAGTCGAAGCTTATGATTTCGAAAGAGGTTTTAAAAGGGTTTCGGAAGGGTTACCATTAACTTAAGTTTGCTTTCGATTGGGTTTCTTTACTTATGAAAGAATGTTTTGAAAGAAGGGGTTCCGACCTACTCGAAACCCTGCTGCCGTTCGTTAACATTTCAATGGTGTTGAAGATACCAGTGCTGTCGAAAAGTACTTTTTTTTATAAATTAGAGCAACTTCCTATAGCTTTCGAAAGGGGTCAGGGGTTTCAAAGACAGTTTCGAAAGGGTTTCGATGCCAACCTTCTAATGTTTTACCCGGATGTTAAATGCTTTCGGAGGAGATGGTGCCGAAGCCATCAAGTTTTCCCTAATATTTTTATATGATAACGGATGGTTTCAAAAGAGATGCTTTCGTCTATATTTACTTTGACCCAAATAATGTTTTAAGTATAAACCCAATGCTTTCGAAAGGGGGACTTTCAATGATTTCGGAAGGCTTACTTCCATTGGTGCCGAAAGGGGTACTTTCAACTGGTTTGGAAGCTATGCTTCTAAAGTTAAATGCAAATACTTTAATATAATCGAAAGGTTTCAAAAGGTAGATTTTAAAGTATTAAAAGGCAGGCGCCAAAAGTTTTGAAGATAGATTTTTAAGGCTTTCGAAGGAGGTCATCCTATGAAGTCGAAAGCTAGGTTTCGAAGGTATCGAAAGGTTTTATAACCCAAACTCTATTTTAAAAGAAAAAACCATGGCTAAATTAAAGGAGTTTTGTAATGGTTTTAAGAAGAAGCTTTCTTTGATAAAGAAATAGGTTAAAGGGATTAACCATGTTTTATATTAAAGTTAAACCCACGGGAGTGGTATTGCTATGTTGTTATGTTTGCTTCTTCAAATATATATTCACTTTATAATGAACCCATAACTGCATTTTAGGGATGAGGGGTAGAAGAACCAGTTAGGTTAACCCAGTAGTGAATATAAATTGAATAAACTCCCGAATGAGTAGAATTGCATCCAAGAGGTCAGGAAGACCAGAATATAGGATGCTAAAATATAAAAGAAAGATATTGGCAGGGGCCAATAGGTTCTCGGTAAGCCCATGAAAACTGTGTATAGGAAAAGATATTGGAAGGGGCCAATAGGTTCATAGTTAGCCCATGAAAACTATGCATTAAGGAAGATGTCAGAAAGACAAGTTCATAGTAAGCACATGAAAACTATGATTGGATACTGGCAGAGGCCAATAGGTTTGTAGTTAGCCCATGAAAACTATATCCGTATGAAATATTGACAGATGTCAATAGGTTCCTAGTCAACCTAAGAAAACTAGGATAAGAAGAAAGGATATTGGGGTTACTAATAGGTTCCTAGTCAACCCATGAAAAGTAGGAAAAGTGTAAGATATTGGAGTTACCAATAGGTTCTTAGTGATCCCATGAAAACTATGTAATTGGACAGAGAGCCCTTAAATGTTTAACCGGTCATTAGTCGGCCCATGAAAACTAATAGGTTAATAGTAATCCTAGAAACAATAATTGAGATAGATAGTCTAAAATGAATGGGGATGGGTAATCCAGAATTGATTCATTTGTTTTGCATATCATCATATTATAACTGTTTTGAATTGTTTTAACCATTGTGGATGTTGAAGCACAGTATATGGTTTTATAAAGGTTTTGAGATACCAGTGAGGGGAAAACCCGCTCCGCTAAGCGGCATGGTCTCACTAGATATCTAAATGATTTGAGATGGTAGATTATTATTAATACCAGGCTTTATGTCTGACTTGAAGTTTATGTTTTCCCCTTAAACTCTCGAGCACTCAATTGATTTTGAGAAGTTTGAGAGTAAGGTTTTCATGTACCTCTTAAGATGAATAAGCTTCCGGAGACGTGAAGAAGGCTTGATAGCTATTTAGAGTTCTCTTTTCTTTTGATTTGCTATGTTGTTTGTATTGGAAAAGTTGTTATATTGCATGTATATACTTTGATCATCCAAGGGGGCATCTTCATATGTCGCTCTTGGCATATGTTGTAATAAATATATTTTCTCTGAACGTGATTTGCGAATTTGGGATTATGTAATGAATTGGAAATATTTTGAGATGAAATGTGATTTTGTTTGAAGTTTAAATTTTTTCCATATACATGTGTTTCTGTGTATCAATGAATCTGACTTCACCGTATTTGGTCATTGAGAATTAATAACTATGGATGACTGCAACATCCGTGGCCGTTAGTTTAGGGCCTCCAAGTAGAGGGATGTTACAAGTTGGTATCAGAGCATAGGTTTATGAAACTTTAAAAGAAAGATAAACCTAAAAGATTTTCAAACATAATCCAATGAATATAAATCTATGATCGGGGTTTGGGTTAACGCTATAGTAACGTACTTGTATTTGATATATAAATATATATAAGTACGTGTTCCCCTCTCTCTTAGACCGTTCTTTTGTATCTTACTAAGGCTCGTATGCAGATTTACGAGAAAGAGGATACATAAGCAGGAAATGGAAGAGGAAATCTAGGGAGAGGAAGCACCACAACCAACGGAAATGCTCAACCTAATACCAAGAGGAACCAAGGTCGACAGGTTAATGCAAATCCAAATGCTAAAGCCAATGTAGGTGTTGGAAATCCGCCAGTGGATACGGGGATGGTGTATCAGTTGTTAGCCAATCTTTTTCCAACTAGAGGTGCTGGTAATGTTGGAGGAGTTAATCCTGTAGCTCCAGTATGGAATAACTATGCTAAGCTAAGAAGAGACTACACCAGTTTGGGTGGAAAGCCGTTTGTTGGAACAGAGGATGCTGTTGAGGTTGAGGATTGACTACTGAGTTGTGAAAGGATCTGTACTAATCTAGGCTTGGATGATGGGCAAAAGAGAAGGTTAGCCTCTAGGCAGTTACAAGGGGCGGTGCTTCACTGGTGGAATAGTGTGACCGCCGGAGTTTCGAAGGAAGAGATGACATGGGCTGATTTTAGAAGAAGGTTTGAGCAGAGGTTTTTATCTGAGGTTGCTAAATCAGCGTGATGAGAAAGTTCATGGATCTAGTTCAAGTAGAGATGTCAGTGGTCGAGTAAGCTGCTAAGTTTGATGAGTTCTCTCGATAGGGATATGCTATGGTTGACACTAATGTCAGAAGGAATGAAAGGTTCATTCGAGGATTGAGACCCAAGCTTGCCAGAATGACCATGACCCATATTCGAGAACCTTGTAAAGTGGTGGTGGAGATGGCCATCCGCCATGAAGAGATGCTTACTGTTTCAGCTAGAGAGAAGAAAGTTGAATCGCAGGGTCCTCAAGGAAAGAACAGGAAGTTCTTTAAGAAGAAGGGAGCCCAAAAAGGGGATGCTACCAAGAAGGCAAAGGCTAATTTATTATGTTATAAATGTGACAAGAAGGGCCATTATGCAAGTGAGTGCCAATCATGTAGAGGGAAGAAGTCTGGAGATAAGAAGAATGTGAAGTGCTTCAACTGTGATCAAGTTGGGCATTATAAGAACCGGTGTCTAGAGCCAGCCAGGGCGGACAAGGGGAAAGTTTTTGCTGTTGGATCATCAGCTATGCCTACTGCAGCTGATAAAGGAAAGACTGTGATGGAAGGTACGTTTTTGATTCAGAGTATACCAGTTAGGATACTTTTTGATACTGGTGCATCACATTCATTTATATCCCAGTGTTTGGTTGATAGGTTATGCTTAGAACCCATATACCTTGTTACTTCCTTAAGGGTTGCGAATCCAATAGAAGGGTATGCAACTCCAGTTAGAACTTGATTTGTTAGGTCATAAGTTTGCATGCAGTTTGTATGTTTAAGATTTTGGAATCATTTTGGGTATGGATTGGTTGAGAAGGTATGGGGCCAGGTATTCTGCCAGGATGGGGAGATAACTTTGAGACACCCTGATAGTCATACCCGAATTATATTCTCAGTAGAGAATTCTGACCGGAGTTGTTATGCTTTGTTAAGTGCAACGGAAGTGGGAGAAGATTTAAGTCAGGTTTGAATAGCTAAAGAGTTTGCAGATGTCTTTGAGCCAGTCACAGGACTACCACCGAAACGAGCTGTTGAGTTTCAGATAGATCTTGTGCCAGGAGCTGGACCTGTGAGTAGACCACCTAGCAGGTTGACACTGACTGAGATGAAGGAATTGAAGGTGTAGCTAGTGGATCTAGAAGGAAGGAATTTTATTAGACCAAGAAGTTCACCTTGGGGAGAGGCTGTGGTATTCGTGAAGAAATGAGATGGGTCGTTAAGAATGTGTATCTACTATCGTAAGTTGAACGAAAGGACGATAAAGAATAAGTATCCTTTACCGAGAATTGATGATCTGTTTGATCAGTTGAGTGGAGCCAAGGTGTTTTCCCAGTTTAATTTGGCGATAGGGTTCCATCAGTTGAGAGTGGCAGAGGATAGTATTCCTTTGACCGCATTTCGGACTAGATATGGTTCATATAATGGTTAGTAATGCCATTTGGGTTGACGAATGCACCTGCTTTCTTTGTGGATTTGATGAATCGAGTCTTTCGAGAGTATTTGATAGATTCGTGTTGGTGTTTATAGATGACATTTTGGTATATTCTACGAATGAGAGAGAGCGTGAAGATCATCTTAGAGTTGTGCTAGAGACGCCGAGGTAGAATCGGCTAAAGGCGAAGTTTTTCAAGTGTCATTTTTGGAAGAAAGAGGTTAAGTTTCTTGGTCATGTGGTTTCAGAGAAAAGGATTGTCAGTCGATCCAGATAAGATCGAAGCTGTGAACAATTGGAAGAGACCAGAGACAACGACCGAGATCAGAAGTTTTCTTGGACTTGCTGGCTACTACCGAAGATTCATCAAAGATTTCTCGCGGATAGTAGTGCCTTTGACTAAGCTTACCAGGAAGGAAGTGATGTTTGTTTGGTTTGACAAATGTGAGGAAGCATTCCTTAAGTTAAAGCATTTGTTGACCAATGCTCCAGTGTTAGTAGTTCCAGATGGAAACCAAGGGTTGGTAGTATACACAGATGCATGTGCGACTGGATTGGGAGCAGTGTTGATGCAGAAGGGCAAAGTCATTCCTTACGCATCTAGGCAGATTAGACCGCACGAAGTAAGATATCCTACTCATGACTTGGAGTTGGCTGCGGTGATTTTTGCCCAGAAGATTTGGAGGCATTATCTCTTGGGGGAGAGATTTGAGTTGTATACCGATCATAAGTCTTTAAGATACTTATTCTCTCAGAAGGAGTTAAATATGTGACAGTAGAGGTGGCTGGAGTTTTTGGCTGCTTATGATTTTGGTATAGACTATACTCCTGGGAAAGGAAATAAGGTAGTGGATTCTCTTAACAGAAGACATCAAAATGTGGTGTTAGCTTTGTTGGAAGAATGGAAGGATCTAGAAGCTTTGGCCAGTTGTGGTGTACCGTTAAGATTGACTGCTAGTTCTAGTCAGAGTACTGCCATGTTGTCCTGTTTAGAAGTTCAACCAGTGTTGATCGAGATAATTGCTTCTAAATAGAAGGAGGATCCATTATTAGCCGAGACGATCAGAAGGCTTGAGGTTCGAACTGTGGATGATGATTTGAAAGATTTTTGTCTTGACCATAGAGGATGGTTGAGAAAGAAGGGACGGTTATGTGTTCCGGATGTAGAGAACTTGAGAAGAGAAGTTCTTGAGGAATGTCATCGATCCAAGTTTACGATTCATCCTGAAGGGACCAAGATGCATCAAGATATGAAGAGGAGCTTCTATTGGGAAGGCATGAAGATGGATGTTAGCTTGTGGGTTAGGAAGTGTGTAAACTGTCAACAAGTGAAAGCCGAACATCAGAAGCCGAGTGGGTTGCTTCAGCCTTTAGAGATTCTAGTATGAAAATGGGATTCGGTATCCATGGATTTTATAGATGGGTGCCAAGGTCAAGTAGAGGAAATGAGAGTATATGGGTTATTGTGGACAGGTTGACCAAGAGTGCCCTTTTCGTTCCAGTAAAGTCGACTTGGATGGCACCTGTTTTGGCGAAGTAGTTCATAAAGAACATAATTAGACTTCATGGAGTTCCTAGTAGCATAGTCAGCGACAGAGATGCTTTATTTACTAGTGAATTGAAGAGTCTACAGGATGTGTTAGGGACTAAGCTCAAGATGAGTACCGCATATCACTCACAGACGGATGGGCAAACAGAGAGAGTCAATAAGGTGCTCGAGGATTTGTTGAGAGCTTGTGTATTGAACTTTGGTGGATCTTGGGAGGATCGCCTGCATTTGGTTGAGTTTTCCTTCAACAATAGTTACCAGACTAGTATAGGAATGGCGCCTTTTGAAGCTTTGTATGGAAGGCCATGCAAATACCTTGCATGTTTGTTGGAGACTGGAGACAAATTAGTCTTAGGTCGAGATTTGGTTAGGGAGTCATCAGAAAAGATTGAGTTGATCTGAGAACGGATGAAGGAAGCTCAATCCAGACCTAAGAGTTACGCAGATAAAAGCCGTAAAGACCTAGAATTCTTAGTGGGAGATAGGGTTTTCAAAAAGGTATCATCGATGAAGGGTGTGGTAAGGTTCGGGAAATCAGGGAAACTGGCACTGAGATATGTTGGTCCATTCCAGATTATAGATAGGATTGGAAAGCTCGCATACAGAGTAGAGTTGCCGAGCAGTATGGCAGGTGTCCATAATGTGTTTCATGTGTCTCATCTTCACAAGTATGTGCATGATCCAGAGGCTACTATTCCTCAGACAGAATTGGAGAACTTGGTAGTAGAGCCTAATTTGACTTTTGTTAGACTACTAGTTTGGGTTGTAGCGAGAGATGAGAAAAGATTGAGCAACAAGACAGTCAAGTTGGTGAAAGTTCAGTGGAGAAACAACGAGAAGGACTGTACTTGACAGAGGACAGGATTCAAGATACTTATCCTGATCTGCTTTGAGGGTATGTCTATATTAAATTTATATAGATAATTCCTAGTTAGGTAGACTAATATGTTTGTTAGGAGTCGTTACAAATGATTGCTATGTTTAGTATTTAGTCCTTACTGAATGTTGAGAACGGAATTCTTTAAGGAAAGGAGCCTGTAACACCCCTAATTTTTTATAACATTATTCGGAAGATTTAATTAGGTAAATTAAATAGAATAATGTAACTGTTTAGTGATAAGGGGATTGAGAGTTGAATTAATTAATTAAGGCTGAGCCTAATATAATGATTAATGGGCTAAAGAATGGTTTTAGGTTAATCAAATTACATAAGGGTATATTAGGAATTTGCCACCAAATGACCCATACCCTTATATATTTTTGTTCCTACTATTTTACTTCCCATTCATGTCATTTTTGAAAACGCAAATCAAAAGATAAAAGAACGGTCGACCATTAAGGAAGAAGAATTCAAATTAAAAGATAAAGAATCAAGCTTCGGGGAAATCAATCTCAATCCAATCTTCTTATCTAGATCAAGGTGAATAATAATTCCATCTCTATTTTGTTTTGAATCGTATATTTTTGAATTTAAGGGTAAATTCGTTTTTATGATATATTGGATGATGATATGCTGGATTTAAAATTTATATGGTTTTGTACAAGATTGTTTAGAAGAGGATAAGCACGGTTTTAAGGAAAAACCAAGATTTAAAGATGTTTAAATGCCATGGAAAATTTTATGTTATAAGAAACATGATTTTGGAGTTGGGTTTCAATTTTGATAATTTTCCAAGCTATGGAAAGATTATTATGAATTTTCAAAGGAAAATATGGTTATTTGGGTTTATAAATTTATTTTGGAAAATATATTGAGAATTTGGGTCTGGAATTTGGATATGTTAGATAACATGATTAAAGTGATTTTTTGGAATTTTTGGGGATTTTTCCAAAGTGATTTGCTATGCCAAATAAATTATTTTAGAAGAGGGACTTCTTTGCAACATTGGTTTTGCTCAATGGAAGGACTTGATTGATTAACTTAACCATGGTTTAGATCTAGATTAGCGGCAGCTATTTTGGAAAAGAATTTTAAAAAGTTAAGGCAGCCAATCTGGTGTTGACACGTGGCAGGTTAGTTAGAGAAAAGTTTACTTTAAGAAGAACTAAACCAGATTTACTGAGGAAAATAGGTTCCGCCTACTTTGTAAAGCATCTTTCGAACACAGAAGCTTCCGCCTTCATCTTAGTCGAAATCGACTATGCCGAAACCGATACACAAGGTATCACTATGATGGTACGTAGTGGATTGGAAATAGGTGAAAGGTTAAGTGTTGAAAGCATAGGTTCTGAAGGAGTCAAAACCTTGGTTTGTTTTTAAAAAGAATAAGCGCCTTCCTTTGTTTTGTTTTAAGCCTTCGACGGAGTCCAAGCATATGGTTTCGAAAGAGATTTTAAAAGGGTTTCGAAAGGGTTGCCACTAACTTAAGTTTGCTTTCGACTGGGTTTCTTTACTTATGAAAGAATTTTTTGAAAGAAGGGGTTCCGACCTAGTTGAAACCATGTTGTTGTTCTTTAACCTTTCAATGGTGTTGAAGATATCAATGCTGTCGAAAGGTACTTTGTTTTATAAATTAGAGCCACTTCCTATAGCTTCCGAAAGGGGTTAAGGGTTTCGAAGGCAAAGGTTTCGAAAGGGGTTTCGACGCCAACGTTCAAATGTTTTACCAAGGTGTAAATGCTTTTGAAAGAGATGGTGCCGACGCCCTCAAGTTTTCCCCAATATTTTTATATGATAATGGATGGTTTCGAGAGATGCTTTCGCCTATATTCACTTTGACCTAAATAATGTTTTAAGTATAAACCCAATGCTTTCGAAAGGGGGGCTTTCAATGATTTTGGAAGGGTTACTTCCATTGGTGTCGAAAGGGGTACTTTCAACAGGTTTCGAAACTATGGTTCTAAAATTAAATGCAAATACTTTAATATAATCGATAGGTTTCGAAAGGTAGGTTTTAAAGTATTAAATGGCAGGGGGCTAGAGTTTTGAAGATAGATTTTTAAGGCTTTCGAAGGAGGTCATCCTATGAAGTCGAAAGCTAGGTTTCGAAGGTATCGAAAGGTTTTATAACCCAAACTCTATTTTTAAAGGAAAAACCTATGGCTAAATTAAAGGAGTTTTGTAATGGTTTAAGAAGAGCTTTCTTTGATAAAGAAATAGGTTAAAGGGATTAACCATGTTTTATATTAAACCCATAGGAGTGGTATTGCTATGTCGTTATGTTTTCTTCTTCAAATATAAATATATTCACTTTATAATGAACCCATAACTGCATTTTGGGGATGAGGTGTAGAAGAATTAGTTAGGTTAACCCAGTAGTGAATGTAAATTGATTAAACTCTTGAATAAGTAGAATTGCATCCAAGAGGTCAGGAAGACCAGAATATTGGATGCTAAAATATAAAAGAAAGATATTGGCAGAGGCCAATAGGTTCTTAGTAAGCCCACAAAAACTGTGTATAGGAAAAGATATTGGCATGGGCCAATAGGTTCATAGTTAGCCCATGAAAACTATGCATTAAAGAAGATGTCGAAAAGACAGGTTCATAGTAAGCCCATGAAAACTATGATTGAATAATGGCAGAGGCTAGTAGGTTTGTAGTTAGTCCATGAAAACTATATCCGGATGAAATATTGATAGATGTCAATAGGTTCCTAGTCAACACAAGAAAACTAGGGTAAGAAGAAAGGATATTGGGGTTACCAATAGGTTCCTAGTCAAACCGTGAAAATTAGGACAATAGTAAGATATTGGAGTTACCAATAGGTTCTTAGTGATCCCATGAAAACTATGTAATTGGACAGCGAGTCCTTAAATGTTTAACCGGTCATTAGTCAGCCCATGAAAACTAACAGGTTAATATTAATCCAAGAAACTATAATTGAGACAGATAGTCTAAAATGAATGGGGATGGGTAATTCAAAATTGATTCATTTGTTTTGCATATCATCATATTGTAACTGTTTTGAATTGTTTTAACCATTGTGGATGCAGGAGCACAGTATATGGTTTTATAAAGGTTTTGAGATACTAGTAAGGGGATAATCCGTTCTGCTAAGCAGTGTGGTCTCACTAGATATCTAAATGATTTGAGATGGTTAATTATTATTCATACCAGGCTTTATGTCTGACTTGAAGTTTATGTTTTCCCCTTAAACTTTCGGGTACTCAATTGATTTTGAGTATTTTTAGAGTTGAGGTTTTCAAGTACTCTAAAGACGAATAAGCTTCCGAAGACGTGTAGTAGGCATGATATCAATTTAGAGTTCTCTTTTCTTTTAATTCCGCTGTGTTGTTTGTAATGGCAAAGTTATTATATTGTCTGTATATACTCTGATCATCAAAGGGGGAATCTTCATATGTCGCTCTTGGCGTATGTTGTAATAAATATATTTTCTCCGAACGTGATTTGCGAATTTAGGATTATGAAATGAATTGGAAATATTTTTAGATGAAATGTGATTTTGTTTGAAGTTTAAATTTTTTCCATATTCATGTGTTTCAGTGTATCAATGAATCTAGCTTCACCGTATTTGGTCACCGAGAATTAATACCTATGGCTAACTGCAGCATCCATAGCCGTTAGTTTTGGGCCTCCAAGTAGGGGAATGGTACAGATATTCAAATATATTGTCTCTTTGGACACTTGCCGAGCCCAACCAGTTCACTTTTCGGCAAGGGGACTCAACGACAATAAAGCTCATTTGCTCACTCTCCTTTAAGCGGACTTACTTCTTGCACTCCAGTACTATCTTCCATGATTTAAAGCGATTAATATTAGTCATCATGTTCAAGCATGTTTCAATAATCAAGGGTTTATCGAATGAATCGAATTCAAATACTAGGAAACAGAAAGTCAAATATTACAGTATCTGCCTCACCAAGCATTACAGCCTAGCATCCAGCTCAGAGCATGTCTAGAGACCAATCTAGATCCCATATACAAGTAAGTGGCTAGATTGCATTATTTGTATTTTTTATTGAAAAGGGTAAACAAAGTGTAGGACCCGAACCTGACTCCCTTCCATCCCGATCAAGAGATGATTATTCTTGACCTTGATCTGGGGCCATTTCTATTCGCTACGGTCGATGGCTATTCATGTTCCATCACCGCAATTTGATTTCTCATGTACTACTATAATTGGTAATCTCTGACCTATTCTTCAATCAAATCGTGCCGGTGTCTGCAGTCATTTGTGTTATGCCCATCCAGCTCATGGAATTAGCAATATTTTCCAGACGTCCTTTCACGATCCGTCAGTTCACGTCTCGTCGACTTTTTATATGGGATCTGCCCACGGTATCCAAATAAATCTACTTCGGCGTTTCATTTAAATTCATATAAGAAGAGAATTTCGGCTCCCTTCTTCGTCACTTCGACTTGTCATAGCCATCATCCATAACTCTTCAAACGCACCCAACACCTCCATATGTCAGATGTACCTCATCAAATGAATCGTTAAATCCATTTTCTCGTCATACGTAACTTGAAATCAGGTGAATTCCTAGTGTACCGAATATTCGAAGTGAATGAACTCCTACTCTCATCTTCCAAGTTCTGGTTAGGCAATCTACCCCTCATAGCTCGTCTCACTATCTCAACAAGTCTGCTGTTGTCATCCAAATGAACTTCCAAATTTGCATTCTCAGCCTGCCCCCTGACTCTGTGAGCGAATTCTAGTACATACTCCTCCAAACGTGCTTTTGCATTTTGATTCAAGTTTTTGTGCTTTGCATCATATCCAGGACGCACGTAATTCCTTCCTAGGCTAGGATGACCCATGCCCCCGAGCCCTTGTGGGTCAGTGTCGACCCATGTTTGTTGGTCTATGCCGACACATATATTTAGCTCGAGTTTGTCCCGGGTCATTCTACTCCACTTTAAGTTATCTACTCTCCGGCTTTAAGTCTTTGATTCTGATTTGCAACAACTTGGTCGTTCCCATCTATTCCATTCTCCTGAAGAGTTCTTTGTCATCTCTTCTTGGCATGCTACCATCCATTCCTACAGTCCATTCATTATAGTTTCCATCTCAAACCTGGTTAGGTAGATTGATGCGGGGTTAGCTCTTGAGGATTCCTCTTGGCGGCTGCCCCCTGGTTGATTTCCTCCAACAACGGTCCTTCTAATTGATTGTCTAGTCATTCTGATCCTTTTCAAATCTCAAATTAGCAGGTTTAAATATTTCTTAGTGAAAGCACCAAAAATTTTGAACCAAAAATGGAACAAGCACATAAAGAAAGTAAGTAGAGAATAAAATGTGAAGAAAATAAATGAAAAACGAGTAAGAAAGTGCACATGGAGATTTATAGTGGTTTAACATATTTTGACCTATGTCCACTTCAAGTTTACCTTTAATATACTGTTATTTACAGAAAGGAGTTCTTAAGGGTCTATACGACATCGTTAGGGGTAGGTATAAATCCGACAAAGATTACAAGAAATTAAAGAAAAGAGAGCAATAGAAAAAAGATCCTGAAAAATAAGCTCCATCCCTCTATTTATAAAGGTAGGGTGCTTAAAATCTCACATAAAAAATCTCCAGAACATTCTCCTTGCTATAGACCAGTTCTCTAAGAAAATATGTCACCACCTAATCGACTTGTATGGGTAGGTACAACTCCAAAGGTAGAGGTCGGTACCGACCCATAAGATTACAAAGTTGGCCGCCTTCAACTCTTAATGTTGGATCCTCTTATGGTTAGTTTCATGATTTCATAGTTGTTTGCATGAATAAGAGTTTATTTTGGAGTCCAAATGACGGAGTTGTAGAAGAACGGAGTTGCAGATTCAAGAGTTCGTGGAGATCGATAGAAAATTGCACTAGATCAACAAGACAACACTGGAAATAGGTTCCTAAGATCAAGTAGGGTTTGTGGGTAGAAGATGGGGCCCCTTGGTGGGATATTTATGGGTCAGCACCGACCCATAGGGTGGGGTCGGTACTGACCCAACTTTTGTGTACTTAGGGTTTTTGGAATTTTATGGTTTATTTTTATTTGCTGTATGATCTTGGTTGCACTTGAGTTTTGGGCTTCGTAGTCATCTCTTTGGGCTTCTTGTCTTGACAACTTCGAAGTTTAGCTCATCAACTTTGTCTGTATCTGCCCGATCAAAAGGCAGATAACAATATTAAATCATTTTAGGGAAGCAATAATAAATAAACAAGTCAACTCATTATTTAACAGAGAATATACTTAAGTGTGCTTGTGCTTTAAATTATGATCCAAGTAAACTTAAAATAAAAGCAATAGTGAAATAAACAATTCACGATGAAGAATTTTCAGACAACAGTGAAAAAACAATTCATGATGAAGAATAGTTGTACGTTTGTACTAATAGATTTCAAAGGTAAAATACATACCGACTAAACTGAAATTTATATTCATGATAGCATCAAAATACATACACTATCAAAAGTATATTAAAATCTTCATAATCAAATGTACATATTACGAGACAACATTTTCGTTACTAATATCATTATATACACTATTCTCTTTATCTTCAAAGTCATCTTCTTCAACTACGACTTCAACCTTGGAATCGGTATCATCTTCATTTCCTTGGTCATCACCTTGTTCATCTACGTCAACATCTTCATATAATTCAACTCCACCGAATACCTCATTGTTAAGTGGTTCTATATCGTTTACATATTCTATGATTTGATTACTTCATTTGGATTAGGATCATGTTGGTGCAGCCTATGCAGTTAAAGCGCCTAGTGGTTATATAGCATTGGTGGTGTAAAAAGTTGTAACGGGGATAAAGCGATATAGCAGAAAATAGCAGATGTGCAAAAAGCTTCATTAGAAATAAAATCAAATATTTAGAGTTAATTTATTCCTGTTCTCGCATCATTTGTATAGGAAAAAGAAATATCATTTAATTTTATATAACTAAACCAATAATATCATGATTTATGCAGACTAGATTTGGTGACTATAATATATTACTAACTTATATTGAGCACTTAGTGCCTTAAAATTAGTTCTTTACCCTAACTTTCTGCGTTTGGTTTAAAAGAGAATTAGTCAAATCAACCTTTATATATTAATGTTGCTAAAGTGGGTACTAAAATGCTTTGATTTAGTAGGTGTAGCGAAAAATAGTGAGGCCAAAAGCAGAATTAATAGCGCTAAATTGAAATAGCATAGCCGTCAAAGAGCGCTATGCAATATAGTAGGGATTTGGCGGGGCTTTAGCGCGGCTTTAATCGCATAGGGTAGCTAACTATCAATCATGAACGTGTCCAGGTTAAATGACCATCTTGGTTTTGTTTTCATAATGGCCCGTCAATCTATCTTGATGTTGTTCATGGCAGGATAAGGTGCATATTAGACTTGTTTTTCTTGTATCTCTAACCTAAATAGATCGTAAACTTGATATCACCTTTTGTGTTTTACTTCGATCGGTGGGTATTCTTTGTGTGCACGTCAAATTCCTATATCCTTCCTAGTATCAAACCAGTTGCATTTGAATAAAAATATTTAAAGCTCTTGTACAACCGAGTAAGGAAGTTTGTTTATTTCCTATAAAATGCGATAATATTCTTCTAAATCATCACTCTTGTTAATGCTTGTGAAACAGACCCTACTATTGTATGTTGTTTATATTTTCTCTAAATTCAACTATGTGAAATTTGAAACCGAGTATATACAAAATTGGATAGATCTTGTATCAGTCATTGGTCCAACTGCAAGTGTTCAATAACAAACATCTATAATTCCATTATCTAAAAGCTATATTTTTAATTTTTAAGTTATATATGACAATTTATTATGAAAAAAGATACATATTGGGTCATATATACATATTTCTTGAATCGGTCCTCTGATCATTTACTGGGGTAGTAGTTAGATTTGCTTCTTCGAATTGAGCATTGAGCAATTAATAATGTCAAAGAAAAATATACAAGACGAAGAAAATATTGCATTATATACCAAATTACATCTGATAACTCTTCATAATTGAGGAGCACTGTTGAGTTTGCCAAATTGAAATCCTTAAATAATTCGAAATCTCCATTCTTCCATTTACCACATGGACGTCCCCATTTTTTAAAAATATTGATAGAGAAATATCTGGTGAATCAACCATCTCATCAGTATTACGACCACTATTAAAATTTAATATAATGTGGTCTTCGAAATAGTAACTAAAAAATATGGATGGTTCATCTATAATATATGCTTGACAAATAGAACCTTGAACACCTACTTTTGTTTCACCTTCTTTTTTAGGTGACCCAGATATCTATATGAAGATTTAAATTAATAATTAATCAAAAAGTTGAATTTAGTTTGCACTATACATACTTTTCAAATGGATACATCCAATTGTATTGTATTGGCCCTCGCAGTAAATCTTCAGTTGGTAAATGTATAGGTAGATATTCCATCTAGTTGAAAACTCGTAGAGGGAATATTTCCTCCATACATAATATTTTTGGTATATCGGTTTCTAGCTATTGTAGACGAGTTATGTTGAGCGTAGTCGAGCATATATCTTTGAAGAATAAACTAAGCTCGGTTATTGAAACCGAAACCTTCTGTGGCACCAACCCTTTAAACACTATCGAGAATAAAGTTTTGAGAAATACATGATAGTGGTGACTCGTCAAAACTGACAATAGATGGTCTTTCATTTCAACATAATTTTTCAAGTTAGAAGCAATCTCGTTTGGGAACTTCAAAGAATCTACCCATTCCAACAGTTTTCTATGCTAAATGCTCTTCAACTCATGACAAGCTAATCGTTTGAATTTGGACATTTATCATCAATTTTTAGCTTTCGACAATTACTGTACAATGCAATATCCTTCCTGGACTTCAAGTCATCTTTTGTTTTTCCTTTCGCATTCATTATTGTATTAAAGTAATTCCCAAAATATTCTCCTCGGCTTGCATTACATCTAGATTATGTTGAATTTTTAAATGCTTCCAATAAAGTAACTCCGAAAATATACTTTGTTTGCAACAATTATGAATTTGTTCTTTACCAAGGATTTTTGGCTCTTTACCTAACTCGTGTACTTTTGAATAATCTTGAAGGAACTCGTACACTTCTTTAACACTCAGAATGTTAGGGGGTTCTAAAGTAATAATGGTATTTGCTCTGAAAATTTTCTTATCAAATCTAAAACGATCATTTTGATGTAGAAATCGATGATGAAGATCCCATCAACATTGTTTGCCATGGAATTTTAATCAAAAGGGTTCTGTTGAATCCATGCAAACAGGACAAGCAAATTTATCGGATACACTCCATCTAAAATGCGTCCCATATGTAGGAAAATCGTTTATCATCCAAAATAATGATACAAACATTATAAAAGTATTTTTTTGACACTTCATAAATTACAAGACCCTCTATCCATAGTCTTTTTAGTTCATCCACTAAAGGCTGCAAATATAAGTCTATCCCATTTTCTGGATTTCTTGGTCCTAAAACTATTACAATTAAAACATATACTAGTTTTTTTTATATACATCCATGGTGGTAAACAGTAAGATGTTAGAATAACCAACCATATTGAGTAGATTTATTACCAAATGAAGCAAGCGGCATGAATCCATTAGTACACAAACGAAGTCTTACATTAAGGGATTCTTTAGCAAAATTAGGATATATATTATTAAAATATTTCCAAGCATCGCCATCTGATCGATGACATAAAATAATTTTAACTTGCTACCGTTCGCTATGCCATCACATACTGTTTTACAGTAGAAAAAGATGAATCCAATCTTTGTAATCTGTTTATCAGGGGAAAGTAATGCATATGAGTAAAAGACATGGTTTTACCACTGGTATTTGTTGAATTATATATTTGGTTGTTGTAGAATTTTCAACTTGAAAGGTTTTATCTTCTTTCCAATATATCATGCATACACATGGAGATGTATCAATCTTTTCATACGACAGACTAATGGCAAATACTTATTTTTTTCATGAATACCAATTTTTTTCCAAGACATTATCTGATGGAAGCATTTCCTAGTAGAGACATGTCCATAATCAGATCCAAACACATCATAAGATTACGTACAACGAACAAAAATAAAACTATGCACAACAACTACAATTTATAGATACTACACCACTATCACCACCACCACCTACATCATCGGCTCTATCAGAAAATCATCATCAACAAAACCTAGATGAGGTAGAGCATCAACATAAAAGGCATTTAACTGAGCCTAAATTTGGAAACTTAGCCTCCATCTGCTTGAAGTGATCTGCAAATATCTTACGGACGGTGTGTAACACTCTGCAATTGTAACGATCAAATATTTAAAAAGTTAATTTAAATAATTAATTGTTAATCGGTAGAACATCCATTATAGTTAATTTTTCAAAGACGAATGAATTGGGTCTTTAATCATTCGTATCTGAGTTCGCTTTTCTGACACGAACAAAATGAGTATAAATCTGACTATGTTTGGAGTCGATGAATTCTGAGGTTGAAAAGTGTCGGGTGGAGATGATTTGGGCTAAAGCACATTGCTTGCCTATAAGTTCCTACCCTCTTTATATTTTCATTTCATTTCTCATTCACATTGCTTCTTCTCCTCTTTCACTAATCTCTTCTCTAATTAACCCTTAATCCCCTTATCCTAAATCAACCAAATCATGCTTAAATAAAATTCCTAAATTTATGAAAAAATAACCATAACTCCTCTCTTCTCATTCTCTATAAAACCCATTAAAGAATTGGCATGAATTGAAGTTTGGTGCTAAATCTCAAAATTAAAGAGAGCATGGAGATGAGTTTTGGTGATTTTGAGCTTGGTTTGAAGAAGAAGAGGTGAATGGGATGATTTTCCATCTATATTTATGTGTTAATCTTCATATTTTCGTTTATTGATTGACATGGAATTATATGAAGTGATTTGGAGATTGTTTGGGTTGATTTAGACTTGTATTCATGCTAAGAACATGATTATAGTATCTCATTATTTGTTTAGGACCTTAATTACTATTTTTGAAGTAGTTAGTAAGCTTAGAAATGGATTTTCGGATAATTGAATGATTATGTGTAATGTTGTGATAGATCAGAGCGTAATTAGATGATGTGATTAAGTGCATTTCATTAATTAGTATTAAAATTAATCAAATGGTTTTAGAAAAGTTAGTAAGCTAATTAAGTGAATAAGGTAAAGAACTATTTTTTATAAGGGAATGGTTTATTTATAAATATTATTTATGTAAAGACATAATTTTATAAATAAAAGCGATATTTTATAAAGTAAGTGGTTTTATAAAATTTTATAAAAGTGATATTTTATAAAAGAGTGGTTTTATAAAATAGTAAGAAAGTAATACTTTATAAAATAATGATTTTATGAAATAGTATGAATGAGGTATTTATAAAGAGAATAAGATTATGGTTTTATAGAATATTTATGAAAGCAATACTTAATTATAAATGAAGAGATTTAATACTTCAAAGGCTTAAATAAAGTTATTAGTTAGGATTTCATTTTATAAAATGATATGAGATTTAATAAAATAAAATAACAAAATGTTTTACTTTTACTGAAGAGATTTAGTAAATAAATGTAAGTTTTGATTTAAATAATAATTTAATTGCTTACATGAATATACGTGTACGTATATATGCACGTGCGAGTATACGTGTACGTGTATTTAAAGTAGTATAATAATCAAGATAATTCCTGTATTGTAACTTGAATTTTCGTATGTAGTTATGAATATGTGTGCATAGGTGAATTATTGTATATATATGTATGAGTGTATCTCCATTTGCATATAAATACAAGGTAAGCATCTCATGTAGTTATGGCGACTATCGTGTGTGTTAAGCTGCATGAGAATATACCATGCTGAGTAATCGCTCCGGTGGAGCTCGAAACGTGATTTATATAATTAAAGTGTGATTGTGTATGCGTATGTGTATTAATGTGCACAAATAAGTGTATAGGCACATGCATAGGTATCAGATGAAGCAGGATAGTCAATTGAGTTCAATTTGGCATGTTAGAGGAGAACAGGTCGAAAGAATCATAATCGGTTTTCAAACACATAAGGAACCACTTCCAAAATATCAACCAATGCACCCTGGAAGAGGTCCGATGATATGAAGACGAGCTAGAGGAGCTAGGCGACTCATCAGGTAAAGCGATGGAGAAGCCGGAGCTCAAACTGATGGCCCGGAGGCTTTCTACCTAGGCTTTATTGCCGAGGAAAGGTAGCAAACGGTCGATCGGTGGCAGACCACCGATCCACCGGTGGTGCACTTACTTGGGAAATAAAGCCTAACCATGGTGCTATTCGACGGGAGTTTCTTACTGGATCCGGATGCAACGCGAGTTGAGGCTTCTGTATGACTTTAGGAAGGCTTCGGGCTACTTGAGAAAGTGAAATGTAAGGAGAAGCTCGAGATTCGGATGAAATGCATGGTGATACATGTGCGACCAATGACGACCAGGCATGATATCGATGCAATGATTGGTTACACGGTCACGTCTAGTGAGCATGTACGATTGAGTGGAGTTAGTCTGTGCCCATTAGCTCTGACCTTAGGGTAGATATGTTAGCTAAATGGCATTGGCCTTATATTAGTGGCCGTACCGATTATGGAACTAATAGTAAATGCCATCTGTATAGATAGACGATGATGAGATATCAGTCTTCGTTTGTGATTTGTGTATTTGATTACGCGATATCATATTTGTTGTGTGAATATATTTATTCAGCGTCCATATTCCATTGTGGTTCCGATAGCATATTACACGAGACATGACCGTTATTCTCTTTTTAGAGGCATACGCAATGGATTTGAGAAATCCATGATGACTAGAAAGGGGGAGCGATCATCTAAGAGTGGACTAGACATCACAAAAGCTTAATGTAGAGGGTGTGGTGTGGTTCACATAGGATGACGATCATCTATGAGTGGACTAGATGTCAGCAAAGCTCGATGTAGAGGGTACAGTGTGGTTCACATAGATTTCAAGTAAATAGAGTAGGTCATATATCACCATAATTTTGGATGTTGGGTTACCTTTATCATAGTATATTCTTACTTTTCGATCATATTATATTATTTATGCTAACTCGTTGATTATAGGAGAAGCGAATGTTATAGTATGATTTCTTATATTTTGGACAGGTTTACTTTACTTGTTTATTGATAGTCCGGATTACCCTTTAGCCATGATTGTGGAGAGGACCGGCTAGGCCTTAGTAGTTCCTATTTATTTGTATATAGTTTTAATAAGAAGTATTTTGAGATAATTCCCCTTACATTAGGCTTTATGTCTGACTCGTGTTTTCTCTTTGTTTGTTTATGTTATGACAACTCTCGGGTACTCGATTGAGTGGTTTGGGAATAAGGTGCTTTGGGGATACGCTTTCAATACAACTTGAGCATTCTATGGTGGTGATGTGGATACTTCGTATGTATACTTGATATTGTAGTTGTACATGATAGATATGTATTTATATATGAGTCTTGATGTATTAAATATTATATTCAGGACTCGTCTATATGGAGTTTTATGTATTATTATTTTCTGTATCGATATTCATTTACCAGTTATTTCCACTAGTGCAGTCTCTTATATATTTATTGTTATCTTGTCTTGCTCTTGTATATTGATTATATTATATATTATCATTCCACTATGAGATTATGTTGATGTGCCTTAGTATAATGTTTGTTTTAATATTCTTTCTCGATAATCCTTCTTCTGTGGTACTCAAAAATCAGACGTTTGTCATTAGGTGCTGATTTCAGGTAATTACAAAGGGTGTGTTGTTACACTTTGTATCACACTTATGGCCATGTATACCAGTTTGGTTTAAACAAACTGGTACATGGAGATACATTAAGAGAGCATACTTGTATTTTCCTATTATATGATACTGTATACACTACGAGGCCTCGGGACTTTGATTTATTTCTATCGCTAGTCACTAAGGTATCATCGTTAGGCTAGTATGAGTAGATGAGGTATGGAAGCATGACTATGGATGGGCTGTATGAGATGCCTAATTAGTTTAGAGACTATTTAGCAACTAGAAGGAATGTTCCATCTCCCACGAATATTTCTTGCAAATGTGGTTGGCATTAGAGGTGATGTGGCCTTTAGGGCACCAGTATTTCCAACTCTACTAGCTTTAGACTCTTCGAAGCTATGTTCCGATTTTCATAGCCTTGGAAGGAACCCATATCTAGGTCCTGAGACTGTTGCTGAGATACGGCATATACGTGCATAGGAGGGCTTCCGTCGATATAGGTCTATGGAATTTCTTGCAAAGAAGATTGCTTCTCGGCATTTGGAAAGGGGAGACTTTGGCTGGGTTGGATATAGTGTTTGAGTGGTTGATGTGTAGGCCTATGATTAGGAATGAAATCAGGTGTCCCTTTGATTCTCAATTGACTTCTGAGAACGAGAAGGGCATGTAGCTAGAGCATTCCATCCATCTTATGCAGGGCAGCTTATCGGTGAAGGAGTATGTTGACATATTTAATCTTTTGTTATTGGGGATTAAGACGGTCAGTACTCCATTAATGCGGGCAAAGGAGTTTTCCTTGGGTCTTAAAGCATCGGCCGGGGATTCATTGCTTAGTTTTATCCCTATTAGGGGCCACTTTTGAAAGTCTCGCTGGAATGGTTCTCCTCTATGAGAGCATCCGTGAGGTACCATTTGAGATAATGAAAGTGGAAAGCAAACCGAAGTTCTAACCAAAGCGTAAAGACCAAGATACAAGGAAGATCAAGCTTATGCGAAGAAGAAAGCGGGCCTAGTGTGTCACTCTTATGGCATGTAAGCGCATTTCCCTAGGAGATGTCATCCGACTAAAGTGAAGCGTAAGTGCTTCAGTTATGATTGGCTTAATCACTTGAAGAAGGATGTCCTAGGTTTTAGAGAGGTGAGCAAGTGATGATAACTTATGCCTTATGGCATTACTGAGTCCTAGCATGCCTACTGCTCAGGAAAAATGGAAGGAGCTTATTGTTTGCGTAAAAAATGGCCAAACACCTCAAATCGATTTGTTGTAGAGCTTTTAATACAGGGTGTATAACACAGCTATTATATTTATATCATGACTAATTTTCATAGAGCATATTACATATAGGCTATGCAGAAAGTAAATTGCATTAAAGTAAAGAACATAAAGATTTATAGAGGTTCTGCCAAAATGTGCCTACATCCATTGTCCATTTTCATTATTCTTTCTATAGATCTTTGATATAATGTCTGAGATACAAAATATAATAATCCGAAGCTCAATAAAAAGTATGATATAGCTCAAAGAAGTCTTTTTGGCTGTACTTGGCTTCCTATCCTTGTCCGGTTGTTTCTATTCGGCAGTACCTGTTGGGCTGTTCCTACTAGGCAAATCTTATTAGGGAGATCCTGCTAGGCTATTTTCGCTAGGCTGCTCCTATTAATGAAATCTTGCTTGGTCTTTCCTACTAGGTTGCTCCTATTAGGGAGATCCTACTAGGCTGATCCTGCTAGACTATACCTGTTAGGTAGATCCTGCTACACTAATCCTATTGTCCCTGACATGTCTGCCTTATGTCATGCCTTCTCTCTTTTCCTTTCTTACGTTGGCAATGGTTAAGCACTAAGCAGTTAGATTCTCTATCAAACTTATGTTTCATAAAAATAATGTGCTTGCCAGGACTCGAACTCCTGACTCTCCATTGGAAGTTTGGTGTTAAACCACTCAAGCTATATATGTCTTTGTGCCATAACTTCCTTGTTTCAAGTTAGAATTGAATGAAACTTGGACATGTAGCTTCATATCATTGAGTAGAGTATTCCAATGCATCTGAATGTTCTATTTGCCTGAATTAAGTAGTAGCTCTCTATGGTGGGGCCCTAGTCGGTTAGTTGATGGATAAATTTTAAGATGATCATATCTTCCAATCCGTAGCTCGGATTGAGACATGATTTCGACTTATGTGCATGTCCCAACCTTAGGAACATTTTACAAGTGCTTTGACTATTGTTTTGACTATTCCAGTTTCCCTAACACTCGCCTTGCCCTTATGATTATATAGTGGCGCTTTTATTATGCATCTTTGAGCCATTTCTATGCTCCTTGATATCTTTTCGAAATCACCCTGCTGTGAGCGAAAATGCCCACAACACATGTCCCCAAAGCGTACTTTCATAGAATACAAAGTGTGTTGTGTTTCATCCAAACTCGTCTTTCTTTCTCATGCAATGGTTATCTCTTAAATATATATATCCACATTGTCGTCTGTTCGGTAAGCTTTCTATTGCTAAAAAAATGTAGAGCCTTGTTCACTCGGGGAAACCTTGTCGATCATTCCAAGACATCCTTTATAAGTATGATGTTCGCAGTTCAACCATTCGCGATAGTATAATAATCTAGCATGATTTCCCACCGAGTCTTATCTCTATCTTGTAGGCTTTTTCTCCCTCTAGTTCAACCTCCTTTCTTCAGGCCCTGAGGGCTGCGCATTGTCTTATGAATGTTCTGACAATATCAAGGTGCCATTTGGAAAGGAATATATAGTGGTTCCATGGTACGTGAACTTGACAATGTTTTACTGCATTGATTGTAGTTTGTCCAACTAAGACTAGTGGTTGCGATGTATTTTTCCTACATGATTGCCAAGTTATTCCACTGATGACTCCCTCATCCCTACCATGCCTACTTGTATCGATCAACCACCAAGATATTTGGCTAGATAACTGGTTTTTGCTGAAGTTTTGAACATGGGTTTGATCATA
The DNA here is from genome assembly GCA_030737815.1 of Allium fistulosum. Lineage (NCBI taxonomy): Eukaryota > Viridiplantae > Streptophyta > Magnoliopsida > Asparagales > Amaryllidaceae > Allium > Allium fistulosum. Next base: position 892,614,468 of record CM060902.1, read on the forward strand.
CGCTTATATTATGAAGCTAACCTTCTTTTGATGTTTATGCGTTGTTGCATCTGATATTTATTCATGTCCACGTTCTCCTTTTTCTAGCTAGTGATCATGATAAGTTTGTTCCATATGATTGCTTGGCTTGCTTGTTCCGTTAGCAACCATTCTCGTCGCTATCGTGCATACTTGTATGGGATCAATCATCAACAATTTTGGTATGGTAAGCAGTTTCTATGACTGATGCTTCTCTTGGCCCATAAGCACATATGTATCACATAGAAATTATGAATGAAATTGTTATACCTAATCAGGATTAATTATTGCATTATGTATGTATAGTATCATTTCTTAGCCATTAGCTTGTTAGTAATATTTTATTCCTTCCTCACATACTTGTACAGGGTCCATTATGACAAGTTCGACACAATAAGAATCTGGTGAAGTAGTTCATGTTATTTTGTTAGCTCTTTCACCAGCTCTTTCTTTGCTTCCATCATATTTGCACAGGATCAATCACTAGTAAGTTCACTAAGGCAAGCAATCTCTTGTGAATACCCCACCTCTATACCCATACTATCCAAGAGTATTACAGAGTAACACTGTCAGATAATATGGAGAATGAGGCTATATAGGGTACGCAAATGAATATTTCCTTGGACAAACACTCGTACGTGTTAAAACATCAAATGAATATCTCACAGACACATACACGGTATCAGTACAAAGTAATAAACATGTGTGCCTCCAGGATAGAACAATACATAATATATGACAAATACAGAGGACACAGAGTCAATCGCAGCTATACTTATATAATATATATAATACAATAATGTCACAAGGGTACAACATATCTCAACTATCAAATATATCAATATAATATGATAAGCAATCAACATACAACTCGGTGTTAAATATATTCAATGAATCAAGGTCATATAAATATCATACAACATCATAATATATGTCTGCTCTAAGCCCACTAAAACAAATGTCGGTTATGTCATCATATAACACCCCATATTTTTAGTAACATTATTTAGAATGGTTTGATTTAGCTAGTAGCCATGCCATGTTAAATGTAAATCAAAACGAGATAGCATGAATAAAAGTGTTAGGAAATAAGGGAGGAAAAATAGGAAAATGATAGAACTTACACCCTAAACCCTTAGGAACTCAAACACACGTTCATTTCATTTTTCTCAAGCAAAAATATTCTAAGGTCGGCCACCATTTTCAATATCAAGGGAAGATAAAGTTTGGATTTTCAAGAGGAAGAAATAAATCAACATAATCTAGATTAAATCTCACATCTTTAATCACAAAGCTAAGGTGAATGATTACTACATCCTATTTTTCTTATAGTTTTTGGTTTTAAGGTTAACCCAAAATGATTTTGCATGATAATGCCATGTTTTGGACGATTGAAAGTTTATGTATGCTTGTTGGTGATTTATACATGTTCATATTAGTTTTTACGATATGTTTAGTACGAAAACCCTATTAAATGACATCCAAATGCCTTGAAAATTTAAATGTAGATCAGAAATAATATTTTAGAGATGGGTTTTAATTATTTTCTGAATTAATGTGGATTTTATGTTAATTTTCTGCTGAAGAAAATGATTTATTGGGTTATAAGTTATTTGCGGCAAAATAAATAATTATTTGGATCTGAAATTTATATATGTTAGAAAACATATTGAAAAGGAGTTTCTAGAATTTTATAGAATTTTCCTAAGTGTTTTGATGAATATATAAAATTATTTAAGGTATGGGACTTAAATGTTTTATATATTTAATTAAGGAGAAGGATATTTTGTAAAACAAAAGTATAGTTTAATTCTGAAATTATGGCAGCACTTTTAAAAAAGAAAATTTAGCAACCAATAAGTGTTTGACAAACAAGGCAGGTTTGTTAAAAAGTTTACTTAAAAATGTTTTAAATTAGAATTTCATGCCAAAAGTATGTTTCACCTATTTTGATTTCGCCTAGGTAGCTTTCAACTAAGACCCTCCACCTCCTTCCACAAACCAATGCATATAGTATCAACATCTTGGTACACAGTGAATTGGACAAAGGTGGGAGGTAAGAGTCGAAACCAAGGGGTTCTGAAAGGGTCGAAGCGCCTTTTTGTGTTAAAAAATAATGGAGCGCATGCTTTGCTTTCGAAAGGATAGCTTTTGACTCGGTAGGCTTCCGACTAAGTAAAGTGTTTTAAAGAAAGGGTTTTGAATGGGTTGTGCTCTTTTATTTTAAATGATGCTTTCGAAGGGGTCGAAACCCCTAGCTACCGCCTCTCTACCTTTCGATGTCAATGGTTTCGAAAGGTATGCTTTATTTTTAAATTAACCACTTCTCCAATGCTTTCAAGAGGATGGTTTCGACACCATCACTTTTTCACTTAGGGATAGGTTTCGAGAGGAAGGCTTTCGACTTAGATGTTTTTAAATGGCCCTTTTGTTCTAACTGAAGTATAACCCAATGGTTTCAAAAGAGAATGGTTTCGACTTAAATGGTTTCGAAAGGTGTTTTTCCACATGTTTTAAATTGAACCAAAGTGCTTTCGAAAGGTTTGATGCTTTCGAAAGGTATTTAAAATGGTTATGAAGGGGTGGTCCCCCAAAGGGTTTCGAAGGAGTCGAAAGGTGGTGTTTCTGATGGTTTCGTAAGGGTTGAAATGGAAGGTTTTTCCAAGATTTTTGAAGGCAATGCTTTGAAGTATTTTAAGATATGATGTATAAGGTTTTAATGCTTTCGAAAGGAAGGTTTTCAAAAGTTTCGAAAGGGTTTTAAGAATGGTTTCGAAAGGAAGGTTTTGGCCTTTCGTCCTAGATAAATAAAGGGTTATACTTGGTTTCGAAATAGATGCTTCCAATGGTTTAGAAAGAGGTACTTTCAATTGAATCGAAAGGGGTACTTTCAAGTGTTTAAATGTTTTCATCAACTAAGGTTTGAGTAAAGCATATATAACATGGCAAGGTGATTTTAAGTAAAGCATAGAGTATTATATTTTCCTTGTTTCAGTATGGTTTAAAGATTTTAAAACAATTCAGAAAATTTTGGAAAGATATCCCTAAGTAAAATGACTCAGATATTAGAATACCATATGGGGCTGGTATAGGGTCGCGCCCTATACATTAGCTATTGGCCCTAGCTAACTTAGTCCAAAATTCCAGTGTGTAGGGCTTTGTCACAGGTAAGACTAAAATTATGATTACATACATAAGGAATATATTTGTATACAGAAAGGAAATTGGTGAGCCCGCAAAACCATTAGGATCACGTGACCTTGGGAGATGTTAAGTTAGGGATAGACCGTCCAGAAGAGAAGTATTTAATAGATAGTTAAAGACAGACCATCCAGAAGTGGAGTGTCAAACAAATGATGGATAAATTTTGTTGCTTTGTTTGGTAGGCCCGAGTACGCAAAAGGCTAATAGTCTGCCAAACAAAACTAAAGTGTTGAACATATAGTTCTTATATTACCTGATATGTATGTTTACATAATGATGCTTTAAAGTATTTAACCAGTATTGGTTGCAGGAAAAGATTTGCAAAAGATATGTTTTAAAAGAATGTAAGTGAGGGGAAACCCGTTCCGCTAAGCAGCGTGGTCTCACTTAACATTAATAATAACCGGGATGTATAGTATTATTCACACCAGGCTTTATGTCTGACTCGAATTTTATGTTTTCCCCTTAAACTCTCGACTGCTCAAAATTGATTTGAGTAGGCCGAGGATTGAGGTTCTTTCAGGTTTTTAGTAGGATGACGAATAAAGCTACCAGAGGCAAGCAAGAGGCTAACGGATAGCTATTTAGGAGTTGCAGTTCTTGTTTTGTGTTTATTTCCGATGTGTATGTATTAAGTCAATTATGACTATATGACTCTGGTCATCTAAGGGGGCATCTTCATATGTCACTCTTGGCGTATTTTGTAATAAGTATATTTTATCATTGCTTGGGAAACGTATTGGGATTATGTAATCTGAATATGGAACATCTGTTTTGAAATGTAATGGAAAATTCTATTTTGAAATCTTTGATTTGTTTCATATTCAAGTGCTTCTGATATTATGGGTACCATTAACATAATCGTATTTAGTTGCCGAAAGTTAATACTATAGATGAATGCAGTATTTTTAGCGCTTAGTTTTCGGCCTCTAGATAAGGGATGTTACAACTTGGTATCAAAGCATAGGTTTATGAAATACTTCAACTAAAAATGATTTTTGAAAACATAATCCTTAGGAATTAGAGTTAGGATCGGGGCATGAGATAACGCTATAGTAACGTACTTGTATTTGCTATATATAAGTATACACTTTATCTCTAGACACCTATCTTTGTTAGGCTATTCTTTTGTATCTTCCGAGGCTTGAATACAGATATGGACGAAAGAAGAGCAGAATCAATCTTGGAGGAGACAGAACCACCACAAATGGAAATGCCCGACCAAGCGCTAGAAGAGGTCTGGCTCAGGATGAGAATGTTGGTGCCGGTTTTCCCCAAGTGGACATGGGAGCCATGTATCTGTTTTTCATAAACATGATGCATGTTGGGATCGCTGCTGGGGTTGTTGGAGGGAATGTTACTGGAGGACGAGTTCAAGAAGCTCCGATGGTCAATCAGTATGCTAACTTGAGCAGAGACTATGCTACGCTTGGAGGAAAGCCGTTTATTGGGACTGAGGATGTTATCGAGGTAGAAAACTGGCTATTACACTTTGAGTGGATTTCACTGACTTAGGGCTCAATGACGAGCAAAAAAGGGGACTTGCTTCAAGACAGCTTCAAGGAGCTGCTTTGTTTTGCTGGAATACTGTAACTGCTGGTGTTGATGAAGAGACTATGACGTGGGTGGAGTTTAGGAGGAGGTTTCAAGAAAGGTTCATGTCGGTAATGGCATAGTCAATCTTGGTCAAGAAGTTTGCTGAGCTGGAACAAGGAGAAATGTCAGTTCTGGAATTGCTAGTAGATTCGAAGAGTTAGCCCGGTATGGATTTGCCACTGTTGACACAGTGTTGAAAAAAAATGAAAAGTTTATTAGAGGTTTGAAGCCAGAGTTGGCTAGGGCTACTTTACCGCACATTAGAGATCTATGTGATGTGGTGGTGGAAATGGCGTTGAGACATGAGGAGACGTTAGCTTGTTTGGAGAAGAAGAAGGAGAAGGAGGTCCAGGTTGGGTAGGGCCAAAAGAGAAAGTTTTTCCACAAAAAGAATACTCAGAAAAAAGGTGCAGCAAAGAAAGGAAAGTCTGAGGTGGTCTGCTATAAGTGCAACAAGAAAGGATATTATGCTCATGAGTGTCGTACCGGGAAAGGAAAAGGAAAAGAGGTGATTGGAAAGAAGAACATCAAGTGTTTTAATTGTGATCAGATCGGCCACTACAAGAACTAGTGCAAAGAGCCTGTTAAAGGAGACAAAGGCCAAGTGTTTGCATTGGAGCCTGCTACTTCAAAGCCGATAGTGAAGGAGAAGGGAAAGGCTGTGTTAGGAGGTACACTTCAGATCCATGATACATCTGTTAGCGTTTTATTCAATACTGGTGCATCTCATTCTTTTGTATCTCCATGTTTGGTAGACAAACTTAACCTAGAACCCACATATTTAGTTACTTCCTTAAGAGTTGCAAATCCGAATGGAGGATATGCGACGCTTAGGTTGAAGTGTGACAACTTAGAGTTTGACTTTCTAGGTTACACCTTTGTTTTCAGTTTGCATGTATTTGACTTTGTAGGGTTCAGAATTATATTGGGAATGGATTGGTTAAGTAATTATGATGCTAGAATATTTTGCCTAGATAGGAAAATATCACTCAAACACCCGGATTCTAGTTTATACCATAGAAAACCCTAGTTGTGAGGTGAATGCTTTGTTGGGTGTTATGGAGTTAGAAGATGAGTTGAATCGCATTTTCGTACTTAGAGAATTCACGGATGTGTTTGAACCTGTAGTTGGATTACCACTGAAACGAGCCATTGAGTTTCAGATTGATTTAGTGCCTGGAGCAGAACCGGTAAGTAGGCCACCAAGCAGAATGACGCCAATAGAGAGAAGGAGTTGAAAGTTTAGTTGGTAGATTTGGAAGATAAGAGTTTTATTAGACCAAGTAGTTCGCCGTGGGGAGCAGCCACAGTATTTGCTAAGAAGCCGGACGGATCGTCAAGTTTATGTATCGATTATCGTAAGCTGAATGAGAAGACGATAAAGAATCGATATCCATTGTCGAGAATTGACGATTTGTTCGACCAGTTGAGTGGAGCCATGGTATTCTCTCAGTTAGATTTGGTGACGAGATTTCATCAGCTTAGAGTGGCAAAATATAGTATACCTTTAACGACGTTCCGAACAAAATATGAGTCATATGAATGGTTAGTTATGCCGTTCGGACTCACTAATGTGCCAGCATTCTTTGTAGATTTGATGAATCGGATCTTCCTGAAAAGGAGTGCGGATTAAGGATCTTAAGGCTAATTTTTCACTAGAGCGGGGGAGGGTGAATAGTGTTTAATGGATTCTAAGACTTATATGGACTAAATTAAAATTATGACACAAACAAATGTAGAACTTAATCACAGAACAATTACAGAACCAAACACAGATGGAGAAAGTAAATAAAAAGCAGTAAAAGGAAAGAACACACCGGATTTTATACTGGTTCGGAGTTACCCTACATCCAGTCCTGTACCAAGGCAAACACCTCATATAGTTTTTATTATACCAATGTCGCGATTACAATCCTCAATTTTTAAAGGCCTTGAGGTACCCTCCTGTCTCACAAATCCGAGGCAAACTCTCTTGAAATACGGGCCACAAGATTACCCAATTGATTTCCAGGCACAACCACACCTTATAGAGAGACTCGATAAACTTTTGATTACAAATTATTCCTATAACTCTGAATAGCACTTTGATCTTCGAGAGAGGGTAGAGAACCAAACAAGAATGAGATTCTAATTTGATTCACTTGAGAATTCGCCAAAATTTCGGCACGATCTTAAAAATATGAAAATTTTAGAATATGGATTTGTGGAGAAGAAGGAGTGAAGAAAATATGAAAATAGTTAGTTAAAAAATTCGTTTGTGAAGGCTATTTATAGACCAGTAACGGTCATAACCATTCGTGAAGAGATTTAAACGAATAGATACTTCTTTTGAAAATCGAAACTTTTGAATTTAATGGCCACCATGTCGACATGGGGTATCTTATGATGTCGACGTCCCTTAGTTAAAACAATGTAAAATTTGTTTTGAAAATGGTATTGAAAGGAAAACAAGATGAAATGATTCTGGAGTAAAATAAACTAATTTTCCTATGTTTTAAAATAAAGAAGAGTAGAAAAATATATTTTTAGAATGTATATATAAATTTGATTTTAAATATCAAGTGTATATATATACATTATAAAAGAATATTTAAAAATCAGAAGATAGTTTTTAAAAACAAACGAAGTTTAAAACAAGAGTTTTTTTAAAAACAAAGACAAAGAATATTTTAGGGCTAAAACATTTTGAAAAGTAGTTTTGAAAAACCATTTGAAAAACCATTTTGAAGTAGTTTTGCAAGCTTCTTCCTGTAGAATATCTCATCACATCAGGACTCGAGAACTTGTACAAAACCAGGATGTTCGTGGGTTTGTAAGCCACTTGTCATAGGTTTGTAAGCTACTTGTCGTGGGTTTGTAAGCCACTAAGAAGATAGAAATGGGTTCCATCCCAAATGAAATTTGGAATGAAGATTTCCGTGCTATTATGAAGTGTTAACAATAAACTAGACAGATATTTTGAAATCTTGATCTTGATACTCATGAGTCTTCAAACTTGATTTCTTCATCCTTGATCTTTATACTGTACAGTCTTCAATAATCAGTACCTGCCTTATATATATCCTGCATAATAACATTCATATATATCTAAACAATAGTGTTAATATATAAGTTATAATAAAATAAGTTACAAAGGTTGTTGTCATCAAAACCACTATCTCCAGTTTCTAACAATCTCCCCCTTTTTGATGATGACAACCATATAAAATATACTTACCACTTCGATCATACCATAACTTCCCCTTACACCAACAACTCCCCCATACTCCTAGCCAACTATTTTATATAACTTCTCCCCCTTTGTCATCAACAAAACAATAACCTGTAAACCTTGAACTTAATAGAAAATAAGATAAACAAACATATGATATAAGAATGATAACTATGTATGAGTGAAATATAGCATCCTAAGTTAAATGAAATTCAAGATTTTATACACCAAAGATTGTTTTTAAAAGAACATTAATTAAGATAACACTTTATATACAAATTAACAAACCAATATATAATCAAGAAAGAAAAAAACAAAAATGAAAAACGAAAAACACTTAACGAGGACCCTTAACTATTGGTGATTTATGGACTGAACAATTTGGATAATAGAGACAAAAGTTTCCACGTTGTTCAACCAAGTTCCCATTTGCGTCAAAAAGGACCTCTCCAACGCAAATCACGCCATCGTCTTCGTCCATATGAACATCCGGATTCGGTAGAGGATGTTCTTCTTCTTGATCCTCTTGTGGTTCTTCCTGTTTGCACAAAAAATGGACAAACACCTCAAAGTTGTATGATTTAGTAGATCTTATGTTATTCTTAGTAATTTGAGCGATTTATGCAAATACGTAAAAAACAGGGGCTAAACTGTAAAAAGACACGCAGATTTATAGTGGTTCAGCCAGAATGTGCCTACGTCCACTTTATATGTTATTTCTCTTTTTTTTATGATTACAAGTACAAAGCTTTGATACAAGTAAAAGAAAGTTGTTTGAAGAGTTCCTTCCGTGCTTGAGCTCTCAAACTTGTCCCTCATTGTTGTACCCCTGCCCCTCTATTTATAGAGTGAGGCTAGGGGTAGGGGTCTTGGAGGTACATAGCAGCTGGTGGGCCTGGGCTGCCACGATCTGGCCTGGCAATGCTTTGGCTCGGTAGGACCTTGGTGACAGGTTGGTTCGGTGGTGAGGACGTAGTTTGGTCCGGTGGTGAGGACGTAGCTTGGTCCGGGGGTTGGAGACGTAGTTTGGTCCGGTGGTGAGGACGTAGCTTGGTCCAGGGGTTGGAGAAGGTGGCTGGTCCGGTAATGGTTGGAGATGCTTCATTCGGCGATGAACTGGTCCGGTAGGAGGTGGCCTGGACCGGTAGTGGTGGGAGGTGAGGTTTGGCTCGGTAGAGGTATGGAGACGGAGTTGGACCGGTGGTCTCCTTCTCCTGGATCGGTGGGGTATGGTTCGGTAGAGGTAGGGAGGTGGAGTTTGGTATGTTGACTTGGTAGAGCTTCGTCCGGTAGTGGGAGAGGAGTGGTTCGGTGGAGTTTGGTATGTTGACTTGGTAGAGCTTCGTCCGGTAGTGGGAGAGGAGTGGTTCGGTGGAGTTTGGTATGTTGACTTGGTAGAGCTTCGTCCGGTAGTGGGAGAGGAGTGGTTCGGTGGAGCCCGGTTCGGTGGTAGGAAAGGAGTGGTCCGGTGAAGAAAATTCACCCAACATTTGCCCCCCAAAGCAGGGCATATGTTTAACATATGTTGTGCTTTGTTCGTCGACCTCATTCGGTCCGAGAACCGAACCGGCTGGACCGGTCAAACAACTTCCTCTTATAAGTATGGGACATGTGTTTCTACCATTCTCCATCGTTTGAAGATAGCCGAATTGGAACTCACGTCTGCCGAACCAAAGTTATTGCCGGATCATCTTCGACTGCTGAACCAGGTAGTTGCCGAATGCCTCTCATATTTGAAACTATCGAATGAGTCTACGCCGAATGAACCTTTATTCTGAGAATGCCGGATGAACCCTTGTAATGAACTACCGAATGAAATTTTGTAATGTACTACCGAATGAACTTTTGTAATGAACTACCGAATGAAATTTTGTAATGTACTACCGAATGAACTTTTGAGTCCGAATGAACTTTTGAGTCCTGAGCGAAATCCCAGATTGCACACACTCGCTCCTTTACTTCCTCTATTCTAACGACATTCTTCTTTGTGTTTGCAGATAATGTCTCGTAAAGCGGAAACTCGATCGGATAAAAAGAAATCCGGGGGCGAAGGAAGCTCCCCTGCCGTGCCCCCAGCTCAGCCGAATCCCGAACGTCACGGACCAATCCCGAGATCACTAGTGGACGGGTACAGCCCTCAGGAAATTCTGAACTCCCCGCCCGACTTTTTTCCTAGTTCCCTCAAGGAGGAGCAGCTTGATGCCATCTCTCGTTCTTTCGGAATTGATAGGGCGCGAATGCTGTTGCCAGGGAGAGATGTCATGCCATACGACCCCCCTGAGGGGTACTTTGCTTACAGCAGATACCACTGCATGTGTGGTGCCATTCCGCCTCTTAATGCTTGGGTAATCAGCTTCCTAACATATCTCAAGGTGGCCCCATTCCAGCTTCAACCCAACTCCTATGCTATCCTGGTGAGCCTCTTCGTCATTTTCCAAAGGAAGTATGGTCGTGCTCCTTCCAACCGGGAGATCCGGTACTTGTATAATTTGAGGGGCTATAAGAAGGGGTCCCCATACATTAGCTTGGAGTCAGCCGTGACCTTCAAGCCGGTCTTGGACCTGTACTCTAAATTCAGCATGTTCAAGAAAGAGTGGTTCTTTGTTAGGGACGACTCCGTTTCAATCCGGCGCTTTACCTCTGGATGTAAGTTGATGCTTTTACTTATAATTTCTATTCCGATTGCGATGCTTCTTCTCATACTTTCTCATTTTTGCTAGCGACAGGTGGCTTTCCGGTTGTGGAGACTGACCGCCTGGTTCAGACGGCGGCTGAGATAGAAGCCATTCTTGGGAAATATAGATCATCTGCCTTCTTGATCAGAAATGCGATTCTTCTGGAATATAACTTAATCCTTCCGCAGCAGTCTGTAGTTAAGCTGAGGGAAACGGCAGAGGAGAGGGCGGCTGCTCAGACCAAGGAAGGTGTTACGGCAGAGAGTAGCAAGAGGAAACCTTTCACAAAACCTCCAGCTGTCGGAGGTAAGAAACTCAAGAAGTCGGACGGTCCCTCCCCCAGCAATTGTCCACTTACCCGGGAGGAGGAAGACATAGAGGAGGAAAGAGGCGAGGGTGGAGATGGTCGGGATGGTGACAAAGGTGGCGATGGCATCGGGGCCCTACTTCCTGGGCAAGCGGGCGAGATTCAGGAGTGGACAGATGATGCGTTCCACCAGGCTTTTGAGGGGTTGGATGAGGATCCGGCTTTGGTAGAGAAGACCGGGAAGGCGGACAAAGCCGGGACTGGTGCAAGTGAGTCTTCTCCGACCATTCCAGCCAAGGTGGCTCCGACGACTCAAGGTGAACTCTTGACTCCTGCATGCTTCATTAATGATAGGGACTTAGGAATATTTTATGACCCGCTCCCGTCCTGGAATGAAATCCAGGACTTATTGCAGTATCCCACTCCTCCCCAGGGTTTGTACAACCACAGCTGTGTTTCTTTTCCTTTTTTAACTTGTAATTTACCGCGTTTCTCGAATCATATAGTGATGTAAGTTTGTGACACTTGTTCTTTATATCAGGAGCAGGCAAGACGTCCAAAGCCTCAGACCTTCGACACAGGCTTGAGCAATATAAGCTTTCCAAAACTTCTGCTAAGCCGAAGCCCTCGACCCAACGCTCCGGGGATGTAGTCGGCTACCGTCCTCTTCTTGGGGTCATCGAAGAGGGTATTCAGCAGAGGAAGAGGAGTCATCCTTTATCCGAAACTTCGCCCGGTCCTCAGCTTCCGGCTCAGCCTCTTCATGATATCACTGAAGAGGGTAGCGAGTTTGCACCCTCTCCGCACCCGTCCAGAAACCCTTCCGTTACTCATATCGACCGTCCTGACTTGGCTCGTAATCCATTTGCGGGTCATCCTGATCTGGATCCAAGTTCCCACGACATTACCTTTGATGAGGTTACTGGTGAGCACCTTCTTCCCCGCAATCCCATGGTACGGGTGCTTGATGAAGCTAAGTCCTTAGATCTTGATCTACTTACCACTCGGATAGTTACCATGGGAGATGAGGCCAAGGCTAATATTGATCGGGTGGCGGAGGAGACTAAAAAGCTGATGGGGCATCATGCCCGGCTGGTTAAGGCCGGAGAGGAGATTGGGAGCGCCAATATCCGACTTCGATTGGTGGTTTCGGATCAGGCCAAACAGCTTGCGGATCAGGCTATTCAGATTTCTCAGCATGAGGCTGCTACTGGGCGACTAAGGAAAACCATGGAAGAGGCCAGTCGGGCCGAATTGCGGAAAATGGAAGCTACTTGCAAAGAACGGATTGACATGGCTATTGCCACGGTGGACGAGGTTCGGAAAGCGGATCTCGAGCAGGTGGAGGAATTGTCCGGGAAACTTGAGGCTGCAGAGCTTGCTCAAGCCAAGTTGAGGGAGGAGATGGAGGCAATGCGGGGATCCCTTCTGGTTGACTGCTCGAGATACCGATCGGAGAGAGATGCCGCCGTTGGGAGGTTGTCGGCTTCCGAGGCCCGGATGAGGGAGTTTGAGGAGAATGAGGGGATGATGGACGAAATGCTCCAGGATATGTACTTCCGTACCTGGAAGCAGGGCAACCTGTCCTGGATGGATGATTATCCCAGGGTCATGGCTAAGATTTATCTCCGGGCTCTGGAGGAGGCTAAGGCTGATGCAGATAAAGAGGGTGGAACGGTCTTCAGTATGGATGTGGTCACTGCCCAGTTTACCAAGGAGGAGAAAGTGGCGGTAAAGGAGGGTATGCGGCTGCTCGCTGCTGAGGAGGCAGGTGTGCAGGTAGAGGATGACGACCAGGATGGTCAAGAAGCAGGTGCTGGTAAGTCTTCCTTTCTAGTCTTTCCGTTAACTTGGTTACTTATCGCTAATGAATTCTTTTTATGACCGGACAGGTGGGCAACAGAGCAAGGACAAGACTCCGACGCAACCGGCTCCCTGATTAGACCTGGAAAATTCTTTTTGTAGACTTGACATGGTTGTATACGTTAGTCTTAAGACAGTAGAGTAACTTCTAAGTTGTAATTCTTGCTACTTGTAACAATCAACATTATTCTTGACGTGTAATTTTTTAACTTAAGCTGATTTTGTCGTTTCTTGAATATTTGTTGCTATTTCGACATACCGTATGAGAAATGTAGCTATGTATATTCTTGTAATTAAATTGTGTTTGATGTTAGACTCCGGTTCTAAACCATAATTTTATGACTTGCAATATTAGCATGTGGTGTGAACAAATTATAGTCATGTATTTGTACATAAAAGAAGAAAATACCGCCTTTCATGTTTTAATCGTAGATGGCAGTCTTGAATATCTTGTAGGACCGAGCATGGAATGTAGTCGAATGTCCTGCCACTGTGAGTCCCTACACCCATTGGCGAGTATCTCCTACTCTGTATCATGTACTTTAGGGATTGTTATAGGGGATAGGAAAAAAGCTTTTTAAATAAAATTGAAATACGTAAAAAAGGTAAAACTTCCAATCACGGAAGGCCTTCGATGTGCTTAAGTTCGTGGCAAACGGGTTTTGTAGTCACTTTCCCTAGCCGTGGGTCTTGGAGACATTCGTCACCCATCTTACGCCTCCGCGGGGAGTTAATTCTTTTTTACCACAGCCGCACTTAAGACACATCGGAGCCGAGATCGCGCGCAGTAACTACCCGGGCCATTATGGCCCGTAATCGTGGGTATTATTCGATTTACTGTGGCCGGCTAGCGTGGGTGCCGATCGTCAACTGTGAACTGCCCCTGGCTGGCCACACCTTATGTTGGGGCTTATAGTCGGTTCACAGTTGCCGGCGAGCCTAACGCCGTAATGAGCTGCCTCGGCTATAGTCGGCCTTCTCGGTGGCTTATAATCGGCTCATTACAGTTGGCTTTCAGGGCCGTCGCGAGCAATGAGTTAACCCGCAGCAGAGGGATGCTGGAGCAAAAGTGTCTCATTGGCGAGGGCATAGATTCGCATAGTACCTGTTGGGTCTTGTCCAGGTGAAGTTGCGTTGTGGAGTGCTTTGAATAGAAATGCTATATACTCAGGATTTTGTTCAACAGAAAAGGATAAAGTTAACAAGCAGCCAAGATACAAAGGAACAAGTTAAAAAAGAGACAGGGTTTTTTAAAGTGGTTCGGCACGAAAATGCCTACGTCCACTGATTCTCTTTGTTAATTCACTTCATATGGGCAATACAAGTTAAGAAAAGTATCGACGGAGGTGTTGGATGTTCCATGCCCTCTGGAACACCTCTCCGTCCACTGTTGACAAAATATAGGCTCCGTTGTGGAGATCTTTATGAATTACATATGGTCCATCCCAGATTGGGTCTAATGCTCCGGGGCGAGGGAAGATTCGCTTGAGGACAAGATCCCCTTCCTGTAAGGTACGATGCTTGACTTTGGAGTTGTATTGTGTTGCCACTTTTTGCTTGTGGGCTGCTGTTTTGAGGACTGCATCGTTTCTTCTCTCCTCGATTAGATCCAAAGACATGTGAAGGAGTTCTTCGTTCTCTTCTGGGTTATAGTGGATCCGACGGTGGGAAGGCACAATAGTTTCAACTGGAAGCATAGCCTCCGATCCGTATGCCAAAGAGAAAGGAGTGTGCCCTGTCGATGTTCTGAAAGATGTGCGATAGGCCCATAGTGCCGTAGGAAGTTCATCCACCCAAGCGCCCTTTGATTTTTCGAGCTTCTTTTTTATTAGAGTTTTCAGAATTTTGTTGACTGCTTCGACTTGTCCGTTTGCCTGGGGATATGCTACGGATGAGAAGCTTTTATGAATTCGGTGTTCTTGGCACCAGTTGGCGAATTCCTCGCTGTCAAATTGAAGTCCATTGTCTGATATGATTTTGAGTGGGACTCCATACCTGCACAGAACATTTTTGATCAAGAAGTTAATAACTTTTGCTGAAGATACTTTATTCAGAGGTTCTGCTTCCACCCATTTGGTGAAATAATCAACTGCCACTATAGCATATTTGGCCCCGCCTCGGCCCATCGGTAGCTCGCCGATTAAGTCAATTCCCCATATTGCGAAGGGCCAAGGGCTGGTCATTTGAGTAATCTCAGTTGTTGGTAGCCGTGGAATCTTAGCAAATTTTTGGCATCTGTCACATCTCTTGACGAAATCTGAGGCGTCCTTGCTTAGGGTGGGCCAGAAATATCCGTATCGGAGTATCTTTTTTGCTAATGTTTGCCCCCCGGTGTGATCTCCACAGCTCCCCTGATGGATGTTGGATAAGATTTCCTTGGCTTCCCTTCCGGCGACACACCTTAATAATGGGTTAGAGAAACCGCGCCGATAGAGGATGTCTTCTTGTATTGTATAGCGGGACGCTTTCCTCAAGATTTTCTTGACTTCATTACGCCCGTTGGGTAGTGTGCCACTTTGTAGGTAGTCTCGGATGGGAGTCATCCAAGTTGCTTCTTCGGCTGCGGCTATCAGATTCACTTGCTCAAAACTTGGGACCGTTTGCTTTGAGATGGTTACTGCCCCGAAGATGGCGATGTCTCTCATACTCGCTTGCTTTGCCAATTCGTCGGCCTCTTGGTTCTCTTCCCGAGGGATGTGTTTGACTAAGTACTGATCCAATCGGCTGAGAAGCAACTTGGTCTTCTTTAGATATGCTATGAGTCGTTCCTCTCGAGCTTGGAATTCTCCTAGTATTTGATTAACAATAAGTTGAGAATCGCTGCGAAGACACAAAGAATTGGCTCCGATTTCTATGGCAATTTCTAGTCCAGCTATCACTGCTTCATATTCTGCATCGTTGTTGGTGGCAGCGAACTCCAACCTTATAGCATAGTGCAGTTTATTTCCCCTGGGAGTGATTATTACCACACCTGCCCCCGAGCCTTGTTCGTTAGATGCACCGTCCACAAAGAGATTCCACTTGATATCTTCTGTTATTTCCAGTTGCTCCTTATCCTCGTTGGTAGTGAACTCTGCAATTAAATCAGCCATGGCTTGTCCCTTGATGGCGGTGCGAGGGTGATAGGTGATATCATATTGACTCAGCTCAATACACCATTTAAGTAGTCGCCCGGAAGTGTCGGGACGATGGAGTACCTGCCTCAGTGGTTGATCGGTCAGAACTTTGATGGAATGGGATTGGAAGTAGTGACGTAGTTTTCGTGAAGTGATTAGTAAACAGTATGCTAACTTTTCAAGTTTAGGATATCTGACTTCTGCCCCAGTAAACCTTTTACTGACGAAGTAAACTGGTCGTTGCGTGCGGTTGTCTTCCCTTACCAAGGCAGCGCTTAAAGCGTGAGATGACACAGCAAGGTATAGGTATAATTCTTCGCCTTCGCTTGGGGTCGAGAGTACCGGTGGTTTCTGGAGGTGTTCGATTAGGTTAAGGAAAGCGGTTAAGCATTCGTCCGTCCATTCGAACTTTCCTTTATCTTTCTTTAGAGCTTCGAAAAAGGGGACGCACTTGTCCGTTGCTTTGGAGATGAATCGGCTTAGGGCGGCCACTTTTCCATTTAGGCTTTGCATTTCCTTTCGGGTGGAAGGTATCTTGATGTCCCTTAATGCTCGGACTTGTTCAGGGTTTGCTTCAATCCCTCGGGCATGGACGATGAACCCTAAGAATTTTCCCGATGACACTCCGAAGGAGCACTTTAGTGGATTCAACTTCATTCCATACTGTCGAAGTACCTGGAACATTTCGCCTAGGTGGCTTACGTGATCTTTGGCTTTCCGTGATTTCACCAGCATGTCGTCTACATATACTTCCATAGTTTGTCCTATTAGCCCTGCAAACATCTTGTTGACGAGGCGCTGGTAGGTGGCTCCTGCATTTTTAAGTCCGAAGGGCATCACTTTGTAGCAGTATAAACCCCGGTCGGTGATGAAACTAGTGTGGTCTTGGTCGGGAGCATGCATAGGAATTTGGTTATATCCTGAGTATGCATCCATAAAAGATAGGAGTTCGTGCCCGGCTGTGCTGTCTACAAGTTGGTCGATTCTGGGAAGCGGGAAGCAATCCTTTGGGCAGGCGTCGTTTAGGTTGGAGAAGTCAATGCAGGTCCGCCACTTCCCATTAGCCTTCTTTACTAGTACCGGGTTGGCGATCCATTCTGGGTAAACAGCTTCTCGTATGAAGTCATTGGTGAGTAGATTCTTTACTTCTTCATCGAGGGCTGCTGATCGCTCTGCCCCCATACTTCTCTTTTTTTGTTTTACAGGCGCCTTCGTAGGATCAATGTTTAATACGTGGCATGCTATGTCGGGGGAGATTCCGGTCATGTCAGCGTGTGACCAAGCGAATACATCCAAGTTGTGGCGGAGAAAATCAATGAGTTGTTCCTTCAATTCAGCTTTCAGCTGGGACCCAATTTTCAGTAGCCTACTTGAGTCATGCTTGTCTACAGATATAAACTCCATAGCCTCTGCAGGCTCGGCGGTGGCCTCCTCCTCTTTGTCCCTAGGGTCTAATTCATTGAAAGGGTCGCTGGTGTATCGAAGAGGAGGGGCTTTCTTTAGTTGCTATGCTTCAAGGCTTTTTGTGCAGAGGGCAATCTCTACACCTTTCCCTTTATCTTTCCTGTGGTTGTTGCGAAGTTCGGTTACATAGCAGTCTCGTGCAATATCCTGGTCTCCTTCCACTTCCCCTACCCCATTGTCTGTTGGAAATTTCATTTTCAGGCACCATGGGGCTAGGACAATCTGGAAGTCAGACAAGGCTGGTCTTCCTAAGAAGGCGTTGTAGGCCGAATGGTTTTCTATCAGCACAAACGTCTGTTTCCTTACAACGGAGTGGGGATGGCTTCCAATCTCAACAAAGAGGTCCAGCTGCCCGAGGGGCATCTTCGCATCTCCAGTGAAACCGTGTAGTGGTTTATCGCAGGGAGATACATCCTTCATTGATAGCTTCATTTTGTCGAATGCGTGTTTGAACAGGATATTTACAGAGCTTCCAGTGTCTACCAGGATTCGGTAAACTTCGGCGGGACCGAGTCGGGCAGAGATAACCATGGGATCCATGTGAGGGTACTGTCTTCCTTCTAGGTCGCGTTTACTGAATGTGATATCATCACTTTCTTTCCGCTTTGGGTGGCGCTCTTCTATAACCGTATTGACACAGTCTTTATTGTCTCTAAGCGACTTCCCATATCTTTCCATCTCTCTCCAACTTCTGTCTGCGATGTGCGGACCTCCTGAGATGGTATGGACCACTATCTTCTCTTGACTAGAGCTGCTAGCGTTGCGGTTTCCTCTGTCGGTCCCTGGTGAGGGTAGCCTTGGGTTTTCATTGGCAGGAGCTGGAGTCCTGTCTTGACTTTTTACATAACGTTCCAGTTTCTTCCTTCTGATGTGTTCCTCAATCAGATCTCGGAGATGATGGCATTCGTTGGTATCATGTCCGTGAGATTCGTGGAAGCGGCAGAATTTTCCAGACTTCTGTGCGTTATCTGATTCCTTCTTGTATGGTGGGCGTTTGTATCTAACTTCGCCTTGGGTGGCAAGGAAGATATTTTCGACGGTCTCGTTCAAAGGGGTGTAAGTGTCGAATCTTGGTCCTGGCCGATATAGGCGCTTTTCTACCTTCTTACCCCCAGCATTGTCTCTGGAATCATTTCTTCGAACGTCCCTTGCCACAGCAGGGGCGTTGCCATGGGTCGTCTTACTTTGCTGTCCTGACTGCCCCTCAATGGCAGCATCCTCAAGCCTCATGTATTTCCCGGCTTCATGGAAGAAATCGGGTAAAGTAGCTGGTTTTTCTTTTGTCAATCTTCTAGCAAATTTAGTGTCCGGATGCACCCCACTGCAGAGGGCCATTAGGATAAGCTTCTCATCGGCATCTTGAACTGCGGCTGCTGCGGCGTTGAATCTGGTTAGGTATTGCTGCAGCTTTTCTCTAGGTTTCTGTTTGACGCTGGATAAGGAATAAGCGTCCTTAGGTTGCTCCACATGAATGCGGAACTGACTGATAAATTTTTCTTTCAACATTTCCCATGAGCTGATGGATCCTTGGGGTAGATGACAAAACCAGGAGGTAGCAAGATCTGCTAAGAAGAGCGGAAAGCATTTGCACAGTACTCCCTCTGTTGCTCCACTCATGAGCATATGCTGCGTGTACCTCTGTAAGTGTACAACGGGATCGGAGGTTCCTTTGTAGGGTTCCATTGTTGGCATCTTCCATTCTCGGGGGGTGATAGCAATTTCGATATTGCGGGCGAAAGGGCTGGTTACCCTAGCGCCTATCCCTCGATCTCTTTGCTCCCGTTGGACACACTCTCTGAATAAGCGTGCCATCCTTTCATCAGAACTTGGAGTAGATAGAAATGAGTTTGGTTCTGTTCTGTGGGATTGATTCCGTCCAGACGACCTGTAGGGATGGTATCGTCTATCATTCCTCATATTTTCCAGTGGCTGCCTTTGATCTTCTGGGAGCACGCTTGGGTCAGCTACAGTTGGCCCTTGCCTTGATCTTCCCCTGTTGGGTTCTGATCTAAGCACTTCCTCGGGTCCAACTTCGGGCTGAACTCTAGCTCGGCCCCGTTCACTGGTGTTTATGTGGTTAGGCAGCATGACAGGCTCAGCTACAGTTGACCTTCGCCCGGTACCTTCCCCGTTGGGTTCGGTACCAAACGTTTCCTCAGGCCTAACTTCGGGCTGTGCTCGGTCTCGGCTCCTACCATGGCTACTTCTGCCGTTAGCTCCTTCGAAGAAGGAAGATCTTTGCTGTCTCTGAGATCCTCCAGACTGGGACTCGCCCCATGATTCAGTGTTGCGGTTGGATTCTTCAGCGTCCCTCAAGCGTGACATGAGATGGTCCACCAAGGCTTCCTGCTAGGACGTGAAGCGGTTAGTTACTTCAACAACAACTCTGTCCAAATCTGTCCTAGTAATTGCTGCAGGCTGTTCTGTGGCAGGAGTGGTTGGGTTAGCCTGTCCTTCATTTGTTACCGTTGCTGGAGGAGGACGATTTACTTGATTCGTGACAGCTGGATCTGGAAGACTGCTGGATGCGATGTTTTTTCCTTTGTTAACATCTTTTCTCTGTTTGGGAGGCATGTTTTCCAAGTGGCGGACGATGCTGTTAGGAAAACTTGTTAAGTAGATGAAGCTGAAGCTTCGAGCTTCTAGCTCTCAGTGAAAGCACCAAAAATGTTTGCACAAAAAATGGACAAACACCTCAAAGTTGTATGATTTAGTAGATCTTATGTTATTCTTAGTAATTTGAGCGATTTATGCAAATACGTAAAAAACAGGGGCTAAACTGTAAAAAGACACGCAGATTTATAGTGGTTCAGCCAGAATGTGCCTACGTCCACTTTATATGTTATTTCTCTTCTTTTTTTTATGATTACAAGTACCAAGCTTTGATACAAGTAAAAGAAAGTTGTTTGAAGAGTTCCTTCCGTGCTTGAGCTCTCAAACTTGTCCCCCATTGTTGTACCCCTGCCCCTCTATTTATAGAGTGAGGCTAGGGGTAGGGGTCTTGGAGGTACATAGCAGCTGGTGGGCCTGGGCTACCACGATCTGGCCTGGCAATGCTTTGGCTCGGTAGGACCTTGGTGACAGGTTGGTTCGGTGGTGAGGACGTAGTTTGGTCCGGTGGTGAGAACGTAGCTTGGTCCGGGGGTTAGAGACGTAGTTTGGTCCGGTGGTGAGGACGTAGCTTGGTCCGGGGGTTGGAGAAGGTGGCTGGTCCGGTAATAGTTGGAGATGCTTCATTCGGCGATGAACTGGTCCGGTAGGAGGTGGCCTGGACCGGTAGTGGTGGGAGGTGAGGTTTGGCTCGGTAGAGGTATGGAGACGGAGTTGGACCGGTGGTCTCCTTCTCCTGGATCGGTGGGGTATGGTTCGGTAGAGGTAGGGAGGTGGAGTTTGGTATGTTGACTTGGTAGAGCTTCGTCCGGTAGTGGGAGAGGAGTGGTTCGGTGGAGTTTGGTATGTTGACTTGGTAGAGCTTCGTCCGGTAGTGGGAGAGGAGTGGTTCGGTGGAGTTTGGTATGTTGACTTGGTAGAGCTTCGTCCGGTAGTGGGAGAGGAGTGGTTCGGTGGAGCCCGGTTCGGTGGTAGGAAAGGAGTGGTCCGGTGAAGAAAATTCACCCAACACTTCCATAGGCTCTTCTTCTTCAAAATCCATGGCTTATGACGATTCTTCGATGACAATGGGATTGGCATGGTTATCCATAAGGAATTTTTGCAAATTCCTAAGACTTCTGCCTTGCCTATCTTGTTCTCTAGCCATTCACTGTTGACTCACTTGAATTTCCGTCATCATTTGAAGCAAATCTTTCATCTTCTCTTGTAATTTGATGACTCGTACGTGTGTGGAACGTTGAAAAGGGCCAAAGGAGAAGTGGGTGAAGAAGGTTCATTATTAGAAGAGGAAGCCATTAATTTACTGTTTTAGAAGTTTATTACACAGAATAGAACAGAGAAAAGGAGTAAAAGTCGAAATATATAAATATATAACTAAATAACTAATTTTAGAGGGAAATTTAAATTTGAAAATCTCGGCCTGTATGCCGACATATGGGGATGGGTCATGTCGATATGCCCAGTTCAATTTTTGAAATTTTTTTATTTATATTAATTATTAACTATACTTGTATTATTTATAATTTATATTTCAGTTAATGAACATATACCTAATTCTCTTCTAAATTTAGTAAAGTTTTGTTCATTTAATGGTTTGGTTAATATATCAACAATTTGTTTTTCAGTATTAATATATTCAAGAGTTATGACTTCTTTACTTAAAACTACATTAGTTGTCATTGGAGTTGGTTTCCCACTAGAAGTGGTCAATCCAAATTTATTAATTAAATCCTTAGCATATTTTTCTTGACTAATGAAAATTCCTTTATCTAATTGTTTGATTTGAAGTCCTAAGAAGAAGCTTAGTTCTCCCATATGACTCATTTCAAATTATTTAGTCATTATATCTGAACATTCTTTATTCATTATGTTATTAGTTGACCCAAATATTATATCATCTACATATATTTGTACTAATTGAATATCATTTTTGTTTCTTTTAATAAAAAGAGTTGTATCTATTTTACCAATTTCAAAACCAGATTGTAGTAAATAAGATCTTAGTCTTTCATACCAGGCTCTAGGAGCTTGTTTTAAACCATATAAAGCTTTCTTTAATTTATATACATGATTTGGAAATTCATTATTTTCAAAAAGTGGAGGTTGTTCAACATAAACATCTTCTTTTACAAAACCATTTAGAAAAGCACTTTTAACATCCATTTGATATAACTTGAAATTATTATAATTTGCGAAAGCAAGTAGAATCCTGATAGCTTCCAGTCTTGCTACAGGTGCAAAGGTTTCGTCATAATCAATTCCTTCTTCTTGATAATAACCTTGCACGACCAAACGAGATTTATTTCTCACGACCTCACCGAGTTCATTCATTTTATTTTTATAAACCCATTTTGATCCAATTATACTTTTATCCTCAGGTCTAGGAACAAGTTCCCAAACATCATTTCTGGTGAACTGGTTCAATTCTTCTTGCATAGCAAGAATCCATAAATCATCATATGATGCTTCCTTTGGATTTTTAGGTTCAACAGTTGATATAAAAGCTACATTACTCATACTATTTAGTTGATTTCTTGTTTTAACTATAGATTCAATATTTCCTAGTATATTTTCTACAGGATGATCTTTTAATAGTCTAATTCTTTTATTAGGTTGAATGATTTCACAATTAGTTTCATTAGGTTCATTATTTAAAGTTACAAAATCTTCTTCATCTTCTATTTTTACAGTATCTTTAAAATTTTCATCAAAAGATACATGCATTGTTTCTTCAATAGTGTTAGTTCTTAAATTATAAACTCTAAATGCATTACTTCTATTAGAATATCCGATAAAGATACCTTTGTCGGATTTAGGTTCAAATTTATCTAAATTATCTTTTGTATTAAGAATAAAACACTTACTACCAAAAAATTTAAAATAAGCTACTATGGGTTTCTTAATGTAAAGTAATTCATATGGTTTTTTATTAGTTAATGGTCTAATTAAAATCCTATTTAATATATAACAAGCTGTAGCGACTGCTTCAGCCCAAAAGTTTTTTGGTAAGTTACTATCAGAAAGTATTGTTCTAGCACACTCTTGAATCGTTCTATTCTTACGTTCTACCACTCCGTTTTGTTGTGGAGTTCTTGGAAAAGAAGAAATTATGAGTGATTCCTTTTTTATTACAGAAATTCTAAAAAATTTCATTTTCAAATTCTCCACCGTGATCAATACGAATAGTTTTTATTTTTAAAGAAAGTTGATTTTGAATTCTTTTAGCAAAATTCTTAAATAATTCAAAAGCATCACTTTTAAGTTTAAGAAAAATTGTCCAAGTATATCTAGAATAATCATCTACAGTTACAAAAACATATTTATTGTGATTAATTGATTGAACTTGAGATGGACCAAATAAATCTAAATGAAGTAATTCTAGAGCTTTAGAAATAGAAACCATATCTTTTAATTTAAATGAAATTTTCTTAAGTTTACCTAATTGACAAGCATCACATATACTATCTACTTTAAAGTTTAACTTGGGAAGACCTCTAACTAAGTCAATTTTTGATAACCTAGATAACAGTTTGAAATTTAAATGACCAAATCTTTTATGCCAAATCCAAGGGTCACTTGTATTAGCCAAAAGACATAAGTTATCATTTGAAACTTTCATACTAAAGATGTAAATGTTTTTCTTCCTAATTCCTTTAAAGATAATATTTGACTTATTATCTTTGATGTGGCACTTATCTTTTACAAATTTAATTTTAAATCCTTTATCACATAGTTGACTTATACTAAGCAGATTATGTTTTAAATTCCTAACTAGCAAAATATCATAAATAAGAGGAGTTTTTGAATTACCGACATTGCCGATGCCAATCACATATCCTTTTGAGTTGTCTCCAAAGTTGACCAATCCACCATCTTGATATATAATGTCACTGAGTATCTCGGGATTTCTAGTCATATGCCTTGAACAGCCACTATCAAGTATCCATTTATCTTTCTCAATTTGCACAGTTTGTCCATTGGTTGTTGATTTTTCAAAAGCCATGTAACATGTCTGTTCCCGCACAACAAATTAATTCGGTATTAGCCAATCCGAGGGCAGTGTAGATCTGAGGCTGGGCCTAGTGGAAAAGGTGTTGTATTGTCTTGTTTATAAGTTCGACCGGTAATGATTGAGAAGATAGCTTCTAAACAGGAGGACGATCCAGTTTTGGATGAACGGATCAGAAAGTTAAGGGAAGGAACGGAGAGCGATGACTTGAAGGATTTTAGTCTTGACCAGAATGGGTGGTTGAGAAAGAAGGGCAGATTATGTGTTCCAAATGTGGGAGACATAAGGAAGGAAGTCTTGGAGGAATGCCATCGTTTGAAGTTCACTATACACCTAGGAGGAACGACGATGTATCAAGATATGAAGAGAAGTTTCTTCTAGGAAGGCATGAAGAGGGATGTTGGCTTATGCATAAAACAATGTTTGAACTATCAGCAAGTGAAAGCCGAACATCAAAAGCCAAGTGGATTGCTTCAACCATTAGCTATTCCATTATGGATGTGGGATTCCATTTGTATGGATTTCATAGATCGGTTATCGAGATCTAATAGAGGGAATGGAAGTATATGGGTCATAGTGGGCAGACTGACCATGAGTGCCCATTTCATTCCGGTTAAGGAAAATAGAATGGCACTTGTATTGGCTAAGTTATTTATGAAGAATGTGGTTAGACTTAACGGAATTTAATTAATTGAAGGGGTTTAGCCTCTATTTAGTTTAGTTTAGGCTCAAAAATAAATCAAGTTCTCTTCTTTCTTTTCATGGCTACTTAGCCATTTCTACTTCATGTAACTTTCCTCTTTTTTATGCAATGTAATTATTGTTTCCTTTTAATTACATGTTCATTTCCTTTCATGCTAGTAGTGTAGATTTTCTTTTATGCAATTAGAATAGTTTTCTTTCATTTAGCTTTCATTTTGCTTTCATGTTGCAAGCTACATTTGTTAATCAAATGACAAATATGAGAGGCTAAGCTACATTGAGTATCTCGGGATTTCTAGTCATATGCCTTGAACAGCCACTATCAAGTATCCATTTATCTTTCTCAATTTGCACAGTTTGTCCATTGGTTGTTGATTTTTCAAAAGCCATGTACCATGTCTGTTTCTGCATAACAAATTAATTCGGTAGATAACTTAATTTTTCATAAAACTATATGCAGACTTATGATACTTTGATGAAACGCATAAATTCAAAGTAGTATTAACAAAATTTTCTAAAAATGCCATTTTTAACTTTTTAAGTTTCAGATTATGAAATCTATGAAAACCTATGCTCTGATACCAATTAAAAGGGAGTGCGGATTAAGGATCTTAAGGCTAATTTAACACTAGAGGGGGGGTGAATAGTGTTTAATGGATTCTAAGACTTATATGGACTAAATTAAAATTATGACACAAACAAATGCAGAACTTAATCACAGAACAATTACAGAATCAAACACAGATGCAGAAAGTAAATAAAAAGCAGTAAAAGGAAAGAACACACTGGATTTTATACCGGTTCGGAGTTACCCTACATCAAGTCCTGTACCAAGGCAAACACCTCATATAGATTTTTATTATACCACTGTCGAGATTAAAATCCTCAATTTTTAAAGGCCTTGAGGTACCCTCCTCTCTCACGAGTCCGGGGCAAACTCTCTTGATTTACGGGCCACAAGATTACCCAATTGATTTCCAGGCACAACCATAGAGAGACTTGATAAACTTTTGATTACAAATTGATCCTATAACTCTGAATATCACTTTGATCTTCGAGAGAGGGCAGAGAACCAAACAAGAATGAGATTCTAATTTGATTCACTTGAGAATTCAGCAAAATTTCGGCACGATCTTAAAAATATGAAAAATTTAAAATATGGATTTGTGGATAAGGAGTGTAGAAAATATGAAAATAGTTAGTTAAAAAATTCATTTGTGAAGGCTATTTATAGACCTGTAACGGTCATAACCAGTCGTGAAGAGATTTAAACGAATAGACACTTCTTTTGAAAATTGAAACTTTTGAATTTAACGGCCACCATGTCGACATGGGGTATCCCATGATGTCGACATCCCTTAGTTAAAAACAATGTAAAATTTGTTTTGAAAATGGTATTGAAAGGAAAACAAGATGAAATGATTCTGGAGTAAAATAAACTAATTTTCCTATGTTTTAAAATAAAGAAGAATAGAAAAATATATTTTTAGAATGTATATATAAATTTGATTTTAAATCTCAAGTATATATATATTATAAAAGAATATTTAAAAAACAGAAGATAGTTTTTAAAAACAAACGAAGTTTAAAACAAGAGTTTATTTAAAAACAAAGACAAAGAATATTTTAAGGCTAAAACATTTTCAAAAGTAGTTTTGAAAAACCATTTTGAAAAACCATTTTGAAGTAGTTTTGCAAGCTCCTTCTTGTAGAATATCTCATCACATCAGGACTCGAGAACTTGTACAAAACCATGATGTTCGTGGGTTTGTAAGCCACTTGTCGTAGGTTTGTAAGCTACTTGTCGTGGGTTTGTAAGCCACTAAGAAGATAGAAATGGGTTCCATCCCAAATGAAATTTGGAATGAAGATTTCCGTGCTATTATGAAGTTTTAACAATAAATTAGACACATATCTTGAAATCTTGATCTTGATACTCATGAGTCTTCAAACTTGATTTCTTCATCCTTGATCTTTATACTGTACAGTCTTCAATAATCAGTACCTGCCTTATATGTATCCTGCATAATAACATTCATATATATCTAGACAATAATGTTAGTATATAAGTTATAATAAAATAAGTTACAAAGGTTGTTGTCATAAAAACCACTATGTCCAGTTCCTAACACTTCCGAGAGCAGTTGGATAGGTTCATGTTAGTCTTCATAGATGATATTATGATATACTCTAATTAGGAGGAGGAGCATAAAGTTCATCTTAGAGTTGTGCTTGAGACGCTGAGGCAGCATCAGCTAAAGGTAAATTTTTTGAAATTTCCATTTTTGGAAGAAAGAGGTGAAGTTTCTTGGTCATGTGGTTTCGGAGAAAGGATTGTCAGTTGATCCAGAAAAGAATAAAGCCGTTAATAATTGGAAGTGTTCGTCGATGGAAATTCTATCGGATTAGAAAACTTACAAACGGATTTAGAAATAAAATTTACCGCAAGCGCACGGCGTACACTTGTAGTACGTTGCGAATATGGGTCGATCCGCAGGGAATTGATGATTTTAAAATTCTATTTAATCAAATTAAACCAAAGTCAAGTGAAAGTTAAGCTAGAGTATTAGAAAATTAGCTAACTAACTAAAAGAAAAGAGATGCAAATATAAGAGTTAAATGACAATTTAGAGAATAAATCCACTCTCTAGATCATGTAGTTCAACACATATGAAATCATAATCTCTCTTTTATGGTCATTAGTGCTTTAATTGATGTGCTTATCATAAATATGGCATATTTGTGCTATTGATTAGCCAACATAAGCCATCAAACTATAACACATACCTTAAACCACTTACTAACTTTCATGAAATTTGACAATGAAAATGAAATCTATTTTAAGTATGGCCTATTAACTATTGATTAGAAACATAGACCATCAAATTTTAATTTCAAATCAATTTCTTTTGCCATAATCATATTTTGATGAAGAGGCATTTGTGTTAGTGATTGTTTAAGTATAGCCTATTTGGTGTCAACAATACAGACTATCAAATTCAGGGCAAAAACAACAATGAAACCACTTCAATCATTCTTCATTAAGCACAAAAAGAGAGCATGAATTAACAAATAGTTGAAGCTACATAATTAGAGAGCTTCATTACCCCTAAATTGAAGGGGTTTAGCCTCTCATATTTGTCATTTGATTAACAAATGTAGCTTGCAACATGAAAGAAAAAAGAAAGCAAAATGAAAGCTAAATGAAAGAAAACTATTCTAATTGCATAAAAGAAAATCTACACTACTAGCATGAAAGGAAATGAACATGTAATTAAAAGGAAACAATAATTACATTGCATAAAAAAGAGGAAAGTTACATGAAGTAGAAATGGCTAAGTAGCCATGAAAAGAAAGAAGAGAACTTGATTTATTTTTGAGCCTAAACTAAACTAAAGAGAGACTAAGGGAGGAGAAGAGGTTACATGAACATAATGGGTTATTTATACAAGCATGAAACCCTAATCCATAATTTGGGGAATGCCCAAACTACCCCTTAGGAAGTGTGGTGGCCAAGTAACCATTAGCATCCATTAATCATCATTTAAGTGTACATGAAGCCATTAATTCCATAAGCATGTGCATTAGCCTCTAATGTGTACATTAAGGTAGGTGGGTAGGTGGGGTCCTCCATGATCTTCACATTAAATTATTTCCATCTTCATTCCTTTGTGTTCTTTTTGTGCATGCATATCTTCTTCATGAAACCACTCGTAATGGAAATCAAATTCTTACAAAATAGTATGGAAATTTCTAATTAAATTTTCTCAAGTTAATTTATGCACAAAGAATGACTATTTTGCCCTTGGATGAAGATGAATATGTGACAATTTGGAATTAATACGGATTTTGGTTAAAACAAGTTAAAATACCCAATATGATCATTTATTTGAATTAATTAGATTAAATATGGTGGTAAAAATATGCACATTTACGTGCACATCAAATACCCCACACTTATCTTTTTATTCGTCCTCGAATAAAAAAAAACTAAGATAAATCCATTTTCGTAGGGAGCACGATCGCATTGAGCGTATGCAACAAGCGGTTAAACCTCTAGGTGTCCCCAGTAGCACGAGTGTTGTTTCGTGAGGGTTTTCAGCGGATACTACACACAAAATCCAAAAGCAGGATGAAAATATTTACAAAATGCATGATTTATATACAAAGATGTGAATGCGAGTTTTTGAAAATATTTACGAATGAAGGATTTACTTTTAAATTAACACAAATAAGCTAAATATAGGTTTGGTCATTATCTTGAAATTTAAGTAATTTACTCGTCAAAATTTCCAACAAAAATTAAGTTATCATAACAAATAGACAATAGTTTAACTCGTTGTTTCAGTTGATAACAAAGTATAACCATGAAATAGGTCCTTAGTTAATTATCAAAGTTTATTAAAGTGGTATTTCATTTCATTTCAATAACAAATCAAGTCAAATAAGTTAAAATAGTGCTTGGATTTCATTTGCTTGCTCTCTCCATTTTTTTGAAAATTTTATTGATATTTACAATATTTACATATGCCTAACTCAGATAAACTGAGGCCAGATATATTACCCATGCACTGCCTTGCAGACTGATGTGAGGGGAATACAGAACGTGGCGAGTGAACACTCGAGTGTGAACACCTATTGACTGTAGGCGTTATTAAAAAGAATTTTTATATATATACACCTACCTCAGATAAACTGAGGCCAGATATACCGATCATGCACTGCCTTTCGGGCTTACGTGAGAAAGGTATAGAGCATGGCGAGTGTACACACAAGTGTGCACACCTGTCGACCGTAGGTGTTAATAGAAAATATTTACATATATACAATTTTTTTTTTGGATTTTTTTTAGAAAGAGAGAGTTTTTGCAAAATCATCTTAGCACCACTTAACTTAGAAGAAAAAAAAATGTTATATCCTTTACTTTAAATCAACCACTTTTTTAAAACAAAGATTTTCAATTAGGATATATTTCATAATTATCACGTATGAATCTTCCTATATACTAGTTAAACCACTATTATTTGTAATCAAACTTCATTTTTATTTTTGTTAAGATGAATAAATTTTCAAAAATTTCAATTTAATAAACCAAAACCATATATTTATATTATAGTGTCTCTTTAAAAATGAATTAAAATGCTTAAAAAAAATTGTTTGTTTTTTTGTTTTTGAGATTTTTTTTTAATTTTGGAAAAATTGAAAATGATGGTGAGTCTCCCCCCACACTTGATTTTGACTGTGTCCCCACAGTCAACCCAAGTGAAAGGAGAAAAATCAAAATAAAAATGGCATTTATTTAAATGAAAATTAACGGTATTTACACGAGATCAGAAAGTATATCGTCAAAAAGTAAATGAAACGGTCTTCCAAAGACCGATTCATTTGTCTCGTCAAGTATACGAGATACAGCTTAAGCTCGGAAAACCAAATCATAAAAGATTTCGAAGTTGAACGTTGATTTGGAAAAACAAATGTTATTTTATTAAAAATTGAACGAGTTGTTTTGTTTTCAATGATTTTTTGGGTTGATAAAACAATTGATCGAAATTCACATTTATTTTCACCAAATTGAAATTCAAGCTGTTCAGTGAAAAATTCTTTAGAATTATTGCTTTCAAAATCAAATTGGTGATTTAAATCTTCCCCATCAGAGTTGAACGACTCATTTTCAAAAAGTCCATAAAACTCGTGTTCGTTAAATTCAACTTCCTTTGTTGGATTATCAACAACTTTATTGCATAAATCAAGTTCAAAATTCAAAGTTGTTGTTTTCAAATTTTCAGAAAAAGGAAGATCGAGATTTAAATCGAGTTTCTCATCCTCAAAAGAATTGAAATCCAACTCAATTACCAAATTTTCAACAACTTCATTAAGATCATCATTTTTCATTTCATAAGTTGTTATTTGAAAATCGTCGATTTGGGTAAAAGATGGATTATTTCTTGACTCGTTACACGTTGAGATTTGATTTTGTTTATCACGTTGTTTCATATATGTTTCAAACAACGAATTCGTGTGATCATCATAGATTTCGTTCATTTACTCAACAAAATCCAATTTATAGTTATTAGCATAAGGATTTTTACTTTGAAATTGTTGAGGATAAAAGTTTTCAATTGTAATGTGGTTAAGATTATTCTCATTGCCAAATTCGTTTGAAAAGTTGTTTCCATTTTCATTTTGAGTTTGAAATTCATCTTGGAGTTCAAAATTGAATTGGCATGAGCTATCATCGAAATCGTTTGAATTTTGAATTGAATTCAAATTTTGATTATTTTGAAAACTTTGATTTGAATCATTTCCAAAATATGAATTACACAAATCATTTATCATTTGATTTTGTTGTGTAGAGATTTCAAGTAAAGACGAAATGCTCTTTTCAAGATTTGAGGGTTGGTCATCGTTTTGAAAATTTTGTGGTTCAAAATTTGAATCATTTAAACAATAGTTGTTGTTAAAATATCCATACGAATTTGGAGTGAAATCATATGGATTATAATTATTTTCACAACTATTGTAAAATTCAGGTGAATATGGAAATTCGGACATTTTCAAGAATGTTTTTGGTTTTTTTTATAAAGGAAAATATTTACAATTTTTTTTAACGAGCAAGCAGAGCAGTTTTATAACAGCACCTCCTCTTCTTCTGAAATTCTGCTTTGTCAACCTACACGTGCTCTTTGTCATTCAGAAACCACGAAATAATCAAAATGAAAAAAATGGCAAAATCGAAAGAGGAGGATTTAGGATTATCGTGGGTTTTCAGTTGAAGGTTACAGTAGGCGTTCGATTGCCAGATGATGTTGCGGAGGTGAGGCGATTTGAATCGATTGGGTTTGGTGGGTTACTGGAGGTAGGGATGGGTTGCGTAGTGGTTCGCGGCGATTGTGGTGTACCATATCGATTCAGGTGATTTCAAAATCGATGGTGGTGAAGTCACGTAGTTATTCATGTTCGCGATTGGAGGATGGTGATGATGGTGTTTACTGTCGTGATGGATTTGGATGATGGAATGTCAGATGGAAATGGAAATGAAGCAAGTGGTTGTGACGAGTATGATGTTGTATACAGTTGCAGCAGAAGTGATGAATGACGGAGGGAGTTTGTGGTTGTCTCAGGTTGAGGACTAGTGAAGTAATGTGTTTGAGTTGTTTCTGGTTGCAAAGGGGGTTTGGCAATGGGTTTGGCAGATGATGGCAAACACCAGATGAGATATGCTCTGGTGGCTCTGTTGTATTGTCTGCGGGTGATGGCAGGAGATGCTGGTTGAAATGTGAGGATGGATGTGGCAGGGGTAGATGGGATGTAACAGTGAGTATGTTGTTGATGGTGGCTGCAGTGGATTCAAGGTGAACAGAGAGCAAGATGGTTGTGGCGCTGCAGTGATTTTAAGTGAGTTGGTCACAGTGACTTGTTTGGAGTGGTGAAGTTGCAGTTAGAATGATGGATTTTGGCAGAGGAGTTGTGCTTCGAGTTGGAATTCGCGATTGGGTGATTTGTGAATGGTAGCTGAGTTACTAGAGGTCGATGTGGAAGATTGTGACTTCAGTTCTTGGATTTGTAGGATGTATTTGAAAGTGAGGTCGATGATGAAATGGGTGAACTTGTTATTGAAGTGGAGGTTAGGTGATTGTTGCAGAGAGGCAGCAGCGTGAAGGGGAGGACTAGAGTTTGTCTGTAGTTGTGTTGATGAAATGGTTTGTAGAGTATGGAAGTTTTGTTGAGTGTGTATAGTCGTATGTGTAGATGACAGGGTGGTGGTACTGAGTGTATATGATAGGGGAGCAAGTGTAAAGAAGTCATTGATCAGTTGATGTGGTGTTGTGGTCCGTCGATGACGATTGAAGGAGAATTGCAGTGAAGTTGTGGAGACGGTGTATGGGTTTTTGTCAATGGCGATGTTGTGGTCTTGCTCGAAGTTCGTAATGCAGTTGACAAAATCACAGGGGTAGATGTTTGCACTGCTTGGCTGATGTAGTGGGTGGCTTCGGCTGGTTGTTGGATGCTTGATGTCAGGAAGTGATGAAGTATGTTGTAGTGTAATGTTTAATAGGCAAGTTAGGCAGCAGGCAATTGGAACTTGGTGATGTTGGTGGAAGATGCTGCTGGTGGATCGAGGCTGCTGTATCCCTATGATGTGAGAGGGCAGACGGCAGAAGTGTAACAGTTTTTTTTGTGGCAGGCAGGTATGTGATGGCTGACTGTAGTGAAGGAATATGGTAAGTGATGGGTTGCTGTTAGTTGAAGTTTATGAGATTGTTATGGGACAGTGGACAGTTTGATGAAGTTTGGGTAATGAAGTGTGTAATGGTAGTGTTTGAGAACTGGTTGTTGTGTTGAGACAGTTGATGGTTGAATACGACAGTAGTGACAAGAGAGTTTATTGAAGTTGGAGGGTGACAATAATGAAGCTGTTGGCGATGACAGAGGAAACAGGCAGTGTTCTAGGATTGGAAGCAAGGGGATGGCAGTTTTATAATGGTGAAGGATGGTGATCGACTGGATGGTTAGGAAGTGATGTTGAGGATGATGCACAGTGCAGCCAGTTGGGGGTGTTTTAGCTGAAACAGTCAAATGTATTGCAAATGTATTGAAAATGAAACAGTAAACTGGTATGATATTTTTGAAAATAAAATGTATTGCAAATGTTTGTTGTGATATTATAATAAACAGTAAACTGGTATGATATTGATGGAGTTATAGATGTGGCACAGTGAACTATTTTATGTAACAAAAGAGTGAAAATGAAACAGTAAAGTGAACTGTTTGCAAATGTGAAAATGTAAATGCAAATGGCAATAATGAAAATAATTTTTTTTTAGAAATTGTGTATGTTTTTTTAATAGAAAATGCAATGCAAATGGAAAACTAGAACATGCACACAACAAACTGAAAACAAACACAATTTTTTTTAATTGCAAACACACACACAAAAATCAAACAAAAAAAAATCATCCAAAGAATAGAAAATCAAAATCAAATCAAATCCCCAGCAACGGCGCCAAAAACTTGTTCGTCGACGGAAATTCTATCAGATTAGAAAACCGTCAAACGAATTTAGAAATAAAATTTACCGCAAGCGCACGGCGTACACTTGTAGTACGTGGCGAGTACGAGTCGATCCGCAGGGAATTGATGATTTTAAAATTCTGTTCAATCAAATTAAACTAAAGTCGAGTGGAAGTTAAGCTAGAGAATTAGAAAATTAGCTAACTAACTAAAAGAAAAGAGAGGCAAATATAAGAGTTAAATGACAATTTAGAGAATAAATCCACTCTCTAGATCATGTAGTTCAACAGATATGAAATCATAATCTCTCTTTTATGGTCATTAGTGCTTTAATTGATGTGCTTATCATAAGTATGGCATATTTGTGCTATTGATTAGCCAACATAAGCCATCAAACTATAACACATCCCTTAAACCACTTACTAACTTTCATGAAATTTGACAATGAAAATGAAATCTATTTTAAGTATGGCTTATTAACTATTGATTAGAAATATAGACCATCAAATTTTAATTTCAAATCACTTTCTTCTGCCATAATCATATTTTGATGCAGAGGCATTTGTATTAGTGATTGTTTAAGTATAGCCTATTTGGTGTCAACAATATAGACTATCAAATTCAAGGCAAAAACAACAATGAAACCACTTCAATCATTCTTCATTAAGCACAAAAAGAGAGCATGAATTAACAAATAGTTGAAGCTACATAATTAGAGAGCTTCATTACCCCTAAATGGAAGGGGTTTAGCCTCTCATATTTGTCATTTGATTAACAAATGTAGCTTGCAACATGAAAGCAAAACGAAAGCTAAATGAAAGAAAACTATTCTAATTGCATAAAAGAAAATCTACACTACTAGCATGAAAGGAAATGAACATGTAATTAAAAGGAAACAATAATTACATTGCATAAAAAAGAGGAAAGTTACATGAAGTAGAAATGGCTAAGTAGCCATGAAAAGAAAGAAGAGAACTTGATTTATTTTTGAGCCTAAACTAAACTAAAGAGAGACTAAGGGAGGAGAAGAGGTTACATGAACATAATGGGTTATTTATACAAGCATGAAACCCTAATCCATAATTTGGGGAATGCCCAAACTACCCCTTAGGAAGTGTGGTGGCCAAGTAACCATTAGCATCCATTAATCATCATTTAAGTGTACATGAAGCCATTAATTCCATAAGCATGTGCATTAGCCTCTAATGTGTACATTAAGGTAGGTGGGTAGGTGGGGTCCTCCATGATCTTCACATTAAATTATTTCCATCTTCATTCCTTTGTGTTCTTTTTGTGCATGCATATCTTCTTCATGAAACCACTCGTAATGGAAATCAAATTCTTACAAAATAGTATGGAAATTTCTAATTAAATTTTCTCAAGTTAATTTATGCACAAAGAATGACTATTTTGCCCTTGGATGAAGATGAATATGTGACAATTTGGAATTAATACGGATTTTGGTTAAAACAAGTTAAAATACCCAATATGATCATTTATTTGAATTAATTAGATTAAATATGGTGGTAAAAATATGCACATTTACGTGCACATCAGGAAGAGACCAGAAACAGTAACTGAGATAAGAAGTTTCTTAGGATTGGTAGGGTATTATCGAAGGTTTATAAAGGATTTTTCATGGATAGCTGCACCGATGACTAAGCTAACACAAAAGGATGTAAAGTTTGTGTGGACCGATATGTGTGAGGAAGCATTCTAGAGCTTGAAACACTGATTGACCCATGCACATGTGTTAGTGGTTCTGGAGAGGAATCAAGATTTAGTTGTTTATACTGATGTGTGTGGTACTGGGTTGTGAGCTGTACTAATGCAGAGGGATAAAGTGATTGCCTATGCTTCTAGACAGCTCAGACCGCATGAGGTTAGGTATCCGACGCATGATTTGGAGTTGGCTACAGTAAATTTGCCTTGAAGGTGTGGAGGCATTACCTTTTGGGAGAGAAGTTTGAGCTTTATACGGATCATATGTCGTTGAAGTACTTGTTCTCTCAGAAGGAGCTGAACATGAGACAACAAAGATGGTTGGAATTTTTAGTCGCTTATGATTTTGGAATTGAATACACACTCAGAAAAGGCACAACAAATTAATTCGGTATTAGCCAATCCGAGGGCAGTGCAGATCCGAGGCTGGGCCTAGTGGAGAAGGTGTTGTATTGTCTTGTTTATAAGTTCGACCGGTAATGATTGAGAAGATAGCTTCTAAACAGGAGGACGATCCAGTTTTGGATGAACGGATCAGAAAGTTAAGGGAAGGAATGGAGAGCGATGACTTGAAGGATTTTAGTCTTGACCAGAATGGGTGGTTGAGAAAGAAGGGCAGATTATGTGTTCCAAATGTGGGAGACATAAGGAAGGAAGTCTTGGAGGAATGCCATCGTTTGAAGTTCACTATACACCCAGGAGGAACGCCGATGTATCAAGATATGAAGAGAAGTTTCTTCTAGGAAGGCATGAAGAGGGATGTTGGCTTATGCATAAAACAACGTTTGAACTATCAGCAAGTGAAAGCCGAACATCAAAAGCCAAGTGGATTGCTTCAACCATTAGCTATTCCGTTATGGATGTGGGATTCCATTTGTATGGATTTCATAGATGGGTTGTCGAGATCTAATAAAGGGAATGGAAGTATATGGGTCATAGTGGGCAGACTGACCACGAGTGCCCAATTCATTCCGGTTAAGGAAAATAGAATGGCACCTGAATTGGCTAAGTTATTTATGAAGAATGTGGTTAGACTTAACGAAATTCCTAGTAGTATTGTTAGTGATAGAGATTCCTTATTCACTAGCAAGTTCTTGAAAAGTCTATAGGAAAGTTTAGGAACCAAGCTCAAGATGAGTATCGCTTACCATCCACAGACAAATGGGCAAACAGAAAGGGTTAACAAGATCTTGGAGGATTTGTTGCGAGCTTGTGTATTGGACTTTGGGGGATCATGGGAAGACCACGTACACCTAGTCGAGTTTTCTTATAACAATAGTTATCATACTAGTATAGGGATGGCACCGTTTGAGGCTTTGTATGGAAGACCATGCAAATCCTCTACATGTTGGTTAGAGACGGGGGATAGGTTGGTTCTTGGTCCGGATTTGGTAAAAGAAGCAGTAGAAAAGATTGAGATGATTAGGGCGAGAATGAAGAAAGCTCAGTCTAGGTAGAAAAGCTATGCAGGTAGAAGACGAAAATATTTAGAGTTATCTATTGGAGATCATGTTTTCATCAAAGTATCATGGATGAAAGGTGTTATCAGGTTTGGAAAGAGAGTGAAGTTAGCACCAAGGTTCGTAGGATCGTTCCCTATTTTAGAAAGGATCAGGAAACTCGCATATAGAGTAGAGTTACCGAGTAGTTTGGCAGGAGTCCATGATGTTTTCCATGTATCTCATCTGAGAAAATGTGTTAGGGATCCAAACACTACTAAAGCACCGACTGTGTTAGAAGATTTAGTATTGTAGCCAGATATGACTATAGTTAGGAAGCCTATCCGGATAGTCAAGAGAGATGAGAAGAAGTTGAGGAAAAAGATAGTCAGATTAGTGAAAGTCCAATGGAGTGACGATGCTAGAGACTGTACATAGGAGAATGAGAGTAGGATTAGAGACGCTTATCCTGATTTGTTTGATGGTATGTTTTACCTTTGGTTGTTTTGTTGTGTGCCTTATCGTAATTTCGAGTACGAAATTCTTTAAGGAGGGGAGATTGTAACACTCCGTATTTGTAGTAACATTAGTTAGAATATTTAATTAGCCAAATAAAATAAAATAATGTAAGATGATTAATAGATTGAGGTTTGATTTAACTAAGGGTAGTTGTGCCATGTTAAATGTAAATCAAAACGAGATAGCATGAATAAAAGTGTTAGGAAATAAGGGAGGGAAAAATAGAAAAATGATAGAACTTATAACCTAAACCCTTAGGAATTCAAACACACGTTCATTTCATTTTTCTCAAGCAAAAATATTCTAAGGCCGGCCACCATTTTCAATCTCAAGAGAAGATAAAGTTAGGATTTTCAAGAGGAAGAAGTAAATCAACATAATCAAGATCAAATCTCACATCTTTAATCACAAAGCTAAGGTGAATGATTACTACATCCCATTTTTCTTATAGTTTTCGGTTTTAAGGTTAACCTAAAATGATTTTGCATAATAATGCCATGTTTTGGATGATTGAAAGTTTATATATGCTTGTTGATGATTTATACATGTTCATATTAGTTTTTACAATATGATTGGTACGAAAACCCTATTAAATGACATCCAAATGCCTTGAAAATTTAAATGTAGATCAGAAATAATATTTTAGAGATGGGTTTCAATTATTTTCTGAATTAATGTCGATTTTATGTTAATTTTCTAGTGAAGAAAATGATTTATTGGGTTATAACTTATTAGCGGAAAAACAAATAATTATTTGGATCTGAAATTAATATATGTTAGAAAACATATTGATTAAGATTTTCTAGATTTTTTATAGAATTTTACTAAGTGTTTTGATGAATGCATAAAATTATTTAAAATATGAGACTTAAATGTTTTATATATTTAATTAAGGTGAAGGAGTATTTTGTAAAATAAAATTATAGTTTAATTCTGAACTTATGGTAGCATTTTTAGAAAAAAAATTTAGCAACCAATAAGTGTTTGACAAACAAGGCACGTTAGTTAAAAAGTTTACTTAAAAAGGTTTTAAATCAGAATTTCATGCCAAAAGTATGTTTCGCCTATTTTGGTTTCGCCCAAGTAGCTTTCGACTAAGACCCTCTGCCTCCTTCCACAAACCAATGCACATAGTATCAACATCTTGGTACACAGTGAATTGGACAAAGGTAGGAGGTAAGAGTCGAAACCAAGGGATTCCAAAAGTGTCGAAGCGCCTTTTTGTTTTAAGTATTAATGTAGCGCCTGCTTTTCTTTCGAAATGATAGCTTTCGACTCGGTTGGCTTCCGACTGAGTCAAGTGTTTTAACGAAAGCGTTTTGAATGGGTTGCGCTCTTTTATTTTAAATGATGCTTTCGAAGGGATCGAAACCCCTAGTTGCCGCCTCTCTACCTTTCGAAGTCAATGGTCTCGAAAGGTATACTTTATTTTTAATTAACCACTTCTCCAATGCTTTCGAGGGGATGGTTTCGACAACATCACTTCTTCACTTAGGGATAAGTTTCGAAAGGAAGGCTTTCGACTTAGATGTTTTTAAATGGCCCTTTTGTTCTGATTGAAGTATAACCCAATGGTTTCGAAAGAGAATGGTTTCGACTTAAACGGTTTCGAAAAGGTGTTTTTCCACATGTTTCAAATTGAACCCAAGTGCTTTCGAAAGGTTTGAGTTTCTTAAGGTTAGATGCTTTCGAAAGGTATTTAAAATGGTTATGAAGGGGTAGTCCCCCAAAGGGTTTCGAAGGAGTCGAAAGGTGGTGTTTCTGATGGTTTCGAAAGGGTTGAAATGGAAGGTTTTCCAATGATTTTAAAGGCAATGCTTTGAAGTATTTTAAGATATGATGTATAAGGTTTTAGTGCTTTCGAAAGGAAGGCTTACAAAAGTTTCAAAAGGGTTTTAAGAATTGTTTCAAAAGGAAGGTTTTGGCCTTCCGGCCTAGATAAATAAAGGGTTATACTTGGTTTTGAAAGAGATGCTTTCAATGGTTTAGAAAGAGGTACTTTCAATTGAAACGAAAGGTGTACTTTCAAGTGTTTAAATGTTTTCACCAACTAAGGTTTGAGTAAAGCATATATAACATGGCAAAGTAATTTTTGAGTAAAGCATAGAGTATTATATTTTCCTTGTTTGAGATTGGTTTAAAGATTTTAAATCAATTTAAGGAAAAGGTTTTCAGGAAAAAATTTGGGAATATATTCCTAAGTAAATTGACTCAGATATTAGAATAACAGATGAGACCGGTATATGGTCGTGCCCTATACAATAGTTATTGGCCCCAGCTAATTTAGTCCAAAATCCCAGTGTGTAGGTCTTTATCACCGGTAATACTAAAATTATGATTACACATAGGAGGGAATATATTTGTATACATATTGGTTATTAGTGAGCCTGCAAAACCATTAGGATCAGGTGACCCTAAGAGATGTTAAGTTAGGGACAGACCGTCCAGAAGAGAAGTATTTAACAGAAAGTTAAAGACAGACCGTCCAGAAGTGGAGTGTCTAACAGATGTTAGATAAATTTTGTTGCTTTGTCTGGTAGGCCCGAGTCAGCCAAAGGCTAATACTCAGCCAAACAAAACTAAAGTGTTGAACAGATAGTTCTTTTATTACCTGATATGTATGTTTACATAATGATGCTTTACATTATTTAACCAGTTTTGGTTGCAGGAAAAGATTTGCAAAAGAAATGTTTTAATAGAATACTACTGAGAGGAAACCCGTTCCGCTAAGCGGCGTGGTCTCACTTAACATTAATAATAACCGGGATGTATAATATTATTCACACCAGGCTTTATGTCACACTCGAAGTTTATGTTTTCCCCTTAAACTCTCGAATGCTCAATATTGATTTGAGTAGGTCGAGGGTTGAGGTTCTTTCAGGTTTTTAGTAGGATGACGAATAAAGCTACCAGTGGCAAGCAAGAGGCTACGGATAGCTATTTAGGAGTTGCAGTTCTTTTCTTGTGTTTATTTCCGCTGTATATGTATTAAGTCAATTATGACTATATGACTCTGATCATCCAAGGGGGCATCTTCATATGTCGCTCTTGGCGTATTTTGTAATAAGTATATTTTATCATTACCCGGGAAACGTATTGGGATTATGTAATCTGAATATGGAACATCTGTTTTGAAATGTAATGGAAAATTCTGTTTTGAAATCTGTGGTTTGTTTCATATTCAAGTGCTTCTGATATTATAGATACCATTAACATAGCCGTATTTAGTCACCGGAAGTTAATACTATAGATGACTGCAGCATTTGTAGCGCTTAGCTTTGGGCCTCTAGATAGGGAATGTTACACGTCCTATACATGAAATGTCTCGGGCTGATCCAAGTATTATGAAATAACACATGGCTCAGACTATGTCTAATCAAGGGTATATAATAATGGTAACAAAATATAAACATAGAATGATAATATGATAACATAAACATCAATTGTCAAATCATAAGACAACATGTCAAAGGATGCATATAAATATAATAATGTATGTCTAAAATATATATAATGCTATAAAAAATCTTCAAGGCATCATATCACCTAAATAACTCAAATCCATATGAAATAGTCAACATTGATATCAAAAGATGTCATCACCCATATAGAAACACAAGAAATCAAGAATTACTGAACCAACACATATGAGTGAATCATACATACCAAGAAATCATAATCAAATCTAGAAATATCAATAAATGAGAAATCACCAAGTATAATCAGGCTAGCACGAAGCATTACCTAAATATAACTCTCAATCTCGATAAATAAAACATTATCATCAATATATTAAAATAGGATAGGCTGTCTATCAAATACAGAGAATCCACTATACTTTAGATAGTTATCATAGGTATAATCTCATCTCCTTATGTATATACAATCTGAAAGTATCGTGATGTTAAATGACTGTACGACAGACATGAA
This sequence comes from Allium fistulosum, assembly GCA_030737815.1. Classification (NCBI taxonomy): domain Eukaryota; kingdom Viridiplantae; phylum Streptophyta; class Magnoliopsida; order Asparagales; family Amaryllidaceae; genus Allium; species Allium fistulosum. Next base: position 892,655,865 of record CM060902.1, read on the forward strand.
GTCCCAATTAGAGTAATATATACATATATATATATAATAATATGTGGCATCTGGCCTACATCAATGCTTCATTGAGGTGTATAAATCATATATTCCAATCTATCACTCTGTTAGTACCAGAAGGGAGACTGATACCACTAAGAAAGTTCCAAAGATGCTAAGTCTCTACAGTCTTTTGTTATCTCTCAGTCATCGTGAAACTTATCCACCGATGTGCTCGCCAAAGCGAGGACTTTAAGTCATGACACTACAAATTCCCCTACAGGTAATAAATCATCGGCCTAGTTGACACAAGGGGCTAATGCATGCATAAGGGTAGAACAATGCTGAAGTAATAAGCTATATATATAAGGTGTCGCTGATCTAGGCTGCGTCCCCACGATCAGACCGCTAGGGTGGATACTAGCCATATGGTCCTTTCCAACAAACATAAATAGAAGTACATCATAATAGTGGCATATAGAACCAATACATATAGGCACGAAGTCATGGTCATCATTAGGCACAAAGCCGTATATCACTACATGTATCACCTCACACTATCTACTCTATTTTCTTCACGTGAGTGTCATCTACTTACAATGAATAACCGAATAAATATCACAACAGCGTCTGTTTAACGGCTAATTTTCTATCGGTTAGAAAATCGTCGAAAAATGTAATAAAATAACTGCAAGCGCACGACATACAATTTTAGTACATGGCGAGTACGGGTCGATCCGCAGGGAATTTAATTGATTTTAAATGATACTGAATCAAATTAACCCAAATTTGCTAGTTTGTTTTAAACTAAGAAAAATAGCAAAAGTTAAGCTAGAGCAAAACTAAAATAAACTATGAGATTAAATGACAATTTAGAGACAAATCCACTCTCATACTTTCACATAAATCAACAAAATCAATCTACGATCTCTCATTTTAATCTTAAGTAGAATTACTGATGTATTTATCATAAATATGGTCTATTTATGTTATTAATTAACATAACTTAAACCATCAAACTTTAATACAACAACTAAAACTACTTATCAATCATAATGAAAATGAACATAAAGTCAAAGCAAAAGCTATTTTAATATGATCTATTTACTATTTGTTTAGTAACATAGATCATCAAATTTTGATTCTACTTTAATTTCATGATCAAAATCAATTAGTAAAATGATGATGTAAATTGTGTTTATATTTGAGTAAGAATAGCCTATTTGTGAATACAACATAGGCTATCAAATTCACAAATAAACTTACATCAACATCCAACTTTTCATGAAGCATAAAAAGATATCACAAATTATAGAATATGTTGAATTTACATAATTTTAGAGAGCTTCATCACCCCTAAATTGAAGAGGTTTAGCTTCTCATTTGTGTTCTCATTTCAACACATGTAAATTTCAACATAGAAAATAAAAGGAAAGTGCAAGCTAATTAAAATAAAAAGGAACTAACTACTTGCATAAACATAAAACTAAGCTACTAACATAAAAGGAAAGAGAGCATGTAAATAAAACTGAGCATGAAAATAAAATAAAAGGAAAGAAGAAAAAGAAGAAGAGGCTTAGGAAGCCATTTTATTTCTCAATTAATTTTGAGGCAACAACTTGCATAGTATGATAAGAAGATAAAACTTTCTTACATGAACATAAGAGGGTTATTTATACATGCCTAAAACCCTAAGCCATATTTTAGGGAGTTACCCAAATTGCCTTTTAAAAAATGTAACCTCCAAGTAATCATTAGCATGAGCTTAATCCTCCATTATATGTGCATGTGACTTTAATCCCCACTAACATGTGCATTGGCTCTTAATTGTAGTTCATGGTTAGTGGGTAGGTGGGGTCCTCCATGATTTCATGATTTCATTTATTTCCATCTTCATTTGCCCTTCTAACTATTATGCATGCATACTTCCATGAAGGCTTCTTCATATTTTATCTTCATTTCCTACAATTTAAAAATAAAAATATTCAAGTGAATTTTCTCAAATTAAGTCATACACAAAATTACCATTTTGCCTCCATGAATGATGACTTGAAAGCATTTTGAAATTTGATTTTAAACATGTAAAAACACCCAATTATGACATTTATTTCACTAAAATTAGATTAAGTGTGTGAGTAAAAATATACATTTTTACGTGCACATCAAATACCCCACTTATCTTTTTATTCGTCTTCGAGTAAACTAAAACTAAGACAGATCCGTTTTCGTAGGAAACACGATTACATTGAGCGTATGCAACAATCTGTTAAACCTCTAGGTGCCCTAGTAGGACGACTGTTGTCTCGTGAGGGTTTTCAATGGATACTACCCACAAAATCCAAATGCAACATGAAAAATTCCTAAATGCAAGATTTATTTACAAAGATATGAATGCAAGTTTTTGAAAATATTTACAAATGAAGAATTTACTTTTAAATTGACCCTAGTCCTTTTACTCATCATCACAATTAGACCCTAGTTTGGCTAGTTATTTCGGTTGATAACATAGTGTAGCTATGAAATGGATCCTTAGTTGATTATCAAAGTTTTTCAAAGTAGTAATTTTATTTCTTTTGATTAACAAGTCGAATCAACTAAGTGAAAATAGTGCTTGGATTTCAATTGCTTGCTTTCTCTATTTTTTGAAAAGTATTAACATTATTATTATTTACACACCTAACTTAGTAAACTGAGGCCCGATGTACCGATCATGCACTGCCTTTCAGAATTACGTGAGAAGGGTACAGAGCATGGCGAGTGTACACACTTGCGTATGAACACATGAATCTAGGTGGTTATTTTTATTAAATCTATTTACATACACCTAGCTCAGATAAGCCGAGGCCAGATATACTAATCATGCACTGCCTTTCGGGCATACGTGAGAAGGGTATAGAGCATGGCGAGTGTACACACTTGCATGTGAACACATGACTCTAGGTGTTTCTTATTTTCGCAAAAAACTTATTATTATTATTATTATTTTAAAGAGAGAGAGTTGCTCAAAATCACCTTAGCACCACTTAACTAAGAAGATAAAAAATGTTATCACCTCTACTTTAAATCAACCACTCTTTTAAACAAAGATTTCAATTAGGATATACTTCATAATTATCACCTATGAACCTTCCTATATACTAGTTAAATCATAGTTACTTGTAATCAAACTTTATTTTTATTTTTGTTAAGACAAATAATTTTTCAAAAATTTCAATTTAATACCAAAAACATATACTTATCATATAGTGTTTCTTCAAAAGTAAATCAATATGCTAAAAAGAAAACTTGTTTTGGGGTTTTTTTTAAGTTTGACAAAATGAAAGAACACTTTTGATTTTACAATCCGGGATGCAACGTCAAATGATTTGGTCGGAACGGTATTTAAACAATTATGGATCATCCCAATAGAAGTATTTCACTTGGGAAAGAAATTTATATTTATCTTGTTTCGACCGAAATAAAGGAGTTTCCTTAGTGACTAGACAGTTCACTATGTCGGCATACAATGGATTGATAGAAACAGAAAGGAGTTGTTCATCGGGAAAGTTCTCTTTGATCGGTAAAGAAGGTGGTGCATTCGGAAGACGTGACAAATGATCAGCAATGACATTGTCGGATCCTTTTTTGTCTTTGATCGTAAGGTCGAATTCTTAGAGTAACAGGATCAAACAAGATTTAGCATCCTTTTTAGCGAAAAGGTACCTAAGAGCGGAATGTCGGTGTAAAAAGTAATGTGTGAGCCAATCAAATAAGGTCAAAACTTTTCGAACGCAAAGACTACTGCAAGAAGCTCTTTTTCAGTGGTCGTGTATTTGAGTTGAGCATCGTTCAAAGTCATACTAGCGTAGTAGATGACGTGAAGAATTTTGTTTATGCGTTGTTCTAAGATGGCACCAACTGCAAAGTTAGAATCATCGCACATTATTTCGAAAGGAAGATTCCAATTGGGTGAGCAAATGATGGGAGAGGAAACATGTTCGTTTTTGAGACGTTCGAAAGCAGAAACACAATTAGAATTGAAGTCGAATGGAACTCTTTTCCAAGAAGAGTCTTCGAAGGTCGAGCGATTTTATCGAAGTCTTTCACAAAGCATCGATAGAAACCAGCGTGTCCAAGAAATGAACGAATGTCCTTAACAGATTTAGGAATGGGTATGTCAAGGCTCGTTTTTCCGTACCCTTTAAGTTGACAATAAACCACACATGTCCAACTCAAATTGAATGAAAACACAGAACATGAAGGGTAAAAAGAAAATAAGACGGAATAGAATCTCACACGAATGGAATAATATATAATATTGAACAATATATTTACAGCAGAAAACTTTTAAAATACATATATTGGAGTCTATGTAACGACCCTAAACTTTTATTGATTTTATTTGTTAAATTAATTGAAATTTTGTGAAATTTTAAACAATAAAATTTGAAAATAAAAATTTATTATTTGGAATACGTCTATTTTAATATAGCAACTGGTAAATTTTCATCTAATAATATTGAAGTTTATTTTCCTGTGAAATTTCATTTCAAATCAAACCGGTTAATAACAGTGAATTTAAAAGTTTTCCGAAACCAAAATATGTCAACAGGAGAAAATTTATTCAGATTATTCTGAATTAGACTGCGAAATTCGTTTTTCCAAATTTGGACTTCTACTGCTCCGTTTATCTTAATTCTGACCAAATAGCAGCATTTTCTGGTACCGGTTATCGACTTTTGATCGGATGACCGTACCACTGATATCTGTGTACCATTTTGATCATCTCGTCGCGCTGATCTCTACGGTATATTCAACTCTGTATTTTGAAGCCCGGTATGCGACGGAGACGATTGAACAGTCCACTGCACCGGTACCGCATTCGTGACTTTTTAATTCACTTTCCCTTGTTTTCAAAATCTTACATCAGTTGCAAATCTATAAATTGCTTTAAAATTTTCAGCTAAATCAATGTGTTATCGTTTAACCTTCTTTCACTTTATATTTGATTCTCTGCCTTTTCATTACCTCTCTGAGACAACTAAAACAGCCGTTACTTTCCCATCTTTTAAATGCACTGATGACTGCTTTTATTTACATCAGTTTTGAAATAATTTTTATTTTATTTTATTTTATATTCGTTGGCATTTATTAAAGGTGAACGTCTGCATTCCTTTTTTTTGTGAACTGTTCAAAATTACTCTCTGGACCATGCAACTTCCACCGCACCTTTATTGATTGAACTATATTGTATAAACAAGCATGTTTCATTCAGCTCTGCATTTTTCATTCCTGCTCCTCTGTTATCCCCTATCATCATGCAAGCTTTCCTTTTTCTCCAAAGCCTCTTCCACCTCAACCCATCATCTCTCCTCCGACCTCACTGCCTCCTTCCTCTGCCCTTCACTCCGACCACGTGGCCGAGCGTGCAACCCAATCATCTCCGGCCTCTCCATCCATCGCCACCACATGAACTTTGTTCCTCCGCCTACCCCACGACTCGAGCTACTCCGCCCAACACTCCATCAACCAACGCTTCATCTCTCCACCAGCCGTGTGCGACCCAACTCCGACCCCACGTCCAGCAAACCCACCACGCAGACCACCCCAACCCATCACCACAACACCCGTCTCCCCTGTTCTTTGCCAATCCTCCACCTCTTACATCCACTTCCTTGGCCACCCTAACCCGATCATCCCGGCTTCTCGCAACCCGATCGCCATCTCTGCCTCACGCTGGATCCAACCACAGCCGAACCTAGAACCTTCTTCCCTTTGCTTGTTGATCGTAGCCACCTCGTTTGCCATCATCTCCTGTCCCTAGTCTTCTTTTTGTAAGTGTCTTATTATATTATTTTATATAAAAAAAAGTTATATATATTATGTTGTATATATATCTATATATATACTGGTGTTGAATATCTAAGAAAGTTATATAGCATAACAGCTGATATATATTGGTAAGCCTAAAGTGTATTGCATATATGTATGTTGAAATATATATATAGTGATAGTTATATAAACTTAAAAGTATATATGTTTGAAATTGTATATATGTGACACAGAATATAAATTTTATAAAGGTAGCACTGTACATTGAAGCATATGTCTATATATATTAAGTTTTATGCTTTAAGTATTCATTTACTGTTGGATATGTGGGTAAAAATTTGCATATCTCATGATTACTGAGTCACCTACATGGTTATAGCATGTAGTATACATAAGTCGCATATAAAATCAGTTGTAAAGGCATGTGTATAAGTCATAGGTTAACTATATATGTTAGAGTATAGGATTCTATGTGCATTAGTCTGTTCTATACAAAAGGGTGTTCGCATTTTTCGTATAAGGTAATGTTTGTAGAATACATATATTAATGTATATATATTTGTCAGTTATATAAGGGTTAATGTATAATGTATAACTTTTATATATATTAGTTTACAGAGGTCTGTATATTTGTTGTTTTCGATAGTGCATATTGATGGCAGTTGCAGATATAGACTATAGTATTAAATTTTAAGTGTATAAACTACACCCAGTTCAATAGACCTGAAGCTTAGGCATTTGTTAGATTTAGAGTTTGTAAAGGTGGATTTTGCTCACTAATTTATATTATCTATTATATTATTGATGGTTCATTTGTATATATGATTGTTCACGTATAAAGTTGTTTATTTCATAAATATGTTTAAGCTTATTATGTATTTAGTATTGATTTAAGAAATGATATAGATTTTGACTTTGTTAATATTTGATTTTTTTTTCAAATATACTGTAATGGTTTATTTTTATTTATATGTGTGTAAATTTAATATTGATTTTGAAATAGATTATAACGAATTTATTTTATCTTATTTTGTATGAGTTAATACTAGACTTTTAAAAAAAAATTATATACATTCTCATCGATTACTATTCATCAGCTTTGTCCGTCCAAATTCGTGCCAATACTGCTTGCTTTGAAATTCGTGCTTGGGTTCGTAACCCATCTTGTTCTCGTCCACCTCTAGCCACGGAAGGTGAGTAATCACTCACGATTTAACGTTCTTATATTTATTAAATTGATTTCAATTGAAACGACAATTGAAATATGATGCTGTAGTTATTTAAATTGTTATATATGCTATTATCTGTATATGTTCACCCGTGACATCTGACACCAGTATCTAGTATTTTTATGCCTGTTATTACTATTATCTGTATATGTTCACCTATGACATCTGACACCAGTATCTGTTATTTATATTGATGATATATGCATGTTGTTATATTTTATATTATCTGTTATCACTCTGCAAGTTCCTTGTTAGTATAGAACTCACTATGGGTTGAAATGATACATACCCGAACGGACTTTAGAATATGAGAAAATCGTTATGGGTTGAAATGATAAACCCAAGCGATTTTCATTTGAATTGAAATTGGGATTTCGGGTCGAAATGATATCTACCCGTATATATTTAAATTTCGGATTGAAATGATAAATATCCGTATCACTTAACCATATGATAAATATATATACAAACACCATTGGTCCATATATATATATATAAATATTTTGAAATTGAATTCTATGGTTTTGGAAAGAAATATTTGGTTTTAACAAATGTTGATTTTTAAAAATTTATATATAAATGGTAATGATATATATAGATTTAATAATGATATTTAATTTAATTAAGATGGATTTAATACATATAATATGTTAAGTATAAAATTTATATTTCAAAATAGAATTTGGTAAAAATTTGAATAAGTTAAGGTTGGGAAGATAATTTGAATTTAGTAAAGAATTTTATTTAATTAAACCAATTTTAAACTTATTGGAATTGGGATTTAAGATATGATTTATAACTTGAGTTTGATTTAAATAATCTAATGAATATTTCTTGTTTAAATAAATTTAAGGAAATATTTAGTAGAAAATGAAATTTAAGGCTAGTTAAATGATATTGAATTTATTAAGTGAATATTCCCTGATTAAATAATAATAATAAAGTTAAATCAAGATCTATATGAAACTGTTAATTTGAACTTTGAAAATGTTGAATATTAAAGCTTTGAAATATATTCCTCTTTGATTTTGAAAGAATTAGCAATGGATCCACATTCTTTACCCACTTAGCCCAAAACAAAAGAAGTAGAAATAAGAAAACGTACGCACATTGTTTCGCACTTCTCATTTTTATCTCCAAAACCAATAACTCAAATTCCTCTAGAACAAAAATAACCCTAAATCCCTAAATTTAAATTACAGATTGAAATCAAGGGGCTTTCAATGTATTATAGGGTGTTTTAATAAAAGGTAATCTCCTCTATCTATCTATGCATCAATTTAATGATTGAATTCAGTTTTTGAGTTCTGATTTTGTTCAATTCCTATCTAATCTTTGTTCATAACCTAGGTTGAGATTGAATTAGAAAGGCATAGGAGATTCTAAGCTCTAATCTTCCATTCCAGGTTTGTTTAGGTGAATTTATTTCACGATTTCTAGCCTTATATAAATGATTGATGCTGTTATATGATTATGGTTGAATTTAAAATGTATATGATCCCGGTATGTTAATGGATTCATCGTCTAATTGAATTGAATTTGCTGTTTTTTCCTGGAGATTTGACCAGGCAACTGAGTACTCGGCATTGGCAGGTACTCGGCATCTAGTAGTATTCGGCATACTGGACTACTCGGCGTCAACTAGTGCTCGGCATCTCATAGTACTCGGCGTAGTACTCAGCGTCTCATAGTACTCGGCATAGTACTCAGCGTCTCATAGTACTCGGCGTAGTACACAGCGTCTCATAGTACTCAGCCTCAGATCGTACTCGGCAACAGGAGTACTCGGCGTAGTGCTCGACATCCAGTAGAACTCGGCGATAGGAGTACTCGGCATCCAGAAGACGTTCGGCGCACACGACTACTCAACATGACTGTATCGTTCGGCCAGAATGCATCGTCCGGCCAGAGGCACGTTCGGCTTCAACAGACAACCATTCTGCACTTCCCACACATCAAACACACCGTTCGGCATAGAAGGGATGGTTCGGCATAGCGGCGTTCAACATACCTTGCTCGGCATACAGCGACCACTGTACTTGGGCTAGAGTGTTCGGCCATCAAGCCCACTTGGGAAGTCCAGCCCATATTTGTCTATAAATAGAGGGGCAGGGTCACAATGAAAAAGGATCCTTTTTTGGGAGAGAGAACACTGGGGAGACTCTGCCATTTTCAAGACTCATCTTCTCTACTTAATCAAGCATTTGATTCACGAATTGTATTTGTAATCAACTATAAAGAAGATCAATAAAGTTTAACCTCAAAGTGGACGTAGGCAATTACGCCGAACCACTATAAATTTGGTGTTCTTACTTTCTGCAGTTAGATTAGCATTGTCTTCTCTGTTTAATTTACTTTCATCACTTATATCTCTACACAATCTTTCTCTACGAGGTTAGTGACCAATTTTGGTGCTAACACTTTGGTGCTTTCACTGAGAATTGAATTCTCAGCTTGATTGGATCTCATCGTCTACTAGTGGATTTCCATATTCGCGAGATAGATCCAGTTGTTTACTAGAAAACTTCCTATTCTACTCAGATTTGAAAGAAATATAAGGGAAGCTGATAGTCGTAGATTGGATTCACTGATGTACGCAAGATCTGGGGATTGGACGTTGAAGTTTGCACTCAAGTTGAATGAAGGCCGACCCTCCTCTGAAGGCAATTCGGCCGATCACTCCAGAAAAGGCTTATGCCGATCGCCCCAGAAAAGGCATATGTCGAACGCTCCAGAAAAGGCGTATGCCGAACACTCCAGAAAAGGCGTATGCCGAACGCTCCAGAAAAGGCGTATGCCGAACGCTCCAGAAAAGGCGTAGGCCGAACATACCTCTAGGCCGAACGCCCTTCCAGGCCGAACGCCCTTCCAGGCCGAACATACCTCTAGGCCGAACGCCTCTGTAATGACGAACGGTAGTGTATGCCGAACGACTCGGTTGTGCCGAACAAGAATGAATGTCGAGCGCCTCTGTAATGCCGAACAGTCTTGGCCGAACAGCTTTGGCCGAACCACTCCAGGCCGACCCACTCTGGCCGAACAGTCTTGGCCGAACAGCTTTGGCCGAACCACTCCAAGCCGACCCACTCTGGCCAAACAGTCTTGGCCGAACAGCTTTGGCCGAACCACTCCAGGCCAATCTACTATGCCGAACAGCCTTGGCCGAACAGCTTTGGCCGAACCACTCCAGGCCGATCCACTTTGGCCGAACAGCCTTGGCCGAACAGCTTTGACCGAACCACTCCACGCCGATTCATTCCACCGAACAGCCTTGGCCGAACAGCTTTGGCCGAACATACCTCTAGGCCGAATGCCCTTCCAGGCCGACCATAACTCTAGGCCGAACGCCCTTCCAGGCCGACTATACCTCTAGGCCGAACACTCTTCTAGGCCGATCCATACTTCTATGCCGAACACCTCTATAATGTCGAATGGTATTGTATGCCGAACGACTCGGTTGTGCTGAACGAGAACGAATGTCGAACACCTCTGGAATTAAGTTACACCGGTCCCTTATACGACCCCTATTTTCAAAAAAAAAATTCAGGTACGAGCAGTGCCTCCGGATAGTGAATTCAAAACTCAACTTAATAAAGGAACATTCTATCCACTTCCTTGACATCCCATGATCGACCAGGGCATAGAGGATCTAGCGGCAGCTTATGAACGACATCAAGGGAACGGACAAGCTACCGCTATTCAAGCGGTACTCCCAAAGGTTGGAGAACATATATGATATGACTTTAGCAAACGCCAAGATGACTCCAAGCAAACCAATGCTCTAAGCAATTTATTCCAAATACTAACAAGGGTATCATACTGATCGCGTTTGAGGAAAGTCGACCTCCAGATATATTTTGGCAGCTAGTTAGCTAAAGAGCCTCCTACGACTATGGATCGTTTCTTTTACAAAATGAATCAGAACTGAAGTGAGGAGGAGTGGAGCAAACTAAGAAAAATAACAATGAAGGCCCGTTGGCTAAGGATGTAGATCATAGTAGCCGAAACAAGACTTCAGAATTCAGCTCATATGCTCTTTGAACGATTCAATTGACAACCTCTACTTGAAGACTCACGACTCGGAGTGGTACTGGAAACCAACCTCGAGAGAGTACACCAAAGTCTAAAGAAAATCAGGGGAATGTTGTATATTCCCGGATGCTCGCTGATCCTAACACGGGCGATTACAAACACCTCCGAGGTGTGATCGAAAAGATGACCTGGAAAGGAAAGCTTCAATAGTATGTACAAGTCCTGCAGAATGGCGGGCAGCGAATATCCGATGCCTATTAATAAAGGGCTATGATTATCAATTGGACGGTTGACGGCCAACATCCCTTTGAAAGGAGCCAGGGGCGGAGTCGAATAGCGAGCACACGATGCAGCTTCACATATCAATGAGATTTACCATAATCTTCTTTGAATTATTTCCATTTCCATCTCTATTTCAATTGTTCTATGAACTACGACTAGCTTGAACTAAACTACTTTCAAAACGATGCAGGTGTCCAGGTACTCAGATTTGGTTGCCAACCAATCTACGCAGACCATGATCGGACGTGTGGAGTTACATCTGGACGAGAATAATTCTATTGCTCATCATCAACCATATGCCTTTGATTTGGGGCTATGGATTAAATACAATGTACAACATCACGATGCACGGAGAGCTGAATTCCATCCTACAAGTGGAATTTATTCAAGTAGAGAGCGGCTGCGATACGACCAGCCACTCGCTAAGTGAAACTCGAGCTCGGGGGCAAGCCATCACATCAAGGTTAAAAATGGGTTGATACACGACGATCCTTTGCACAACTCCGTACTCCCAGAGTGCGAGACGGAGTATAAACATCTACTTAACTCCGTACTCCCAGAGTGCGAGACGGAGTATAAACATTGATCAACTCGGTACTCCCAGAGTGCGAGACGGAGTATAAACATTGATCAACTCCGTACTCCCAGAGTGCGAGACGGAGTATAAACATTAATCAACTCCGTACTCCCAGAGTGCGAGACGGAGTATAAACATCTACTTAACTCTGTACTCCCAGAGTGCGAGACAGAGTATAAACATTAATCAACTCCATACTCCCAGAGTGCAAGACGGAGTATAAACATCTACTTAACTCCGTACTCCCAGAGTGCGAGACGGGGTATAAACATTGATCAACTCCGTACTCCCAGAGTGCGAGACGGAGTATAAACATCTACTTAACTCCGTACTCCCAGAGTGCGAGACGGAGTATAAACATTGATCAACTCCGTACTCCCAGAGTGCGAGACGGAGTATAAACATTAATCAACTCCGTATTTCCAGAGTGCGAGACGGAGTATAAACATCTACTCAACTCCGTACTCTCAGAGTGCGAGACGGAGTATAAACATACATCAACTCCATACTCATCCCCAAAACTGGGGGCAGAACCAGAGCAAAGCATGCTAGTTGAACATTTGTCTAAAAGAAGATTGCAACGAAACGATTAAAAGACGACTGTCAAGCAATCAACTAAACGGAAATATTCAGCATGAAAGACTGCGGTTTTTCAAAGCACGTCATGTTTACACAAGACGTCCTTTTGGGGGAAAATGTTATCCCGCCTTTTGGCAAGGCCGTGACACCAAGAACTTGATTAGAAACCAGTGACAGTTCGTCTTGGAGATCGGTTACACAAAGGCTCACTATGGATATCGATGGATTTTGTTCGAGTCTAGATCGAGCCACGATTAACAAGACATAACAATCAAAGCCAGGGAAGCCAATGTTCCAAGTTTCAAGACGATCCGATTTCGTATGCTCAACTTATGATCGATTCGAACAACCGACCATCCATCCATCAACCTCCACATTTGACTTGGAGACCTAAACTGCTTGGAATGAATATGGCCCGATCATCCACTCCAATCGAGTCATAGAACAAAGTTCGACAAAATACAGATACCCCTCATGAAGCTCAGTGACGCCGGGATCCGTCTGAAGTGGACGTGATTTGATCATCTACACATCAAATCCTACCCTGAACACGAAAGGTTGTTCGAAAGCCCAACTTGAAGTAGCTATGGTAGACTGCGTACTCGCTAACCATCTCTGTCAATATATGGACACGACTGCACCTTGGAACATATGCAACTTACTTTGTCTACTCAACAATCTATTATCCTTATTTTCTAGAAGGAGATATGGAGCAAATTGTAAGAGATTTGGCTATCTAACCCAACATGGATGTGATTCAACCATCTGTCATATACCTCCTTCCTTGACTTGATTGGAAGAACTATAATTACCAAGCAGACGAGAATCGATCGTCCATTTTTCAAATTCCGTCCCTCATCCTAGGGGGCAGAATCCCATTCCGTGAGCAAACGTGGTTCGATTGTTCATTCGACGACATTAGCCTCGATACAGTAGATGAATACAAATTAAAGAGTGGAAATACGACTGCTCTCAACTTAAACCTCCAAGTCCCCAGAGTGCGGACTGGAGTACTCTAAGTCCCCAGAGCGCGGACTAGAGTATAAACGACTTAAACCTCCAAGTCCCCAAAGTGCGGACTGGAGTACTCTAAGTCCCCAGAGCGCGGACTAGAGTATAAACGACTTAAACCTCCAAGTCCCCAGAGTGCGGACTGGAGTACTCTAAGTCCCCAGAGCGCGGACTAGAGTATAAACGACTTAAACCTCCAAGTCCCCAGAGTGCGGACTGGAGTACTCTAAGTCCCCAGAGCGCGGACTAGAGTATAAATGACTTAAACCTCCAAGTCCCCAGAGTGTGGACTGGAGTACTCTAAGTCCCCAGAGCGCGGACTAGGGTATAAATGACTTAAACCTCCAAGTCCTCAGAGTGCGGACTGGAGTACTCTAAGTCCCCAGAGCGCGGACTAGAGTATAAACGACTTAAACCTCCAAGTCCCCAGAGTGTGGACTGGAGTACTCTAAGTCCCCAGAGCGCGGACTAGAGTATAAACGACTTAAACCTCCAAGTCCCCAGAGTGTGGACTGGAGTACTCTAAGTCCCCAGAGCGCGGACTAGAGTATAAATGACTTAAACCTCCAAGTCCCCAAAGTGCGGACTGGAGTACTCTAAGTCCCCAGAGCGCGGACTAGAGTATAAATGACTTAAACCTCCAAGTCCCCAAAGTGCGGACTGGAGTACTCTAAGTCCCCAGAGCGCGGACTAGAGTATAAATGACTAAAACCTCCAAGTCCCCAGAGTGCGGACTGGAGTACTCTAAGTCCCCAGAGCGCGGACTAGAGTATAAACGACTTAAACCTCCAAGTCCCCAGAGTGCGGACTGGAGTACTCTAAGTCCCCAGAGCGTGGACTAGAGTATAAACGACTTAAACTTCCAAGTCCCCAGAGTGCGGACTGGAGTACTCTAAGTCCCCAGAGCGCGGACTAGAGTATAAACGACTTAAAACTCCAAGTCCCCAGAGTGCGGACTGGAGTATTCTAACTCCCCAGAGTGCAGACTCGAATATAAGCGAATCGGATCTCCAAGTTCCCTGAATATGAACTATGACACAAATGACTTGAATTTGTCAAATCCCCGACATACGGGCTAGAAAGTGTTCTAAGTGCTCGAAGCACAGAATGGAAGTTCAACGACTCCCGAAGAGTTTCCGAGTTATATGAAGATGGACTGAGAAGTCTATGTTACTCACAACTGCTTGGATTAAAATCACAATCACAAAGAAAACTGAACAATAAGAGTCTTTTGTAAGGCAGAAAAAGGAACTAAACCGTATTCAGAAATGAGTTTCTATTACAACCCCTCTAAAAGTTCGGAGTCGACATTCTATTTACAAGGACTAAGGAAATATATGAAAATAATTACATGACTTAAACTAACACTCGTTGAACGAGGATAGTAATCACTTCTTGTGCTTCTTCAACTTCTTTCCAGACGGCTCCTCTCCAGAGCATTTACCCTTGGTACTCTTCTTTGATAGAGGGGTAGCAACTGAAGGAGTATGAGGGGCCTTCCATGGGCTTGGACCCACCAGGAAGGATGACCTTCAACAGCTTGTTCAAAGGATCGTCCAAGTCCACAACTCGGGGATCTACTATGACCTTGACCGTCTCCTCCCTCTCTTTCTCGAGCCACTCCTCCATGCTCAATCCGGATGTATGCTCAGAGGCGCCTGTAATTTCTACTTCATAACCCCCGTCGGTAGGAGAGTAGGTTTCAGACTTGTCTTCGTCAAGCGCTCCGATCACCTGAGCGTCTGGACCAGAAGCCTCCCCTGCGTGAGTGGCTTCACTTGTTTTCTCCCCCACTTCCTTGGCGACATCGCTCCTCGGAGTGGGCTCGGGGTCAGAACGGCCTGCACAAAATCATGGAAAACAAGAATGCAATAGTCCTGCATAAAGAATAACGACTTTCAAAATCTTAAAGAGAACCTTAAAGAGAAGGATTATCTACCAGGTTCGGGCAAACTCTCAGCCATCCGAGAGGTCTCACCCTCTGGAATGGGAGACAGAATGCGGACTAAAGTACTCTAAGTTCCTGAGTGCGGACTAGAGTATAAATGACTCAAAAACCTCTACGTCCCCAGAGTGCGGACTACAGTACTCTCAGTCCCCAAAGCATGGACTAGATTATATACGACTTCAGAAAAATCCCTAAATCCCAGAAGCGGACCAGATTACTCTAAGTTCCCAGAGTGCGAACTAGAGTATAAACGAGTTGACGAAAATCTCTGCGTCTCGAACTGTGGACTAAAGCGTAAACCGTTCGACAAATCTCTAAGTCCCCGGAGCGTGGACCGAAGCATGAACACAAATTGGGCGTGAGTCAACCGGGGGGAGAATAACACCAAGTCACCAGAATGCAGAGTGGTGTATAAACATCGATAAATAGACGAGTGGATTCCGACCATTTTCTATTCCGCAAACTTCGACCTGCAATCGACAGGAGGATTATTAACCCGCTGAGGATGGAGTTTGACCATCGAACTAGTGACCTGGCCAAATCAATGCTGGGGGCAGGAGTACAAAACACTAAAAAGCTGAATACGACAGCTTACTATAGCTCTAGCGTGGCGTTCTTTATAACTTGAGGCAGCGACTGTAGGGAGGCCTCAATATAGAACCAATCGAAATGGCATCCAAAGCTACGAGCAACCTACTATATCATACCTCAGACCAAGGGTCAATGCCGATCCGCACCAAGCACATACGAATGTGACTCGGATGTTTTTTGAAAAACTATGACCCCCAGAGTATGGAAAGGAGGGTAAACCATGAATACTCAGTCAAAAATTCTCCAGCACCCTCGTTCGATTCGTCAGGAGGAGTATGAAACTGGATGAGCATAACCCGACTTCATTTGTAGCCAACTTTACCCCGAGATCTGATTACAGAGCATGAACCAAAGTGGACGTGGATGACCATCCACTATCCAAATTACGCCCTAAAACTTACGTGGCATCGAAGTATTCCTCTTGGAATGAAAAACCATGATAAAATCTAAGATAGGCGAGACCTAGTCTCCCATCAACTGACATGATCCCACGATTCAACGGGAAAGAGAGTAAAGCTAAAGTGGGCGTGGCTGGCCTTCCTACTTATCGATATATGCCCCAGACCTGGGGGCACGAGCAAGAAGCAAGACGAATGTGAACCGACTATTCACCAATCACCTCTATGTCTTTGGAGTTTAGGTGAAAACATAAACATAGCTAAGACGAGACTCAACCGTCCATGCAGTACATTTAACAACCCGAGACTGGGAGAAGACGCATGGTCATCCAAAAACTGGCTACGATAGCTCAGTATTAAAACTTATATATAGTGCTTACAGCTACTCAAGGCAATGACCGAAAGGATGCCTAGAGATAGAATCGTTAAATCAATACCTTAGCTCATGGGCAATTGACTTTCACTCCAACCCGAAGGACGAGTAAAGAATCATGAATGCATTAAATAGAAAGTGCGTTACTTGAATGCACAAGCAAATTCAAACTAATAGCAAGATCCAGCTATACAGTTGCATGCCACTCGAGGCCAACCCCTACTCGACGTTTCCTTCAACGTGCTTTTAAGCCTGATCTTTGGCCATTTGCAGATAATCAATTAGAGCATTCAGAGCCCTTCATTTATTTGACTTAACAACTCATGACAAGACTCAAGGATTCGACCAGAGTAACCATCAACATTGACCGTCCCAACCATATTACACATTGAATGTTATGCAAAATAGTTACATATTTACTCAAAGAATCTGGGATGTCACCTGCTAAGCTGACGGTCAACATAGCAGCCAGCCATGGCGACCCTTTCCGGGTGCTGAATATCGGATTACAACTCAGTGCAGTGATGATAAAAGAATTAGTTGGATTTTTCTGAATAAATGATGATATGTTCCCTTGGACCCATTCTGACATGCATATGTGATTTCATTAACTATCGCGAGCCATGCATTGGATATCAACCCGAAGCTACAAAAGCTAGCACAATCTCTATTGATTTCATCATGAAAGATCCACTCTTACTTTTAGGCTCACCCCATCAACGTCTATGCCTACCAGCCGTTGCGACAGGGCACACGATGACCTAAGACGATTGAAAGACTACTTAAATAGAATATCGAACTAAGCTAATTCAATATCACTTATTTCCCACGAAGGGCTATCCAAGGATGGAAATTAGCAGACCTCACACCCAAATTCACTACCTCAGATGACTACTCAAAGAGTAGCAGAGAACCAACCATAAGATGGAAAATGTACGTGGATGGAGCATCCAATGATCAGTGTTATGGCTTGATAATGACTCCTGAGGAACGATCAATCTGCTACGTCCTAAAACTCGATTTACTTGTAACAAACAACGATGCTTAGTATGAAGCCTTGACTGCCAGCCTCAAACTTGCTAGAGGATTTGAAGTGAAAACTTTACATATCTTTTGTGATTCTTGATTGGTAGTATACAAATTTAAGGAAGTTGATCTTGCTAGGGGGCATTGTCTTGCTCCTTATCTCGGCCAAGTCCAAGAGCTACTAACCGACTTCACGTATTACATCATTACACACGTACTCAGCGAACAAAATGAAAAGGTGTCATGGTTGACTCCTATCAGAGACTATCTACAATGAGGAATTCTTACTGAACGGAGGAATGGAAAACGACAGATCCTCCTTAAAGTTTCACGCCAGATCATCTAAGAATAAGTCGTGTATGAAAAGGAGTTTATCCATCCCCTTGCTTCAGCATATTGCCCATGATGATATCTTGAGCAAATTCTATGAAGAAGAATGCGGTAATAACATCAGGAGGAAAACCATGATAAAGAAGATACTCTGCTACAGGTATTACTGGCCAACTATCAACCCAGATGCGGTTGATCATGCTAGACAATGTGACGAGTGCAAGATGTTTGCAAAAAATCCAGGAACCCCGCCGATGGAAATTATTCAAATGGCTAGTTCATAGCCGTTTGCCACTTGGGGGCACTGAAATCATCTTCTTGTCGATTCTAAAGGTGATGCGAAATACACCATCATAGCAGTTGATTACGTCACCAAATGGGCAGATGAAGAACTCTTAACCACGACCAAGATGAAGAAAATAATCAACTTCTTTATCCGTAACGTCATCTGTCCTTATGACCTTCCATGATCCATTATAACTGCAAATGGACAGGTTGAAGCTGTGAACAAAATCATAGAGTCTATACTGAAGAGAAGTTTGGAAAACTCCTCAAGTGGCTGATTGCAACCCTTATTTCACAGAAAATACAAACAAGGAATCATGATTGAATTACAATTAAACTAGATGGAGTTGGCGATGACTTATGAGCATATAAAACGCATCCGAGAGCCAATGGCAAGAACATGTACCCGAAACGTGCATGTGTACATCCGAAAAAGTTCAACTTCTTGAAATCAACAGAAATTGAATTCTCACTAAGGGTTATTAAGAGAAGACTATATCAGATAGCCGAAGCTTATTAGCTCTGCAGAATCAGACACGGATGACCACTGATGAACTACAACCCTGGATTTATAATATTGGGAATCGACCAAGCATCACGATGACCAAAGAAGGATACAACACCTTGGGAGGATAAATTGGAGGATAATGACTATTCAAGAAGCATGGTGGATTTCTTTCTGAAGACAAGGAATACTCGCTGATTCAAAGCGTGTTGTGTTGCTTCACACGACACACTTTGGGGGGCAAGTGTTTCCTGGAGATTTGACCAGGCAACTGAGTACTCGACATTGGCAGGTACTCGGCATATAGTAGTATTCGGCATACAGGACTACTCGGCATACAGGACTACTCGGCGTCAACTAGTGCTCGGCATCTCATAGTACTCGGCATAGTACTCAGCGTCTCATAGTACTCGGCGTAGTACTCGGCGTAGTACACAACATCTCATAGTACTCGGCCTCAGATCGTACTCGGCAACAGGAGTACTCGGCGTAGTGCTTGACATCCAGTCGAACTCGGCAATAGGAGTACTCGTCATCCAGAAGACGTTCGGCGCACACGACTACTCAACATGACTGTATCGTTCGGCCAAAATGCATCGTCCGGCCAGAGGCACGTTCGGCTTCAACAGACAACCATTCTGCACTTCCCACACATCAAACACACCGTTCGGCATAGAAGGGATGGTTCGGCATAGCGGCGTTCAACATACCTTGCTCGGCATACAGCGACCACTGTACTTGGGCTAGAGTGTTCGGCCATCAAGCCCACTTGGGAAGTCCAGCCCATATTTGTCTATAAATAGAGGGGCAGGGTCACAGTGAAAAAGGATCCTTTTTTGGGAGAGAGAACACTGGGGAGACTCTGCCATTTTCAAGACTCATCTTCTCTACTTAATCAAGCATTTGATTCACGAATTGTATTTGTAATCAACTATAAAGAAGATCAATAAAGTTTAACCTCAAAGTGGATGTAGGCAATTACGCTGAACCACTATAAATTTTGTGTTCTTACTTTCTGCAGTTAGATTAGCATTGTCTTCTCTGTTTAATTTACTTTCATCACTTATATCTCTACACAATCTTTCTCTACGAGGTTAGTGACCAATTTTGGTGCTAACAGCTGTTTACTTAAAACCACCATATGAAACATGAAGTTCATCCAATTATACATGTTTATATGCATGCATGACTACATATTTAGTACCTTAGATCAAGAAGCAGCACAGGAAGAATGAGCGAAAATGGATCGAATGGAAAGTCACCGGAATCGCTTAGACGTTAGCCCAGGAGAACCGACCGATGGACCAGTTGGTCAATCCGATGCACCAGTTGTGCCCTGAACCTAACATCCATGCTATGTTCTGGTATATACCGATCGACCCTTTTGTCACTTGTTTGCCCCGTTGAACTATGAAAGTTGATTGCTAAATTTTAATACTGCATTCAGTACCAATTTCATTGATATTTTTTGGATTCATGATTTATGAATTGTTGGATTCATTTTGACGTTTTATTCCATCGAGGTTTTTCTATGGCTTTTGGGAAAATTACACACTTTTGATGCACGTTTTCAAGCCGAATTTATAAATGATTGATTTCTAAATCCAATCGTTTTATACAAGACTATTTACGTACAAATCTAATATATACATACACACACACACACATATACATATATATTCATACAAAGAATTTTAGTAATATATATACTATCTATTTTCATAAGCAATGGCTTTAGAAATATTTTGGAACGGTAGTTTGAAAAGCTACTTTTATATATATTTCCATTATAGACAAATATTTTAAAAAGTGTTTTATAAGAGAATTATTTTCATAAAATTGCATGTTATCGATCAAATGAGAAATTGATTTAAACGGTCAAATAAATTGAGTGTTATGGAACGCTATCGTTTGTTTTACCGATTAACTCCTGGACTTGTTCGACCGAACCATTATTACACACGAGTGGAGTTTACTATTGTACAGTAAACGTTTGGGTAAACCCATGTAGTATGGGATATATGGTCGTTATCTATTTGATTGCTATATAAAGGTATTTAACACTTTTCGACGACTTTATGACTTGCCTTTGATGTTTATAGGTTTTGTACCTATCTTAATGTTTATAGGACTTGTAACTATTCATGTTTATAGGTTTCGTACCTATCTTGGAGTTCATAGGTTTTATACCTATTTCAGTGTTTATAGGTCTCGTATCTATCTTGATGTTTATAGACTTATACATCTACCTTGGAGTTACATGCATGTAGGTGAATTTATTTCACCAATCTTAGAGTTTGGCACCCCCTTTATTTATGAGATTTCTGGATTTCTATTTGTGAGGTATTTAGATTTAACATTGTTGTATTATCACCAAATCATTTGGGAGGTTTTTGCTTTTAAGAAGCTATTATGGGTTTTTGTATTTGGTGATTGGAAGTTATCAATGCATGTTTGATATCTGTCGATATATGCTTATAATTGAGATCTAAATTACTTTATCTATCATTCAATTTTTCTAAAACATTTATCTTAATTTATTCCAACCTGTTTATTATTTTATAATACTCAGGTCAGACCAAGATGTTTCAGGTCCTTCGGCTTGAAGCTTTAAGTGGATATCTTACCTGATAGCTAGTAGTTCTCTTTTGTAATCCTATGTATATATTTGACATTATGTAGTATCTTGTGATGAGATTAGACTCCTTTTGTGTATATATTCATTTTGAGATGTAGCACTTTGTACATGTGTAGTCTACATCATGTATCTATTACATGTCGGTTCAGAATGTTACCTATTATATTCCGCTGTGACTGATCTGATATTCTGTGATCTGTAAATTATTATATGTTGTTATGTATTTTTTTATTATAGCCACCATAGTTTTGTTTTAAGCCTAAATTGTATACATCGATTCCACTTGATTTAAGAAATGCATAGCATATTAATCAACATGTCAATGCTCGCTTAAAGTAAAATTCATGGATGGTCGCTCCTAACTAGCCATATTCTCTACACTAGTTGACAATATTACTTTGTAATATTCTCTGTTAGGGTGGTTCTCAAGGTAGGGCATCAAAAATCAATTATGCATTAAATTTAATTTACCATAAAATCATTTAATATGCGTCTTTAATGTTGGGTGGAAAAATTAAAAATCTAGGCCATAATTTATTCATCCTGAAAGAATCAGATCACAAATGTCATTACTCGTGATTCCGCTGCTGAAGTCGTCTCTGCACATAAAAAAATTGTATAATAAATATAAAGGTATTTGAGATGACAACCTAACAATTTGAAAATAAATGTAAAAGCAATTTTATGACTTACCCTCCTTTTGCACATTGAATAATGCTGACTGAACCTATGGATGCATAGGAATCCGTAACAAATGCATGTATAGATGGACCTACATCATCATGTTGATCAATATGGTCAGATCCGTTGAATGGTGATAATGAATGCTGAGGATCATCACCTACAATATGTGATTGAGACCCTCTTTGGTTTGAAGATGTCCTAATGGAATGAGATCGGGGGAGGGGGTCATATGCTGCTAAGTGATAGACTTTGACACCACATTTTTGTGTCTATTATCAACATGCATACTCATGTTTGTTAAAGTGTCAATTACAAAAAAAATAAAACTACTATTTGACTTAAAATTAAAACAACAATTTATATTTGTTTGAACCAAAAATGGCACAAACACCCAAGGAAAGTAAGTAGAGATTAAAAAGTGAAGAAAATAAATGAAAAACTAGTAAGAAAGTGCACAAAGAGATTTATAGTGGTTCAACGCACTCTGGTCTACGTCCACTTCAAGTTTTCCTTTATTATATCGTTATTTACAGAAAGTGTTCTTATTGGTCGGTACAACACTATTAGGGGTTGGTATAACTCTGACAGAGATTACAAGAAATTAAAGAAAAGAGAGCAAGAGCCAAAAGATCCTAAAAAATGAGCATTACCCCTCTATTTATAAAAGTAGGAAGCCTAAAATCTCGCATAAAAGATCTCCAAACCATTCTCATTGCTATAGACCAGTTCTCCAAGAAAATAGGTTGCACCTCATCGACTTGTATGGGTCAGTACAACTCCAAGGATAGGGGTCGGTACCAACCCATAAGGTTTCCAAATTGGTTACCTTCAACTCTTTATGTTAGAATGCCTTATGGTTAGCTTCATGGTTCCATAGTTTTTTGCACTAGTATTAACTTGTTTTGGAGTCTAAATGACGGAGTTGTAGAAGAACGGAGTTGCAGATTTAAGAGTTCATGGAGATCGATAGAGAATTGCACTAGATCAAGCTGAAAACACTGGAAATATGTTTCGAACATCAAGTAGGGTTGGTAGGCAGAAGATAGGACCCCTTGGTGGAGTATTTACGGGTCGGTACTGACCCATAGGGTAGGGTCGATACTGACCCAACTTTTGTGGACTTTGGGTTTTCAGAATTTTGCGGTGGATTCATATTTGCCTTATGATCTTGGTTGCACTTGAGTTTTGGCCTTCGTGGTCTTCTCTTCAGACTTTCTGCCTTGATAATTTCAAAGTTTGGCTTGTTGAATTTGTTCGTATTCTGCCTGGTTAAAAGTTGGGATAACACTTGGCCCCTAAAGCATGCCTTGCAAATGGAAGATGTGCTATGCTCGAGAACTAATGTGATGTCCCATTGGATCGTTTCATATTCAGTTTAATGTGCGATCTCTTTGGATTATTTTATATTTAGTTTAACGTGCGATCTCTCCAGATCATTTAATGTTTAAGTTGAGGGAACGATTTCTCTGAATTGTTAGTCGAGTTCATGGCCATTCAAGACCGATAGTTAAATCTGCGATCTCTCTGAATCGTTAATTGAAGCTATGTCCATTCAAGACCAATAATCAAGTCCAAGGCCGTTCGAAGCCGATAATTAAATCCATGGTCATTCAAGGCTGATAATCAAATCCATGGTCATTCAAGGCCGATAACCAAATCCATGGTCGTTCGAGGCCGATAATGAAACTCCCCTAATTTTTGATGACATTATTCAGGAGATTTAATTAGATAAATTAAATAGAATAATGTAAATGTTTACTGATAAGGGGATTGAGACTTGAATTAATTAATTAAGGCCGAGCCTAATATAACGATTAATGGGCTAAAGAATGGTTTTAGGTTAATCAAATTACATAAGGGTATATTGGGAATTTGCCGCCCAACGACCCCTACCCTTATATATTTTTGTTCGTACCATTTTACTTCCCATTGACGTCATTTTTGAAAATGCAAATCAAAAGAAAAAAGAACGGCCGACCATTAAGGAAAAAGAATTCAAATTAAAAGGTAGAGAATCAAGCTTAGGGGAAATCAATCTCAATCCAATATCCTTATCTAGATCAAGGTGTATAATAATTCCATCTCTATTTTGTTTTGAATCATATATTTTCTGATTTAAGGGTAAATTCATTTTTATGATATATTGGATGATGCTATGCTTGATTTAAAATTTATATGGTTTAAACAAGATTGTTTAAAAGAGGATAAGAACAGTTTTAAGGAAAAACCGATATTTAAAGATGTTTAAATGCCATGGAAAAATTTATGTTATGAGAAACATGATTTTGGAGTTGGGTTTCAATTTTGATAATTTTCCAAGCTATGGAAAGATTATTATGAATTTTCAAATGAAAATATGGTTATTTGGGTTTATAAATTTATTTTGGAAAATATATTGAGAATTTGGGTCTAGAATTTTGATATGTTAAATAACATGATTAAAATGAATTTCTGGAATTTTTGGGATTTTTACAAAGTGATTTGCTATGCAAAATAAATTAATTTAGAATAGGGACTTTTTTGCAAATTGGTTTTTCTTAATGGAAGGGCTTAATTGATTAACTTAACTATGGTTTAGACCAAGATTAGCGGCGGTTACTTTGGAAAAGAATTTAAAAAAGTTAAGGCAGCCAATCTGGTGTTGACACGTGGCAGGTTAGTTAGAGAAAAGTTTACTTTAAGAAGAACTAAACCAGATTTACTCAAGAAAATAGGTTCTGCCTACTTTGGAAAGCAAATTTCGACACAGAAGCTTCCACCTTCATCTTAGTCAAAACCTACTATGCCGAAACCAATACACAAGGTATCACTATGATGGTACGCATTGGATTGGAGATAGGCGAAAGGTTAAGTGTCGAAAGCATAGGTTTCGAAGGATTCAAAACCTCTGTTTGTTTTTAAAAGGAAAAAGCGGCTGCCTTTGTTTTGTTTTAAGCCTTCGATGGAGTCGAAGCTTATGATTTCGAAAGAGGTTTTAAAAGGGTTTCGGAAGGGTTACCATTAACTTAAGTTTGCTTTCGATTGGGTTTCTTTACTTATGAAAGAATGTTTTGAAAGAAGGGGTTCCGACCTACTCGAAACCCTGCTGCCGTTCGTTAACATTTCAATGGTGTTGAAGATACCAGTGCTGTCGAAAAGTACTTTTTTTTATAAATTAGAGCAACTTCCTATAGCTTTCGAAAGGGGTCAGGGGTTTCAAAGACAGTTTCGAAAGGGTTTCGATGCCAACCTTCTAATGTTTTACCCGGATGTTAAATGCTTTCGGAGGAGATGGTGCCGAAGCCATCAAGTTTTCCCTAATATTTTTATATGATAACGGATGGTTTCAAAAGAGATGCTTTCGTCTATATTTACTTTGACCCAAATAATGTTTTAAGTATAAACCCAATGCTTTCGAAAGGGGGACTTTCAATGATTTCGGAAGGCTTACTTCCATTGGTGCCGAAAGGGGTACTTTCAACTGGTTTGGAAGCTATGCTTCTAAAGTTAAATGCAAATACTTTAATATAATCGAAAGGTTTCAAAAGGTAGATTTTAAAGTATTAAAAGGCAGGCGCCAAAAGTTTTGAAGATAGATTTTTAAGGCTTTCGAAGGAGGTCATCCTATGAAGTCGAAAGCTAGGTTTCGAAGGTATCGAAAGGTTTTATAACCCAAACTCTATTTTAAAAGAAAAAACCATGGCTAAATTAAAGGAGTTTTGTAATGGTTTTAAGAAGAAGCTTTCTTTGATAAAGAAATAGGTTAAAGGGATTAACCATGTTTTATATTAAAGTTAAACCCACGGGAGTGGTATTGCTATGTTGTTATGTTTGCTTCTTCAAATATATATTCACTTTATAATGAACCCATAACTGCATTTTAGGGATGAGGGGTAGAAGAACCAGTTAGGTTAACCCAGTAGTGAATATAAATTGATTAAACTCCCGAATGAGTAGAATTGCATCCAAGAGGTCAGGAAGACCAGAATATAGGATGCTAAAATATAAAAGAAAGATATTGGCAGGGGCCAATAGGTTCTCGGTAAGCCCATGAAAACTGTGTATAGGAAAAGATATTGGAAGGGGCCAATAGGTTCATAGTTAGCCCATGAAAACTATGCATTAAGGAAGATGTCAGAAAGACAAGTTCATAGTAAGCACATGAAAACTATGATTGGATACTGGCAGAGGCCAATAGGTTTGTAGTTAGCCCATGAAAACTATATCCGTATGAAATATTGACAGATGTCAATAGGTTCCTAGTCAACCTAAGAAAACTAGGATAAGAAGAAAGGATATTGGGGTTACTAATAGGTTCCTAGTCAACCCATGAAAAGTAGGAAAAGTGTAAGATATTGGAGTTACCAATAGGTTCTTAGTGATCCCATGAAAACTATGTAATTGGACAGAGAGCCCTTAAATGTTTAACCGGTCATTAGTCGGCCCATGAAAACTAATAGGTTAATAGTAATCCTAGAAACAATAATTGAGATAGATAGTCTAAAATGAATGGGGATGGGTAATCCAGAATTGATTCATTTGTTTTGCATATCATCATATTATAACTGTTTTGAATTGTTTTAACCATTGTGGATGTTGAAGCACAGTATATGGTTTTATAAAGGTTTTGAGATACCAGTGAGGGGAAAACCCGCTCCGCTAAGCGGCATGGTCTCACTAGATATCTAAATGATTTGAGATGGTAGATTATTATTAATACCAGGCTTTATGTCTGACTTGAAGTTTATGTTTTCCCCTTAAACTCTCGAGCACTCAATTGATTTTGAGAAGTTTGAGAGTAAGGTTTTCATGTACCTCTTAAGATGAATAAGCTTCCGGAGACGTGAAGAAGGCTTGATAGCTATTTAGAGTTCTCTTTTCTTTTGATTTGCTATGTTGTTTGTATTGGAAAAGTTGTTATATTGCATGTATATACTTTGATCATCCAAGGGGGCATCTTCATATGTCGCTCTTGGCATATGTTGTAATAAATATATTTTCTCTGAACGTGATTTGCGAATTTGGGATTATGTAATGAATTGGAAATATTTTGAGATGAAATGTGATTTTGTTTGAAGTTTAAATTTTTTCCATATACATGTGTTTCTGTGTATCAATGAATCTGACTTCACCGTATTTGGTCATTGAGAATTAATAACTATGGATGACTGCAGCATCCGTGGCCGTTAGTTTAGGGCCTCCAAGTAGAGGGATGTTACAAGTTGGTATCAGAGCATAGGTTTATGAAACTTTAAAAGAAAGATAAACCTAAAAGATTTTCAAACATAATCCAATGAATATAAATCTATGATCGGGGTTTGGGTTAACGCTATAGTAACGTACTTGTATTTGATATATAAATATATATAAGTACGTGTTCCCCTCTCTCTTAGACCGTTCTTTTGTATCTTACTAAGGCTCGTATGCAGATTTACGAGAAAGAGGATACATAAGCAGGAAATGGAAGAGGAAATCTAGGGAGAGGAAGCACCACAACCAACGGAAATGCTCAACCTAATACCAAGAGGAACCAAGGTCGACAGGTTAATGCAAATCCAAATGCTAAAGCCAATGTAGGTGTTGGAAATCCGCCAGTGGATACGGGGATGGTGTATCAGTTGTTAGCCAATCTTTTTCCAACTAGAGGTGCTGGTAATGTTGGAGGAGTTAATCCTGTAGCTCCAGTATGGAATAACTATGCTAAGCTAAGAAGAGACTACACCAGTTTGGGTGGAAAGCCGTTTGTTGGAACAGAGGATGCTGTTGAGGTTGAGGATTGACTACTGAGTTGTGAAAGGATCTGTACTAATCTAGGCTTGGATGATGGGCAAAAGAGAAGGTTAGCCTCTAGGCAGTTACAAGGGGCGGTGCTTCACTGGTGGAATAGTGTGACCGCCGGAGTTTCGAAGGAAGAGATGACATGGGCTGATTTTAGAAGAAGGTTTGAGCAGAGGTTTTTATCTGAGGTTGCTAAATCAGCGTGATGAGAAAGTTCATGGATCTAGTTCAAGTAGAGATGTCAGTGGTCGAGTAAGCTGCTAAGTTTGATGAGTTCTCTCGATAGGGATATGCTATGGTTGACACTAATGTCAGAAGGAATGAAAGGTTCATTCGAGGATTGAGACCCAAGCTTGCCAGAATGACCATGACCCATATTCGAGAACCTTGTAAAGTGGTGGTGGAGATGGCCATCCGCCATGAAGAGATGCTTACTGTTTCAGCTAGAGAGAAGAAAGTTGAATCGCAGGGTCCTCAAGGAAAGAACAGGAAGTTCTTTAAGAAGAAGGGAGCCCAAAAAGGGGATGCTACCAAGAAGGCAAAGGCTAATTTATTATGTTATAAATGTGACAAGAAGGGCCATTATGCAAGTGAGTGCCAATCATGTAGAGGGAAGAAGTCTGGAGATAAGAAGAATGTGAAGTGCTTCAACTGTGATCAAGTTGGGCATTATAAGAACCGGTGTCTAGAGCCAGCCAGGGCGGACAAGGGGAAAGTTTTTGCTGTTGGATCATCAGCTATGCCTACTGCAGCTGATAAAGGAAAGACTGTGATGGAAGGTACGTTTTTGATTCAGAGTATACCAGTTAGGATACTTTTTGATACTGGTGCATCACATTCATTTATATCCCAGTGTTTGGTTGATAGGTTATGCTTAGAACCCATATACCTTGTTACTTCCTTAAGGGTTGCGAATCCAATAGAAGGGTATGCAACTCCAGTTAGAACTTGATTTGTTAGGTCATAAGTTTGCATGCAGTTTGTATGTTTAAGATTTTGGAATCATTTTGGGTATGGATTGGTTGAGAAGGTATGGGGCCAGGTATTCTGCCAGGATGGGGAGATAACTTTGAGACACCCTGATAGTCATACCCGAATTATATTCTCAGTAGAGAATTCTGACCGGAGTTGTTATGCTTTGTTAAGTGCAACGGAAGTGGGAGAAGATTTAAGTCAGGTTTGAATAGCTAAAGAGTTTGCAGATGTCTTTGAGCCAGTCACAGGACTACCACCGAAACGAGCTGTTGAGTTTCAGATAGATCTTGTGCCAGGAGCTGGACCTGTGAGTAGACCACCTAGCAGGTTGACACTGACTGAGATGAAGGAATTGAAGGTGTAGCTAGTGGATCTAGAAGGAAGGAATTTTATTAGACCAAGAAGTTCACCTTGGGGAGAGGCTGTGGTATTCGTGAAGAAATGAGATGGGTCGTTAAGAATGTGTATCTACTATCGTAAGTTGAACGAAAGGACGATAAAGAATAAGTATCCTTTACCGAGAATTGATGATCTGTTTGATCAGTTGAGTGGAGCCAAGGTGTTTTCCCAGTTTAATTTGGCGATAGGGTTCCATCAGTTGAGAGTGGCAGAGGATAGTATTCCTTTGACCGCATTTCGGACTAGATATGGTTCATATAATGGTTAGTAATGCCATTTGGGTTGACGAATGCACCTGCTTTCTTTGTGGATTTGATGAATCGAGTCTTTCGAGAGTATTTGATAGATTCGTGTTGGTGTTTATAGATGACATTTTGGTATATTCTACGAATGAGAGAGAGCGTGAAGATCATCTTAGAGTTGTGCTAGAGACGCCGAGGTAGAATCGGCTAAAGGCGAAGTTTTTCAAGTGTCATTTTTGGAAGAAAGAGGTTAAGTTTCTTGGTCATGTGGTTTCAGAGAAAAGGATTGTCAGTCGATCCAGATAAGATCGAAGCTGTGAACAATTGGAAGAGACCAGAGACAACGACCGAGATCAGAAGTTTTCTTGGACTTGCTGGCTACTACCGAAGATTCATCAAAGATTTCTCGCGGATAGTAGTGCCTTTGACTAAGCTTACCAGGAAGGAAGTGATGTTTGTTTGGTTTGACAAATGTGAGGAAGCATTCCTTAAGTTAAAGCATTTGTTGACCAATGCTCCAGTGTTAGTAGTTCCAGATGGAAACCAAGGGTTGGTAGTATACACAGATGCATGTGCGACTGGATTGGGAGCAGTGTTGATGCAGAAGGGCAAAGTCATTCCTTACGCATCTAGGCAGATTAGACCGCACGAAGTAAGATATCCTACTCATGACTTGGAGTTGGCTGCGGTGATTTTTGCCCAGAAGATTTGGAGGCATTATCTCTTGGGGGAGAGATTTGAGTTGTATACCGATCATAAGTCTTTAAGATACTTATTCTCTCAGAAGGAGTTAAATATGTGACAGTAGAGGTGGCTGGAGTTTTTGGCTGCTTATGATTTTGGTATAGACTATACTCCTGGGAAAGGAAATAAGGTAGTGGATTCTCTTAACAGAAGACATCAAAATGTGGTGTTAGCTTTGTTGGAAGAATGGAAGGATCTAGAAGCTTTGGCCAGTTGTGGTGTACCGTTAAGATTGACTGCTAGTTCTAGTCAGAGTACTGCCATGTTGTCCTGTTTAGAAGTTCAACCAGTGTTGATCGAGATAATTGCTTCTAAATAGAAGGAGGATCCATTATTAGCCGAGACGATCAGAAGGCTTGAGGTTCGAACTGTGGATGATGATTTGAAAGATTTTTGTCTTGACCATAGAGGATGGTTGAGAAAGAAGGGACGGTTATGTGTTCCGGATGTAGAGAACTTGAGAAGAGAAGTTCTTGAGGAATGTCATCGATCCAAGTTTACGATTCATCCTGAAGGGACCAAGATGCATCAAGATATGAAGAGGAGCTTCTATTGGGAAGGCATGAAGATGGATGTTAGCTTGTGGGTTAGGAAGTGTGTAAACTGTCAACAAGTGAAAGCCGAACATCAGAAGCCGAGTGGGTTGCTTCAGCCTTTAGAGATTCTAGTATGAAAATGGGATTCGGTATCCATGGATTTTATAGATGGGTGCCAAGGTCAAGTAGAGGAAATGAGAGTATATGGGTTATTGTGGACAGGTTGACCAAGAGTGCCCTTTTCGTTCCAGTAAAGTCGACTTGGATGGCACCTGTTTTGGCGAAGTAGTTCATAAAGAACATAATTAGACTTCATGGAGTTCCTAGTAGCATAGTCAGCGACAGAGATGCTTTATTTACTAGTGAATTGAAGAGTCTACAGGATGTGTTAGGGACTAAGCTCAAGATGAGTACCGCATATCACTCACAGACGGATGGGCAAACAGAGAGAGTCAATAAGGTGCTCGAGGATTTGTTGAGAGCTTGTGTATTGAACTTTGGTGGATCTTGGGAGGATCGCCTGCATTTGGTTGAGTTTTCCTTCAACAATAGTTACCAGACTAGTATAGGAATGGCGCCTTTTGAAGCTTTGTATGGAAGGCCATGCAAATACCTTGCATGTTTGTTGGAGACTGGAGACAAATTAGTCTTAGGTCGAGATTTGGTTAGGGAGTCATCAGAAAAGATTGAGTTGATCTGAGAACGGATGAAGGAAGCTCAATCCAGACCTAAGAGTTACGCAGATAAAAGCCGTAAAGACCTAGAATTCTTAGTGGGAGATAGGGTTTTCAAAAAGGTATCATCGATGAAGGGTGTGGTAAGGTTCGGGAAATCAGGGAAACTGGCACTGAGATATGTTGGTCCATTCCAGATTATAGATAGGATTGGAAAGCTCGCATACAGAGTAGAGTTGCCGAGCAGTATGGCAGGTGTCCATAATGTGTTTCATGTGTCTCATCTTCACAAGTATGTGCATGATCCAGAGGCTACTATTCCTCAGACAGAATTGGAGAACTTGGTAGTAGAGCCTAATTTGACTTTTGTTAGACTACTAGTTTGGGTTGTAGCGAGAGATGAGAAAAGATTGAGCAACAAGACAGTCAAGTTGGTGAAAGTTCAGTGGAGAAACAACGAGAAGGACTGTACTTGACAGAGGACAGGATTCAAGATACTTATCCTGATCTGCTTTGAGGGTATGTCTATATTAAATTTATATAGATAATTCCTAGTTAGGTAGACTAATATGTTTGTTAGGAGTCGTTACAAATGATTGCTATGTTTAGTATTTAGTCCTTACTGAATGTTGAGAACGGAATTCTTTAAGGAAAGGAGCCTGTAACACCCCTAATTTTTTATAACATTATTCGGAAGATTTAATTAGGTAAATTAAATAGAATAATGTAAATGTTTAGTGATAAGGGGATTGAGAGTTGAATTAATTAATTAAGGCTGAGCCTAATATAATGATTAATGGGCTAAAGAATGGTTTTAGGTTAATCAAATTACATAAGGGTATATTAGGAATTTGCCACCAAATGACCCATACCCTTATATATTTTTGTTCCTACTATTTTACTTCCCATTCATGTCATTTTTGAAAACGCAAATCAAAAGATAAAAGAACGGTCGACCATTAAGGAAGAAGAATTCAAATTAAAAGATAAAGAATCAAGCTTCGGGGAAATCAATCTCAATCCAATCTTCTTATCTAGATCAAGGTGAATAATAATTCCATCTCTATTTTGTTTTGAATCGTATATTTTTGAATTTAAGGGTAAATTCGTTTTTATGATATATTGGATGATGATATGCTGGATTTAAAATTTATATGGTTTTGTACAAGATTGTTTAGAAGAGGATAAGCACGGTTTTAAGGAAAAACCAAGATTTAAAGATGTTTAAATGCCATGGAAAATTTTATGTTATAAGAAACATGATTTTGGAGTTGGGTTTCAATTTTGATAATTTTCCAAGCTATGGAAAGATTATTATGAATTTTCAAAGGAAAATATGGTTATTTGGGTTTATAAATTTATTTTGGAAAATATATTGAGAATTTGGGTCTGGAATTTGGATATGTTAGATAACATGATTAAAGTGATTTTTTGGAATTTTTGGGGATTTTTCCAAAGTGATTTGCTATGCCAAATAAATTATTTTAGAAGAGGGACTTCTTTGCAACATTGGTTTTGCTCAATGGAAGGACTTGATTGATTAACTTAACCATGGTTTAGATCTAGATTAGCGGCAGCTATTTTGGAAAAGAATTTTAAAAAGTTAAGGCAGCCAATCTGGTGTTGACACGTGGCAGGTTAGTTAGAGAAAAGTTTACTTTAAGAAGAACTAAACCAGATTTACTGAGGAAAATAGGTTCCGCCTACTTTGTAAAGCATCTTTCGAACACAGAAGCTTCCGCCTTCATCTTAGTCGAAATCGACTATGCCGAAACCGATACACAAGGTATCACTATGATGGTACGTAGTGGATTGGAAATAGGTGAAAGGTTAAGTGTTGAAAGCATAGGTTCTGAAGGAGTCAAAACCTTGGTTTGTTTTTAAAAAGAATAAGCGCCTTCCTTTGTTTTGTTTTAAGCCTTCGACGGAGTCCAAGCATATGGTTTCGAAAGAGATTTTAAAAGGGTTTCGAAAGGGTTGCCACTAACTTAAGTTTGCTTTCGACTGGGTTTCTTTACTTATGAAAGAATTTTTTGAAAGAAGGGGTTCCGACCTAGTTGAAACCATGTTGTTGTTCTTTAACCTTTCAATGGTGTTGAAGATATCAATGCTGTCGAAAGGTACTTTGTTTTATAAATTAGAGCCACTTCCTATAGCTTCCGAAAGGGGTTAAGGGTTTCGAAGGCAAAGGTTTCGAAAGGGGTTTCGACGCCAACGTTCAAATGTTTTACCAAGGTGTAAATGCTTTTGAAAGAGATGGTGCCGACGCCCTCAAGTTTTCCCCAATATTTTTATATGATAATGGATGGTTTCGAGAGATGCTTTCGCCTATATTCACTTTGACCTAAATAATGTTTTAAGTATAAACCCAATGCTTTCGAAAGGGGGGCTTTCAATGATTTTGGAAGGGTTACTTCCATTGGTGTCGAAAGGGGTACTTTCAACAGGTTTCGAAACTATGGTTCTAAAATTAAATGCAAATACTTTAATATAATCGATAGGTTTCGAAAGGTAGGTTTTAAAGTATTAAATGGCAGGGGGCTAGAGTTTTGAAGATAGATTTTTAAGGCTTTCGAAGGAGGTCATCCTATGAAGTCGAAAGCTAGGTTTCGAAGGTATCGAAAGGTTTTATAACCCAAACTCTATTTTTAAAGGAAAAACCTATGGCTAAATTAAAGGAGTTTTGTAATGGTTTAAGAAGAGCTTTCTTTGATAAAGAAATAGGTTAAAGGGATTAACCATGTTTTATATTAAACCCATAGGAGTGGTATTGCTATGTCGTTATGTTTTCTTCTTCAAATATAAATATATTCACTTTATAATGAACCCATAACTGCATTTTGGGGATGAGGTGTAGAAGAATTAGTTAGGTTAACCCAGTAGTGAATGTAAATTGATTAAACTCTTGAATAAGTAGAATTGCATCCAAGAGGTCAGGAAGACCAGAATATTGGATGCTAAAATATAAAAGAAAGATATTGGCAGAGGCCAATAGGTTCTTAGTAAGCCCACAAAAACTGTGTATAGGAAAAGATATTGGCATGGGCCAATAGGTTCATAGTTAGCCCATGAAAACTATGCATTAAAGAAGATGTCGAAAAGACAGGTTCATAGTAAGCCCATGAAAACTATGATTGAATAATGGCAGAGGCTAGTAGGTTTGTAGTTAGTCCATGAAAACTATATCCGGATGAAATATTGATAGATGTCAATAGGTTCCTAGTCAACACAAGAAAACTAGGGTAAGAAGAAAGGATATTGGGGTTACCAATAGGTTCCTAGTCAAACCGTGAAAATTAGGACAATAGTAAGATATTGGAGTTACCAATAGGTTCTTAGTGATCCCATGAAAACTATGTAATTGGACAGCGAGTCCTTAAATGTTTAACCGGTCATTAGTCAGCCCATGAAAACTAACAGGTTAATATTAATCCAAGAAACTATAATTGAGACAGATAGTCTAAAATGAATGGGGATGGGTAATTCAAAATTGATTCATTTGTTTTGCATATCATCATATTGTAACTGTTTTGAATTGTTTTAACCATTGTGGATGCAGGAGCACAGTATATGGTTTTATAAAGGTTTTGAGATACTAGTAAGGGGATAATCCGTTCTGCTAAGCAGTGTGGTCTCACTAGATATCTAAATGATTTGAGATGGTTAATTATTATTCATACCAGGCTTTATGTCTGACTTGAAGTTTATGTTTTCCCCTTAAACTTTCGGGTACTCAATTGATTTTGAGTATTTTTAGAGTTGAGGTTTTCAAGTACTCTAAAGACGAATAAGCTTCCGAAGACGTGTAGTAGGCATGATATCAATTTAGAGTTCTCTTTTCTTTTAATTCCGCTGTGTTGTTTGTAATGGCAAAGTTATTATATTGTCTGTATATACTCTGATCATCAAAGGGGGAATCTTCATATGTCGCTCTTGGCGTATGTTGTAATAAATATATTTTCTCCGAACGTGATTTGCGAATTTAGGATTATGAAATGAATTGGAAATATTTTTAGATGAAATGTGATTTTGTTTGAAGTTTAAATTTTTTCCATATTCATGTGTTTCAGTGTATCAATGAATCTAGCTTCACCGTATTTGGTCACCGAGAATTAATACCTATGGCTAACTGCAGCATCCATAGCCGTTAGTTTTGGGCCTCCAAGTAGGGGAATGGTACAGATATTCAAATATATTGTCTCTTTGGACACTTGCCGAGCCCAACCAGTTCACTTTTCGGCAAGGGGACTCAACGACAATAAAGCTCATTTGCTCACTCTCCTTTAAGCGGACTTACTTCTTGCACTCCAGTACTATCTTCCATGATTTAAAGCGATTAATATTAGTCATCATGTTCAAGCATGTTTCAATAATCAAGGGTTTATCGAATGAATCGAATTCAAATACTAGGAAACAGAAAGTCAAATATTACAGTATCTGCCTCACCAAGCATTACAGCCTAGCATCCAGCTCAGAGCATGTCTAGAGACCAATCTAGATCCCATATACAAGTAAGTGGCTAGATTGCATTATTTGTATTTTTTATTGAAAAGGGTAAACAAAGTGTAGGACCCGAACCTGACTCCCTTCCATCCCGATCAAGAGATGATTATTCTTGACCTTGATCTGGGGCCATTTCTATTCGCTACGGTCGATGGCTATTCATGTTCCATCACCGCAATTTGATTTCTCATGTACTACTATAATTGGTAATCTCTGACCTATTCTTCAATCAAATCGTGCCGGTGTCTGCAGTCATTTGTGTTATGCCCATCCAGCTCATGGAATTAGCAATATTTTCCAGACGTCCTTTCACGATCCGTCAGTTCACGTCTCGTCGACTTTTTATATGGGATCTGCCCACGGTATCCAAATAAATCTACTTCGGCGTTTCATTTAAATTCATATAAGAAGAGAATTTCGGCTCCCTTCTTCGTCACTTCGACTTGTCATAGCCATCATCCATAACTCTTCAAACGCACCCAACACCTCCATATGTCAGATGTACCTCATCAAATGAATCGTTAAATCCATTTTCTCGTCATACGTAACTTGAAATCAGGTGAATTCCTAGTGTACCGAATATTCGAAGTGAATGAACTCCTACTCTCATCTTCCAAGTTCTGGTTAGGCAATCTACCCCTCATAGCTCGTCTCACTATCTCAACAAGTCTGCTGTTGTCATCCAAATGAACTTCCAAATTTGCATTCTCAGCCTGCCCCCTGACTCTGTGAGCGAATTCTAGTACATACTCCTCCAAACGTGCTTTTGCATTTTGATTCAAGTTTTTGTGCTTTGCATCATATCCAGGACGCACGTAATTCCTTCCTAGGCTAGGATGACCCATGCCCCCGAGCCCTTGTGGGTCAGTGTCGACCCATGTTTGTTGGTCTATGCCGACACATATATTTAGCTCGAGTTTGTCCCGGGTCATTCTACTCCACTTTAAGTTATCTACTCTCCGGCTTTAAGTCTTTGATTCTGATTTGCAACAACTTGGTCGTTCCCATCTATTCCATTCTCCTGAAGAGTTCTTTGTCATCTCTTCTTGGCATGCTACCATCCATTCCTACAGTCCATTCATTATAGTTTCCATCTCAAACCTGGTTAGGTAGATTGATGCGGGGTTAGCTCTTGAGGATTCCTCTTGGCGGCTGCCCCCTGGTTGATTTCCTCCAACAACGGTCCTTCTAATTGATTGTCTAGTCATTCTGATCCTTTTCAAATCTCAAATTAGCAGGTTTAAATATTTCTTAGTGAAAGCACCAAAAATTTTGAACCAAAAATGGAACAAGCACATAAAGAAAGTAAGTAGAGAATAAAATGTGAAGAAAATAAATGAAAAACGAGTAAGAAAGTGCACATGGAGATTTATAGTGGTTTAACATATTTTGACCTATGTCCACTTCAAGTTTACCTTTAATATACTGTTATTTACAGAAAGGAGTTCTTAAGGGTCTATACGACATCGTTAGGGGTAGGTATAAATCCGACAAAGATTACAAGAAATTAAAGAAAAGAGAGCAATAGAAAAAAGATCCTGAAAAATAAGCTCCATCCCTCTATTTATAAAGGTAGGGTGCTTAAAATCTCACATAAAAAATCTCCAGAACATTCTCCTTGCTATAGACCAGTTCTCTAAGAAAATATGTCACCACCTAATCGACTTGTATGGGTAGGTACAACTCCAAAGGTAGAGGTCGGTACCGACCCATAAGATTACAAAGTTGGCCGCCTTCAACTCTTAATGTTGGATCCTCTTATGGTTAGTTTCATGATTTCATAGTTGTTTGCATGAATAAGAGTTTATTTTGGAGTCCAAATGACGGAGTTGTAGAAGAACGGAGTTGCAGATTCAAGAGTTCGTGGAGATCGATAGAAAATTGCACTAGATCAACAAGACAACACTGGAAATAGGTTCCTAAGATCAAGTAGGGTTTGTGGGTAGAAGATGGGGCCCCTTGGTGGGATATTTATGGGTCAGCACCGACCCATAGGGTGGGGTCGGTACTGACCCAACTTTTGTGT
Organism: Allium fistulosum; assembly: GCA_030737815.1. Lineage (NCBI taxonomy): Eukaryota > Viridiplantae > Streptophyta > Magnoliopsida > Asparagales > Amaryllidaceae > Allium > Allium fistulosum. The sequence continues at coordinate 892,694,002 of CM060902.1, forward strand.
ACTTAGGGTTTTTGGAATTTTATGGTTTATTTTTATTTGCTGTATGATCTTGGTTGCACTTGAGTTTTGGGCTTCGTAGTCATCTCTTTGGGCTTCTTGTCTTGACAACTTCGAAGTTTAGCTCATCAACTTTGTCTGTATCTGCCCGATCAAAAGGCAGATAACAATATTAAATCATTTTAGGGAAGCAATAATAAATAAACAAGTCAACTCATTATTTAACAGAGAATATACTTAAGTGTGCTTGTGCTTTAAATTATGATCCAAGTAAACTTAAAATAAAAGCAATAGTGAAATAAACAATTCACGATGAAGAATTTTCAGACAACAGTGAAAAAACAATTCATGATGAAGAATAGTTGTACGTTTGTACTAATAGATTTCAAAGGTAAAATACATACCGACTAAACTGAAATTTATATTCATGATAGCATCAAAATACATACACTATCAAAAGTATATTAAAATCTTCATAATCAAATGTACATATTACGAGACAACATTTTCGTTACTAATATCATTATATACACTATTCTCTTTATCTTCAAAGTCATCTTCTTCAACTACGACTTCAACCTTGGAATCGGTATCATCTTCATTTCCTTGGTCATCACCTTGTTCATCTACGTCAACATCTTCATATAATTCAACTCCACCGAATACCTCATTGTTAAGTGGTTCTATATCGTTTACATATTCTATGATTTGATTACTTCATTTGGATTAGGATCATGTTGGTGCAGCCTATGCAGTTAAAGCGCCTAGTGGTTATATAGCATTGGTGGTGTAAAAAGTTGTAACGGGGATAAAGCGATATAGCAGAAAATAGCAGATGTGCAAAAAGCTTCATTAGAAATAAAATCAAATATTTAGAGTTAATTTATTCCTGTTCTCGCATCATTTGTATAGGAAAAAGAAATATCATTTAATTTTATATAACTAAACCAATAATATCATGATTTATGCAGACTAGATTTGGTGACTATAATATATTACTAACTTATATTGAGCACTTAGTGCCTTAAAATTAGTTCTTTACCCTAACTTTCTGCGTTTGGTTTAAAAGAGAATTAGTCAAATCAACCTTTATATATTAATGTTGCTAAAGTGGGTACTAAAATGCTTTGATTTAGTAGGTGTAGCGAAAAATAGTGAGGCCAAAAGCAGAATTAATAGCGCTAAATTGAAATAGCATAGCCGTCAAAGAGCGCTATGCAATATAGTAGGGATTTGGCGGGGCTTTAGCGCGGCTTTAATCGCATAGGGTAGCTAACTATCAATCATGAACGTGTCCAGGTTAAATGACCATCTTGGTTTTGTTTTCATAATGGCCCGTCAATCTATCTTGATGTTGTTCATGGCAGGATAAGGTGCATATTAGACTTGTTTTTCTTGTATCTCTAACCTAAATAGATCGTAAACTTGATATCACCTTTTGTGTTTTACTTCGATCGGTGGGTATTCTTTGTGTGCACGTCAAATTCCTATATCCTTCCTAGTATCAAACCAGTTGCATTTGAATAAAAATATTTAAAGCTCTTGTACAACCGAGTAAGGAAGTTTGTTTATTTCCTATAAAATGCGATAATATTCTTCTAAATCATCACTCTTGTTAATGCTTGTGAAACAGACCCTACTATTGTATGTTGTTTATATTTTCTCTAAATTCAACTATGTGAAATTTGAAACCGAGTATATACAAAATTGGATAGATCTTGTATCAGTCATTGGTCCAACTGCAAGTGTTCAATAACAAACATCTATAATTCCATTATCTAAAAGCTATATTTTTAATTTTTAAGTTATATATGACAATTTATTATGAAAAAAGATACATATTGGGTCATATATACATATTTCTTGAATCGGTCCTCTGATCATTTACTGGGGTAGTAGTTAGATTTGCTTCTTCGAATTGAGCATTGAGCAATTAATAATGTCAAAGAAAAATATACAAGACGAAGAAAATATTGCATTATATACCAAATTACATCTGATAACTCTTCATAATTGAGGAGCACTGTTGAGTTTGCCAAATTGAAATCCTTAAATAATTCGAAATCTCCATTCTTCCATTTACCACATGGACGTCCCCATTTTTTAAAAATATTGATAGAGAAATATCTGGTGAATCAACCATCTCATCAGTATTACGACCACTATTAAAATTTAATATAATGTGGTCTTCGAAATAGTAACTAAAAAATATGGATGGTTCATCTATAATATATGCTTGACAAATAGAACCTTGAACACCTACTTTTGTTTCACCTTCTTTTTTAGGTGACCCAGATATCTATATGAAGATTTAAATTAATAATTAATCAAAAAGTTGAATTTAGTTTGCACTATACATACTTTTCAAATGGATACATCCAATTGTATTGTATTGGCCCTCGCAGTAAATCTTCAGTTGGTAAATGTATAGGTAGATATTCCATCTAGTTGAAAACTCGTAGAGGGAATATTTCCTCCATACATAATATTTTTGGTATATCGGTTTCTAGCTATTGTAGACGAGTTATGTTGAGCGTAGTCGAGCATATATCTTTGAAGAATAAACTAAGCTCGGTTATTGAAACCGAAACCTTCTGTGGCACCAACCCTTTAAACACTATCGAGAATAAAGTTTTGAGAAATACATGATAGTGGTGACTCGTCAAAACTGACAATAGATGGTCTTTCATTTCAACATAATTTTTCAAGTTAGAAGCAATCTCGTTTGGGAACTTCAAAGAATCTACCCATTCCAACAGTTTTCTATGCTAAATGCTCTTCAACTCATGACAAGCTAATCGTTTGAATTTGGACATTTATCATCAATTTTTAGCTTTCGACAATTACTGTACAATGCAATATCCTTCCTGGACTTCAAGTCATCTTTTGTTTTTCCTTTCGCATTCATTATTGTATTAAAGTAATTCCCAAAATATTCTCCTCGGCTTGCATTACATCTAGATTATGTTGAATTTTTAAATGCTTCCAATAAAGTAACTCCGAAAATATACTTTGTTTGCAACAATTATGAATTTGTTCTTTACCAAGGATTTTTGGCTCTTTACCTAACTCGTGTACTTTTGAATAATCTTGAAGGAACTCGTACACTTCTTTAACACTCAGAATGTTAGGGGGTTCTAAAGTAATAATGGTATTTGCTCTGAAAATTTTCTTATCAAATCTAAAACGATCATTTTGATGTAGAAATCGATGATGAAGATCCCATCAACATTGTTTGCCATGGAATTTTAATCAAAAGGGTTCTGTTGAATCCATGCAAACAGGACAAGCAAATTTATCGGATACACTCCATCTAAAATGCGTCCCATATGTAGGAAAATCGTTTATCATCCAAAATAATGATACAAACATTATAAAAGTATTTTTTTGACACTTCATAAATTACAAGACCCTCTATCCATAGTCTTTTTAGTTCATCCACTAAAGGCTGCAAATATAAGTCTATCCCATTTTCTGGATTTCTTGGTCCTAAAACTATTACAATTAAAACATATACTAGTTTTTTTTATATACATCCATGGTGGTAAACAGTAAGATGTTAGAATAACCAACCATATTGAGTAGATTTATTACCAAATGAAGCAAGCGGCATGAATCCATTAGTACACAAACGAAGTCTTACATTAAGGGATTCTTTAGCAAAATTAGGATATATATTATTAAAATATTTCCAAGCATCGCCATCTGATCGATGACATAAAATATTTTTAACTTGCTACCGTTCGCTATGCCATCACATACTGTTTTACAGTAGAAAAAGATGAATCCAATCTTTGTAATCTGTTTATCAGGGGAAAGTAATGCATATGAGTAAAAGACATGGTTTTACCACTGGTATTTGTTGAATTATATATTTGGTTGTTGTAGAATTTTCAACTTGAAAGGTTTTATCTTCTTTCCAATATATCATGCATACACATGGAGATGTATCAATCTTTTCATACGACAGACTAATGGCAAATACTTATTTTTTTCATGAATACCAATTTTTTTCCAAGACATTATCTGATGGAAGCATTTCCTAGTAGAGACATGTCCATAATCAGATCCAAACACATCATAAGATTACGTACAACGAACAAAAATAAAACTATGCACAACAACTACAATTTATAGATACTACACCACTATCACCACCACCACCTACATCATCGGCTCTATCAGAAAATCATCATCAACAAAACCTAGATGAGGTAGAGCATCAACATAAAAGGCATTTAACTGAGCCTAAATTTGGAAACTTAGCCTCCATCTGCTTGAAGTGATCTGCAAATATCTTACGGACGGTGTGTAACACTCTGCAATTGTAACGATCAAATATTTAAAAAGTTAATTTAAATAATTAATTGTTAATCGGTAGAACATCCATTATAGTTAATTTTTCAAAGACGAATGAATTGGGTCTTTAATCATTCGTATCTGAGTTCGCTTTTCTGACACGAACAAAATGAGTATAAATCTGACTATGTTTGGAGTCGATGAATTCTGAGGTTGAAAAGTGTCGGGTGGAGATGATTTGGGCTAAAGCACATTGCTTGCCTATAAGTTCCTACCCTCTTTATATTTTCATTTCATTTCTCATTCACATTGCTTCTTCTCCTCTTTCACTAATCTCTTCTCTAATTAACCCTTAATCCCCTTATCCTAAATCAACCAAATCATGCTTAAATAAAATTCCTAAATTTATGAAAAAATAACCATAACTCCTCTCTTCTCATTCTCTATAAAACCCATTAAAGAATTGGCATGAATTGAAGTTTGGTGCTAAATCTCAAAATTAAAGAGAGCATGGAGATGAGTTTTGGTGATTTTGAGCTTGGTTTGAAGAAGAAGAGGTGAATGGGATGATTTTCCATCTATATTTATGTGTTAATCTTCATATTTTCGTTTATTGATTGACATGGAATTATATGAAGTGATTTGGAGATTGTTTGGGTTGATTTAGACTTGTATTCATGCTAAGAACATGATTATAGTATCTCATTATTTGTTTAGGACCTTAATTACTATTTTTGAAGTAGTTAGTAAGCTTAGAAATGGATTTTCGGATAATTGAATGATTATGTGTAATGTTGTGATAGATCAGAGCGTAATTAGATGATGTGATTAAGTGCATTTCATTAATTAGTATTAAAATTAATCAAATGGTTTTAGAAAAGTTAGTAAGCTAATTAAGTGAATAAGGTAAAGAACTATTTTTTATAAGGGAATGGTTTATTTATAAATATTATTTATGTAAAGTCATAATTTTATAAATAAAAGCGATATTTTATAAAGTAAGTGGTTTTATAAAATTTTATAAAAGTGATATTTTATAAAAGAGTGGTTTTATAAAATAGTAAGAAAGTAATACTTTATAAAATAATGATTTTATGAAATAGTATGAATGAGGTATTTATAAAGAGAATAAGATTATGGTTTTATAGAATATTTATGAAAGCAATACTTAATTATAAATGAAGAGATTTAATACTTCAAAGGCTTAAATAAAGTTATTAGTTAGGATTTCATTTTATAAAATGATATGAGATTTAATAAAATAAAATAACAAAATGTTTTACTTTTACTGAAGAGATTTAGTAAATAAATGTAAGTTTTGATTTAAATAATAATTTAATTGCTTACATGAATATACGTGTACGTATATATGCACGTGCGAGTATACGTGTACGTGTATTTAAAGTAGTATAATAATCAAGATAATTCCTGTATTGTAACTTGAATTTTCGTATGTAGTTATGAATATGTGTGCATAGGTGAATTATTGTATATATATGTATGAGTGTATCTCCATTTGCATATAAATACAAGGTAAGCATCTCATGTAGTTATGGCGACTATCGTGTGTGTTAAGCTGCATGAGAATATACCATGCTGAGTAATCGCTCCGGTGGAGCTCGAAACGTGATTTATATAATTAAAGTGTGATTGTGTATGCGTATGTGTATTAATGTGCACAAATAAGTGTATAGGCACATGCATAGGTATCAGATGAAGCAGGATAGTCAATTGAGTTCAATTTGGCATGTTAGAGGAGAACAGGTCGAAAGAATCATAATCGGTTTTCAAACACATAAGGAACCACTTCCAAAATATCAACCAATGCACCCTGGAAGAGGTCCGATGATATGAAGACGAGCTAGAGGAGCTAGGCGACTCATCAGGTAAAGCGATGGAGAAGCCGGAGCTCAAACTGATGGCCCGGAGGCTTTCTACCTAGGCTTTATTGCCGAGGAAAGGTAGCAAACGGTCGATCGGTGGCAGACCACCGATCCACCGGTGGTGCACTTACTTGGGAAATAAAGCCTAACCATGGTGCTATTCGACGGGAGTTTCTTACTGGATCCGGATGCAACGCGAGTTGAGGCTTCTGTATGACTTTAGGAAGGCTTCGGGCTACTTGAGAAAGTGAAATGTAAGGAGAAGCTCGAGATTCGGATGAAATGCATGGTGATACATGTGCGACCAATGACGACCAGGCATGATATCGATGCAATGATTGGTTACACGGTCACGTCTAGTGAGCATGTACGATTGAGTGGAGTTAGTCTGTGCCCATTAGCTCTGACCTTAGGGTAGATATGTTAGCTAAATGGCATTGGCCTTATATTAGTGGCCGTACCGATTATGGAACTAATAGTAAATGCCATCTGTATAGATAGACGATGATGAGATATCAGTCTTCGTTTGTGATTTGTGTATTTGATTACGCGATATCATATTTGTTGTGTGAATATATTTATTCAGCGTCCATATTCCATTGTGGTTCCGATAGCATATTACACGAGACATGACCGTTATTCTCTTTTTAGAGGCATACGCAATGGATTTGAGAAATCCATGATGACTAGAAAGGGGGAGCGATCATCTAAGAGTGGACTAGACATCACAAAAGCTTAATGTAGAGGGTGTGGTGTGGTTCACATAGGATGACGATCATCTATGAGTGGATTAGATGTCAGCAAAGCTCGATGTAGAGGGTACAGTGTGGTTCACATAGATTTCAAGTAAATAGAGTAGGTCATATATCACCATAATTTTGGATGTTGGGTTACCTTTATCATAGTATATTCTTACTTTTCGATCATATTATATTATTTATGCTAACTCGTTGATTATAGGAGAAGCGAATGTTATAGTATGATTTCTTATATTTTGGACAGGTTTACTTTACTTGTTTATTGATAGTCCGGATTACCCTTTAGCCATGATTGTGGAGAGGACCGGCTAGGCCTTAGTAGTTCCTATTTATTTGTATATAGTTTTAATAAGAAGTATTTTGAGATAATTCCCCTTACATTAGGCTTTATGTCTGACTCGTGTTTTCTCTTTGTTTGTTTATGTTATGACAACTCTCGGGTACTCGATTGAGTGGTTTGGGAATAAGGTGCTTTGGGGATACGCTTTCAATACAACTTGAGCATTCTATGGTGGTGATGTGGATACTTCGTATGTATACTTGATATTGTAGTTGTACATGATAGATATGTATTTATATATGAGTCTTGATGTATTAAATATTATATTCAGGACTCGTCTATATGGAGTTTTATGTATTATTATTTTCTGTATCGATATTCATTTACCAGTTATTTCCACTAGTGCAGTCTCTTATATATTTATTGTTATCTTGTCTTGCTCTTGTATATTGATTATATTATATATTATCATTCCACTATGAGATTATGTTGATGTGCCTTAGTATAATGTTTGTTTTAATATTCTTTCTCGATAATCCTTCTTCTGTGGTACTCAAAAATCAGACGTTTGTCATTAGGTGCTGATTTCAGGTAATTACAAAGGGTGTGTTGTTACACTTTGTATCACACTTATGGCCATGTATACCAGTTTGGTTTAAACAAACTGGTACATGGAGATACATTAAGAGAGCATACTTGTATTTTCCTATTATATGATACTGTATACACTACGAGGCCTCGGGACTTTGATTTATTTCTATCGCTAGTCACTAAGGTATCATCGTTAGGCTAGTATGAGTAGATGAGGTATGGAAGCATGACTATGGATGGGCTGTATGAGATGCCTAATTAGTTTAGAGACTATTTAGCAACTAGAAGGAATGTTCCATCTCCCACGAATATTTCTTGCAAATGTGGTTGGCATTAGAGGTGATGTGGCCTTTAGGGCACCAGTATTTCCAACTCTACTAGCTTTAGACTCTTCGAAGCTATGTTCCGATTTTCATAGCCTTGGAAGGAACCCATATCTAGGTCCTGAGACTGTTGCTGAGATACGGCATATACGTGCATAGGAGGGCTTCCGTCGATATAGGTCTATGGAATTTCTCGCAAAGAAGATTGCTTCTCGGCATTTGGAAAGGGGAGACTTTGGCTGGGTTGGATATAGTGTTTGAGTGGTTGATGTGTAGGCCTATGATTAGGAATGAAATCAGGTGTCCCTTTGATTCTCAATTGACTTCTGAGAACGAGAAGGGCATGTAGCTAGAGCATTCCATCCATCTTATGCAGGGCAGCTTATCGGTGAAGGAGTATGTTGACATATTTAATCTTTTGTTATTGGGGATTAAGACGGTCAGTACTCCATTAATGCGGGCAAAGGAGTTTTCCTTGGGTCTTAAAGCATCGGCCGGGGATTCATTGCTTAGTTTTATCCCTATTAGGGGCCACTTTTGAAAGTCTCGCTGGAATGGTTCTCCTCTATGAGAGCATCCGTGAGGTACCATTTGAGATAATGAAAGTGGAAAGCAAACCGAAGTTCTAACCAAAGCGTAAAGACCAAGATACAAGGAAGATCAAGCTTATGCGAAGAAGAAAGCGGGCCTAGTGTGTCACTCTTATGGCATGTAAGCGCATTTCCCTAGGAGATGTCATCCGACTAAAGTGAAGCGTAAGTGCTTCAGTTATGATTGGCTTAATCACTTGAAGAAGGATGTCCTAGGTTTTAGAGAGGTGAGCAAGTGATGATAACTTATGCCTTATGGCATTACTGAGTCCTAGCATGCCTACTGCTCAGGAAAAATGGAAGGAGCTTATTGTTTGCGTAAAAAATGGCCAAACACCTCAAATCGATTTGTTGTAGAGCTTTTAATACAGGGTGTATAACACAGCTATTATATTTATATCATGACTAATTTTCATAGAGCATATTACATATAGGCTATGCAGAAAGTAAATTGCATTAAAGTAAAGAACATAAAGATTTATAGAGGTTCTGCCAAAATGTGCCTACATCCATTGTCCATTTTCATTATTCTTTCTATAGATCTTTGATATAATGTCTGAGATACAAAATATAATAATCCGAAGCTCAATAAAAAGTATGATATAGCTCAAAGAAGTCTTTTTGGCTGTACTTGGCTTCCTATCCTTGTCCGGTTGTTTCTATTCGGCAGTACCTGTTGGGCTGTTCCTACTAGGCAAATCTTATTAGGGAGATCCTGCTAGGCTATTTTCGCTAGGCTGCTCCTATTAATGAAATCTTGCTTGGTCTTTCCTACTAGGTTGCTCCTATTAGGGAGATCCTACTAGGCTGATCCTGCTAGACTATACCTGTTAGGTAGATCCTGCTACACTAATCCTATTGTCCCTGACATGTCTGCCTTATGTCATGCCTTCTCTCTTTTCCTTTCTTACGTTGGCAATGGTTAAGCACTAAGCAGTTAGATTCTCTATCAAACTTATGTTTCATAAAAATAATGTGCTTGCCAGGACTCGAACTCCTGACTCTCCATTGGAAGTTTGGTGTTAAACCACTCAAGCTATATATGTCTTTGTGCCATAACTTCCTTGTTTCAAGTTAGAATTGAATGAAACTTGGACATGTAGCTTCATATCATTGAGTAGAGTATTCCAATGCATCTGAATGTTCTATTTGCCTGAATTAAGTAGTAGCTCTCTATGGTGGGGCCCTAGTCGGTTAGTTGATGGATAAATTTTAAGATGATCATATCTTCCAATCCGTAGCTCGGATTGAGACATGATTTCGACTTATGTGCATGTCCCAACCTTAGGAACATTTTACAAGTGCTTTGACTATTGTTTTGACTATTCCAGTTTCCCTAACACTCGCCTTGCCCTTATGATTATATAGTGGCGCTTTTATTATGCATCTTTGAGCCATTTCTATGCTCCTTGATATCTTTTCGAAATCACCCTGCTGTGAGCGAAAATGCCCACAACACATGTCCCCAAAGCGTACTTTCATAGAATACAAAGTGTGTTGTGTTTCATCCAAACTCGTCTTTCTTTCTCATGCAATGGTTATCTCTTAAATATATATATCCACATTGTCGTCTGTTCGGTAAGCTTTCTATTGCTAAAAAAATGTAGAGCCTTGTTCACTCGGGGAAACCTTGTCGATCATTCCAAGACATCCTTTATAAGTATGATGTTCGCAGTTCAACCATTCGCGATAGTATAATAATCTAGCATGATTTCCCACCGAGTCTTATCTCTATCTTGTAGGCTTTTTCTCCCTCTAGTTCAACCTCCTTTCTTCAGGCCCTGAGGGCTGCGCATTGTCTTATGAATGTTCTGACAATATCAAGGTGCCATTTGGAAAGGAATATATAGTGGTTCCATGGTACGTGAACTTGACAATGTTTTACTGCATTGATTGTAGTTTGTCCAACTAAGACTAGTGGTTGCGATGTATTTTTCCTACATGATTGCCAAGTTATTCCACTGATGACTCCCTCATCCCTACCATGCCTACTTGTATCGATCAACCACCAAGATATTTGGCTAGATAACTGGTTTTTGCTGAAGTTTTGAACATGGGTTTGATCATACGCTTATATTATGAAGCTAACCTTCTTTTGATGTTTATGCGTTGTTGCATCTGATATTTATTCATGTCCACGTTCTCCTTTTTCTAGCTAGTGATCATGATAAGTTTGTTCCATATGATTGCTTGGCTTGCTTGTTCCGTTAGCAACCATTCTCGTCGCTATCGTGCATACTTGTATGGGATCAATCATCAACAATTTTGGTATGGTAAGCAGTTTCTATGACTGATGCTTCTCTTGGCCCATAAGCACATATGTATCACATAGAAATTATGAATGAAATTGTTATACCTAATCAGGATTAATTATTGCATTATGTATGTATAGTATCATTTCTTAGCCATTAGCTTGTTAGTAATATTTTATTCCTTCCTCACATACTTGTACAGGGTCCATTATGACAAGTTCGACACAATAAGAATCTGGTGAAGTAGTTCATGTTATTTTGTTAGCTCTTTCACCAGCTCTTTCTTTGCTTCCATCATATTTGCACAGGATCAATCACTAGTAAGTTCACTAAGGCAAGCAATCTCTTGTGAATACCCCACCTCTATACCCATACTATCCAAGAGTATTACAGAGTAACACTGTCAGATAATATGGAGAATGAGGCTATATAGGGTACGCAAATGAATATTTCCTTGGACAAACACTCGTACGTGTTAAAACATCAAATGAATATCTCACAGACACATACACGGTATCAGTACAAAGTAATAAACATGTGTGCCTCCAGGATAGAACAATACATAATATATGACAAATACAGAGGACACAGAGTCAATCGCAGCTATACTTATATAATATATATAATACAATAATGTCACAAGGGTACAACATATCTCAACTATCAAATATATCAATATAATATGATAAGCAATCAACATACAACTCGGTGTTAAATATATTCAATGAATCAAGGTCATATAAATATCATACAACATCATAATATATGTCTGCTCTAAGCCCACTAAAACAAATGTCGGTTATGTCATCATATAACACCCCATATTTTTAGTAACATTATTTAGAATGGTTTGATTTAGCTAGTAGCCATGCCATGTTAAATGTAAATCAAAACGAGATAGCATGAATAAAAGTGTTAGGAAATAAGGGAGGAAAAATAGGAAAATGATAGAACTTACACCCTAAACCCTTAGGAACTCAAACACACGTTCATTTCATTTTTCTCAAGCAAAAATATTCTAAGGTCGGCCACCATTTTCAATATCAAGGGAAGATAAAGTTTGGATTTTCAAGAGGAAGAAATAAATCAACATAATCTAGATTAAATCTCACATCTTTAATCACAAAGCTAAGGTGAATGATTACTACATCCTATTTTTCTTATAGTTTTTGGTTTTAAGGTTAACCCAAAATGATTTTGCATGATAATGCCATGTTTTGGACGATTGAAAGTTTATGTATGCTTGTTGGTGATTTATACATGTTCATATTAGTTTTTACGATATGTTTAGTACGAAAACCCTATTAAATGACATCCAAATGCCTTGAAAATTTAAATGTAGATCAGAAATAATATTTTAGAGATGGGTTTTAATTATTTTCTGAATTAATGTGGATTTTATGTTAATTTTCTGCTGAAGAAAATGATTTATTGGGTTATAAGTTATTTGCGGCAAAATAAATAATTATTTGGATCTGAAATTTATATATGTTAGAAAACATATTGAAAAGGAGTTTCTAGAATTTTATAGAATTTTCCTAAGTGTTTTGATGAATATATAAAATTATTTAAGGTATGGGACTTAAATGTTTTATATATTTAATTAAGGAGAAGGATATTTTGTAAAACAAAAGTATAGTTTAATTCTGAAATTATGGCAGCACTTTTAAAAAAGAAAATTTAGCAACCAATAAGTGTTTGACAAACAAGGCAGGTTTGTTAAAAAGTTTACTTAAAAATGTTTTAAATTAGAATTTCATGCCAAAAGTATGTTTCACCTATTTTGATTTCGCCTAGGTAGCTTTCAACTAAGACCCTCCACCTCCTTCCACAAACCAATGCATATAGTATCAACATCTTGGTACACAGTGAATTGGACAAAGGTGGGAGGTAAGAGTCGAAACCAAGGGGTTCTGAAAGGGTCGAAGCGCCTTTTTGTGTTAAAAAATAATGGAGCGCATGCTTTGCTTTCGAAAGGATAGCTTTTGACTCGGTAGGCTTCCGACTAAGTAAAGTGTTTTAAAGAAAGGGTTTTGAATGGGTTGTGCTCTTTTATTTTAAATGATGCTTTCGAAGGGGTCGAAACCCCTAGCTACCGCCTCTCTACCTTTCGATGTCAATGGTTTCGAAAGGTATGCTTTATTTTTAAATTAACCACTTCTCCAATGCTTTCAAGAGGATGGTTTCGACACCATCACTTTTTCACTTAGGGATAGGTTTCGAGAGGAAGGCTTTCGACTTAGATGTTTTTAAATGGCCCTTTTGTTCTAACTGAAGTATAACCCAATGGTTTCAAAAGAGAATGGTTTCGACTTAAATGGTTTCGAAAGGTGTTTTTCCACATGTTTTAAATTGAACCAAAGTGCTTTCGAAAGGTTTGATGCTTTCGAAAGGTATTTAAAATGGTTATGAAGGGGTGGTCCCCCAAAGGGTTTCGAAGGAGTCGAAAGGTGGTGTTTCTGATGGTTTCGTAAGGGTTGAAATGGAAGGTTTTTCCAAGATTTTTGAAGGCAATGCTTTGAAGTATTTTAAGATATGATGTATAAGGTTTTAATGCTTTCGAAAGGAAGGTTTTCAAAAGTTTCGAAAGGGTTTTAAGAATGGTTTCGAAAGGAAGGTTTTGGCCTTTCGTCCTAGATAAATAAAGGGTTATACTTGGTTTCGAAATAGATGCTTCCAATGGTTTAGAAAGAGGTACTTTCAATTGAATCGAAAGGGGTACTTTCAAGTGTTTAAATGTTTTCATCAACTAAGGTTTGAGTAAAGCATATATAACATGGCAAGGTGATTTTAAGTAAAGCATAGAGTATTATATTTTCCTTGTTTCAGTATGGTTTAAAGATTTTAAAACAATTCAGAAAATTTTGGAAAGATATCCCTAAGTAAAATGACTCAGATATTAGAATACCATATGGGGCTGGTATAGGGTCGCGCCCTATACATTAGCTATTGGCCCTAGCTAACTTAGTCCAAAATTCCAGTGTGTAGGGCTTTGTCACAGGTAAGACTAAAATTATGATTACATACATAAGGAATATATTTGTATACAGAAAGGAAATTGGTGAGCCCGCAAAACCATTAGGATCACGTGACCTTGGGAGATGTTAAGTTAGGGATAGACCGTCCAGAAGAGAAGTATTTAATAGATAGTTAAAGACAGACCATCCAGAAGTGGAGTGTCAAACAAATGATGGATAAATTTTGTTGCTTTGTTTGGTAGGCCCGAGTACGCAAAAGGCTAATAGTCTGCCAAACAAAACTAAAGTGTTGAACATATAGTTCTTATATTACCTGATATGTATGTTTACATAATGATGCTTTAAAGTATTTAACCAGTATTGGTTGCAGGAAAAGATTTGCAAAAGATATGTTTTAAAAGAATGTAAGTGAGGGGAAACCCGTTCCGCTAAGCAGCGTGGTCTCACTTAACATTAATAATAACCGGGATGTATAGTATTATTCACACCAGGCTTTATGTCTGACTCGAATTTTATGTTTTCCCCTTAAACTCTCGACTGCTCAAAATTGATTTGAGTAGGCCGAGGATTGAGGTTCTTTCAGGTTTTTAGTAGGATGACGAATAAAGCTACCAGAGGCAAGCAAGAGGCTAACGGATAGCTATTTAGGAGTTGCAGTTCTTGTTTTGTGTTTATTTCCGATGTGTATGTATTAAGTCAATTATGACTATATGACTCTGGTCATCTAAGGGGGCATCTTCATATGTCACTCTTGGCGTATTTTGTAATAAGTATATTTTATCATTGCTTGGGAAACGTATTGGGATTATGTAATCTGAATATGGAACATCTGTTTTGAAATGTAATGGAAAATTCTATTTTGAAATCTTTGATTTGTTTCATATTCAAGTGCTTCTGATATTATGGGTACCATTAACATAATCGTATTTAGTTGCCGAAAGTTAATACTATAGATGAATGCAGTATTTTTAGCGCTTAGTTTTCGGCCTCTAGATAAGGGATGTTACAACTTGGTATCAAAGCATAGGTTTATGAAATACTTCAACTAAAAATGATTTTTGAAAACATAATCCTTAGGAATTAGAGTTAGGATCGGGGCATGAGATAACGCTATAGTAACGTACTTGTATTTGCTATATATAAGTATACACTTTATCTCTAGACACCTATCTTTGTTAGGCTATTCTTTTGTATCTTCCGAGGCTTGAATACAGATATGGACGAAAGAAGAGCAGAATCAATCTTGGAGGAGACAGAACCACCACAAATGGAAATGCCCGACCAAGCGCTAGAAGAGGTCTGGCTCAGGATGAGAATGTTGGTGCCGGTTTTCCCCAAGTGGACATGGGAGCCATGTATCTGTTTTTCATAAACATGATGCATGTTGGGATCGCTGCTGGGGTTGTTGGAGGGAATGTTACTGGAGGACGAGTTCAAGAAGCTCCGATGGTCAATCAGTATGCTAACTTGAGCAGAGACTATGCTACGCTTGGAGGAAAGCCGTTTATTGGGACTGAGGATGTTATCGAGGTAGAAAACTGGCTATTACACTTTGAGTGGATTTCACTGACTTAGGGCTCAATGACGAGCAAAAAAGGGGACTTGCTTCAAGACAGCTTCAAGGAGCTGCTTTGTTTTGCTGGAATACTGTAACTGCTGGTGTTGATGAAGAGACTATGACGTGGGTGGAGTTTAGGAGGAGGTTTCAAGAAAGGTTCATGTCGGTAATGGCATAGTCAATCTTGGTCAAGAAGTTTGCTGAGCTGGAACAAGGAGAAATGTCAGTTCTGGAATTGCTAGTAGATTCGAAGAGTTAGCCCGGTATGGATTTGCCACTGTTGACACAGTGTTGAAAAAAAATGAAAAGTTTATTAGAGGTTTGAAGCCAGAGTTGGCTAGGGCTACTTTACCGCACATTAGAGATCTATGTGATGTGGTGGTGGAAATGGCGTTGAGACATGAGGAGACGTTAGCTTGTTTGGAGAAGAAGAAGGAGAAGGAGGTCCAGGTTGGGTAGGGCCAAAAGAGAAAGTTTTTCCACAAAAAGAATACTCAGAAAAAAGGTGCAGCAAAGAAAGGAAAGTCTGAGGTGGTCTGCTATAAGTGCAACAAGAAAGGATATTATGCTCATGAGTGTCGTACCGGGAAAGGAAAAGGAAAAGAGGTGATTGGAAAGAAGAACATCAAGTGTTTTAATTGTGATCAGATCGGCCACTACAAGAACTAGTGCAAAGAGCCTGTTAAAGGAGACAAAGGCCAAGTGTTTGCATTGGAGCCTGCTACTTCAAAGCCGATAGTGAAGGAGAAGGGAAAGGCTGTGTTAGGAGGTACACTTCAGATCCATGATACATCTGTTAGCGTTTTATTCAATACTGGTGCATCTCATTCTTTTGTATCTCCATGTTTGGTAGACAAACTTAACCTAGAACCCACATATTTAGTTACTTCCTTAAGAGTTGCAAATCCGAATGGAGGATATGCGACGCTTAGGTTGAAGTGTGACAACTTAGAGTTTGACTTTCTAGGTTACACCTTTGTTTTCAGTTTGCATGTATTTGACTTTGTAGGGTTCAGAATTATATTGGGAATGGATTGGTTAAGTAATTATGATGCTAGAATATTTTGCCTAGATAGGAAAATATCACTCAAACACCCGGATTCTAGTTTATACCATAGAAAACCCTAGTTGTGAGGTGAATGCTTTGTTGGGTGTTATGGAGTTAGAAGATGAGTTGAATCGCATTTTCGTACTTAGAGAATTCACGGATGTGTTTGAACCTGTAGTTGGATTACCACTGAAACGAGCCATTGAGTTTCAGATTGATTTAGTGCCTGGAGCAGAACCGGTAAGTAGGCCACCAAGCAGAATGACGCCAATAGAGAGAAGGAGTTGAAAGTTTAGTTGGTAGATTTGGAAGATAAGAGTTTTATTAGACCAAGTAGTTCGCCGTGGGGAGCAGCCACAGTATTTGCTAAGAAGCCGGACGGATCGTCAAGTTTATGTATCGATTATCGTAAGCTGAATGAGAAGACGATAAAGAATCGATATCCATTGTCGAGAATTGACGATTTGTTCGACCAGTTGAGTGGAGCCATGGTATTCTCTCAGTTAGATTTGGTGACGAGATTTCATCAGCTTAGAGTGGCAAAATATAGTATACCTTTAACGACGTTCCGAACAAAATATGAGTCATATGAATGGTTAGTTATGCCGTTCGGACTCACTAATGTGCCAGCATTCTTTGTAGATTTGATGAATCGGATCTTCCTGAAAAGGAGTGCGGATTAAGGATCTTAAGGCTAATTTTTCACTAGAGCGGGGGAGGGTGAATAGTGTTTAATGGATTCTAAGACTTATATGGACTAAATTAAAATTATGACACAAACAAATGTAGAACTTAATCACAGAACAATTACAGAACCAAACACAGATGGAGAAAGTAAATAAAAAGCAGTAAAAGGAAAGAACACACCGGATTTTATACTGGTTCGGAGTTACCCTACATCCAGTCCTGTACCAAGGCAAACACCTCATATAGTTTTTATTATACCAATGTCGCGATTACAATCCTCAATTTTTAAAGGCCTTGAGGTACCCTCCTGTCTCACAAATCCGAGGCAAACTCTCTTGAAATACGGGCCACAAGATTACCCAATTGATTTCCAGGCACAACCACACCTTATAGAGAGACTCGATAAACTTTTGATTACAAATTATTCCTATAACTCTGAATAGCACTTTGATCTTCGAGAGAGGGTAGAGAACCAAACAAGAATGAGATTCTAATTTGATTCACTTGAGAATTCGCCAAAATTTCGGCACGATCTTAAAAATATGAAAATTTTAGAATATGGATTTGTGGAGAAGAAGGAGTGAAGAAAATATGAAAATAGTTAGTTAAAAAATTCGTTTGTGAAGGCTATTTATAGACCAGTAACGGTCATAACCATTCGTGAAGAGATTTAAACGAATAGATACTTCTTTTGAAAATCGAAACTTTTGAATTTAATGGCCACCATGTCGACATGGGGTATCTTATGATGTCGACGTCCCTTAGTTAAAACAATGTAAAATTTGTTTTGAAAATGGTATTGAAAGGAAAACAAGATCAAATGATTCTGGAGTAAAATAAACTAATTTTCCTATGTTTTAAAATAAAGAAGAGTAGAAAAATATATTTTTAGAATGTATATATAAATTTGATTTTAAATATCAAGTGTATATATATACATTATAAAAGAATATTTAAAAATCAGAAGATAGTTTTTAAAAACAAACGAAGTTTAAAACAAGAGTTTTTTTAAAAACAAAGACAAAGAATATTTTAGGGCTAAAACATTTTGAAAAGTAGTTTTGAAAAACCATTTGAAAAACCATTTTGAAGTAGTTTTGCAAGCTTCTTCCTGTAGAATATCTCATCACATCAGGACTCGAGAACTTGTACAAAACCAGGATGTTCGTGGGTTTGTAAGCCACTTGTCATAGGTTTGTAAGCTACTTGTCGTGGGTTTGTAAGCCACTAAGAAGATAGAAATGGGTTCCATCCCAAATGAAATTTGGAATGAAGATTTCCGTGCTATTATGAAGTGTTAACAATAAACTAGACAGATATTTTGAAATCTTGATCTTGATACTCATGAGTCTTCAAACTTGATTTCTTCATCCTTGATCTTTATACTGTACAGTCTTCAATAATCAGTACCTGCCTTATATATATCCTGCATAATAACATTCATATATATCTAAACAATAGTGTTAATATATAAGTTATAATAAAATAAGTTACAAAGGTTGTTGTCATCAAAACCACTATCTCCAGTTTCTAACAATCTCCCCCTTTTTGATGATGACAACCATATAAAATATACTTACCACTTCGATCATACCATAACTTCCCCTTACACCAACAACTCCCCCATACTCCTAGCCAACTATTTTATATAACTTCTCCCCCTTTGTCATCAACAAAACAATAACCTGTAAACCTTGAACTTAATAGAAAATAAGATAAACAAACATATGATATAAGAATGATAACTATGTATGAGTGAAATATAGCATCCTAAGTTAAATGAAATTCAAGATTTTATACACCAAAGATTGTTTTTAAAAGAACATTAATTAAGATAACACTTTATATACAAATTAACAAACCAATATATAATCAAGAAAGAAAAAAACAAAAATGAAAAACGAAAAACACTTAACGAGGACCCTTAACTATTGGTGATTTATGGACTGAACAATTTGGATAATAGAGACAAAAGTTTCCACGTTGTTCAACCAAGTTCCCATTTGCGTCAAAAAGGACCTCTCCAACGCAAATCACGCCATCGTCTTCGTCCATATGAACATCCGGATTCGGTAGAGGATGTTCTTCTTCTTGATCCTCTTGTGGTTCTTCCTGTTTGCACAAAAAATGGACAAACACCTCAAAGTTGTATGATTTAGTAGATCTTATGTTATTCTTAGTAATTTGAGCGATTTATGCAAATACGTAAAAAACAGGGGCTAAACTGTAAAAAGACACGCAGATTTATAGTGGTTCAGCCAGAATGTGCCTACGTCCACTTTATATGTTATTTCTCTTTTTTTTATGATTACAAGTACAAAGCTTTGATACAAGTAAAAGAAAGTTGTTTGAAGAGTTCCTTCCGTGCTTGAGCTCTCAAACTTGTCCCTCATTGTTGTACCCCTGCCCCTCTATTTATAGAGTGAGGCTAGGGGTAGGGGTCTTGGAGGTACATAGCAGCTGGTGGGCCTGGGCTGCCACGATCTGGCCTGGCAATGCTTTGGCTCGGTAGGACCTTGGTGACAGGTTGGTTCGGTGGTGAGGACGTAGTTTGGTCCGGTGGTGAGGACGTAGCTTGGTCCGGGGGTTGGAGACGTAGTTTGGTCCGGTGGTGAGGACGTAGCTTGGTCCAGGGGTTGGAGAAGGTGGCTGGTCCGGTAATGGTTGGAGATGCTTCATTCGGCGATGAACTGGTCCGGTAGGAGGTGGCCTGGACCGGTAGTGGTGGGAG
Source organism: Allium fistulosum (assembly GCA_030737815.1). Classification (NCBI taxonomy): domain Eukaryota; kingdom Viridiplantae; phylum Streptophyta; class Magnoliopsida; order Asparagales; family Amaryllidaceae; genus Allium; species Allium fistulosum. The sequence goes on from CM060902.1 coordinate 892,713,977, forward strand.
GTGAGGTTTGGCTCGGTAGAGGTATGGAGACGGAGTTGGACCGGTGGTCTCCTTCTCCTGGATCGGTGGGGTATGGTTCGGTAGAGGTAGGGAGGTGGAGTTTGGTATGTTGACTTGGTAGAGCTTCGTCCGGTAGTGGGAGAGGAGTGGTTCGGTGGAGTTTGGTATGTTGACTTGGTAGAGCTTCGTCCGGTAGTGGGAGAGGAGTGGTTCGGTGGAGTTTGGTATGTTGACTTGGTAGAGCTTCGTCCGGTAGTGGGAGAGGAGTGGTTCGGTGGAGCCCGGTTCGGTGGTAGGAAAGGAGTGGTCCGGTGAAGAAAATTCACCCAACATTTGCCCCCCAAAGCAGGGCATATGTTTAACATATGTTGTGCTTTGTTCGTCGACCTCATTCGGTCCGAGAACCGAACCGGCTGGACCGGTCAAACAACTTCCTCTTATAAGTATGGGACATGTGTTTCTACCATTCTCCATCGTTTGAAGATAGCCGAATTGGAACTCACGTCTGCCGAACCAAAGTTATTGCCGGATCATCTTCGACTGCTGAACCAGGTAGTTGCCGAATGCCTCTCATATTTGAAACTATCGAATGAGTCTACGCCGAATGAACCTTTATTCTGAGAATGCCGGATGAACCCTTGTAATGAACTACCGAATGAAATTTTGTAATGTACTACCGAATGAACTTTTGTAATGAACTACCGAATGAAATTTTGTAATGTACTACCGAATGAACTTTTGAGTCCGAATGAACTTTTGAGTCCTGAGCGAAATCCCAGATTGCACACACTCGCTCCTTTACTTCCTCTATTCTAACGACATTCTTCTTTGTGTTTGCAGATAATGTCTCGTAAAGCGGAAACTCGATCGGATAAAAAGAAATCCGGGGGCGAAGGAAGCTCCCCTGCCGTGCCCCCAGCTCAGCCGAATCCCGAACGTCACGGACCAATCCCGAGATCACTAGTGGACGGGTACAGCCCTCAGGAAATTCTGAACTCCCCGCCCGACTTTTTTCCTAGTTCCCTCAAGGAGGAGCAGCTTGATGCCATCTCTCGTTCTTTCGGAATTGATAGGGCGCGAATGCTGTTGCCAGGGAGAGATGTCATGCCATACGACCCCCCTGAGGGGTACTTTGCTTACAGCAGATACCACTGCATGTGTGGTGCCATTCCGCCTCTTAATGCTTGGGTAATCAGCTTCCTAACATATCTCAAGGTGGCCCCATTCCAGCTTCAACCCAACTCCTATGCTATCCTGGTGAGCCTCTTCGTCATTTTCCAAAGGAAGTATGGTCGTGCTCCTTCCAACCGGGAGATCCGGTACTTGTATAATTTGAGGGGCTATAAGAAGGGGTCCCCATACATTAGCTTGGAGTCAGCCGTGACCTTCAAGCCGGTCTTGGACCTGTACTCTAAATTCAGCATGTTCAAGAAAGAGTGGTTCTTTGTTAGGGACGACTCCGTTTCAATCCGGCGCTTTACCTCTGGATGTAAGTTGATGCTTTTACTTATAATTTCTATTCCGATTGCGATGCTTCTTCTCATACTTTCTCATTTTTGCTAGCGACAGGTGGCTTTCCGGTTGTGGAGACTGACCGCCTGGTTCAGACGGCGGCTGAGATAGAAGCCATTCTTGGGAAATATAGATCATCTGCCTTCTTGATCAGAAATGCGATTCTTCTGGAATATAACTTAATCCTTCCGCAGCAGTCTGTAGTTAAGCTGAGGGAAACGGCAGAGGAGAGGGCGGCTGCTCAGACCAAGGAAGGTGTTACGGCAGAGAGTAGCAAGAGGAAACCTTTCACAAAACCTCCAGCTGTCGGAGGTAAGAAACTCAAGAAGTCGGACGGTCCCTCCCCCAGCAATTGTCCACTTACCCGGGAGGAGGAAGACATAGAGGAGGAAAGAGGCGAGGGTGGAGATGGTCGGGATGGTGACAAAGGTGGCGATGGCATCGGGGCCCTACTTCCTGGGCAAGCGGGCGAGATTCAGGAGTGGACAGATGATGCGTTCCACCAGGCTTTTGAGGGGTTGGATGAGGATCCGGCTTTGGTAGAGAAGACCGGGAAGGCGGACAAAGCCGGGACTGGTGCAAGTGAGTCTTCTCCGACCATTCCAGCCAAGGTGGCTCCGACGACTCAAGGTGAACTCTTGACTCCTGCATGCTTCATTAATGATAGGGACTTAGGAATATTTTATGACCCGCTCCCGTCCTGGAATGAAATCCAGGACTTATTGCAGTATCCCACTCCTCCCCAGGGTTTGTACAACCACAGCTGTGTTTCTTTTCCTTTTTTAACTTGTAATTTACCGCGTTTCTCGAATCATATAGTGATGTAAGTTTGTGACACTTGTTCTTTATATCAGGAGCAGGCAAGACGTCCAAAGCCTCAGACCTTCGACACAGGCTTGAGCAATATAAGCTTTCCAAAACTTCTGCTAAGCCGAAGCCCTCGACCCAACGCTCCGGGGATGTAGTCGGCTACCGTCCTCTTCTTGGGGTCATCGAAGAGGGTATTCAGCAGAGGAAGAGGAGTCATCCTTTATCCGAAACTTCGCCCGGTCCTCAGCTTCCGGCTCAGCCTCTTCATGATATCACTGAAGAGGGTAGCGAGTTTGCACCCTCTCCGCACCCGTCCAGAAACCCTTCCGTTACTCATATCGACCGTCCTGACTTGGCTCGTAATCCATTTGCGGGTCATCCTGATCTGGATCCAAGTTCCCACGACATTACCTTTGATGAGGTTACTGGTGAGCACCTTCTTCCCCGCAATCCCATGGTACGGGTGCTTGATGAAGCTAAGTCCTTAGATCTTGATCTACTTACCACTCGGATAGTTACCATGGGAGATGAGGCCAAGGCTAATATTGATCGGGTGGCGGAGGAGACTAAAAAGCTGATGGGGCATCATGCCCGGCTGGTTAAGGCCGGAGAGGAGATTGGGAGCGCCAATATCCGACTTCGATTGGTGGTTTCGGATCAGGCCAAACAGCTTGCGGATCAGGCTATTCAGATTTCTCAGCATGAGGCTGCTACTGGGCGACTAAGGAAAACCATGGAAGAGGCCAGTCGGGCCGAATTGCGGAAAATGGAAGCTACTTGCAAAGAACGGATTGACATGGCTATTGCCACGGTGGACGAGGTTCGGAAAGCGGATCTCGAGCAGGTGGAGGAATTGTCCGGGAAACTTGAGGCTGCAGAGCTTGCTCAAGCCAAGTTGAGGGAGGAGATGGAGGCAATGCGGGGATCCCTTCTGGTTGACTGCTCGAGATACCGATCGGAGAGAGATGCCGCCGTTGGGAGGTTGTCGGCTTCCGAGGCCCGGATGAGGGAGTTTGAGGAGAATGAGGGGATGATGGACGAAATGCTCCAGGATATGTACTTCCGTACCTGGAAGCAGGGCAACCTGTCCTGGATGGATGATTATCCCAGGGTCATGGCTAAGATTTATCTCCGGGCTCTGGAGGAGGCTAAGGCTGATGCAGATAAAGAGGGTGGAACGGTCTTCAGTATGGATGTGGTCACTGCCCAGTTTACCAAGGAGGAGAAAGTGGCGGTAAAGGAGGGTATGCGGCTGCTCGCTGCTGAGGAGGCAGGTGTGCAGGTAGAGGATGACGACCAGGATGGTCAAGAAGCAGGTGCTGGTAAGTCTTCCTTTCTAGTCTTTCCGTTAACTTGGTTACTTATCGCTAATGAATTCTTTTTATGACCGGACAGGTGGGCAACAGAGCAAGGACAAGACTCCGACGCAACCGGCTCCCTGATTAGACCTGGAAAATTCTTTTTGTAGACTTGACATGGTTGTATACGTTAGTCTTAAGACAGTAGAGTAACTTCTAAGTTGTAATTCTTGCTACTTGTAACAATCAACATTATTCTTGACGTGTAATTTTTTAACTTAAGCTGATTTTGTCGTTTCTTGAATATTTGTTGCTATTTCGACATACCGTATGAGAAATGTAGCTATGTATATTCTTGTAATTAAATTGTGTTTGATGTTAGACTCCGGTTCTAAACCATAATTTTATGACTTGCAATATTAGCATGTGGTGTGAACAAATTATAGTCATGTATTTGTACATAAAAGAAGAAAATACCGCCTTTCATGTTTTAATCGTAGATGGCAGTCTTGAATATCTTGTAGGACCGAGCATGGAATGTAGTCGAATGTCCTGCCACTGTGAGTCCCTACACCCATTGGCGAGTATCTCCTACTCTGTATCATGTACTTTAGGGATTGTTATAGGGGATAGGAAAAAAGCTTTTTAAATAAAATTGAAATACGTAAAAAAGGTAAAACTTCCAATCACGGAAGGCCTTCGATGTGCTTAAGTTCGTGGCAAACGGGTTTTGTAGTCACTTTCCCTAGCCGTGGGTCTTGGAGACATTCGTCACCCATCTTACGCCTCCGCGGGGAGTTAATTCTTTTTTACCACAGCCGCACTTAAGACACATCGGAGCCGAGATCGCGCGCAGTAACTACCCGGGCCATTATGGCCCGTAATCGTGGGTATTATTCGATTTACTGTGGCCGGCTAGCGTGGGTGCCGATCGTCAACTGTGAACTGCCCCTGGCTGGCCACACCTTATGTTGGGGCTTATAGTCGGTTCACAGTTGCCGGCGAGCCTAACGCCGTAATGAGCTGCCTCGGCTATAGTCGGCCTTCTCGGTGGCTTATAATCGGCTCATTACAGTTGGCTTTCAGGGCCGTCGCGAGCAATGAGTTAACCCGCAGCAGAGGGATGCTGGAGCAAAAGTGTCTCATTGGCGAGGGCATAGATTCGCATAGTACCTGTTGGGTCTTGTCCAGGTGAAGTTGCGTTGTGGAGTGCTTTGAATAGAAATGCTATATACTCAGGATTTTGTTCAACAGAAAAGGATAAAGTTAACAAGCAGCCAAGATACAAAGGAACAAGTTAAAAAAGAGACAGGGTTTTTTAAAGTGGTTCGGCACGAAAATGCCTACGTCCACTGATTCTCTTTGTTAATTCACTTCATATGGGCAATACAAGTTAAGAAAAGTATCGACGGAGGTGTTGGATGTTCCATGCCCTCTGGAACACCTCTCCGTCCACTGTTGACAAAATATAGGCTCCGTTGTGGAGATCTTTATGAATTACATATGGTCCATCCCAGATTGGGTCTAATGCTCCGGGGCGAGGGAAGATTCGCTTGAGGACAAGATCCCCTTCCTGTAAGGTACGATGCTTGACTTTGGAGTTGTATTGTGTTGCCACTTTTTGCTTGTGGGCTGCTGTTTTGAGGACTGCATCGTTTCTTCTCTCCTCGATTAGATCCAAAGACATGTGAAGGAGTTCTTCGTTCTCTTCTGGGTTATAGTGGATCCGACGGTGGGAAGGCACAATAGTTTCAACTGGAAGCATAGCCTCCGATCCGTATGCCAAAGAGAAAGGAGTGTGCCCTGTCGATGTTCTGAAAGATGTGCGATAGGCCCATAGTGCCGTAGGAAGTTCATCCACCCAAGCGCCCTTTGATTTTTCGAGCTTCTTTTTTATTAGAGTTTTCAGAATTTTGTTGACTGCTTCGACTTGTCCGTTTGCCTGGGGATATGCTACGGATGAGAAGCTTTTATGAATTCGGTGTTCTTGGCACCAGTTGGCGAATTCCTCGCTGTCAAATTGAAGTCCATTGTCTGATATGATTTTGAGTGGGACTCCATACCTGCACAGAACATTTTTGATCAAGAAGTTAATAACTTTTGCTGAAGATACTTTATTCAGAGGTTCTGCTTCCACCCATTTGGTGAAATAATCAACTGCCACTATAGCATATTTGGCCCCGCCTCGGCCCATCGGTAGCTCGCCGATTAAGTCAATTCCCCATATTGCGAAGGGCCAAGGGCTGGTCATTTGAGTAATCTCAGTTGTTGGTAGCCGTGGAATCTTAGCAAATTTTTGGCATCTGTCACATCTCTTGACGAAATCTGAGGCGTCCTTGCTTAGGGTGGGCCAGAAATATCCGTATCGGAGTATCTTTTTTGCTAATGTTTGCCCCCCGGTGTGATCTCCACAGCTCCCCTGATGGATGTTGGATAAGATTTCCTTGGCTTCCCTTCCGGCGACACACCTTAATAATGGGTTAGAGAAACCGCGCCGATAGAGGATGTCTTCTTGTATTGTATAGCGGGACGCTTTCCTCAAGATTTTCTTGACTTCATTACGCCCGTTGGGTAGTGTGCCACTTTGTAGGTAGTCTCGGATGGGAGTCATCCAAGTTGCTTCTTCGGCTGCGGCTATCAGATTCACTTGCTCAAAACTTGGGACCGTTTGCTTTGAGATGGTTACTGCCCCGAAGATGGCGATGTCTCTCATACTCGCTTGCTTTGCCAATTCGTCGGCCTCTTGGTTCTCTTCCCGAGGGATGTGTTTGACTAAGTACTGATCCAATCGGCTGAGAAGCAACTTGGTCTTCTTTAGATATGCTATGAGTCGTTCCTCTCGAGCTTGGAATTCTCCTAGTATTTGATTAACAATAAGTTGAGAATCGCTGCGAAGACACAAAGAATTGGCTCCGATTTCTATGGCAATTTCTAGTCCAGCTATCACTGCTTCATATTCTGCATCGTTGTTGGTGGCAGCGAACTCCAACCTTATAGCATAGTGCAGTTTATTTCCCCTGGGAGTGATTATTACCACACCTGCCCCCGAGCCTTGTTCGTTAGATGCACCGTCCACAAAGAGATTCCACTTGATATCTTCTGTTATTTCCAGTTGCTCCTTATCCTCGTTGGTAGTGAACTCTGCAATTAAATCAGCCATGGCTTGTCCCTTGATGGCGGTGCGAGGGTGATAGGTGATATCATATTGACTCAGCTCAATACACCATTTAAGTAGTCGCCCGGAAGTGTCGGGACGATGGAGTACCTGCCTCAGTGGTTGATCGGTCAGAACTTTGATGGAATGGGATTGGAAGTAGTGACGTAGTTTTCGTGAAGTGATTAGTAAACAGTATGCTAACTTTTCAAGTTTAGGATATCTGACTTCTGCCCCAGTAAACCTTTTACTGACGAAGTAAACTGGTCGTTGCGTGCGGTTGTCTTCCCTTACCAAGGCAGCGCTTAAAGCGTGAGATGACACAGCAAGGTATAGGTATAATTCTTCGCCTTCGCTTGGGGTCGAGAGTACCGGTGGTTTCTGGAGGTGTTCGATTAGGTTAAGGAAAGCGGTTAAGCATTCGTCCGTCCATTCGAACTTTCCTTTATCTTTCTTTAGAGCTTCGAAAAAGGGGACGCACTTGTCCGTTGCTTTGGAGATGAATCGGCTTAGGGCGGCCACTTTTCCATTTAGGCTTTGCATTTCCTTTCGGGTGGAAGGTATCTTGATGTCCCTTAATGCTCGGACTTGTTCAGGGTTTGCTTCAATCCCTCGGGCATGGACGATGAACCCTAAGAATTTTCCCGATGACACTCCGAAGGAGCACTTTAGTGGATTCAACTTCATTCCATACTGTCGAAGTACCTGGAACATTTCGCCTAGGTGGCTTACGTGATCTTTGGCTTTCCGTGATTTCACCAGCATGTCGTCTACATATACTTCCATAGTTTGTCCTATTAGCCCTGCAAACATCTTGTTGACGAGGCGCTGTTAGGTGGCTCCTGCATTTTTAAGTCCGAAGGGCATCACTTTGTAGCAGTATAAACCCCGGTCGGTGATGAAACTAGTGTGGTCTTGGTCGGGAGCATGCATAGGAATTTGGTTATATCCTGAGTATGCATCCATAAAAGATAGGAGTTCGTGCCCGGCTGTGCTGTCTACAAGTTGGTCGATTCTGGGAAGCGGGAAGCAATCCTTTGGGCAGGCGTCGTTTAGGTTGGAGAAGTCAATGCAGGTCCGCCACTTCCCATTAGCCTTCTTTACTAGTACCGGGTTGGCGATCCATTCTGGGTAAACAGCTTCTCGTATGAAGTCATTGGTGAGTAGATTCTTTACTTCTTCATCGAGGGCTGCTGATCGCTCTGCCCCCATACTTCTCTTTTTTTGTTTTACAGGCGCCTTCGTAGGATCAATGTTTAATACGTGGCATGCTATGTCGGGGGAGATTCCGGTCATGTCAGCGTGTGACCAAGCGAATACATCCAAGTTGTGGCGGAGAAAATCAATGAGTTGTTCCTTCAATTCAGCTTTCAGCTGGGACCCAATTTTCAGTAGCCTACTTGAGTCATGCTTGTCTACAGATATAAACTCCATAGCCTCTGCAGGCTCGGCGGTGGCCTCCTCCTCTTTGTCCCTAGGGTCTAATTCATTGAAAGGGTCGCTGGTGTATCGAAGAGGAGGGGCTTTCTTTAGTTGCTATGCTTCAAGGCTTTTTGTGCAGAGGGCAATCTCTACACCTTTCCCTTTATCTTTCCTGTGGTTGTTGCGAAGTTCGGTTACATAGCAGTCTCGTGCAATATCCTGGTCTCCTTCCACTTCCCCTACCCCATTGTCTGTTGGAAATTTCATTTTCAGGCACCATGGGGCTAGGACAATCTGGAAGTCAGACAAGGCTGGTCTTCCTAAGAAGGCGTTGTAGGCCGAATGGTTTTCTATCAGCACAAACGTCTGTTTCCTTACAACGGAGTGGGGATGGCTTCCAATCTCAACAAAGAGGTCCAGCTGCCCGAGGGGCATCTTCGCATCTCCAGTGAAACCGTGTAGTGGTTTATCGCAGGGAGATACATCCTTCATTGATAGCTTCATTTTGTCGAATGCGTGTTTGAACAGGATATTTACAGAGCTTCCAGTGTCTACCAGGATTCGGTAAACTTCGGCGGGACCGAGTCGGGCAGAGATAACCATGGGATCCATGTGAGGGTACTGTCTTCCTTCTAGGTCGCGTTTACTGAATGTGATGTCATCACTTTCTTTCCGCTTTGGGTGGCGCTCTTCTATAACCGTATTGACACAGTCTTTATTGTCTCTAAGCGACTTCCCATATCTTTCCATCTCTCTCCAACTTCTGTCTGCGATGTGCGGACCTCCTGAGATGGTATGGACCACTATCTTCTCTTGACTAGAGCTGCTAGCGTTGCGGTTTCCTCTGTCGGTCCCTGGTGAGGGTAGCCTTGGGTTTTCATTGGCAGGAGCTGGAGTCCTGTCTTGACTTTTTACATAACGTTCCAGTTTCTTCCTTCTGATGTGTTCCTCAATCAGATCTCGGAGATGATGGCATTCGTTGGTATCATGTCCGTGAGATTCGTGGAAGCGGCAGAATTTTCCAGACTTCTGTGCGTTATCTGATTCCTTCTTGTATGGTGGGCGTTTGTATCTAACTTCGCCTTGGGTGGCAAGGAAGATATTTTCGACGGTCTCGTTCAAAGGGGTGTAAGTGTCGAATCTTGGTCCTGGCCGATATAGGCGCTTTTCTACCTTCTTACCCCCAGCATTGTCTCTGGAATCATTTCTTCGAACGTCCCTCGCCACAGCAGGGGCGTTGCCATGGGTCGTCTTACTTTGCTGTCCTGACTGCCCCTCAATGGCAGCATCCTCAAGCCTCATGTATTTCCCGGCTTCATGGAAGAAATCGGGTAAAGTAGCTGGTTTTTCTTTTGTCAATCTTCTAGCAAATTTAGTGTCCGGATGCACCCCACTGCAGAGGGCCATTAGGATAAGCTTCTCATCGGCATCTTGAACTGCGGCTGCTGCGGCGTTGAATCTGGTTAGGTATTGCTGCAGCTTTTCTCTAGGTTTCTGTTTGACGCTGGATAAGGAATAAGCGTCCTTAGGTTGCTCCACATGAATGCGGAACTGACTGATAAATTTTTCTTTCAACATTTCCCATGAGCTGATGGATCCTTGGGGTAGATGACAAAACCAGGAGGTAGCAAGATCTGCTAAGAAGAGCGGAAAGCATTTGCACAGTACTCCCTCTGTTGCTCCACTCATGAGCATATGCTGCGTGTACCTCTGTAAGTGTACAACGGGATCGGAGGTTCCTTTGTAGGGTTCCATTGTTGGCATCTTCCATTCTCGGGGGGTGATAGCAATTTCGATATTGCGGGCGAAAGGGCTGGTTACCCTAGCGCCTATCCCTCGATCTCTTTGCTCCCGTTGGACACACTCTCTGAATAAGCGTGCCATCCTTTCATCAGAACTTGGAGTAGATAGAAATGAGTTTGGTTCTGTTCTGTGGGATTGATTCCGTCCAGACGACCTGTAGGGATGGTATCGTCTATCATTCCTCATATTTTCCAGTGGCTGCCTTTGATCTTCTGGGAGCACGCTTGGGTCAGCTACAGTTGGCCCTTGCCTTGATCTTCCCCTGTTGGGTTCTGATCTAAGCACTTCCTCGGGTCCAACTTCGGGCTGAACTCTAGCTCGGCCCCGTTCACTGGTGTTTATGTGGTTAGGCAGCATGACAGGCTCAGCTACAGTTGACCTTCGCCCGGTACCTTCCCCGTTGGGTTCGGTACCAAACGTTTCCTCAGGCCTAACTTCGGGCTGTGCTCGGTCTCGGCTCCTACCATGGCTACTTCTGCCGTTAGCTCCTTCGAAGAAGGAAGATCTTTGCTGTCTCTGAGATCCTCCAGACTGGGACTCGCCCCATGATTCAGTGTTGCGGTTGGATTCTTCAGCGTCCCTCAAGCGTGACATGAGATGGTCCACCAAGGCTTCCTGCTAGGACGTGAAGCGGTTAGTTACTTCAACAACAACTCTGTCCAAATCTGTCCTAGTAATTGCTGCAGGCTGTTCTGTGGCAGGAGTGGTTGGGTTAGCCTGTCCTTCATTTGTTACCGTTGCTGGAGGAGGACGATTTACTTGATTCGTGACAGCTGGATCTGGAAGACTGCTGGATGCGATGTTTTTTCCTTTGTTAACATCTTTTCTCTGTTTGGGAGGCATGTTTTCCAAGTGGCGGACGATGCTGTTAGGAAAACTTGTTAAGTAGATGAAGCTGAAGCTTCGAGCTTCTAGCTCTCAGTGAAAGCACCAAAAATGTTTGCACAAAAAATGGACAAACACCTCAAAGTTGTATGATTTAGTAGATCTTATGTTATTCTTAGTAATTTGAGCGATTTATGCAAATACGTAAAAAACAGGGGCTAAACTGTAAAAAGACACGCAGATTTATAGTGGTTCAGCCAGAATGTGCCTACGTCCACTTTATATGTTATTTCTCTTCTTTTTTTTATGATTACAAGTACCAAGCTTTGATACAAGTAAAAGAAAGTTGTTTGAAGAGTTCCTTCCGTGCTTGAGCTCTCAAACTTGTCCCCCATTGTTGTACCCCTGCCCCTCTATTTATAGAGTGAGGCTAGGGGTAGGGGTCTTGGAGGTACATAGCAGCTGGTGGGCCTGGGCTACCACGATCTGGCCTGGCAATGCTTTGGCTCGGTAGGACCTTGGTGACAGGTTGGTTCGGTGGTGAGGACGTAGTTTGGTCCGGTGGTGAGAACGTAGCTTGGTCCGGGGGTTAGAGACGTAGTTTGGTCCGGTGGTGAGGACGTAGCTTGGTCCGGGGGTTGGAGAAGGTGGCTGGTCCGGTAATAGTTGGAGATGCTTCATTCGGCGATGAACTGGTCCGGTAGGAGGTGGCCTGGACCGGTAGTGGTGGGAGGTGAGGTTTGGCTCGGTAGAGGTATGGAGACGGAGTTGGACCGGTGGTCTCCTTCTCCTGGATCGGTGGGGTATGGTTCGGTAGAGGTAGGGAGGTGGAGTTTGGTATGTTGACTTGGTAGAGCTTCGTCCGGTAGTGGGAGAGGAGTGGTTCGGTGGAGTTTGGTATGTTGACTTGGTAGAGCTTCGTCCGGTAGTGGGAGAGGAGTGGTTCGGTGGAGTTTGGTATGTTGACTTGGTAGAGCTTCGTCCGGTAGTGGGAGAGGAGTGGTTCGGTGGAGCCCGGTTCGGTGGTAGGAAAGGAGTGGTCCGGTGAAGAAAATTCACCCAACACTTCCATAGGCTCTTCTTCTTCAAAATCCATGGCTTATGACGATTCTTCGATGACAATGGGATTGGCATGGTTATCCATAAGGAATTTTTGCAAATTCCTAAGACTTCTGCCTTGCCTATCTTGTTCTCTAGCCATTCACTGTTGACTCACTTGAATTTCCGTCATCATTTGAAGCAAATCTTTCATCTTCTCTTGTAATTTGATGACTCGTACGTGTGTGGAACGTTGAAAAGGGCCAAAGGAGAAGTGGGTGAAGAAGGTTCATTATTAGAAGAGGAAGCCATTAATTTACTGTTTTAGAAGTTTATTACACAGAATAGAACAGAGAAAAGGAGTAAAAGTCGAAATATATAAATATATAACTAAATAACTAATTTTAGAGGGAAATTTAAATTTGAAAATCTCGGCCTGTATGCCGACATATGGGGATGGGTCATGTCGATATGCCCAGTTCAATTTTTGAAATTTTTTTATTTATATTAATTATTAACTATACTTGTATTATTTATAATTTATATTTCAGTTAATGAACATATACCTAATTCTCTTCTAAATTTAGTAAAGTTTTGTTCATTTAATGGTTTGGTTAATATATCAACAATTTGTTTTTCAGTATTAATATATTCAAGAGTTATGACTTCTTTACTTAAAACTACATTAGTTGTCATTGGAGTTGGTTTCCCACTAGAAGTGGTCAATCCAAATTTATTAATTAAATCCTTAGCATATTTTTCTTGACTAATGAAAATTCCTTTATCTAATTGTTTGATTTGAAGTCCTAAGAAGAAGCTTAGTTCTCCCATATGACTCATTTCAAATTATTTAGTCATTATATCTGAACATTCTTTATTCATTATGTTATTAGTTGACCCAAATATTATATCATCTACATATATTTGTACTAATTGAATATCATTTTTGTTTCTTTTAATAAAAAGAGTTGTATCTATTTTACCAATTTCAAAACCAGATTGTAGTAAATAAGATCTTAGTCTTTCATACCAGGCTCTAGGAGCTTGTTTTAAACCATATAAAGCTTTCTTTAATTTATATACATGATTTGGAAATTCATTATTTTCAAAAAGTGGAGGTTGTTCAACATAAACATCTTCTTTTACAAAACCATTTAGAAAAGCACTTTTAACATCCATTTGATATAACTTGAAATTATTATAATTTGCGAAAGCAAGTAGAATCCTGATAGCTTCCAGTCTTGCTACAGGTGCAAAGGTTTCGTCATAATCAATTCCTTCTTCTTGATAATAACCTTGCACGACCAAACGAGATTTATTTCTCACGACCTCACCGAGTTCATTCATTTTATTTTTATAAACCCATTTTGATCCAATTATACTTTTATCCTCAGGTCTAGGAACAAGTTCCCAAACATCATTTCTGGTGAACTGGTTCAATTCTTCTTGCATAGCAAGAATCCATAAATCATCATATGATGCTTCCTTTGGATTTTTAGGTTCAACAGTTGATATAAAAGCTACATTACTCATACTATTTAGTTGATTTCTTGTTTTAACTATAGATTCAATATTTCCTAGTATATTTTCTACAGGATGATCTTTTAATAGTCTAATTCTTTTATTAGGTTGAATGATTTCACAATTAGTTTCATTAGGTTCATTATTTAAAGTTACAAAATCTTCTTCATCTTCTATTTTTACAGTATCTTTAAAATTTTCATCAAAAGATACATGCATTGTTTCTTCAATAGTGTTAGTTCTTAAATTATAAACTCTAAATGCATTACTTCTATTAGAATATCCGATAAAGATACCTTTGTCGGATTTAGGTTCAAATTTATCTAAATTATCTTTTGTATTAAGAATAAAACACTTACTACCAAAAAATTTAAAATAAGCTACTATGGGTTTCTTAATGTAAAGTAATTCATATGGTTTTTTATTAGTTAATGGTCTAATTAAAATCCTATTTAATATATAACAAGCTGTAGCGACTGCTTCAGCCCAAAAGTTTTTTGGTAAGTTACTATCAGAAAGTATTGTTCTAGCACACTCTTGAATCGTTCTATTCTTACGTTCTACCACTCCGTTTTGTTGTGGAGTTCTTGGAAAAGAAGAAATTATGAGTGATTCCTTTTTTATTACAGAAATTCTAAAAAATTTCATTTTCAAATTCTCCACCGTGATCAATACGAATAGTTTTTATTTTTAAAGAAAGTTGATTTTGAATTCTTTTAGCAAAATTCTTAAATAATTCAAAAGCATCACTTTTAAGTTTAAGAAAAATTGTCCAAGTATATCTAGAATAATCATCTACAGTTACAAAAACATATTTATTGTGATTAATTGATTGAACTTGAGATGGACCAAATAAATCTAAATGAAGTAATTCTAGAGCTTTAGAAATAGAAACCATATCTTTTAATTTAAATGAAATTTTCTTAAGTTTACCTAATTGACAAGCATCACATATACTATCTACTTTAAAGTTTAACTTGGGAAGACCTCTAACTAAGTCAATTTTTGATAACCTAGATAACAGTTTGAAATTTAAATGACCAAATCTTTTATGCCAAATCCAAGGGTCACTTGTATTAGCCAAAAGACATAAGTTATCATTTGAAACTTTCATACTAAAGATGTAAATGTTTTTCTTCCTAATTCCTTTAAAGATAATATTTGACTTATTATCTTTGATGTGGCACTTATCTTTTACAAATTTAATTTTAAATCCTTTATCACATAGTTGACTTATACTAAGCAGATTATGTTTTAAATTCCTAACTAGCAAAATATCATAAATAAGAGGAGTTTTTGAATTACCGACATTGCCGATGCCAATCACATATCCTTTTGAGTTGTCTCCAAAGTTGACCAATCCACCATCTTGATATATAATGTCACTGAGTATCTCGGGATTTCTAGTCATATGCCTTGAACAGCCACTATCAAGTATCCATTTATCTTTCTCAATTTGCACAGTTTGTCCATTGGTTGTTGATTTTTCAAAAGCCATGTAACATGTCTGTTCCCGCACAACAAATTAATTCAGTATTAGCCAATCCGAGGGCAGTGTAGATCTGAGGCTGGGCCTAGTGGAAAAGGTGTTGTATTGTCTTGTTTATAAGTTCGACCGGTAATGATTGAGAAGATAGCTTCTAAACAGGAGGACGATCCAGTTTTGGATGAACGGATCAGAAAGTTAAGGGAAGGAACGGAGAGCGATGACTTGAAGGATTTTAGTCTTGACCAGAATGGGTGGTTGAGAAAGAAGGGCAGATTATGTGTTCCAAATGTGGGAGACATAAGGAAGGAAGTCTTGGAGGAATGCCATCGTTTGAAGTTCACTATACACCTAGGAGGAACGACGATGTATCAAGATATGAAGAGAAGTTTCTTCTAGGAAGGCATGAAGAGGGATGTTGGCTTATGCATAAAACAATGTTTGAACTATCAGCAAGTGAAAGCCGAACATCAAAAGCCAAGTGGATTGCTTCAACCATTAGCTATTCCATTATGGATGTGGGATTCCATTTGTATGGATTTCATAGATCGGTTATCGAGATCTAATAGAGGGAATGGAAGTATATGGGTCATAGTGGGCAGACTGACCATGAGTGCCCATTTCATTCCGGTTAAGGAAAATAGAATGGCACTTGTATTGGCTAAGTTATTTATGAAGAATGTGGTTAGACTTAACGGAATTTAATTAATTGAAGGGGTTTAGCCTCTATTTAGTTTAGTTTAGGCTCAAAAATAAATCAAGTTCTCTTCTTTCTTTTCATGGCTACTTAGCCATTTCTACTTCATGTAACTTTCCTCTTTTTTATGCAATGTAATTATTGTTTCCTTTTAATTACATGTTCATTTCCTTTCATGCTAGTAGTGTAGATTTTCTTTTATGCAATTAGAATAGTTTTCTTTCATTTAGCTTTCATTTTGCTTTCATGTTGCAAGCTACATTTGTTAATCAAATGACAAATATGAGAGGCTAAGCTACATTGAGTATCTCGGGATTTCTAGTCATATGCCTTGAACAGCCACTATCAAGTATCCATTTATCTTTCTCAATTTGCACAGTTTGTCCATTGGTTGTTGATTTTTCAAAAGCCATGTACCATGTCTGTTTCTGCATAACAAATTAATTCGGTAGATAACTTAATTTTTCATAAAAACTATATGCAGACTTATGATACTTTGATGAAACGCATAAATTCAAAGTAGTATTAACAAAATTTTCTAAAAATGCCATTTTTAACTTTTTAAGTTTCAGATTATGAAATCTATGAAAACCTATGCTCTGATACCAATTAAAAGGGAGTGCGGATTAAGGATCTTAAGGCTAATTTAACACTAGAGGGGGGGTGAATAGTGTTTAATGGATTCTAAGACTTATATGGACTAAATTAAAATTATGACACAAACAAATGCAGAACTTAATCACAGAACAATTACAGAATCAAACACAGATGCAGAAAGTAAATAAAAAGCAGTAAAAGGAAAGAACACACTGGATTTTATACCGGTTCGGAGTTACCCTACATCAAGTCCTGTACCAAGGCAAACACCTCATATAGATTTTTATTATACCACTGTCGAGATTAAAATCCTCAATTTTTAAAGGCCTTGAGGTACCCTCCTCTCTCACGAGTCCGGGGCAAACTCTCTTGATTTACGGGCCACAAGATTACCCAATTGATTTCCAGGCACAACCATAGAGAGACTTGATAAACTTTTGATTACAAATTGATCCTATAACTCTGAATATCACTTTGATCTTCGAGAGAGGGCAGAGAACCAAACAAGAATGAGATTCTAATTTGATTCACTTGAGAATTCAGCAAAATTTCGGCACGATCTTAAAAATATGAAAAATTTAAAATATGGATTTGTGGATAAGGAGTGTAGAAAATATGAAAATAGTTAGTTAAAAAATTCATTTGTGAAGGCTATTTATAGACCTGTAACGGTCATAACCAGTCGTGAAGAGATTTAAACGAATAGACACTTCTTTTGAAAATTGAAACTTTTGAATTTAACGGCCACCATGTCGACATGGGGTATCCCATGATGTCGACATCCCTTAGTTAAAAACAATGTAAAATTTGTTTTGAAAATGGTATTGAAAGGAAAACAAGATGAAATGATTCTGGAGTAAAATAAACTAATTTTCCTATGTTTTAAAATAAAGAAGAATAGAAAAATATATTTTTAGAATGTATATATAAATTTGATTTTAAATCTCAAGTATATATATATTATAAAAGAATATTTAAAAAACAGAAGATAGTTTTTAAAAACAAACGAAGTTTAAAACAAGAGTTTATTTAAAAACAAAGACAAAGAATATTTTAAGGCTAAAACATTTTCAAAAGTAGTTTTGAAAAACCATTTTGAAAAACCATTTTGAAGTAGTTTTGCAAGCTCCTTCTTGTAGAATATCTCATCACATCAGGACTCGAGAACTTGTACAAAACCATGATGTTCGTGGGTTTGTAAGCCACTTGTCGTAGGTTTGTAAGCTACTTGTCGTGGGTTTGTAAGCCACTAAGAAGATAGAAATGGGTTCCATCCCAAATGAAATTTGGAATGAAGATTTCCGTGCTATTATGAAGTTTTAACAATAAATTAGACACATATCTTGAAATCTTGATCTTGATACTCATGAGTCTTCAAACTTGATTTCTTCATCCTTGATCTTTATACTGTACAGTCTTCAATAATCAGTACCTGCCTTATATGTATCCTGCATAATAACATTCATATATATCTAGACAATAATGTTAGTATATAAGTTATAATAAAATAAGTTACAAAGGTTGTTGTCATAAAAACCACTATGTCCAGTTCCTAACACTTCCGAGAGCAGTTGGATAGGTTCATGTTAGTCTTCATAGATGATATTATGATATACTCTAATTAGGAGGAGGAGCATAAAGTTCATCTTAGAGTTGTGCTTGAGACGCTGAGGCAGCATCAGCTAAAGGTAAATTTTTTGAAATTTCCATTTTTGGAAGAAAGAGGTGAAGTTTCTTGGTCATGTGGTTTCGGAGAAAGGATTGTCAGTTGATCCAGAAAAGAATAAAGCCGTTAATAATTGGAAGTGTTCGTCGATGGAAATTCTATCGGATTAGAAAACTTACAAACGGATTTAGAAATAAAATTTACCGCAAGCGCACGGCGTACACTTGTAGTACGTTGCGAATATGGGTCGATCCGCAGGGAATTGATGATTTTAAAATTCTATTTAATCAAATTAAACCAAAGTCAAGTGAAAGTTAAGCTAGAGTATTAGAAAATTAGCTAACTAACTAAAAGAAAAGAGATGCAAATATAAGAGTTAAATGACAATTTAGAGAATAAATCCACTCTCTAGATCATGTAGTTCAACACATATGAAATCATAATCTCTCTTTTATGGTCATTAGTGCTTTAATTGATGTGCTTATCATAAATATGGCATATTTGTGCTATTGATTAGCCAACATAAGCCATCAAACTATAACACATACCTTAAACCACTTACTAACTTTCATGAAATATGACAATGAAAATGAAATCTATTTTAAGTATGGCCTATTAACTATTGATTAGAAACATAGACCATCAAATTTTAATTTCAAATCAATTTCTTTTGCCATAATCATATTTTGATGAAGAGGCATTTGTGTTAGTGATTGTTTAAGTATAGCCTATTTGGTGTCAACAATACAGACTATCAAATTCAGGGCAAAAACAACAATGAAACCACTTCAATCATTCTTCATTAAGCACAAAAAGAGAGCATGAATTAACAAATAGTTGAAGCTACATAATTAGAGAGCTTCATTACCCCTAAATTGAAGGGGTTTAGCCTCTCATATTTGTCATTTGATTAACAAATGTAGCTTGCAACATGAAAGAAAAAAGAAAGCAAAATGAAAGCTAAATGAAAGAAAACTATTCTAATTGCATAAAAGAAAATCTACACTACTAGCATGAAAGGAAATGAACATGTAATTAAAAGGAAACAATAATTACATTGCATAAAAAAGAGGAAAGTTACATGAAGTAGAAATGGCTAAGTAGCCATGAAAAGAAAGAAGAGAACTTGATTTATTTTTGAGCCTAAACTAAACTAAAGAGAGACTAAGGGAGGAGAAGAGGTTACATGAACATAATGGGTTATTTATACAAGCATGAAACCCTAATCCATAATTTGGGGAATGCCCAAACTACCCCTTAGGAAGTGTGGTGGCCAAGTAACCATTAGCATCCATTAATCATCATTTAAGTGTACATGAAGCCATTAATTCCATAAGCATGTGCATTAGCCTCTAATGTGTACATTAAGGTAGGTGGGTAGGTAGGGTCCTCTATGATCTTCACATTGAATTATTTCCATCTTCATTCCTTTGTGTTCTTTTTGTGCATGCATATCTTCTTCATGAAACCACTCGTAATGGAAATCAAATTCCTACAAAATAGTATGGAAATTTCTAATTAAATTTTCTCGAGTTAATTTATGCACAAAGAATGACTATTTTGTCCTTGGATGAAGATGAATATGTGACAATTTGGAATTAATATGGATTTTGGTTAAAACAAGTTAAAATACCCAATATGATCATTTATTTGAATTAATTAGATTAAATATGGTGGTAAAAATATGCACATTTACGTGCACATCAAATACCCCACACTTATCTTTTTATTCGTCCTCGAATAAAAAAAAACTAAGATAAATCCATTTTCGTAGGGAGCACGATCGCATTGAGCGTATGCAACAAGCGGTTAAACCTCTAGGTGTCCCCAGTAGCACGAGTGTTGTTTCGTGAGGGTTTTCAGCGGATACTACACACAAAATCCAAAAGCAGGATGAAAATATTTACAAAATGCATGATTTATATACAAAGATGTGAATGCGAGTTTTTGAAAATATTTACGAATGAAGGATTTACTTTTAAATTAACACAAATAAGCTAAATATAGGTTTGGTCATTATCTTGAAATTTAAGTAATTTACTCGTCAAAATTTCCAACAAAAATTAAGTTATCATAACAAATAGACAATAGTTTAACTCGTTGTTTCAGTTGATAACAAAGTATAACCATGAAATAGGTCCTTAGTTAATTATCAAAGTTTATTAAAGTGGTATTTCATTTCATTTCAATAACAAATCAAGTCAAATAAGTTAAAATAGTGCTTGGATTTCATTTGCTTGCTCTCTCCATTTTTTTGAAAATTTTATTGATATTTACAATATTTACATATGCCTAACTCAGATAAACTGAGGCCAGATATATTACCCATGCACTGCCTTGCAGACTGATGTGAGGGGAATACAGAACGTGGCGAGTGAACACTCGAGTGTGAACACCTATTGACTGTAGGCGTTATTAAAAAGAATTTTTATATATATACACCTACCTCAGATAAACTGAGGCCAGATATACCGATCATGCACTGCCTTTCGGGCTTACGTGAGAAAGGTATAGAGCATGGCGAGTGTACACACAAGTGTGCACACCTGTCGACCGTAGGTGTTAATAGAAAATATTTACATATATACAATTTTTTTTTTGGATTTTTTTTAGAAAGAGAGAGTTTTTGCAAAATCATCTTAGCACCACTTAACTTAGAAGAAAAAAAAATGTTATATCCTTTACTTTAAATCAACCACTTTTTTAAAACAAAGATTTTCAATTAGGATATATTTCATAATTATCACGTATGAATCTTCCTATATACTAGTTAAACCACTATTATTTGTAATCAAACTTCATTTTTATTTTTGTTAAGATGAATAAATTTTCAAAAATTTCAATTTAATAAACCAAAACCATATATTTATATTATAGTGTCTCTTTAAAAATGAATTAAAATGCTTAAAAAAAATTGTTTGTTTTTTTGTTTTTGAGATTTTTTTTTTAATTTTGGAAAAATTGAAAATGATGGTGAGTCTCCCCCCACACTTGATTTTGACTGTGTCCCCACAGTCAACCCAAGTGAAAGGAGAAAAATCAAAATAAAAATGGCATTTATTTAAATGAAAATTAACGGTATTTACACGAGATCAGAAAGTATATCGTCAAAAAGTAAATGAAACGGTCTTCCAAAGACCGATTCATTTGTCTCGTCAAGTATACGAGATACAGCTTAAGCTCGGAAAACCAAATCATAAAAGATTTCGAAGTTGAACGTTGATTTGGAAAAACAAATGTTATTTTATTAAAAATTGAACGAGTTGTTTTGTTTTCAATGATTTTTTGGGTTGATAAAACAATTGATCGAAATTCACATTTATTTTCACCAAATTGAAATTCAAGCTGTTCAGTGAAAAATTCTTTAGAATTATTGCTTTCAAAATCAAATTGGTGATTTAAATCTTCCCCATCAGAGTTGAACGACTCATTTTCAAAAAGTCCATAAAACTCGTGTTCGTTAAATTCAACTTCCTTTGTTGGATTATCAACAACTTTATTGCATAAATCAAGTTCAAAATTCAAAGTTGTTGTTTTCAAATTTTCAGAAAAAGGAAGATCGAGATTTAAATCGAGTTTCTCATCCTCAAAAGAATTGAAATCCAACTCAATTACCAAATTTTCAACAACTTCATTAAGATCATCATTTTTCATTTCATAAGTTGTTATTTGAAAATCGTCGATTTGGGTAAAAGATGGATTATTTCTTGACTCGTTACACGTTGAGATTTGATTTTGTTTATCACGTTGTTTCATATATGTTTCAAACAACGAATTCGTGTGATCATCATAGATTTCGTTCATTTACTCAACAAAATCCAATTTATAGTTATTAGCATAAGGATTTTTACTTTGAAATTGTTGAGGATAAAAGTTTTCAATTGTAATGTGGTTAAGATTATTCTCATTGTCAAATTCGTTTGAAAAGTTGTTTCCATTTTCATTTTGAGTTTGAAATTCATCTTGGAGTTCAAAATTGAATTGGCATGAGCTATCATCGAAATCGTTTGAATTTTGAATTGAATTCAAATTTTGATTATTTTGAAAACTTTGATTTGAATCATTTCCAAAATATGAATTACACAAATCATTTATCATTTGATTTTGTTGTGTAGAGATTTCAAGTAAAGACGAAATGCTCTTTTCAAGATTTGAGGGTTGGTCATCGTTTTGAAAATTTTGTGGTTCAAAATTTGAATCATTTAAACAATAGTTGTTGTTAAAATATCCATACGAATTTGGAGTGAAATCATATGGATTATAATTATTTTCACAACTATTGTAAAATTCAGGTGAATATGGAAATTCGGACATTTTCAAGAATGTTTTTGGTTTTTTTTATAAAGGAAAATATTTACAATTTTTTTTAACGAGCAAGCAGAGCAGTTTTATAACAGCACCTCCTCTTCTTCTGAAATTCTGCTTTGTCAACCTACACGTGCTCTTTGTCATTCAGAAACCACGAAATAATCAAAATGAAAAAAATGGCAAAATCGAAAGAGGAGGATTTAGGATTATCGTGGGTTTTCAGTTGAAGGTTACAGTAGGCGTTCGATTGCCAGATGATGTTGCGGAGGTGAGGCGATTTGAATCGATTGGGTTTGGTGGGTTACTGGAGGTAGGGATGGGTTGCGTAGTGGTTCGCGGCGATTGTGGTGTACCATATCGATTCAGGTGATTTCAAAATCGATGGTGGTGAAGTCACGTAGTTATTCATGTTCGCGATTGGAGGATGGTGATGATGGTGTTTACTGTCGTGATGGATTTGGATGATGGAATGTCAGATGGAAATGGAAATGAAGCAAGTGGTTGTGACGAGTATGATGTTGTATACAGTTGCAGCAGAAGTGATGAATGACGGAGGGAGTTTGTGGTTGTCTCAGGTTGAGGACTAGTGAAGTAATGTGTTTGAGTTGTTTCTGGTTGCAAAGGGGGTTTGGCAATGGGTTTGGCAGATGATGGCAAACACCAGATGAGATATGCTCTGGTGGCTCTGTTGTATTGTCTGCGGGTGATGGCAGGAGATGCTGGTTGAAATGTGAGGATGGATGTGGCAGGGGTAGATGGGATGTAACAGTGAGTATGTTGTTGATGGTGGCTGCAGTGGATTCAAGGTGAACAGAGAGCAAGATGGTTGTGGCGCTGCAGTGATTTTAAGTGAGTTGGTCACAGTGACTTGTTTGGAGTGGTGAAGTTGCAGTTAGAATGATGGATTTTGGCAGAGGAGTTGTGCTTCGAGTTGGAATTCGCGATTGGGTGATTTGTGAATGGTAGCTGAGTTACTAGAGGTCGATGTGGAAGATTGTGACTTCAGTTCTTGGATTTGTAGGATGTATTTGAAAGTGAGGTCGATGATGAAATGGGTGAACTTGTTATTGAAGTGGAGGTTAGGTGATTGTTGCAGAGAGGCAGCAGCGTGAAGGGGAGGACTAGAGTTTGTCTGTAGTTGTGTTGATGAAATGGTTTGTAGAGTATGGAAGTTTTGTTGAGTGTGTATAGTCGTATGTGTAGATGACAGGGTGGTGGTACTGAGTGTATATGATAGGGGAGCAAGTGTAAAGAAGTCATTGATCAGTTGATGTGGTGTTGTGGTCCGTCGATGACGATTGAAGGAGAATTGCAGTGAAGTTGTGGAGACGGTGTATGGGTTTTTGTCAATGGCGATGTTGTGGTCTTGCTCGAAGTTCGTAATGCAGTTGACAAAATCACAGGGGTAGATGTTTGCACTGCTTGGCTGATGTAGTGGGTGGCTTCGGCTGGTTGTTGGATGCTTGATGTCAGGAAGTGATGAAGTATGTTGTAGTGTAATGTTTAATAGGCAAGTTAGGCAGCAGGCAATTGGAACTTGGTGATGTTGGTGGAAGATGCTGCTGGTGGATCGAGGCTGCTGTATCCCTATGATGTGAGAGGGCAGACGGCAGAAGTGTAACAGTTTTTTTTGTGGCAGGCAGGTATGTGATGGCTGACTGTAGTGAAGGAATATGGTAAGTGATGGGTTGCTGTTAGTTGAAGTTTATGAGATTGTTATGGGACAGTGGACAGTTTGATGAAGTTTGGGTAATGAAGTGTGTAATGGTAGTGTTTGAGAACTGGTTGTTGTGTTGAGACAGTTGATGGTTGAATACGACAGTAGTGACAAGAGAGTTTATTGAAGTTGGAGGGTGACAATAATGAAGCTGTTGGCGATGACAGAGGAAACAGGCAGTGTTCTAGGATTGGAAGCAAGGGGATGGCAGTTTTATAATGGTGAAGGATGGTGATCGACTGGATGGTTAGGAAGTGATGTTGAGGATGATGCACAGTGCAGCCAGTTGGGGGTGTTTTAGCTGAAACAGTCAAATGTATTGCAAATGTATTGAAAATGAAACAGTAAACTGGTATGATATTTTTGAAAATAAAATGTATTGCAAATGTTTGTTGTGATATTATAATAAACAGTAAACTGGTATGATATTGATGGAGTTATAGATGTGGCACAGTGAACTATTTTATGTAACAAAAGAGTGAAAATGAAACAGTAAAGTGAACTGTTTGCAAATGTGAAAATGTAAATGCAAATGGCAATAATGAAAATAATTTTTTTTTAGAAATTGTGTATGTTTTTTTAATAGAAAATGCAATGCAAATGGAAAACTAGAACATGCACACAACAAACTGAAAACAAACACAATTTTTTTTAATTGCAAACACACACACAAAAATCAAACAAAAAAAAATCATCCAAAGAATAGAAAATCAAAATCAAATCAAATCCCCAGCAACGGCGCCAAAAACTTGTTCGTCGACGGAAATTCTATCAGATTAGAAAACCGTCAAACGAATTTAGAAATAAAATTTACCGCAAGCGCACGGCGTACACTTGTAGTACGTGGCGAGTACGAGTCGATCCGCAGGGAATTGATGATTTTAAAATTCTGTTCAATCAAATTAAACTAAAGTCGAGTGGAAGTTAAGCTAGAGAATTAGAAAATTAGCTAACTAACTAAAAGAAAAGAGAGGCAAATATAAGAGTTAAATGACAATTTAGAGAATAAATCCACTCTCTAGATCATGTAGTTCAACAGATATGAAATCATAATCTCTCTTTTATGGTCATTAGTGCTTTAATTGATGTGCTTATCATAAGTATGGCATATTTGTGCTATTGATTAGCCAACATAAGCCATCAAACTATAACACATCCCTTAAACCACTTACTAACTTTCATGAAATTTGACAATGAAAATGAAATCTATTTTAAGTATGGCTTATTAACTATTGATTAGAAATATAGACCATCAAATTTTAATTTCAAATCACTTTCTTCTGCCATAATCATATTTTGATGCAGAGGCATTTGTATTAGTGATTGTTTAAGTATAGCCTATTTGGTGTCAACAATATAGACTATCAAATTCAAGGCAAAAACAACAATGAAACCACTTCAATCATTCTTCATTAAGCACAAAAAGAGAGCATGAATTAACAAATAGTTGAAGCTACATAATTAGAGAGCTTCATTACCCCTAAATGGAAGGGGTTTAGCCTCTCATATTTGTCATTTGATTAACAAATGTAGCTTGCAACATGAAAGCAAAACGAAAGCTAAATGAAAGAAAACTATTCTAATTGCATAAAAGAAAATCTACACTACTAGCATGAAAGGAAATGAACATGTAATTAAAAGGAAACAATAATTACATTGCATAAAAAAGAGGAAAGTTACATGAAGTAGAAATGGCTAAGTAGCCATGAAAAGAAAGAAGAGAACTTGATTTATTTTTGAGCCTAAACTAAACTAAAGAGAGACTAAGGGAGGAGAAGAGGTTACATGAACATAATGGGTTATTTATACAAGCATGAAACCCTAATCCATAATTTGGGGAATGCCCAAACTACCCCTTAGGAAGTGTGGTGGCCAAGTAACCATTAGCATCCATTAATCATCATTTAAGTGTACATGAAGCCATTAATTCCATAAGCATGTGCATTAGCCTCTAATGTGTACATTAAGGTAGGTGGGTAGGTGGGGTCCTCCATGATCTTCACATTAAATTATTTCCATCTTCATTCCTTTGTGTTCTTTTTGTGCATGCATATCTTCTTCATGAAACCACTCGTAATGGAAATCAAATTCTTACAAAATAGTATGGAAATTTCTAATTAAATTTTCTCAAGTTAATTTATGCACAAAGAATGACTATTTTGCCCTTGGATGAAGATGAATATGTGACAATTTGGAATTAATACGGATTTTGGTTAAAACAAGTTAAAATACCCAATATGATCATTTATTTGAATTAATTAGATTAAATATGGTGGTAAAAATATGCACATTTACGTGCACATCAGGAAGAGACCAGAAACAGTAACTGAGATAAGAAGTTTCTTAGGATTGGTAGGGTATTATCGAAGGTTTATAAAGGATTTTTCATGGATAGCTGCACCGATGACTAAGCTAACACAAAAGGATGTAAAGTTTGTGTGGACCGATATGTGTGAGGAAGCATTCTAGAGCTTGAAACACTGATTGACCCATGCACATGTGTTAGTGGTTCTGGAGAGGAATCAAGATTTAGTTGTTTATACTGATGTGTGTGGTACTGGGTTGTGAGCTGTACTAATGCAGAGGGATAAAGTGATTGCCTATGCTTCTAGACAGCTCAGACCGCATGAGGTTAGGTATCCGACGCATGATTTGGAGTTGGCTACAGTAAATTTGCCTTGAAGGTGTGGAGGCATTACCTTTTGGGAGAGAAGTTTGAGCTTTATACGGATCATATGTCGTTGAAGTACTTGTTCTCTCAGAAGGAGCTGAACATGAGACAACAAAGATGGTTGGAATTTTTAGTCGCTTATGATTTTGGAATTGAATACACACTCAGAAAAGGCACAACAAATTAATTCGGTATTAGCCAATCCGAGGGCAGTGCAGATCCGAGGCTGGGCCTAGTGGAGAAGGTGTTGTATTGTCTTGTTTATAAGTTCGACCGGTAATGATTGAGAAGATAGCTTCTAAACAGGAGGACGATCCAGTTTTGGATGAACGGATCAGAAAGTTAAGGGAAGGAATGGAGAGCGATGACTTGAAGGATTTTAGTCTTGACCAGAATGGGTGGTTGAGAAAGAAGGGCAGATTATGTGTTCCAAATGTGGGAGACATAAGGAAGGAAGTCTTGGAGGAATGCCATCGTTTGAAGTTCACTATACACCCAGGAGGAACGCCGATGTATCAAGATATGAAGAGAAGTTTCTTCTAGGAAGGCATGAAGAGGGATGTTGGCTTATGCATAAAACAACGTTTGAACTATCAGCAAGTGAAAGCCGAACATCAAAAGCCAAGTGGATTGCTTCAACCATTAGCTATTCCGTTATGGATGTGGGATTCCATTTGTATGGATTTCATAGATGGGTTGTCGAGATCTAATAAAGGGAATGGAAGTATATGGGTCATAGTGGGCAGACTGACCACGAGTGCCCAATTCATTCCGGTTAAGGAAAATAGAATGGCACCTGAATTGGCTAAGTTATTTATGAAGAATGTGGTTAGACTTAACGAAATTCCTAGTAGTATTGTTAGTGATAGAGATTCCTTATTCACTAGCAAGTTCTTGAAAAGTCTATAGGAAAGTTTAGGAACCAAGCTCAAGATGAGTATCGCTTACCATCCACAGACAAATGGGCAAACAGAAAGGGTTAACAAGATCTTGGAGGATTTGTTGCGAGCTTGTGTATTGGACTTTGGGGGATCATGGGAAGACCACGTACACCTAGTCGAGTTTTCTTATAACAATAGTTATCATACTAGTATAGGGATGGCACCGTTTGAGGCTTTGTATGGAAGACCATGCAAATCCTCTACATGTTGGTTAGAGACGGGGGATAGGTTGGTTCTTGGTCCGGATTTGGTAAAAGAAGCAGTAGAAAAGATTGAGATGATTAGGGCGAGAATGAAGAAAGCTCAGTCTAGGTAGAAAAGCTATGCAGGTAGAAGACGAAAATATTTAGAGTTATCTATTGGAGATCATGTTTTCATCAAAGTATCATGGATGAAAGGTGTTATCAGGTTTGGAAAGAGAGTGAAGTTAGCACCAAGGTTCGTAGGATCGTTCCCTATTTTAGAAAGGATCAGGAAACTCGCATATAGAGTAGAGTTACCGAGTAGTTTGGCAGGAGTCCATGATGTTTTCCATGTATCTCATCTGAGAAAATGTGTTAGGGATCCAAACACTACTAAAGCACCGACTGTGTTAGAAGATTTAGTATTGTAGCCAGATATGACTATAGTTAGGAAGCCTATCCGGATAGTCAAGAGAGATGAGAAGAAGTTGAGGAAAAAGATAGTCAGATTAGTGAAAGTCCAATGGAGTGACGATGCTAGAGACTGTACATAGGAGAATGAGAGTAGGATTAGAGACGCTTATCCTGATTTGTTTGATGGTATGTTTTACCTTTGGTTGTTTTGTTGTGTGCCTTATCGTAATTTCGAGTACGAAATTCTTTAAGGAGGGGAGATTGTAACACTCCGTATTTGTAGTAACATTAGTTAGAATATTTAATTAGCCAAATAAAATAAAATAATGTAAGATGATTAATAGATTGAGGTTTGATTTAACTAAGGGTAGTTGTGCCATGTTAAATGTAAATCAAAACGAGATAGCATGAATAAAAGTGTTAGGAAATAAGGGAGGGAAAAATAGAAAAATGATAGAACTTATAACCTAAACCCTTAGGAATTCAAACACACGTTCATTTCATTTTTCTCAAGCAAAAATATTCTAAGGCCGGCCACCATTTTCAATCTCAAGAGAAGATAAAGTTAGGATTTTCAAGAGGAAGAAGTAAATCAACATAATCAAGATCAAATCTCACATCTTTAATCACAAAGCTAAGGTGAATGATTACTACATCCCATTTTTCTTATAGTTTTCGGTTTTAAGGTTAACCTAAAATGATTTTGCATAATAATGCCATGTTTTGGATGATTGAAAGTTTATATATGCTTGTTGATGATTTATACATGTTCATATTAGTTTTTACAATATGATTGGTACGAAAACCCTATTAAATGACATCCAAATGCCTTGAAAATTTAAATGTAGATCAGAAATAATATTTTAGAGATGGGTTTCAATTATTTTCTGAATTAATGTCGATTTTATGTTAATTTTCTAGTGAAGAAAATGATTTATTGGGTTATAACTTATTAGCGGAAAAACAAATAATTATTTGGATCTGAAATTAATATATGTTAGAAAACATATTGATTAAGATTTTCTAGATTTTTTATAGAATTTTACTAAGTGTTTTGATGAATGCATAAAATTATTTAAAATATGAGACTTAAATGTTTTATATATTTAATTAAGGTGAAGGAGTATTTTGTAAAATAAAATTATAGTTTAATTCTGAACTTATGGTAGCATTTTTAGAAAAAAAATTTAGCAACCAATAAGTGTTTGACAAACAAGGCACGTTAGTTAAAAAGTTTACTTAAAAAGGTTTTAAATCAGAATTTCATGCCAAAAGTATGTTTCGCCTATTTTGGTTTCGCCCAAGTAGCTTTCGACTAAGACCCTCTGCCTCCTTCCACAAACCAATGCACATAGTATCAACATCTTGGTACACAGTGAATTGGACAAAGGTAGGAGGTAAGAGTCGAAACCAAGGGATTCCAAAAGTGTCGAAGCGCCTTTTTGTTTTAAGTATTAATGTAGCGCCTGCTTTTCTTTCGAAATGATAGCTTTCGACTCGGTTGGCTTCCGACTGAGTCAAGTGTTTTAACGAAAGCGTTTTGAATGGGTTGCGCTCTTTTATTTTAAATGATGCTTTCGAAGGGATCGAAACCCCTAGTTGCCGCCTCTCTACCTTTCGAAGTCAATGGTCTCGAAAGGTATACTTTATTTTTAATTAACCACTTCTCCAATGCTTTCGAGGGGATGGTTTCGACAACATCACTTCTTCACTTAGGGATAAGTTTCGAAAGGAAGGCTTTCGACTTAGATGTTTTTAAATGGCCCTTTTGTTCTGATTGAAGTATAACCCAATGGTTTCGAAAGAGAATGGTTTCGACTTAAACGGTTTCGAAAAGGTGTTTTTCCACATGTTTCAAATTGAACCCAAGTGCTTTCGAAAGGTTTGAGTTTCTTAAGGTTAGATGCTTTCGAAAGGTATTTAAAATGGTTATGAAGGGGTAGTCCCCCAAAGGGTTTCGAAGGAGTCGAAAGGTGGTGTTTCTGATGGTTTCGAAAGGGTTGAAATGGAAGGTTTTCCAATGATTTTAAAGGCAATGCTTTGAAGTATTTTAAGATATGATGTATAAGGTTTTAGTGCTTTCGAAAGGAAGGCTTACAAAAGTTTCAAAAGGGTTTTAAGAATTGTTTCAAAAGGAAGGTTTTGGCCTTCCGGCCTAGATAAATAAAGGGTTATACTTGGTTTTGAAAGAGATGCTTTCAATGGTTTAGAAAGAGGTACTTTCAATTGAAACGAAAGGTGTACTTTCAAGTGTTTAAATGTTTTCACCAACTAAGGTTTGAGTAAAGCATATATAACATGGCAAAGTAATTTTTGAGTAAAGCATAGAGTATTATATTTTCCTTGTTTGAGATTGGTTTAAAGATTTTAAATCAATTTAAGGAAAAGGTTTTCAGGAAAAAATTTGGGAATATATTCCTAAGTAAATTGACTCAGATATTAGAATAACAGATGAGACCGGTATATGGTCGTGCCCTATACAATAGTTATTGGCCCCAGCTAATTTAGTCCAAAATCCCAGTGTGTAGGTCTTTATCACCGGTAATACTAAAATTATGATTACACATAGGAGGGAATATATTTGTATACATATTGGTTATTAGTGAGCCTGCAAAACCATTAGGATCAGGTGACCCTAAGAGATGTTAAGTTAGGGACAGACCGTCCAGAAGAGAAGTATTTAACAGAAAGTTAAAGACAGACCGTCCAGAAGTGGAGTGTCTAACAGATGTTAGATAAATTTTGTTGCTTTGTCTGGTAGGCCCGAGTCAGCCAAAGGCTAATACTCAGCCAAACAAAACTAAAGTGTTGAACAGATAGTTCTTTTATTACCTGATATGTATGTTTACATAATGATGCTTTACATTATTTAACCAGTTTTGGTTGCAGGAAAAGATTTGCAAAAGAAATGTTTTAATAGAATACTACTGAGAGGAAACCCGTTCCGCTAAGCGGTGTGGTCTCACTTAACATTAATAATAACCGGGATGTATAATATTATTCACACCAGGCTTTATGTCACACTCGAAGTTTATGTTTTCCCCTTAAACTCTCGGATGCTCAATATTGATTTGAGTAGGTCGAGGGTTGAGGTTCTTTCAGGTTTTTAGTAGGATGACGAATAAAGCTACCAGTGGCAAGCAAGAGGCTACGGATAGCTATTTAGGAGTTGCAGTTCTTTTCTTGTGTTTATTTCCGCTGTATATGTATTAAGTCAATTATGACTATATGACTCTGATCATCCAAGGGGGCATCTTCATATGTCGCTCTTGGCGTATTTTGTAATAAGTATATTTTATCATTACCCGGGAAACGTATTGGGATTATGTAATCTGAATATGGAACATCTGTTTTGAAATGTAATGGAAAATTCTGTTTTGAAATCTGTGGTTTGTTTCATATTCAAGTGCTTCTGATATTATAGATACCATTAACATAGCCGTATTTAGTCACCGGAAGTTAATACTATAGATGACTGCAGCATTTGTAGCGCTTAGCTTTGGGCCTCTAGATAGGGAATGTTACACGTCCTATACATGAAATGTCTCGGGCTGATCCAAGTATTATGAAATAACACATGGCTCAGACTATGTCTAATCAAGGGTATATAATAATGGTAACAAAATATAAACATAGAATGATAATATGATAACATAAACATCAATTGTCAAATCATAAGACAACATGTCAAAGGATGCATATAAATATAATAATGTATGTCTAAAATATATATAATGCTATAAAAAATCTTCAAGGCATCATATCACCTAAATAACTCAAATCCATATGAAATAGTCAACATTGATATCAAAAGATGTCATCACCCATATAGAAACACAAGAAATCAAGAATTACTGAACCAACACATATGAGTGAATCATACATACCAAGAAATCATAATCAAATCTAGAAATATCAATAAATGAGAAATCACCAAGTATAATCAGGCTAGCACGAAGCATTACCTAAATATAACTCTCAATCTCGATAAATAAAACATTATCATCAATATATTAAAATAGGATAGGCTGTCTATCAAATACAGAGAATCCACTATACTTTAGATAGTTATCATAGGTATAATCTCATCTCCTTATGTATATACAATCTGAAAGTATCGTGATGTTAAATGACTGTACGACAGACATGAAGTCCCAATTAGAGTAATATATACATATATATATATAATAATATGTGGCATCTGGCCTACATCAATGCTTCATTGAGGTGTATAAATCATATATTCCAATCTATCACTCTGTTAGTACCAGAAGGGAGACTGATACCACTAAGAAAGTTCCAAAGATGCTAAGTCTCTACAGTCTTTTGTTATCTCTCAGTCATCGTGAAACTTATCCACCGATGTGCTCGCCAAAGCGAGGACTTTAAGTCATGACACTACAAATTCCCCTACAGGTAATAAATCATCGGCCTAGTTGACACAAGGGGCTAATGCATGCATAAGGGTAGAACAATGCTGAAGTAATAAGCTATATATATAAGGTGTCGCTGATCTAGGCTGCGTCCCCACGATCAGACCGCTAGGGTGGATACTAGCCATATGGTCCTTTCCAACAAACATAAATAGAAGTACATCATAATAGTGGCATATAGAACCAATACATATAGGCACGAAGTCATGGTCATCATTAGGCACAAAGCCGTATATCACTACATGTATCACCTCACACTATCTACTCTATTTTCTTCACGTGAGTGTCATCTACTTACAATGAATAACCGAATAAATATCACAACAGCGTCTGTTTAACGGCTAATTTTCTATCGGTTAGAAAATCGTCGAAAAATGTAATAAAATAACTGCAAGCGCACGACATACAATTTTAGTACATGGCGAGTACGGGTCGATCCGCAGGGAATTTAATTGATTTTAAATGATACTGAATCAAATTAACCCAAATTTGCTAGTTTGTTTTAAACTAAGAAAAATAGCAAAAGTTAAGCTAGAGCAAAACTAAAATAAACTATGAGATTAAATGACAATTTAGAGACAAATCCACTCTCATACTTTCACATAAATCAACAAAATCAATCTACGATCTCTCATTTTAATCTTAAGTAGAATTACTGATGTATTTATCATAAATATGGTCTATTTATGTTATTAATTAACATAACTTAAACCATCAAACTTTAATACAACAACTAAAACTACTTATCAATCATAATGAAAATGAACATAAAGTCAAAGCAAAAGCTATTTTAATATGATCTATTTACTATTTGTTTAGTAACATAGATCATCAAATTTTGATTCTACTTTAATTTCATGATCAAAATCAATTAGTAAAATGATGATGTAAATTGTGTTTATATTTGAGTAAGAATAGCCTATTTGTGAATACAACATAGGCTATCAAATTCACAAATAAACTTACATCAACATCCAACTTTTCATGAAGCATAAAAAGATATCACAAATTATAGAATATGTTGAATTTACATAATTTTAGAGAGCTTCATCACCCCTAAATTGAAGAGGTTTAGCTTCTCATTTGTGTTCTCATTTCAACACATGTAAATTTCAACATAGAAAATAAAAGGAAAGTGCAAGCTAATTAAAATAAAAAGGAACTAACTACTTGCATAAACATAAAACTAAGCTACTAACATAAAAGGAAAGAGAGCATGTAAATAAAACTGAGCATGAAAATAAAATAAAAGGAAAGAAGAAAAAGAAGAAGAGGCTTAGGAAGCCATTTTATTTCTCAATTAATTTTGAGGCAACAACTTGCATAGTATGATAAGAAGATAAAACTTTCTTACATGAACATAAGAGGGTTATTTATACATGCCTAAAACCCTAAGCCATATTTTAGGGAGTTACCCAAATTGCCTTTTAAAAAATGTAACCTCCAAGTAATCATTAGCATGAGCTTAATCCTCCATTATATGTGCATGTGACTTTAATCCCCACTAACATGTGCATTGGCTCTTAATTGTAGTTCATGGTTAGTGGGTAGGTGGGGTCCTCCATGATTTCATGATTTCATTTATTTCCATCTTCATTTGCCCTTCTAACTATTATGCATGCATACTTCCATGAAGGCTTCTTCATATTTGATCTTCATTTCCTACAATTTAAAAATAAAAATATTCAAGTGAATTTTCTCAAATTAAGTCATACACAAAATTACCATTTTGCCTCCATGAATGATGACTTGAAAGCATTTTGAAATTTGATTTTAAACATGTAAAAACACCCAATTATGACATTTATTTCACTAAAATTAGATTAAGTGTGTGAGTAAAAATATACATTTTTACGTGCACATCAAATACCCCACTTATCTTTTTATTCGTCTTCGAGTAAACTAAAACTAAGACAGATCCGTTTTCGTAGGAAACACGATTACATTGAGCGTATGCAACAATCTGTTAAACCTCTAGGTGCCCTAGTAGGACGACTGTTGTCTCGTGAGGGTTTTCAATGGATACTACCCACAAAATCCAAATGCAACATGAAAAATTCCTAAATGCAAGATTTATTTACAAAGATATGAATGCAAGTTTTTGAAAATATTTACAAATGAAGAATTTACTTTTAAATTGACCCTAGTCCTTTTACTCATCATCACAATTAGACCCTAGTTTGGCTAGTTATTTCGGTTGATAACATAGTGTAGCTATGAAATGGATCCTTAGTTGATTATCAAAGTTTTTCAAAGTAGTAATTTTATTTCTTTTGATTAACAAGTCGAATCAACTAAGTGAAAATAGTGCTTGGATTTCAATTGCTTGCTTTCTCTATTTTTTGAAAAGTATTAACATTATTATTATTTACACACCTAACTTAGTAAACTGAGGCCCGATGTACCGATCATGCACTGCCTTTCAGAATTACGTGAGAAGGGTACAGAGCATGGCGAGTGTACACACTTGCGTATGAACACATGAATCTAGGTGGTTATTTTTATTAAATCTATTTACATACACCTAGCTCAGATAAGCCGAGGCCAGATATACTAATCATGCACTGCCTTTCGGGCATACGTGAGAAGGGTATAGAGCATGGCGAGTGTACACACTTGCATGTGAACACATGACTCTAGGTGTTTCTTATTTTCGCAAAAAACTTATTATTATTATTATTATTTTAAAGAGAGAGAGTTGCTCAAAATCACCTTAGCACCACTTAACTAAGAAGATAAAAAATGTTATCACCTCTACTTTAAATCAACCACTCTTTTAAACAAAGATTTCAATTAGGATATACTTCATAATTATCACCTATGAACCTTCCTATATACTAGTTAAATCATAGTTACTTGTAATCAAACTTTATTTTTATTTTTGTTAAGACAAATAATTTTTCAAAAATTTCAATTTAATACCAAAAACATATACTTATCATATAGTGTTTCTTCAAAAGTAAATCAATATGCTAAAAAGAAAACTTGTTTTGGGGTTTTTTTTAAGTTTGACAAAATGAAAGAACACTTTTGATTTTACAATCCGGGATGCAACGTCAAATGATTTGGTCGGAACGGTATTTAAACAATTATGGATCATCCCAATAGAAGTATTTCACTTGGGAAAGAAATTTATATTTATCTTGTTTCGACCGAAATAAAGGAGTTTCCTTAGTGACTAGACAGTTCACTATGTCGGCATACAATGGATTGATAGAAACAGAAAGGAGTTGTTCATCGGGAAAGTTCTCTTTGATCGGTAAAGAAGGTGGTGCATTCGGAAGACGTGACAAATGATCAGCAATGACATTGTCGGATCCTTTTTTGTCTTTGATCGTAAGGTCGAATTCTTAGAGTAACAGGATCAAACAAGATTTAGCATCCTTTTTAGCGAAAAGGTACCTAAGAGCGGAATGTCGGTGTAAAAAGTAATGTGTGAGCCAATCAAATAAGGTCAAAACTTTTCGAACGCAAAGACTACTGCAAGAAGCTCTTTTTCAGTGGTCGTGTATTTGAGTTGAGCATCGTTCAAAGTCATACTAGCGTAGTAGATGACGTGAAGAATTTTGTTTATGCGTTGTTCTAAGATGGCACCAACTGCAAAGTTAGAATCATCGCACATTATTTCGAAAGGAAGATTCCAATTGGGTGAGCAAATGATGGGAGAGGAAACATGTTCGTTTTTGAGACGTTCGAAAGCAGAAACACAATTAGAATTGAAGTCGAATGGAACTCTTTTCCAAGAAGAGTCTTCGAAGGTCGAGCGATTTTATCGAAGTCTTTCACAAAGCATCGATAGAAACCAGCGTGTCCAAGAAATGAACGAATGTCCTTAACAGATTTAGGAATGGGTATGTCAAGGCTCGTTTTTCCGTACCCTTTAAGTTGACAATAAACCACACATGTCCAACTCAAATTGAATGAAAACACAGAACATGAAGGGTAAAAAGAAAATAAGACGGAATAGAATCTCACACGAATGGAATAATATATAATATTGAACAATATATTTACAGCAGAAAACTTTTAAAATACATATATTGGAGTCTATGTAACGACCCTAAACTTTTATTGATTTTATTTGTTAAATTAATTGAAATTTTGTGAAATTTTAAACAATAAAATTTGAAAATAAAAATTTATTATTTGGAATACGTCTATTTTAATATAGCAACTGGTAAATTTTCATCTAATAATATTGAAGTTTATTTTCCTGTGAAATTTCATTTCAAATCAAACCGGTTAATAACAGTGAATTTAAAAGTTTTCCGAAACCAAAATATGTCAACAGGAGAAAATTTATTCAGATTATTCTGAATTAGACTGCGAAATTCGTTTTTCCAAATTTGGACTTCTACTGCTCCGTTTATCTTAATTCTGACCAAATAGCAGCATTTTCTGGTACCGGTTATCGACTTTTGATCGGATGACCGTACCACTGATATCTGTGTACCATTTTGATCATCTCGTCGTGCTGATCTCTACGGTATATTCAACTCTGTATTTTGAAGCCCGGTATGCGACGGAGACGATTGAACAGTCCACTGCACCGGTACCGCATTCGTGACTTTTTAATTCACTTTCCCTTGTTTTCAAAATCTTACATCAGTTGCAAATCTATAAATTGCTTTAAAATTTTCAGCTAAATCAATGTGTTATCGTTTAACCTTCTTTCACTTTATATTTGATTCTCTGCCTTTTCATTACCTCTCTGAGACAACTAAAACAGCCGTTACTTTCCCATCTTTTAAATGCACTGATGACTGCTTTTATTTACATCAGTTTTGAAATAATTTTTATTTTATTTTATTTTATATTCGTTGGCATTTATTAAAGGTGAACGTCTGCATTCCTTTTTTTTGTGAACTGTTCAAAATTACTCTCTGGACCATGCAACTTCCACCGCACCTTTATTGATTGAACTATATTGTATAAACAAGCATGTTTCATTCAGCTCTGCATTTTTCATTCCTGCTCCTCTGTTATCCCCTATCATCATGCAAGCTTTCCTTTTTCTCCAAAGCCTCTTCCACCTCAACCCATCATCTCTCCTCCGACCTCACTGCCTCCTTCCTCTGCCCTTCACTCCGACCACGTGGCCGAGCGTGCAACCCAATCATCTCCGGCCTCTCCATCCATCGCCACCACATGAACTTTGTTCCTCCGCCTACCCCACGACTCGAGCTACTCCGCCCAACACTCCATCAACCAACGCTTCATCTCTCCACCAGCCGTGTGCGACCCAACTCCGACCCCACGTCCAGCAAACCCACCACGCAGACCACCCCAACCCATCACCACAACACCCGTCTCCCCTGTTCTTTGCCAATCCTCCACCTCTTACATCCACTTCCTTGGCCACCCTAACCCGAGCATCCCGGCTTCTCGCAACCCGATCGCCATCTCTGCCTCACGCTGGATCCAACCACAGCCGAACCTAGAACCTTCTTCCCTTTGCTTGTTGATCGTAGCCACCTCGTTTGCCATCATCTCCTGTCCCTAGTCTTCTTTTTGTAAGTGTCTTATTATATTATTTTATATAAAAAAAAGTTATATATATTATGTTGTATATATATCTATATATATACTGGTGTTGAATATCTAAGAAAGTTATATAGCATAACAGCTGATATATATTGGTAAGCCTAAAGTGTATTGCATATATGTATGTTGAAATATATATATAGTGATAGTTATATAAACTTAAAAGTATATATGTTTGAAATTGTATATATGTGACACAGAATATAAATTTTATAAAGGTAGCACTGTACATTGAAGCATATGTCTATATATATTAAGTTTTATGCTTTAAGTATTCATTTACTGTTGGATATGTGGGTAAAAATTTGCATATCTCATGATTACTGAGTCACCTACATGGTTATAGCATGTAGTATACATAAGTCGCATATAAAATCAGTTGTAAAGGCATGTGTATAAGTCATAGGTTAACTATATATGTTAGAGTATAGGATTCTATGTGCATTAGTCTGTTCTATACAAAAGGGTGTTCGCATTTTTCGTATAAGGTAATGTTTGTAGAATACATATATTAATGTATATATATTTGTCAGTTATATAAGGGTTAATGTATAATGTATAACTTTTATATATATTAGTTTACAGAGGTCTGTATATTTGTTGTTTTCGATAGTGCATATTGATGGCAGTTGCAGATATAGACTATAGTATTAAATTTTAAGTGTATAAACTACACCCAGTTCAATAGACCTGAAGCTTAGGCATTTGTTAGATTTAGAGTTTGTAAAGGTGGATTTTGCTCACTAATTTATATTATCTATTATATTATTGATGGTTCATTTGTATATATGATTGTTCACGTATAAAGTTGTTTATTTCATAAATATGTTTAAGCTTATTATGTATTTAGTATTGATTTAAGAAATGATATAGATTTTGACTTTGTTAATATTTGATTTTTTTTTCAAATATACTGTAATGGTTTATTTTTATTTATATGTGTGTAAATTTAATATTGATTTTGAAATAGATTATAACGAATTTATTTTATCTTATTTTGTATGAGTTAATACTAGACTTTTAAAAAAAAATTATATACATTCTCATCGATTACTATTCATCAGCTTTGTCCGTCCAAATTCGTGCCAATACTGCTTGCTTTGAAATTCGTGCTTGGGTTCGTAACCCATCTTGTTCTCGTCCACCTCTAGCCACGGAAGGTGAGTAATCACTCACGATTTAACGTTCTTATATTTATTAAATTGATTTCAATTGAAACGACAATTGAAATATGATGCTGTAGTTATTTAAATTGTTATATATGCTATTATCTGTATATGTTCACCCGTGACATCTGACACCAGTATCTAGTATTTTTATGCCTGTTATTACTATTATCTGTATATGTTCACCTATGACATCTGACACCAGTATCTGTTATTTATATTGATGATATATGCATGTTGTTATATTTTATATTATCTGTTATCACTCTGCAAGTTCCTTGTTAGTATAGAACTCACTATGGGTTGAAATGATACATACCCGAACGGACTTTAGAATATGAGAAAATCGTTATGGGTTGAAATGATAAACCCAAGCGATTTTCATTTGAATTGAAATTGGGATTTCGGGTCGAAATGATATCTACCCGTATATATTTAAATTTCGGATTGAAATGATAAATATCCGTATCACTTAACCATATGATAAATATATATACAAACACCATTGGTCCATATATATATATATAAATATTTTGAAATTGAATTCTATGGTTTTGGAAAGAAATATTTGGTTTTAACAAATGTTGATTTTTAAAAATTTATATATAAATGGTAATGATATATATAGATTTAATAATGATATTTAATTTAATTAAGATGGATTTAATACATATAATATGTTAAGTATAAAATTTATATTTCAAAATAGAATTTGGTAAAAATTTGAATAAGTTAAGGTTGGGAAGATAATTTGAATTTAGTAAAGAATTTTATTTAATTAAACCAATTTTAAACTTATTGGAATTGGGATTTAAGATATGATTTATAACTTGAGTTTGATTTAAATAATCTAATGAATATTTCTTGTTTAAATAAATTTAAGGAAATATTTAGTAGAAAATGAAATTTAAGGCTAGTTAAATGATATTGAATTTATTAAGTGAATATTCCCTGATTAAATAATAATAATAAAGTTAAATCAAGATCTATATGAAACTGTTAATTTGAACTTTGAAAATGTTGAATATTAAAGCTTTGAAATATATTGAAAATTTAAATGGTATAATTAGAACTGAATTGAATTGATGAATAAAGCTTGGATAAAATTGAATTTGGAATTTGAAGTTGATTTGGATCGATTTGCGAGACTTGAGAAAATTAAATGCTTTACTTTATAAATTAATTAATATATATACTATCTTGGAAAATAGTTATATTTGAAATGAAATGATATTTGGGTTTTGAAGTATAAATTAAATTTAAATGACCACGGTGTTATAATGTATATTTCCACCTTGTAGATAGTTCTAAAGATCCTTAGAGGATGGTTATCCCAAACATTCTTTAAGTTACTTGTATTTCAGTTGACATTTCACTTGAGTTGGATTTATTGATATAAGAATGTTAATTCTGACTCGAGTGTTTTGTGTTTTGCTTTACGCTCGGGTCAGACCGAGTGATACAACATTTGAGACTCACCCTTGGAGTTTAGAGCTTCCTTTGGAGATCCAACTATCGCCTCAGCTTTCAGCTCTTCTAGTTGATTTGTTCAAAGAAGTCATCTGTTGTACTGGAGACTTCACTGCATTTGAGATATTCTGTTGTATTTTATTTCTAACTCTGATGTTTATATAGTAGCTTCATGAACTACTATTTTATCTATTCTGCTGCATATATGTATTACTCTGTGTCTGTGATTCTTTGATTGATTTATTTACTGCATATGCTGAGTTTTGCCAAATTTTAAATTAACAACGCGGTATTTTGAGCAATTCAATTCTGACATGTGTGTCTGCCTATGCACTTATAATGGATGCGAATGGTCCAAAATATCGGGTCGTTACAGTTGGTATCAGAGCCAGGTTCTAGGAAAAACTTAGCATATACAGTAAATTTATTTACAGAATCGCTTTCGTTCGAGTTTGAATCTCTCCCGTTTGACTCGATTTCCTTTGAACTTTGGAACGTTGCTTGCAGTTCCAAAATTCTATCTTGTCTCTCCCCATTTGTATTCTTTTGATTATGGAGTATCCCATAACTCCACTTCGAATGATCTCTATAAGAATAGGATCCCACCAATCTTTGAATGATTTGTGAAGGGGTGAAACTCCTTCACAATTGGCATTGATTCACCGGAGATTTCTATATCTTTGGTTTAGATGCCGCTACCTCTTGCGATCGAATGTTGATTTTTCTTGGAATTCTGCATCGATCTTGTTCCTGAAGTCGCGGTTGACTCTAAGGTCATCCGCGATTTTTATAAGTATATCCATCTACTGTTTTGTGATTAATTACCTCATTTTCGTTCGAACTTATCCTCGAATCAGAATTTTTTTTTGATTAGAGTTCCTCTAATTTGAATCTCTATCTTTGTTTGAAATCCATTATTAAATCATCCTTTGAAAATCGGGTTTGTTTGTATTCTAGAAATTGTTTTCTAAACCGAAATTATTATTATGATAAGTATGATTATATTCTATATATAAAAGTGAAATGTTTTCGATAAAGATTATATACCCTTTTTAAAATGAGAAATTGATGTTTCGAAAGGATTTGTAATTTTGAAAAAAAACTATATAAGAAATTTGATTTATCTAAAAATGATTTAAACCTGAAGGATTTTAAATTTGAAATTCGAGAATTGAACTCCGGTATTTTGAAATTGGTTTTAAGATTTTGAAATACATAATAATAATATGATATTTTCCGAATAAGAAATGTTTCAAATGATTTTAATGAGTTTCGAAGAAATTTCAAAAGAAGTTTGAGTAAATAGAAGTCCAGAACTCACTTATGTCGCTGGAAAATAATTTCGGTGATGAGTGCACGCATCATCGACATTGATTTTCGAGTTTCAGAGTGAGGGAAAGGCCACTTTAGTAGCATTGCTACGCGAGTGATTTTGTGAAACCATTTTGATTTCAAATTCCAAAGTATGATTTGATATTCGAAAGATATGTATATATATACTTGAAATGATTTGAAGTAAGCCGGTGTTCAGTCCTCGGGTTTCGAAATTGATATAAACCTATCTTTTGAAATTGACTTACTGATTTGTTGCTGATTTCCAACTCTTGAATTTGAAAATGATTTCTTCAACTATTTTGAAGGTTCGAGCACTTCCAAATCAAGGTTAACTTTTCAAAGCTAAGGAATTTTGAAAAGTATGAATTATTTGATAAAGTATATAAATTTGTTTTGAATGTTAAAGTATGTAGTAATATGATTTAAATAAGTTGAAACTGTTTTGTTAAGTATATGAATAAGGCTATTTTGAATTTTTCTAATATGAAATTTAAATTTGAAATGTTTCAAAAAGAATTTGGTCTTCAAAATATTTTGAATAAAGTTTAGTTTAAATGTTTTAACTTAGTAACATCTTTATTAAACTATATATTTAACAAGTTGGAATAAATATATAAGTGGTATGTATGCTGTTTTATTCGCATAATTAATTTGATCCAGGCTTGAGTACACAAGTTCGAGGTGGATTACACCATTTAGTGTTAGGATTTTTCATTCGATTCTTGATGGCGAATATTTGATATGGATTTTGGGCTTGATTCTAGAATTCTCTATCGTAGTATATGGCTATGCAAGGAGACTGATGGCTTCTAGTCGAGAAACCATATCGAAGTCCGCATTAGGGAAGTCGAATGGATAATACTAGTTCGAAAGCGAACTTGTGTGATCGAGCGAGCGATCAAATGTGATTCTGCGAAATGATGAC
The DNA here is from genome assembly GCA_030737815.1 of Allium fistulosum. Classification (NCBI taxonomy): domain Eukaryota; kingdom Viridiplantae; phylum Streptophyta; class Magnoliopsida; order Asparagales; family Amaryllidaceae; genus Allium; species Allium fistulosum. The sequence continues at coordinate 892,756,912 of CM060902.1, forward strand.
GTATGTACATCTTATATTCTAATATCATTGATATATTTGGACGCTGAAATTGAAAGCTGTCATGTTAGAATATCTTTTCTTACTAAAAGAAAATTTCCAATTTAAATTACAAAGATATATAACCCATAAAAACAAAGATATTCAAATCCCATATGGCTCTTCATACAGCGAAATTTATTTTGAAAAATTTGATCCTTATATAAGGTAGACCTTACGTAAGTATAAGATGATTTTGAAAACATTTGATTTTGGAAATGAATTGGTGGACTTAAATTATATTGATTTGGAAATTTGGATTTATTTTCTAAATCTATTATTTTGGAAACTTTGAAACTTAGATAATTAATTTGAGAAGAAATAATTTGGTGAAATTGTATATGATTTTGAAATTGAACTGATATTGAAACAAATTAAAATTTGAGAACCTTATGTTACTTAACACTTGATTTGGGAGTTGTCGAACTTATATAAAATTGATTTGTATGAATATGAAATTGATTCGAAAACTATAGATTTGAAAAGGTACTCAATTTGAAAGTGAAATCTTATATAATTGAAGTCTATATAAGTATGATTTGATATACTATTGATTTTGGAAAAGTATTTGATTTGAAAATTAAATCTTATATATAATGGATTTTATATAAGTACGATATTTGAAAGTGATTTGAAAAGGTACTATATGATACATATTTTCGAAGTAAAGATATGGAAAGTGCCTTCTGCTTGATATCTGATTTGTGGCCACATCTTGGATTCATTCTATCGATATTTCTCTGATTTTTGGTTTTCCGGATATGATACTCGAGTGTCCTTCGAATTCCATGGCGTTACCCATGGTCTTATTTTTTTCTCGTGACTGCATAGCGCAACTGCCTGGCTTAGTCTTGCCTAGGGGTACGGATTGTTTCCTGGGGGATCCAGGCGTAACCATTGTGTATCCTGCAATCTGTGTAGGTCGCGAATAGTAGCGCAAATGCTTGGCTGAGTCTTGCCTGGGGGTACGGATTGTTTCCTGGGGGATCCAGGCGTAACCATTGTGTATCCTGCATTCTACTAGTCATCATGGCGTAACTCGTAGGGCTGAGAAAGCTTACGGATATGGATTGTTTCCTGGGGGACCCAGGCGTAACCATTGTGTATCTGCGAACCATGGTTAGACAAAGGTTTTGTTTGTGTTTTTGATTGGATTGTACTTTCCATATCTGTTTTTAAAATTTTTTCCAGTATTTTCACTAGGTGTTGAAACAGGTCTACTAAGTACCTGGAGAATTCTAGTTTTGCGCCTGATCAATGCACTACCAGAGTCTACAGGAACAAGGATAAACTTGTTGAAACATCGAGTTATAAAAGTATTTTCGAAATGAAATTTGTTTCGTTATAAAAAAATATATTTTATTATAAAAGTATTTCCAGCAAAGAAATTTTGTATCAATATTTGAAATTGAAATCCTTATGGTTTGAATTAATTATTCATGCCCGATACTATTCTTTTGAATCTACCTTATCTGCTCAACCTTATTTATTCACCTATATTCTGTTTTTCCAAGTCCTCCTTCTTTTCCTTGTTGACTATATTTTTTTTTAAATAATTATTGATTTCTTAATAATATTTGAAAAGTATCTTGAGATAAATTAATAAATTTATAAATTATGAATTTAATGTTTTCAAATAGCTTCTTTGAAAAAAAATAAGTAATAATGTAAATAATTGTTTTCAAGTAGTTTTCATACCTTTATAAAGGTGTTATTTAAACATTAATGGTATTTAAAAAGGAAGCAAGAAATTTTGCAAATGGGTTTTGGAAGATATTAAAGTATTAAAGATAATTGAATTGTAAATGAAGTTTACAAATGAATATTTCAAGTAAAATTTATATATAGTTTCAAATTAATTGTTTAATTTTGTCTTTTAACCTACCTTTTCTGCCTGGTTGTTCTATTCTCCTACCTCCTCTCTTTTCGGGGACGAAAAGTTTTGAGTGGGGGAGAGTGTAACGACCCTAAACTTTTATTGATTTTATTTGTTAAATTAATTGAAATTTTGTGAAATTTTAAACAATAAAATTTGAAAATAAAAATTTATTATTTGGAATACGTCTATTTTAATATAGAAACTGGTAAATTTTCATCTAATAATATTGAAGTTTATTTTCCTGTGAAATTTCATTTCAAATCAAACCGGTTAATAACAGTGAATTTCAAAGTTTTCCGAAACCAAAATATGTCAACAGGAGAAAATTTATTCAGATCATTCTGAATCAGACTGCGAAATTCGTTTTTCCAAATTTGGACTTCTACTGCTCCGTTTATCTTAATTCTGACCAAATATGTAACGACCCGTAAATTTCAGCTGTTTTAATAACGTAATTAGTTGAAATTTTGTGAAATTTTAAACGATAAAATTTTGAGATAAAATTTAATATTTGGAATACGTCTAGTTAAACATAGTAACTGGTAAATTTTCGTCCGAAAATACGGAAGTTTATTTCGCGCGTAAATTTACTTCAATTTAATCAGTAAAAAGCGATGAAAATAAAATGTTTCCGAAACCTAAATATTTTTACATAGAAAAATTCTAAACCATCTTCTGAGCAAGATTTCAGTTTGTCGTTTTTTCCAAATTCGGACATCTTTGGCTCCGTCGTTCTTATTTTCTGCAAAATAGCAGTATTCTGGTACCGATATCGATTTTTATCGGATGATCGTACCACTGATTTCTATATACCGTTTTGATCGTCTCGTCGTGCTGATCTCTACGGTATATTCGATTGTCAAATTCGGAGTTCCGTTGTACGTTGCACTTTGCGTAACGCCTATCACATCGGTAACCGTATTGAGTTTTGTTTGGTCCACTTTGTCCGTTCATTTCACTGTTCAAACCAATGGCCATTTGCATTTCATATTCCCAGATAATTAATATCAACCTTTTGCAATTCACCTTTCCAAAATTCAAGCGTTTACCAAGCAAAATTTATTGCTTTCAAGTTTTCAACAGTTGCCTTGCTGCTTTTCCAATATATGCCCATTGTAACTTTTAGCATTGATCTGTACGTTGCCTTCCCTTCCTTTCTTTTACTTATGCATTATGGACCTCAAGTCTTTCTCCCACCTTCATGCATCTCTTCGCCGACCGAGCACCACCCCATGCCCAGGCCGAGAGCAATATGTCCCTCTCCTCACGACCGACCGCCGCTTCACCTACTCACGGCTGAGCATCGGCAGCCGCACCATCCGAGTTGTCCACCTCCTGAAACCCTCCGCAACCTCCACGCGCAAGCTCTGCAGCATCTTCTCATCCGCCCCTCCCTCGCCACGTAGAACGTCCTGTCCATCGTACCGTTTGCCAGCACCATCCCCGAGTCCGTCAAATGCAGCTTATACACCGGATTCCCATTCGCATCAAACAACCCCAGTACTTCTCCGTCCTCTCGCCTCGGCATTCTTCAGCGTTCGCCTATAGCCTGACAGATCAGCTCCCAAAACCCGAGCATCCCCATGAGCTCACCTCCACTGTGACCGCCCCACCAACTCACTCTAGCTGAGTTTTCTTCCGCCATTCTCCGTCGCATGCAACTACACCCACCTTCCACTCTTGTACCCTCCACGTGAAGCAACCGTAAGCCTCCTTTCTGCCTTATATATTTGCGTTCGTGCCTTTAATAATTTGTTCCTATATCATATAGGTTTAGCTATATATTAGTAAAATATGTTCTGTAAAGTTTTGAAATCGATACGTGTATTGGTGAAATTAGTTATACTAGTTTATAAAATATTAGTATATATTTAATAAATATACATGGGTTGTTTCACGCTGAGTATGAGTCATATGCAGTGCTTTTGCTGTTCATATTGAAGTTGTAATGAAAATGTATGAATCAGTGGGTTAGGCTATATATAGTTAAAGATATATTGTAAGTATGAGTCAACAGTAAAAAAAAAGTGAGTTTATATAAATAAGTGATGTGTTTTGTTTATATAATTTAGTAATGTACAAATCTGGGCTGGCTTTGGCGACATGATATTGTAAATAACAGTATATTTTGTTTTATAAAACATTCATGTTGAGTTGGGGCGTGAGTTATATATGGGTCTTAAAATTGTTTACAGTGGTATTATTATATGTATATTTTATTGAAAAAAAATATAAAGTTGTTTATATACTAGCTAGTTAGTTATATAGCTGTTTCGGAAGTTGTTTTGGAAATGTTTCCACACTTTACATACAAAATATATGAGTTAGGCATGTATAAAAAAAAATGTGTTTGAATATATAATATGATTTTGTATATGTACATTGTTATATATCTGTTCACTTATGCCCATTTATCTTCATCGACCCAATTCTGATTTGATTTTCGTCTATTCCTATTATCAGCATGATCGTCGAATTCGTGCCATCTAGCTTTGTTTTGGAATTTGTGGTTGGATTCATAACTCAAGTTCAATGTCCTTATCCGTGTTCATATCTGTGTCATCTTCTGTATTCTCTAGCCTCGAAAGGTGAGCAATCACTCACGATTAATGTTCTTTTATTTATTAGATTTGATTTCAATTGAAACGACAATTGAAATATACTGCTGTCAGTTAATTACACTGTTATATATGCTATTACCTGTATCAGTTTACCTGTGACACATGACACCATTATTTGTTAATTATTTATGCGATGATAATACAGTTTGGCTGATAATTGATTGATTGTTGATGTTTATATTGGACGATAAATTGTTAATGTTAAAATGATAAACAGTATGAAATTGAACTTGATATAGGATAGTTAAATGTTAAATTTGATTAACTGACATTTGAATAATATGACCCCTTTAACTGTTGAATTTATTGACACGTAGGATTTGTTTAATTACATTTTGAACCACTGAATATATGTTGTTAAATTGATGATGTATGAAATTGTAAATATATGACAAGTGAAAACCGTAATGTAATAATCTTTAATCTACATGAAATGATAGTGTAGATTCTAGAAATAATTATATTAATTCGTACAAATAACAATACGAATTAATACGGTTATTTCGGGATTATTTGAATTGATTATTAGATTGTTATTGTTGTTGTTATTGCTTGTTTATTTACTTTGACACCATCCCAGTTATCACACTGCAAGTTCCCTTTGTTATGTTTGAATTGAATTGGAATCGGGTTGAAATGATAAATACCCAAATTGAACTTTGACCTAGGATAGAAAATTTAATAAAACCCGATTGGTCAATAATTTGATTTAAAAATAAACGAAGATTTTATTTGAAAAAAAAATATTATTGGTTTGAAATGAAGTTGAAATTGAATTTTAATGAAATTTAAATGCGAATATTTAAAATCTGAAACAAAATATAAAAATTGAAATTGATGAAAGAACGGTGTTTAATTTGAGAAACGATTGAATTAAGTTTGAAATTATAATTAAGTTTTGAAATAATTAAACTTTGAAATGATTAAATAATTAAGTTTGAAATTATAATCAAGTTTGAAATTATTAAACTTTGAAATGATTGGATAATTAAGTTTGGAATTGTAATTAAGTTTGAAATTATTAAACTGTGAAATTATTTAAAATTAAGTTTGAATTATTTAATAATTAAATAAGGTTGAATTATTTAATGATTAAATTAAATTGAACTTTTGAATAAGTGAATTTTACTTCGTAATAACAGAAATTGAGTTTCTTTATTAATTAAGTTTTGGAAAATTATTTAAGGAAGTAAATAAGTGAAATTGGATTTCTTTAACAAAAATGAAATGTGATAATTTGGAATTAATGTAAGACTTGAAATTGGAGAATTGATTTGACGAATTTAGTTTAATTCAAAATTGTAAGTTTTGTTTTAATGAAGTTGAACTTAAGAATTGATTAAATGAATTGGAAATTTAATAGAAATTGTTTTGAATGATAAAGTAACTTAACGAATATTGAATGAAATCGATAAATGAGTTTAAATTGATTTGAATGTTAAATAGAATTTATTTAAATGATTTCGGAATGAAACTTATATACGAACTTGAATCAATATTTGAATTGTTTTAAATAGAAATTGAAATTGAATTATAAGATTTTGAAACGGAAAATTGGAAGTTTTGAAACGAAAATTTGGAAATTGTTTTAGAAAGACAAATGAAATGTTGATTTACGAATTCTATTTGAAATTGAAATTGATTTGGTTTTTGAAATATATAAACGACCAATCGGTGTAATAATTACGAAAGTTATTAAAGAGACCGGGATCGGTAATGGATATACTCTCTATCTGAACCGAAACCACTTTAATAACTGTACGCGGAGTGTTGATCCAGAACGAAGTGGATGGTTTTGATGAACGCGTTGACTGAAGAAAGAGAACGATTTTGGATGACCCTTGACATGACTAAAACAGGAGCCGCGCCGGGCCATTGAGGATCGCCATCTCTAGCGGACACACTTCTTCGATACCATATCTATTACTTTTGTGATTCGATTTGGGTGCACCCCTCGTTTATGGGAGTGTTGTTCGCGGTGTTGGGGTAGTAGCTGCTATGCCCAACATCAGTCCGGATCAGGCAACTACTAGTATCCTAGTTGGTATCGCCTCATGTACCTTGTCATACTGATTATCCTATTCGCGACCACTACGATTTTGATTTGTACCTTTAGTATATGGATTGCCCTCTGGTGACTTCCGGTTTTGGGGAAACTACGGTCTTGTATATGCTTTTGGGAATAAACAGGTTAAGAGGTGTATGGGCCCTGCTTAACCCTACTTTGATATCTTTATATTACTGATAGACAGTATCTACTTAGCGTACATTACTACCTAGTAGATAGTTTAACGGATCCTTAAAGGATGGTTATTCCAAACATCCTTTGAGTTACTTGTATTTCAATTGCTATTTCACTTGAGTTGGATTTATTAATATAAGAATGTTAATCCTGACTCGAGTGTCTTGTGTTTTTGCTTTACGCTCGGGTCAGACTGAGTGTACCAGTATTCGAGACTCACCTTTGGAGTTGGAGCTTTGCTTGAAGATCCAGCCATCTATTCTGCTTTCAGTATTCGATGATTCCAGTGATGTATTCTGATTTGTATCTGATGTATCGTATTACTCTTCTGTTGTAAACTCTGATGTATTTTTTTATATTCATATAGTAGCTTCATGAACTACTATCTCTTTTATTTCCGCTGCACTTATTACTCTGTGTCTGTGATCTGTGATTATTTTATTTACTGTATATGTTCAGTTTTGCCAAATTTAAATTAACAACGTGGTATTTTGAGCAATTCCACTCCGGCATGAGTGTCTACCTATACACTTATAATGGATGCGAATGGTCCAAAATTCTGGGTCGTTACAGTTGGTATCAGAGCTTTGGTAGCTCTAGGCAAAACTCAACATATAGGGTAAATGTATTTACAGAATCACTCTCATTCGAGTTTCAATCTCTTCCCTTGACTCAATTCCTTTGAAAATTTGGAACGTTCCCTACGGTTCCAAATTTCATTCGTGTCCCTCACTATTCGTCTTCTTTCAATTCTGGAGCATCTCATAACTCCACTTCGAATGACCCTTATAATGAATCGGCGGTCTCGCCAATCTTCGAATAATTCGTAAAGGAGCAAAACTCCTTTACAATAGGCATCGATTTACCGGAGATTTCTATATCCTCGGTTTACGATGCTATCTATTTCCTGCTATACCTAAATTCCATCTCTTGAGATCGAGTGTTGACTTACCTCGAAATTCAGCATCGACCTTATTCTTGAAGTTACGGACGACCCGGTTAAGGTCACCTGTGAATTAAATAAAC